>JAVHJN010000001.1:0-2400000 GCA_036971655.1 Arthrobotrys megalospora | reverse complement strand
TCCAATATCAATCTTGAACCCGAGTGAGGTTCTCGTACTGTCGCTGTTGGCAAATCTTATAGCCAAAGTCTGTGCCTCTGGAAGACCCTCGCTGACATCAGCAGCGACATTCCAGACCCAACTCCTGTCACTTCCGACGTTTGGTGTTAACTTCATCTCAGGGGTGACTATATCATTGTTAAAAGATTGTTAGTCTCCTTTTCGGAAATCCCATTCTCGAGCACTAGATAACGTACTGTAGTGGTTGGCGCAAACTTTCAAGGTCTTGTCTCTTCGCATAACCAAACGGGTCTTCTGGTTGGCCTTGTGCTTAAGGAGCTTGACGTCACCAGTTCCACGTTCCTTCCACTCTCTAGAGTCCTTGTCGAACTTGAAGAGCTTGGCTCGCCTGTAACGGGAATGTTAGTATCATTCCCGGGACTCGTTTCATCACCATAGTAGCATTCGTACATCTTGAAAGTAGTGTCCTCGACCTCCTCGTTTGTCGCGACCTCAACAGGCTTGAGAGTAACGACGGGCTCGAAGTGGACATCTGGAGATTCCTCAACTTGGTCCTAAATAGTAGAGAAAAATACATCAGCTCCCATTCGCAGCATAAAATCGCGAAAGAACCAAAAAATAAACCGGAGCAACAAACCTCCTCGTCGCCCTTCTTTTTCGAGGAACCACTTGGCTCATCATCTTCTTCGTCGGGCTTCTCTTCGCGCTTCTTGGGAGCGCCACCGAACATGCTGAAGACACCGCTGGAGAAATCGAGAGGCTTGGTCTCCTTCTTCTCCTCGGTCTTGACTTCTTCGGTAGCAGGCTTCTCCTCAGCTGCAGGGGCAGTATCGACAGGCTTTGCGTCGGACGACATGGCGATGTGGGATATTGGAGGTTTGAATTATTTGAAAACGGTGATTCCTGAGAAATTTAAAGGCGTGGGGTGTTAGCCATAAAGCTCGAGAAAGCTCCTGCAAAGTTTTTCATAATATTTTTTTTAGGCCTGTTTTCTCTCCAGGAAACGACGGTGGCGGGGCATATTACACAGGGTGGAGAGAGCGATTCAGAGCTGAGAGCAATGGAGGTATACACACCTAAACAGGCTTGAAGCTGAGCTGATAAGGAGCGGGTATGGCGATGCAGGCGGTCCTAAGAGAGTCGGGAGATGGTTATCGTGCGAGAAAGTGGTGTCGGTTGGATGCAAGGAGAAGCAGTTCAAGGAGGGGTGCTTGTTAGCTCCCCTCAGCAAGCCAAGTGGGTGGCCAGGGGCAGACAAACAAACCCCACACGCAACACATCCAACGCCATCGATGCATCTGGCATGCCTCGAGCCTCATGGCAGGATCTGGATCCCTTTGCTTTGATTGAGGACGCGCTACACCGGATTTCATTGGAGGATGGTGGCCATTAAAACTAAACTGTACGAACGATGTAACTTCTAAGGGTATCGGTCTACTAAGCTACGATCGAACGATACGAGGACCCATTTCAACGAAAAAAGAAAAACGAGTAAAATCCATTATAACACCGGAACCAACCAGTTTCCCCGATAGACAGACTGTATGAGAGAGCATTAAAAACCAGTACAAACAAAGAATAGATATTCCCTTCCCTTCCTAGCTGCGCCGAAACCAATTCCATATTCCCCCGTCCTTCCCATATCCTTCCTTCCCGTCCTTCCGTAAATCGCAAAATTACACTCCATTCTGATTGACGACGACTATTTGTACGTTCGTCATAGCTCAAATAAACCAAGTAAGTAAAGGGGTAAAAAGTCAAAAAGGCGGTGATTGTGCAGCAGCTTATCATCATAGTATAAGCACGCAGCTGGCGGAGTTTTGGAACAGAATAAAAATATTACAAAAGAAGGTAACGAGCAAGTACAGCCTATGGAACGGGGAAGAATAGGTCGGGCTCAGAAGCGAAAGCAAGAAAACCCTACTAGCCGACGATTCGCCGACGGAAATGTTCGAACAGTAAGCCCTACCTGCTGTTCTTACGCTTCCCGGTCTTCCCTTTCTTCCCCTTCTTTCCTTTTAAATTTAGATCAGGTCGCGAACATATGTTGAACCCTCGACCCCGCTTCTTAGCGATCCTCTTAGCTAGGTTGGTGCGGATCCAGAGCTTGCTGGCGTTCTTGCGGGCCTTCTTAACTTGCTGCTCAAGTTGGTCGCCGTATTTCTTGAGGGCCTTCTTGTCGAAGTAATTCTCGATTTTAAGATCGTCGAACCCGTTCCTCCAGACTCTGAGCTGGGATTCAACTGTTCTCTTCGCAACCTTAGACTGCTTGGCGAACTCCTTGTGCAGTTTGGCGGCCTCATTTTGCAGATATTTTACGTCCTTCTTACGCATATCGATCTGCTGCTTGCTGGTCTCCTGGATCTTTTGGGCGTAAACGTTTGCCTTTGATGATGCCTTATTAACAGCCTTGCGCAGATCTGAAGATGTGGCCAGCATCGATCGCTTCCAAGCTGATGTGCTCAGCCATGGATTTCCAAGATCAAGGATGAAGGACTGGTTGATAATCGGCTTGCTCTCCGTTTTGACGGTGATGTTCAACACACCCCATGACTCGCTTAAGTCCATCTTGACAGCGTATACACCGCGGAAGAGTGTAACGACTTCAACTGGGACGGTCTGGTTCCTCCTCTTCACGTGAACGATCAACTTTGGTGGCCTTCTGAGAGACGCGAACTTTGTGGGGGATCGAAGGACGATATGGCCGTCGCTGATCGTATACATGGCAAATTCGTTGGACTCGTTGGCAGGAAGTGACGGAATGTCAGTAACACTCAAAGACGTAACGCCAGTGGTCATAATACTCGATGCCTTAGATGACGCCTTTGAGAGTAGAGAGGTAGCACGTTCAGGTTTAGCCGAAACGGATGAAGGTACCCGCTTCATCACAGATAGACTCGTCGTCGACGTTGAAGTGTACACACTCAAGCTCGTGGAGATCTGTGCCTTTGTCGTGAGGGAGCTTTGAGTCGGCAAAATCGATGAAGGGGCGTTCTGTACAAGGACCGAAGGTTTCATGAAAGAGACGAAAATGATGGAGAGGGTCAAGCAGATAGAGCTCAATAACAGCCCAAAGATGATGACAACGCCGACGTTAAATGCCTGGCCTTGTGTCCTGCCTTCAAAGGCTTCGAGGATTTCTTGAAGCTTATCCCAAATCGTCATGCTCTTCGTCATCGGGCGGTCTTCATCTTCATCCTGTTGCTTAACAATGATTGCCAAGTTCCTGCTGAGCTGTTGGACGTCGATATTGACAAAACTGTGCAGATCGACTGGGAGTTCCTTGTAGACCTCTCTAAGCTTCCTGCCATCCTCGGTCGTTTTGCGTGTTTCGATGGCTATGTGAAGGGCGTGATAGTCAATATCAAAATCCTCTTTCGACTTGTAAAGCTTCTTGTCAGATATCGCAATAAATGGTACACCGTGACGAGAAAGGAAGGAACGGGCACATGAGCGGGTTGCACGTTGGCGGGCATCGTCGTTAGCTTCGCAGTAAAAGATACCAAGGTCGGGTAGCCTCCAGCCCGGCGCCTCCAGCTTGTCAAGTTTGTAGCTAGCCCCGGCCTTGCGTGAGCGAACAAGCATTCTTGGCTTGATGACTAGAGATAGAGTATCGAGTTCTGCATCGTCATTTGAGGGATAGGCAAAGGCGCAAGTATCTACTGCCATCTCCAACCCGAATGATTCGACGAGCTCGACATCCGGTGTTGAGGTGGAGCTACCGAAGGATGTAACTGGGACCACATTGAAGCGGGCTGAAGACTTGGAGTCTTCAAGGCTTTCGTAGGATGTCGACACGACTAAAGCAGCGCCGAGCTTCCTGAAGATCTCGTCTTTAGCTGACTCGTCACCAACGTAGAGGACTCGGAAAGTGTCTTTGACATTGAGAGGGTCAACTGCTAGGGAGCATCGAAGAAGGGAATGCAGGTTCTTCACATCCTCAGGAGCAGAAGCACTGGCTCGAACTTCGTCGAACTCCTCACCAGTAAACTCTTGGAGATCATAACCTAACGTAGCCTGAGGTCCCAACGGTACGAGGTTGTCATCGAAACGGATCGTGACATCGGTGAGCGAGTCATCACTCACAACGTTGTGAATAGTAGGAGGCTCGTGTTGGTCCAGGCCAGTATAAGAGGGTATACCGGCAGACTCGAAAGTATCGGGAACGTCGGGAACCGACTCGGGATATGTCGAGCTATGCGTGTCTTCGTTGGTAGTCTCCTTTGGCACTTCGGAATTAGGACTTGGAAATAGGAATTCCTGTTCATCCTCTTCGGCTTCCTCGTCTTCATCAGCTGTATCTTCAGCTAAGGAGGCGAGGGAGGACAAGTCATCGTCGTCATCCGAGTGACTTGGAATGGAGAGGTCTGAGAGTATTTCGTAGGTGCTCTCGCCTAGGAGGCCATCGTCGCTGTCGTCTGGATGTGAAATCATCTTGCGATTTTTCTTGGACATCGAGGTATAGGAGTTGAAGTCCTGACCGTGGTTCAGAACTTCGTGATGGGGAATCCTATGGAGTTGCTGGCGGGGCGTTAGTTGGGAAGCCTCGTCTGGAGTCATCGTACGCAGCCCACGTTCGCTTCAAAGAATGCAGGCAAATGGATAGAACTGGAATGCACGACAAACAGAAAGGAGCTTACTAAGTGAAATTCGGAAGAAATAGAGATTATTATTTGAAAATACTGATCCACTTGCTTCACCTGCTTCAGGTGCTGCGAGTGTCCCTAAGCCTTATGCCCATGAGATGGTTTGAGAGGGACAGCCAGTGATACCCCGCCAAACAGACAGGGCTGACGACAGCTCCGAGATCAACCAGCCGGTAATCGAAGTGAAGAGGATACTTGTTCAGATTACGGGGGATTCGGGCCAGGATGGAACATGAAAGAAGAGAGCAGTAGAAAGAAACGAAGCTAAAGCAAGCAAGCAAGTTGCTATTGAAATGGAATAGAATACGGAGTATTGGAGATATGGAAATGAATGAGTCGGGTTACCGAGTTGGAGTTGGAGGGCTACCACAGGATCCCACCACCCGTTACTTGATGAGGATCCAAGCTAACCCGGAATGGCCAACGGACAGAACAGGAAGCAGGAAGGCACCACCTACCAGAGATCGGGGAACAACTAGCAACTATACCCTCGAGGATATCTGGATCGATGCAAGAGGACGGCCTTGTCGTGGGAGAACGCCGGTCTATGCTTGCACTTGATTGATCGATTGATTGCAATGTGGTGTTGAGTCGATAGTCTGGTGATTGTGACGGCGGCGGATTTGATTCAGAGAAGCTCCGAAAACGCGGGGCTCACCGACCAAGCTTAGGCCCTCTACTACGTCAAACTCAAGAACCGAACCTCGGAATGATAATATTAGTGACCGATGGATGAATAGCAAGGTAGTATCGAGTTTAACAAAAAGAAATCGATAACGATACAAACTCCCGACGTTGAGCCAGCAAACGGAGATCGAAACGCTGCCAGTTGGCCGGATCGAGCCTGCGGGACTGAGCTTATCACCCCACTTCCTCTGATGCGGAGGTCTCGCGCGGTCACGGTCTCTTGGGATCTGGCGTGTTTGCTATTTCGATGCCACTTTGCCTGCGCATCTTGCTCTATAGACAGCCATGATCATCAGAAAGCACACTTTCGCATATTCTATTTCTAATGATATGGCACATTCTAATTATTGGCACGTCGAAAGTGTAGCATCTTAGGCATCTCGATACCCATTATGTCATTTCCCATCCAGTATCATAATCGGCTAATATGATATGAAGATTATTCGCCAACGGCGATGTCCTGCACGCTTTCAGTCTATGCTAAAGTTCACCAAAAGCTTAACCCAACCGCCGACCCGATCCCATGGTGTCGACCGGGACGCCTCAATAACAACCGGCAGATATAGCATCTTTTTAAACTCTTGCTTTGCACGGCTGAAACTGTCAAATCCCAGATCCTGCATTTTGCATTTTGCATGTTTGATGCAATCGATCTCGCGAAGAATTCATGAGACGAAACGTGGTTTCGGAATAATTTTGGCAGTTTGCAATACCAATGCAATGCAAGTATGTTAACGCTATATGCTCCGGTGTATACTCTCATGCTTGGAAGAAATAAATATATGTGCATTCTGTAGGCGTCTACGGGGTGAATCCGTGCACCATTTAATTGCAGTACGGCCAGTGAGACGCGGCTCTGCGGTCGTCAGTCCGTGTTTCATAACGGCTGGACCTGTGCCCAACCTCCAAATTGCAATGGCTCGGCCCATCCGCTGAACTGGCAACTAGTCTCCTAACTAGAAATGTTGGCCCACAAATCGCTGACCACAGTAACCTGACAACCGGCATATTTTTCGCGGACCGCGAATTCAATATCCACAAGGCAATTAAAAAGGCTTCAAATTGGAATAAGAGATTCAAGCTTTTCCGCCCAGCTCAGTGGCCAACGCTCGAATATATACGCGTATGTGACCGGACCCGAGGATAATACCCACTCGAGTACCCGCAATCCTCGTCGCTCCCTCATGCCACTGGTCTAAAATACATGCTTGTACTCTGCAGGCCTGTATGCATGACATGCAAGCAGGACCTCGAAAAAGGACTCGAATCCGACGTCCCTGACAACTGGATAAATAGTCTTCCGATGTTGCAGTCAAAGCACAATCGAAAACAGAACTACTAGCGGGGTAGGCAATATAGGAGAAAATACTGTATTAATAGAGTGATACTTGCATTCCTCTTCCACAAGCGCCTCGGCCAGTCGTCGACCGCAGGAAACATAATCCTGGCGCTGCATGTAACGAGATCGCTGCTGTCGGCCGCACAATGATTTCTAAAATGGTGGTCAGGCAAGGCCCCGAGTTATCCTTGGCTGTACCCCCAACCTATGGCAAGAATTGCGAAAACCTTAGTGGAAACATCATATGAAAACTTCCAGCCCTTGTCCAACAGTTCTCCCCATCCCTTGTACAAGATCTCCCAACTTATTCGATTACTCAAACACTAAACGCTACTTCCCGTAGACGATTGGACGAATTCCATATAACTATTCCATACTTCCTATGCGGCTGAAATTGTAAATTGAAATTTTTCCCTCTGCCTTGTGCGCGAGATGGCAAGCGTAGTTCCGACAAAGCATGTGTAGACAGATAAGGTAGGTGCAGATAAGAATGAGCCAAGTTCCCGTCCCTGGTCTCCACCCCAGGCGCTCCTTGCAGTCTTACACATTTTTTTCCAAGACTTGTGTCTTTTTTCTTTCGTTCCTTTTTGTTGGAGTTACTACCATTTAAGTAGGAGCGAACTGCTTCAAGGCCTGTCGGTTCCAGGGATTCTGTTTATATTTATCCACCATTCTTTTCTTTGGGATTCAGCAAGCTGAATTTTAGGGGCGTTCTATATATAAGGCAATTGACTCGACGTCGAATTCTGCGGCTCTCCCTTTTTCCCGTCGGACGTTTTGGGGGTCTTAGGAACGGAGCCTTACGAGTAACGATTGATATTAAACCGCCCTGGCGACTGGTTTCACTTGGCCTTGAGATGTGGGGAAGCACCGATTGAAATTCAATTCAAAAAACGCTATTCTCACCGCGGTACTGGATTTTCCACTCTTTAATTTAAAACCCAACATCATCTTCAATCAGCGAACGAAGTCTTCTTTTAAAAGGGGAGGTGGGAAGCATTCGACAGCGGGTTTGAACATTTTGCATATTTTCGAACGCCGGCCGGTTCAGTCTTAGATATGGATTTCGAAACTCACCGACTACCAAGACTATTATGTCTGGTTCTTTCGCTTCTTTTCTTCGTCGGGACGGTAGTTGGCCAGGACACGAGTAACGAAAGTTCGATTTATGCATTCACCGACAACGATTGTCAAGTCCGCCCACGGCCTCGACAACCAGGTACACCAGATGGGGAATGTCATAAGATCGCGACAGTAAATGCGACGTCGTTAACGATAGCAAATCTTGGACATGGTTGTACAAGTATGTAGAATTCCTAATTCCTCCCAATGGTTACGCAAACATTACTACCATCCGCATGGATTTAACATGAAGACTAACCTTCAATTCCAAACAACAACAGTAACCGCCTACAGCGACGAAAACTGCTCTAACAACCCCATTGCCATCCGCGAAAACCAATGTACCTCAATCGGCGCCCACTTCCTCTCTTTCTCAGTCGACAATTGTACTAAAAACCCACCAACAAGTTTGTCAACCCGCATCCGCACCTTCACAACATCCACAACGGCCAGGGGCTCCCAATCAACAGATGATACCACACCAACTGACCCTAGCAACATAGATTCTGACCCTCCATTAAGCTCTGAAACCTCAACTCCTTCTCCAGGACTCTCATCCGGCGCAAAGGCCGGTATAGCAGTGGGCGTAACAATCGCAGTCCTTCTCATAGCCGCGTTAATCATCCGCCACTTCTTCTTCCGCCGACGTCCTGCCACACCCCCCGTGGCACCGGACCATACAGCCACAGATCCTACCGACCCTGAGAAAAAACGGGCATTCTGGCCGTTCGCTAGGAGAAAGCCGTCGCACGTGTTCCCTCCACCACCGGCAGAACTGGGAGGGTCGTATCCCGACCAAGAAACAGCACAGGCGGAGCGGTTGATGCAACCATCGACAGTTTATGAACTTTCGGCGGCGCAGTACGGCGAGCTACCCACAAGGGTGAGCGCTGATGAAGCGAAGTAAGAGGAGGTATTTCTTTTTTTGACAAAGTTGAGAATATGTATGGATAGTAATACGATGAAAAATTCAAGGTAATGATTATTCTAGCGATTTTTTTTTTTTCTGTGTTTGCATCTCGGTCTTCCACGGATTATGGGTTTGGATATATGTTTTTTCCATCTTTGGGATGTATTAATATAATATCACTGGCTTGGTTTGACTATGTCGGCATCAGATTTATATAGATAGCTTCAGGCTCTAGACGAGACCGACAGACTTCGAATTGATGTGTGCGTCTTGCAAGTCCGTTATCGGTTCCTTTTATCTAGGTTTAGCTAGTAATACTGCGTGTTAGTATCAGGCAAAGTACTTGAAAAAGCAGTAAATCTAATTTCATACATGAAATCATCAATAAACCCCAATGAGATCAGATAAATACATTATCCTCGACATCACCCTGCGTTGTAGACGTTGTATTTTCCACACACCACCCTCGCTGAAGTGCGCGGTTCGCAAGCCTATCTAAGGAAAGCTTAAAGTGTCACTTGTGAGACCTCAACATGGATCCAACGGAATGTGCCATGACAATCAACGGTTGGATAACGCTTGTGAGTGGCAAAGCTCCCAGGTTGGCCTAATCAAAGTGAAACGTATAACTGCATGCAGTTGCGGTACGAAATTAACATGACTTAAGGGCTCGTATTCGTGTAAATGCATATATATTTCGCCTCCCGAATTCTGGCCCTGGGGGACCTTGTACCAGACGGCCGGGCATTGTAAGATTGTTTGTGATCGCACCCCGAATATTTTTTAAACCCTACGAAACTCCGAATTAATCGGTGATGATATTTATTGTTCTCGGGGTGGGCGAATGAAAAGGTACACTTAATCAAATAATTCAAATCTCCAACTAGATTCGCAGGTTTAGAGCCCCAAAGTATTGCTGGATGCAATTGTCTTTCCTATCGTTACACGCAAAGCCATGGTTGAAGAGTACAATCGGCATAAAAGAAATGGAATAAGCAACAGAGGCCTCATAATTGTTTTGTTTAATGAAAAAAAAAAAAAAAACCAAACGAGTGATCTCGTAGTATGACAAGAAGTGAAGAAAACGAAGAGAAGCTGCATAGCCGAACCAAGAAGTTATATTATGTACAATTATGAATAAAAGCCACGAGGAAGAAGGAGAACTAAAGGTTGGCTACAGTATGCCCGCATGCGCATGGGTGATTGCCGCAATGGAACAATGGAGGAGTGGGAGGAGGCGACAAAACTCCAATGCCTGAAAAGAAACAAGATATGAATGCCATGGCTAAAGTCTGATAGATGTATGTTAAGGGAAAAGTGTCATTAGTAGCGGGTAATAACAAACATTATCTGTACGTATGTAATGCGCTGAAAATCGGTCAGCAGAGGAAAGGCAAGTTATCAACTAGTATGGAAGAGTTGAAAATTTGCATCATCATTCCGGCAGCCAACCTCCTGCAACTTTGACCCATTCAGGCGTACAGCTACCGGGCTTGCCTTCTACATCCTCGATATCGGTATCGCAGCGGCAGTGGCACCCAACGCCGTTGTGTTTCGGGGTGTCGTAGTTGGCCCAGTATGCGTCATCCTCCTTTGCGAGTCGTTTATTTCTCTGCATATCTTCTGCGTGGTAAAACGGTTTGCGCGTGAGCTGTTTTCCGGGGGCGTTCGCGGGACAATGTTGGATGGTGGTATGTCGGTAGCCAAAATCGCGGAAGTAGTGGATATCTTTGGTGTCTAATAAGATTCCGGCGGCCAATGAGTGAATTGGTGCGTCTCCCCACTGCAAAATAGTTAGCATTTCATCCTTCGTAATATCGAGTTCTCGTGGGAACTTACTCGTTCCGTCCAGAAACCACCGGATTTATCCATCATCTGGAAGAAATCCTCGTACTCTTTGCTTCTAAAGAAGTCGAGCCTTGCAATCTCAAAGTTACTCCAGAAATGACACATACTAGGGTTTCAAGTCAGCAATATTCACAATCCTAATGCCCAAGTCGTATACTAACTTGTACTTCTCCCCCTCCATATTTTCTCCATCTATATCGGGCAGTGGTTTCCGAGGCGACGTTTTTGGGATATCTTCCGTGACATCCGCAGAGTCCGCGACATCCTCCTTGGGTGGTTCGGACCTATCGGCGAACATATCCCATAGACCGGTCGTAGGAATCTTATTGAGTCGCTTGTATGCAGTAGCGTATCTAAACAGATTTGGGACCGTTTCCTTCAATTCTTTGACCGCGATTGTGTATCCATAAGTTTTATTGTGTCGTTCCATGTGAACAAAAGGATCACTATAAAATCATTAGCCAGGGCCGAGGCCGTCATTTGCTGCCGGATTTCGAGCTTACTAGGTGATGTCGCAGAAGTATTTGATATCCGGCTCCAATCTCCAGTACCACTTGTATTTGTCGAGGAGTGGGTGCTTATAGAAGAACCTGTGACCCGAATTTAAAGTTAACCACCGAGCTTCCTCAACGCCAGCTTCTCACCCCCCCAAAAAAAGCTTACCCTGAGTAAAATCTGCACATGTGGTGGTAACTTTCCATACCACCATACATAATCACCCGATCTCCCTGCTTTGCAATGGCTTCCTTTGCATCGTCATGGTTCACCCAGTCCGGAAATCCCCACATGCTCGGATCGATCTGGCCGAATTCCACGTCCGAGCTTGCATACTTCTTCACCGTGGCCTTGAAGGATTCATTAAACTCTCCGTCGTTGAGGAAGACATAGGGATAATGAAACCAATGGTTGAAGTGTCTTTCTATCGATTTCATGGACTGGATGACGCCGTCCAGCTCCTTATTTCTTGCTAGGACGACAAAAGCCCCATTTGCTCTTGGGAGGTCGACAGCCGGTTCTAAACAGCCTGTAACGAATGGTTTATCGTATGTTTCGTTGATTTTTCTATTTTAACGTTGGAAGGTTGCTTATATTAGCTTGGATTACGCCGCTCACCCAGCTTTTCCGGACGCGTTGGGCATACGACACTCGCATGAAGGGGCTAAAAAAAAACTCACAAGATACCAGGTTCTCGGTTGATTAACGGTAGGTTTTGAATGACATTTGGAGAATCGGAATGCAGCGCTACTAATAGCAGGATGACGATGAGGATGAAAACGGGGAAAGCTACAACGACGGCCAGGGGTACTGTGACAGTTGAGCCGGCATTGAGGCGCACCCGCTTCGAAAAGAAGCCTTTGCCATATGGTTGGAGCTTGCGGAACGGTATGAAGTCCAGGAAGCCTCTTTTCCTGCCTATGAGATTGTCGGCAGCCATGATGGCGGAGTGTGAGCGCAGTCAGATATGGAGCCCCAGAGGGGGCCGGATCTGCTATAAAGGGGAGACGGTTATCGAGTCCACGTTGACGAAGCTAGAGAGAAGGGGGGAAAAGGCGAATGTGGGTTTTGAGAGGTCCAAAGAATTGGAGGACGACCGCGATATCGACGATAGGATTCAATTTTGCGGCAGGAAGCTCGAGCAGAAGACGGAATGGAGGAAGAATCGTCGGTGTAGTGGAAGGCTTTCGAGCAGATAGTAGGGGATATCGCAAAGCACGTTTTAGCAGGAGCCGAAAAACAGGCTAGAACGACGAAGACACCCAACGCGCGTGTAGATAAGGGATGGCCACCACGATTATTATTATACTCTAACGGATAGTATTATAGCTCTATAGATAGATGGAGACTTGAGCAGAGGCGTCGACGGCGAATTGGCGATGGAGTGAGAGTGAAGATGGGCAGATCTAGAGGGAGCAATGCAATATTAATCAGGATGCAAGCTAATTAAACCGCCTGTCATCCAAATTGGAACCCCGAGTGAGGACGACATCAACTGCAGACTGGTCCTCTGTCCAGTCCGTATGTACATTACATGTACCATCAGTAAGTCTGCATGCACGGCCACCACAGTCAACCTTCTCCTTCCGTCGCCCGAGCAAGCTGTGGGTGAAACATAACCCACTCACCGACATTCTCTTGCTTCAAATGCTCGTCTGCGGGCCATGTGGCGAAAGATTTTTTTTTTTTTTTTTTTTTTTTTTTTTTCGGCCCTGAAACCTGAAACTTTGGGACACAGTTCCACACACAAAACCTCCAGCAGTTAGTAACACCCCTTCCGCGGGTTACACTCTGTACCGTCGGGTAGACACCTGTGTTTGGAAGGCAGTGTCCCTGAAACCCACTGGTCGAAAACTGTCTAGCGGCTGCCGCCCTGGAAGGAAAGGCAACTTCCGCAATCTACACCGGACTTGCGCATCTGTTACTAAAGCTTGATTTCATCCCGAACAACGTGCCATCTGTTGGAGAAACAGGGCTGAACGCCTGCCTGTCTGCCCGGGCTGACTTAAGCTTATAATTCACGATTCTATTTATTCTCTCTTCGCCGCGCATTATGGCTCACAAGAATTTAAGTTACGGTATGTTTGACATCCTGTTTGTCTTGAAATGTTGAAAAAAATAAGTAATTACAAAATTTAAAAATATTAATTGATGGGTTTCTAGAATCGAAGGAGCCGGCCTTTCTGCAGCGACTCAGAGCCCAGACCGCAGGGGTGTACCAGGAACGTCCGCTGAACAGACCGAAGAAGCAGCGTAACCCCGAAGACGATGAAGAAGACGAGCCTGTCTATGTCCTCGAAGACAATACCACTTTATCTGGGAAAGAGTTTGACGCCTTGAAAGAGGAAACCGCGACGAAGGCCAAAGTTTCGGAGGAGGAAATCGACACTGATAAAGCAGCCAAAAAAGACCCAGAGGGCAAACCGGAAGATACCAAAAACGAAAAACAGAAAGATTCTGTCCTGGAGATAGGTGTCAAGACGCAAAAACGGAAGATTGCAAAGATTGTCGGTGCAGAGGCTTCAGACGACGAATCAAAGAAGGACAATGGAAAGGATAAGAAGGATGATGCGCCAAAAAAGAAGAAGGCTCGACCGAAACAAAAGGTCAAGCTTTCATTTGGTGACGATTGAACCATGAAGTTTGAACGTTATGATACGCTATATCGAACTCTTCGAAATGGCGGATAGGGGGGTTTTGTTCCAATCACCATTGGGCTAACCAGGCTCTCCGAATAACCTGCCGCGGCGAGACGTCTTCTGACCCTAGCTAACTACCGGAGATATAACGTGGCCGGGACCGCGAATTTACAGGACAGGGAGGAAGACGACGGTTTTTCCGATTGCCTAGATTTCGGAGGCCTGTTATTACTGCCGTATCGCTAGAATTCCTACACAGAAAAGCCTTTATAGATCGATAACTTGTTCCCAAGTTATCCATCGCTAGAAAATCCACATTTAAGACCTTCCCAATGCTATACATTAGGCGATGCCACTGGCATCTCTGAACCCTTCCTAAATGATGTTCAGGCGAACTATTTCTACCCTTTTCGACCGACATTAGACACACGTCTTGAGTTCCTTTTGCGGCGGTCCTTATTACTATGCTCTTCTCGTCACTGTACATGGTTGTTTGAATATAGATATATATATACTTATATATGAATTCGTAAATTCGAGGTGATAGCGGCGTCTAAGCTAACACCGAGTAATAACTACTCTCTATATAGAATGGAGGCCCGGCGCCCTTAAGCCCTTCGCCTCGTAGCTAGTGGGCAAATCGGCAATTTGAGTTCATGAATTGTACAAAATTGTATATAACTCACAGCAGAACGCAATAAGTCTAGAATAATATGAGCGAGTTGAACACCCAGACATCCAAAGTAAATGGAATCGAAGGAGCCGATATTATCCACCACTGGTTCGTTGACTGGTACTCGGCGAGAATGGATCTCTATAACCAGATCTTGATCTAACGCCAAATCTAAACCCATCTCCCGGGCCTACAAAGTGTAGTAAAGTGGAACATATTCAGCACATAGGCATACTGATCTAACTACTCCAAATTTAGTGGCGAAATTGTATTTAGTCTAAACCTAAGCACGCAGGTAAGGACGCAGTCAATTAAATCATCGAGTATGCGCATGTGCAACATCCAGTAGAGTTGGTAAACGCTTACCTCGTAAGCCTACCATTCAAAATGCGAGTGTATTGCTCTTTTGGATTCGAGAAATCACAACTCGCGGGGATAGCTCAGCTGGGAGAGCGTCAGGTAATTCCTCCAATTGCCAAGCTTTGAGTCAAACAAATTCACTAACATAGTATATAGACTGAAGTCAAACTTCGGGAACGAAATCTGAAGGTCGGGTGTTCGATCCACCCTCACCGCACTCTTCTTTTTCTTTTTCTTCCGTGAATTTTCCAATCTTACTCAATGGATGGGTGTGCTTGCTTGGGGAGTACACATTCTCTTTTGAAGCGGCCTTTTGGAGCGAATACTCGGCCGGAGACTATGATCTGGTATCCATATCGATATCAAGGAGCATGCGGTCTTGTCGCGTTGGGGTATTCGGATTCGGGTCTCCCTTCACCCATGCCCTTAGTCCGTTAGAAGGGTTTCGTTTCGTTCTTTTAGAATAAAAGGATCCTTAGGACTGCGTAAACCTGATTGTAGTGGGGTGGTGCTTCTCAATCGAGTTTGCCTTCAGCGGCCTCTTTTTTGAAAGTATCGTTTCGATAATATTATAATATATACAAAATTCTTAATATATGTGTTGATAATGTTATAGAATGTTAAAAGAACCTTTAAATTGAACCAATCACGAGTGAGCTCGAGATCTGGGACGCAGAAGAAGAGTGTAAAATCCCTCCTGTTTATTACAGTCGGGGATAACGACTAACCTGGACTGGTTTGTGCATGCAACTGTATCGATATTCATATCTGCATATGCATACCTGGACAGAACCGTCCCGTCAGAAGTTGTAGCTTCAAGGTCTTAAGGGACAGCGCAATGGCACCGATTTAACATTTGTAACAAATATTTGCCCCAGATCTATCGGAGAAAAGATGACTTCGAATCTACAAGCGGAGATATGTCGTAAATTCAAATTGTGGGTAAATTCGTGGCCATGGGCTAGAGGGCGTGAGCGCAAGCTGAAGCTATAAACCTCTAGATTTGTGAAACGGCTGGAATAATACGTTGTTGCCTACTTAAGCACTTGCTTAATTACGTTGGTACAGCATCGTCATTGAATTTCACTATATATAGTTTCAAAGGTTACTCGCCAGATGGCCGACGGAAAGCCACGGCTGGGTGAGTATATGACGGTGGTTGTGCATCGGACAAGCATGCGAGGCTGCATCGTGGTCTCGGTGCGTTGTGAGGACCAGATCCCTGCAAAAAAACACGACCAGAACCATCACCTTGAATCCATCTCCATCATTCGCCTCCATATTCACCCATCACCACTCACATCAATTGAATCGCCATGCTGTGCGCAAGTATGTCGGACCTTCAGATCCCCGTCTGGTATACCGTCTAGCTAACATCTACAACTTATAGTCTCCGGCGAGACGCCGCAAACCCCTGCCATCTCCTCGAAGAGTGGTGAGTCCTCCGTCTGTTCAGGATCAGATCTCTAGCTTCAGAACCTAACGTACAACTTTACAGGCCACGTCTTCGAGAAGCGATTGATCGAACAATACGTTCAAGAACACGGCAAGGATCCCGTTACAGGCGAAGAGCTTAAACTCGAGGACCTCGTCGACCTAAAGAGTACGTCGTCCCAAAACCGTCACGAGACTTCGAAAACCCACGTAAACTCATTCATTTGTTCTATCATATAGCAAGCCGAACCGTCCGACCCCGACCTCCCACAATCACATCAATACCCTCTCTGCTCTCTGTCTTTCAGAATGAATGGGATGCATTGGCTTTAGAAACGTATACCCTCCGACAGCAACTTGCTCAGACGCGTCAGGAGCTAAGTACGGCGCTATATCAGCACGATGCAGCTGTAAGGGTTATCGGACGGTTAATCAAGGAACGCGACGAGGCGAGAGATGCTCTGTCTAAAGTCACCGCCAGTGGGGTTGCGGCTGCGCCCGGCGGGGATGAGATGCAAGTCGATAGCGATGAAGTTCCTGCGGATGTTGTGGAGAAGATTAATGCTACACATTCTGAGTAAGTGATGATGGCGTTCGAGGGTGACAAGTCTTAATACTAATCGTTCGTTTAGACTTTCTGCCGGCCGTCGTAAACGACCTGTACCTGCTGACTGGGCTGTTCCTGATACAATCGGGTCTTTCACCACGCTCTCATCGTCAGAGCCGTTGTACCCTGGTGGAACCTCGGTGTCTTTGGATGCATCGCAGGATCTGGCTTTAGTTGGAGGCGTCGATGGCGTTTCCGGGGTCTATTCCCTCTCAGAAGGCAACCTTTCGCGAGTTCTGCCCTCACAGGATGGCGCGATCACCGATGCAGCTTGGTGGGGCTCTCGACCAATTACTGCTTCCGCTTCTGGTGTTGTCAGATTGTGGGAAGAAACTGGAAAGGACAGTATAGCTTTTGAGCGACATGCAGGAAAGGTTAGTAGTATTTGCGCACATCCGAGTGGGCATTTACTAGGGTCGGTTGGTGTCGATAAGAGCTATATTCTTTACGATCTCGCGGCGAGTAAAGCTGTTTCGCAGGTCTACACTGATTCAGGTAGGTTACCTTGAGATATATGTACACGGATTGTCGAAAATACTAACGTGAAACAATTACAGCTCTCACGAGTGCACACTTCCATCCAGACGGCCATTTGCTAGGAGCAGGTACCCAGAGTGCGACGGTCGAGGTCTTCGACACTAGGGAGAACAAGGTGTTGGCCAAGTTCGAGCCGCTAGGAGGACCTGTTAAGTCGCTCAAATTCTCAGAGAATGGATTCTGGTTGGCAGTTGCGTGCAAGGGGGATAATAGTGTGTCTCTATGGGATTTGAGGAAGGGTCAGATGACGAAGGCGATTGAGATTGGGTCGGTGGTTGAATCCATTGCATGGGATTATACCGGACAATACCTGGCAACTGGTGGTCCTCAGGGAGTTACGGTACAGCACTATTCGAAGGCGTCGAAGGCGTGGTCTGTGCCACTGCAGAGCGCTGTTCCAGCAGTTGCTGTAGCGTGGGGTGCAAGGGCAGAGTCCCTGGTTACTCTGTCGAGCGAGGGAGTGGTTACGGTGCTTGGGCAGGGCAATTGAGAGACTGGATAGATATCATAATAACTGCTATTTGTTTTCGATACGAGGACTACGTTTCCATTATTAAGCTACCTGCAATGCGATATGTATGTACAATAGTGCAATGGCGAGCATACTCCCCAGCGGGAGGAGATACTCGGACTTTACTGTGCCTGTAGTTCGGTCTTGGCGGGCAATTGGCCACCCTCGGCCGATTACTAAGACGGCTCCAAACCATCGTGTTTTTGGACGATGGGCCATCCTGGTTTCTCCATCTCCACGACTCACGGCTTCTCTCTCCAATTCTCGATAACCATATCCTTCCCACTCGACCACCGGAACCAGCTGTGGATTGCCACCCACTGTACTGTCGTCGTCATCTAAACCTCCCATCGAACCGCTGTCTGTACTGGAGAAATAATCACTTCTCACCTCCCGAAACTGCAACCGGAATACCTCCAGTCAAACTGCGCAGCGTCCAATCGAAAACCCCCTCTCTGGCGCTGAACTTCCTCGACGACACCCCTATCCTTCCAGACCCTTCGACGTTGCTCTCTGCCGGTTAAACGCCTATCATGCGATACACCCAATGAGAAAATAAGCCGTTTAGGGTTCAACCTCAAGTATCTACATCCACAGTGTTTGGGGAGTGCAAGCCCGAGCCAACAGCAACCTGTCAGGAGGTTTACCAACAGCTGGGTAGGTAGGTAGATACCCTCCAACAGTTCCCGAACTTATCACCTGGAGGGAATGTGCACTGACTGGCGCTAGCAACTTGTGTAGCATACTATTTAACCCACGACCTTGGCCTTCCTCTCCACTTTTCTCTCTCCTCAACCTCACTCCCCACTACGCCCACCTTAGTTGCCACCTGGACCGACGATTCCAACAAATCAGATCCCAGTATCAAACCTCCAACAACGTATCGAACCAGGAAATATGATTCGAACACGCCGTGTGTCTGTGGGCAACCGTCCCGACACGGCTGCCCAGCCTGAGATTATCGACTTGACTGGATCGCCGTCGCCTCCACTCCGAGCATCTACGATAGCCGGCCGCTTCAGTCGAAGACACGCACCATACGATGCTAGGGATCGTCGTGGTAGAGAGTCAGACAGAGAGCGGGAGCGGGAGCGTGAAAGGGAGAGGGAGAGAGCCCGCCGTACGCCCGCTAATGCTGAAATAATCGACCTCGATGCCATCCCAGACCCGGCTCCAGTTCGTCATAACGATAACGCCCGTGAGGAGCGACGACATGATCCGATTCTATTCCCACCAGTCTCGCCTGGTGATATTGAACTAACATTCGCTCATGCACGAGTACGACAACCTTCAAGAGATCCTTTCCAGCCGCCTCACCAAGAGCAAAATCACCACAACCACCATCACAACCATCATCACAACCATCATCACCACAATCATAGGCCAGCAGGTGCGCCACCAGACGAACCCCCTATGGACGATTTACTCTTCGCCCCATTTGGACGACTTAGGCCTAACATTGGAGGTGTAGCTAGCGCAGGTTTCCAACTCTTGGAGATGGTTCGAGATATTAGTATGCCGTTTCATCGACTAGGATTCTTCGGGGCTCAGAATCGAGCCCATCATCTCGCTCCCTTGGCCCCTCTCGCTCCTCATAGAGACCCACCTGACATGCCGGACTTCCCTCTCAGGAACGCGGTCTTCCAAGCCCCCAGACCTGATTTGGATTGGTTTCAGCTCCCCCATTTTGCGCAAAACGATGAGGAAGTAGAGATTACTGGGCAGGTTCACAACAAAGACCCACCTATCAAGGAAGCCCGAAAGGGATTCACAAGGTCTCCGAAGTCTGAGGATGCGATTGGGTGTTCCATGTGTGACCAGGAGTTAGGTGACTCCGACGATGATCTGAAGAGACAGATCTGGGTAATGAAGTGTGGACACGTAAGTTTCGTACCGTTCCTGATACTTTTGAAGAATCGATATGCTAATAGGTTGACTTAATATTTAGTGCTACTGCGGTGCGTGTGCGAATGCCATGCTAAGCCAACCTCCCCCAAAGAGGGGCAGGAAACGCAAGTTCGCCACTTGCGCAATTGACGGGTGCAAGCAGTCCACTAGCACGAAGAGGTTTATCTGGGAACTGTACCCATGATGGAAGGCATATTCTCGACTGCATCCACCTTTATCTTTAACGCTCCCAACGCACATCTCCTTTCTCTACTGTCTACAATACGTCACTCTTCCCTTTCTATTCTCGCATGGAAGTGGCCTTGACAATGGCCTACTGGCGTTCCTGAGTTTACACCTATCCATACTACACAACCAGGCGCTTCTCTTCTTCTTCCCTTTAAACTCCCCCCCTTTAGGCATCATGAACTGGCGTTTCTTTTTCGAGGAGGTCTTCTTTATATCATTATAATTCTTCACGTGGATGAAGGTATCATTGTCGGGTGGCGTTTTTGATATTTCGTTTCTCCTTCTCTCCTCCCCTCCTTCTGTTGCTTTCATAATGTTTTATCTGATGCGACCCTGCCTTTTTACGTTATACATATACCCATTCCTACTTTTTTCTTTTTGTTTTCTTCCCCTCGTGCTGCTTGTATTCTCTTTTTTCCTATTTTTATTAGCTTGCTTGCTTGCAATATCTTTGATTACCGTGAGGTTGCTTTATTACGGGCCTCCGAACTGTGGAATCCGGAGGTTGTTAGTGAGGAGAAGAAGGAGAAGAAGCAATGAATGATATTAAATATCAAAAGACTACTTAGTAACCCATTCCTTTCGATGCGGTGTGTACCTGTGCATTATATGAACGGCGCCGCGGCGCTACAGAAGGCCTCGGGACATGTGGGTGCCTGCCAATTCGAGCACTTCGTTTGGCCTTACCAGGATTTCGGTTGAAAGGTCGTTCGCCCCAACGAAACTGGCGGGCTCTAAAAAAAAAGTCGGCGCAGGTAGCTTCTTATATTTATCCATCCGCCTTTACACCCCTCTGAAGCTTTTAAAGCTTTCTCTTAATTGTTATTTCACAAGAGTTTTTACTGACGAGAAGGAAGGGAAGTGAAGCCTTTGGAACTGGAGGGGGGATTATTAAACTTCTATCAATTGCAACCGGGACACCAACGTTTATAACAGAGTAACCCACACACACCACCCAAACTCTCCCAGACCACGAAATCGCGACATTCACAGTACCTACCTTCGGTACTAATCCAGGATCCTTCTCGACCAAACCGCCATACATTTATTTTGTAAAAAAAATATCCACAACCATGGCCTCCCGGCCCGCTGCAAAGCAGCGACAGGAGCTTAAGCTCAAAGCCAACTATTTGGTCGCCTATAACACCCTATCTTCCGCGCTGTGGGCTGTAGTTTTGGTCCGTACGATACTTATCAACATCCGCGAAGGACCCGAGAAGGTATACGAAGGCGTTGGGGAGTATACGAAATGGACACAGACGTTGGCGGCGATGGAGATAGTACATGCTCTTGCTGGTAAGTTTTCTTCTTCTTCTTCTCTAGATCCAATATACTCTCTCTCTTTGGATATATGTTATATTACACTAGACATTAAAAGGCCACTTGATACTAATACGATATGAACAAAAATGTATAGGCATAGTCCGCACCCCGCTAGTAACCACCGTCGTCCAAGTCGCCTCCCGTCTAAACCTCGTCTGGCCAATTCTCCACCTGTGTCCCGAATCCATGCGTACCTCCCCAATATACTCCACCATGCTCCTCGCCTGGTCGATCACCGAAGTGATCCGGTACACCTACTACGCCCGAAACCTTCAGGGGGAACCACCGGCGTGGCTTACGACTTTGAGGTATAACACGTTTTTTGTGCTATACCCTGTCGGGATATTGAGTGAGGCGTGGGAGATTTATGGAAGTCTTGGGGAGTTGGAGGGGGTTAGTGGGGTTATTGCGCTTGTTGAGAAGGCGGTGCTTTATGGGAGTTATGTGCCTGGCGCGTATGTTATGTATACGCATATGATGCACCAGAGGAGGAAGATGATGAGGGGGAAGAAGCCGATGAGGAATTAGAAGAGGGAGGATCCTTTTTCCAAAGGTTATTGGGCTTGACTTGAAGGCCGATATAATAGCTTCCTTTTCCCAAGGCAGGAAGGCAGGGGCGTAATGCGAATAGGTGTGTGGTTTCGGTAGGAAAGCTAGGGTTCCCGAATTTTTATTTTTTTTTTTGAAGGGAAAGGGTTTCTAGAGGGTTTTCATAACTTCGGCGACGGCTTTGGCTGCGAAGGCTCGTTTTTGGTCATCAGGTAGTTCCGCGACCATATCTATGCAGGGCATACAAACTGTTAATAAACTAGACACCTCTGTGGAACGTGTACCATAAAGGTTTAGAGGGAAATAACTATAATGATAGATATTCCCCCTTTTTTTTCATACCTTTTACGGTTTGTAACCTCTGCATTGCAGCTTCGAGGTTCTCGACTTGTATTTCTTCGTCGTCATCGTCGTCATCTTCGCCGGTTTCTTCCAGGATTGCCTGGTGGAGGCCGAACATTTCTTGTTCCATCTCGTTGGCTTCGAGTTTTAAACCGTTCCTGACGTTTCCGTCTTTATCGACTGGATCTTCCCCTGCGAGTTCGTCGAGTTCATCGTCGTCTAGGTCGTCGAGCCCAAATGATAGTGGGGCATTCCAGTCATTTGCTTCCAGTGCTTCCTTTAGTCTTTCCATGCCAGTAGGTTCTATCTCCACCCATCAGCATCCACATACTCCCTCCATCCGTAGACTGGTATAATAGCTACCTCCATAATCATTCCTTCCCTTCGCCTCAAAATCCACGTACTCAAACCCAAACTCCATCGTCAAATCCTCCCACTCCTCAGCCGACTTCTCAATCTGCGGTTGCATACTATGCGGCATCGCGATTGCCAAACATACACCGTCCCAACTATACCCGCAAGCCTTTACAACTTTTTGTACCCCCTTTAAATCATCTTTTATAATATCGTTTATTTCGGAATCTGAGGTCGGCCGTTTGAAGCAGTATATTATCGCGCCGAGGACTTGACGGACTTCTTTGGCTTCTGGGGAGGAGTAGGCGGTTGACCATTCTGTGGGATCTTGGATTTCATCGATCCAGATGGGGATTGTGGAGGTGTAGTATTGGGTTTTGAGGGTGAGGGTGTGGGTTAGACCGGCGTGGGATTCTGCGGTTTGATGCGAGGGGAGGGAACCGGTGAGGGCTGTGAGGTGAGAATGTTAGTGGGAATCTTGGGAGGGGTTTTAAGTGAATGGGGTGCTTCTGGGACGCGGACCTTCGAGGAATTGAAGGATTTCTGAGTCCCGTCTGCCGATGAGGAGGATTCGTCGTTCGGGCATGGTGTTTGGTGGTGCTTTATAAATTGCGGGTAGAAAAGAGCGAAGGTGAAGAAGCGAAGTGGGATGCTGATGACCTAGCCGGCAGGGTAGCTAGAGCTAAGTAAGCTACCACTTGGCATAGTACTATCCTCGCCACTATTACTTCAGCATCTGAAAGGATACAAATGATATAGAGATCTCGATATATAAGCAGTCTATGATACTCTCAGTCTCACTATGCAATTTCGTGAATATCTGCCCTTCTGCAAGGTCTCCACTTTCTTTTGTATCTAAAATACACACCATAACGTATCAACTACCCCATTCCCTTTTTGATTCTCCACTAGCTTTTTTATATATCAATGTTCTACATGGCCAAAAAGGCTCATGCAGTAATTGATGGAGTTTCTCCGCCTTTTCCAACGGCATCAACCTTTTTAGTTCCCGCCGCCGCCGCCGCCGCCACCACCCCGTCTCTGTTGTGTCTTCGCCCTATTAACCGTAGCCCTTCCTCTCGCCATACCGACGCCGCGTCCACGAACTGCTCTCGATCGGAACATTGGGGCGTTTCTAGATAGATAACCGCATGTTAGAAAGGCTTCTGCTAAGGATGTTGTCGGCTAGGGGAGTGTAGAGGCGCACCTTAACATATCTGGTACAATAAAGAACCGCACATGCGATCCACGGATGTAGACCTGATCCAAATGCGATACACGACCGTCGCGGGCGGTGACAGTGATATCTTTCAGCTGGACGTTCATATTATCTTCGGCTGTTTTTTTTTAACATTTCCAAAAAAGTTAGCGATTTCCGTTGTCCTTCACTTTTGACGGGATGTAGGATAGAGGTGTACCTTCGAGCAGTTTTCCTCTATAGACCTGACCGGACGTGAGTTCGAGGGTGACGACGTGGCCCTGTTTTTGAAGTTTGTTAGTTTTTTTTGGGGGTGGATTGGAGATGTGTGACTACTTCTGCTACGAACCTGCGATTCACCCAACAGCTTCAGCGGGATACCGATAGAACCCATTGTGGCGGACAAAGATCGGATATGGATACTCGGGCGACTAAGGAGCGGGGATTCTCTGGCGGTGATGAGGTGGAGTGGGTTGTGGAGGTGGACTCGTGTGATTCGCGATTTGGGTAGGACGTGGGAGTAGCAGTGGTAGCGGTGAAAAGTGGTGAGGTGTAGACGCGATGGAGATTAGATTTAGGGTGTCAAACGAACAGCCAGTTCTCGGCATGGCCAGCTGCTGGTACAAAGCAGCCAATAGAATAGAAATTTAAAGCGCATGCACCATCATCATTATCATCATCACCACGGCTGGTAGTTTTATAGATAGCGACTTTTTGGAGTTTACGAGGAATTTAAACTAGATAAAGGATTTTTTTAATATGCAAAAATGGCATCGCTGGTTGGGTTATTGAGAATCCCTGAGCTTGTTCTCATCATTCTCGACCATCTGGACGGCCACCCCGCTGCACTTTCATCTCTCTTACGAACGTGCAAGTCGTTCTTTCATATCTGCTACCCCCGACTCTGGTCTACTCTTCGATTAAACCCCTCCCCAGAGGGCCATGGGTCCACGCTCGGACGTCATCAATCCAGGAAGAGGTGTAGGATATTAGAAGAACTGATAAACACGTGCGGAGTCGATGTTTTGGGATTCAAACATACCAGGAGGCTGGAGATTTCAGTTGCGGACTTTGCTTGTGATGATGTGAGTGTATCGAAATTCGGCCGGCGGTTTGGGGAAATGATCGGGCAAGGTCATTTAGATCTCAGGCATGTCGAGGTTTTCTTGACAGTCAAAGGTATGTAATTTCGAAAATTTAACTAGAAAGAGGGGAAGAAGTATGAGTAGTTAAAATGCTTAATTAAAAACCGAATAAAATGTTAAGGTATGCCCCCGAGGCCCGAGCCAGCGGTACCTGCCCTTCTCCTCGGTCTAAAAAGATATTCTGAGTCGAAGTCGGCACAAGATTTTTCGATCACCTTGAACACACAAATCGTCGGTCGATTGCCTCATTTCTTTGATCTTGAAAAGGTCGCAAAGTTAGATATCCGTTTCCGCCGGGACGATCAAGCCAATACCCTCACTGCGACCACCGGGGCCGAACGGAGCATAGCGGACCTAACGAACGTACTCACTAAAACCGTCAACCTCAGGTATTTCAAATTCAGCCTGGACAGCTTTCGCGACCACTTCCCAGTACCAATCGAAAACATATCGTATGCATTGGGCAACCTCCAGAGCGCGATCACCAACTTACGGAGCTTGCAAAAGTTAGTTTTAAAAGACCACCTTTTCCACCCATCGTTCTTTGTAATTCCGCCGGGAAACGTCAAAGTACTCGTGATAAACGCCCTCACATCAATTTGCTGGTGGGAGCAGTTCGTCGGGTGCCCTCTGACAGGTGTGGAAGATCTTACAATCGGCCAATCGAGTTTGCTCAACGCTAGTGCAATCTGCCCCCCCAGCGATGGCGACAACTGGAGGACCACGAAATTTCAAATCGAGGATGTTGCTATAACCGGGCTGAAGAGGTTTCTCGTGAAAGAATATTGCGTACCAGACGGTCTCACAAACGCCGTGCTACGTCGAAATAAAGGGATTCGCAAAGAAGACCTCGAAACCATTGCAGAGCAGCAGATAGAAAAGCTTTTTAAAAAACACGCCGATGATATCGGATCCCGCGCAGCAATCTGCGCAGACATAATCGCCGATGATTATTTACAGCGCAGTGTAGAGAACCCGAATCGACAGGAGGTTGTAGATGATTACGTACACCTGTTTAGGGACAAGGAAAAATTCCGTTTACATGCGTCGGAATGGTATCCTTTGGAGTCAGGTTTGCAGAAAAATCGAGGGGAGCGAGTTGCGAGAAGTTTGATAGGACTACTTACGGTTGAGCTCGTGAATATAGTATTCAAGATGACTTTCTTGAGGAAGCCCGCGCCCGAAGTAGTGGCGCTGAAGCTTAAGTATAAGGGAAAGTTGCTCGAGGGTATCGAGGTGGCTGATGCTGAGATTATAAGTGAATGGGAGCAGATAATCGTAGATAATTTTTACCCGCTGCCGAGTTCCTATCTGACGTGTCAGATGGAGCTTTGATCTTGTTCAATTGATATCCGGCTACAAGTTCGATATGGCAGATTACAGACACGGATACAATTATCAGAATGTGATTTCAGATCTTTCTGTAAGGGAATTAATCTTCAAGCCATCTAATATTTATGTACCAATGACCATCTAGTATTTGACCTTCCCGGATTTTCAACTGTCTCCAGAATTATGGAGCTACAAATTACAACAAACCTCGCAGGAATATGCGTTGCCGTATACCTTCGAACCAATTACAAGCGAGAAATTTCTGAGCTTGTGATTCATCCCACTTTATTCATCCCACCTTCAATCTTCTCAATCTTCCCGACATCATCACGCTAAATAACCCATTCTAACAAAAAAAGATATCTAGCTTCAACTACCAAACTCACAATCCAGCCCCCACCATGGAGTTCGAAGTAACCATGGCGGATATCGCCAGACTCCCCAGAACACCCGCCGCACAATCCCTCTGCAAACGCTGCAAGCAGAACCCACCAGAGATAACAATGCGGCATGAAGCTCTCTGCCGGTATTAAACACCCCTTATAAACCCTCAAAATACTATAAATACTAATGAAAATACACAGCGACTGCTTCCAAATCTACATCCGCACAAAATTCACCCGTCACATGGAACCCTACCGTGTCAAAAAGAACTCTCAAACTACCAAAAAACTTCTACTAGCTACTTCACTCGGTGTATCGTCCACCGCTTTACTAGATATATTACACTGGCATCGGGCGTTACAAGTCGAGAGGGCTAGGAGGTCGGAATACGATGTTGAAGTGGTACATATCGATGATACCGCCCTGATAGGCGGCGACGGTACAACAGCAGCAGCGGCAGCAGCAGACGAATGTTTGGAAAAGTTACGGGAACGGTATACACAATTCGAATTTACGAAAGTTCCGTTGGAGGATATATACCGAATACCAAACGGTACGGCGGCAGTTGAAGAAATAATATCCACCACAGAAGGAATAACACTGGACCATTCTCCCTCTTCTCCTTCGTCTTCATCATCATCGTCACCACTGGATAAACTGCGCACCCTCCTCTCAACCCTCAACTCCCGCGCTTCGCAGATGGACTTAATCACAATACTTCGTACCCGGCTAATAGTCGAACTTGCGAAACAAAGAAACTGTGAAGCCATATTCTTTGCCGATTCGATGACAAAGATGGCGGCGATGGTGCTGGCGGAGGTCACGAAAGGCCGTGGGCATGCGCTGCCGTGGCTGATATCAGATGGTCCAACACCATATGGTACGGCCACACTCTCCTTTGTTTTTTTAGATGCGTAGATCAGGCGCGAGTGATATATGTTGTTTTTTGAATGTTAGTGTGATTTATCTTGGTCAACCCGAAGATACTATTATCGCTCAAAAACACATATATCATAGCTAGAAATAGGAGCGACCTTTAATTAGATGTAGCATATTAACACTCCCCAAAAAAAAGGCCCCCAAACAATCGTCCGCCCCTTCCGCGAACTCTCCAAATCCGAAATCGCCTCCTTCATAACCTTCTCCTCCCTCTGGCCCTTCTCAATAATCTCCCAAGAAGCCGCCACAAACCCTCCAAAACCCCCCGTCAAAGCAAAAAACCAAACAATAGACGAAGTAATGGAGAAATTCTTCAACGACGTTTCGAACGCGCATTTATCGACCAACGTGGTCAAGACGGCGGCGAAATTGGGGTTTGCGGATGATAGGGATCGTGTGGAGAGGTTGGGGCTTTGTGAGATTTGTGGGTTGCCGATGGATGAGGATCCTAGGATTAGGAAGCTTAAGAATGTAAAGGCTGAAGAAGGTGGTGAGGGGAATGGGAATGCGAATGATGCGGATGCGAGAATATACTGTCTTGAACCGCCGGAGGGTGAAGAAGGGTTGAAGCAGAGACGGTGCTATGGTTGTAGACGGTCGACACTCGGAGCCGGTAAGATAGATTGGCCGGTGAACAATAGATAAAGAAAAAGACACCAAGAGAATAATTAAAAACGCAAGTTCGTGAAGAAACCGCTTGATTTCATATATTACATTACTCGTAAGGCCGTCGCCAAGCTATAAGTACTTCGAGATAGAAACGACAGACACGCTAAACGAGTGGAACATCACATAGATACCCTCAATGGGTCTCACCAAAACGTAGTTTAAAGCTACGGGAAAAGGAAGGAAGGTCTATATACTCTGTCACGGCTCAATCGTAATCCTGTCTGCCCCATCATCCACAGCCATATCCCTTGCTCGACTTCCAGAAGGCTGCTCTTCAAGGATAGTCATGTCACCATTCGCTTGCCTGGGGGCTTTACCATCTGCAATAGTCTTAGGCCCAAAGGTAAATCGCCGAGCGGCGCTCAGTTTCAACTTAGGACGGTCTCTTTGTTCCTGTCTCTCCCGTAGCTTCCGGACTTTGTTGATTTGACGGCGACGGAAGAGTTTGGTGATTTGGCGGACCAGTGGGCCATTTCTAATGTGGGCGTTAATACGTATTCAGTAAGGATGGTTCTAGATGTGGGGGGGTCCTTACAGTAATGCGAGCATGGTTGTTACACCAATTGGTACAGCGAGATACCAGAAGAAGCTATACCGCAAGGTTAGGACTAGAGGCTCCGGTTTCAATTCTGTTATATAGGCACTTACGCATCTGATCTTTTAATTCCACTAAATTCCTCAAAGTTCATGCCAAAATATCCCTTTTAGAGCACCAAAATTAGCTATTATACCCGACAACCTACCAACTTAAAGGAGTTATACTCACGGTTAAAAAGGTAAGTGGTAAGAAGAATATCGTAACGATCGTCAGCTGCCTCATATTCTCATTTTGCAGATTTCCCACAGTGTTGAAGATATAATCTCTGCAACCACCCCACCCATATTAGCATCCCAATTCTCCTTGGCTAAACAAGAGTTGATGGAACGTACGTAAGATTATCCGCCGACCTCTTCATCGTCTCAACGGTCTCTAACAAAACCATCGTGTGATCTTGCACGTCCCCAAGGTACGTATGCGCAACGGGCGATATCCCAACAGACGTTAGCTGGCTAATAGTATTCGTCCCTTTCCTCGAAACATCTCTTTTGTGGTCTCGAAGAGCGTTAATAATCCCGGTTAGCGGCTGGATGGTCGTTTTCAAAAGTGCTAGTTCGCTTGTTAGGATATATAATCGCTGGGTATCGTGTAGAGAGGTGTCCGTTAAAACGCTGAGTTCCAGCTCGCCAATGGTATCCTGGTAGGCGTGGATTACTGGAAAACAGAGGTCGACGATTGCGTCGATAATGGCTTGAACGACCATACTGCCGTCGCAGGAACTGCGTAGTAGGGTGTTCGTGGACGATAGACGAGCCATTATCGGCGGCTCGATATCGTCGGCAGATCTTTCAAAGAAGCTGATGACAGTATTATCGTCGCATAGGAAAATGGAGCACTGTTCAACAGCGACAGCGTAGTCCTTCTGCGAAAGGCTAGAATTACGCTCCATGAACAGTATGCGCTCGTAATTCGGACCCCCGTGGTATCTTTGGAGAGTCTGAATAGTTTTGATGTCGCTCCCTTCACTGTGACCCTGCACTTCCGGGATTGATTCATCGTCACTATCCACTGTGTCCGGCACGTCGAATATCTTCTGATACCAGCTTCGCTGTTTCTTCTTATGCTCTTCTACCGAAGTATCAAGATGCACGAGCTTCTGTAGCGTCATAACTATGAGCGCATGATCCGAGTACCAATCGGTCTTTGAGCGAGAGTGTGTATTCATGATATCCTCAATCGCTAGACGGTGTAAAGCCTTATACTGGCCCAGGCATTTGATAACATCCCAAGACAAGCCGTTGACATTGATCCACCGCACGGTCGCCCACTTTGGCCTCGGTCTCGCGAGAAACTCGGGGAGCGTCTCATTGACCAATTCGGTGGTGATCATGTCTTCCATGCCATAGTCGACAAGTGTAATCTCGCACCGAGCGTAAAGCTCAAGGTCAATTTCCTGGGTGGCTGAGATACCGGGTTCGGCACCAATGATCTTGGTGGGGTTTTGGTAGTTCCGCGAGGCGGTCATGCGTTTTCCGCGGCGGCGGAATGCCCGTCGGCGAGCCGAGCCCGTGGACGCCGTGTCGCTGTCGTCTTCGCCTGGTACGACATATGGCCCGCCGGTATCGAGAGAAATGCGAACTTCACCGGGTCCTGCTGGACGCTGGCGGGTACCGAGCCCTTCGGCGGTGCTCACGCGACTGATCGGGCTGATTGGGTCCTCGTCGGCCGAGCGAGAGGCTTTGTGATGGTACCTTCCGCCCGTCATCATGTTGGTTTGAGGTGGTAATGGTCGAAAAGGACTGAGTCTACTACAATCATCGGTGAGGGGATTGTAAAGGGGAAAGGATGGGACAACCACGGGGAGCGAATGTGTGCGAGTGAGGGCGGCGGGTTAGGTTTCGAGTTCTCTTCTTCGTGGAGCTGAGAAGTGTGTGTGTGTGCATCTGCATGCTGCATACATGGGCTGAGGATAATAGAATGACATTAACATTGCCTTGGCCAATGGTGAAGCAGCGAATAGGAGGTGTGCCGGTATCCGAGCGGCGTCGCTCAAACGGGCAAATTGGCCAAGCAGCTGCGAACAGTGACAAGCCTCGAGTCAAGGAAGCTTCGAGCGAAGCTTGTCATCGTAGAGTCGACTAGTTTTGCACGGTAGATGGTTTAGTTCTACGAAGTTTTGAGGGATGCAAATTTGAGGATATCCAGACGCCCACAGTGGGTCAGGATAGTGGCATTCCTCGGTGCGAGCCGGCGGGTGGCTTGGTAGTGTTATAACATTTATGGCTAGCGCTCCATACAACCCAACGGCGTTCATGGTTCCAAACCTGGTTTTAAATTCTGCAGATGGGGGTTTTTGAAGCCAAGGGAACATTGCATTGGTGATACTTGGCCAGGCCTCAGTTGAAGATGCCATAGACATTGTCTCAAAGATTAAGTACTTAGTTATCAGATGGATGGATGGGATATAATATCATCCACCAGCCACGGCACTAACGCATCGCGTGGCGAATATATATATCAGACAATGTTCGGTTGTCGATTCCGAGCAGCCATGGCCGGGCCATGCAGGTATTCGCATCAATGATGTCACGATGGCGGCCAAATGACGTCCACTCAACACATTCCGAGATCAAAGCATGCTAAACATCAATGATCTTGACATCGATGCATCTCAAAAGAACCCCCCTTCATGGCCTCATGGAACTATTCTAGAACCTGATTGGTATACGTAAGACTCCCTCCAAGCCTTGGTTGCACGGATGACAAGCTCGCCTGCATACTTGGCCATAAAACGTCAATCTGTCAATCTACTTTTTTTCAAATCGCGTTAAATTTCCATGCTTCGAGTATCTTCGTGCGAGGTACATATGCAACTGTGCCAAATGACCCAGAAGTTTGAGACCGGTGAAGTCATCGGTGCATTTTATATTATAAAACTAAAACTATACCGCGAAAGACGTTGCCGAAACCGACCAAGCTAGAAGATGTCGGCGTAGTATATATAAACACCCACGACATTCCCACTTCTTTCCCCCCTTGAAAAAAAGGAAGATATTCCGTTACCCGTTCTATAATATATAAATACTCGACTTGCTAGAATCTAACAAGCTTTTGTACCAAGGAGCTTAGCATACAAGGTACTGAACCCTTTTTTGTTCTCCGTCACAAAATCCGCATATTAATATTAAGCTCATAAGTGATATCACCACCTCGTCCAACACCCTGACTTACCTCGTTTTCTAGACTTCATACAAAAAAAATCAATCCTTCTTCTATAAAACACCAATAAATTACCCAGGTAACCCTCGAGAAAAAAAATACAACCAAAATGGAAACAATCAACCAAGCCACCACCGCCGTCAAAGGCGCCATCTGGGGCGATAACGCCACGGCCACCAGCTCCGAAGTCCACAAATCAATGATCGATGACACCGTCACAGAATCCAAATACAACGGCCGTGTCGAGTCCGATCCCGACGCCGAAGGTTCCTACCAACCGGGCCAGCAAAACGATGCCAATAAACGCCCTCAAGGTCCCGTTTCTACTGGCGGACAACCACAGGGTGCGAATGTTACCGGCGATGAAGGGAATACGAATAAGAATACCTTCAGTATGTTGCCTAAAATCTGTATTAAACGCTTAAATAATTGTTACTAACCACCCTACGAAAGGCTCCTCAAACGAACCAAACACCGGCTTCGGTGGCTCCGCCGGCGCACAACCAAGCGTCAATGCAAAGCCTACCTCAGACCAACAGGACACTCCACACAATCAAGGAGGTGATAAACCCACCGCTGAACCATCCTCATCCTCATCCTCAACCGGCAGTGGTAATAGCGGTACCTCTGGCGCCGGATCGATGGGCGGTGGAGCTGCAGGTCCAGGCGGTATGAAGTTGCCGGAGTCGGATAATCAGAGTAAGGGAGAAGGAACCGGGACAAAGTACGAGAAGAGCACCGGTTTGGCTGCCGAAGGTGGAGACTTTGATGCTACTGTGAGTCCTTTCTCTTAGGAGATAAACTTAAGGCTATTTAACTAATGTTAATATACGACAGCGACCGGGAGCCGCTCGTGAAGCTGCTAGATTAATGGACGAGAAGGGTATCGGTCACGGAGACAAGCAAGGTGAATCCGGTGAGCCGAAGAAGGAGAAGAAATGTAAGCTTCACTTTAACCTATATTTACCATAGTATCCATATCATAGAAACCTAACAAATGCGTAATACTTCAGGGTACGGCGTCGACCACAGCGGCTTTGGCGGCCACGGAAGCCACCAGAATAAACGTCCATCAATCTCCAAATCTTCATCTGAGAACCCAGAAGGCCAGACCGATACTACCACTGATACCACCACCAATACCACAGACGACCACGCTCCCACCGAGAAGAAGGGCCTAACACAGAAGATCAAGGAGAAACTTCATCATTCTTCCGAAGAAAAATAAATAAGAAAAAAAGAAGCCTTTTTGGTAAAAAGTGGGATAGATTAAAACGATTGCTTTCGGTGTCCCTTTGATTCTGTATCTCTTTTTTGTTTCTTGGGAATAACTAATTAGGTCTTTCGCTTTTTTTACCGTTTTTCCTTTCTTTCCTGCATCTTTCTTCAAAGTCATGGGATTCTGCGTTGCATTCGTGTCTTTTTTCCCTTATGAGCAATGGAATGGTAAACCTGGATCATGGGCCTTATGAATTCGTTTGAACTGTCGAAATTCTAAAGGGAGATCGATTGAACGGCATGTTAACGGTCTCAGAATATACTATATATTTTATTCCTCATGATCTTTCTCGAAAAGTAATAAAGTTTAAACATTACACCTATTCACAAGGACCCAGCCCCTCTCATAAATAGCAGCAGTGTATCTATCTCGAGTGTATCCAGCAGCAATTGCCAAAAAAAAAAAAAAAAAGGCACGCGGAATATTAAATCAACTTTGCAAAAAGCATTCGGATATATCATGCATTCAAGGAATCTATTGCAAGAAAGAAACCGATAGTAGCCAAAAAATAATACATAACAACCGACGCTAAACAGTACAACAGATGCCTTCCCTCATGAATGCAGTGTAAAATGTATGATCCGAACACAACAGTTGAAAGGGGTGCAATTCAGGGATATTGTAAAATATGTATGTACAGGATACATGTAGAGACGTACACGGGATAGGGTATTTGCCTCTGAAGGGGGTTCGATGTATGAAGGGCGTTTAAAAAAGCAGAATTACACATTTCCTTCGTAACATACAGGGCGGTCTTCTTTGACGCCCCTAAAAAAATTTCAAACCAATGTGCATGATAATACAGAAGGGGGAGGAGGAAGGGTTCAAAAATCAGATAGATGGAATAATCTCAATTGTCACATCCCAGGTCCGCTTACCCTTTCCATAGACACCACCAAGGCGGTCTTTAATGAGCCTGGTGATTCTTTCTCGGATCTTAACCTCGGTGGAGGCATCGGAGAGACGGACGTGGAGTTTGAGATTGGCCATGCAAAGGCTGTAATGGACTTGCCAGAAGGAGGCTTCCTCGATGGTAGTTACGGCCGAGTCCTGCTCGATCTTTATGAAATATTTCTATTAGTATTTTTTTGCTCCTTGTGGGGCGGGGTATAAGGAATGCTTTAGCTTACCGCTTTAACAACTTCTGCTACTCCCTCGCTACCGTACCGCATGAGCAACATGCTACCTAGGATCTTCACAAGCCTCATCCCGAGCATTATCATGGAAATGGCAATCGTGAGGGATAGTGTCCTATCAAGCCAGGCGTACATGGTGACAGAGAGTAGCGGGAGGAGAAGTAGAAGACCTGAGCATGATAGTGTGAGGAAGTGGGATGGGTTGCTGAGAATGGATGGAAGATTCGAGATGTATGCGAATCGGAGAGCTGCATAATAGTTAGCATGAGCTTCCCTATAGTATCACGAGGTTTTGGGGCCATCCTACCCTTTCCAATACGGACATGGTTCTTTAAGCCAATGGCAGAAACCAGAGTCGCCCCGATAACGAGAAGTGCGTAACTATCGATAGTCCCATTGGCGACTCGTTGGTGTCTATGACCATGACCACCGTGGGCATGACCATGTCCTTCGTGGTCTTCTTCTCCTCCTTGAAATCCGGCGACAAGATCCTGAGCAGCGTGTTGGATCAAGTCGAACCCCATGAAGAGCAGAAGAACCGACATGGCAAAGCCAATAAGAACCTCAGCTCGTTGTAGCCTATCAAAATTAAAAGAATGAAGTCGTCAGTCCACAGCTCGGCATACCCAAAATCCACACCTGCAAGGGACAACCATACCCAAACGGATGTCGAATACTGCTTCTACTCCAGACATCGAAATTACTCAAAACGTCAACCACGACACACAAAGCAGCCGAAACCGCATCATATATCACCAAATGCGACAAGGCCGTCATCGCCAACGAGCCGTGTCCTTTCCAGGCACAGAATAGCGCGATCCCAAAATGGATCAATCCCCACCCCAATCGGATCTTCTGTTCCTTTGTCATGCTCTGTCGCCATTCCTTAACAGTGGGGATCGGTAGCGATAGTGGGACTGAAAGTGGGGCTCGAGGCTTCGGTTCTGCAAAGATCTGATGGCTTATACTCGATCTTTTGTATCGATGCCCGCGACGTTGGTTCTGTTGAGCATGTGGTAGCACAAGGTTAGGTCAAAGCTTGAACTATAATGTACAGAGTTTCTTGCTAACGCCTGAGTCTAGAACTTACAGCCTGTTGGTTGTTCATTGATCCAGGATTCGTCGGCGGCGCCATGGCCACTTGCTTGAAATTAAATGGCGAGCGCGTGGGCGGCGTGGATGACGGTCCATTGATCGTGGTTGTCAAGGTGGTTGTGGAGGAACCAGCTCCTCCATTGGAATAGCCGTTCATCCTGGATTGTCGGAGGGATGAGATGGTTGGCGGAGTGCCGTTGAACCTTGTTGATGCTGGAGCGTACGAGTAAGAGAGGGTTTGAGGGGGCGTAGAGTGAATATCGATTCCCTGAAAGTCGGCCGATGCCCAAGAAAGTCTGTTAGGGGTCGGTGCGAGCGAGTTTTGGTCGTACTCGCCGTCGTCTACGGCCGGTTCCTCAGGAAGGGGTGTGGGAGGGGTCGGGGTCCTCGGTGGAAGAGGGACTGGAAGGTTATTGAAGGTCGTCATGGTGGTGCAGTGTGTGGCTCCCGCCTTGCGTGCTCACCAGGCGATGGTGTGCCTGGGAGAGCGTTTTCCAGATGCAGCAGCTGGGGGTGGAACGAAATTGGGACAAGTTGAAACGAGGGAGGTGGGCAGCTTAGTATTCCTGTTCGCGAACAGAGGTGGCCCGCATGCGGACCGGACAGGAGAGGCTTTGAATTCGAGTTGGAGTTCAATGTTCGATTATGCGTCTGCTGCTGATGTTATGTATATCTTGGGATGGGACCCGGGTTACGGTGAAGGAGGGAAGGCGAAGAAGGAATGACGAATGCACAGCAGGGGAAAAGATGGACTGTCGTCAGTGGCGTTTGATCTGGTCAAATCACAAGTAGGAGTATTGAACACGGAGGCTGAAGCGGCTTGTCACGGTCGGATCTTTGAGGCGCTGCTGAAGTTGAAGTTGCAGTTGAATGTTGGGATTCGATTTGGTTCTATTCTGGCTCTGGCGATGTTCGTCCAATATTGATAGATAGTAGTGGTGTTTGTATGTACTATGCACGGCACCTCGACTCCTATTTTTTGCCAGCCTATCGGACTCGCAAACTAGTCTCGACGGCATGCATTATCTGCCTGTCATATTGGTCCTGGCTCTCGACTTCTTCTGCACCTGCATGGGCAAAGGGGCAACGGCATTGGCGTCCTGCACGAAGGCCTGGTCTAAATCCCATCCGGCAGGTGCGCTACGACGCACGCTAGCACCATGGCACCCACGCCAACCCGAACCAACGATTTCGTAGTCAAAGCAAAAGGCTTGGGTTTCATAGAATGCGGCCCTGAAGCCGAGGAATGATAAGTAGGAAGGAGTTTAAGGTTAACGGTTGCCATTGTTCAATTCATACCCAGGAACGCCTAGTAAGTTGCCGTGCAGCGGAAATATATATAATAATCATGCTTCAAAAACCATGGAATCGATGGAACGGTAAAGGTTCGTACAATCGACGGCGAAATTGTGGTGAACATTCACAGAATCCCGGCCCTTTTCATAACATCTTCAAAATCTCTCCTTTACAGCAAGGGTTGTATAACGTTAGCTGACCTACCGCCGTCAAAGCGACATGCGAAGGCGACTTACTTGTTGACATCCATTCCACCGCCGGCTGATGCCTCCCTCAACATATCCTTCAGTGTATCATCGCTCACATTTTCATTCAGGACTTTTGCGACTTTCCTCAAATGCTGTAAAGTGATAGGGCCTTCATCGTCCCCGCCTGTGAACAGTGAAAACGCTTTTTCCACCTCTTCTTTCTTATCACGATCTTTGATCTTCATCGCTGCAACTTCAAGGAACAACTCATATGTGATAAACCCTTCGTCATCTGGGTCGATGGTTTTTAGAATATCTCTGGCGTCGCCTGGTGAAAGATTAAAACCCAGCGCGCTATTGATGTTAAGCATCTCATTAGCGGATCCTGGATATTTCGCTCCTTGGAGATATCGAAAACAGAGTTCTCACCTAAATGCCTTTTTCAAATTTTTGGCTTGGATGATGTCGTCTCCCAATTCCTTAGGGTCAGTGAAATACTCAAAAGCATTGCGGACTTCTTGCTCTTCCTCTGTAGAGAGACTGAGGTTCTGTGCTAGCTTGACTCTGGGCTTCTTCTTTGGCGGAGGGCCCGCTGTGTTTCGCTTCTTCGGAGGCTAGAGGTTATAAGATAGAACTTTAACAATGCTAGATCATACGCAAGTTAGGAGTTAGAGAACGGCTTACCATTTTAAAATTATATTGCTTCTCGATGTAAAGTGGATATCGTGAGGTTGAGAGTCTTCAGGAAGTCGATATAGCTGGCAAGCAACAACTCGCGTTTGTCCACGCGCCAAGAGTTTTAAGCCCTTTAAATTCGCCCTCTCAACCTCCCTGCAACTTTTTCTTCTTCTTCTTTTCTCTCCCATCTCAAAAAGATTTTTATCATCTATACATATGCTAGAGCTTCATTTCGACATCAAATTATAGCACCAGGAATTGGAGTGTGGACAAATAGATGAGATGGAATACCTTTCACGTATCTCCCCGGGTTTTTTCCTTGGGGTTTACAGGGCATTGAGCCTTTCACCGGCGAAGATGTGTTCTGTTGAGAGAAATGAGGGACATATATCTACCCTAAAGTTATCGGGAATTCACGACCATTTTATCCTCTAATAGGAGTTGTGGGATATCTGAGAATTGCCATTTGATCATGACTTGGAACTTCGAAGGAGTATTTGCAACTATATTACATGATGCGAGTTTTGCTGTCGGCCAACATGATCCCGCCGGAATAAAAATTCAACTCCGTCTAAGAAAAACTCGCTAATGAAGATTCATGTATTGAAATTATTAGCATCGCTTTACGCAGAATCGCGCGCTAATGCTATCGATATCAAGAGAAAGAAAGGAAAAAATTGAAAACACGCGACGTAGATTATGCCTATGAATGTTGTCAGTATGAGAATCATTGCAATGTCGGGTTCGAACCACCTACCTGATTAGCAGCATCGACCATAGAATACAAAACCACAAACATATCGACAAGCGGCCCCATATCGCCGGCGTTCGGGAGCACGCCTCCAATATTGGCGTTTCGTTTTAGTATTGATGACACCAATATCCTATTATCTGCTAGGAACTTCTGTGTCTGCATAAGGTCTGTTTTATTATATAGGCCCTTGCAGATTAAGCAGGAGACGAGGACCCGAACGAAAGATAACAACAGATCGTAGTAACTCGAAATGTTTTTGCCTCCCATAAAAGCTATTTTTTAGAAGACCTTGTTAATAAAATACGATGCCGACCGCCATGATGGGGGGTAACTTACCAATACCGATGTCAGGATCAATGGTAAACAAGCCGCAATCCTTCAGGATGGCAAAGTAGCCGGAATTGAGGACCATACCAGCTCCAAGTTTCGTTCGTGAGAGTCGCAACAATAGCCCAGTGATAGCCTTAACAAGTGTCATAAAGGATTGACCGCCTAATCCTGGGTTAGAAATCTATAACGTATATATATATTGAGAAAGAAAACGACATACCGTCAGTAACTTGCAGTGCTTCCTGATCGAGGTTCTTGAGCGATTGCACGAGTACCACAATAAGATTTTGCCTTCGTAGAACATCAATGATATAGGTCGACTCCTCCTCTTGACCTAACGCGACGAGTGCATCTAGAAGGTTCAGGGCAAGCAGCTTGCAGGTGCCGGCCCCAACATATGCATCATTACATAGGATCTCAAGGAACCGCTCTCCGCTTCCGCGGATAGTCTGGAGGCTCCGACGGTTGAGGATGGACAGCTGAGACGACAGACCTGCCATACCATTGAGGTATCTGCACAAAATGTCGTAAAGATCTTCTCGAATCTTGGCGGTTGCGATCGGTGACTGGGCACCCCGTAATGCGAGGCGGAAAAGCTGATAGAGACGGTCATGGGCTACATCTGCTCCCCTGTCGCGACCCAAATTTACAGATTCGAAGTCGAGATTCGAAATGAGGGACTGCGCCACCACCGCCAATTCGGCCGTTATCCGTTCGTCGCTGCCGCAGTACTGTTCGAGCTTAGGAATGACTGTCTGGAGGGCTTGCATGATGTAGGAGGACTTGGTCGTAGGGTCTGTGAGAGAAGTTTCAAGGAGAGCAATGACAAGCCTGCACCAGTGCTGCAGACACATAATTCTGGAAACCTTGAATTGCCGGAAATTGTTGTCTTGCTGAAGGTATATCGCGATTTGCTCCATCTCGATATCCATCAACTCTTCAGCCGCGTCTCCGCCCCGTCCCGCTTTTTTCAATTCTAATTTTCTGAGTTGAAGCATCGAACGAACGTTGTCAATATTGTATTGCTCTACCTCTTGACCTGCAGCACTTCTCAAGTATGGTGAGAAGTTCAAACCACCGAAGTGTATCAAATCAGGTGCAGCGAATGCGCCCTCCACATCAAATTCTAGGAAGTCGAGATAGTCGAGGAGGCTAGCATGATTTAACCTGATATCGAATGCTTCCGTCACCCCCATCAGGCAAAGGTAGTACGCCGTGAGCGAGCTTGATGCTCCGAGAAGGGACATTTGGCGTAACTCCAAGGCCAGATAATCGAGGATGTATGTTCGCGAGTCGATATATGCACGGCAGCAATCAACAGAGGAATTAAAGAAAAAGTCAGGAGCGGTGAATGGGAAGCCGTCCCAAAAAGTCGCATTGCTAATGACAGCCTCCTGGGAAAACTGGGCGAAGAAGAACTTGTTCTCCCTGAGGATGTAAAGAGTATCCGAGCAAGTCAACTTGGATTTCCAGAGGAAATGGAGGACTGTCAACGCAGCTCGTTTTAATACCATGAGCTCTCCGTCAAATATAGTCCCTTGTTCATCTCTTTCTTCCCACGAGCTAGCAATGTTCAGAACTGAATGGAAGACTGAAGTACCGGAACCAATACCACTCGGTTCTTCACTAATATCGACCCGATTATCGTTGACCGAAAAACCAAGTATTAGGTGGGCAAGAGTTGGCTTATCGGGTGTCGACGCTAAGCAGGTATTCAAGAAGGAAAGAATTTCAAGCTTCACAACGATATCAGGATGCAACTGTCCTTCTATAACTGTGTTAGGGTCGATTCTCTTCTCCAAGGCGTTGATAAACCCGAAGGCTATTCTTCTGGACTCCCCTTCGGAATCAGTAATGGTGAGTAGCCGGTTCTTACCACTGTTTCTGCTGAAGTGGGAAGTTGGCGTGCTCGTTATCGTGCTCGACGCGGCTAAGGTAGAGAGCAGTTTTAGCGACGTTACCGCTAATCTTGAATGTTCCATTCCGCCTAAGAGGCCGAGATGAACAATGATAGAAAGGTGGTAGAGAACAGCTGTCTCAAAAGAAGAGAGTGCTGTGTTTGCCACACTCCGACGGGGTGCATTGTCATCTTTCCATAGCTGCGGTCGCACGACTTCAAGGAATGTGTGCTCCTTATCCATGATTATTGTCATGATTTGAACGGTCATGAGGATGCTTTGGATAAGAGGTGAGTCCTCCTTTGTACCCTCCGCCGCGGCCGTCGTATCTACTCCTTTGCGGACAATAGAGAAGAGAGTACCCAGGACTCCCTCGCTAAACAGGTGGTCCATTAATCTCGAAAATGGGTGCAGCTTGACATAAGTAGCCAAGTCGGTAGTCTTCATTACAGAATCGACTGCGATGTGAGATGTATTGGCTACAACGATCAGCTGGTCATCGAATGAGAGCAAGGACGTCAAGATGAAATCTAGACATGCCATTTGGAGTAAAAGCGTTTCATTGTCGGAGAGCTGCTTCTGACCGGTGGATTTATTGATGGCATCCGCTTCAACCAACATTTCAACAATGGTATCAACGTAGAAATCTATGCCGGGAAGTCGGTTTGTGCTGCCCAGATTTTCTGGGAAAGGGAGGACATCCGTCAGACTTGGATCAGAGGGACGTATAAGCGCCGTCATGAGCTTGACGAATGCCAAAGCCGAAGCAAATGATGTGGTAACGACTTCCGATTTGAGGAAGGTCATGTATCCATTAGGCTTTGTTCTGAGAGCTGGCATCCCTGGCCCGGCGTGAGGAGGCGGGACCATGACCCATCGATCAATAGCGTCCCAGAGCTGAATGTTGTCGTTCTCGGACTTAGCGAGACAGAAACCAGCTAGGGTGTTGAATATAGACGCGATCAATGTCCCAGGAAGAGGAGAATCCAACATCTCCATCAGGGTAGGTATTAATTGGGCAGTTGTATTCTCGAATATCCTGTCTCTAGCGGCGTCGTTGAAGGTGATGATTTGGGTGATGAGACGAAGATAGGAATCAATAACCCTTACGCTCTCCTCATCAAGCTCTGCGGGTTCCACTGGAGGGGGCATACCACGATACCCTATCGTAGGAGGAGCGGGTTCGAGGCGTGGTCGCAACTGCGTTACATAGTATTGTAGGGACTGAAATATAAAATCCCACGAAACCTGCTGCAGACGTTTGTTCTTGTGACCTTGTGGTGATGTGTCTTCGGTGAGGAACTGGTCCGCCTTCTGTGCGCTGTCTGGGCCGAAAGCTAGAGAGGAGAGCATATCGCAATAGGCACTAGCCATTGTAGGTGTCTGCCGCTGAGACGCCCAGGTTAAGAACCCATAAAGATTGCTTTCCCGGTCATTCCAAAAGGTCATGCCAGCGTCTGGCCGGTTTCGGAACAAAAATCCAATGAAAAGAAGAAACCTCTCGAGATTATATGCACTTTCGCGCTGGATCATGTGGTCTTCTTCTTCAATATTTTTGATTTCTTTGAGAATATCCGCCATGTTACTTATGAAACTGTCCATGAAGTTTTCAAGCTGGGCAGTAAGAGCTGTCCGGAAGTCAGGCAAAAGCCCTACCATCTCGTTTGGCTGTAAAGGTGTTTTTGTCTGCAAAAAGGATCTGAAGTCCTCCCTTGAAGCCTCTATTTGAGTTGAAGGATTTGCATCTGCCGCGACCGCCATCATGAATTCCAGTCCGCCGTCGGCAAGGACTAGCTTCGAGGGTTCGTGAATGTCCTTTTGGTAATCGATTTGAACGGGGAGTGTAGGAGGCGCATCCCGAGCGAGGCCATTCATCTCCGTAAACCAACATAAATGGACGGCAGCATGCACGTATTGCAGGTCCCAGCGGTCGTCTTTGCTTGATCGTACAAATTCGGCATGCTTTTGTTTGAGCTCTGTTACAGTGCTCTTTGTACTTGGAGACAGTACGAAGCTAACGATCGCCAGTAAAGGTGGTATTTGATGGATGAGGAGAACACCATACTCTTTCTCCGATTTCAACCCAGCCACAATAGAATCAAGTTCGGGCATCCCACACTGTTCTAACTGAATTAAAGATGTTAGAGAGAGTGCGAGGGCCTGGTGCTGCTGCGATAACGCATTCCCCTGTAGGAATATTGCGTCCCTGATCTCCACTATACTCGGGAGGTTGTGGAAGGCCGCCAATCTATGCTTGTCAGAGAGCTGTCGGATCCATTCTCGGATAGTTCCCATTGCCTTGACAAGTTTATCACCGAATTTCGTCCCCCTCGCCGCAATTGCCATTGCCGACTGCTTTAGGATAGCCCGTAGCTCCGGATCTACGTCATTGTCAGATGAGAGCGAAAGGATGAGTCGGATACATTCTGCGATATAGTGTCGGCGTCGGTGAAAGATGATAATAGCAGCTTGCTTTGGTTCTCGATCAAGGCTTGTACTCTCTTCCTGTCCAAGTAAAAGAAGCTCCGCCGCCAGTGATTCATCTAGGGAGAGTTCGTCCGATAATTCGATTGTCGTTTGAATGAATAGTTCATTCACCTCATATTCGTCGTCGGATAGTTGGATTTTGCCTGCACAGTTGTTTCCCGCCGTCAGCCTCCCCTTGATCATTTTTTTTCCCCCAATACAACCTCCAAGTCTATCCTCACCTGACTGTAGCCTTTTCCGGCTCTCCTCATTTCTAGGGCGTTGGTCAAGCAATTGCCTAAGTGCGTCTTGATGTCGGCTTAACAAGTCATCGAGAGTATCAGACCCAACCCCATTCGATTCAGCGATTGCAAGCAGCGCTTCGTGTAGACTCTCGAAGTCCGACAGTAACCAGGCTGGTAAAGACATGATTTCGCCCCGTACGCAATGGACCGTGCTCGTGCACGCCGATTGCACGTCTTGTTGATGATCCCTATATACAACAGCCGCCTGGGATGTCGGTAGTGAAATGTGCGATTGGTGCGCGTATCTCGGTAGGTCGGTTTCAAGGGTATCGGTTCGGAGCCGTAGAGTATCGCGACAGCGTGCCTGATTTATGTGATGTTCTGAGGTCTTCGGAGGGATGTCGGTGGGTGGTACGACTCGAGTGTTCTGGGATGATGTCTGGAGCAGCCGAACTTTTCTTGGGTGGAGAGACGCGTCGTTGGAAAGCCGCACCCCAGCAACCACAACCAGCGGCTTCTCAAGCACAACTTGGCTGAATCCTGCCTGCACTTGACTTGACTATTTTGACTATGACTATGGAAATTCCGCCACAACTTCGCCCGACATAGAGCTGATTCAGTGCTTGGGAGTCACTTGTTTTCGTCCCTGTTACACGTCTGCGTGCTATATGCTTTCTAGTATCGCCAGTTTAAAGATACTTAAGTACTCGCATAGCAAGGCAGGCTAGCTATCAGGTCTCGACGTCTCGTATCCCACGCCCGCATCAGCCGGCCAGACGACCAAACAAGCTGGCGTTTTGACCACAAAGGCGTCTAGTTTGCCTGCCAGTCTGAAGGTTTCTTGTCCAGTTCTGCGGTGTTAGACCCCAGTCTGAATGGGAAGAACCCCCAAGAGGTTTCTATCAAGCTTGTGATACACAATTTCAAAATCACGGCTTCTACGATATAAATAACGTCTTTGGCCTTCCAACTGCAACAATTCTGATCTCCTTTCTTAGTACTTTCTACAGCATTCAAATCATCGTTCTGGGCGTTTTATACCATGCATCGTTTCTTCTATCAAAACCCAACAGCATAACACAATTCGTTGACCTGCATTCACTTGGTCCCAATTCATTATTATATCATCAGCTCCATTGCCATTACCACAACTTAAAAGTGTGAGGATTGGGACGACACGGAGTCCCCGGAATTAGTCAAGATGTCCGAAGCAAAGCTATTACAGATATATGGTACGTGTTCTCGTTCCATTTCACGGGTTGGAAGCCAAATGCTAATATTTACATGCAGAAAACTTGCAATCCGACAAGTCTACTGCGAGGCAACAGGGTGCAAAAGGTCTGCGCCCTTCGTTTTATCTGTTAGTCTCCCGGAACACTAATAATGCAAAAAATATCCAGATGTCCGTGACCACCTTCTCAAGACCGATTTCATGTAAGTACCAGCTTCCCCAATATATTATAAGTCAATTGTAAACACAATACTCATCGTTAAATACAGATACAATATACCGGAGAAGGGCTATATCAAACTGTTTGAAAACCTTTTCAAGGCCGCAATGAGCGAGAAGGCTACAGTATCCCGGCAGGCTAGGGAGGCGAACCGTAGGATGAATATCAACAAAGTTGAATACTGTGCTGAGACAATCAGGATGGTTGTCGAGAAATGCGGAGCTCGTCTGCGCTACAAAACCATCAAGACCTTGATAGCACACTGTACTCAGGTGCTGCTAATGATTCACGAGGACCAGTACGATGCTGTTATCGGAGAATACATTCGAATCCTAAATGCACTGTTCGGGAACCATTCTCACAGCGAGCATCTCCTAAAAGACGATTGGGCCGAGCTAATCCAGCTTTGTTGTCAATACCTCGATGTCCGTATCGACAGGGAGCACAAGTATATACCGAAGCCTAACTCCGTAAAGCCACTAAATGACGGGTTTGGCCAAATCGGTACCAATATTTTGAAGCTTCTCCAGACAATAACATCGACACCACAAGCCTTCAATGTTGAGGGAGATCATTTAGCTAAGCTAGTAGACATTGTTTTAACCGTCTACGAACTTCGTTACACTGAGATCGACGCTATACTGACCCTCAATTCAGTACTGGAGGCGCTGACGGCTAACCACCTGGAGTACACTGCGAAAATCGTGAGACGGACAACGGCGCACTTCGCTGGTAACTGGGAGAATACGAAGTCGTCCGCGATGAAAGACCACCTTGCGGTCCACCTTATTCTCGGACTGCCTCATATACACACTTTGCTAAAATCTCCCTCGGAAAGTGTTCTTCGCGAAAACCTGACAGCGTTATTGGAAAAAATTGCTAAAGAGCACCTCCAAAAAACCCTCTTGGATATCCATGACATCTCTTTTGAATGTTCACTGCCATCCAGCCCTAGTCAGAAGAACCCATTGCGGACCTCTACCTTTGCTCTTCGTCCAGGTGCTTCGACAAACGAACAAGGGTGGATAATCCCGCAGTTAATGGCATCGATCATCCACAGTCTCCAACAAGATGTTGAGGACAATCCGCAAGCCATGGATATCGACAACATCGATGGCGTCGGTATAAAACGCCTGAAGCTTGGATCCAAGTTGGACGACACAATTCGTGATTTGAGGTCACCAGAAGCACACCCTAGAGTCCTAGCTATGCAAATCCTCGGCTTCTATTTTGACAAATGGATACCCGATGTCGCAACGGCAGAAAGGGGCCTCGAGATGATAGCGCGTTTATGTTCAAACGAGGACACTAGATATGCATCATGGGCGATGCTTGTCCTAGCAGTGTATGTGTACACCGCTATTGCGGCATTGGGCTGAAGCGCTTTTACTAACAATATATTATAGGGTATACTCGAATCCAAATTCTAAAGAGCTCATCAAATCATTGAACAACCTTGAATTATGGAAGACCGCCATGAGGAATATAACTTCTCCTTCAACATGTCGTTCAGCGTGTCACCTGCTTCGGATTATGCTTTCGGAGGACGTATTAGCATTCACGGAAGTCAGAGATTCCATCGATGACCTTGTATCGAAAATCGAAGCACAGGGGCCTGCACTTGTGGCAGATTCTACGGTGGCATTCTGGCATGAAATCATCAGACATCGGAGGGAGAATCCCGCAATTTCGAAAGTTCATCTCGAAACGAGGCTTTTCCAATGGTTTCTGGTGAAGTGGCGGCCTGGTACATCTTTGTTTCCTTTTTTGATATTTTTTATTTTGGACTGAATGCTCTGCTAACCTCGGCCCCCTCAAACTCTAGGAGCCCTATGGGGTGATGCCGAGAAGAAATCGGCCAAAGCCCATGCCTTCAATGCATCCGTACCAGAAATCAGCTCCATCGTTTCGCTCTGCTGTGGACAAGAGTACTATCCGTATACCACATATCCCGACGTCGTGAGTGGGACTATCGGACAAGCAGTGCAAAGAAGTATCGCATCCTTAAAACCGCTGTCATTCTTGCTTCTCGGGAATGTGGTCGCAGAAGGTTCCCCCAAGTCGCAGAGTCCTTCAGTTCGCAAGTACTGGACTAAACCCGCCGTCACAAAGAGGTCCACGGAGGCAGAAACTCAAATGATTGAATTCACAAATCAAGAGCTCGACAATTTTTATGAAGAATGGCCTATCATACAAAACAAAGAAAACACAAAGAATGTCAGTCGAGTGGGCGCGGAGAGTATTACTGATTTTCTTGCTGTCGTCTCAACCTTTGGCGTTTTCCTTAACCAACCGGAAACGAAGACCACGGAAACATTCTTTAAAAAGCTAGCTAGGCTTCGGTCTACCTTCGAGGACTATTTCAGTAGGAAGAGAGTTGATATGGATGTCATCAATGGCATCATGTCAAGGGTTAATGGGTTCCTACCGCAGCTTAGTGGCCATACTAGGGGGTTGGAAAGTCACCAATGGAAACTAGCTGAGGACAATGCACTAACCCAGTTTCTCTCTACTCTCGACGTTGTCGTATCATCGAAATTACAACTTGCTAGACTAGGTTTGAGGGATGACGAGGACGACGAAATGGACCTAGATGACATCCTTGGTGATGGTACCACTGCCGAAGAGCAAGCCTTCAAGGATATGCCTAGGGAACTATACGAGGCGATAAGTTCCCCAGATACCGCAAAGATGACCATCTACGAGGCCCTCCGATTTCACGCATCGGTTGCCAAACTCAAAGATTCTAGCAGGGCCTACAAACAATTTGCAACCTTCCTGGAAGGCTTATCTCCGGTTCAGCTAGTATTGTCGAGACCAATAATAAATGAGTTCTTAGCTCTAGATTCCACCCTCTCGAGGGCCGAGCTCGGGGATTTGGTTACATCAGTTGCTAGGAAACTGCTTTCGGCATACGACTACGAAAGATGTGAAGTTGGAACGATGATATGCATCGAAATTCTAACAAATTTAATCAAGCTATGGGCACCACAGACAAACGACGACGAGCTATACAACCATTGCGAATCGATATACAACTGGTTGATCCTAGCCGCATTGGATAAAAAAGCCTTGTCCTACAAGATACGTATGGCGGTTGCAAGGTTGCTAGGAGATATGCTCTCCGTCAATATGGCGTACGGGCAAAGGCCGGGTTCAAAATCCCTAAGAACAAACTTCCTTAGGTTACTGCAAGATGAGGACATCCGAGTACGATATTTGATGGCCGACTACCTGCCAACCTTGTTCTCGCTATATTCCATTGAGCTTCATGCCCGCGTCTACGACGATGTGACGAAATATCTTGAAGCTGATATCGACAATCTGGAAGGTCTTGCGATGAGAGTACACAGCTTATCGAAATTAATATCAGCTTCGTTCCACGTTATGAAGAATGCGGTATTCCATATCTTCGAAACCGCATGGAAAGTTCCACACTCGAAACCATACGCTGCCCGTGCAATCTCAAGTGTGGCAAAAACACTCAAGGACGGTGACCCTAAGGAAGTATTCAGGCTCTTCAAGTCACATCTCATTCACCTTTTCCTGCAAGAAGACGCAAAACTTAATGAGGAATTTCCATATTCGATATTCGGATACGCAACCCTGGCGGGGCTTTACGCCGATGCAGAAGAAGAACTTGTCGCCCAGCTTCTCATGTTCAGCCGAGATGAAGATGCGAACGAGGTTGCAGAAACTCTCGGTGTATCTTACGAGTCTTTGATCCAGAAGAGTTTCCACAAAATCATAGCCTACAGCACGGCCTGGGCATCAAGTTCCGGGAAGGATAACAACCAGAGATCTGGCAGGGGTACTGCAGACGGAAGGATTAGAAAGCGTCTTGGGGATGAGCCTTACAGCGAACTCATGGGCGAGAAACTAGCGTTAATCTTATCGACATTCTTCGAAATTTATACCGAAGATGACGACGCCGAAAAATCGACACAAACGAGTCAAGAGGATGCCGCCAACAGAGAGCACCACCTCGCACGAAATGCTTCACTAGGCGCCGCATGGGATGTTATGAAATCGATCCTTACGATCAACCACTCAACCACAAAACTCGGGCAGGTCACAAAACCGGCGTTCAAACCCAGAGTTATCGTCACTTCGGTAAACTATATCTGCGGTAAGGTGAATCTTGGAAACATTGGCACAATGTGGGATGCCCCTCTTTATACATTCATCGTCAGGCGGCAGCTAGAGATGATTCAAGAGGCACTAGGAAGTATGCAGAGCTGCGTCGTCATTCGCACCATCCGCTTCATCATATCGCTTGCAGGAAGGGTAGCGGTCGAAGGTTACCCATTGGAACTCGCCATCCACGGCCTCATACCATATCTCACAGATCCAGTTTGTACCCGAGATACAATTGGTGTTCTTCAATACCTCTTCACCTCTGGTAAAGATCACCTCATCAAAGTTCCCAACTTCGTGCTATCCTCCAGCCTTACCATTCTCGCCTCCATGAACACCTTCCTTGACACCGAAGTATCTACGCCGGCAAAAAAGGCCCAAATGCTAGATTGTAGGGACGGCGCAGTCGCATTTAGAAAATGGCTCGCCGAGTACCTACAAACCTACAAGTCATCCACCATCAATGAAAACCAGCAGTCTACCTTCCAGTCCATATCGAGTGCTATTATCGACAGCCAGAACCCTGGTTCGGATAACATCCTTCTCAGAAGTTTACTGCGGGACGAAAACAGCAACTCTGAGAAACTGTTGAACGAAGCGACAAAGCGGACAGCATATGCTATCCTTGGAAATAATTTTCATCGATCTTTGCCCGCTGCTCAGAAGTGGGTGCAAACCGACAAGGAGGCTCTCAACATTGGCAGGATTCTTTTCCGAATCTGTAGAAGTTTTCCAACTAGCGATGAATTCCTTCTTTGGTCGGCTCGAGTGTTTGGGCGCTCCTTTGCAGCTAGTGGGATAGTTCTTGACGAATGGACGCAGGAAAGTAGGGTTAAAGATCTGTTAATTAAGGATTCTCAGGCACTACCTGAAGGAACTGCGTCCAAAATTTCTCTACTAAGACTCGTCGAGACCTATCTAACGAGTGTAGCGAAGGACGAAGTCGGAGTGGCAGAATCGACTATCCGTAACATTGTTTTCCGAGACGCTTCTTCCGGGAGCGGCAGGGACAGTATTGTCGAAAAATACGTCTCCGGTCAAGTTATAACCTCCATGAAATGGATGACGATGCAGCCACCCCTATACTCCCTTTCAAATGGGCCGATTAGGTTACCAGAGTCGTTGAGGGTTTCGAAGCGAGCTGACTTGCCGGAGTTTAAGACCTGGGTAAAGCAAGTTGCTCTCTGGCTGTCTAGCAACATACACGATGATAGTATATCTGCCAACCTTCGACCGCTACTATCGGCTGTTGATGATTTTCCAGAGAAAGCTCTACCCTACTTACTTCATATCGTGCTCCTGGAACAAATCTTAGGCGACCAGAAGCAGGTGAGAATGCAGGTTTCGAGCTTTTTCGCGGATTGTTTTTCAAACTGCTCGCCAGATGTGATTCCATACATCTCAATCTTGCTGGAGGGAGTCCTATATTTACGGACTCAAAGGGTACCCGACGAAGTTACGGCGTCCGAACGAGATGATTGGATCGAACTAGACTACCGAGACGTCGCCCGAGCAGCCGCGGCCTGTAATTTGTTCAAGGTCGCTTTGATGTTCGTTGAACTACATGTTTCACACACAGGAAAACCTTTCGAAGATACCGACCTTCTCCTCAAGATTTATCAAAACACTGGTGAGCCCGACTCATACTATGGTGTCCAAAAGACCCAAACTTTGAAGTCGGTCATGCAAAGATTTGCGTTCGAAAATGACGGGTGGAAGAGTTTATCTTTCCAGGGCGCTCGACTAGAAAACCATATGTTGCACCTTCCTCCCGGGAACCCGATTTTCGACGCCGAGACCGGTATTGGAACTGTAAACGCCTTGAGTGCGATAGGTCTAAACGCTCTATCGTTCAGCACTTTGCAATCTCAAGGCGAAGCCGGGGGAGGCGGAGCAGGTGGGCACGAGGATAACACTTTCCAAACTGCATGGAAACTTGAACAATGGGATCTTCCTTGCCCTGACAGTTACAAATCCAATTCCAGCGGAATTTACAAGGCTCTTCAGTCGATAAATATCAAAACAGAGATGAAGGCTGTCGCTACGTATCTGAATGAGCCATACCTCGCATGCTTACAGCAGGTTCTGTCGCCGGAAAAGACAAGCTTGGGGCTTTCAGACAGTATGCGGACGCTAGCTATGCTATGGGAAATCGAAGAGGTTCTAAGCGCCGAAGATGGTACTTCTATAAGGAGGGTTTACGACAACTTGTATTCTCGTGATAAATGGATGGAAACCGGAAGGTATGTTGCAATCATCTTAAGATCGGGAACCCTTTTTTTAACTAATAGCCTTTGCAGCTTCCATGATGTCGACGACATATACTCCGCTCGAATGGCCATATGCCGCTCTATGGTTAAAAGGGCACATCTCAGAGCTAATGCTCGAGTCGAAATCCAGTCTGCTCGATTGCTAGAGGCAAAGACTCTCATCAAGATGTGCCAAATCTCACGCAGTCATAGTATATTGCAAAAGTCATTGACGACATCAGTCTCTTTGAGTGAGATGATTGGACCTTGTAGGGATATTGGAGTTGAAATCGAAGCCGCGGCGACATTAGAGGCCGCCAGTGTCTTGTGGGATCAAGGAGAAACACTACCGGCGATTGGCATGTTACAACCATTGCTTGAGATGTCGAGACAGGATAGCAACTATCTGAAGCAGGCCATTCCAATTGGCCGTCCTGAGCTTTTGGCAAAGACTGTAAGTCTCCTTCCACTTGATCCCCAAAACTTATATACTAATCCCTCTCAGGCAACTTGGACCGCCGAAGCTCGCCTTAAGAAACCGGACTTCGTCATGGAAGAATATTTCATCAGAGCGGTCAGTGAACTCGAAAAGGGCCTCGTAACCCCCGCAGACGGCAAGGTCTACCACCAATTTGCCATGTTCTGCAACTCCCAACTCCAGGACCAAGGAAACCTCGAGGACCTCCAACGAGCCGAAAAGCTCATGAAGCAAAAGGAGGAAGAATACCTAGAGCTCGAACGTCTAGTTCGCGCCGCAGCCGGCTCCAAACAAGACAGCTACCGCAACTACCGTCAAAAAGCTAAAGTCCTCCTCACAATCGACAGAGAAGAATATGAACGTCTCTACAACAACCGTCAACTCTTCCTCGAAAAGAGTCTGGAACATTACCTGAAATGCTTAATAACTTGCGATGACTACGATAGCGACGCTACCCGTTTCTGTTCCCTCTGGCTCGAACACTCCAGTAACGAAGGCGCGAATGCTGCAGCAGAAGCCGCCCCTCTCGCCAGCGTAGCATCAAGGAAGTTCATCCCAATGATGAATCAACTCTCATCCCGCCTTCTTAACGACGAAGATAAATTCCAAACCCTCCTCTTCATGCTCATATTCCGTATTTGTAGGGATCACCCGTACCATGGCATGTACCAAATCCTCGCCCTGGACCGACAAGCTATCCGACGAGACAACAAAGATCCCTCCGCCGCAGGCCGCCAGGCAGCTGCAAAGCGTCTACTCCGCATGCTCCTCGACGACGACATGTCAAGCACACTAACCCATAACATTACCCTAGCCACTCAGCACTTCATAAACCTCGCCCAAGAAAAAGTAGAAAAGAAACTCAGCAGTGTGTCATTCAAAAAGTTACTTCCAAGGCACTGGAAACACTTTGACCAAGATATTCCAAAATGCAAAATACCACCACCAACGATGCGCGTGGAAGTCCGTGCAGACTGTTCTTATGTCAAAACTCCGTTTATGAAAATGTTCGAACCGGATATCGGCATCGCATCCGGTATCAGCATGCCCAAGATCCTAGCCTGTAGAGCATCCAACGGTCAACGCTACAAACTCCTTGTCAAAGGTGGAAACGACGATCTCCGTCAAGACGCAATCATGGAACAAGTTTTCGAACAAGTCAGCGATCTTCTCCAGAAGAGCAGGATAACCCGTCAACGAAACCTTGGTATCAGAACTTACAAAGTCGTCCCGTTATCCACGACAAGCGGTATAATAGAATTCGTCCTCCACACGGTCCCACTCCACGAGTACCTCCTCCCAGCCCACCAAAGCTACCGGCCAAAGGACTGGCGAGCTCCACAATGTAGGAATGAAATCCAAAAAGCACAAGACAAACCGCGTGAAGTCAGGGTCAAAGTCTTCGAACAAGTAATGAAGTACTTCCAACCCGTCATGCGGTTCTTCTTCTTCCACAAATTCGTGGGGCCGGACGAATGGTTCAGTAAACGTCTCGCATACACAAGGAGTACAGCTGCAATATCAATTCTTGGCCACATATTAGGCCTGGGGGATCGTCACGGCCACAATATTCTACTGGACGAAAGAAGCGGAGAAGTAGTACACATCGACTTGGGTGTGGCATTCGAACAAGGCCGTGTACTGCCTGTTCCAGAAGTCGTCCCCTTCCGGTTGACGAGAGACATAGTAGATGGCATGGGTATCACCAAAACTGAGGGCGTCTTCCAACGTTGCTGTGAATTCACACTATCAGTGCTACGTGACGAAGCATACAGTGTCATGACAATTCTTGACGTCCTTCGTTACGATCCACTCTACTCTTGGACAATTTCTCCAGTCAGAGCGAAGAAGATGCAGGAGGAACTGAGTGTACAAAATAATGAGGCGGGAGCAAAGAAGACTGGGGAGACAACGAACGCGAGTGAGGCGGATCGAGCGTTGACGGTGGTTATGAAGAAGTTGAGTAAAACTCTGAGTGTGCAGGCAACAGTGAACGAGTTGATTACAGAGGCGGGCGATGTGAGGAATCTGGCGGTTTTGTATGGAGGTAGGTTTGGTAGTCTTCTCAGATACCTTGGTTTCCAGTTCTCTTGCTAACATTTTGCACAGGTTGGGCGGCGTATGTGTGATATCTGTTTCCGTATTATTTATTTACCTGGTAAATTACCACAATCATAGTGATGAGGTCCTTATATTGTGCACGACTTTGTAACACCGACCGGGGAAAAAAAAAAAAAAAAATAGATCAGAGGATGCAATGATTAGAGATGATTTAATGTTTATATTTTTATTTTTATCAAAGGTTGTACTATATATATATTGAGACTGTCGAATTCCATGGTCATTATCATACCAGGTTCGAGGCCACCAAGAGGGAAGGCTAAAATACCACAAAACACCTTCAAATGCATCAAAGTCTCCCCAAACTTTTAACAACTATTTGCAAATGCGAGCCCCAAAGACACCACAAGCACTCCATGATAAAATAAACACCAAAAGAGAAGAATAGGTATCGAGAACTGAAGAGAAAAAAGAGAAGGGGGGGGTGAAATGGGATATAAACAGGGAATGAAGGACAATGTACACGCATTTGCATGCGAAAATCTAGAGATTAACCTGTACAAGATGAAAAGAGGAAGAAAATAGAAGGAAAAGAGGTGAAAGGGAGGTGAAGAATGGCCAGAGAATATCAAACCTACATCGCCGTCACCATCTTTTTCTTTGGCTTAAGTTGCTTAGATGTCTTCGAAAGAGACCTTGAAGGAGGTTTCGGCGTTCCAGAGCCATATTCTTCTGGGAAATTCCAGCCGTAGTCCTCTTGCAGAGTACTATGCGCTATTGGGCGCCCCTGTGTGTTAAGGTGAGTCCATGGATCCGAACCTTCGTCACTCCAAGCGTAAGGATCATACACTGTCCCCTTCCCCTTTGCAAAAGTCTGCCTCACCAACTCGGGAGCTTCCTTTTTCAGTTCCCTGACGATTGCTGCCAAATCTTTATCATCTTTGGCGATCTGCGCCTTCATCTGGTAGATGTTGGACTCAGATTGCTGGGCAAGTTGCTCCAAAATTGGCACACGGCGTTCGTATGGGATTTCCTCCAACTCCCTAGCCTCGATAGCCTCTGCGCCCAATGGTAGCTGGGCTTCTTCATTTGCGATGAGAGCTGCCATGTCAACTGATTCGCCAGCTGGGATTTCATCAGGGTTGGAAGGCGTTATGCAATTTAGATCCACTTCTTTTCGCAGAACGTGATCGATATCGACTGCAGAAAAGAAGGCACACGACTGCGGTAAATCGTTGATTCCCATCTGCTGGGAGAACATGGATCGGGTCCAGATATTGGCGATCTGAAGAGCCATAGCGACTTTGTAACGATCAGCCCATTGAACTATGTACCGGATTTCGTCATGCACCGTTATCATAAGCCGGGCATTGAGTTTGTACTGCTGAATCAGGTAGTCCATAGACACGATAAGGAGGTGCAGATAATCGACGCCAGAGCTTTGGATTGCCCAATTGATTCGTGAGGTCAGGAAAGCGCCCTTGTTGATATGCTTCTTTTGCAATGCTTCCGTGATAGCGGCCGCAAGCACGGGAGTTTTAGGGACTTCCTGTTCAGCAAATTCCTCCAGCTTATTGAAAACAAAGCTTTCGGTTCCTCCACGCCAAAACGGTTTGTCGGAGAGCACTTTCTTCGTGGTCTTGATTCCCTTTGTGACGGTGTAGAGATTTCCCGCAATAGTATTTGCTTCAGATTCGTTAACCTTGGGGTTGAACTGTCGAAGTAGACTAGCCGCGAATTTGAGGCCTGCCCCGTAGATTCTTCCGTAGTTAAACACCTTGGCGTTATTCCTGGAGATGCCTAAGACGGATGCTGTTCGAGAGTGCATGTCCGTTCCAGCAGCTTTCGAACCTTCGAGAGTCATGAAACCAATTGCATTGCCCCCGTGCATCTTGAATTCTGCATCACCGATCAAGCTAGCAATCCAGAGTTCTTCCGAGCTATTGTCAACATATTAGTGCATCATCCCAACTATCATGGACCCGGATAGACTTACTCAACATCAGCACCTACGAAGCAGTAGCCTGGTGGCGCCTGAATCATTGCTTTAAGTTCGGAACCAACTCTGTTCTTCTTTGCGTTGCTTGCGGTCAACCAGGTATTCTCGACAGCCCTCCTGGTAATAGTACCCATTGTAACGATCTGGGGCAAGATTAGCCCGAGCCCGTGAGTGTCACTTTGTTCGGTATTCGGCGATTCGGAAAGGTTCACAGAGTGCGCCGCCAAAGCTGGGGTTTCCGGGATGTGCTCTGCATTGAAGTCCATGCTCCTGCCATTTTCCTTGTCCTCCCAAACCACAAATTGTGACTTTATCCTCTCTCTTGCACTTATCCAGTACGAACATGCGGCGTTCATGTCGAGTGCTTCTTTAGCTTGAGCAAACTCAGAAGTCAGAACTCCGTCCTCGAAGTATCTTTGGTAGGCTTTTGCGAGTGGGTTGACACAGCGCGCATCTTTCCCTCCATTGTGAGGAAGCTTGTAGTATACAGCTTTGTCGTCTGTTGCAACATGTGGGTTCGGTTCGTTGATTAACTCTAGGACGTCGCACTGAACCATCGGTGTATCTAAGTATCTGTTTATTTCGGAATTAGGCACTCGGAAAGTCCACCCGTATTTGGTTGTCCAAACCAATGGATAGCCATCCCATTGGAGTCTCAACATCAACGCTGAGACTCGAGTCCGGACGGTTATGTTCATGTCGGGCGAGGATTTGAACAGATCTTTATACCAGTTGGGATAGCCGGGTAGCTTTTGTTTCGCGTAGGGAACAAGAGGGTCGGATGGCTTCTTCTGTTTCTTGTATCGAATCTCCCTACCGCTCCAGTCCAATTGACTGAGCCAGGCATTTTCCTCACCCCAAGGATCCTTTTCGATATTTTTAATCCTCGCTCCTGCCAGCTCTCTATCCTCGTCCAGTAGTCTCTGGTTGGTCTTCATCTCCTCCCCTATTTCCTGAATTCTGCTCATCGCCGCCTTCTTCTCTCTCTCTATTTCTCTCAGGGCCTCGGCTTTTTCTTCGGTCTTTACTTCTGCCTCGATGTCCTTCTGCATTGCAGTCTTTCTAGTGGTCCTCTTCTTCTTCTTCGTGGCTTCCACAGTTTCAGGTTCGGCGAGGGGGTGCAAGTCTATGGGACTAGGTTCAGTTGAGACTTCAACTTCAGCTTCGGCGTCAGCCTTTGCCTTTGCCTCTGCTTCCGCTTGAGCTTTGGCCGCCTTCGTCATTCGCGGTTTTCTTCCTCCGAGCAGCACTTTTTCCCGCGCCAATATCTCGTCATAGACTTCGTTGGCTTTGACCAGTTCCCCTCCAAGTTCTAGAATATTATTCCCTATTGTGATTCTTTCTTCCTTCGCCATCAAACCAAAGCTCAATGATGCTGCCTGTTCCGTTAAGGATTCAAGGTGGTCTTTGACCTTTGTCAGAAGTCCGTTATATGTAGCCTCAGAATTCGCCACATAGTTCGACCAAGAGTGATTGACGGGCAAGAGCAAGGACCCCATATGCCTGAGGGCTGAGAAGCTGACTGGGTGGGGGCATGTTTCGAGGAATCGTGGGAGAACCTTCCGATAAACATCATGTGTAACCCTGACATCCATAGCACAATAGGAGAGGCACTCCTGTAGTTTTGGTACTAGGTCCTCCACACTCTTCAGTTCCCCCATCATATCACGAGTTTCTTTCGAAACTGAAGTCTGACAATGAAACATCGCAACGTCCTTGAGTGAGTTTATCGAGCTATGTTCGACCCAGAGCTCAGGTTCAAGATCCTGGGCAGCCTGTTCGATGATATGTGCAAGCTCTGGGTCAGGTCCCGCAGCGAGTTTCTCTCTGAGCTCTCGGTTTTTACGGTGCTTCATCCACGTCGGGCGTTGGCGGGAGCACATACCGTTGACGGCAGCATGCAAGGACATTGTATCGAGAAAGAATGTATTAGTTTGTTTGAGGTTGTATTCTTCCGCGATTCTTGCACGGTCGTAGCTGACATTGTGGCCGACAACTATACGTTTCCTTGACGGGTCTCCCAGTGAGATCAATTGCTTGTCATCCGTTGATCCCCCCAATACCCATGGCGAAATCCAACTATACCAGGCCGTTGGACTCGCCGCACAAGCCATCACAGCGTACGGGCTGATCTTATAAAGAACTTCGACGTCGAAAACCAACATATCATCTTCAGGAGGCTCGCAATCTGTTTCCATAGCCTGTCCGTAAACGTATTTGGTCCATCCACTCGATTCTACATTCCACTTGGTGGGAATAGGTGGAATATACTCGTTTGCGAATTTTTCAGCAAGTTCCAACCATGGTTGCCCAGTGTAGGACCCCAGCTTGTAGAAATGTTCGTCAAGAGAGTCTCCAACCAGTTTTGGCATTTCAAACCCAATAGGGTCCGTGGGTTCCGACTGTTTCCCAAGCAATTCATGTAAAGTTAAATGTTGTTCTGCCAGTTCGATTAATTTTTCATCTACAGGTTTCGGAGTATTGGTCCCGAAGATTTGTTGGTGCAGCTGGTCGCTGATATGTTGGACGCCGACCTCATTGAATCCTATGGTAACAAGGCCGTTAGAATCGTTGGCATAGTTACGAGAAGCAGATAATCGTAAACATACGTGCTTCGGGCTTCTTCTGGTTGATGATTTTTACAGAAGGAGTAGAGATTGCATCTAAGGTGGAAGAATCCAGAGGTTCCGTCGAAGCCGATGTCGGTGGCACCAATGTCGGGGAAGCAGATAATGAAGATGATGCTGCAGCTGCCAAATTATTATCCTCCACAGGAGATGAAGAACCAAGCAAGTCGGGACTTCTCCGAATTGCCGTTGTTGCAAGCCATCTCGAGCGTATAGGCTGCTGTCGAGCAATATGTGGTCGAACAAGAAGCGAGAAGGTGGGCTGGCGGGGTGCGACTCGCGTGAACCGCAGTGTACGATTCATGTCACCGGCCTGTATGTACTATTGATAGAAAATTTGAGTGTATAGGTAAGATCATGATAAAGCGACCATCGTGAGCGAAGTTCGTGGGTAGGTAAATACGGTGATGGTTTTGGTGGTGGAGGAGGAGGAATAAGTTTGGATGAAGAAGACAGAGAGAAGCATGGGCGAGCATGGATAAATTTTCAGTTGGTAGATCGCCCGACCAGCCCGACTGGGAATCTCGCAGGCCGCTTAAAGCTAGCCCCACCGACCTGCAGCCATCCATTTGTTCTCGACAGTACGAATCCATGTCGATGGCCCTTTCATTCATGTAAGGGCAATGCAAATACTCCTTCGATTCATGAATATATACATCCGTTGCAGTTTGTATGTACGGCAAACGCTGAAGCCACAACCTAGACCGAACAGCGGTATATAGTATATGAACTTCAAAATCAGAACCCCATCGATTCAGTATAAGATGTCTCGAGACCATCTAAAGATGGGGTTCGCATCTGAGTTCGATTTTAGGCTAGGGTGTCTATGCTATGTCATAGCGTCGAGCTCCCCGCCATCGATTTGATTCTAGCCACCAGTAACCATCAACTGGCTGCAGTTGGGTATCAGATTGAAGCAAAACATCGATACCTGTGGCAAAAATTAACCAATGCCGAAAGCACTATATACTTAGCCAATATATATGAAATTCCAAGATGTGTCTGTTCAATTAAATCCTTATTCATTCTGCAGTGGAATTTCTTGTGTTATAAAGTTTTGTGGTATCGATAAGCAGTCGGCGTTAGGAGTTAAGGACTTGCCTGCTACACTGCAGCCAGCCAGTTCTGTGCCGCCAACTCCTTTCCTCGACAACCATCCAATCCTGTCCGACACGCGACGACGGATGCCCGCACTGACTGTCCACCACGGAAGCCGCTGTAAAGGAGGCCCGGCTTATTCAGCCATGTGTATCTCGGGGGGATCCCGCAAGTCCATCGCAGCCCAGTATTTATAACAGCCTCAACACTCACCACCCACTCCATCGACATCCGATTCTCCAATCCCGACTTCACTGCATCGCTGCATCAGCCGAGTAGTACGGTCTCGCAAACAGTGCCATCATGGATATTATCGACTTGACTACGTCCTCGCCGGCGATCCATGCCCCTCGGACGGCAGCCGCCACGAGGGGTAGGCCGAGACCAGTTCGAGGAGCCATCGCCTCCCGAGCGAACGCCATTACTACGGCACCTCGACCACCAGTAGTCCAACCTCGTCGACAGCTACGAGGTCGTGCCACTGCTTCATCATCCAACTCTCTCGGAACAACCCCCACGACTACTAGTTCCTCAAACCAGGATTCGCCAGGCGTCTTCCTAACAGAAACAGACTCCGACTCCGACTCTGACGACATCGATAGTGACGAGTACAGCAGTTTGGACGAATATCTCCAAAACCGTGAACTCTACAATTCTTCGGACGAGTCTAGCCTAGACTCAAGCTCGGACTCAGACGATTTGGAAGAAGAGGATGAGGAAGAAGAGGAAGAAGATCCAGAGTCTCCTCCTAGGCGGTCAACCACAGCCACCCGTCCTACAGCTCCTGCAGCCACCCGTGCCCGCATACAGGTCGTAAACAACCCTCTAGCACTTTCTCGGGCCTCCGCTGCACCCCAAACATCCACCAGCCACCCACCAAGAGCAATACCTCAACCGCAACCGCAGCAAACCAATCTCAAAAGACCCCATCCCGAAACCACGATGCCCACAAGTTCATCACCAGCTCCCAAAAAGGCGAAAACCGAACCCGTCGAAGTCGTTGATATGGTCAACGTTGGAGACGACGACGATTTCCAGAAGATCATGCACGAGCAGATGATCAAAACCCAGCGAGAAGAGGGTAACGCGCGCAGGAAAATCGCAGACTTTAAGTGTGTTATCTGCCTTGACGACCCTGAAAACCTTAGCGCTACACCTTGTGGTACGTTTCTCCGACCCCTCTGATGGTTTTGTGACGGTCCCGATACTAATACCACTGGCTCTCTAGGGCATCTATTCTGCAACGAGTGCATCAAAACAACATTGAGATTTGGTCGACCAAGTGCAAAGTTTGGGAAATGCCCTGTCTGTAGAGGCAAAGTTGTTATCAAAGAGATTGTTCCTCTAGAACTCAAACTGATCAAGAGGGTCGAAGGAAAAGGAAAGGGCAAAGCCTAACATCACCGCCACTTATCGCCACCATCGTCATCGCTGAAACATCACTGGTTGTTACATGGGCTGTTTCTTAGGGTATCAGCGTTCCTCCCTTGTATTATTTTCTTTTGTTTTTGATATATCATAGTATTCCTCTGTTTATTATCACTATAGCGCGGCGTTTAAGGGACGGCGGTGTCTTCGAATTCGGGACAAGGGCAATGAATACTACTTTGGTCGTCATACAAAAACAAATTTATCTACACAGTTACTCAATTGAGTCACCATCTCAGTGCTCAGTGATATATCCTTTTCTGCCCAACAGGGCCTGATCCATCTAAAGACTGGTAAACGGCACCGCGGCATGGCTCCATCGCAAACCATTGATAAGCCCATCGGCCGCTTCCGATGACATCAAACTTTTTTTTTTCCAAAGCCTACAAGACAAGCTTCACACACCCTAGCCCACAGCCCGGTAAATCGAAAATCGCCAAGAATGGAAATACCGTAGAGTTTTCTCGATCATTGGTTAGAGAGGGAGTTTATTATTTTTGAAGACATTTGCCTTTTTTATATATATGTCTTGCGATCTAAAAATTCTCCGAACATGGGTTTGTGGTTGAAAGTTTATTAGTACTACTAAGAAGTCAAGCCCTTCCTTGGTAGCTAGGTCGAATCTCGGAGACGGGCGATAATCATTGCTCACTTTGACGAGACGTTGGATTTTGATATTGTGAATTAGAATGATACTAGAACGTGAGCGTCGTAGCTTAGTGTGCACATGGTCTCGTAAACCAGCGCACTTCAGCGAAGTAGATCGCGATCGTAGAACACTTAAGCACTTAGTATACACTTGAACAACGAACAACGTACAACTGAGTTCCCTTAATAATTAATGCTTAAGGAAGGCTTTCAAAAGTGGGAGCGTAGTTTCGTCCTTCGTGACAAGGGGCCCAGGTCACCAGGATACCTCTCAGTCGAACTTTTTGATCCATGGAACCTGTAGTACCTGTCAATTGATGATATCGATATCATGATACCACGGATTTCCATCCCAGATATAGGCAGTACCATTTGACAGTTCCAGCTGCCACAGCTGGGAATAAACTACCAGCTAACTAATGATAATCTGATCATGATAACCAAAAACAAGGATACTAAAATTAACGTCCCGGTGAGCCCTATGGAGCTCTTCGGAACCTCGTCCCTTCCCCGCGAAGTTACACGATACAGTTGTACGACGATCTCGAGCCCACTTTATTTTTCGTTCTCGCCTGCATGTCCCTGCAACGTTGATCACGCCACATGGATCTTTCCCCGGCGCATTTTCTTGGGGGAGGCGGGGAAGTGATTACATCATAAAGTGTTTACATCACGAAAAAAAAAGCTAGTGTGCATTTTTTTGTTTGGTGAATTTTGCGGAGAAGAAAGAATTTGTGGGTTTTTGTCATATTTGACTTATGATAGATTGGTAGCGTAGTAATCATGATTCTAGAGTACATTTCGGTAATGTGAAGAAAAACTCGTATGTAGGGGTATTTTCTCTGCCAGATGAAATGCAAGAGGAAAATGAGAAAGTAAGGAAAAAACTCCAGTCCGTTATCTCAGTCCGGTTGAAAACGCCAAATAGATAACAAAAAAATATCAAAACCCGTAATGATTAGAGTATGTGTTTCTTCAAAGATGCCTGCTTTTCTTTCGGTAACTTCCTGTTCCTTCCCAATATTGCGCCGGGATCGTCAAAACAATTATGTAAAAATGCGGGGTGAGTAAATATTATACAATGAAATGAAAAAAAAAAAGGTTTAAAACAAGAATAGCGGCGATTTAGATGCTGTGAAGATCTTCCACGGACTGGGATTCGCCGACTAGAGTCTGGTATGTTGGTGGAGATGATGGAACGTCGTCATATCGTGGTGGGCATTCGTCTTCCCACGAGATACCCATACCCGCACGCGCAGTAGTGTTCATGTTGAATTGCATTCTCAGAACTCTCGCGCTTCCAGTTGGCGTGACGAGCTTGCTGCCCCTTGGGCAGTATTCTTCCGCTACGATCAGTTCGACGACAAGGTTGTGGGAGACGGTGAGACCCGTAGTATTGTCGACGTCGTCAGTGGAGGTGATGTAAGCTGGGATTCCGGCGGTGAATTCGAATTCGACTTTTCCGTCTGCGGTATCAAAGTCGGATTTCCAGCCGCTTTTGTATTCTTCGGTAGCTAGAACCTTGATGTCTTCGTACTTAACACCTTTCCCTTCGCCTCCAATCTTATGGGCATGCATCTTGCATGCGGGAGAAATGATTTTGGACTTTTCTTCAATTCTCCAAGTTGCCTTGCGGAGCTTCCATCTAGTCATGTTGGACCGGGTGACGACACCTTCGAGGCGCATTTCGACGGGGAAGTTTCCACCACGGTGAATGACCGAGGGAAGTGTTAAAGTGGCGGAGAGATTGGTTGGTGGGAAGATTCTCAGAGAATGCCTATCATTGCCTTCGAGGATTGAACGAGCAACTTTGATTTCCTGGGTGAATTGAAGGATTTCGCCGTGGTTTGTGACGCCCCGGGCTGAGAGTTGGTATTTGATTGTTCCCAATTGAGATTCAGTGGTAGCCGGAAGGTTTCCTGGGACGAGATAGCTGAATGGGTAGCTATGCAAGCCATGCCCTACTGGGTGTGTACCTGTGATGAACTCCCAAGTATTAAGATCTGTTGTCTTGGAAGAGCAATCCGGGCAGCCATATACTACAGGCTTCTTGGTTGTGACTGTCGATTGGAAGGTCAACTTCAAGCTTTCGAGGTCAATTTCCCACGGCGCAACAGTTAACCATAGCATGCCCGATAGCAATGCTCCACTGGACTCGGTTGCTGTTCCATAGCATACAATTGGCGGCGATTCGATCTGAATATGTAGGGATCCAGCCAGCGGTGTTATGCTGTCCTGCGACGACTTTGAGGACTTTGAGGATTTGTATGAAAGGATAGAGTAGTCTGCGCTATCTCTGTTCGACCGCGACGATCTTGTGCTTCGGGGCTTGGCCCCGTTTGTGTCCAAGTCTACTATTGTTCCTGGCATGCCATTGTGCGAGTATGGCACATAGTGGGGCACAGGGAATGATCGAATAAGCGACGGCATTGTGATATCGATGTGTATATCGCCAGATGCTCTCGAATGCGTGTTGAGGATTGTTGTAAGAATAATTGATAGTGACTAATGTATGTTTTGGAATTGTTCTGATGATGTAAAATGCTATGCTCTAGAAGGATATGAATCTATGCTAGCTCGGAGGCAATGCGATGCAGATATAATTATAAACGAAAGACAGGTGATTGTTCATAAACTCTTAGTCAGTAGTGTGTAGAGGAGATCTTGTGATACAGCGGGAGGGCTTCTTTTATATCACACCACTAACAGATTCAAAGAAACCCGCCCGAACTTAGCCATGATTCGGATCCCAACCGGCACCAAAGAAACATGCTTCCCATCTGACGAACGTTCAACGGGAACATTAGCCAATCACCAGCTATTACGTGAGAATGTTAACTTTTTTTACTTTTTCCCTTCGACGAAACCTTTTTTTTTTCTTATTGTCTCGTCGCAACGTGCACCGTAACTGAGGGCGGCCGACAACTTTTTTTTCGGTCTCGCAGCTTTGACTTGGAAGGGCTCTGCGCTGAAAGAGCTTATTTGTGTCCGGGGTGCAGCACGCCAGCAGGGTAGCCAGCAGGGGACAGCTGGGTCAGCCCACCACTACCCCTCTGCCCATGCCATGGCATCCTCCATCGATTGTGGTTCGGAACTTGTGCTGGAGCTCTCCCAAGACATGGCAAAAATTTTCCTTTTTTACTCACTCGCGCACTCTCCCTTGCGCTTGCCCGCAGGCCCCATCCCTTGGAACACGGGACCTTCTGCATCATTGCATAGCTTGGTCTAATTCCAGCCTTTGCTTTGCCTTGCCTTGCCTTGCCTTGTAACCGGTCATCGTGCGAAAGAGAAAAAAAAAAAGTTGAAGAGTTCCCTTTGACGCAAGGTTACCATCACAGTATCGCATCGAGGCCTTGCGGTCCGTTTGGAAAGCCATCATACGAGGCTCTAACCATGGGTCTATCCGTCCGCGAACTTTTACCCGTACGAGGTACATTACTCGATGCGGGTAATTCGAAAAAATTCGGCATCTTCTAGAAACAGAAGATAGATCCTTCATGAGCGAAATACTCAGACCGTTTGAATCGAATAGCCTTAGGTACTTGCATTGGCTGTATGCACAGATATCAAGCGCCAATACCCAAAGACCCGCTAGCTAGGTCATATTTTGCCAGTTGTAACAGGAATTCAGAGCAACCGTCATCAATGAATGATGGAAATCAAGGTACATGGAGCCGGGACAAGTTTCCCACAATGACCCTTGGAGGAATTCGCTACTGTCCTATCACATCATATGCTTCGGTTCTTGTGAATGTATCAACAGATGTCGCGAGACACTTGCAGACCTTCAGATACGGTATAAGCATGTACTCTTGTGGGTCCGGGACACCGGATCAATCAAATCACGATAGCCAAAAAACGTGAAAAACAGCGCAAGGTGTTTATGGAGTTCCAAGAAAGCTCAGACCTGTCAACTATCGGCTGCTTTCGACGAGCCTTTCCGCAATCTATGTCGACAAGACTCGTCTCGAACCATTCAAATGATGATACCACATGATTTTTTGAACTCTGGATCCACAAACATATATGCTAAAACGACACTTCGTAAAGAGTGCATAAAAGCGTCTACAACTTTCAACCGTGCGTGAATGTGTCAGGGTAATGATCTTGGCCAGAGAAAGTTACTTTCATTCCACACGGATTTAGGGTTCGATAGAGGTTCCTATACCACTCAGTGCCACCATTTTAGCACTCAGATTTCTTGATATCCTAGGATCAATCTCGAGACGTTTAGAATCGATCCAACCCAACCACAAGCCCCGCACGCTAACCCTGCAAGCCCGATTTCCCCGGATTTTTAGAACCACAATAGAATTAGAAAACAATTACAGCATTTCATGACCCATCCTTTCGCGTTTTTAACTGACGGCGAACGTTTGACAATATATATTTACACATACGCTTACACAAGAAGCCTAGTAAATGGTCGACGTCGGACGGAGCGCGAGTATTTAAAGCAGCACAACATCATCACCCATCCATTTCCTCGGAGATGTTAATAGTGCTCCGGAATTACCACAAGCTTGAACTTCACTTTTAATTTCTAAACAAGCCATGTGGTTAGTCATGGGTCGAAGGACTTTGACGAACGCCAGTACGACATGAACTGGCGCAACTGGCCTCTGCACGGCATTTACGTAAAGGCCCGCGATCACTAGCCAACCACGTTCCCCTCCCATTGGCTGACTCTCGACAAACCCACCAAATGCGACAGACGAGTGCTCTAGACTCTCGCAAGTCCGCAAGTCACCCGATAATGCTAAGCTGAACCGATGCCCTTGCCCTCACTGCTTTAAGTGTTTTCTTTTCAAATATAGGGCTGGCAAGCATATGGGTATCGATCAGGGGACGGGCTTCTCCGAAAGGGATTCGATCTCCTTTTTCTCTAAAGGCGCTTGTTAATGTTTGGATTACATCAACGAGGCTAAACCACGAGCACCTAACGATTGGCCTATACATCGCAAAGGAATGAATGATCTCATCCAGGGTTTTGGTAGCGACATTCCAAACACCTGACTTTTCTGCGTTTTCTCTTCACATAAAAAAGCTGAGACTTTTTGCTGCTCAGCCGGCCAGCCGCCCTTATTGAAAAATTTTAGGAAAAACGATGGTGCCTGAGATCGCGAAGGCTTGGTTAGTAATTGCGGTGGAAAATAAAATCGAATAATTGTGTTCTGTCAAAATTGAATAATTTTTTTCCCATTACGTTTCGTATGTTCGATGCGAGAGCTCGCCACCGTGAAAAATTTCCCATGATTCAGGAATTGTTCGATTTAGAGCCATGACGCTCCGGGGAGCCTTGCCGAGCCGTCGCCCCCGTATGACAGTTGGATCCGCATATGGCATCTCGAATAACTCCCAGAGCCACCGTCCGACGCTAACTTTCAAAGATTTTCCCGGGGAGGCGGCTTCCGAATCATGGATCTCGAAAGCTGAGCATGCTAGCTAGCTGAGTAGTAATAGACGGATTTCCGTAAATAAACGTTTCCAACAATGCAACACGCAGAAACAAAATGCAACTGAGTCGTTTAGCCTCGAATCCTGCCAGGGAAAGTCCGGATATGACTGCACCTGAGGATGGATGCGCCGGATACATGCCGTCAACGCCCAAGCTTTCTTCTAGAAGGAAATAATTTCCCGTCGCCGTCGAATATAGGGGAGTAACAAAGTCGTTGTATGTAATCACTGGAGCTCTCAAGGTAGCTCCATAATCACCTTCCATACAGGTCAAGAAGGAACCAACGATGTAATCTTGCATTTACAATTGCCATTGTTCTCCGGATTACTTTCCGTGAACACATATGACTGCATTCAGAACAGCTTCCCGGAAACCAAAAAGCAACTTCTTTCAAGAAAACTCAATTGCGACTCCCCTTATCGCAAAAAACCTTTTTCTGGAAGCTTGCTTTGCCTTGAAGCTTTAAAACCTAAACTTCGGTTCCGAATGTTTGGCCGTAGACGGTTGTGGTATGATGTAATCCCTGCTTATAAGTATGTGCCCGATATAATGCATCACTGGAACCGTATATACGTGCCGAAATTCTATTACTTCAACCCGACCCGGCCCGAGTCATTGAACAGCTTAAGAGTCATATCAGGCGATTTTGATATCACTGATACCAAGACGTCTCCGAACTCCGCCCGGAGCGGCACCTAAAATTCTAAAGCCTGTCGAAAGTCCCACTCGTCGGAAAAACTTAAACGCGCGTAAAGCAACCTCTTAGCTAATAATTACTCGATGGAAACGCCATCGACCCGCCCATAGGGTCCCACGGAACAAATATTTGGATCCACCCCCCTAAGAAAATTTTCTAGTTTGAAGGATTTGCGACGGGAAACCCGTCGAAATTCGAAAGAGACCCTTGTTCCCTTTCAAGGCCTTAATTTCTACCCGAGACAGTGGGAATAGCGAGATGCAAGTTGTATCAAGTTAGCTTGAAGATACGGAGCATGCAGGTGTGTAAGCTTAAACTGGTTACATATCGCCAAGTCAAAGCTAGGACCAGAATTTTCCCGTTTCAAAAAAAATTCTGATGAAGAGCTCTAGTTATGTGGATTATTTAGCAATGACTTTCAGGCACCTACTATCATTCATTCATTCGTAGCAGCTTGCTATCATACGAGTCAGCTAGTGGAGTATCTACAACATGATTAATGCGTTGAGTCCATACGAGCGCCTGACTCGCTTTCACCTCGAATCATGGACCTTCCAGAATATCGTCTAGTCAGGCCCGTGCCGCTCTGACGATGTTACCCACGTGGTTAATCCGTAGTTAATCTAAGGAGACGGATTGCATTGCCACCAAGAACTGCTTCTGCCTGTTCCTTCTCGGGGCCAAATGCGTCCTGAATAGCCTTGTAGTTCGTGGTTACGCTCAACCATTTCTGTTCCTCTTCGCCTTCGGCGGCTTCTAGTGGCGGGAAGAATGGGTGATCGGTTCCTAGGCAGCATTAGATAATTTCTCTTTCAAAAGACGTTATCAGGCACACGCCCTTCGCGTACTTACCGAATAGAACTCTATCCGCGCCACTGGCTGTCGCAGCTGCCCTGACTCCGAGTTCCGAATATACGACGGCATCCAACAAAATATTCGTCTTGAGGATATTCCATATACTTCTTCTGGATTCAACCTTCGCATCCGGCCCGCTATAGTGTGCATCGTGCAGGATGCAACTTTCCAATCTTCCAGCGAGGAATGGGAGTGTACCACCGCTATGAGCGAGGAGGACACTTAGCTTTGGGAATCGATCGAACACGCCGCTAAGGATCATTCTGCTCACGGCAATTGTCGTTTCTAGCGGGAAACCGAGTGCTAGAGGTAGTACATGGCCATACTCTGCCGCTCTGGGACCGAATACTTCTTTGGGGAGACCATAGTGTGGGTGGAGGAATATTGTCAAGTTCTCCTCTTCGAGCGCCTGGTAGATGGGGTCTAATTCTAGATCGTCGAGACCTTTTCCTAGGCCACTGGTTCCCATGATTATACCCCTGGTATATTTCAGTGACGGTAACCTGTGGATTTCGTCGACAATGTCGGCTGATGGGGCGGACAACGGAAGGGCTCCGAATGCGAACAACCGGCCCGGGTGGGCTTCGCACATTGAGTTGATAGCATCGTTGACGTCCATTGCAAGTCCCTTCGCCTCCTCACGGTCTAGGAAATCCAACCACGGGTTCGCCAAAGAGATAACAGAGATATCGATTCCATGGGTATTCATGAATTCGATCTTTTTGTTGATGTCATAGTATTCCGGGCCAATTGGACGGCCTTTGGCGGTGCTCTCGCTTGAGGGGTCATCTTCGCCTGGGAGGATGATAAGGCGGGATGGTTGGCCGGGTTTGGTGTCGCGAACGTAGGGGACTTTGGAGCGAGATTTGAGAATTGTCATGTATTGGGGTGGGTAGACGTGGGTGTGAACGTCGACTACTTTCGATGCTGAAGCCATTGTGGGGTATACGGGTATGTACTTATGCAAGGGGTTACGGAAGTTGAGTTGGGTTACTGAATAGAAGTAATCTGAACTTTGATATCAGAGTCACTCTGGAGAAGGCTTTGATGAACTGATATTCGAATTCTTCGGGAACGGATAGGATGAATTGAAGTCTTAGAACCCTCGCTCGGATCCGGATCTAATAACCATATTCGCAACAGGCAAGTCGCACTCATCCTATGATATCCCACCCGCGCAAACATTTATCTCCATTCCATCCAGAAGGTCCAGCTCATCGACTAACAGCACCATCCCTTGCTCAGATCGATAATCATATACTTTCTCGTGCATCGTATTATAAGCTCCCCGGCATATAACACAATCTACACCTTCTCAAACCGAACACCTCTACAACGCAGGTTTCCGATATTATGCATCGGCCAAGGAATCGCATACATGATACTGACACAACCAACCAAGATAACGCTGATAACCAATGTCTCACAAGGCTTGTATCCCCCCACACCGACATCCTATTCGTCGATTTTATCAGACGTCAGCTTCCGTCCACGGTTGTACCTGTCGTATCTTACATGTCCCTTCTGTGCAACTGTGATATGATTCGAAGGACAAGCCTTTCGCATCGTGCAAGGCGAGGGCTTGGAGAACTCGTACACCCGGCAGGATATCAAGATGGCGGGGTAGCTGCCAAACATGCAGCACCAATTCCGGTAGTTTCTCAGGTGCTACCAGCCCACAAGTCCCAAATCCAGTAGCTGCGAAACTCGTCTGGAGCAGTGAAGGGGGGGCTGATGCTCGTACATGTTTGCGCTTAAAAAGTGACATTGTAATAAAACGGTCCGATGCGATAGCACATGCAGCCGTACGGCGTAGATGTGGAGATGGCCGAAGGGTCATCCATACTTAAACATTCGATATTTCCCACCTTTTCTGTTGGCTATAACTTTTTCGCATTTCCATCTCGTAATATATTTCAGCTTCACCGGGTTACGACTAAACTCTATCCTTTAAGCTTCTAAGCCTCACTTCCGCACTTGCATCTATTCGTCCATCGATCACACGAACAGAGAGCCCCAAAAGAGGATTTTTGAATAGGTTTACCCTTGTCCGTGGAAGAAAAAATGGCTGCCGCTACCACTGCTGTTTCGAAGGATGGACTCGACCTTCCGGTATTTGCGCCAACTTGCCCCAATCGGGAACTTCGAAATATCGGAATGGTCGTGTTGACGAAGAACTAAACTGCATTGTAGTTAATCGATTTCTCGAAATACTTGCACGGTAGTGATGAAGAGAAGTTAGAGGTCGCGAATGCCATGGTCCACGGGTTTACGCATTCGGGGTTCGTGTATATCAAGGTACGATATATGTCGACGATTTGAGTGTCGGTTATCTGAGCGGCATGCTAATCCGGATTTGACAATTAAGAACTACGATATATCGAATGAGGCTGTCGCCAATATATTCGCAAACGTAGGCATACAACCTTCAATACTCAATAGAAGAGACCGTCTAATGGATAAATATAGTCCGCCAAATTCTTCGCCAGGCCCGACAAGGAGAAGAACAAACTAGCCTGGACAACCCCGGAAGCCAACCGCGGCTACGCCGCCCCGGGCCGCGAAAAGACCTCCCTCGTCGGTGATGCCGATAAAGTCGAATCCATGCTCAAAGAATCCCCAGATCTGAAAGAAACTTTCGAGATTGGCCGTGAAGGCGTCGAAGGCCTCCCCAATAACTGGCCGGAACACATGGATGCTGACGGTGCGGAATTCACGAAAGTCATGAAAGACTTCTTCCTGACTTGTAAGGACTTACATATGAAGGTTATGAGGAGCATTGCGCTGGGGATGGGGATCGATGAGTCTTACTTTGATCAGTACACCGACGGCGGTGATAATAACCTGAGATTGTTGCATTATCCAAAGCAGCATAAGAGTGTGTTTAAGGCTGGGAAGAATGTGGTGAGAACAGGAAGACATACGGATTACGGGTCCATTACTTTGCTGTTCCAGGATGGAAAGAATGGCGGGCTGCAGGTCAAGTCTCCACAGGGGACGTATGTTGATGCGCCGCCTATTCCGGGGACCATTGGTGAGTTTTATGCTATGCGGAGGTGGGTCAAATAGAATATCAAGTTAACAAGCCGGGTAGTCATCAATAGCGGCGATCTCCTAGCCCGTTGGTCGAATGATACCATCAAATCGACGGAGCACCAGGTTGTTGAGCCACCGCATGGTGAAGAAGAGGATGTTGAAGAGTACCCACCACGCTACTCGATAGCCTACTTTTGCAATCCAAATTTCGACAAGTTCATCGAGGCTATTCCAGGGACCTACGTGGACGGAAAATCGGCTGAGGAGGGAGGAAAGAAATATCCAGGCATCAAGTAAGTGGTATTCCGATATTGTGATAAGTTCGATAGCTAACTTGCCTATAGCAGCGGGGACTATCTCGTTCAGCGTTTGGCCGCAACCTTCAAGGGTGCTCCGCGATACCAAACTGCTTATTAGAGAAGCCATTGGTTTGTGATCAGAAAGGATGAAATGGGATTTCTTCAATGTTATTAAGCGGCTTCAGTTTAGTCTAGGCCCCGGCTTCATTTGCTTATATACACCAATGTGAACACCGGACCTACTAGAATTCCACCAAGATAGTAAGCATCGTAGCGTGTGGTTATTCACCAAACCAAGCAAAAGTCTTCCAATTCCAACAATTCCCAAACCTGATCTGCGAAACCGTTCTCATCAACGAATGTAAAATCATCATGGATCCCGACACCTCCCCATGCCCCTTTCGCCGTATTCGTTAAGTTCTCCTTCGAGTATGATTTCAGATCATTCCAGTCCGGAGTCTTGTGATCTCCAAACAATCCCTTCATAATGTATTCGTGAAACTTTTGTTTCGCCATTTCCATAACTGGGCTTGGGTTTCGGGTGCTTCCCGAAGCTCGGTTCATTCTACTATTAGTAAGTTGGTCTCTGTAGAGTGGTAAGGTAACCTTTAAGAGTCTAAGCACGTAAACAGAGGTCTCTTGTAATGCTCTTCCCTCTTTTAATAGTACTTCCTGGTCTGTAGAGTCGGGTTGTTTGTGGATGCAAAGGCATTTCCCGGATGCTTCAACAATGACGTAGATTATTGCCTCGAGAATATAGCCTTGGAGTTCATCTTCACCATTAAGCGTTGAGACGAAGGATCGAAGGATCTTGACAAACCCGGTCCTAATATCCTTTGATCTTGAAGGGAATTCAGTATTGAATCGTCTGGATGCCGCATGTATGGAATCAAGGACCGAGCAGAAAAGATCGGAGACTGCCTCAGTGACACCATTACGTGCCGCATTGAGAATCTGTGGTTCCTCCTCTTCTAGCATAGATGACAAACGTGCAATTGACATGAACAGGCGTTGGAAGATGTCGTTGAACGCATTGGTGATATCTGCAACCCATGCTGTATCTAGAAGCTTTTGCTTCATCTTTGCCGTGTCTGATTGTCGGGTCCTGCGGGCCTGCTGTGTACCAGTCTTGCTATTTGAGTCGGTGTTCGTTTTATCCTCGGTGCAAAGGGAGTGAACTTTGGTTGAAATCGCTTTGCAGAGTTTGATGACGTTCACGGTGACGGGTTTGGTGTCTTTGGAGTGGTGAAGTGAGCGGAGGATGAAGAATATTGTCTCTTGACCTATCATGTATTCGTAAGCGTCTGCAGGTTTGATAATCGGTCAAGATGTCTATACCGGACGATAGATTCTCGTAAGTATCCTTGACAGGTTCCCACTCTACTAGATGGCCTTTTGCAGAGATTGGTGCTTCCTTTGAGGTAATTGGGTTGGCCTTCGCCTCTCCAGCAACCTCGTTACCTTCGACATTTTGCCTTTTGATCTGTTCCAAAAGCCTCTCATTCTCTAGATTGGCATCGATCAACTTCTGGTCTAGTTCGAGGATCTTATGGTCTTTGTCTTTGCAGACGTTCCTCCAGTATGCGTCATTGGATATGTGCTGAAGTGGGCTGGTTCGGGATGCTGGGTCCTTCTGTAGGCATCCTCGGAGGTAGTATATGAATTCTGTACGAGAAGCAGATTAAAAACCAATTCGGTAGTCCTAATATGTTAGCATGCCTCATACCTCTTACACTAAGCTCTGGGGGCTTGTTCAGGAATATCAATGAGGCCTGCGTAGATGGACCTGTTAGCGTCGGGATCTGACGATCTGGGGTAGATACTGCTGACAAAAGCGAGACTAAGGGTAGAGTATGGTAACCCGTTATCATCGTCGTAATTAGTCGGTGAAGCCATCTTTTCTAAGATTCGGCTTTGGTAAAATTGGCTGTCGATGGGACGCCGGGAAGTCGTGTCAGTGCGTGGAAGTCGTGGGTTTTGAAGCCATGTTCTCGAGATCTATAAGCAGGTGGATCGGTAGCTGTGCGTTGTTGCACAAAATACCACGCAACACACCACGAAAAGCTTCAAACCTTCCAAAGACCATTTCCATAAACCCAAGCTTCTGAGCTGTCCCTGCCATGACAAGTTATTGGCAGGACTTGCCCTTCGCAGCTGACGGTCTCCACCTGCCTCCCGCTTCTAAATTTGAAAACCGCATTATAATCGATCGACGCCAAACCCCGACCAGATAGGGACTTTTATAGCGTTTCAGAATTCGTAATCCGCAAAAGCCTCGGCCTTTGTAGGCGTTAGAAACTCTCCATCTCGAAGCGTGACAGGCGTGTATTTATGGAATACAAAACTAGCCTGCAGATGCATAATAGCTAAGCTTTAAGCTATACATTTATAAACAACAATTGACCTGCCCGAAGAGATTTAATATTCTCATGGAGCTTCTGGTTCTGAATCTCTAACATATCAATAACAGATAAGACAACCGAATTCCAACATCCTGGAACATTGATATTAACTGCAATGTCTCGCCAACAGCTCAATTTACCAGTTCGCGAAACTCTGGAGACGATTACCATGTGTTGCGGCAGCAGCTCTGTTTCGGATTCCCGTCTTTTCGCTGGGAAAGCTGAATGATTAGGCTAATCCAACCCGTGTCAGGTGTTCAGACGAAACTCCAGGTGCTTTGACCCCGGATGACGGCGGTATCGATAGAAATATATTAATTTATATTGCGAAAACACCAGAGCTTTCCCCACACCAAGCTGTGAATGGCCAGGTGGGGAAGCAGGTTTGATTCGGCTATATAGAATTTTCGCAGTTTAGGGTCCATGGGAAACGTAGTCGACTGTCCGAGCGACGCTTGTGCTTGCACATGAAATAGGTTTTTCGGTCGCTCTTTGGTGGGATAGGTGCATATACTATTCAGCCGATAGAGATGGGCGCATATACCCTCGTGGATAAGGGGGGAAAATAGCGCACATCCAACCTCTTTGGAAAATGCAAAGGACAATCGACGCAATGCTGGCATCATTCTGATGATTGACACATCTATGATAGGATTTCCATAGGAGAGAGATCTTCAGGTCCATGATGCTAAATTTGTGGAGAACCCTGCAGGAGCCACGATATGGCAGCTCGGATCCGAGTGGCAATTCTTTTCACCGTTATCATACCTCATTCGACGATGGAGCGACCCAGGCTTCAGTTTAGCTTGCTTGGGCTTACGAAAGTGTGCATGATGCTAACCAGCTTTCGGGTTCGAGTTCCAGCAGAACGGAACCCCTCGTGTGCTTGTTCTGTGCAGTTCCCTGCGCACGTGTGCTGGTAGTGTTTTGAAATCTGCATCTCGAGCGAGAGAGAGGGAGAGAGCTGTCCATGTCGTCGCTGACTGGTTTGCTAAAAGAGTTAGAAGAGGGCCCGGCTTGCGATATGTTTGCGAATTCCCATTGTGGCGCGGGAACATTTTCAGGGGAAAACTTTCTTTCATTCGACAGAAGCATGCAAGTGTCCAGGCAAGGAATCTGCAGTGAGAGCCGTTGCCACGGGATGGCAATCGATCAATCACGTTTTCTCGTTTTTCTAAGGATTTCATGTTGGAACGTTGGTAGAACAGGTAACTGCCCCCACTGGAGGGGTCTGGACAGCCCTTTGATCGACTGGACTGCGGGATGTTGCAGGTTGCATTCTTGAAGCCATGTCATGTCATGTCGTTCGATGGGACCAACAGTTGCAACAGAAATGATATCATGGCCCGAGCTCTCCTCATTTCCTAGGATTCTGTACATTGCTTACTTATATTATTGTAATTGCTGTTGGTTCAGCCCAGTATTTCCACTCGTCGATAGAGACGATTAATTGGGCGCCCATGATGGCGGTTTCCGATATTACCAGATCTTGAGAAACCGGCTAACTTGCGAATCGGATGAAGCACCTGTACCCTACGTACATACAGACATGCATGGAACTGGAACTGGAGCTGGTCGCAAGCATTTGCTTCTTACGCAGGTGCTACTAAAGCTGCCGGGACTATATTAAGGTGAACACTAGCTAGAACTCGTGGGAAGAAGGAACAATAATATATATACCCGACTGGATGACTATCAGCTCAGGTACATGGAATCCCACCACACTGCCTCTCCGGCTTATTGTATGTACATGTACCTCTTCTTATCTGTCGACGGGGAGCAGAGATTCCCCCTGCATATCGATTAACAGGGACCCTCCTGCTAAAGGGGCTGGAGGGCCTTTCAGACGCGCCGTTTGGATTGCTCGACTGGTAGTATTCCCTCCGTCCAGGCACAGAAGACCTGGAGCCTTGGTGACGTTCCCGCCCTGGCTCTCTGGGCGCTACGGCGGTTCCTTCCTCTCCCCTCTCTGGTTGTTTTAAGTTATAAGATTTTTCTCCGCCCTTTTCTCGTGATTCCAACCTAAAGGGCCGACATTCTCGCATGCGATTGGGGCAACCACCTCCTGGCATTCCCTTCTCCTCCCCTTTCGAATCTCCAACATTGACTCGAATCTCATGCACATGCGAAAAAATAATAAAAATAAAATAAATAAAATAAAATAAAAAAAGAAGCCTGGGTTTTTTTTTATCAGGCACAGCACGGAAACTCTAACGAAGATTACGCAGTTACGTCGACATATTTCCCCGAGACTAATTCGAAATCCCTCGAACTTATCCTTTTTTCTTTTCTTTCCGCACGAAACAGGAGCTGGAAGTGCTCTCACACTCGACTCGGATTCCCTTTTGCTCTCATCATCAGCTTGGAGCCGGCCCACTCAGCAGTAGCGCAGCCATATTTGGACAGCCGAGAAAGTGTTCTGACTTCCCCAACTCATCGACAAAACTTCCTGCTGGACAAACAGCTTGACATCCACCTCTGAATGACTGCCTCATGGCGCTGAATGGGCTGGATGCGCAGGCATTGAAGGAGGCCTTTGACTATGCATGTTCAGAACCAGGATGGTATGCTGTTTTCCCTGCTTCGTTTCTTGCGATCTGATACCGGCGCCTTTGACGGATCAAGGGAGGAGAAAGGTCGCTCGTTATGTCAATGTTCCAAAAGACCGGCTACTAACCCGACGGGTGCACTTATGGAAATAGGTTCTTACTGAAATATGAGACTCGAGATGATATTACGTTGCTGGGGAAGGGAGCGTCCGCCGTGAAGGACATGAGGGAGCTGATATCGAATGAGCCGGACGATTCGCCAATATATGGGTTTATTCGATATCGCCGGAGGAACATTCTGATCAAGCTGGTACCGGACAACACGAGCCGGGTGCTGAAAGGTGAGAGATCCAATCTGCTACGTTGATATACTTGAGTATATTGCACTTTTTTTTTTTTCCTGCTTGAAAAGAGACGCTCTTGATTATAAAGGTCGATTGAAGCTTCAATGGAACTTTATAGCCGCACCAGATGCAAACATGTAGAGAAAGAAACTAACTTGGGACACAGCCCGATCGCAGGTGCATTTCCAGTCGGTGGTTGAACGATTCTCACCCTGCGACGTTACGGTATCCTTAAAGTCGTACAAGGAACTTACGGATGCAGCCCTTACGACAGCCTGTTCGACGCATACGGCAACCGCCTCGATATCGTCGTCCTCGAGCTCGCTACGCCAAAGACGGCTGACTGATATACAGGAGACGTCCGAAGAAGGTTTCGAGACACAGACCGAACCTAAACCAGAGGCGACGACGACATCCAAGGTGGTAGAAAACCAGCAGGGTCTGCAGGTTATCGTGACGACGCACGATCCGGGTGTGTCTAGCGACGGGAGAAGAGCGCCAATTGAGGTGGAAATATCAGCGCCCGAACCGATCAAGGTCGAGCAGGAAGTAGAGGATTTCAGCGTTCCGGACACAGTAGACGAGACGGGATTAACTCGAACAGACTCGTTGATAAGAGAACGAGAGGACGGCGGGCCGCCACGGAAATCTACATCTTCAACCACAGGGCGGCCGACGGCAGAGGACATATATGCAGAGCTAGCATTGAAGTACGCACCGAAAGTGAAACTGGGGCCGCGTCCTTCCGCGGATTGGCACAAACGGCCGCATACATCGTCGTCGACAGGGTCCGGGCCGGTGACTGGGGACAGTAAGGAGGGCTCGAAATCAGGCCCTACGGCATCGGTACCAAAAAACGTCCACCTTCCGGCTCGAATGCCCACGAGGAAGGCCCGGTCAGGGAGTCAAAGCTCGAATCACTCGAAATTGCAGTTTCAAGCACAATCAGCGATAGCCTCGAGCCTGGCGGCCACAGCCAGTAAGAGAAAGGGCTCTCTCCACCACCCCGGCCCCCCACCACCCCTACAATTTGCTAGCGCAAACAACACAACCACGCCATCAAACCCTTTCCCTTCTGCACCTTTATCCCCTACGCCCTCGTTCACGTCTGTTAAAAGTGCTTTGAGTACCAGCAGCCATTCCGCGGCTGCCTTCTACCTCGCAAACCCCATTGGTGCTGCTCCTGCAGCTGCAGCCTCTTCTTCTGGAATTTCTCCTGAAAAGGCGAGGTTGATGAAGGCATTGGAACTGAGGAAGAAGGCGCTTGCAGCAACATCCAAACCCGACGAGTTGTCGGGTCCACCTCCTCAGCCAGGAGCAGAGGAAGCTAGTCCTGGTTCTGGCTCTTCTTCTACTACCCTAAACATCACCACTTCTGCAACTTCGGCTTCACCAAAACCATCCAGATCCAGGTCCAGATCAAGGTCCAAGTCGAAGCCCAAGTCCAAGGCCACTACCACGCCAATCTCCACGAGTCTTTCTGCCACCACTCAGATCGGCTCCACTCTCCACGCGAGCTCGCCCGACGAGATGTCTGCCACGCTCACCGAGGCCGGATCGCCTCCAACATCGTCATCATCATCCATCACTCCTTCCGAACCGACATCCCTCACCAATTCTGTCCCTGACACCCCAACACAGGGCTCCTATGCGGCAACTTCCGAGCCCACGCCTGTCGAAAACACGCTGCCATCTCCCACGCAGGCTCCCAGTACTTCGACCGAGCACGACTCTCAAAAGAGCTACTCCGATGATCTCGATAAGGAATCCGAGTCCTCATACGGTGTCTCGGACCTCAATGGTGAATCCGTCGAAAGTAATACTATCACGGATGACGGAGAAGACCGTATTGCTACCCGACTTCACCCTCCGCCTCCTACCCTTCTCCTGCCAACTCCTAAATCCGCACCCCCTGAATCACCAAAAACAAAGGAAAATACTCAGCCCGAAATAATCTCGAAAATTATCGAAGTTAAAGAGGAACCAAAAAGAGATGACACTCCACCTCGATCTCCACTCTTGCATCTAAACATGCTCCACCCGAAAACTCCTGCCGATTATCTGGATTCGCAGATGTTGCCAAAGACCCATAATCGGCTACCGTCGACCGAAGTCCCCGTCATCGAAACTGCACGGTCGGTCTCGGCTCCCTTTATGAATAACCAGGACAAGAAGCCAGTCTTAGTGGCGTCCTCTCGGAAAGTCAGCGTTTCCAGCAGTGTTTCGCAGAGAATCAAGGCACTTGAAATGCTCTCGAAAGATAAACCTGCTGCGGCTTCCCCACCTGTACTGCCTCCGCAACGCTCACGTCCTTCCTCACCGACCCCACAATTTGCACCCGTTCGTACCAACAGCCTGAAGACTAGTGCTAGCTCTCCTAATCTTTCACCGTTGGTCTCCCCTGGTAAGATGATTTGGATATATCCAAAACTTTTTTCTTTAGCACATCACTAACGCCTTGTTGCATTTTCAGGTACCCCGCGTCAGAGGATTGATTCACCCTTCCTATTGAACAAGAAGGCATCTGATGAGCTCAATGGAAAGTTGCAGGGTCTCCCAACAGGCGGATGGACACCGTCCAAGGCTAGGGCGGGCTCCTTTGGAGAGATTAGTATAGTTCCACCTAGGAAGGCCTCCATTGCCTCTGTTAGCAGTCTCAATATTAGTACAATTGCGGAACCTCCAACGGTTCAGCCCAGAAAGGAAGAAAGCCCACCCAAAACCGCTGATGGCAGCCCAAAGAGCAAGATCTCACCCCTGCTCCGCCGCATGTCGTCCTCCAAAGCGAAGAAGGCGGCCAGTCCGATCACACCGATCACACCGATCACACCAGCCACCCCGCCTACCACGACACCAGTCTCCGTTGCCCCTCCACCACCTCCACCACCGCCACCAGTAGCAGTCCCAGTCGAGAAGAAGGTCCTTTTGACCGGTTGGGTCAATGTTCAATTGCCCAACACCATGTTTTGGAAACGGCGATATCTCAGGATCGACTCTGACACCTGGCTCTACCTCACTCTTAGCGCTGACGAGGTTTGTTAAAACATGGTATTCTTTTCTATATAAAAATACTAACTATTGATGTAGAACTCCCCGCAAACCGGAAAATACAACATCAAGGACGAAGTCATGGCTGCTGTAGTCCCGGATATCGATGAACAGGAGCTGCCTAATAGTAAGCCATCTTTGTTGGAACGGTGTTTGGCTACATTTTAACTGACAAATCTGCAGGCGTAAATCTTCGCCTCATTGAGGGCGGGGTGCTTGCATGTGCCTGCGAAAACGATCAGGAGCAGACGAACATTCTTAAGGGTAAGGCATACTCTCTCTTTTAACCACCGGACCCTTTACTAACTTACATTTCTCTAGTCGTGAGATCCTGCATTGTCTAAATCCACAACTCCACTCACCATTATTACTACTCCGGTGACGTGCCCGCTCTGGATGTTAAGTTATATCTGAACGCCAGCTCAGTCACCAAACCCGGCCTCATATTTTTTATGATTCTACATGTGCGACAGTTTGTTATACCCCCGGTTATTTGCGATTTTGCCTTTCAAACCCAACGACCCCGATCTCGTTATCACATAGCTCACTCGAGCATCAGCATTCCCCGTCTTCCTTTGTCAGTGTTTCTTTGGCGTCTGCATGCACCACCTCGGCCCCGATTTCCCTTGAGTCCATATACATACCTTTCCTTGTACATCTTTGCCCCCACCCTTATTCGTTAGGTTTCAAGAAGCACTTCTTGAGAGATATCTCCTAGATTTGCGTTATCCCTTCAACCCCAAGTTTTTGCGCTCGGTTGTTGTTTCCCTGTGTTTTTTTCGGCCTTGTACAGAGCATCTCCTCGCCATTTGCATATTTTCATTACTTTACTTTTTCTTTCTGATTTCCATTTGTGTTTACCTTCGTATAACCATTCTAATAACATACCTCAGCATGCACTATTTCTCCGTTATCCCTGCTTCTCTTTTTCTCTTATATCTTCCTTTTCTTTTTCTTGGTTTCCATTCTATTTTACATCTTTTAACTTGATGATGTACGATACACCTCTCTTCCCTTTTTTAGGGTTACCCTCTTCACGGGAGCCTCTCGACTTCTCGGATCCCAAAAGATGGAAAGGGACACAGCGAGATAAAATTTGGAATAATAATTTTCTTCGAAGGGGAGGAGTGCTCCTTGCGTCCAGATACCTTGCTTTTTGCCCCCTCGTAGAATGCCGTATAACGTAGCATACAACATATTAGAGACCCGCCCAGGCCGATATTAATTCTAGACCGTAATCGATGCCGATACCGTGACATGGTAAATGAATGATATGTGATATCTGCGTTGCACAAGCTGTTCGAATAAAGTTTGCGGCCGCCTTCCCGAAAGAGTCCAAAACGACCTTCCAATCCAACGTTTTCCACGATTCCAAAGCTCTTTCTGCGACACCAACCAACTAACCAACCAAGCCGTAACATGCCATGCACACATCGACAATCACCAACATCATAGCACTATTATGACCTCCCTCGTCGTCCCCGGCCAGCCTCTGGGCCCCGTGAGCGCCTATATTCCCGGTACAGGCGTCCACGTCTTCAACGGTCAAATCATCGCCTCCCTCGTCGGACAGGTCGTCACCAATCCTGCCGTTCAGAATCCATCATCTACCACTACTACTACCACACCTTCACATACCACTCCCCCCACAATCTCAGTCCTAAAACCCGTCCTCACAACCGACGAAGAAACCAATGCCACCTTACTCCCCGACGTCTCCTCCACCGTTCTCTGCCGCATAACCCGCATCAACGCCCGTCAAGCCACGGCTTCAATCTTCATCGTAAACGACCACATCTGCGGCGATGAATTCCAAGGTGTAATCCGCGTCCAAGACGTTAGGTTAACCGAGGTGGATAAAGTTAAGATATTCAATAGCTTTCGACCCGGTGATATTGTTAGGGCGAAAGTGATCAGTTTGGGAGATCAGAGTAATTATTACCTGAGTACGGCGAGTAATGAGTTGGGGGTTATTATGGCGGATTCGGAGATGGGGGATCCGATGTATCCGATCAATTGGAAGGAGATGAAGAGTACGAGGACTGGAGTGGTGGAGGAGAGGAAGGTTGCGAAGCCTTTTTAGAGGAATGAGGTGTTTGGGGGACTGTCGACTGTCTTTCGGGATCGTAACTGGCGTTCTAGGGTGTGAGCATATTTTTTATACAATCTGCTGGCGGTAGTGGGTAGAAGAAAAAATTATCGATCTACTCAATTTATAGAAATTGCATAGCGATGGCATCTTGCTTTCGAAAAGTCGTTGTATTATAACCGTCTATGATGTCTATATAACAGAAAGAAAAAGAAAAATCTGAACATTTACCCGCAAAAAAATACCACCACCACCGTCATCATACACCAATATATATATATCACAACATAAAAACCTCTCTAAACAGTTACTTTTTGTATCTCCTCAGTAACCTGCTCTACCGAAGGCCCAGCAGCTTCTGCAGTAGGCAACGGCTTCGACTTCTCGCCACCCTTCAAATAAAATTCACTCTCACCGATCTGGCTACCATTGGCCTTCCACCTCTCTTCATACTGCCTCCTCTTCTCCTGGGACAGCTTGATGAAGTTTGGCCAGTAGGCTGCATGGTTGTATGTAAAGTCGATGTCACCTTTGAATTCCTTCAATAGATGCGGCTTTGGCACGTGAAGCGACATGTCTTCGTTGAACTTGAGCTTCGGGCGGGTGATTGGATCGATGAATGGCCAGATGATGTTAAGGAAAGCCTTGGCCCACCAGGGGACTATGGGATTAAACTCAGGTTAGTGATGGGGAATATAACGAATGGGTATTATTCTGTGCAGAACGTACTGTTGACGACCAAAGCCCTTCCCAGCCTTTCCGGATAATGGTTTTGCAGGATATTCATGACCTGCTTGCCTTGTCCTGGTGTGGCATTCTGACCGGCGCTCGCGCTCTTGAAGTCAATGAGCAATGCTAGGGTCTCCACACCTGGCGGTGCAATCTCTAGTACTCTCTCCAGCATAAATGTCAAGTGTTGGATCTGACGATCGCTCTTCTCGGTATTCTGCTTGGAAGGATTGAGGTACAGGCAAGGTCTGGATTCATTATCGAATCCGAAGACAACTTGCTTTCCGGTCTCGTTTTCAATCTCAATGTACTCTGGGGTGTGGGATTCGACACCCCACTCGCGTCTCCAAGTTAAAGTAGCCTCGATACGCTTTTTAGCATCCGCTACAACCCATTTTGTAGCACGGAGATAGCGAAGAAGACACTCTTTGGTCATGAAGATGCGGTCAATGTCCGTTAGTGGGACTTTCTCGGCGTTTTTGGCCGTGGAGACTGCAACGGTGGTGATGGCCTTGCATTCCTCGAGGAGTTCGGCGTATTTGGCCGTTTGCTCGGGGGTAAGTTCTGGTGGCGGCGGGATGGTGGCAGATGCATCTGGGGAGCCGTAGGGGGTGGTTTTGGTATTTGTTGGTTCAGCTTCTGCGGTTGTGTAGGTGGGTGAGGGAGTAGACTGTGGAGCCGGAGGTGCAGCGGATTGGGTAGCAGTAGGAGCTACCTGAGGCTCTGCTGTAGGAGCTGGGCCGTCGACAGCGGTTTTCTCGTTCATTGTTTCTGGAGCTTCCTCTGGGATGGGAGCTATGACAGCTGCTGTCGACATTGTGGGAGATTCAGGTAGGTAGTTGTACTGTCCGAGAGAAGGTTTATCTGGTTTCTTCGGGGACTTTGGATGGGATTGGAGATGGTATGGTGGCTGGAAGATGATGGCGAAGGAGGACGAGGATGAAGTCGGAGAGGACGAAGGGCAGGTTTATAAGAGACCAAGCTCATCCCTTTCGTTCGCAGAGTTTACTGTGGGTCGCGCTGCAGGGCGAGCTTATCCCAGGGGTTTCCCGGCCTGAAAGCGGCCGGCGGACCCGAGATTTGGAGTCTTGTCGACTGCATTGATTCGAGCTGCAGAATTGACTGGTTTCATGTTACTTTTGGAGCCTTCGAATTGCTTGTCAATGCAATGACTGGATATCGATCGTGGTGTTCGCGTGGTTGAATTTACAGCGGTGTCGACGCGGCGACGCTTTCAATTGGCGACAGCTTTTTATCAGAAACGCGTTTGCAGGCCGACTCCTCGACAACAGCTTAACTTTCGAAGCTCCACGAAACAAGGTACTTCTCCACATACACCATTGCATTACCGAAGAGTAGTATACTGATTGATCATAGACAGAACAAGCATACCAAATATACCGATAAGATAGCACCTCCAAAATGTCCTCTCCAGAAGACCTCGCCGATAAGTTCGGCGAGCTACCCGACGAAGTCATGGCCGAGCTACAGAACATGCTGCGACTCTACAACATCGATGCCGAAGAACTCTTCTTCAAATGGGAAGAATATTGTCTTAAAATGGGCGAGGACATCAAGCTCAATATGAAGAATATCACCGCCTTTAAGGACGATGCCCGCGAACAGTTCGAGATTGAAATGAGGGCCAAATCGAAGGCTGCACAGGCTCCAGCGGCTAGAGGTGCCCAGAGGACCGCGAAGAATGCTGGTGATGTCTTTAATATGTATAGTTTCACTCTCCAACAGCACCTTCGAGGAGGAGTGTAGAAGATATGTTCTAATTGTGCAATAGGTTGGACGGCTTGACACCTGCTACTCCCAGGTCGTCAGGACCCAGTGCAGCAAAACGGAAATTTGAACGGGCAGGCTACGAAACACCCCTCGCTGAAAGGACAAGCAAACTGGCTGTTGGATCCTCACCGGTCGGCCCTGGCTCCGTCTTCAGAACCCCAGGAACAGCTGCGACGTATGTTATCCCTGATATACCCTACGGCTTCAGTCTAGCTAACTCATATATATATATATACAGTTCGCTACCCTTCCGCAACCGCACAGACCCTGGCAAGGTTATGGAAGTCCTGAACCCCTATATAAAACTGCCCCAGCTACCTCTTCCAGGTTACGAGGGCTACCAATCCCGAGTGAAGTGCATCGTCAATGTCAAGACCATCAACTTTCAATACAAGCCCATGTATCAACAGCTTACCAAGGCTTCAGAGTATTTCGACGATCTGATCGACGAATACGCAGATACAATTGGTGACGAACACGAAATACCCGCAGAGGATTTTTGTAATCCTTGTTCGAAGTTACCAGAAGAAGTTGTTGTAGTGGGAAGGATTGTAACAGACGTGATGGACTCACAAAAGAGGAGTAATGAAGCAAGTTTATTACTTGAGGCATCTCGAGGAGGTGGTGCCGGGAAGAGAGTTAGGCTGGACCTTACCGCGTTAAAAGGTTATGCATTCTTTCCTGGGATGCTTGTCGCTTTCAAAGCGACGAATCCGACAGGGGATAAGTTAATTGTTAATTCAATATTGGACCCGCCAACGTACTTCGAGGCTTGCTCGTCCGTCGCGCAGTTGGAAGATGAGGTTCAGAAACTCTCTTCAGGGAATCTCAATGTCTTCATTGCGGCTGGGCCGTATACCACAGACGATAATCTGGACTTCGAGGGTTTGATAGAACTGGTGGATAAAATTGTGGAGACTGAACCAGATGTAGTGTTTCTGTCAGGACCATTTATCGATACTGAACACCCTAAGGTCAAACTTGGGGACTTTCCCGTCGATATGGACAATTTCTCGGGCTATGTCCTTGAAGATCTGTTCAAACAGAAAATCACTTCCCAGCTTAACAGGATTACGAAGAGTATGATAATGTTGGTTCCGAGTACGAGAGACGCCGTTTCCAAGCATGTGGCATTCCCACAAGACCGTTTCCAGAAGAAGTTATTGGGTTTACAACCGGTATGCATCTTTGAACAGATACTACGGTTTGTGGTAGTAGGGTTGCTAACTTTTTTTCGTAGAATGTTCAATTACTCACCAATCCTTCCATGCTCGCCATCAACGAAATACAATTTGGAATCTCCACCACCGACATTCTTTTCCACCTAAACATGCAGGAGGTCAAGGCTACGGGCAAAAAGGTCGAGATGAATACCTTCCACCGGTTGGCTAATTACGTCGTCTCATCGAGCCACTTTTACCCTTTGTTCCCTGCACCCGAAGCTTCCCAAGTTGGATATACCACGCCACTAGACGTACCGCGTTTGAGACTATGCGAGTTTCCGGACAATGTTAAGCCGGATGTATTGATATTGCCCAGTAATCTTCCTGGGACTGCTAAGGTATGTTGAATCTAGTATAAGATCGATTGACAATGGCCGAGTTTTGCTCATAATTGTTTTCAACAGGTGGTAAATGACGTTGTCACAGTCAATCCAGGTTTCCTGAGCACGAAGAGAACGGCGGGAACATATGCATTTCTAACTATACTGCCCCCATCGAGTGTCCTAGAAGAAAACGGCGGCCAACCGGCGCCTGACGGGTTGAGGCGTAAGGTACACCAGCGTGCGAGGGTGGAGATTCGACGGATATAATGTTCTCTCTCTCTGTCCCCGTCTAGAACTCCTTTTTACAAATACATTTTGCACTAAGAACTTAGGCGATATGGCTCTCTACGTCTTAAATAGACCTCTTCATAAACCCAGTCTCGAATATATCAGATACCGTGATACTATCGATCGTACCAACGTTCCATTGATACATCAAAATCCAACAATCAACGATCCGGTGATCCGCATTTTGTGTTGCCGCCTGCAGATCGGTGACACAAGCCTGTTCCTGAATATAAACCTTCTGCCAACCCCTCCAAGTTTAATCTCAATTGGAAATCTCCCCCCGCCATGACATCCCCATCGCCCACAACGTCCGCAACCACGCCCACCTCGTCGCAATCTTCCATCCCCGCCGGCGACGGTCTAATCCACGTCCGAGTCCTGCCACCGTCAAAGCTTACATTACACCAATTAAACTACAAGTACCCGTTAAAGTTAATCTCGCCGGCGCCGTCGCAATGGGCGAAATCGCTGACGGTGTTTGTGCTGAGTTATGGTGGGGGGCTTGTTTCGGGTGATGCGGTGAATTTGAGGGTTGTGGTTGAGAAAGGGGGGCGGTTATGTTTGCAGACACAGGGTGGGTTAATTTTCTTTTAACTTTTTTCATTTTCCGTTATATTTGCAATATATTTCATTGCGATATTGAATTCTTTGAGACGTGGTGCGGGTTTTTTTTTGGTTAGGTAATGGAAATTGGCGATGTCGCGTGCGCAGTCTTGTAGCATGGGATTCTTGGTCCCGGTTTGTGGACCCGCGAATTCAAGATTTATAGATCGTACCTTGATAGATGGCCCATGCATGCTTCGACATATATTCACAGTATTTATACTAACGATATCGATACGATAATACATCAGGCAGCACTAAAATCTTCAAACAAACCCCCTCCTCACCGCCCACAATCCAGCGCATGACAGTCCGTATCCAACCCGGCGCATCTTTCCTCCTTCTCCCAGACCCAGTCCAACCGTTCGCCGAAAGCAACTACATCCAACATCAGATCTTTGAACTCGAAGACACAACAGACGATACTTCATCTCTCGTAGTATTAGACTGGGTTACAGAGGGACGAACGGCAAGAGACGAACATTGGAGTTTCAAGAGGTTCGAGAGTAGAAATGAGTTTTTCGGGGTTAAGAATAACGAAAGTGGCGAGAATATAAGAGGAAGACTACTATTAAGAGACGCAATGATCCTCGACGGTGAACTATTATGCGGCGACGAAACTTTACGAGAGCGACAGGATTCCCAAACAATCTTTGCAACGGTGGTAATCCGTGGGAAACCCTTTGCTAAATTAATAGAGTATATTAAAACCAGATACGCGAATGAACCGCGTATTGGACAGAAGAGGTGGGATACGGATGATGATTCTAGGAGACATAATAGGATTGAAGTTGAAGCAAGGAACAATGGGGTTCTGTGGGCGGCATCGTCAGTTAGGGGTTTTTTGTTGGTGAAGGTCAGTGGGGTGGAAATGGAGGGGGTTAAGAGGTTTGTTAAGGGATTGTTGAGTGAAGTCGACGACGAGGGAGTCGCAAGAGAAAATGGGTGTATTACGGGGGAGTTTGGAACTGGAATGTTTAGGTGTTTGGAGTAGTATTTCGCATAGTAGAATCGGCATTTGTATATATAAGATGAGCATGAAATGGCAATGAAAGCGTGCAGGTTAAAGAAATGATAGGCGGCTTTCTGGTTACGAGATAGAAAACAGGCAAAGCTTGAAAAATATGCAATATGATAATGAAAATCGATGTGTCAGTCTATATCCTTCGCCAGAACTCCCCAGATCCAAATATTTCGTAACCCTAGGTTTAACAACCTAAACCTAGGCCCCAAACCCAACCCTAAACCTGAACAATATATACGAACGGCCCTAGGAGGCTGTCTGTTCGACTCTTAGCGCAACAGGCTCTTCCTCCAATGTAGCCAGCACTTCTTCTGCTTTCTCAGCTGCAGCCTGCTGGTCTGCGGGACCAACACCCACTAGTCCTTTAGACTCCGCCAATTGTGTACTCCTCGAATAACTCGGATCGCTTTGGTAAAATTCATCAATGATAGGATGAATCAACACAGTCTGTTTATTCACTGATAGTATCGAATTCGTCGGCACGGTAACCCAATCGCCACGTTCAAAAGTCAAAGGTTCACTTGCAACCATGATTAAATCCTGTCCACGATCGTGACGTTCCATACGATAAAACCCCCCGGTCTTGTACTCGTGAAAGCGGGTACCAGAGCTGAAGTATAAACTTGCAGCTTCGTCCGTGCGAGAGCTGATATAACGTGTGCAGACAACGGAGTGGCCATCTGTGGCGGCGAAGTTGAGGAGAGACGGTTCGGTAATGTCGGCTGCGCGGCAGAATTCGTTGAGGCGGGTGATAGTGGAGAGCATAGCTTGACGAAGGATTTGGTGACCAAAGCCATTGGGTGGAGTTGAGGCCGGGTCGACGCCAAGCCTGTTGAGGGTGTCGAGGAAAAGTGCGAATGCCTGGAATTAAGAATTATATTTAGCTTTTGAGACTTCAAGTGGGATGATAAGCAAAGTTCGTACCCATTCGCTATCTGTGCTCCCTTCTACAACAAGAAAGAACCTCTCTTCGATGTCCAGCACGATGTTACGCTTGATCTTCTGGAAACAGGCGATGTTTCCGTTGTGCATGAACATGATGCTGTTGTATTTGAAAGGATGGCAATTGCTCTCGGAGAGTTGACCGGTAGTAGTTGCTCTAACATGAGCGAATACTAGTGAGGACGTAGTCTTTTCGGCGAGTCTAGTGAGGTTCGTGCAATTCCATGCTGGTGTCGTGGATGTGAAGATACATGGTTCGCTGCCCAGTTCAGGGGATGTGTAGTAGCCAATGCCGAAACCGTCGCCATTGTGAGGTCGTCGTGTGTCCTTGATAAACGTTAGTAACAGATTATATCAAAGATAAGACTGAAGCTACCTACAAGCCGTAACCTGGAGTCATAGGACTGTGTGAGAATTGAATGGGTTGGATTGAGAATAAGGTGAGCGAGGAGAATCTCCTGCCTGCCCTTATATATTAAGAAGCGGCACTAACATTGCGGTTTGGTTAGCTTGCGGGTCCCATCTCGTCTATGACAAATGCCTTAGATAATGAATAACCCACCATCCTGTTCTAGATCTTGTACTAGTCGACAGCGAACTCTAAGAACTGAGCGAGAAGCCTCGAACTACGGAGTTGATTTGGGAGCCCAATAAAAAGCTCCTAATGGCGAATGAGTCGACTGTTGGATCACGCGATCGTGTCCTATATCGGCGCAATCACTCCGGATAATGGCGCAGGCTCAAGGAGATTTAACAATGTGGTTGGAAGTCGGCAGGCGGATGTCGTCAAGTAATCGATTCGTCTGCGGTTGTCGACAGGAGGTTTGGTATCATGATGTTGAGCGGCGGCAGTCGAGGTGGTCACACATCCAGCTGCGGGCTACCACTTAGTGGATTCAACCAGCTGAGGTCGTTGATTGGCGAGAGGGCCATCGATCGCGCCATGACGAGCTGCCCGGGGAATGCCTTATGTCAGCCCGGTAACCCCCTGGAATAACCCCCGGAGTAACCCGGAGGCCACGGGGTCCGGCCGCCAACACATCAGTGACAGCTTACAGCCCAAACCAATCACTCTCGACTTTCATATCTCAAAAATTGCATCTACGTACTCCACCACGCCTTCACTCCTTCACCACATTAGATACGACAGCTCATACGGAGTATACACCTCGATACTAGCCCGGAGATAGATATCTTTAGCCTGCACCTGTCGTCTCACGGACACTTCATGCTGTCACAATAAACGATCCCGTCGCAATCTCCTAACCATGAGCGGGCGACTTCTTGCCTCACGAGCCGCAGGCTCACAGCTCCGACCCCACATTCGCCTTACCCACGCCCTCCGACCCTCTTCACGACCGTATAGTCTTCTTGCTCCACGTATAAACGCAGCCGGCCTTCTACGGCATCAGACTTCCCCTCGACTACGACATGAATCCCTCACCGCCCAGCGTTTCCGTTCCATAACCCAGGTACCCGCTGTCCGGCTGATAAGCTTTCATAGGGCGCTACCGAAGCTATTTGTCAAGTTCGTACGTATACCCGCGGCGTTTGGAGGGGCTACTATTGCTGGGCTTGCGTATGTCAACTATCAGGTGCATCAAGCGGGAAACTGGACGCTGGGAGTACTCAACGATGGAAAGGAAATGGCATCGAATTTTTTCAATTCCGGAAAGGAGGCTTTCGGTGGGGTTGTGAGTTCTATTGAAGGGATCGAAAAGCCGGGTTGGTTTACGAAAATGCAGGAGTCGGTGAATCAGGCGGTGTCCAAAGGGAAAGCGGCAGCCAGTGGCGGCGGGGAAGGTTCGGGTGAAGGAGGAGAAGGGAAGAAGCCGGAAGACGATGATCCAAATACGAAGAAGTATGCTGCACAAACCGCTGCTGCTACGGCTACTGTACTGGGATACTCTGGTGGAGAGGATGACAAGCAGTCTGCGAGGGATGACCAAATGATGGTTCTCACTCGCAAAATGATCGAAATCCGTACAATTCTCCAAAAGGTTGGCCAAACTGGTGCTCTGACATTACCATCGATTGTGGTCATCGGATCTCAGAGTTCTGGCAAGAGTTCGGTCTTGGAAGCGATCGTTGGACATGAATTCTTACCGAAGGGAGCCAACATGGTTACAAGACGGCCAATCGAGCTTACACTAGTTAACACACCTGATTCGAATGTGGAATATGGAGAATTTCCCACTCTCAACTTGGGCAAGATCACAGATTTCACTCATATCCAACGAACATTGACGGACCTCAACCTGGCTGTTCCCGAGAAGGATTGCGTATCTGATGACCCTATCCGGCTTACGATATACTCCAAAAATGTACCGGACCTCTCACTGATAGATCTTCCCGGTTACATCCAACTCTCAGCCCTCGACCAACCTGACGAACTCAAAGCCAAAATCTTCCAACTGTGCGACAAGTACATCCAGCCTCCGAACGTCATCCTGGCCGTCTCTGCCGCCGATGTCGATCTTGCCAACTCTACCGCCCTTCGCGCGAGTCGAAGAGTCGACCCCCGTGGCGAACGAACAATCGGTGTGATCACCAAGATGGATCTAGTGGACCCTGATCGTGGTTCCAACATCCTTAGAGACAAGAATTACCCCCTTCGTCTGGGATATGTCGGTGTAGTCTGCAAGGTCCCACATTCCGGTGGCCTCTTCAGCAGGCAAGTCAATGTTCTTAATGCTATCACAAAGAATGAGAATGCCTTCTTTAGTCAACACCCACAGTTCGCTGGAGAATCCGGTGTCACGGTTGGTACATACTCTCTTCGTCGGAAACTCATGGAGGTCCTTGAGGCAACCATGGCACAATCGCTACAAGGCACATCGGATGCAATCCATCAGGAACTAGAAGAAGCAAGTTACGAGTTCAAAGTCCAATATAACGACCGTCCTCTTACTGCAGAAACATATCTTGCTGAGTCTCTTGACTCGTTCAAGCACTCGTTTAAGGAATTCACCGAGCTCTTTGGCCGCCCACAAGTCCGCATGTTACTAAAACAAGAACTCGACCAGAGAGTTCTTGACATCTTGGCACAGCGGTACTGGAATAAGCCATTCTCGGATCTTAAGAAGGCCCGTTTGGAGGAACACCCATTGTCCGAGTTGGCAAAAGTTGAACCAGAGGAGCTATACTGGCACCGCAAACTTGATGGATCCTCTAGCGCACTTACAAAGTTGGGTATCGGACGGTTAGCGACAAACGTGGTGGCGAACTCGCTATCTACGCAAATGGACCAGCTGATCGAAGGCTCTACTTTCCGGAATCACCCTTTTGCGAAGAAGGCAATTCAGGATTCAACGAATCAAATCTTAAACGAACGATTTTACGCTACTTCGGATCAGGTCGAGAATTGCATCAAGCCCTACAAGTTTGAAATCGAGGTCGATGATAGAGAGTGGACAAGCAGCCGAGAAAATGCACAGAGGTTGTTGAAGGACGAGTTGAAGGCGTGCGATGATGCGTATAAGCGCTTGAAAGATCAGATTGGAGGGAAGAAGTTGAGTAGTGCGATGGCCTTCGTAGATAAGATTAGAACTGGAAAGGCACCTGAGATGCAGGAAGGAACGGAGGCGCTGGGGTTCAGTCAAGCGATGTTGGAGAAAGGTAAATATATTCAAACGCTTGTTATATCTCGGGGCGATTACTAACGGGAAGCCTGCTGGTAGGACGTGAGGGTATCTTCCTACGAGACCGAGCTGACATTCTTAAAATGAGGATGTTGGCGGTCAAGAGCAAAGGTTGTGCTACCAAAGACAATAAATACTCTTGCCCAGAGGTCTTCATGGATGTAGTGGCGGAGAAGTTAACATCCACGGCCGTACTCTTCTTGAACGTTGAGCTCTTGTCGGAATTTTATTATAACGTATGTCCCATCACATTTAATCATACGATTTAGTTGCAACGCTAACCTCCAACCTATAGTTCCCCCGAGAACTCGACCTCCGTCTCGGCCGCCACCTCTCACAAGCTCAGATTGAGGCCTTCGCTAGGGAAGACCCTAAGATTAGGAAGCACGTCGATCTCCAGCAGAGGAAGCAGCTGCTTGAGCTCGCTCTGCAAAAGATGGATAGTTTGATGGCCTTGGAGAAGAGCAAGAAAGCACAAACTGATCCTGAAAGCAGCGGGAGAGTACAAGGCAGGTGGGGCGGGTTCTTTTAGTAGAGCCATAAGCTATAACGTTAATGGATGATACGAGTTCCTTGACTTCTTCTTCTTCTTTTTTTTTTGGAGGGATATTTTAATGAACTTCTCCTCACCCATTCATTCATTACTTTTCATTGGAGGTCCACATCAAAATTCTGAGAGAAAAATACGAGGAGGTTATTGTAATTGTTTATGAATAGCGGTAGCTACAGGCGTTTTCGGGCACATTGTCTCTCTTTCGGATGTCTAAGACTTCCACAAAAATACTCCAATCTTACCTTTACCTACTCACCTGTCTATACTCACCCACTTTTCTTACGATATATATTGGAAAAAAGGAATATTCTAGTTAGCCTATGTATATATGAATTTGTCACGACTTAGCTTAATAAACTTCACATTTCGACGGAAACCTGAATTTCCTCCTAAGTTCCTTAATACCCAAAGTCGCAAGGTTCAATATCATCCTCCCAGAAACGGTCTGGCTTACTCCATGCCGCGATATCAATCAAGTAGGTATAGCAACCGGCTTGTTTGCAAATACTACGAGCAGTTGGTTCGTCAATACGTTTCACGACTGGAGGTGACACTACTCCAGCCTGTTCATCCAAAGTAACACCTGGTATCTCCGAAGGGTATATTGAAAAGTAGTGCGAAATTGCTCTGTACTCTCCTGCTGGGGTATAGCGAGACTGCGTGTCTACGATCATAAGTCTTAGATTTGGTGGTTCGCCGTAATTGGTGGTAGACCAATTGTAAAGCTGGTTGGTGTAGACGTTAATGTTGTTTTCATAGGGTATCGGAGGCGGCGCTTCAAATGGATCCCAATCGATGCCACCGTCGAAATGCTCCTCGCAGAAAATTAGTCGTAGGATTTTCAGGGATTTGAGCATAGGAATCTATTTTTTATTTTTATTTCCCCCCCCCCCAAGTGGATTAAAGGTCAGTTATGGTTCCTTGTCCAGCCAATAAACGGATAGGCGACTCGTATGTACCTTTTTCCAAATAGTTGCGAAACGGATCGTCGCACCCCGCCGTTGGGGAACTTGAAGAGCAAGTTCCTCCAGAAGTGGCCATCGATCGTGATCTAGAGGCAACGATGAGGAATCCCAAAGTTCGGATATGATAGGGTCATTGACTGGGTTGGACCTGAACGGGCATTGTAACCACAGTCGTTTGAGCGTACGTCGGCTCGTATAAGCCGCCTGGAACTCGGTGTCCATTTTAGTACAAAAATCCATATGCAACGTGCTCAAAGACGACATCTGCGGTAAGGGTATTAATGACCCAGTAGCCTTATCAGCCTCCAATTGTTGCCAGTGATATTCACTGTTACTCATTTGGAGAGATTCTATTCGACTTGTCGCTTCTGAAGTTGGGAGGAGCTTTTGAATAAAGGCATATGGCATGGTAAACCCCGATAGCCTTATCCGTTTGAGATTCCCACCGACGGATGCCATATCCTTAAACGCTTCCCAAAGTATCATTGACTGTAGGTCCGTACAAGAATACATAATGAAGAGTTGCTCTAGTGATGGGAAATGGATCGTATTGAATGGGAGTGGAGGTATCTTCATTCGGTTGACCTTATAAGCAAGACGTCGTAGATGGCGAGCGTGCGTTCGGCCGCCGATAGTCATTCTTCGTAGTGTTGATGAGTTCTGGTGTAGGATCAATAGGACTAAAGGGCGTGCTCCGTCATCAATCATCGAGATTTCTAAAGATTCAAGTTTCGGGAAGTGGAGTGCGCGGGTTGAATCAAGCAACTCTATGTCAGGAGTAACTCCACGTAAAGTTAAGTCGCCGAGATACAAATCTCGGATGTTCTTTTGACGGGAACAGATGTCGATGAGGGTTGTAATGGAAGTCTCGTAATCGATTCTAGATATGAAAATCAACATCTTTCTTTTGGCATAGGCGCTCTCAATTAGTGGGAATTCCAATAATGTCTTACTTGACACGGTCCAACTGGCCCTCATCGAATTGTTCGAAAATTGACCTCATTTCGCCATCTGTCGCAGCTGACATTTTCACCTCATAGAAATATTTACTGTCCGAATCCATCCAACCCAAGATCTTTCTCTGAATGCGAACCCTTGTCGCGTGACCCAGGGCAAGCTTTGACTGTTGAAGATCTCTAACATCGTCCGTGCATAGTTCGATAGTCATCCTTTCCGGGTTTTTGTCTGATCGGGATAAAAAATCCGTCTCATCTTCTTTATAGAACAACCTTATAGTTCTATATAGAATTGGAGCGGTGATCTTGAAAGCAGCTGAGCCGCAGAGAGCCATGCCTTTTAGATCTTTACCGGGGAGCTGAAGTTATATATAGAGTAATTAATATAATTGGCTTGAGATATGGGCAACTTGCGGTCAAGTTGGGCATCACATCGGATACACAAGATCAAGATCAGACTCGGATTCCATACATATTCGAATATCTTGCACACCAACTCCGGCGGCAGATTGAAGAGTCCCAGGGCCACAGTAGCCATTACTGAGGCCTACTGTAGTGCAGGTTCACTAAGTAGCCGACGTTATATTCGAGGTGTGAAAGTATAGTGGCACAGTATATATATAATACATATGCTGCAGTATGACGCAAAGTTGGAAGGACCCCAAGACTTCTATTCGGGCTGCAGTTGAGTTACCAGCATCTCAGAGGCATCGAAACTGACAGGACCTAGACGTCAACTTAGGTAACATGTGCAATTGCTCGAGTAGATGTCCGGCATGGTGCATAAGTAAGTAGGTGTATGTCATATGCAGGTCCAGGCTAGCGGGAGGTTGACTAAGAATCGAATAGGCAAGTGTAGGCTGTACTAGCCCAGTTTAGACTCTGTATTCAATACTGTCGCCAAAATTCCACATGGTCAACGCACAGTCTCGCAGTCAACACACCAACCCACTATCAACCAGCTGTCTCCACCCCAGCCAGCTAGTAAGTCTTAAGTAGCATTTCAAACTCCATACCGACTCTCCTCCCCCGCCCTTCTACCGGACCTCCCTCACAATACTGTCCTCTTTTCCCCTTCAATCCACGGTGTATACCTTATATAACCTACTACGCTCCTATGAATTCATCTTCAACGGCTTGGGCATCTCAATGAGCAAACCTCTTTCCTAAACGTCCCGCTTGCCCTAGTACCAAAGCCTATTCTCTCCTCAGCCATGGCGTACAAAATCCGTCGATATGTTCTCTCCATCCGCGCGGAAATTATCGAAGTCAGCCACACGGCCCAAGTCAATCACGTAACCCATGCTATGGCAGCTCACGCCCTAGCTGAGAAGAACCCAAGACCCATTCCCAAAATCGAACGATATATCCCAGATTCTCCGGAGACCACTCCAGAATCTCTCTTCTCGCCTGGGACCACCTACGATTGGAAGCAGTACCCCCATCCCCGTTTTGTACACCTCTGGGATCCGAAGCATATTCTAATCTACACCGATGGAGCATGCTCGAACAACGGAGCCCAGAATGCCGCTGCTGGCTGTGCATTCCGTTACCGACCAGCCGGGTTCAATGCCTTAGGTGAAACTACTGGTATTATTTCTTTCCGCCTGGAAGACACCGGTCCGAGTGGGTTAAAGAGCTTGCAAACATCGAACCGGGCTGAACTTCGTGCTGTCATTGGTGCTTTGAGGTACCGAATTTGGTATTACGGCCAGTACGGCGAAGAGTATAACAAAATCACGATCGCTACGGATTCAGAATACGTCGTCCTTGGTATTACCAAATGGATCAGAACCTGGGGTATCAATGGGTGGATAACTAGCAACGGAAAACCAGTTGCCAACCGTGATCTTTGGGAAGAATTATTGGGGGTACTGCGAGTTCACAGCCAAAACGGTACGGCGGTTGAATTTTGGAGGATTCCTCGAAATTTGAATACCATTGCAGATAAAGCTGCAAAAGCTGCCGCGTCACTGCCTCGAGTCGCCGAATACACCCGTATCACTTAGAGGAGCAATTAGTTTGTCTTATGTATGCACCCGCTCCGACCAGAACTCTTGGGAGCCGACGCTAACATTACACTCTAAGGTAAAAGGAGGGAACTAGCGGATAGAAGTTTACGGATCCAAAATACGTCTGTGGGGTGAAGACAGAATGGAATTTTTATTCAGAGGAACATTTCATACAGGAAACGAGATCCGGAATTAAAGTCTCACCTTCAACGGCATCAGTGGAAATTCCGGGGTTGAGATTTTTCTATACAGCAGTATGCATTAAGGGTGATAAATCATATACACTTCAACATGCATCAGATATCAGACAGAGGAGGGAAACAGGCCAATACAAAGCTAAATTACCCGTACTAACAATGAAGTCTGTTGGCAAGAACCGGAATTTCCGGCGTATAACTAGTCACAATCAGTCTAGAACTATATCACACAATATTACGACGAGACCCTGCAGCTACCTACTAAGTAGTTATATATCGCCGACTGGAACTGTACCGCCCGTATCTGTGTTGCACTCCACGAATCTATGGGGAATATATCGAGCAACTCATCAGGAAGCGGTGTTTAAACATGATATATCAGTATATCATCCCTTTTTCTACCCCGGACATATGAATCGAGAAAAACCCATTGAATCACAAAGCTTTCTAACCCTTAACAAATGAGCCTTAATAACCACATCTTCCGTAGAAGCAGGCTATTCAAGACAACATCTGTAAGGAAACTGTCAGAAAAGCACTCACTGTGGGGTATTTCTCCTTGCTCTCAAGAGAGCTATGAACACGATCGCAAGATGGGGACTTGAGACGGTTAAAATCATTTGGGGTTTGTTGACTACCATGTATATGGGCACTCCATAAATCACTTCGCAAACCTGTGAGAGGTGCGAGAGGCCGGAAGGATATGTATTCTAATTCTTTATTTTAAAAGAACATTGGACTCAAATGTACGATGAACTTTCCGATGCGTTTTAACGAGTATTCCTCCCAAGTCCTGACTTATACCTCTCTAGCGCCCTTTCTCTGGCGAATTTGTGTTCAACAATGGGCTGTGGGTACCCCAGTTTCTTAAACTCAGCGGGAGAAAGGCGACCAGCCGGGTCGTGGATTGCTTTCCCTTTGAGTTTGCTGAGTTCGGGGACCCAGCGGCGGATGTATTCTCCATCTGGATCGAATTTCTCACTCTGAGTTAGAGGGTTGAAGATTCGGAAGTACGGCTGTGCATCCGTTCCCGAAGAACTACAGAACTGTAATTCCATGGTAAATTGTCAGTTAATCCGAAGAGCAAACGCTTTGGTTTCCTAGGCCCAGAACTTACCTGCCACCCAGCATTATTCGACGCAAAATCCCCATCAATCAACTCTGACATAAAATAATTCTCGCCTTTCCTCCAATCTAACAAAAGGTCCTTACACAAGAAACTAGCAACGATCATCCGGCACCGATTATGCATATATTTATTCGCCGCCAACTGCCGCATTCCTGCATCGACGATCGGATACCCGGTTTTACCTTGAACCCAGCGTTGGAAATGTTCTTCGTTGTATTCCCATCTGACATTATGATAATCTTCGTGGTATGCTTTGTTCATGCAGACGTGCGGGTTTGCTGCCAGTATTTGTTTGTAGAAGTCTCGGAAACATATCTCACGGATCCAGCCGTGATGTCCGGAATCTAAAGTTTTGCCTTTGTTGTGATCCATGCAAGCTCGAACGGCCTGGCGGGCGCTCAGTGTCCCGGCAGAGAAGTGAACGGATAGCCCACTAGTTCCACTGTCGTTGTCGGGTCTATTTCGAGTATCCACGTATTTGGATACTCGTTCGTCTAGGAATCGCCGTAGTCGGGACTTAGCCTCGTGCTCGCCAGCAGGCCAGAGTTTGGCGAGTCTCTGGGCATCTTTCTGCCCTAGACGTTTGTCTTCGTTTGGAGTCGGAAAAGATGTCTGGGAAAAGAGTTCTTCAAAGGCTTCCTTGGCTTTATGCTTTGGTTCATTCTTCCCGGGTGGAGGGAAGAGGTTTTCCACACACTGATTCCTGTAAACATACGGTTCCCAGGATTTGAAGAACGGTGTGAAGACGGAATATGTTCTCCCAGCTCCGGACCGCAAGACCATAGGCTCAACGACACACGTATCGTGATGAACCGTGAAGCCAACGTCCTTTTTCACTGCTGCTCTAACAAGCTTTGCGTCTCGGCGTAGCTCATCGACTTCGTACAACATGTTCGCGTGAAGTTCACTCACGCCCCATTTCTCGCACCAATCAAGAATATGGTTCTGCGTAAGCTTTCGATCCTCGACTTCTTCAACCCATAATGGAATATCTAACTTTGCAAGGTCGTCCTTGAGAATCTGGAGAGTTCGAAGACAAAAGTCGATCCTTGCAGGCGACGTATAGTGAGCATGGAAATCCTGATGAGAGAATACGTAAAGACATATCAACGGTAACCCTTGAGATTTAGCGGATTTCACAGCTCTGTGGAGGCCTGTATTGTCGGCTAGTCGTAGGTCCCACCTGAACCAATGGGCTACAGCCTTGTTGGATTTCATATCGACACGCTGGGACGCTGTATCACTCAAGGCTGAAGTGAGTTCGTTATATGGTAGCTGAATCGTGCCATCTTTGTAGGACCTGGCCCGTTCATTGGACATCTCTGGGGGGTAGAACTCGCGAAGGACAATTTCCTCATGGCCTTCACTGGTATCGATATGTAGAAATTCGTCGTTAGATTCCTCCTTTGGAGTAGGTGGAAGCTCTTCGTCGGTTTCATCGCCGGTCGATTGTGTCAAGCTCTGGCCGCTGACCTCAATCTTGACACTACCACGGGTGGTCCGTTTGGCTGGGGTACCAGCTGCGGGTTCGGCCTTACGCTTGGAGCCTTTGGGAGGCATGTTTAAAAATGGACGGGCTATACAAGTCGATAATTTGACACGGCTGGCGGTTTGGTGATTTGATATCGATATAATAGAACGATGCCGAAGGAAGAAAGTCGGCCGGGATGCCAGCTGGGGCATCGAGCACGGACGAAGACGCGTGAAGTCATTGTCACTGAGTAGGAATCCAGGGTGGCTCAGGGGCACGATTCACGGCGTGGACGGGATCCAGATCTGACGGGAAGATCGCGATCTTGGTGCAGAGATGGTGGACTGGCGATCGGGCTGGAACGAGATGGCCGGCATGACGTCGAACACAACGCGATAGCCGAGCCTTGGCAGAAGCACCTCGCCAGCTGTTAAGTTGGGCCTGCTCTCTGGCTACTAACTACTTGAATTCGAATACCTGGAAGATTCAATTGTACTCAATAATCTCTACAGATTCATGGGAAGGTTCGAATTCTCCTATAGTGTTAGGTATGGAAACTATTCTCTAGAGGGATACGGTAAAGGACACCCTACGAGAATAGCATGTAGATACCTAGGTATCTACAAAGGGATTGTTGGGAGTTAGTCACAAGTACCTCCAGCAACTTGTCCATTAGCTTAAATGGCCCCAAGGGATGCCCAATTCATATTTAATACTATTGCTTGCAGCCGATAGCATTAGAACATTTAAATATTCTATTTTGAGGCAGAGTACCCCTGGCACGAGAAATTAGTAGAAATTCCAGCCACAGCTCCTCTCCAAGTCTGGTAGTGCTGGACGATCGATAGTAACGACTGCACGAAGCTTGGCAAGATACAAATAATATTTCTTCATAGCTAAGTTACGTCCGCCGGAATCACTCAACTGGCCCCTGGCCTCTAGTTTGTGCCCGGAATCGTGAGAGTGTGAGAGGATTTAAAAATCTTCTGATATTGAAATTCCAAACGCCAAGTTGGACAGTCTGCAAGGCAGCTAGCCTTTGCAGCTTGGTGGCGCAGGTACCACTCGTGCAACCACCGACACTGCATCCTTCTCGAAAGACTTCTGATCTGTCAACTAAGAATGTCTATGTGGGGTCGTCGATGGCACAGGCTTACATGGCCTGACGTCCCGTCCTGTCTATCCTGTTAGGCTTTCCCGTTTGCACCAAGTCTGGTCAGGATTACTCGAAAGGATCGAATAATGATCAAGTAAGAAGCCGTCAAACGGTCAACCTGCGTAATCCTTAACCCAATTCCCGGACTAAGAAGCTTGTTTCGATCTTGAGTACGAGCTCTGCAGACTCTAGCCTCCGTCCCGTCACGCTTAATTAAGCTCTAGCTCTGTCCCAGTTTTTTGCCGCCTCTGCCAGTTCTCGCCAACCTAACAATGTTGGGAATATAAAACCTCGGTCAGTGGTTTGGTTTGATTTTATGCGCCATCCTGTTTTATTCGAGCCAGCAGAGCACAAAACACCCAATCGCCCGCCAGCCATCCCACTTGGCCGGGGTTCCTGTAACAAGCTTCCCTTTCTCTGTCTCTTCATCAGGTTCCATTTTTGGCTCGCGCTTTTTCGTTCGGATTGTTGGCATTCCTGCCTCCTCAATATTAATAATTTCCCATCAATTTTTTTTTCTTCTTAAAGCTTGATTTCCGCCGTCGTCGATTTTATATGATACATCCTTCGAACTTCTATGCGTCCTCAGCTCCGTCCCGCCTGTCCGATCGACCCCCGACTCGACTTCCACTAAATTAATTAATAAATACTTAATAAACAGAGTACACACACATAGTATATACAACTTTATACAAACTTATATATCCCATCGCCATCGCCATCGATCGTGGAGACCGAGATCTGGGTCTGCTCCCCCGCCAACTGCACTGCAACCCCGACTCACCGCTCACCTCGCGCGCCCCTGCCATTAATTCCAATGCTCATTCCTCCCTCATAAAACCTCACCGCAATTGTTCCCAGCTTCAATCCCATCACATAGTCATCGATCTCTCAACCATCTCCTCCATAGCATCAATCTCTCCGACACAATTTCGACAACTGGAGGCCTACTTAGAGGGCTGCTGCTCCTCGTATCAATCACAGACGCTGTCTCCGAAACAATACTAGAGGCTCTACCGGACCCCAATTGGGTCTCTCCTGCTCTCACAAACATGGCACAAGTACTCTCCCCTATCCCTTCCGTCTCTACGGCCAACGGAATGCGGCCCGAAAACCGCTCCCTCTCCATCGATATCGCGACGGCTTTCTCGCCTGTCGACGAAAGAGGTGCCTTCATGCACGACAAAATATACAAGGAGGGATGGCTGCATCAGAGAACGCGAAAGACCAAGGTATGTTTGCTATTTTCTATACGCCATGTTTTAAACACCTGCTGATTTGCATAGACTTGGAAACGCCGCTGGTACGTGCTCAGAGGGTCGGCAATCAGCGTCTACAAAGACGACAATGAAAAGAAGCTCCACCGACAGATCCAACTGTGCGATCTTACCGCATGTGCCCCGCTCAAGAACGACAAGCGAGCCCACATATTCGGCCTCTTCTCACCTACAAGAAACTACCATTTACAAGCGTCAAGCGATGCAGAAATGAATGAATGGGTCAAACTAGTTCGTGAAATGACAGCTTTGGAGGAATCGGACGAGCCACTTGTTATGAGTCCGATCACAGAATCACATCCGATTACAATTCCCAGAAGGGTTTCACACCCTCCAGGTCCATCGAGTCCTAGCGCTAGGCCACAGGATGGTCACGTTGGTTCGTTTACTCTCGACTATTCTGGAGCATCTATGTCGTCGACTTCTGAGCTTGGTGGAGTAATATCACAAACATCACTCGCAATGCCGGTCGGTGAATCGAGCACGTCTGCATTGAGGCCAACATCACCTCCAGCAACCGCCGCCAGTGGTGCAACTGGGGCTTCCATCGTTTCCCCTATCTCAACAAATGACCAACAAAATGCTCCGCCAATCGCCGGTGTTCAACGCCAGGAATCGGAACTTTCTAATCTAGAAGGACAATTGAACGATTCCAGGATTGTTTGGCACGGGTACCTCTACGTCCTCAAATCTAAATCCGGAATTCGACAATGGAAGAAAATCTGGGTTTCTCTTCGACCGCGAAATATCGGGTTCTACAAAGACGACGAGGAATACAAGCCCCTTAAACTTATCGCACTCGAAACGGTTATCGATGCCGTCGAAATCGACCCAATGTCTAAAAGCAAGAAGCATTGCATGCAGTTGATCCTAGAGAAAAAATCGTATCGGTTTTCCGCCGCGAATGAAGAAAGTCTTACAAAATGGCTAGGAGCCATTAAGAGTACACTCGCAAAGAGCCGACGGTAACATCATGGATCTTTTTCATTTTTTTCTATTGGGTGTTTTTGTTACAAATTCGACGGGAAGCCTCTTTTCTATTAGTAATTCACGAAAACTGCTTTTCTTGACGACATTCATTATGATACATGACATACGGCCGCCTTCCCACTTTTGCTTTCCCATGAGCCTTTTATCACTTTTCTACTCGGACGACTATCACGAATCAACATGAGCGGGGTTTGGTATTATTTGACCTTTTTTTTTTTCCTTTGCGAGGGGCATTGACTTTCTTAATCTCAACCTCTTTCCTGATCCTTACATCTCTGCTCCTTCCGTTCCTTTTCTAGCGTCGGTTGTGACCTTCTTTCCCTAACGCTTCCCGCCGGAACCTGGATATGGATGAAAAACCCTGTACTATTACTACAGTACTCCTACATTTTTCTTTTCTTTTCTTTGTGGCATCATGAATACTTCGAATGACAGCAATAGGGTTTCTTGCGTCTTTTGCGAAGATATTTTGTTTCAATGGGCGAAATTTTCGAGAAACTGTTGGTCTTTCTATGTTGAAGACTCCTTTGTATTTTTAGGCCCATATTCTGAAAGAATTTGTTGCTTCTCAGAATTTATTTCTTGCTGAAGCTAGCAGCTGTCTACTTTCGAATAGAGTACTCAGCTCAAAAAAAAAAAATTCTTAAGCAAGATATGACAGAGAAATACAAAGCCAACTACGTCAGAGATGGGAGCATTCGGAAGTGAATCTCTGATGATATCAACTGTCTAAGCATAGAAAGCTATATATATACTTGCTAGCCCAATCCACCGGACTAACCGGTTTAAGGTGTGGAGCGTCTGTCTTGTCTACCAGATATTAGCTATGTAAATACTCTATCATACATGCGTATTTCCTGCTGATATATCGCCAAGTTTTCTTATGAGACCGGCTGTTTTTTATAGACACCGGGGCTATGCACAGCCTTACAAATATTATGACATGGTGAAGTAACGAACCAAAATAATTGGCCAAACATTTGAGCAGTAAATGCCGGTACTTTGCATCTGCCGACCGCATGTTCTAGACTCTTCTATTAATCGGTGTTTGATGTTGATATATCAAATAATAAGTACCAGTAAGGCGCCAACCCATGTGATTTCCTCGACTAGCCCTTGTATGCAGTCTTGTAACCAGACTTCTGTCCTTTTAATATATAGTCGGATACAGTGCATGTATACATAAATTGAATTAAGCCTCTAACCTCGGTGATGAATACTAGATATAATGTACTTTGAATTACGGTGTAAATAATAGAATACTACGGCTATGCGCGAACTAGGTTAAGTATGCACAATGTAATGTTCAAAACTTTTCATTTCCCTACTTCGTATCTTCCCGTGATAACGAGGGCCTCCTAGCTACTAGTAGGTGCTGCTTGACAGCTAAAATAACATGAAAAGGAAAGTATATCCCCCGATAGTGTGCTTTAAAAAGGCAACTTGACAGGCTTGCATGTGTCCTTTTTGCTGAACTCTTGCCACGATCGCCCATATCTCTATAGACCTTGTTTGAGTAACCGGGAACTAGTTCTAAGCAAAGACATAAATCCAACATACCTTAATTACCCGTGTAAGCCAGAACGCCATCCCGATTCTCAATCTTTTCGTCCAAATTGAGGCTACTATTAGTCCACGAGCCATCCCTCTTTTGGGTTCTGGCGCTCAACATATTCCCCTTAACTCCGATCGCGGTGGATGATTGGGAGAAGCCGACCCTGCCCTGAGGGCCCCACTTCAATTGGCCGTCATCATTGTAGATGACGGTATCGAGGTTCAAAGACGAGACGTCCTTAGTGCGGCCGTCATCTTGGGTGCAGGTGGCCTGCAGGATTGGGCCGACAGAGATAGCGTTGGAGCTTGCGGTAAAGGACATGGTTATAGGATTCAGTAATGAAGCTTATATCGAGAAATTCTTCGTAGTGTGTTTGATTGTTTGATTGGAATGTAAGGTTGGCTATAGCTGTGAATAATTGAGTAGGTCGAGGAGAGAATATGGGCTCTTTTATAGACCTCGACGCTCTTCTCAAGCCAATATTCCTCTAGTTAAACCCTCCCCAAGAGTGATTTAACGATCTAGTTTTTCTTCACATCTTCGCAGAACTGTCGATAGTAACGCTTGGGGTGCAGTGGTACGTACCAGAATTGATTGAAGTTTGACAAATTTTTCAATTAATTCCACGGTGATCATCCGCCGCAGAGTATATGGCCGTAGAACTCAGCTGAAGGCCTCACAGAACACCGCACGATAACTTTAGCATGCACACGCCGTGCATGCCCAATTGGCATTACAGTATACATGAGCACAATATTACACAAAGTTCGGAATCCCGATATGCATGTCTAACACACGATACGCTCTCGCATATCTTATATAATACCGCATACTGATGCAAACAGCGATTATATACCCCGCTGTCTTATATAATAGATGATGGTAATTGGATGATATTATTACTGTCATGTGCATGTTAGCTATAGGAAAAAAATTTTCAGTCAATAATATCGTTGTTTTATATTATCAAGCAAGCGGTTGTGAAGTTTCTGAGATAAATAGAATTTATTATTACCTCCTTTGCTCGATAGAACTCCGAGGAAGCCTGTGCTAGTTACAAATTTGCAAACCTAACTGTCCAAATTATGCTTTAGCAAGCCGTAAGCTTATTGGGATTTAGATATAGGGCTGGTCTTGTGTCTTGTTTAGGAATGGTTACAGCACCGACATTATTATAACGGCCAGTAGGGCAACTACTAGTTCGTCGTTCAGCCGCACCCCCCTCACACCACCCCGGACCGATCCGTTTCCTCACCAGTCGGAGAATACCATCTTAGAGCTGAGTTTTATAAAAATTATCTCCATGAAAACTTGTTTCTAGGTAATTCATGTGCAAATAATGTTACAATAGCTGAACCGGCTATAAGGTGGCAGCTCTCTGAGCCAAGTGTCCGGGTGGGAAGATGAGCGTACATTTAGGATGGTCTATACGCTCGTAACGAAGTAGATCGCCGGCTGAAAATTATATTCTGAGCGGAGTTCAGTGATACTTTACACTATAAGGGCTAGATACAAGGCGGGAGAGGGAATGCAGCTGAAGAGCTTGTTGAGGCAGAGGCTCAATCTCTGGCATGTTGTGTTGTTTTTGTTGTACTTTTTCTGTGGGCATCGATATCAATTGATGACCTAGCCGGCTGTCGTTATAGCCCCGAGATAACTTTATTAATTTTCACATTCAGCTGCAGTTAGCCTCGTATACGAAGTGACTAGTCCTAGTTGAATCTTTCTTATACATAAATAAATTAATTAACTCACGCAAGGCTGAGTTTGTTCAGTATCCGACACCATTTCCAATTTGATCCAGCCTGCAGCCCTGTGTAGTTGATCAAGCATATCCTGCCGCTTCCCCTTCACACAGGCACAGAATCCTTACTTAGATCATATGTGAGGCCACTTTAAACTTTACTAGGAGCAATCTGCATTTAATCGTTTTCACCAAGGTATTAAGGTTCTACCCGCAAAGCAATAATCACATATTTAGCTGGTTAGGTAAGCACACTTATATATTAACTGGTACTTTCTTGATTATTATTATAAATACGTTTGCTAGTACCAATTTAACAGATAGTACGCAGTATTAATCCATCAATAGGAAATAGTATTACGATACCGAAACTGATACCGTCTCCCGGACGTCGGCGATACAAGGAGCAATGTTAACACGGGACAGAGTGCATCTTCGGAAAGGATAAGACACTGTCGCAAAACCACCAAGCTCGAAAGGCTACCTACGGCCCGCGTCTCATTGTTCAGTCCCGTAGCCAAGAAACTCACCGGATTCCAATATGAATGAACCTTGTTAGTAATACTAAATGATGATGACTGGTCTCAGAGAACCCTCGCAGCTCATATTAGCATGTGTTGAAGTCTAAAATGCAACAAACTAATGAAGGTCCAATTGTAAATTATAAAGGCTACGGGACTAGATGTCTGGTGCTGACTTTATAATTTAAGATATCGAGACGAGGACGGCTTCTGCCGCACATTCAACCTAACTGCTTGCAGTAGTCGAGGACTAGCAGATACTACGGCCATTAATTGAGTTCAACTTCGCCGGCTTTCCTTTCGACCGTAAGTTGCCTGATGTAGCTTTCTGTAATATAATACATATTTACTCAAGAATTCATAGAATACTTGAGTCCTAGCTTAGCAGGCAGGCATTGGTATAGACAAATATCGGTGCATGTGCTAAGTAAAATTCGACATAAAAAGACCTGAGGACACGAGTAAGACCTACACCATCCAATTATACCTATCTGGCCCACGCCTATCAAACAATTAGCCGGGATCGATACTTACTTAATAATACAAATAAATCGAAGGTCATCGGGAGGCTTCGAGCTGAAATTCTAAGCAAGTTTCGGTCCAGTTTACAGTTAATTAAATTCATGTTTGATCATTAATGCATTAGTCTAGAAATCTTTAATCGTGTAGGTAATCCCGCTCGGCACAGAGTCCGACATCGGATTATGATATTATACGTCGGCGTCTTCACTGTCGTATGAGATGATATATATACAAGCCGAGTCCGGAAAGCCGAGTCCGTAAAGCCGGCCTCTACTACAAGATTGATCATTTGGGAATGTATCGACCCCGAGATCTCATACTAAATTTAGGTGCTTAAGATCGATTTCACTTGCTTAATGTTGCAATTCATTCGACGGCCATGTGTGACCTATCGGATTCTATGAGTGTGGTTTATTTGACGAGATTGACGAAATTATCGAACTGGCGCCTCTCGAGTACAATAGATCTGTTGCCCAAAGCGATCTTCTCAATGCAATCGGACGGATGCGATCTTGTAAACCCAGCCCCATAGAAGCACTGACAAATGCATCCAAAGTGGCCTGATCTACGACTGATAAATCGAACTCGGAGCAAGGAAATTTATATCCCAAGCCTTCGAATACATCGAAGAATGTTGGATCTCAAGATATGCAATCTCGGCCCGCCAAAAGGCAAGCCACAAAACGGCGCCTTTGAGAGGTTATGATCAGCCTTGGCCCGATGTATAAAGGGCAAAATTTTGCGATATCGCGTGGCTTTGAGCTTCCGTTATTTCCACTCATGCACGCATCCACTCAAATCCAACAGACTTTTTTTTTTTTTAGAATTAGTTGGAGTGAGGAATTCGCGAGCTGATTTCGACAAGATGGCGTTTAACGCCCAGATCCGTGCACCCACGAGCTGCATAAACTCCATGCAATTCGAATCTCGAAAATTCGGAAAAACGTGTTGAGTCTGTAAGGTCCAGAACATTTATGTCCGTTTCAGCACACGGGGCACACTCTGGTCGAGTTTCGGGACGGACAATCTTCGGGGCGTCTTGGATTTCAGACTCGGGGGCAGCTGAAGGGAAAAACGCCACACAGTCTTTGAAACCTTAACATGCTATGAGATATCGAAACCCGATTCGCCCGCAAAAAATCTCCATCCGAGAGTGCCGTTTAGGCTGCTCTTTCTTCCAGACCGTTGTGGGCCGTGGGGCGATGTCGCTGTCAGTGCCATGCACAGAGTTGATGCGATGCGACTACCTCGGTCGTCGGTTCGCAGACGGTATAGGGAGTATATATCCAGACCCTAAGCTAAAGATACCAACACCTCAAGGCAAATATATTAATCCTGATATCACGAGACATTAAAAAGAATACGTAAACCAATCACCTGATACCCGCAATCAATTAATCTCTCTCCCGCGATATCGGCATCCTATAGGCCTTGTAAATATCAATATACCAAGTAATATATACAAACCTCATTCGCGCCTTCTCGTATCTTTACAATCCATTTAGCCAATGCAAGGGGCAAAATCAAACGGAAGAGGCCCAAGCATAAAACCGGGACCCTACCTATCTGCTCGGGGTTTTAGATAAGTTTTTAATCCCGTCAAAACCTAACCGTTTTGTTCCCTGAAGCGATGCAATGCCTGCATCGAAATATCCCGCTGCTTTTTCGTTTGTCCCATGGATACCCTTGGTTACAGATATATTGAGGGGAGGGCCCTTGAAAACTTTTTTAAGGGTGATATTAAAAGACATGGGGAACCGTGATCATGTGCGCGGTGGATATGTTACATTTGGAGTATAGTTTCTAGTATGGAATCAGTGCTAATGATAATGCGAAATACTGCGGAGGCAGGTGGGTTTCTATGATATAATCGGCGTGTAATTCTTTTGGTTATAACTTTCTATTATACATGATGTCGGTATGACCCTTCGCAGCGAGGTTCCCCCGAACCCAGAAAGATAACCGCACGAGTTATAATATCTGCTCTAGAATCCAAGGAAATATGAAGATCCACTTATAGTTTTGCCAGCATGCCTTTCCTCTGTAAAAAAAAAATACGATGTAAAACCAGGTTGAACTGAGCGGGGATAGATATTTGCAAAATATGAAACTAAGAATTCCTCTAATAATTATAACTCCACTTGCAACGTCATGACAAAAAAAGTAACTTGGGTAAAGGAAGGGGTATAAGTTGTTATCTCAAAAATCAAAGCCCACAACTACTAAAAAACAAACGGGAAAGATATTAATAATACAAATGATAAGAAATGAAATAAGCATTGCAAGGGAAGATCGCTGTAAAAGGAGTGACTTGGATCGGAAAGAAAATGAATATCGCTAAATAAACCACATATTCATGACGGACATGAAACGAGCGTAAGAAAAGAAAAATGAAGTTTGTAAAGATTCTTTAGGCAGCAGCGATTGAAGCCGGGAAGCTCAGTTGCTGAATCTTGAACGAGCGAATCTGGGTCTGAATGTCCATTAGGAGTTCGCCGCGGTCGTCAGAAGGCTTGGTGGTATACGCGGCCTCTGCCTTTTTCAGGGCTTCGACGTAATCGGCCTCGGCCATAGAGTCCTCCTTTGCGGAAGAGGGCTCAAAAGTTGGCTCGAATGTCGGCTCAAAGCTAGGTTCGTGAAGAGGCATCGATCTAATACTACCACCAGATGAGGCCGATCGTGCAGTTGTCAAACTCGGAGTAATATCGGTGACAGGCGTTGACACATCTCCGAGGAAGCACGGAGTGCGCGGGGTACCGATGAATGACGGGGACCGTGGTGGTTCCCCAGATATGAAATGACGGACTAAGTTTTCGAGCTTGAATAGGGCATTGATGTTGGTTTGGATAACCTCTTTGTGACGGGTTTCGAGTTCCTGGAGTTCGGTTTCGTAGCCAAGAGAGATTGCTTGCTTGAGTTTTTTGCCAGCAGATTCTTCGCCCTCTATACCGGCGCTGGCGATGGTGGCTAGGAGAGTTTGTTTCTCATCGTTGAGGGTCCTGATTTGGGATTGGAAATCTTTAGCGGCCTCAGTGGAAGCCTCCTTTTGTTCCCATAGACTCTTTTCGAGAGAAACATTGCGTTCGAGGATATCCTTGAATTTCCCCTTTTCGGACTCAAGTTGAAGTTCGAGGTCGGCAATGATTCCGGCCTGGCGTTCAATCTCATCTTTCTTGCAATCAAGATCCATAGTCAAGTCCGAGATTCTCTTCTCGTCCTCTGCGACCTGGGCATTGATTCTAGTCTGAAGCTTTTGAAGGGCTTGAAGTTCAGCCTTTAGGATCGCCGTCTGCCTCTCATATTGCTCTGTCGAAGCCTTTTGCTGGGACTCAGAATGAGCGGTGACTTTGGCAACTTCCGCCGCAATTCGCTTCTCAGCCTCATCTTCTTGCGCGACTGAGGCTCCAGACTCGCTGATGGTGTAGCTTCGACGAGATCGAGTGCTAGCGCTTCCAATGCTGTCCCTTACTCTGCGTTGCAAGAGTTCCTCGCAGTTGTTAGACATTCTCTTCAAGTCAGTCTCGAGGGCTTCCTTCTCGGCATTAGCAAGCTTCTTATCCCTCGCCTGCGCAGCAACTAGAACAAGTCTTTCCTGAGCAAAAGCCTCCTTCTCCTTAGTATGCGCCGCCATGATTTCCGCCTTTTCGCCTTCGAACCGCTTAACATCTTCATTCCGGGAAGATTTCACAGTCTCCAGCAGAGTCTCGTACTCTGCGATCTTAGATCGTTCAGATGCAATTCTCTTCTCCATTCCCTGGAGATCCTTTTCGTGCAACTCGAAGATGGACTCCTTTTGCATACGGAAAAGTTCAACTTGCTCCGCATTTTTCTGTTTGAGTTCCTTCAGCTCAGACTCGTATCTGTCGGAAGCTGCCTTTCGTCGAATATTCTCCTCCCGAACTAAACGCTCGTACCGCGCCCGTTCGTGCTTTAGACACTCCTTTCGTTTTTCGTCGGATGCAGCTAAGAGCTGGGCCCGGATTCGCTGCTCGTGTTTTTGAAAGTCCTCTCGCTTAGTAGACTCTTCCTGAACAGCGTTTTCAAGCTTCTCCTTCTCTGTCTGACGGGAAAACTCAGAGGCGTCGAGTGAAACCTGTAATTCCAGAGATCGCTCTCTTTCGGCCGTTAGTTCTTCGATATGCTGCGATAGTGAGCTTTCAAGGTCTGCAATTTTTTGTGCAACGATGTCTTTGTCGACATCGTTAGTTAAATCAAGAGGTCGTGTGATGATCGATTTCTTGAGTTCTGCAATCTCCTTCTCATGCTCCTCTCGTAGATTTTCCAACTTCGCTTCGTAGTTCTTTCGAAACTCGGCTTCGGTTATAGCAATGCTTTCTCTCAAAGCGGCGAGATCTTTTTCAAAGAGTTCTTCTCTCTCCTTCATCCCGATCTCATGAGACGCCATGAGATCTGCTTCTCTTTGCCTTAGAATATCGATTTCCGATTGCAACTTCGATTTCTCTTCCCTGCTCTGTTGCTCTTTAACTTTCAGCTTTCCTTCCAACTCATTCCGAAGATTTGTGATTTGCAAAAGGTTCCTCTGATGCATCTCAGAGATCTCCTTCTGGTAGGCGGTAACCATCTTCTGAATATCCGTTTTGGTAGCGGCATGGAATTCCTCGATCTGTGTGGCGTGCGTCTGTTCGAGTTGGCTGATGTGAGCGTTTCTTTGGAATAGAAGTTTCTCTCGTAGTTCGAGTTTCTTTTGAAGTTGTTCGTTCATGACCCGCATGACGTGTGCGACTCGGTGACCCTGATTATAGTTGTTAGAATACCACGATATTAATCAATAACGAAATTGGGATGAAATCATACCTCAGTAGCCAGCTCTTCGGGTGGAATATCCTTTAGTCTCGTCTTCGACAACCTATCACCAATGATTAAGGAGGAACGTTTGGAGCCAGATGTGGCTGCTGGTGGAGTATGTTGGCTCATTTGTATGATTTTCTCTTGTAGAACCTCACACATCTAGCAAGTCGTTAGTAACGTTGACTTTCGAATATATGCAAATATATATTTCCTTTCCTACCTTTCGAAGCCTCACAACCTCAGCGTCCGTCGACTCATCCCGTGAAGCGCTGCTCTTCTCAGAAGGCATCTTTCTCGGCGACATTTCGATATCAAAAGATTCTCTATTTAAAAGCGGTAGGTCGGTTTCGATTTGCTTCTCTTTCTCTTTTCCTTTCCTTTCCTTTGTCGGTGTACTAATGGTGGTGCGTGACGAATTCGAGGCTCGAGAACTAGATCTTCGAGGAGGAGGAGGAATAATCGGAGGCATGCTTTTCCTGACTTCTTCTTCTATCGGATGAAAATCTTCTGGGTTACCGGGGAACAGGATCTCCTGAGAGGGTTTCTCATCAAACCCAGTGGTAATACAAGTGGTGGCGGCCGTTGTGGAGGAGGACGAGGCGGCCGCGGCACCGTTCTCATACACTGCTAATCCTGGGGTAGCCTCCTCTGGAATCGAATTTGCAAATTCATCAAATGAAGGGATCGGTCTGCGCAGGGTTTTACTTCGAGTGGCTGACTTTAGCCTACTCTGACGCTGAGAGTTGGAGTTGTAGTAATTCTTGAGAGCCTTCTCGCTCGTCTCTCTGATAACAGCGTTCACGAGTTCATCATCGTCTTGGTCAGAGTCGGGATCAACCCACGGCGAAAGGGATGCTGAACCAGGTGTAGTAGGGGTTGGGGGTTCCGCTGACGGGGATCGAGACGACTCTAGAGATCGCGAAAGTCGAGGACTCCAGGGCCAGGAAGGCATCTTGAATGGTGATAGGCCAGCGAGAGTGGTGAGCTGATTCTGATATTACGGCTTGATATTACGCTAGGGTATCAAATATCAGATTTGGCAAGCCCAGATTTTCGAATTGTGGAAAGCAAGACTGGACGGCTGGAGGAAAAACGAACGTCGGGGTGCCCAAAAGTGTATGGAGTATCGAAGAGGGGGGCATATCGAGAGTTTTAATACCCTCTCAACGGCTTAAGCTGGTTAAGCCGATGGTGAAGTATTTCGTTACCCCATTGGAGCATTTGGCAGGCAAGACAAGGCAGTCAAGTCGAGTAATCCTTGACAGAGTCTGTGGGACCGCAAAGCCTGGCCCGCAAAATATGCCTCCAGAGCAACCGACCACCGCAAGGCCCCAGGAGCTGCGCATCTTCACCGTAAACCCCCCGTTTCAGTCGCACGGAATAGCAGAAGAACCCGGTCGAGGCGATTTGATGGGTGGGTTGCTATGCATTTGGTGTGTGGGATTGTTCAGATGTTTTCCATCCGGCCCCCATGCAGCGAACCCATGCACCAGGGTGGGAAGTCCAGGTCCCCTGCAGGCCAAGCTTCAGGAGAGGAAAAGCAACGATCCCATTTCCCACCTGTCAACCGGCCAATGATCCATCCTCCCGACGTCCAATTGCATGGATTTGGGGAAACAGCGGCCGTTTCCCCACCTCGCACGCACCCACACGCTTCGAACGCTGCGTTTTGCAAACGATACGTGCGGTGTAATATTAAAGTGGCGTATCGTTACGTTCCGTTGAGAGGAGTGCCCCTCGAAGGGAAGGGGTTCATCGAGTCGAGGGGAAAGATGACTCCACCGAAGTCTGCGATCAGATCAAATCAAGATTCGAAAAGATGTCGAGATGCATTGGATCTCAGCCCGGGTAGATGCCTCAATCCTCAAAAAAAAAGCCACTTTCGTTTCCGATGTTCGTCAATTTCCCATTGTCAGCTCGCTCGCTTGCGACTGACAGCCAATACAAGACAGCAGCAGTCTAGAAGTGTGCTGAAAATCGTGCATCTTGCATAATACTCTCGTTGGGATCTTGTTTTTAAAATTATCCCGACGTTGATCCAGCTAATAGGCTCCGAAGCCAGAGATATCCGACGGATTGGTGGATCCCAAATACCAGCATTCACCATCTCGAAGGCTTGCAGAGAAAATTCTATAAAAAAATTTTCATCATCATCATTGCGCACTTTCGTATCCCGAACTAGGCGACGACATGGAGAATTATCCCTCCATAAACCCAGCTCTGCAAGCTCCCACCCATGCAACATCGGTAACACTTGTTTTGTACCCGAAGGTAACTTTTTAGAATTCTTGTTTCATGGGTTATGGGTCGAGATAGACGTAATGCGTATCGGAGATCTGCCCCGAGAACAGCGAGGGGACCGCTGACGGGCCAGGTGGACTGTCGCATGCTGCATGATAGCTGCATGGCCAAGGACCGGCTGCAAGGAACCACCTATCACGGGGTTTTCTGTCCTGACAAAATGTTTGTTTCTTGACGAGATTCGTCAAACCCTTATAGGGGGTACGAAGATTTTGTCGACTTGGAAGCTTGTAGCTCAAGGTATTGATAGATCTGAATAGGAGTCGAGGAAGCGGGATAATCCGCATGTGCTATCTTAGATCTAGCCCAATGACTGAGCGCCAAATCGAATCGTCGATAGACCCACAGTCATCGACGCAAAATACAAGGATCAACCCGTCGACCTACGATTGGAAGACCTAAGCTTGCAAGCTTGTCCAATTGCTCCTGAGAAGTTTCTGCATGACGAAAATCGGCGAATCCAGTTTCTAGACCTTCGATCTCGATCATTTTCCTCCTTGGAGACGGCTCTGAATCCAATTGACAGCCTTGAGCCCCAAATCGATGATTTCATAACCTGTATCCTTCGTAGATATGTGTCCGACGCGGATTTGTTCGGGATAGTAGCTCAATAAAATGTCCTAGCTAGAATTCTTGAGGCTGACTATTGCGAGTCCGGCGATGATTTTCAGGGCGCTTGATAGTAGCTTCGAATCTTATACAAATCGAGATGTTGAGTGCTTCGGAATGATTTCTTCAACACCATAACTCAAATAGCATCTAGTCGCCCGGACAGACGCCCTGGGTAACAAGTGCCCTCTTCATGGACAGTTGTTAAACTAGGCTGTAAAGATACTGAACGTTAACTCATAGACAGCCTAGATATATGGCTAATACATTTTAATTTTATGCAAATCGAATTCGATGAATTCCAATCTGCTGAGGCTCCAATATCGTCCCAATATGCAGTCATCAGATCTCGAACCCCAGGGTCCTTCCCTTCCACCGTGCAGAATCCTTTTTACTCCCAACCCTGTCCAAGGTTTAAAAAGACCATCTGGATCAGATCAGTCGTCAAGCCACGGAAGGAACCGAACGACGTTTCATTTAATTTCGGATAGATGGTCTTTTGGTTAACCAAGGACCACCTTTTTGTGCTCAGATAACAAAACCGCTGCCGGGTTTTGAGACAACGAACAAAACGCCTTTTGCCACACGGCAGTCAGTCATGGCAAATGGCAATTGTCATTGCTGATTCCTCAAAGGAAAAACGATAACGAGCTGATGTGATTTTGTCCTGCGCAACTTGGGAGACGGGATCACATTCGGGAAGACACTCGTGTTGGTTTCAGTTGGATCCGTACCACCCAGCCCATTACGATATCCTTCCAATTCTTTCGGTGAAGCCAGGCGTAAAATCGTTAGTCTCAAAGACCCTTAAATTGTAACTAGCAGTTCTCGAAGGACCGGTCGCACTCGGGAAATGCCCTGGTCCTAACGAAGATCCAATTATGCCCCCAGGCAGCTCAACAAAGCTACTATCCGTAATAGCACCGAGATGAAGATCCACGATAGAACGATCGAATAAGACCTCGCGGGAGACGAGATCGAATATACCGATCTTCTAGAAGTCCCTCTTTAACTCTCCGCCTAGCTCTTTAATGCCCATCACCAGCCTTAAGCTAAGCTCCATCAAATTCCATCAATTCGCCGGTGCAACCCTCGCATGTCTAAAGTACTTCATTCCAACCCAAGCAACCACCACCCAAACCCACGCTACTACCCACGTCAAAATCACCAAAGCCGGGTAGTATCCCGAGATCGGTAAATCATCATCAGGATCGTGATCTTCGTCTTCGGGCACCACAGGCTCTCCGGTAGGTCCAAACCACGCCCAATCCCATATCCCAAGCACGCTACCCATCCCCACTACGAATACTACCCACGTAGTAATAAGCATCACCCACCCCCACCATACTGTATCCGCATAGTCGACGTGACGTGAGGAGCTCGTCCGTCGGAAGGAACGCGATATCCGTGAAGAACTGCGGGACGCGACGGAGGCATCCCTCATCATTAGGGGAGGAGGTGAGAGGTGATCGTCGTCTTCGGAATTATTCAGGCTGGAGGACGCGCCGTCCCCGCCCGCGAGTCCGGGTATTACTCGGCCGCCTGCATTTTCTGCAGAGCCGTTGCTCTTGGGTCCGTGGAGAGAAATCGCGGGTGACGAAGATGCGAAGGTAAGCAGTGATTTACGAAGAGACCGAGCTCTCTGCCTGGTCTTCCGGGGAAGCTGCTTGCTGCTGATTGTCGAACTGCTCATCGTGTCATTGAGATTGTGATTGTTTTCGTGTGCACTCGTGTCGTGGAGTGGCTACATTGTCCATTTGGAATTTGAGAGGCGCGGGAAAGGGAGGCTGCCTATAGATCGGTGTGTCGTATGCCTAGCTCCAGCATCCAATTTTTCCGTCCCGACACTTGTCCCGTAGTCCTTTCTCAGCCGGTTGGATCGTTTACCGGCCCTCGACTCCCTCGTGGCAGAAGCTCTTGTTGGTTGGATGTTGGAGTGCCGTGAGTTAGGAGTGTGGTTGTTGAAGCTACCTCGCTAAACTTAGGAGCTTAAGTGATGGACAGTTTTAATCTCGTCAAACTAACGATACATCTCGGTGCCTCGTGGGCTAATAGAGGGCCAATGCTATCATTTCCGAATGACAGGTTTCAATTGTCTGTCAGGCCGATTGGAAGAATGATAGCGATGTTACTCTTATCACACTCTGCTGCCTATTATAGGCACATGTTCAGCCCTGTCAGTTTATATCGAAAATCATATCTCGATCTCGAAATCCCATAAATTCCACTCTGGTAAGCTGCAACATATAGCAAGATGGATATCCAAATGCAAAATCCATAAATCGGCTCACATAAGGCGGCCTAGACCTTTAAGAATTATAAGAGGTCTAGGTTTTAAAGAGTTTCCAGTAGTAATTTATGCTTCAATCGATCTACAATTAACAATGGTCGCCTACTATCTATCCTATATCGACGTCATAAGAGCGCTGGATTCAAATCGTAGCAAGAAATGAAGTCGCTAAGGTGACATTTGCGAGAAGCCAATCTCATGACAGGATGAACCCCCAATAAAAAAAAGAAACACGTGCCAAAAAATTCGGGAAGAGTGAGTGATTGAGCGGACGTGAGGAATATGTGAGAGAAGTAGGCCGAATGCCGTTTCCCCGCTGCTTTACAACTAGGTGAGCAGAGCCCCAAACCTCTGAAACCAATGCCCATTCCTTATTGCTCCTGGTTGCGATAATAATCAACATAGGCGTCGATAGTAGAGGGGTAAGACCCTAAATTCACATCCAAATGTTAGCTCCCACTGCCAACCAGTTAAAGGGCTCCTGCGCATACCGTGTTCATCATATCCCGTCAAAGTCGGGTCAGCCTTTGCAGACAAGATAAACTCATAAAACATATTCCAAGTGTCCTTGGGAATGCTCTTCTTCCACTTCGATTCCAGGAACTCTGCCCATCTCTCCAAGTGTCCGTTATCCCCAAACCGACTTTGCAAAAGAAGTCTCCACCACTCTATAGCACTTTCGAGAGGCAGTGCCTTAGTCCCTGCTGGCTTCGCCCAGCCAAACACCCACTTGTAGACGTCTTTGAAGTAATCTTCATCAGTGTCCAGAGATTGCCTTAGCTCCCTAAGCTTTTCCTGCATCTTTGGCAAAGAATCCGCTCTATATCTGCTGTCAGTAATGTATACAAAACTAACCATAACAGGGTCGGGCTATACCCTAGTTGCATCCATCCGTCCGTGAAGCCTTGCCGAGTGAATTCTCCCATAGACTCTGAACCCAGAGCTTTACTGAGTGGAACCACAGTGACATCCTCGACTTGCAATCCAAGCGCCTCGAAATACGCCATTGTACCGGCTATCGTGAGGGTATCAGGGGAATCCTCAGGTTCTATTAGAAGCGTTAGCGTATGACCCGAGCTCATAGAGTAGGATTGCTCAACGTACGTCTGTATTGGTCGAATATGGCATGGATGGAACCTTGGCTTGTAGGCCCTGAGCCTGAAGATGTATTTGGATTTTGATAGTATCTAAGGGAGTTCACATATGCGTTACTCAAATGGCCATGGCGGTGGTAAGGGTGATAGTTGTAGGTGAATTGATGATTGCGACGGCGAGCGACAGAAGGATTTGGGTTAGGAGGACGAGGGGGGGTTCTATCCCCCATTGTGACGATAGAATTGCTCGCGGTGAAACTGAAGAAGCAGGTGAACGTGCAGGTGAACGTACGAGTCTATGGCAAGTTCCAAGTTCCAATTATTCGCCTGGAGGATCTGTAGACGACAAGTCTTCAGTCAGTGTATGTCCATTTATAAACGGCTTTCTCGCAGCGACAACGTAGTCTCGTGCTCGGCTGCGGGAATGTATGTATGTACCTTCTTCGCTGTTCTCTCCGGCGTCTGTGTAAATTGCATAAACTGCGTGAGCGCAGCGCGCTGAGAAGATGAGCTACTCTGTTGTCCATGTTATCGTCAGCCTTCCCGGTGCACCTCTCATGATCCTGTGTCGACACCGAAGCTCGTACCATGCCAATATCCTCGACGTAACGACCACGATCTCTGACTGAGTGCGAGGGCTTATCGAGTCCCTAAAAGACAAGATTGAAGTTTGAAAAAGCTGGAAGGTTGTCGTAATAAGAAGCCGTTAGCTCTGAGTTAATGCAGGACTCGAATCCTTAAACATACAGCTGTACAACTAGTTCCCTCCCTCTCTCTCTGCCTGCTACCGATAACGCACGGGATCTATACGGCAAAAAGGGACGACAAACGAAAAGCGCGGTATGGTGCGAACGAAACTTTGGATCCGACAAATGACAAGATATTACTATTTTTTCTTTCTTTCTGGCAAAGAGATGTTGAGCAGGACAGTCATGCGATTTTGGTCGCGGAAGCGGGCTAACATCAAGTGGGGGGGGTTAGGTTGAGTCGGAATGGACAAGGAGGGGCAGCCCATGCGGGTCGTCAACGTCCCTTCCCTCCCACCTCTCCTAAGCTCTCTTCAATTACAGTTGTCACGACATACACATACTACTACATACTTACATACATACAAACGTACATACATATTATGACCCCCGTCCGCGTGCCTAATTATACTACTTCCAAAAGTGCACTCCGAATGACGATGCATCGATGCAGGCACAGAGCACCAGCCACCAGCTTCGAATCCAGTAAACACCGACGTCTAAAACGTGGTACTCCGTAACTACGGGAGGCTGGAATGTTATGATCGGCGCTGTCAGGCAAATTTGTGTTGAAAGGATGTTCGTTTAACGTCAACCTCAACTCTCGCTGTGGCGATCTCGAATTCAAGCGGGTTACACGGGTAGACGCTGCATCACTGTACCCGCCGGCATGTCTGCAACCCGGATACTACGACGGACCCGCCCAATTGGCTGTCCCAAATTTATATCACCACCTGTCCGCAGACACTCGTCGCACGCACATCACCATGCTCACCACCATGCTCCTGCAAACCTTGAAGCCGTACGATCCTACTGTCGTGAACTCCTCAGGTGAACAGCTACCCCATGGATTCCAATAGCTTGTAGTTTATACTAACAAACGGAACCCGCCAGCTCAGAACCCACGATTACCCATCCTACATCCTCTCAACCTTCACTCCACCACCAATTCGCGACGCCCACCTCGTCATCCGCGCCTTCAACATCGACATCGCCCGAGTCGCAGACCAAGTCTCAAATCTCACCGTCGGCCGCATGCGCATGCAATTCTGGCGTGATGTAATCGAAAATACATACGCCGGCCATCCACCGCAAGAACCCGTCGCATTACTTCTCTCCAAAGTCCTTCACGAAGATGGAGTCCCATTTACAAAATCGTTCTGGATAAAAGTGATCGGTGCGAGAGAGCAGTATTTGGGAAACCAGTCGTATACGACGTTAGACGCTTTGGAAGCTTACTCGGAAGCTACCTATTCGTCGTTGCATTATCTGTCGCTTGAAGCTTTGAATTATAAATCAACGGATCTGGACCATGTGGCGTCGCATATCGGGAAGGCGTCCGGTATAGCGGCAGTGCTGAGGGGTACTCCATTGCTTGCTGCTCCCGGGCCGAACAGTATCCATGCGGCCGTGCTGCTGCCTGTAGATGTATGCGCTAAACACGGCCTTCGTCAGGAAGACGTGATTAGACACGGAGGTACCGCTCCAGGGTTGAAAGACACGGTCTTTGAAATCGCGACAAGAGCGAACGACCACCTGATCACTGCCAGGGAAATGTTGAAGAGATCCGGCGATGAGGGTAAAGGAGTAGCGTTTACGACCTTCCTGCCTGCGGTATGTTAGCAAATTATTCGAAAATGGTATGGATATAAATCAACTGACGTTCTTAAATAGGTACCAACATCGCTATACCTAGGCCGTCTAGAGAAGGTTGACTTCGACGTCTTTGACACATCGTTACAACGTAGAGAATGGAGGTTACCGTGGAAAGCTTACATCGCCAATGCCAGACGGCAATTCTAGTTATAAGCTCCGCTGTATGAGAAGAGAACACGATTCTTTTATGGTAATTGTATGTTATTAATACAATTCGAGGCCGAAGGCAAGAAAAGGGGACGGGGAAGTGCGCATGCGTGTACATATATTTGTAAATAAAATAAAAGCAGCATTGCAAGACGATCAAAAGTTTCGAGGGAAGGTCAGGGTATCCGAGATGTATAAAATTAAAGGAAAGAGAAAGAAAAAAACACTAGAGAAGGCACCATCGCCATAGAGCATATAACAAGGTGTCAGGAGAAAGCCCGCAATGACTCCATACCAGAGAAGACAAAGGGAAGAAGGAAAAGGAAATTTTCGGTCGACAAAGTAAAGTGCAGAGAGCGAGGCAGATCGTAAGTCATGATGCTAGTATACAGTGTTGAAAGGGAAAACGGGTAGCACACGAGAAAAGCGGAAAGAACTGTTAAAAGGACAGAAAGAAAGAAAGAAAAAAGGACAAATAACAAGTGCCAAAAACGCCAGCGAGATGGTCCTACATTGCAATCGACCCGGCCGAAGCGACTCCCAAGGAAATAGTGAGAGAAAGAGATGGGGAAATTACGAATAGAAGATTTTTTCTGTATATATAAAAGGAGTCGGAACTTCGACTGTGTAACAAACTCTAAGGCCTTGCAGGCTCAAGAGGGTCGGTGTTTGAGATAAGGATTTCATATCGATAGTCGGGATGCTTTTCTGATGATGACAAACGAGCGGTATCTCTGCGGGGGTCGTGGAGAAAAAGGAAGTTTCGTGGTTTCGCAGAGCTTTGGCTCAGAACGCCTGGTATGAAGGGTACTTTTAGGAGAGCGGCGTGTCTACCGTCGCGACTTCATGTACCGTTCAAGGATTGAATCAAGGCGCTAAGTAGACTAAATTAGAACAATTGACTTGGAATAATACACACAAAGCCATTACTTACCATATTCATATCTTGAAGCTTAGAGTTTGCGTCTGCAAACAATGGAGTAATCTGCGGATGCGATTTGACGGTCGAAACTTCCGTTCGATGTCTAACGACAACGAGGAAGTCTCTGATGTCCTGGTTGTCGTCGTCCAGATATGTTCTGAGGGCGGATTCAGACCATACGAGCTCGCCAGGGGAGCCAGGTTGAGCAACAGGCGTGTCGGGGTATGTAGCCTCAGTCGGAGAAGTATCGTGAGGATTGTTATCCTCGGATCCACTACCATTATCAGGTATAAGCGAGGGTAGTTCATGCGGGGTGAGATCATCAGGAGTGTCCGAGTAATACCCATCAGCTCTTCCGTCCACATCATCTGTTTGTGTCATCACTGGCGTTGGTTCTTCGGTGGCTGGGCCAGATGTTGATATGGAAGTTTGAATAGAAACAGGAGATGCCTCCACGGCCGTAGTCTTCTGTGCTGTTGCTGGTGCTAATACGGTCTGTTCATGCTCCTGTCTATGAGCTATTTCTGCAGGCGCAGGAATAACCGTGGATTGCTGCTTGCCGATGGGAGGAATACGTGTAGCAAATCTTATTCCAAATGGTTGCTCCTCTTCCTCTTCATCCACCTCTCGAACGGACTCTATCTTCCGGATTGGTGCCTTGATGAGTTTTGAGGCAGCTTCTGGTCCCTTCTTGGGTTGCTGTTGCGACGGGTTTTGAAGTAGCTTCTCGTTCTGCTGCTGCTGTTGTGCGCGCGAATTTTGCTGTTGGAGTTGCGGAGATGCTTGCTCGAAAGAGTTCCCGCCCCTGCTGCTACCAGGTCGGCCTGAGCTCGAGTCATCCCGAAGCGATTCGTTCGACTTCTTCTCACTCGAGTGCAAGAATTCCTCAATCTCCTCATCCTTAGAGTTGTTCTTCCGTTTCTTGAACAAGCTCCCCAGTATTGACTTCTTCTCTTTCTTAACCTTCTCGTTCTTACCAGTGGTAGGTGGTGGCGACAAGGCTTCCTCCCTCTTTGCAATCCGATCGAACGAAGTTTTCGGCTTCACTGGTACTACTCCAGGGGGAGAGGTAATGTCGTCGTCCCGAGCGAGTTTAGGGGTTAGGGTAATACGTCTAGGTTCCGAGTCTGGGTCGCCAAAAAGTACTGAATCGGTATTCCTGAGAGGGGTAGGCTTTGGTTTCGGTTCTGAGCTTCCATCGACTATGGCAGGGTTATTAGCTTGGTTGGTGTTGGGCGCAGGCGATTCCAATTTACCCTTGGAGTCTAGGATTTCATCGCTATCCCGACGGTCTGACTTTGCGAATGGTTTGGAGACAGGCTGCTGCTGCTGCTGCTGCTGTTTCTCTTCCTTCTTGTCCTTTGGCTTTTCCTCCAGTGCCTTGGGCCTCTCAACCGTATCTGGCGCATCGATAGGTGTTATCTCATCGTCTTCGACAATGGTCGAACCGCCAAGGGACTTCGCATCGGCTTGAGAATCCTCATCCATAGCTGCGCCCTCATCATCGTTGCTGTAGTATTCGCCTTCCACGTCTTCTTCATCTGAGCTATAGTCGTAATCCGAGGCTTCGACGTATGTTGGAGGTGCAAACTGAACTGTCTTTGCCCCTCGTCTGCGAATCGCCTTCTTAAACATATTCTTAGACTTCTCCTGGTTATCACCAAGCATAGGCGTCGACAACTAAAATCGCGATATTAGCGGGCGCTAGAAACTTAGGCCATTGGAAAGGGCACCCATACATCAACATTCCGGTGCTTGTTCAATCGCGCTAGTCTTTCGGATGGGGTTTCGATATGTTCGGCAGGAAGATAACCTGTTTCGGTCGGATATCAGTAAACGACTTCTCTGAAATATGCCGATACCCGGGGTTGCGTACCAATTGAGGAGTCCTTCACAACACGGACCAGCCACCAGTATGAATTCGAATCGTCAAGCAAAACCATGGTATCGCCCTTTGTAGCATTCGCTTGACCTTCGACCGTAGCGATAAAGGTATGCAGCGCATAGACAAATTCGAAATCTATATCCTCGTCCGAGATTGACGGACTCGAGGACATCCTGTCCAACATCTCCTCATCGAGTTCGTCCTCATCGTTCGTATCGTCGTCATGACCATTTGCATAGTGAGGATCGTGATTGTAAGGGCTTATCGAGTCCGGGATGTACGGTTCCCCATTCGAGTCCCCCCCGTTGATTCTGTTGTTGACCGTCATCAAGTCGTGCTGTTCATGAATCTGCTCCTGAGCAACGTTCATGAGCGCGTTCGCCTGCGAGGGTGCAATGGAGCCTGCCTTTGTCGCGACCCCGTTTGACGAATGATCCTTGGCCGACGGATGGTCTTTGTCGTGCTGGAGATCGATCGTATCTGTGTGAAGAGCAATGGAAGAAGAGAAACGAGCGATGTCAGTCGGGGTCCAAACGACGACGGTGGTAAATAGAAGCAGTGAGGTGCAGTGCCCAGTCCGTCAGGCCCTCAACAACAAGAAGAAATTCCAAATCCCCCAAGTTTAGAAACACGATAGAAACGAGAAAAAATTAAGAAACAACAAAACGACAGTGGTCTATCGAAGGGGCCGAGGAATGTAAATATGGATGATGAAAAAGATCGAGAAAAGCTGAACCACGTTTGCGGAAATAAGGGTCTGTCGTTTCAGGACAACTCTCTGGACCACCAGAAAAAGGGGACAGCCAATTTCGAGACGAGGACAGCCACACCACCCACACATTCTCTCACAGAACAAGCATCATCCAGCCGAAGGGCGCCCTAAAAGTCCTCTCAAACGACTAAAAAGGGCTGGCTGAAGAAAAGGAAGAGAAACAGTTGCCATGCAATGGGGGCAGCTGGGGTTGAAGGGTTTGTGCGACAAATGGAGGGGTTTGAAGATATCAGCTTGATTTTCACCTACCAGCTCGAATGATTTGAGGTCGCGGCATGCCTCTTGACTAAGAGTATTTGGCTGAGAGTTGGGGAATTGGGGAAAGGTCGAAAATGCTGTTTCGGCAATGCAGGTACCTTATTGACTGGATGGACGGACGTGTGTATGGCCAGGAGACAAGGACCGAACGAACTCAGGCGTATCTGAAATCGATAGTCGAGGAATGCCGACGAGAGAGATATCCTGGCGGTTGACGGAAAAGATAGTAAGAACCGTGTTATTGTAGGAAAATTGTTGGAAACGACGAGGGCTCAACGTGAGGGACCCGGTTAGAGACGACGATTGATGGTGAGCACCAGTCCAGGCATTGTTGAATGTAACTGTTCGAATCGGAGCTAGGATATGTTTGTATGTATGTCCTCCTGGATGTAGGATAGATGCAATGCCACAAAAAGAAGCACCAACGGTTTGTGTGAACCTGTCCGAACCCTTGGGCGGCTAACCAACTAGTAGCTACTATGTAAGGTAACTAACGAACGGTTTTAAAAGGGGATGACGTTGGGTCAGGCACAGCTGAGAGGAATCGCGCAAAAATGATGCGGTCGTCAACGCTGGTGATTGATGGGTTTGATGGGTGATCGGAGTGGTTGGTCAGAAGAAGCAAAGTGGCGATGAGAAGGATAGGATGATACTATTGTATGGTATGGAGTCGTTAAGTATCATTGACAATGCGAATATTAATTTAGTCCGCCAACGCTCTCACCAGAATCGGCCTCTTTGTTCCAGAATACGGTAATCCAACGCCTGTTGACTGAGAAAATAGGAAGTCGTGAGAGCCCTTTCGCCGTCTCCTTCGAAGGATAGAAGGAAGGGAAATGGGCTAGTGCGAGCAAGTGGGGGGTAAGGCAGCGCTGCACAGGAACGAACTGCCTGTGCTACGATTGTTTTGGCAGCGTAAAGGAGAAATTACCTTCTATCGCAGTTCTTCTGATTGCCCTGACAGTGCTTAGGCACCATACACCCTGGTGTAATAAGCTGAAACAACAGGTTGAAGAGCTTGAACAGCCAATCGAAATTACGGGTCAGCCCGGGGGGTTCGAAGTCTCTTCAATCGGGTGGCGCAAATGCCAAAATACCCGCAGTTAACTAAGGCTTCCGGAAGCCAGCGCAGAACGATTTTTCCTCGTCAAAACGCGAATGTATACGGAGCAGAGCGGTGGAGATGGCTTCTCTGAAGGTCGTTTCACGGCGTGGCTGGACGGAAGTCGTGCGAAAGGGGCAAAACCGATCTTAAAACCTCAGCTACTCCGTGCTATCGCTGTGCATAAAAATGCAAATGCACGGGTACTCGATACTCGTCTGTTGTACCTGAGGCTAGCCTCTGTTGAAATCGCATTGGCCGAGTCGAGTCCGTTCAATACCTCCCAGACAGTGTCGAGTGAGTCCTCGAATGCGCCAGGATTCTCCACGATCACGATATCGAACTATACTACCCCAATCAACAGAGTCCGAGCGATTTAAATCGATTTAGTTGATCATGAAAGTACTATATTTGGGTGGGGGAGACCAGGTTCAATCCTGAAATCAAGACTTGCACCAGCTCCACCAGAGCGAATCAGACCTGCAGGTAGACGTCTCCTATTTTGGCAGCATGGCCGTCCGCATTATCTGCATGATGCCTGCCGGCGCACGCGAATCAACCCCAGCCTTTGTTAGTACTGTGCACAGAGTATCCAACCACAGGTGTGGCTCAGCAGCTCTCCAACAAAGAACAGCCACCTCAAAATCCCAACTCTTAACGCTTCAAGGTTTTCCGGATCTAGACCCAGTTGGATCCCAGCTGGAGTAACCGAGGACTCACGGGACTCTATTTGCAGCTGGGAAGCTCTCCACAAAAACGTCACGATTATGCGCTATCGATGTTCCCGTGCGCCTGCGGTCCAGAGACTTTGCTTTGACGCCCTAAAGCTCAGTTTACACGACAGTTCTGGCGCCATCAATGCAACCATATTGCATTGAATCTGGGCGGGAAAGGTACTTTTGATGCCACTCTGAAAAGATATATCGTACGAAACCATCTGTGGGCCCATTGAAGGGTAAAATGTTACAGGGTTCAAAGCTAGAAACCCGACTAGATCTGATAAATCTTGGGAAAGTTTCTGACCTGACTTATCAGAGCAAGATCAGCTTCCTCAGATGCAAGCTTACCTCGCCGACATTGCAAGGCCTACACAAGACAAGGCCTAAGCTTGGGAACGAGCAGGATCCATTGATCCATGATCGATGCCATGATCTTGGACCCTAGATAACCTTAAATCCCAGCAACTGTAGTATGATCCTGTTGCGTCTCAAAAAGGCAGCTGTCTAAGATTCCGTGCTACGGGAGTCGCCTGGTGGCGAGATAATCATACCGTCGAAAGTTGGTATCGGATTCGATGCTGGTACACTTCTCCTCTTGTTGCAAGAACTATAACATCTATGTGGTAGGGATTCACAATACATAATGGAGGCTTAATTAAGCATTCGAACAATTGATATTAATTGTTGCGAGGCTCCACCCTGTCCAGAGAAATACCAGCATGCATAATATCTTATGTTAAGGTCCTAAGAATAAAGTGGTAGATGAATCGATGACAATAGTACAAACACACATAGATACTTATAGAAGCGTACACGGCTAGGCGGGGTATATACTTATGAACCACCCATCCAACAAGACGTCTAGACTAGAACTGCCCTAGGCCTACAAGCTATATACCAAGTAGAACCCTTCAGCCGTGTAACCTGCAAACGTTTAAACCGAACCGCTTTATATCTAGGTTCAAGACCATTTAGCTCGAGCTCCTAACAGCTACGCTAGGCACCATGATGGCATCCTCTACAACAGCTCCAACTGACTATCATCCGGATTCCTCCATCGGTACGCCTTATAGACCAGGAACTTTAATTTGACTATTCAAAATCCCTAGGTCTAGATACTAATAAACCTGGGTTCCACGCACAGGCTCTCAGCATATTATAGTCCGCAAACCCGATAATCCTTACAATCGCTCCAATTCCTTCTACTGCTACTCCCCGATCACTTTGACATCCTCGTCAATCAATTCTCTTCGAGTCAGCGCCGACTTCTTTTCGGATCCCACCATCGCTAACTTAACATTCACTGGTACCCTCAGAATCTTATCTGTTCCCAATACCTTCTCAGTATCATGGTACCAAGTGAGTAATGGGGGTTTTGGCGAAATATTTCCCTTATTTGATACTACGAATATATTGAGCGACACTGAACAGAATCTCGTCGCTAAGAAGACCATGGCAGTCATGAAGGGGAATGTGGCGTCTGATGTCACTTGTCTTTATATGTTACCCTTGACGTGGAAGGGCCCCTCAGACAAACTTTTGAACTGCGAAGGGTCGAAGGAAGTTGCATACGAGCTCCCTCGCGATCATCAACTTATTGCTCTGTTGACGACACATGCCTATGGCAGGTCCTTTGGGTACGTGGAGGCGCATGTATTTGTGAATGTTAGATAGTCTCAAGACGTTGGCTTATCTGGTTTGTATTGGTCGGGGCCGGTACGAGACCGATTTATATCGATCTAAGTATAATCTAGAACAGAAAGATCTTAAGAAGGCCAGAATGCATAATATATATATGATTGTAGATTACACCTAAGCTAACCAGCCAAGTTAGATAACAGACATGATAACTTCTTACCCCGCTATGCCGGTACCGCAGTCCTTTCGTTTTGATATCCCGCGACATATCGATACCCTTCTGGGGTCTGCGGGAGCTTGTCCTACATATCCACGGGCCCCAGCCGCGCGCACAGCTCAATAACTTAAAATTTTTTTTCTTAATCAACGGGATAACTAGCTGTCAACCCCAGAACCCAATATGCAATCCACACCCCTCAATGTTGGCAACTGGAGTAGTGACTGAATCTCAAATTCCATCTGCCCGTCTCCAACAAAATCTAGCTCCCAGCCCAGAGTCTTGATTTACGTAATTCATCGACTAGCCGCACCCTCTAACCGCAAACCAAAGAATTTCCCAACCAATCGCAAACCTCCAAGATGAGGATGTGATAAGATACTATCTTTACGAGAAAGATTTGTGTATTTTTATTTGGTACTGAAATGCTCGGATGTATTACCGAGATGCATAATATAAATTGTCACAAAGCTTAGCAATTCAAACAACCCCGCGATATTGTACCCATCGGTGCCCCAAGGACACCATTCGACTTGGAAAGTCGCAAGATTTTACTAGAAAGGTCAATAATTGTTACAAATATGGCTAATACCGCCCGAATTCTCTTCCGAGGAGATCCCTAAAGCGAGCTCGGGGGCAGCGGTCTGCCGCATTTTGCCTCACGGGTCAATATGATTGCCGCATTTGCATCAGATGCAGCGTGACGAAATACGCAGCGCAACGATGTCATACGATGAAGATGTACAAACTTGGGGTCGCAGGCAGACCGCCGCCGCCCCTTCGTTGACTATCAGTAGATTCACGAGTGTCTTGTCGGCCACACTCCGTTTGAGAATTTGCTTCAGGTCTGATGGGGATAATTGATCTTCTGATCCAGGCTGAAAGCATATGTAACCGCCAGAGCCAGTGGCCAGATTCGCCGTACCCAATCGATAGGTGGTGTGGATGAATGAGAAAAGTCCCAAGATTCCAGTCCAAAAATTTTTCCAAGCAAGAGAGCTCTTCCAGTTCCTTGATTTAGTATTTTTTTTCTTCTCACTCGTTTATTTCTTTTTCGCTAGCCTTGCCTGCTACTACCCTTTTCTCTGCGTGCCGAAGCCCGGGGATGCTAAGCGTCGAAAGCTTCTCCGCAGAATAAGTCCGTCCAGGTTTGGGTTTGAAGCCCAGACGCCTGGTAATGCTTGACCCTGCCAGATCAAATGGCAAGGGAAAATCTTCAAGCTGAGACCTTTGAGTTCCGTAATTGCCCGATACCAAGAATTTATGACCTTCTGTATGCCGAAGGTAAGCTGGTGTCAAACCTAGCACGACGATGTTTCTAGTGCATCAAGGCAGTAATGCAGCATATCATGGGAAATAAATGAGAGAAAATGAAGATGCAGCCCTTCAGTTGGTGGAATGGTTGAAGGAGACGGTGTTCTTGTTGGCAAACCTAGACCGCTGTGCAAACAAACCATTTCTGTTGGCTAATAGACGGCGACTTTGCCAGTCTCGAGTCATCCGTTCCACCGTCGATGCAGCATCTAAGAAAATCCTACCTGCACAGACTCGAAAACGGAACGAAAGATGGGCTTTTTTCTTTTCTTATTTTCCATTTCGCTTCATGTGTGGATACGAGGTTTATTTCCCCACATCTTGGCTTAAGCTGTTCCCGCTGGATGCGCAATGCCATGATCGTGAGTCGAACCGTTCAGATACTGACCGGCAAATTCCTCATGTCAGACGACCAAAGCAGTACTTTCGCCAAAGGAAAGTCCTGGATCCGCAATTGGATGGCAGTGCCTCCTGCCTTTACCCCAGATTGACCTGTCGGTTCTGGGGTAGAACCTGGAAGGGGCATTAAGCCTTGCGGCCGACGGGTTATGATTTGCCATTCCTCGCCTTTTAGTCTGTTTCTGAGTAACGTCGTCCAAGAGCGTCTGCCAGAGGGATCCTGTTACTACTCGTCTTAATGTGACGCAGGTCGTCATCTTAAAGGAATGTGTAGTTGCTTTCCCGAAATAGGTTCTCCAGCCATGTTGATCTTGGATCAAGCCTCAATTCTGTTCCGACGATGCAGCTAGGCCAGGGTGTTCCTGTCATACAGCAGTAGTTTAACCTCAATTTTGTTGTTTCCCCGTTTCAAAAAACATCGATTGGTCTGGGTTTTGACGAGTAGGAAAAAATCTTACGTACGAAAAACGGTTGTTCCGGCGCAATAGCGTCATGTAGGGGCACCGCAGTCTAAAAAATTATTTTCTAGATCTAAGTAGCGGTGAAGAATGTGGCTTCTAAAATTTGCTTGTGATATTCATTAGTTAGCCCCGATTTTACATCCTGCAGCAGGTCGTATATAGACCGGATTTGATGAGGAATAAAGGAATCAGGCCTCCGCCCGCTCAAGAGAGGAGGTTGAAATCTTACCAAATCGCCGGTTCGGTGCGAGATTGAATTAACGAAGGAAGCTACCCCCTCGCCGCAGCCCACGATCGGGCGGCCAGGGTTTCGAGAGGGGAATAGGAAGGGATATCCCCCACACTGCAGCTCCTGCCAACCCTGCACACCACTGCTGTTTGTTCCGTGGCATTTTCGTGTGCACCCGGTACATACCTATAACCATCACCATCCCACAGCCTGATCAGCTTGTTTTACAGACACGCTCGCCGGGGTGGTGTTCCGCTAGTCTCTCCATTAAGGTTGTCGGCAAATCTCCTGGTGTGTATAATAGCAGCAGGGCTCCCCACCACTTGATGCATTTGTGTGATTTCCAGTACTTTGCTTGCATATAATTATATTATATCCGGCTTCCATCCTTTCCTCTCTTTTTCCCCGCTGTCTCAACATCTCCAAAAACCAAAAAGCATAAACTGAACACCAAACTCAACGAAGGATTTCGAACTTTCTTTCAAGAGGAACTACGTACCAATAAATCTGTCTCCAATCATAAAAGCATACCGAACTCTAAGAAGCGAAGGCACTCTGTCGTCAGGCTTTTGCTGTCGCTCCATTGTTGCCCCCCACAGACGATTTCCAGAAACGGCGATTCCGACCATCTGTTCGTCCTTGCCTAGAAGCAGTCCGCTTCCCAGGTGATATCCCAGACCCACGGTGCTGGCCGACAAACTCTTTCCATTGAGTCAAACTTTATCCCACCTGGACTGCTGACCCTGCTCGAAACATTACCCCAAAAGATAAGAGACAACCGTTCGAGGGGAGGAAACATATATCTTTTTTTTTTTCAATCTCATACCGTCGAATTCCGCAGAGGCGAGCCTTTTTGCGAGGATATCTCTCCTACTCGCATCCATCACATAACTCGCATGATACAAACAGGCGGACCAGGACGACGGACGTAGATATATATGCCAACATTGACGGCCGAACTATAATTGTGTCTGGAATCACGGGGTTCCGTATTTAGACTTACCGTTCACCATCCCTTCACCACGCCATTCTCCCAGCATTAACAGGGCGAATTACGTCCGATGGATACTGTAGATCTTGGACAGCGACGATTCCACAACCTCAGAATCACAACCCCCGCTACACCTCCTCAAACATCACGGCTTTCAGAGGGACTTGCTGCTCAGTCGCTACAGCGAAGGATCTCTTCGACCCCTCCCATCTCCGAAAATGCCTCCACACCTCCTATTTCCGTTACACCGACCAGCAGTGCGACAGTTTTGAGGACAGATGTAAATGTACATGGTGCATTTGGTCGGTCGGTGGGTAATAATGGGCAAGATGAGTCGCGGAATGGCGTCAAAGGTGTTAAGAACGGGATGGGTGTGAGGAGGAAGTCGATAACTTTCGCTCCAAATGTCAGACTGGATTCGGGACAGTCGCTGCCTTTGCAGCAGCCGCTACCTCGTATCAAGGCTGACGAGGAAGAATGTGCTATTGCAGAAAGCCCGGTTTCTCTGCAGATTTACGGATCTTCCCCGCCGAATGGGACTCGCAAGTTTTCTTTGAACGAAATGCGTCGAGGGCCGACTTTTGACCTGTACGATACTAGGTCTGAAGATGGGGACGACAGCCAATCTTCGAGGGGTGGATATGGGTCTTCTGTTGGGTCGCCGGTTCGTGAGGATAGTGTTGACGGAATGAGTGATAGACTGTATGAGAAGGATCGAATTGGATCTCTGACATCAGCAAGCACTGCTTCACCTCTTCTTGATGAAGTCAAAACACCACCAAATACCATCGACTCCTACCTTTCACCAATGAACCATACCCGAAGCCCCTCGTCTTTGCAGGACGAGCATACGCTCTCTCCTTGGCCATGGATGAATTCCGGAAACGTTCAGAGGTCTAAGAGCTTCTCTGTCGATAAGCCAAGGACCACCAGAGCTCAAAGGAAAGCTTCCTGCCCGACACCCAACTCTCCAGCATCACAGTTCCTCAGAGGCTGGAAACAAGCCAAAAAGCCACAACCTGATGACGAAGGCCAGTCAATTGGCGACTACATCATCGGCAAGACAATTGGATTTGGCGGCTATAGCGTCGTCAAGGAAGCTCACACCCTCGAACGTGGAATGAAGGTCGTTCGTGCTGTCAAGATTGTCAAGAAGAAAGTCAGAGATTCCGAGACAGAGAACGATGCCATCCAGGCTGAATTCGAACACGAGGTCAATCTTTGGCGTCACCTTTCCCATAAGCATATCCTTGGTCTCCTAGGTGTCTATGATACCCCCTACGCTTTCTTCTGCATCACCCGCTACAACATTGGCGGCACTCTCTTCGACCTCGTCAAGAAAAACAGGAGCGGCTTGAAGCTCGACTTGGTCCGCAAGTACACCCACCAAATCGCCTCCGCTCTTCGATATCTTCACCAGGACATGAGAGTTGTTCACCGTGATGTTAAGCTCGAAAACATCCTCGTTAACACTGAAGAAGATTCATCTGGCCATATCCTCCTCTGCGACTTTGGCATGGCTGAATTCCTCCCAAGCTTCCACCCCGACGGCGATAGTGACGACGACGGGTTCGACAACCACCGCAACCGACCACCAATCAAGCGTCACGGACCGGCTGGATCCTCCAGCGCCATTGCTGCTACATCTGAATCTCCAATCACCGGGTCTCTTCAATACGCTGCTCCAGAGCTTCTCCAGTCCGATGTTCCAATAATCCAGGCTCATATCGACATGTGGGCTCTCGGTGTCACCATCTACACAATGACAACCGGTTCTCTGCCCTTCCATCACAGCATGTCTGCCATGCTCCAAGAACTAATCACCAAGGGAGAATACGACAGGGAACTTTTACGATCCAAGGGCGCCAGCCCTGAGCTCATGGAGGTCGTTGAAGGCTGTCTCAATATGAACACCCAACACAGATGGGACATCACTCGAGTCCTTGAGAGCAGATGGCTCGAAGGTCTTGGTGGATTTAGCCCCTAAACAATTAATGCTTTATCATTCATTTCTACTCGCTCCTCTTTCGTTTGTCGATTCCTTTTGGGTCTCCGGGAACACAGCATCGTTTATCTTGTCTGCCTTTTATCCATTTTACTTGCATTCGTTCGATGGCTCCACCGCCATTTTTTTGGTTCCTTTGTTTGAAATCGTGCAGATGAAAGATATTTATACAACCTTTCATCGTAGCATCTGATTTTTCTCTTCTATCCACTTTCCTACTCATATTTGAAATACATGGGACGGATTTACTGATTCATTACCTTCATGCATGCTCGTCATCAATCCTGCAATTTGTCTTTTTTTGTTTCCCTTAATTCAAGTTCATGACATAACTCTCCAGCTCTTCTTCTTCTTATTGTTGTTCCGAACGGCGTTCAATCTTCTTCTTCCCCGAAAAGCATATCCATTAATTTTTTTTATTATTGTTTGTCCCTTTTTATTACGGCTTCTTCGGGTAAGGGGGAATACGGAGTCTATGGTTTTCTTGTTGCATCTTTTTCTACATATCCCCACAGAAAGCGGATGTCGCCGTTCACCGAGTCTTTGTTGATGGACTTTTGGAATGCTTTTTTTTGGGTCTGATATCACTGCGGTTTCTGGGACATAAGGCGAAATTTTTTATCTTTTTTTGTACGATAGTGGCATGAGGATACCATATACAGACAAAAAAAAAATAGGATATCTCAAAAGAAATACAAAAAAGAATAATTGACGTACGAAACAAAACCAAGACTTGAATTTTTTACCTATGATTCCCGTGACCTTACCCGAGAGCTCTTGACTTTGAATGTGATCGGGTGATTTATGACGCAGACAGGTTCACTCGGTTTCTCCGTTGATTGATGGTGGTTTTTTTTTTTGAAGCCGGGAGGGCTGGGTGTTGCTCAACATCCTCATTTCGGTCGATCACAACACAAACCTCGGTCCCGACAGGTCCTCATCAAGCGCCCACATCAAGTTGCGATGGCCATCAAACGACCCAATTTTCCTATCGTCGCAGCGAGCTCAATTCTTTCTCAAATGGAATAATTTTAGGATCAATCGAACGGCCGTGAAATTCTCTACATTTAGTGAACCAGGTTCGAAAACCGCTTCAATTTTGAAAAGGAAACAAGTCACGTGGAGTTTTTTTTTTTTTTCGAGTGGTGAGATGCCGCATTCACCCGCATCAACACCAAATTGGACCTTGTAGCAACAAAACGCCTTGCGTAAGGGAAAACCACCGAAGCAAGGGAGTTCGCGATGCAGCCTTTCGTTACACAAACGTTTAACGACATCTGATAAGGGTGTTGGAAACCGATCATTGTATTTTATAGGTATATATATAGACGCCAAAAAAACAGTGCGGGAATTCGGATACCAGCATCGCCTTTCTCCCACCTGACATGTCTATGAATAAAATCACGGACACAGAAGATTGGACCTGTGGAGAGCTTCACGATGTTATATACAATGAATTATATACAGAGAGAGGAGTTCACACGGATATCGACAGGATACTTGACACATGCATGCATATGGATCGTACAATTACAGGTTGTCAAAACAGCTAAATAGCCGCTAGGTACAAGCATGAGCAGCACCCTGCACCCGAACCGAAGAGATCTCGGAAGCCGGCAGCGGCGGCAGGTTTCACTTCTGTCAACTATCAATCGCATGCGCAATTTTAATGCAAAAAAAGGGACACGCATCTCTATTCAAGCAATCGAGTTCACTCACACCGTAAGGCCAGTCTTTTTTTCCAAGAACCATCTCTTCCTCCCCAGAAATCCCATCCCACCGGGTCATCACCACCTCAATAGGTAAAACGACAAATTTGCAGAAAAGGGTAGGTAGTAATACCGAAGAAAAATGAAGCGCTTCCCATTAAGATCCAGCTGGAAACAGTAAAACATACATGAAGAGAATATAAATGACATTATTCCAAAGGGGGGTTCCAAAAAAAAAAAAAGACCATTGCATATCATGAGAGTGAAAAAAAAAGGAGCCGTGACCAAAAAATCCTGTTAAGGACGTTTTTCGTGTGTGTATAGTTTGTGGTATTATGCCAATTAGTGGTAAGCCAAGATGTAGTGTTCATAGGATGGGCAAAAACCGTCAATGCTGCTCTTGCATCTTCGAATTGGAGAGAGGGGGTAAAAATGTGACATTGAACACGCTCTTGTAATCAACATTATGGGGATCGTTCGCATGAATTGTTAAAAAAAAGCGCTTCAAATTTGGGAGGGCTTTGGGGGTACAAAAAATGATATCCGCTTCTTTCCAAACATTAAAAAAGGGCAGGACATCAAGAATATTCTCATAAGGGGGGTTGCCTTTTGGATCACATTTTCAGTTTGGGGTACGAAGTGAGCAGGTGTACAGCGAGGACGTTTTTTATATTTTGAACCACGGGCTAGTGATTCAACGGTAGTCGCTCTTGGAGTAGTAGGAGTCCTTGTGGTGCTCCTTACCATACTGTGAATTCTGTATTAGTATCAAAAAAGAGACGTTAGACGAACTGTTCGCACTGGGAGTGATATCTATATCGTTTTTCAAGTTATAGATTCGGGGGGCTTGCGATCAACTCACCTTCTTCTTCTCGAGGGCGGCCATTCTTTTCTTCTTGGTGAGAGCATTGACATAGGTTCCAATAATGAAACCGATGAGGTTGAAGAATGGAACTGATTAACAAACTTGTTAGTAGAGCTCTAACTATCGCAGTTTGACGATATCGGGACGGAACATACCCCAAGCGTGCTCGGGCAAGAACTTCTGAGCGAAGGCCAAAGCCAACGGGCTGGTAATCCAGCTGACCTTCATGACGGGGAAGAAACCCGTCCTGACCATAGCCTTAACATTCTCCTTCTTCCTGGCGCCAGCGATGATGGCCATGCTGGCAAGGTAGACAACATTCTGGATTGGAGCAACAATGAAGTTGCTGACCAAAATTTGAAGGATCTTGGCGCGGGTCGAAGTGCGATTTCGGAAAGCGCGCTGGAGGACATTGATGAGCAAGTGACCGAGTGGGGCGGAGATGAAGGCGCCGTAGATGGCCATCATCGGCACACGTGGGGTCAAGTAACTGCCATGCTTCTTATCACCGGCAATGAGCGATGCAAGAAGTTCCTGGAGAGCAGACAGGGTACCAGACGTCACCATCTTCGTTTGACTGAGCGGTTCGGAATCCCATTGTTAGTATAATCTACGGAATATCGGAGGGATATTCAGATGGGTGGTTTCGTACAGAGGGTTCGTCTGGAGCAGCTGCAGGTACGACTGAATGTACGTCTGCCCGGGGGTCTTTCCTTTGACAGGCATGATGGGCGATTTGATTTGATATTCTTCTTAAAATCTATATGTTGTTCACTGCGAATTAGTTTTATTGTAATTGGAGAGATGGCGATTTAGAGAATATGGTAGTTAAAAGTTGCGGAATTCGGCCAAGCCGTCGGTAGCGACAATGAATGAATGAATGCTCTTTCCGGAGAATAGCGACTCAACAAAAAGAGCAAGCATAAAACATGCACCGATTGAAGATTCAAAGTATAAAACAGGGCAAGTGAAATAAAACAAAATAAAACCTCGGGCGGGAGAATCGGATACGGCAGAGAGGCTACGGACCAAGGATATCTATTATCTAACAGGTTCCCAGCGCGACAAGGACCCTCAGCAGAAGCGGAGTGTTGACGCGTTGTAGTGGAAAGTTGTCGTGATGCCGACAATGAACTCGAGCAGGCGATTTTTAGCAAGTAAAAATCGCGGGGTCGAGAGGGCGTGAAATCGTCAAGATCTCGGGGCGAGTGGTTTGTTATCGTGGAGAGGACAGGATGAGATGTGATGACGGCGGTGGAGGGTGGAAATGGATGAGAAGGGAAAGGGAAGGGAAAGTGAGAGTGTGAAACGAGACCGACCTGAGAGGAAAGAAGGGAGGCTGGGGGGAGTGGAAGTGCGAGTGTGAGTGTGAGTAGCAGGGCAGCAGGGCAGCCAGGGCAGGCTCTTTTCTTCGCTCTGGCTCGCAGCAAAAGGGCTCGCTCTTCGGCCTCATTGGCTGCCAATGCGAGCGTAAACAAATAAGGGAAGTCCCCACCCTGCTTGTATCTCTTCAGGATGTCTGGAGGTATGGATGGGGGAATTTCAATTTGAACCTCGGTCGGTACCGCCGTGCCATTGCACAATTACCGAGGGTGCACATTTACCAGTAACTATACTGCAATCGAGCTTGTCTTTCTGTTTCTCCGTAACTTCATGATTCCGATGTAGTCAAATGTTTTAATTACACTCTTTCCAGAAGGCCTGTCTGACATCCGTCCTCTTTGTCGCCCAGCCCGTGCAGCTGGCTAGCCCATGCTTCAGGTCCGCTGCCTGCCGGACCAACTTCTTCAATTCACACCCCCCAATTGGCTGTAACTACCCGATTCTCCGTCTCTGTCTGTCTGTCTGTCAGTACGGTACAGTAAGTCTAGTCTCCCTTCACTTCTTCCTCGTGCTCTGCTTCTCCGCACCCGCCAGCATCTTCTTCGCTACAAACAGCCCCTTCCTCACCCTCACAGCGTCCATATATCTCTTCGCTACATTCTCCCGGTCCGCAAGCTCCCCCAAATCCTCAAGCTCATCCTCTGTGTGCGGCACCCAGAACGGGTCTTCGTCGAGGATATTTTCAAACCCGCTAAAGATCAATTGCGGTGACGCCGCTCCCGACGTTTTTGTCCTAATCTCATCTGCAAATCCAAACGACTCCACAACCGGCAACAGTGAAGTAATCGTGTAAAACGGTGTCCCCTCTTTCATTTCCTCAGCTACTATCCGTCCGCGTCGACGCGTGATGACGCCGTAAACCTTGCCGAGTACCTCACCTAAATTTCGTATTGTCGCAATCGCGCAAAAGTTAGCCAAAATACCAGGCTTACAACATCCCTGTCACCTTGGGATCTGGGGGATAATGTAAGAATGTGTTGTCCCGTGCTTACTGGATGCTTGAATTTCACACGAATACATGGCCAATAGTAGTCTCGGTGACCAGTCTAAAAAGCCTTGTCGTATGGCAGATGTCATTGCTGTGATGACTTCACCAATTAGTTGCCCCATCTTCATTCGTAGAGCCTCGACTTCCTCGTCGGCAATCTCGACTTTGACTTCGTCCAAGAAAACTGCAACACCCTGCATGGGTTCATTGCAGAGCGGTCCCTGAAATGTCGCATTCTGGAATGCTGTTATAATCTTGTCACGAAAGTCTTTGATTGTGATCTGTGACGATGTCGATTCGTGGCTTTCGTCCGCAGGGCTGCCATTCCCAGCAGAATCCGAGTCATCCTCTTCCCGTAATAATATCCTACGTAGGACATTGGCATTATCAATCAAAATATTTGGGCCTGCTCTTCGTGGTCCGAATGAAGATATCTTGCTGACGATATCTGTCCATACATTCCTGGTATCCTTTGTCGCCCCAGCTATCAAGGCTGATTGGAAACCTTTCTCGAACTCTTCGATAGGAAGACAGCCTTTTGCTTCTTCGCCAGCTGTCAACATCAAGTCGTCCGCGTCGCGATCGGATTGTTTCTCCGCGAAAAACTTCTTGAGTGTTCCAACATTTTCTTCCAAATACTCTATAGCCTTTGAAGGTATTGGCCGTACCCGCAATTTAAATGTCACATGTTTGCCGGGTGTACTTATGACAACGGTACCTCGGGGCAAGTTTTGATTCTTCGGTGGCGGCATTTCAGGCACAGACAATATAGTCTCTCGATAGGGCACAATCGGTTTAGATGCTTCGATTTCAATATTTGCAAATCGTTCCCGAAGATCTTTCAGACATCTCTGAAAATCAAAGTTAGCCATCAATAGATACAATGTGTTATGCTGCACATACCTCTAGATGTAATTCTCCAGCAGTCAAAATGACATGTTCTCCATTCGACTGAACAAGGTACTCCATACAAGGGTCTGCCTGTTCCAAGAGCTTCAGACCTTTGATCATCTGTTGTAATTGACTCGGATTCTTTGGTTCCAAAGCAACTCTAACGATCGGGGCGCCTCCCATGCCGGCTACACTGGCAAGATTGACTCCACCAGTGATAGTCGAACACAATGTTGCATTTTTCAGGACCTTTCCTTCGAGCCCACCGATTCCAAAGACATTGCCAGCAGGAACCTTTTCCAACGAAACAAGTTCTCGGCCCATCATTAGATAGAGGTCTGTAACCGTAATTGACGAAACGTGCTGATCCGGGTGTCGAGGGTCGTATTTCGGGCCTAGAACATGGAGAGTCTGCCCAACTGATATTGTACCGCTGTACAATCTCGCAAATCCTATGAGATGCTCCTTGTCGGGGTCCACCGGTGTTCCATTCTCGCCCGTACTTTCAGGAGTACCACTTCCAGTATTAGACTCTATAGCTTCGAGATTGGAGTCACGCAGATTCACAACGACTTTTTCAAGTTCAGAATCTGCTGTAGACTCTCCACCAACTGAAGCAGTCTCGCTCGCTGCCGCTGCCGCGAGGGCTCTCGCCATCTCCTGTCGCTTGATACGTCCCAGTTCTCGTAGCTGTTCCGCCGTTAATTTCTCCCTCTGATTTCTCGGCAGATCTTTCTCGGGAACCGAAATCATCTTGCTAACGTAGGCTACTATCGACTCGTCGCTGGTGTTCAGATTCTCCATCGCATTCTTTATTTCCGGAGCAATAGCAGCTTCTCCACCGGGGCTGTTCTCGATCAGATTCGCTACCCTCTGCTTCTGAGCGGTTGGCGGCGATGGAAGTTGGCTGACCACAGTCCCAAGAACGGCCCGGGATAACGGTAACCATTGTGTAAATATTGTCGATAGTAAAGCGCGAGAATCTTTCGCCTTCAAGTCCCTAGGAAGCACTTTGATCCCTAGAGTTTGTACGATCTTCTCGACCTTTTCCTGATCTCGGTCCTTCCTTAGGATATTGTCGTAGATTGCCCAAATGTTGTCCAGCGCAAATTGTACAAACATTGGCTTCAGATTCCGTCCCTTCAGGTGCCTCTTTTTCAGCACCCTTTTCGTCTTAGGATCCAAATAGAAATCTCCCCATAATATCTTCTCCAGAACTGCTCTCTTGACTCCAAGTTTTTTCTCGTGAATCGCTGCAAAATCTTTGACCGTAAACGCCCAACCGTCTATTGCGCTCGCAAAGATAACGTTGAACTTCTCCGGTGAGAAATATAAATCTTCGTCATCCTTCTCTTCATACCCATCCTCCGCCCCTAAACCCAACCTCTCTGCCTCAGCTTCTTCCGCCGCTTTCGACGCAGATTCTCTCCGTGCTGCCTTCTGCTTCTGCCTTAACTCCATCTGCTCTCTCCACTTCAAATCGTCCTCCATCCTTTCACCAGCAAAGAAGCTTCCCATGACAGCATTAACCTGCTCCAACAATTTCGCCAAATGCACATTCGCCTCCGCCGGCGACATCTTCCACTCTGTAATCAACCTATCAATTTTATTAATCACCAACACCGGCCGTAAATGCTCAAGCCACGTCTGTCTCAACACCGTCACAGTCTGCGAACAAACCCCTTCCACCGCATCAACCAGCACCAAAGCTCCATCGCACAACCTCGACGCCGTCGATACTTCAGACGAAAAATCGATATGTCCAGGCGAATCAATAAGGTTGATAAGGTAATCCTGTAACGAAGGGTCCGTGCTCGGCGGTACCGGCGGTTTCAGACTCTGAAAATACAGCGATATAGCGGAAGATTCCATTGTGATACCACGGATTTGTTCATCGGGCCGGGAATCGAGGAAGCGGACTTTGCCCGCGAGTTTAGGGCTGATGATGCCATTTGAGGAGAGAAGGCAATCGCTAAGACTAGTTTTCCCGTGGTCCTAATTAAGCTCCGTTATTCCGAGAGTTATAGAGGGTAACCTAGATGTTGGGGTTTTGGGTAGTGGGGGGTGCGGTATGGAGGGGTACACGGGATGGAGGGGTAGTTGTTCGACGGTGGGGATGCTTACGACGTGAGCTAATATACAAATCTGGAAGTAAATGCTTGTTAGTGATTACTAATGAAATGGGATTTGAATATACGATTTCTTACATTCCGTACGAATTCGCTGTCGCTCTGGAGAGCAATCAGCTGCTGTGAGGATATCACCGGCATTATTAGTAATGTTGGAATGGGCGCGCTGAAAAAAGCTTGCAATGATAAAAAACTTTGTCGCAAAGGAGATGAATGGTTTATCGAAAGCTAGGAGGAGAGGAGAAGTCGAGTCGAATTTAAGGTAAAGAAGCCCGAGCCTAGTGACTCACGGACCTCACGATTACCGACTCTGAATCAGTCTGACGAAGGTATGGAGGATGTCTTGACATTGGGACGAACCTTGCATTGCAGGGACTCGAATCTTTTAGTCTGGGGAAGCTAAATTAGCGAGCTGATATCCAACACAAATATTACAACAGGCGTCGATGTTGCCACCAACGTTACTACCCAATTACATGTACACTCTGGAATTGGGCATGAATGGATTTACCCAATCAGTACGAATGGATTCTAGGAATGATATTACTTGAAGTTTCCTTGATAATACATGCTCAACTGGATTCAAATTAACAGTAGAAGAAGATATAAAGAAACCCGTCTCCATGCTACAGACAATTTCAACACCTTTACATTTGGCTCCTAACCACCACTTTGTCAACCCCGCCAGCCTTAGTGATATCTTAGATCAAGTGAATTACGTAATTATATGCGATCCCTCGGCATACTAAAGGTTTTACGAGAGAAGTATTGAACTATCTAGAAACATGACTCCTACGTGGGAAATGAGTCCTCAGTACAGGGAATATGCTCGGTTTTGGGAGAACTAGAACTTACAGTCCTTCAGTTGGTATCATTAGCGGATACCGTCGTAAAAGTTTCCAGTTGGCCAAGAAACCGGAATCCAACATATTCCAGATATTAAATCGTGTCAATGTTACCATCTCAGCGGTGGGGAATTCATAAATCGTCTTCCAGATCATAGGATCAATGCCGAAGTCGGCATTTGTTTCTATTCTCCCAACTCCGAGGACGACGACCTTTAGTTTCTTGGATAGCGCCAGTAAAATGGAAGATTTGCACTTGGGCCCATATCTATTAAGGCTTTCTTCGAGGCTGTTCAAGATTTCATCCGCAGCTGGCAGTGGGTTGCTTGAAATATCTCCCCGGATTCTGGAATCGGTGCCGTTCTGTAAATATGGAAGTGAGATATAAAGAAGCTCAAGGTTTCCAAAGCAATGCCTTGGGAAATCTATATCCGCCATATTCGAACTGGAGAATTGGCCTGCGTTGATTATATCAGTGTAGCCCGCGCAATACCGACTATACGAATTCTGAGATATTCCAAGCTCCGCGAGCCTCGGACACCCGCTGCCTATTTCCACTAGGTCCTGTGTAGACCAAACCGCTGGAAGAGTCCGGCCCCTGGAACCACTACACACAGATAAAACTCGAAGTGTTTCTCCGTGGCGTAGTATAGCCTCCTTCGAGGGAATCTCCCTACGATAAACAACATTGATCTCCACAAGGCCGCTGAACGATAGAAGGAGCTCTTCTATAGATTGTTTGTCAACTTCTCCCGTTAGATAGAGCCGTTGGATTTGTGAGGATAGGAGGAGCTCATGTAGATGTAACTGAGGTCCCGGTGTTTGATACTCGACAAGAGAGGCCAATACAACCTTTTCAGACTCGAGGCAGTTGTCCCACTCCTGAAATAATTGTATCATATTTTGAGTTCTATTTGTAAACGAGAGTTTCTCCTGAGAGTCGATAGTAAGGCCGAAGGATTCCAGTGATACTGCAGAAGCCCGAAGAGTGTCGAAAACCATCGGGACTTCGTCGGGAAGGCGGATTCCCTGCCAAGAGAAACCCTTCAGGGAGGAGAATTTGCTGAATACACTACTCACCCCGTCTTTTAATTTGTGTACTCGGTTTATTTTCTGAATATAGAGGTACTTGAGAGTGGATTGATAGGAGGCCAGCAGTTTGATAAGCCTCGGACTCATTTCAAAATCACTTCGCCATCTAAATTTTGTACACCGAACGGATTAGATATATCGGGTCCACTTGCAACCAAAATACAACAAAACACAAATAAAGAATATTCGAATCAATGAAATTGGGATTCAACCGAGGAGGAAGAGGTCCTAACATGAAAGTACGTAGCTGGCCAGGGCGGAGTTGGTGAAGGAAGTAAACCAGCATTTCATTCACCATATCGGCGCATCCGCTTCTGCATCTGTCGTCGAATCGAGAAACGACGCCTATTTCCTTGATTAGATGAACTTTAGAGTTCTGGCGATTCAATATCAAGGATCGCATTGTTCTCGGGTCTATCGACTCGCTGCATTGTAATTCGATAAGGACGGTTTTATAGAGATGAGGCGTTGCTATTATATTCAATCTCCAGCAGACTAGACTCAACGACCAGAGATCGTGACGCCTGGGTAGCTACCGATGCGCCAAGATTCGTCAGTAACATGCACGCCTAGGGAACCAGTGTACGCGTATCAGATGGACGAGGAAATCATTAATCATAGTTCGGGAAAGAACCTACAAAATCTATTACCAGGCTAATTAATTCTGGAGGTAGAGGAATACCTCTCAAATCTGGCGCCATATTTGCGACTCGAGTACTCCAAGTGCCACTATTACTAGAAAGTAGATGATTACCGCGTTTCCACGTTTAAGAGTTACTTGGATCCAGGAATCGGAGCGGGGTATCTGGTATTTATTAACTCGAGCATTTACGAGCTAGTCAATTTATCTGGATTCAGCTGAAAGATGTTGGAATTGACCAGGTGCACTTACCGGAATACTTGGCCTTGGACTAGTGCATTCTTTTGTACAACATTGTTAAGCATGGCCATGATATCGTGCATATAGGCGTGTGTCCCTTGCTCCGAAATATTAAATTATTTCAGAATTTAATCTCGCTCAAGAGCGGTTCTTGAAGTTACTGGCGATACCTTTTAAGTATGTGACAACTTTCATAGAAGGTGATAAATAGGACCTACCTATAGGCCACTCAGTATTAATTTCTAGGGCTCCTCAAAGAGTTATATTGCCGGGTTGGGCTAGACCGTTCTTTAGAAAATATGCAACATGGTGCAACACCAGTGCAACTTGCTGTGATTCAGGTCTTGGTATTGTCACAACCGCCCGTCCCGAGGCCTATTTTTCTATGCATATATATTGGTGCCCTGAATTGTAGATTTTATTTAGTATCGAAGATCGTGGTGTTACATTCAGGCTGGCCACTTTTTTTGCAAGTTTGTGAACTTGCACCCGCCACGCTGACCCCTTGTTCTGTAACTTTAGGATTGGATCTAGGTCTGCCGATTTGAGTACACATAGTAATCTTCATCGTCCTTTACATTTTCATCATCAAATCCCGTCTTCTATAGGTGTACTAACACAAATTAATTGGCAAAAGATACCAAAGGTTTGACATAGTAATTACCTAACCCGGATTCCTCTCACTCTACCCTGGCGCCTGCACCACTGTGTCTGGGGCAAAATATCTGGAGTACATTTGCACTTCATATACACCGAACAGATGCTGAGATACTACAGGGTAGCGTATCGGAGATGTGTGGTGCTAGCCAAGTTCCACATTGTAAGTTATAACGTTAAGAGACTCGTCGGCTGATGAATGCCGCCACTTTCGAAGCTTTCCGAGCCAGCTACGTTGACGATCAAAGACGAGATAAACGAGAGGTTAGAAATATATATTAATACCATGCTTGTGGTCTTATGTAGAGAACCATCACTATGATATCAAGATACCTAATTGACTGAGGTGTTCTCCTAATTTCAAGACTGGGAAACTTCTTTACCGCTGTCATCTACGTCGAGTTCAGATAAGTATCTTACTTCCAAGAGAAAAGCCTACTGATCTACAAGGGTTAGTTATACAACGATTTAACGTGGAGCTATGATTTACATTTTTAATCCATCAGTCGTAGATGTTAAGGAATGTAGGAGACACAACAGCTATTTAACAAAAAAAAAAAAAACACCCCCGCGGCCGTTCGAATTATTACCCGCGTGTCCTTAAAGTCGCAACTCTAGATAGCCGTAATAATTCTAGATGACTGAGTTCATCGGCATTCACAGGTATAACATCGAAAGGTCAGAAGCCTCGCGTAGGGGAAACTCTGTTTAGTAGGTTGTTAGGTAGAAATGGTCTCGTAAATCAGCCTCCGCGAAGCGGAAAAGTTAGGCACTAGCAACTTTTGCGGTGAAGCAAGGTGGGGGGTTTAACCTAGAGATTCCTGGTAGATTCACCAGTAATAAACCATACGTTGGCAATATGGTTTGAGAGGTTGGCAGAGTCCTATTAACAGCCTGTCATTGCTAGACCAGGAATATATACAGATATAGCGGATATAATGTACACAATTGGTGATTTCAAGGAGTACTCGTCCGAGGAACTCCGTGTAAAACCCAACACCCTACCGCCAGAAAGCGAAGCCCGATTTCTTCGGTTCCTCCGGCACAACCTTAGACTCTGCACCCTCAACTGTTGTCGGTGCTTCAATCTGAGCTTCGGACTTCACACCTTCTTCAATCTGGGGCGCTGCCGTCTCCTGTTTAGCCTCTACCTGCAGCGCCGCAGTCACCTCTTCCCCATCAGCCACAAACCTCCCCATCCTCCTAGCGTAAAACCTAATCCCCTTCTCTGTCTCTACATCGTGGACCACACACCCCGGCCACTCCTTCGCGTACTCGGCATCGTAAATATTCATCCACCTAATCCTAACCTTCTCCTTATCCTTCACATCTCTTTTACATATCGCCGCCAAATCAGCAATCGAATTCCCCCTCTGATCCTGCAAAATCTGACTTCTCTCTCTCATTTTTTTGGATTTTAATTCGATATCCCATTGAGTTTCGTGGAGTTTTCGGAGTTCGCGGAGGTGTTGGTAGGCTTTTAGACCCGTTGAGGGGTTTGTGAAGGAGACTGTGAGGAATGGGGTCCAGTGGTCTTTACGTAGGGCGGCCGGGACGGATTTTTTGCCCATGAAGGTTACTTGCTTCATTGCTTTGTTGTTCTGTGTATCCCCATTCTGCGTTAGCAAACTGTAGTGTATATAGGTTCAATTGAGTAAAAGGTCGAACATACGTATAAACTCTGATAAAGTGAATAAATAACCCTCTTGCTCGTAATGTGCGTGTAGAAGTATATATGGCTCCCCAGCGGGTTTGCCTCACGGCTCATATCTCCAACCGCATCTTGGGCGGGCTTCTCACGACGGTGCTGGTCTTTGATTTTCTTCAATTTTCGTTTCTCGGGGAAAGTGAGGACGAGGGATTCGGCGGTGATGACCTCGGGGAGGGGGACGAACTTCGCCCACAATGCTGTTGGAGGACGCATTGTGGGGGCAGCGGGGCGGTATCCGGGATGGGCGGCGGGTTGAACTTGGATTGCAATTGCTGGAATTCGAAGGAAGTTCGGAGCAATAAAAGATCGAATTCGTCTCGAGATGTGTTGCCGGTGAAGTTGGAGATCACGTGAGAGTGTGCAGCCAGCAACGCAAAATATGCAACAGGTTGGTTTCTGTCAACTCTTTTTTTTCCTGTCGCCGTCGTCGGCGTCGAATCTGGACGACGGGAACTTGAGAATACGGCTGGTACGGACGACGGGATTGGGCGGGGTTTTAGCCCACGCAGTCGAGCATTCTTGTTCTGGCAGACTATGACGGTGTATATGCATATGCACCTGATGTGAATTTCAATTTCTAAAGCTTGCTTTGCTTCTCCACTTCTCTCGGAATGCCAGTTCTCAGTACCATAAAACCGAGGGTCCTCTAACTCTCGGAGTCTAGTAGTCTTATACCCTATAAAACCAACATCTATTAACTAATTAACTAACCCCAGCTTTTTTCTCTCTAGACATTTTCTCTCTCTCACTATCGACGATTCCTCCCTCTTCCCTGCGAGCTGCCTATACAATCCTGCAGCCGTCAGTTTTGGACCTCGGCTGAACGGCGACGGCATTCACGTTCACTCGTCCGTTGTGTTGTTCATGCGCCTCTCCATATTTCTCCTGCCGCCCTTTGAATAACAACCATCAGCATTATCATCACCCGCTCGCTCCAATATAATACTCCCCGGCCATCGACTGCAATGCTGCTCCGGAGCGCATAAATCATAACCACCCCTCGCCATATATAATCGAATACCCAATCTAATAACCATAATCCACCATGGCAGACGGCGGACCTGGCTTCGAGGGCGTGCCCATGCAGGGCCCCGACCCCTACGGTAACCAAAACAATGCCGAAGGCTCATATAAACCGATGGCACCCTACGGCGCTGCAAACTACAATAGACCATCAAAGCCATCCACCGCAGGACATCTATCAAGATGGTTCCAATTCATCATCCGTCACCGAAAGGGCCGCGACAACCTGGCGCACGTTAATAGGTACGTCCGCTCCTATTTTAACAACATTCCACAAAGCTTCAAGCTCCAAAAAGGCTAACACAACTCCGGCGATAACTAGAATCCTCTCTACAACTTCAGGCACCGACAAACTCCTTATGCTAACAGGGTACACCCTAATGGCCCTGACCGCCGCTCTCGAACGCGTAAACGGTCCCTTACCAGCCGGCGTCGACCTTCTAAAAGCCACAACAACCTACCCACTCCCCGCCTTTCCCGCCATTCGCTCTTTAGAAGTCCGCCTAAAAGCCTTATCGGGTTTAATCTCCGACTTCCGTATTTTCTCCCGTCTCTGGGGTCTCTTCGGAATCGCCGAATGGGCCGTCCAAGTCTACGAATCCCCCCCGAAAGACCAACAACTCCGACAAATCGCCTACGCCCAAGTATGCGTCAACATTGTCTACCAATCCCTAGAAAACATCGCATATCTATCACAGCATAAGATTCTGCGGTATTCGAATGCCACGCAGAATAAACTTTGGGCCTGGAGTTGTAGGTTTTGGGCCGCCCATGTGGCGTTGGACTTTTGTAGGTTGTGGAGGATTAGGATGTTAAGGCATAATTATAAGGGTGTGACGGATGCGGAGGATCATGAGTGGTGGAGGCAGATTAGTAGTAATCTGTGCTGGGCGCCGTTGACGATTCATTGGAGTGTGGAGAATGGTGGGTTGTTGGATGGGTTTACCACCGGTGCTTTGGGTACCGCTGCCGGTATTTTGAGCGTGCAGCATGTCTGGAGGCAGACTAGGACTTGAAAGAGGGGATGAGCTGGAGGAAGAAAGCTAGGGGAAGGAAGCGAGCCTAGGTCGCGAGGCCAGTTATAGGTAGGGATATTGTAGGATAGATGGGAATCTTGGATATATCTGGGCATATACTTAGTTATTTTTGGAACGGGTTTTCCTTATCATGTCGGTTTCTCGGGGTTCAGCGGTTACGTTTTCATTTCATGTATTTGGTTGCATTTTTCTCCATAAGACTTATTACCATCTCATCTCAGGAGCAGGTGCCATTAATGCTAAAGCTGACAGAATAAACCGTGCGAATCGACTAGAATGTATAAAGCACCAGGACGCCAGCAAAATGTTGAAACAGAAACCTTTAGTGTGAACGGCAAAGTTCTATGTACAGGGCTCAATTACCACGCCCCAAAAAAACGTGCTCTTCCGCTAAAAGGAAACGTGCAAAAGAATCACAGCACATCCTGCGTCTTCCGAAAATCACGCTTGAACGAAATCGTCGATCGCGAAATAGTCCCGTTAGGACTAATCGTCGCCGCAAAGTTCTTCGTAGCCTTCGGCAGCGACTTTGATAGCAATGCCGATGACGCCGAATTCTTCCCATCTCCTCCGCTTCCAGGACTTCCACCGTGTGCGCCATTAGCACTGCCATCAGCTAGCGCAGCAGCCGCTCTCCGACTTATGGGGAGATTGAATGGTCTCGAGGGCCTCTCGTCGATTCTGAAGTGAACAATGTGGTGTTAGTATGATGGGAACAGGTCCAGAAGCAGTGGGAGGCAATGATGGTGAGGATGTTGACGCTGGACGAGTGGCATCAGCGCAACAGAGGCTTAAATCTGTGATAACATGTGGGCCGCAAGGGTGGATAGGTGGGGGGTACGACATTGGAGTTTGGCTCGCCGTGGTTACGTAAAGCAGATACTTGAGGTTTGGAAGTGTCTGTCGGATATCCAGGACAATACACTTTTGGGACTCCATTAACTGTATAGATTATGTTAACTCCGGTAAAGAGAATCCGTACGGGGGACGGGCTACTGACCTGCTCGATATTCTTGTTTAACAGGAATATTGCATATTCGAAACGAAAATATGGAACGCCTTTGGCCCACAGCGGGAAACTGAGGGAGTTAGAGAATGAGCCTCCACGAGGGCTAGATAGCATTGAACTTACTACCGGGAACCTTGGATGACGCTAATGGGGTCATGAACCATAGACGAACTACCTTTGGGGAGGACCGGGTATCTAAGATAGACACTAAGGTAGAATGATAGCATATAGACGAGATGCGCTACATAACCAAGAGCAGCAGCAATGACGTCTTCATTATGTCCCTCCGGCGGCTCATTAGGTAGGTGGAGATTGCATATTGTGAAGTTGAGAGGTTGTTCAGGAATCTGAGTGAAGGGTTTAGGTAAGTATCAACATCTCCAAGCAACCCAGGAAGTTATCTTACGTGTTCGATGGGGTATATCTTTGTGAGATAATCGAGAATGACTTTCCTCCGAGTCGCCATAGCAGTCGCAGTGTTTCCTGCCTCGACAACCTTTTGATGCAGCTGTTGCTTGGCATTCTGAAGATGTAGCTTTGCGACCGCACGGTTCTCTGCGCCAGCATCGATAGCGGCCTTCCGACCACTGATACTTTGCTTTAGCGCATCACGATGCTTTCTCAAAGCCTCTAATCGCTTCCTCTCCCTCGAAACGATTTTCCGTGCATCCTTAAGCTCCAAGTTTTCCTCATCCAAAGCCCTCACATGAGACAGGTACTCTGCTTTCGAAGACGCAAGTGAATCCATTTGCTGTTCCACATGAGCTTGTGTTTCCATTGCGTCGTAGATACACTCCTCCAGGTTCTTTAGTTTTAATATGGCGTCGAAAGAGCATGATTCTGTAGCCTCTGCCAACACCCGTTTGGTGGGCCGTGGCGCAACATACTTCTTGACCAGTTTCGGATCCAGCTCGCTGAAGATGGTGTAACAACCGTCGGAGAGAATGATGACCACACAGTTTTCCGGGAATGTAAAGTTGAAGTTTTCAAGCTATATCGACTGTTAGCATAGAGGACTAGGTACCTTCGGAAAATAGTTGGGTACGAACACTCCGCCCAATAAATTGAAGATACGATAGACCGATATTCAGTTCTATCAGGAGCCCAAAGTCACTACTTTGTTCTTTCCGCGCCCAAATCCGTATTATGAGAGAATCTAGCCGTGTTATCGCAGGACCGCACTCTCCCAGCTCGAAACTTTGAAACGTGGGATTCTAGATAATATATTGTTAGAAAGACGACTCCAAGAAAAACCGTTTTGGTGGTATAAAGCATACGGTAGACAACGGGACCATCTCGCTGATATAAAACGGGTCATCTGATAGCGCCGTCAGCCCCCAACTCTATTTTCCCAGTAGCGCATATACGTTGAATGACGCACCCCCCACAGAGTCATGATGCAAGGTGAAGAAAGTATCAACTAACTTCCCCAACGTCGCATCAACCAAATTTCTCTGCCTTGTTGTCGCATTTTCAAATATTGTCCCCGCTAGTATCGAGTTTGACCGTGTGTTTCGCCGTCTAATCGGAATCGGCCGTCCACCTTCACTAACAGTATCTTCGGGAAGATGGTGCGTACTACTCGAGGCGCCGGAGGTCGAACTCTCAGCAGCTAATGTTGATAAGTCAATAGCGGACCGAGAGTGTGTCAGAGTCCTTTCTTCCTTGTAAACAGCGAGTTTCCCAGGCGATCTCCAAGTTGTAGCTAGGTTTTCGTCATCGTTGGACCGTCTGTGCACTCTTGCCGGTTTTGAAGATATATTTCGAACGGCGATTCCCTTGAGATGGCGCAAATGACGACCCTAACGCTCAGACGATCTTAGTACGGGGTTTGATGATATGTACGTATGTGCGGTTTGTGCAGGGCCTTTCGTGGACCACTTACGTTTGGCGAAAGGAGTGGGCGATCGCGTGTCGCCCGCACGGGAGTCGCTGTGCCGCTGCTAGTTCTTAGATTGCCATCGGGTATGTGAAGCCTTGCGCCGGCTGTCGACGTCGACATCGCATTGAGCGCTCGCGGGGGGTGCGGGAATTGTGAGGGTCTTTTTTTATGTGCGGTCGGCCATATGCATGTATGAAGTGCCACTGGTTTTATGAGATGGCGGAAGCGGAGAGATGAGATCGCGCAAGGTGTTGCGGGAACGCAGGATGACGTTTGTTTCGCTTAGTCGCACAGGCCAGACGGGCGCCGGGTCCGACTATAAAATTAATTAAATTTGTAAGTAGATGTATGCCTGGGGATTGTTCCCTACTGCTAGCTGCTAAGGGGGGACTATTCGGGGGTATAAGCTAGTAATCAATTAAACAGCAGTTGATTCTTCTTCAACTAGCCCCATTCATATTAATTGTATAAGTACATTCAAGAGACAGCTATGCTACGGTGTATGGCAAGCCGTTGACACTTAGCTCGACTTAGCCTTTCGAGATATCTTGGTAGGTGGATAGATATACCACGCGCAACACGAAATCCGATGTTACGAAGTACTTATTCTTTTCAACTTACAGCAGACGGTCTATTGAATGTGCAGGGCACCATCTTTAGTCGGCCATATGGCCCGGTTTTGTAGTCAACTGTACGGTACAATAACTATACCAAGAAGGAAGGAAGATACAGACTAGTTCGATATATCAAATTTGAGTAATACAGTTGAACATAATGTAGATATGTTTCTTTCCGACCCACTCTAGCTAGATCTAGGAACAATTGCAAAGGCCCAGACTAATACTTTATCTTGCATCGTCTGCCCGTCTGCATGAGCTTGATATTATTACTGTAGAGGGCACTGTGGTATACGTATCGGAAATCCCGGAAAGGAGAACGGGGCGTCTCCCCAATGCCTGTTCCTAATCGCGTCGCTGTTCAACGCTGCTATCAACCTAGGTAGCGCATTGAGATTCATCGGCTCCCGAAAGTAGTCCAACCAGATCACACCGGTCGTGTGATAAACGTTATCGGCAAATTCTGCCATGAGGCGGCGGTTCATCCCCCAATCAAGGCCTAATCCATTAGACCACTTACTCGGGAACCCTTGCCCAGAAGCATTCAGGAAATTATAGTACCACATCGACTTGTTGCTGCCCTGTTGGTTGTGCAGCATGTCGAGGATTCGAGTCCATTTTTGATCAAAGGATCCAATATGGTAGTTGTACTCTAGTAACCAACCACAATGAGAGTTAGATCTATAGAGCATTCTTTTTCTCAAAATTTAAAAAGGGAGGCAGAAGTCTCACCATCTTGCACCCTAATCTGCATACCACCAATAGTAACAGTCTCATCTGTTGTATTATCTCTCCAAGGTGGACCCTGAATTCCACCAAAGCTGTTCTTCAACCCCCCCTCAGTCTGGATGACCAAGCGACCCTTACAAGCACCAAGGGTGCTTGGCCATATGTCGTCCACATAGTTTTGATTGGCGCGGATGCCATAAACAAGTGCTGTATAAATATAGCGTCAGCTGTCATGTAACTTCGGTTCTTCCAATGGTAATGTATACATACTTCTGTACACTCCGGTGGGATCGTTAATAGCCTCCCAGAGCTTTGGCGCAACATTGCTATCCCCCCGTATTTTTGCAAGCACAAACTCAGTAGGGTGGTTGATGAGCCACTTGAATATCTCCTCCATGATTCTATTTCGTAGAATGGTCAGCTTTCTGAACATCAATCTTCAAGAATCCATGCTTCATTGCACCGTACAAACTTGGTGCGTATTTCATATCCTCGGGCCCGTGCACAGATATCAACTCCCCGTTACTGGCAAGCTGAAATCTCAGATCAAACGCTCTGATACCAAAATTCAATTGGTCTTCGATTTTGGAATTATCCTTATCCTGTGTCCAAGATATTGCTGTCCCTCCACGCCCCACAATGCAAGCACTATCGTGGGTAGCAGGCAGCAGCATCTCAATGATTGGCCGAGTGAGAGGCACATGCGACATCCAGGACGCAAGATCATAATCTGGCACGACCATGATCCTATTCCCTTCATGATGGGCAACCTGGTAGACCATGAACCCAGGATTTCCCGACGTTTGCTCGTTCGAGAACTCGATCTGGGTGAATATGCCATCGCCACCGGCAAATGCATCCTGTTGGCGAGTTCGAAACCGACGGTGGGCGCCTTGGTTGGGACCCGAGCCCACTGTGAGTTTGAGTGGGACCATACTATATATCTCGCGATAGCACACCAATTAATGGATTAATTCATTGTCCGGGAGGGTAGGTCGTCGTCAAAAAGGGACTACGTACGTATTTGGGTTTGTAGGGTAGCCCCCAAATGTTATCTTTCCAAAGGGTGCGAGGTCAATAGTCTCTAATGGACTGGCATCACTTTGCCTAGTCTCGACAAGAAGGTTGTATTCAGTGTAATTGATCAATTTAAATGCGGAACTTCTGGCTCCAGCCATCTTGGATGATTATGGGTCAAAGATGTAAAAAAAAAAAGTGGCGATATATATGTATGGCTTTGAGTCTCAGGGAAAAGGTCTTTGATTTTTTATTTGTGTGTAGCAGAGGGTCTTCTTCGATGATGATGTCTTTTTGGTCTACAAAACCATTCCTTCTTATATACATCTATCCGCCCCCCTCCCGTAGCTATAATTTGGATATATCCCGATCGCGACATCTCCACATCTCCAAAATTTTGGACCCTGAGATCCGAACAGCGTTAGATCGGGCCGGCCGGTCCCTGCTTCAAAGTAACCTCAGCCCTACCATACGGCTGAATCTCCTCGATCGATGATCTCACGTCCCGAGTGCGATCAGATACACGAATCATGAACTTGATTGTTAATTGATAGTCCCGTGTAACCTGATTACCTATATACCCACCTTCTGAAACGAGTAGCTAGAAGCGGCACGGGAGGAATGTGACGCTGCGGAGCGAGGTGCATTGCTTCTAAGCGACCTCAGCCGTACTATTATCTATTTACATGTACGCTAGAAAGCACCCATTCTTGCTCGTTCTCTTCCTAAATAAGTGGTGAGAAGTAAATTCTTGTGCTGCCTCTAGTCCCGAACTAGGCGGCACAAAAAGAGTGTGACCGTGTGCGGTCATCTGCAGGTTGGGCACTGCTCCAAGCGAGTTGGCTTTATCTCCACGTCCTTCTTCTTCTCCTTAAATAGGTGGTTCTGAAGTGAGTGAGTACATGTAAATGGCCAATAAGGATAACAGAAATACGACGAGACTTTGTCCAGTTCATGAAGGCTGGTTTACGAGCTGACCAAATGAAACCATTAAAATTAAGATTCAGAGTTTATCTCTTCGCGTTGTCCGTGTGGTTTTTCCTCTACCGATGTGAGGCCCAGTCTAGAGCCTGGGCCTCGCGGACAATCATTACAGCGCTCCTATGTCAAGTCGACCAGTCTTAATTCTTCATGCTACTATAACTTTGTTAAAGTATCTTCAGTTCTTGCTAGAACTTAACTCCTACTGTAGTGGACTTCCTCTGCTCCTGAACAACCTTCAACACTAAGTTACTAAATATGTGGATTTCAGAGGCTTCAATAAATGGTTCTCAGGGCTCGAAGTCTTCAAGCACGTAAGCAAGGTTATATAATATCCAAAAACAGATCTCCAGTGTACAAAAAGGTATCCCGGAACGCCAGCTTGCCAGTACATACTTAGTTCTGTTATAAAGCACCCCCGAACAGAACCCTATCCAAAATCAAAATGTATATCGTATAATGGTGATGCGAGGTATCTTTCATGCGAGAGGCACTATCTGCCCAAGTTGTTGAACCTAGCCTGGAGGTCATCGTCGCCGCCTCCGCCTCCAATAGCTTGTGCGACACGATCTTCTTTCTGACCTTCCGGTTCCCCTAAGCCTAGCGGCGTGGTTCCGAGCTAGATATCCTGAATCAGTATACTGCGGGGATTTATATCAATTAAACCTTCGGGTATCCTTACTGCCATTTCTCTATCGACACCGATTTCGTCCAGGACTTGATTTAGAACATCGTCTGTTTCTTCCTCGTCTTCCAACCCATTAACGTCGTCAATAGCCTCCGACATTACCTCTTCCCGGAACTCCATCATGTCGCTTTCCTTCTGGAAGTCCATCATAATCTTTTGGAGGGCGGGAAGATTCGTCGTGGCGTTCATCGTGCGTAGGAGTCCGGTAGCTCCTTTCATGGATTCCATCATCTGTTGGTTGGATCGGACGGTCTGGATTCGAAGAGATATCGCTTGTAGCTCGGTGCGCATTCTGTAGAACCGTGTGATGTAGCTGTGCTAGATGTTAGCATCATATTGTCGTCGGGTATTCGGATGAGTATTCATACCCTCTAGTCCGGACGAGGTCTTTCGCCTGTGGGAGGTATCTTCGTCAGTATTTTTCTGGAGGGGTATTGGAGGTGCAAGATACCGCCGTACCTGGATCTTCGCAGCACCCATCTGGCCATTTTTTGCAGATTTCTTGATATCCTGAATCAACTTTTTCTCCTGTTGTTCCAGTTTGGTCCTCTCCCGATCCAGCTCCCTCTGTGCCTTCTCAAGCGCCCGTTGGTTCTGAAGAGAGTGAGAATGCCATGTCAGCATATCGAGAGGGCGATGACTACGGCGGGAATGTCGGAAGCCTTACTTTTCGCAGACGCTCTGTTTCAAAGCTGTGTCAGTGTAGATTCATTGGGTCTGTTGTGGAAGTATCTGGAGACATACCCGCGGGCGTCAAGCGTTTCCCGAATGCCCATTCCACTGTATATTCGTATCAGCATATCTGCAAGGATCCAACAGCTACAGTATTATCCAGAGCGTACCGATATTCATGATTGCAGGAAATGCAACAACCGAGATGGCGATACGGCGGGAACAGTTATCGATTACAGGCGATGAGGTTGTGTGTGGCGAATGAGATAAGAATGGGGAATTTTAGGTAAGGAAGAATGATGGGACAAAGTGGCAGCGGAAGAGCATCGTCATCACAACCGGCTTGGTCGCGTTTACCCAACTGACCAGGACAAGAACAGGCTGCAGCCAGCAGTTACCGGACCGCCCAGACAAAGCAGAGCACCGGTCAATACAGACAGGGGAGGAAGCACTTAGTTAGTATGTAGAACAGGGGTGTCTGATACGAGGCGGAAGTTCACATGAAGATGGGAAGATATATGCGTTGTCCTCGGGCGTACACCTCAGACCAAAACCCCGAGCTAAGCTCCCCGGACATCGAATCAGAGATCAAATCAGCGACCGCCAGTTGTATGTGCATGAAACCGACAGGAGAGTCTCGAAAAGAGATTGATCATATGAACCGACGAGAGAGTCTCGAAAGAATCCGGCCTAGTCCAGTGTATTCCAAGCAAGCTGACTTCACCAGAAGATCGAAGAGCATTGCCGTGGCGCCACCATCACAGACAGCCCTTGGAATTCATATCTACCTAGGCAGTGCTACGTACTGTGTGAATTGATCGGAACCGAGTGCCCCCGCCCTCGAACTCGTCTATCTATTACATAGTACGTACTTACTATGTAGTAGTGGTGCAGTGCAGTGTGGGTGCAAATTTTTAGCTGATATCAGAAAGTCTTATTGGCAGCTGTCGCCCAGCCCAGTCCAGCCGGCCAGCCAGTTTCTGACGTTGTTGTGGATAGTAATTTTCGATCTTTCCCTCAACCACCAATTCTTCCCTCCCACTCTACTCCATCCCTCATCTACCTCAATTCATATCTCCCCTCTCCACCTGCCCGCTCTACTACCTCCCCAATCGCCAGAGGTTCCCTTTCTTTGCCCTGACAGGCCGAACTAGTCCCTTCCGATAACCGTCCTTTCCGTCCTTTTGCGGTCCTCGCACCGCCGACAACCCGAAAATGTCGCAGCGATACTACCCAGCAGAAAGCTCTTCAAGGGGGGCTCGACGTCCTTTCGCTCGAGCTGCCACCACTCCATCAGAACCTTCCGAGCGGGCCTTCTCGGATTCTGGTTATGGAGGCTCTATATCTGAGGATGTCCGTAACTTCGATCTCAGCGAGCTTTCCGAGCTCAATGAGGACATGCCTATGCCACCCAGCATATCCACCCTTACCGCCCCAGGTGCGGATGCGAGTATGTTCACCATTCAATCCATACCGACACTCGGATTGAGGTACTGACCTTTCTTCTTTCTAGCCGATGTCGACCGACGACAGCATCAGATGCATATCCAACAGATGCACTAGTATGGTTCTTCCATGATCGTTCCATGTTTCCGAGACACTAACATGGGATTTTAGCAACCAAAACAGAGTCGCCCTGAGCCGGTCCATTTACAGAACGATCGATACCCTAGAGGTACGGGATCTATATTTCCTTAAAATCTAGGCAAAGACCAATTCTAATTTGTTTCACAGGGTCTTCAAAATATGAACCAAACATGGCCAATCCACTACCCTGCTGTCCAAAGACCCGAACCGACCCCGATGCAGCGCAAGGTCTCGATGACCGATGACTTCTTCACACCCGATACTACTGGTTCCCCTTCGATGGAACGATTTGCACCCGTCCGACGAGCTCTCACCAGTTTTGACCGCCGACCGAGCCGAGAAGTTAGTAGATCGGGAACACCAGAGCCTCGATTAATGTCTCCACAGATCTCACAAGAATTCAACATCCTCAAACTCGATCTTCGGATAGGCTCATTGTCTCAAAGCGAACTGGTTCACTCCCTTGAGAAGGAGTCCATAGCATCTCTCTTGGATAACAAATTGACGCAGGCTATCAAGCACCTGCGTTCCCTTCGAGATCGTATTGAAGACACAGCATCCAAGGTCTTGGTCACCGGTGACCTCAACGCCGGAAAGTCGACATTCTGCAATGCCTTACTAAGGAAGAAGATTTTGCCGGAGGATCAACAGCCATGCACCGAAATTTTCTGCGAAGTCTTGGATTGCCGGGTCAATAACGGAGTCGAAGAAGTCCATGCCATCTTCAAGGGAGCAACGTACGACCGAATGGACGAACGAACTTATGAGGCCCGACCTTTGAAAGATTTGGAGGATATCGTCATCATGGTCGACAAATACTCATCAGCCAAGGTTTACGTCGAAGATTCCCGGCCAATCGAACAAAGTCTTCTCAGGAATGGCGTCGTTGATATCGCCCTTATCGATGCTCCCGGTCTCAACATGGACTCCGTCCAGACAACAGCTGTCTTCGCCCGACAAGAAGAAATCGACGTCGTTGTCTTCGTTGTTAGCGCGGAAAACCACTTTACCCTTTCGGCGAAAGAATTCTTGTGGAATGCAGCGAACGAGAAGGCGTATCTCTTCATTGTTGTCAACCGTTTCGACAACATCCGTGACAAGGTCCGATGCCAACGTATGATCTTGGAGCAGATTGCCAACATCTCGCCACAAACCTTCAACGATAGCCAGGATCTCGTGCACTTCGTCTCATCCAATGCAGTTATTGACGGAAAGGATCCCGACAAGAGCCACGACTTCGACAACCTAGAGAGCTCTCTCCGAGGCTTCGTCCTCGACAAGCGAGCCCGTTCCAAGCTCGGCCCGGCTAAGAGCTATCTGCTCAACTTACTTCAAGACCTTGAGCAGCTCGCTCTTATCAACAATAACATTGCTGGTAGAGAATTGGATGCTTTGAGATCCGACCTTGCCCAACTCACGCCCAAGTATGACGAGTCTGTGAAGGCCAGAATTGCAGTTTCGGATGAATGCGATCGACAAATCGAGGATACCTGTAACGCCGTCTACCGCAACTCCCGCCGTGAGATCTCTAGAACTATCGACGATGTCGATAAGGGCAACCATATTCCTTGGCGTGGGGTTTTCAACTCCTTCCAGTTTGCCGAGGAGACCCGTCGAGCAATGCTGGAGAGCATTACTCGTGCAGTCGTTGAGGCTGAAGATGGCGCTCGCAGATCTACAGTTTCTGGTGTTGGTGCCATCAACGCTTTGGGAGTACTACACTTGAAGCAGGAATATGTGGAAAGAACTTTCCGCCCTGACTTCATGTTCAAGAAGAAGAGAGATGCTCTCGGTCGTCATATCAAAACTCAGCTTGACGCCTTTGACTTCTTCGATTTTGACCGTCAAGAGAAGGTTGCGGGTATGAGCATGTCCCTTACAGTCCTCTCCGTTGCTGGCTCTCGCATGTTCAATATCAGCTCTTGGATCGACGGCGTCGTCCAGGCCACAAATATCGTTGGTCTTCGTAACGCCAAGCGTCTTATCATCCCGGCTATCATCGCCGGTGTTGGCGCCGCGGCTTACTGGCTCATCAGCGACGTTCAGCGGGCCATCCCCAAGAAGCTAGCAAAGAAGATCAAGAGGGAATTGGCAGAGATGGACTATGTTCACCAGAACTCGGAGCGTATCTCTAAGGAAGTGCGCAAAGTGCTTCGTTTCCCTGCCGAGGAACTCCGAAGCGGATTCCAGAAGAACATTGAGGGTCTCAAGGTTAAGAAGGAAGAAGCCACGAAGAGGAAGGGTGAGTGCGAGGTTGCCGTCAAGTACTTTGGAAACCTTTTGCGTGAATCCCGTGAGCACGCAGGAGCTGTTCGACGCTACGATTTGGAGGCTGCTTCAAACCATTAAACGGAGTTAATCGGTGGGCAGCGAGCACGAGGAAGAGAAGGTTGATGAATCTCAGGTAATGGCAGATTTTCAGGATACGACTTTTTTTCTTTTCTTTCCATTCAACTGTAAAAAAAATGAATTTGGGATGGTTGGAGTACTTTTATAATTCATTCGAGCGGCTCTTTCGTTTGTTAACAACCCCCCCCCCCCCCCCATCCTTCCCTCTCTCTATTCCAACCACGCCCTCGCAAAAGCATCTCCTTTCTTCCGTTTTTTGTATGAGCAATGAGTTTATTGCGTTTTCATGATAAAATTTTCCACGCCCCTCTTAAAACCCACAATTAGCCATATCTCCACCTTTTATGTTAGCACGACTCGCGTATTCATTCAAACTTTTGTTTCTGTCGGGTTCGAATTTACATGTCGACGATGACGTTTTTGATGCATGCCCTTTCTTCTTCTTCTTCATCGAAACTTCTTTGAGCTGCGGATTGCAGGGACAAGATGTGGAGGGAAAATGGAACAAACTGCAGTCTCTTTCTTGGATAGATATTATTTTTTTTTTGGATCTCTATATGAGTGTATTTACAACTTTTTTACCACGATGCATGCTGTGTGTTTCGTCCGGTTTTTTGAGCCAGCCTCAGATTGACCTAGCTAGTAGATAGACTTTTTTGTAATGTTATAAACACAAATGGTGTTAATGTTGACTTGAAACTCCATCGTGATCGGTCAACGTTGCAACTTATCAATACTCTTGACTGGAGCGGTGTAAGATCTTGACAATACCGCCGGTCTCCTCAATACCCTGATGAACTTTCCTTTGCCATGGTGCACGTGGTGGCTGCGAACGACCGATATAACGGCTGGCTAACTAAGTCTTTTCAGTCGTCTTTCGGATTGGACAGTTTTGTATATTAGAATTTTTCTTAGAAAGAAACTATTAGAGGAAGGGTTCCATGCTCACAGAACTAGAAGATGCATTGCGGCATGTACTCAATGTTTTTGATTAGCTCTCAATACTGGTCCTCGAAATTCGAGGTTGTTGGATTTTGCGCGTTATGTGAACGAACTCTAGCTCTGGTGCCATGGTGCATGGTGTCACGAATTTCTTTTAAACAATTATTAATAATATCGTAGTGAGCACAAGTCTGAGATCACGTAACCACCATGGCGCCATAAGATAGAATCAAGAATCTATCGCGCTGTGGGGTAATTTTAGTTGTAGTGGTGTCAAAAACGTCATCACTGGGACAGCCAGGTGCTGGAGCTTTCGTCTTGTAACCGCTTCGTTAGCAATCTCTCGACGGAATAGCCGCGGCTTGGCCGCATCAAACAGAGCACCTAAATCAGGCCGGGAGGGCTTCTAGAAAGTAAGTAGGTAAGTACTTACTTTAGTACTCGTTAGTTTGGCGTATTTTAGGGTTAACAACTAGGCCGGTTTTGCCGATTTCCAACAAATACCATAGTATGGTATAGTAGAGTAGTATCTGACATTAATATCTAAGTAGATGTATCTTGATAATAGGGTCTCCGATCGTGTAACGGAAGTCTCCAGTGACTAAAAATGGGCCAGAGAGAATTCCTTAGCCAAAAAGTTCATAGCTGGCTATATATATAAAGATTCCCTGGCATTTGACATATTCGCTTTACGTATACTCTTAGCTGTAACTCGATTTGCTACCTGTAGTCTTTTACGAATAGCTATCATCAAACATTGTTTCCTGACTCTTCCTAACTTTTAATTTCTATTAACGCTTACATTAAAAAATGGCTTCACAAAAGAAACTTGTTGTCGTCCTGGGTGCTACCGGGTCACAAGGCGGTCCTGTCGTGGAGCATCTACTAAAGCACTCCTCGTCCATATTCCGAGTCAGAGCCGTAGTGAGAAACAGCGACTCAGAAAAAGCGAAAGCTCTCGCAAAACTGGGCGCAGAGCTAGCTCAAGCAGATTTTGACGACGAAGCCGCTTTACAAGCTGCTCTCCACGGAGCCAATGCTGTCTTCTGCAATACAAATTACTTTGATCAAAATACGATCGATTCCGAGCTATACCGTGCACTCAACGTTGCAAAAGTAGCATCAGAGATTCCGGAGCTGGAAAACTTTATTTTGAGCAGCCTTCCGGACGCGAGAGATTTGTTTGGTGGTAAATACCAGCGGAATTTTATATACAACTCCAAGGCTTACATTAAGGAGGGGATCCGAAAGGGGTTTCCGGAGCTGTGGAAGAAAACGACGGTATTCTATGTTGCATACTATCATCAGAATTGGCTGAAGTTTCCAGCGGTGTTTGGGCCGATAAAGGTTACGTTATAATACGGGTTCCGATTGAATAAGAGTGCCTATGCTAACTGATATATTGACGATAGCAACAAGATGGGACCTTCATTCTCAAGATGCCGCATCCAGGCAATTTCCCTGTATCTATGGCTTCATCCCTCGATACAGGTGCAATCGTAGATGCAATTTTGAAGGCCGGATCAAAGTATCATAACCAAACCGTGGCACTGGTTAGCGAGCGTATGCCCGAGGAAAAGAAACTCGCGATTTGGGCGCAAGGTTCGCTGCACCCATACATATAATAATATACATATCGAAAAGGAATTGATGAAATGCTAACCCATTAGCAGCATTGGGAGTCAAGGCCGTATACCAGGAAGTAACACCAGCGGAGTATAAGAAGGGATTGCAAGCTGCTGGTGTTCCGGTAGCACTTGCGCATGGATTAATGGAACTTTCTGAGCTAATTGCTCGCGAGGAAGACTATGTTCAACCGCCAGGGGTTATCAAGGGTCAAGATGTAAGTTATATACATACATACCATACTATCTTGATGTAATCCAATGAACAAGGTCGCTGATACTGGGTTGGGGTAGATTGTCGATAGGAGTTACGAGTTGACGAATTGGGAGCGGTATGTGAAAGAGGAGGATTGGTCTTCCTTACTCTGAAGGACTAAGGAGAGCGGTAATAACAGGCGGGATCACCTAAATTGGGAGATTTGTAGATGTAGTATAGTGATTGGCTTGGCTAAATCTCAGTCGATCTCGCACTTTCTTATTCCTCCTATTGATCGATATTCGTATCATAAACAGGAAAAGTGAAGGGACAATTACGGAAACCAAAAAGGCCAAGGTCGAGGCTCCGGAAGGATTTAAATTTCTAGGCATGAATGCTTGAGTACTCGACAAGACCGTCTTTTATTGTTTCGTGGTGATCGATATCTCGTGAATTCGAATGTTGTATATGTATATTATATTGAAGTTCGGAACCCATGCTTGTCGGAAATTTCGGCCGATATAATCCTATAGGTCGTCTACCTCAACCTCACTCGCTCGCTCTCTCACTCTCTCACTAACCTTCCGTTCACAATGGCGCTCCGGCAAATAGCCAGAGCAACCTGTCGCCACCTCAACCGGCCAACCCTCTCCCTCCTCTCAATCTACACCCAAACCCCCGCCTCCTCCCCACCACCATCCTTCCTCCTCCCCTCCCACAACCACGAAAGACTCCTCCCACCAACCTTCCACCCGATCACAATAATCCAACAACGCCGCCACGTCTCCATCAATGTCCGTTTCCCCGTATCTCCAAATCTAGGCCCACAATTCATCGAAGAAGTCCGCGTCCGCTTCCCCTACGATGACGAAATCACCGCTTATAACCCCACTTATATCGACGAAACCGGTGCATTAGTGGGGACTTATCCAATCGATCAAATCCTCCGTGCTTACGATCGGAATAAATACCATCTAATCCACATCTCCGGCGTCGACCGACTAACCGACGAAAGCGAAGGTCATATCGTCAGATTATTCCCCAAATCCCTGCTCCTCGAACGACTAGAAGCCGAACGACGCGCAGAGCGAGAAGCAGCTGATGCTGAAGATGCTGACCTCCCGGGGGTTAAAAGGAAGAAGAAGAAATCTGGAAGAGATATAACTAAAGAAGTACAAATATCTTGGGGGATAGATAAAAATGATTTAAATACCCATCTGAAGAAGATTGCGAAATTTTTGGAAAAGGGGAATACGGTGGAGGTTATGATTGCGAGGAAGAAGAAGCAGGCTAAGCCGCCGCAGGCAAAGTTGGATGAGATGATGGAGGTTATTGAGGAGTTTATGTATTACAATGGTGGGGTGGAGGTCAGGAAGAGGAGCGGGGAGGTTGGAGTGCAGCTTACTATGGCGGTACAGAGGCCGGAGGATTGGGTGGTTCCGCCGCCGAGGCCGCTGAAGGAAGTGGAAGGGGAGGAGCCGATTGATGAGGCGGAGTTTGAGAAGTTGCAGAGGGAGAGGCAGGAGAGAATTGAGGCGGGTGAGCAGGAGGGAGTAGTGCAGGAGGGGCAGAGTGAAGGGAAGAAGCATGTTCCGGCATGGCAGGCAAGAGGTGAGGTATCTTAAGTGGTTGCCTTTTGTACATATATAATATTACCATGGCACCTTGAAAAGCGTAAGGCTCAATATGCGAGCATTGTATATTATGAATAATGGTACCGTTCCAGTAAGCCATTTCATCGTCCCTCACTTCCCCCACTAGTATACAGTCATTCTGAAGATGCGAAAGAGAAACTTGGTATATGATTTTCGTGGTTTATCTACCCGAAAGGATCCAAACGCCATGATCGATATTGTTGAATTTGCATGACTTCCAAATGCGTAAGAGTACTAGGCAAAGCAAATCCTCGCGTAAAGAATAGGGATTTTAACTGAGAAGAACAAGGATGACGGAATCGCCTCGTAGGAACCTATATCACCACAAACATCGAATTAGTTCTTTCCTTCCCATCTTCCGGTTGAAAAGAATAAAGAGAATCCATATACATCTTGCTGATAAACCGATCCTTATTCACCGGCCGTCCCTTCTTGCCCTGCGCATTTCTAGGTGTCTCGGTCCACATCTCCTTCACGTTCTCGAGCACCATGTTGCTGTGTCTGTCGAAGGCCTTGACTCTGGCGAGGAGCTTGCGATTGTTTCGACACGAGATCAGGACTTGGTTGTGTGTTCGCACGGCAGTCTGTAGGATGGAGAGAGGGCCATTGGCGAATTCGTATTCTTCTAGTTGGGCGATCTCGTACTCGCTGGGAAATTGAGGGTTAGTAAGGGTTGCCTGATGGAAGGAGAGAGTGTATGTCTGTGGGTGAGAGGGTGACTGGAATGCAGTTGTAACGTACGTGAGTTCGGATCGGGGCTTGTTTAGGAGTTCACTGAATTGGATTGTTAGCTTGTATTCTGAGAGAGGTCAAAGAAAGGATGAGATGTATACTGACGCCATGGTGATGGTGGGGGTGGTGAATTGTGGATGAGAGGGAAGAGTGTCGATGCAGAATCGATGGTGGTGGTGGTGGTTTGGAGCTTCTGAGTCGCGTTTGGTGTAAAAGAAGCTTTGCTGTCGTACAATCTTTTGATCTTATCAGATTAGATTTAGTAGTATTAGTACTAGTAAGTTGAAGTTATCAGATCCCTGCTGTGCCGGATTGGGAGTGGCGTGGAAAACAAACATACCGGATCGGGGCGTCCAACGCGTGATATGAGACATCCAACGTCAAAACAACGCATCAGGCAGAGTCACGCCTTTCGTGGCTGTCCGACACCAACCCCGACCCCGACCCGGAACCAGACCAGGCCTGGTCCCTCAGAAACTCCACATCGTATTTGCTTAGTCCGAGTCGACAAAGATGTGTACATCCATAGAGTTTTATTACTGGCAGGGCAGGTCCATTCGCTCTTTATTAGCCGAAAGCATATGCGCATGCATCTCATCCAGGTCAGTGTCACGTCCTCTTGCAGCTGTGATTGGACCGCTGTGGCCGGGAGTCCAGCTGCCATTGCACTAAACCCCCAAAACCGCTAACATACATATCCTGCTACAGGTATTAACGTTGGTTAACCTCCCAACCTCTCTTCTTTCAATCACGATTCCCCTTCAAGCCCATCGCCAAATAAACTTCCCCAAACAGCCATGTAATTAACCACCCACGGAGAAAAAATTCCTTTCTATCAGTCGACTCTCTCACGAACCCCGTCGTTCTTTTTCAACCCCGAAAAAGTTATTTCACTTTACTTTCTTTGCATTCTCCACTCTCCTTTCAGCATTCTCGACGTGTATTATTGTATTGTCCTGTGCTTTGTGTATTGTGTATGTGTGGAGTCTCTTTCAGCGTTCCTGGTTTCACGTTCCATATGACAACAGACAACGGACGACCAAAACAACATCGCCAGGCCCGCCGACCGACACTCCTTGACTTGACGACCGGATTGCAGGCTCTCGACCAGTTCGAGGGAATCTGTTTGTTCTGTTCTGTAGCTCTGGATTGCTAGTCAACTAAGCTTGGACTCCTGGGAATAAGTTGGCAGAAGGGTTCTATCCGACAAGACCATCACGAGATAGACACGACAAAGACTTCTGCCCTATAACTGGACCGCTTCACTGCGATTCTTGCCCATAGGAAATACCTCCCGATAGACACTATTCATATCATAGTACTCTCACGTTTCGTCGAACGCTGGAACTCGAACTGGAACCTGAACTCGAATTGCTGCTTGGAACTCCTCGATATTCTCTCATACAACACAACCGCCAAAGTACCTCCTTTCTTGTGCATCGACAACTTCCAATAAAGTCCCCTCTATATATATACAGAAAAGGAAAATCCTACAAAACGGCCACTGAACTCGGCGGACACGGCAGGCCTCAAAAGAGGCCATGGCTAAGAAATCATCGAAAACGCCGGCGCAGGCTGGTCAGGACTCCGACGCTGACGCTGCTGGCTCCGTACCAACACCAACACCCAACATAATCCCGCCCGAATCTCACGATGCCTCCAGACAGAACGGGCATCCTGCCCTGCAACCTATGCGATGTGAGGTGACCTGATCATTTAGTATCTGAAGGATTGATTGATTAACCCCTCTTTGGTCAATTAGTGAAAGTACTCTACAGCATTGACGACCTATTACCCAACTGCCTGGCACGGGCTAAAGAGGTCGTCCACGTCCGTGTCGCCCATCTCGACGAGAACACCCCAATTGGCTTCGTGGACCTCAAGACCTGCGTCCTCAATATCGTCTACTCGAGGTTTGTGCCATAAAACTTTTCACTGGATCGAGGGATCTGTATTATGTGATTATTTAGAGCCTAATTGTCTTTGATACATCTGGATTACTACAGCCCCGAGATTATGCATCACCAAGGGTGCGATTACTCTGTCTACACATACGACTACTCGGAGCCGGATACCCCCATGACAGGATTAGGTCTTCTCTCCTGGGTCCTTTCACTGCCGACACTCAATGGGCAACAACCGGACCCCGATGCCATCGATCCTGCGCAGGCGAGTCGGTTGGTTACTGGACGGGTGCAGAAGAATTTGCTGGGGATATTTGCTGGAGACGTCAAGGAGACTTTGGAGGTTAGGATGAGGCTGTGTAGGGTACCCACGCTGAGGCAGGTCGACTATCTCAACCATATGAACCAGTACTCGCAACTCGCCCAGAGTATCCCCCCTGGTGTTGACCCAGCAAGCGTGTGGACGAATGGTGTGATGGGGCAGAATGGGATGGGTGGCCAGTACGCTCAGCAGCAGCAGCAGCACGGGGGACCCGGTGGGATGGCATACCCGTATATGCCCCAAGGAGTGGGTGGATACCCTCCAATGGGCCAGTTCCAGCAACCCCCACCCGGTCATATGAACCAACCCCCCCAAGGGTACCCCCAACCATATTCTCAAAACCTCCAAGCACCTTACCAGAATCAATCATCAGCACCCCTCCAGCAATCCCACGGCACCCAAGCACCTAGTCCAGCAAATACACAGCTTCATGGCACCCAGCAGTCAGACGTACCAGAAGCTGGGGCTCCAATTGCACCCTCAATTGCTGCAGGGCCGTCGCCGGCGCCATCATCACAGGCTCAGCAAACCACAGACACCCCTGCACCAGCCATTGACAATGGGGAACCACAGAAAGCCGAGTCAGCTGCCGACTCCACCCAACCTGCAGTGAAGAAGCGCCGAGTCTCCACTAAGAAGCCCACAGGCAAGCCCAGGGGACGCCCCAGGCTAACGGACATAAGGAAGTCAAACACCGACCCCCAACCCTCGTCTCGGGAGGGGCTTCCGCAGGATCCAGCGGCGGCCGATACCGCGCCAGTTACTATAAAACAGGCACCTACCCCTTCCTCGGTTGCACCCTCTCCTAGCCTAACTTCCATTTCCACATCTAACCTTAATCATACCTCCACATCTAACACAGCGCCCCCGGATTCTAATGCTGGGTCGCCTCATCCTTCATTATCCCAAGCAACACCCTTACCACCTCCTTCATCAGCAGCGCCCTCACCTGTCGCCCTAGTGCCTGTCGTCTCTGAGACTACAGACATGGCCACACAGCTTACTACCATGTCACCACCTATTGAAGACAGAGACATTGAGATGACGCAAGACATATATAACGATGCTGACACAGAGATTGCGGAGTCACCACGTGATAGTGATGTCGACTCACTCTTCATCGGATCATCCCCACCCCCCTCCCACTCTGAAGCTGCGGAGCAGGAGGCCAATGAAACATCACCAGCCCTGGAGACTTCACCTGTCCTCCCTCGCCAGCCTAGCAAGGGTTTCTTTCCTAGTCAGCCGCGCCAATCGAGTTTCGCCCTCCAGGACGCTCTTGCCCGCGATGGGGGCTCTGATGATGAAACGGCTCTACCGTCTGGTGGGCTTTTATTTCCAACCATGAAAACGTCAGACAAGCAGACGCAGGATAAAAGCTCACCATCTGAAAAAGCAGAGTCGCCCAAGGATTCGCCCAAGGACGTGGACGAGTCGGCGTCCTCGACATCTCAGACTGTTGTACCCAGGAAGCGGGGACGCCCACCGAAGAATCCTGACCTCAAATCTGACGCGAAGAAACAGAAAGAGAAGAAGGCTACACTCAAGACAGATCCCCTACCCTCCGATGCCCCGATCCCAACCTCACCTATTGAATCGAAATCGAAGTCAAAGAAATCCCCACCAGTCCCGATGCTAGTTGTACCTACACCAAACCTACCAACGGGGCTAATTCTTCCCGCCCCTCCACTAAAGGAAAATGAGAACCCACGAAAGCGCAGAGCGAGCGATGCTGGCTCAGATACTGATGCCGCCCCCGCGAAACGAGGCTCGACTACTGCTCTGGTCCGTGCGCGGATCGAGCGTCAGATGCTGGAGAAGATCGCGGCCGGCGAGATGCCGACTTATTGTATGCATTGTGGAGCTATCGAGACGCCAACCTGGAGGAAAGCGAAGGTTATGATGATGGATCCAGAGACCGGCGGCGAGGCCGAGAGAGAAGTGACCCTTTGCAATCCCTGTGGTCTCTGGCATCATAATCATGGGACCATGAGACCTGACCAGTATTGGGATAAGAAGGAAGGGGAGGACAAACCCCCGAAACCCAAGAAGAAGAAGCAGAAGAAAAGGGTTTGCTTAGCTCCTGAAGGGTCTGTTGTCGTGAATGGGACGGTTGTAGCGCGTCCGCCGTGTCCGTCTTCGCCGCCGGCTCGCGAGCGTCACAGAGCAACCAGTCCTCCCGGACCGAGTAGGGATGGGGAGTGGGACCAGGCTGTTAACAAGAATCTTAGAAGGATCCAGTCCAGTCCCTGCGGACTCGGGACGATAGCGGAGCCGATCAGCCTACTTAGCCCTGACCAGAAGACGCGAAGAAAACTTTTCCCGGAGGCAAAGAAGTCGCCTACTGGACTTGATGGCGCGCCGACTCCCGGAACTGACGCAGGAAGCGAACTGCATGATCCTAAGGCCGAGTCTATGTCGCCGGTGTCACCGGAAGAGCCCGTCGGCAGTCCTGAGATGGAGAAGGAGAACAATCCACCTCCGGTTGATACCGCCATTATGGAACTTGACTGGGAACGAGAGCTCGAGCGAACGTTGATGCAAGCGAATGCGGAGGCAGAGGTACAGGATACACCCACGGAAGGGGCTGAAGATGCCGAAGATCAAAGCCCTGAAGATGACGAACCGACACCGAGGCCACGAACACCTGTCAACCAGATGACGCCGGCCAACCCCGAGTTTAAGACGCCGATCAGGCTCACGCCGCTCCTTGCAAGCATCAACGTTGATAGCCCATCATTTTGGAAATCTGGGATGTTGGGAGTCGCCACGCCTTCTGGTAAACTCATTAGCGGACACCCGACGCCGACACCCAGCAAACTTTTGATGAACATGAATATGAATATCGTCAGTCCAGCCACGGGCGAGATCATGCTCGAGTTTCTCAACGAGTGGAATAAAACCGAAGAATCCATGAGAGCCACTTCACCAACCCCTGCCAATGGAGCGGATGACGACAATGACGACGCTTTTTTCTCAGAAATCAACTTGCAGGCCGTTGAGGAGGAAATGGGACTGACATCCGAAGGGAACGCCATGCCAAGTAGCCCTCCAGCAATGTTTAACCTCTACGATGAAGAGCCGGGGTCCTTGGTTGATGGGATTAGTTCCAGCCTCTTCAGTGACGTCTTGCCTACGAGTCCTGGGAATGCGACAACATATACTTTGGATCTTGGGGATGGACCGGCCAATAAGGAGGCCCTCGAGAAGCCAGAACTTGAGGCCATCGATTTGGATTTTGACTTCGATGCTGCGCTTGTTGTCGACTTTTCGGATCTAGTTCCCAGCGGTGCTGCTGCTAAGGTCGCGGCGGTTGCGAGTGCTAATGCGGCTGCGGGTTCTACGGACCCAGCTGCAATTGTTGCCAGTGAGAAGAAAGAATCTTCTGAAGACGATAGTTCGTCTACCGAGGGTAGATAACCCCCCCCCTCAACGCTTCTCTTACTCTCACCCCCCTACTTGCTCTTATATTACTTCCTACTTTCTTATACGCCTAATAGAAGGGCTTTCGGAGCGGAGTTAGGACGGTGCTTTCTCCTTTTTCGAATATATATATGCCCCACGTTGCATTTCAATGCATGATACGGCAGTTTTTCATTGAATGATTTTTCATGTTGGTTTTCATTCTTTTACCTGTCACGGCGTTTATTATGGTGGTTCTTTTTATATAAGATTCCTTATAAGCCTGTGATTCATCATGTATTGCGAATACCCCTTTTTTCCTCTCTGCTTTCTCATGTATTAAACAAAAGCGTGTACTGCTTTTACTCTTCAGCCTCTTGAGGTCTTTCTCAAGCCTTTTTGTGAGGACTGCTCTACTTTCTTTTTTCTCTTTTTTTTTTGCATAGACATTATGCTTTTTGCGGTTCCTTTTCGATTACACAAGAGGCATGTATCATAGCGGCGGCATGGTCCATCGAAGGACCGGTTACACTTTTGTTTTTCTTCATCTTTAATGGTGGTGGTTTTCAACTACCAGAGCCGGCTGCGATGAAGCAGTTGGACGTTGACGGTTGTTCTGCATGTATATTATTTACTACACTTTGTCTCAGGCAGGGAGAAATAGTCTCCCGTGCGAACACTACTTACTTAGTGACTCACCTTCGATAGGAAGGGCTTTTTCTTGGGTCAAAGAGAATAATGGAAATTAGAAAAAAGAAATATTATTCAAAAAAGTCGCATGGTATCCATGATGTATATTCGTAATTCATGCCCTTGCCACGAGGAATAAGATCACAGCGTGGGAAAGTATGCTCTATCTTCCCCCCCAAAGTATCAAAAGGAAGATAACATGACCAAATCCAACCCTTGTTTAACAATCCAGGGTTTATTTCTGATCGTAGAATAGTTCTCGGTATGTATGGGTCGCTTGGACGACGGCTTCGATTGCGTTTAGGTCTATTTGGGTACTTCGTCAGCTACTTCTTCTGTATATATTTCAGAGGAGGAAGTTATATAGAAACCTACCAACATCGGCCCCAAAATCCGAGGATACGAATTCCTTTATCGACTGGTCGTTATTTACCTTCCCGATGACTTCGACGACATTGCCGACCGTTTTGACATTTGTGTCCTAAACATATAAAAACACTATTAGCTTCTCTTTGTAATTTTTGGCTGTACAAGAAGTATGGGTGGAACGAGGCTTTACAGCGTCCAGCTGGATAGCGACGGTTCCCTGAGCGTCGATTGTAGCGGAGCCGCCTTGGACTTGGATGACTTTTCCGGCGATACGGACGGTTTGGCCGGTGAAGTTTGAGAGGTAGCTGGCGTTTACGCGGGGGGTTTGGTCGGACATATTGTATTTTTGTAGATTAGATGGTAGTAGTAGTTTAAGGGTGGGGGATGGTGGGGAGGATTTGGTTTTGGAGCTGTTGGAGCTTTTCGAGCTTTTGTGAAGGAACAAGGCTGGGAAGACGCGACTGGGTCGAGCTACCTGTTCGTTTAAAATGCGCGTGGATGTCTTGTATTATATACAGCTCGTATCTACAGGATTATATTATATACCGTATCCACATTCAGTCGTAAAAAAGAAAGAAGCCATAGTTGGTTAATACATGAAAGTCGTAAAAAGATCCATCGTATCGTAAAAAACATGCCGCATAGACACTTTCGTAAAACCATAAACCGTAGACATAAAATAGGATAGTAGATTCATAAAACCGCCAAAGGATGGCACCGATGCGACCCGCCGACCAGGGATTCCAGCTCGCCCGGGTACATCTGGTTCAAACACCGAAAGTACGCCCCATACTGATTCACCAAAAAGTATATAAGCCGCAACCGCAGCTCGTTGTCCATAATATAGCTATCCCTTGCGATTTCTCTCAGCCTCATGACCGCTACCATGATCAGGTGATCGCTCTCGGGAAGGAGTGAGAGATGACCTAGTCGCCCGCCGCTGGCGGTGATGACCAGCTGGCCCAGACGCTTGAAGTCGCCGATGGGGAGGGTGTCGAGGAAGAGAGCGGTGTGTTCGGTGATGAAGCGGGCGGGGACTATATAGCCGTGGATTGAGACTCGAGGGGCGATTGGGGGCTCGTGATAAGGACGGGAGATGGAGAGTCTTTGAGGTTTGAGTTTTGGGACTGATATTGATATTGATATTGAGGGTATCTTGATGGGTTTGAAGGCGAAGAGGCGCCTGATGCGGCCCATCGTCGACGTCTACGCTTCAAGACGAAGAAGCGAACGAGCGAACAAACGAATGAACAATAATGATAATTGTGTATTATCCTCAATTACTATACTTACTCGGTATGTAAGTGAGAATGCAAATGGAAGTTTTAATTTAATGTCGCGGCTAGCCAGTTCCAGCTTGGACATACCATTTTGATATTTAAATTCATTGATGTTTATATAATTTCCCTGGGTTTCTTGATAATTGCTTACGCGGAAGCCGGGAGGAGGGTGTCGCGCGAACCGTTATCAATCGAGATATATCCAGTCCCGAATTAATCCCAATTCAACCGTTTACTTTTTTTTTTTCTGTTTCGACCAACCACGAAGTTGCTTTCGAAATCTACCAACAAGCAAAAGCAATCGCAACCGAACCGGCCGGCCAATTCATTGGCTATTTTACATCCCTTCCTCCTCCTATAATAGAGCTATAGAGGTCGAGGGACGGAAGGAAGGAAGGAAACCGGCGACAGGGGGGGAAGGGATATGATATGTCACTGCTATAGCTAGCTCGAGCTACCCCGGGTCATGTACCGCCTCTTCTCGCGCCATTACGGCCGCGTGCTACCCCTCCGCGGTTATACCCCCTCGACGACTCTCCATTACAAACCCCAGATCTTCGTCCGTCGCAATGGCACTGCTACATCTCCAAACGTCGGCGGAGGAGGAGGAAGAGAGGGAGCTACCCCAGAAGACGACCTCCCTTGGTACCATCCCCGCTGGCGCCGCGCCCTAGCCTCCCTCATAGTCGGCATCAAGCTCCTCGCCTTCACCCACCTCGTAGTCTCCAAAGTCTTCATAATCAGCCAATGCGAAGGTCCATCCATGTTACCGACACTACCAACATCCGGCTCCGTCGTTGTAAACAACTTGTACTCCCGAGGTAGGGGTGTCAAAGTCGGAGATCTGATTGCGGCGCATAGACCGGATGATATGGATGTTATGCTGTTAAAGAGGGTTATCGGTATGCCCGGCGATTATGTGGTTGTGGATCCTATGGCTGCTGGGAGAGGGGAGGAGACGATGATGGTTAGGGTTCCTGATGGGCATTGTTGGATTGCTGGTGATAATCTGTCGCATTCGATTGATTCGAGGTTTTATGGGCCTGTGCCGTTGGCTTTGGTTATGGGGAAGGTTGTGGCGCAGGTTGCGGGGGGTAGGAGGTGGTTTACGGACCCTTTTACAGAGGTTTCGAAGAGGGATTGAAAGAAAAAAGAGCTTCCAATTGTATTATATTCTGGGACTTTTTAGATCTCTGAAAGCTAGTGCTTCTTTCTATTCGATATGTACATATAGAACAAAACTCCCAGGTAGATATACAGGTACTATATACAAAATATATATGTAATATGCTTCTGACAGGGCTATACTTATATATGCTCCGGGTGCTTCAGGTACTTCATATCCCAATCTGTTCGGCCGAGTTTCTTCATGACATCGATCATGGTGTCATCGAATTCGACACGCCAGAGGTCTGCTCCGATGACTTTCAGGTCGTTCTTGGCGATGAAGGAGCGGAGGTTGAAACCTAGTCGCTTAATTCGTGCTTCCTTCGATTTTACACCAGTCGACTTTGTGGAAGTAGAGGGAGAAGCCTCTTCTGTCTTTGGCGTTTCGGTGGGCGTGGTTGGCTCTCCCTCTTTAGCTTCAGCCGGGGCAGCGGCTTCTCCTTCCTTAGCTTCAGCCTTGGGTTTCACGGGCTGCTCTGGCTTCTTTCCGATATCTATCCTACCATTCTGTTCAAGGATGAATAGACAGTATCTGTGGTAGCCTTCTCCCTTGTGGACGTATGGTACTTCATACGGCGCAACCTCGTCACGGCCGTTGTGAGAAGTGCTCACACCGATAACCATCGGGTTCTCAATCGATATCTCGCAGTTTGTAACCATCCACTGTAGATAGTAATCGAACCCGTTCTTTTCCAGATTCGGCTTGTCTGTGCAAGAATAATCGTATATCAGAAATCGAAATATCCACCAGAATACTTACTTAGACTTTTTGTAAGAGGACATACCAGGATCAACAACCAGAACCGTAACCAGCCTTTTCTCTGAATCAAACTGCTTGACCTGAACAGATGGATACCTCGTCGCATTCTTCGCCAGGACTTTAGCTCCGTGCAGCAAATTCTTGCGTCTGAACCGCAGCGAAACATCAATGATCGGGTCGATGGTTGGTAAAATATCCGGCACAACGTTCATCTGCTCTATTCTCTGCATGAGAATCCTGCGCTTCATTTCCCGCCATTTTAGTTCATCCCAGTGTTGGTAGATCTTTCGGTACGGGTCGACTATATATCAGTTCTATATCAGTATAACTGGCCCAATATTTCATTCATCTGTTAGAGGTTTAGGAGCACACACCTTTAAGCTTATTATCATAAGTATACTTTATCCTCGGATTGTTCTTATCGATATTAAGTTTTAGTTCATCGATGTACTCCTGCATCTTCACAATCCTCGGACTGGTATCGGTGAGATTGTGAAGCTTCTTCAACCCAGCTATAGCCTTCTGCTGCTCTGCGATCTTAACCAACTTCTCCTCACGATCATCACGGAGAACTTTTAGCGCCTCCTGGTAGCATTTAAACGGCATCGTCTCGATCGTGTGGAGCGATCCGTCCGAATGCTTGGACTTGGCCTTTCTACGACCAGCAGACGTTGGTGGGGCGGACTCGGATGGTGGCGGTTGTGATACATCTTGCGGGGTAGATGAAGATGCGGTATCGACTGGAGGAGGAGGTGATGAAGGGGATTCGTGGAACGGCGGGGTCGGAGATTGGAGTTCTGTGGATAATTGGCGTTTGAGGTAGAGGAAGGCTGGTTTGGAGACGGCTCGAGGTCTGCTGCCTGCCTGCAGGACGGCGCGGGAGCAGAGCGACATTGTTGGAGTAGGTTGAACTTTTTGATATTAAAGTACCCCGCTACCTCATCGCATAGGAGGTCCTTCCTTCCTTCCCTCAATTGGCCCTCCCTTTGTCGTGAAAGCTATCGTGGGTATTCGCGCCGGGGATATTAAAAAACCTGACCTCGAGTCGTGTGTGTAAAATTTTGGTGAGGATGTTGCTTTATTTGCGTTGATAAGATAAATCTTTTTTCGCTTCGACGACGGCCATAAATTCTCCAACGTCAACTCTTTAAAAAAAAACGAAACCCGTACCCCGCGGATACACATCCCCCCCCACTACCGCGCCAAACTCAGTTTGCGACCAACATCAAGTTTTAATTGGGAAGGAAAGGGACGGTGAAAAGCTGTGGGGAGGAAATGGCGTCGAGTTCGAGTTCGTCGGCGAGGCTGTTGCGCAGGTCGGGTGCCTCGTTACAGCGGGTCTGGAGCAGGACGGATGGGTGTATACCGACGGTATATAACTTCCAAATCAAATGATCTATCGTCAATGCAAGAGCTAACGACTATTCCAGAGCTACAATATCCTCTCGCGGCGGTTTATGGCCACAGAAGCATCCATTCCAACAGAATCGACAAATGAATCCGATCCCTGCGTCAAAATCTTTGAAAGCAGACTACGACCTCCAAGGACCAGACAGCAGATATTATTAGATCGTATGGACTCCCTTAAATAATATATCTCCTGCTATTTAATATTCGAGATAGATAGAACTAATTGGATATATATATAAAACAGCTGCCCCAGTAACAACCACCCTCTACAAATTCCCCACCCTCGAACCAATCCAATTCGTCAAATACGACGCAAAATTCCTCCACCTGCCCCTCCGCCGCGACATCCTCCACCGCGCCGTAGTCTACGAAGGAAACGCCCACCGCCTTGGCCGCGCAAAGACCAAATACCGCTCCGAAATCGTGGGTTCTAACAGGAAGTTACGTCCTCAAAAGGGTACCGGTCATGCCCGTCTGGGTGACGTATCATCCCCCATGCTCCGCGGCGGTGCCAAAGCACATGGTCCCAAACCTAGAGACTTTAGAACCGACCTGCCGAGGAAAGTGTACGACCTGGCATTTAGGACGGCGTTGAGTTATAGATATCGGAAGGGTCAACTTATTATCATTGGAGAGGCTATACATCCTGAACATTCGAAGACGAGGTATATGAGGCAGATTATGTTGTTGAATAGGTGGGGGGCGGCGAACGGGAAGACGTTGTTTATTACTATGACGAGGAGGAATAATTTGTGGTGTGGGTTGAATATGCTGAGGCAGCATGGAAGGGCGATGAAGGTGGAGGATGTGGATGTGAAGGATTTGTTGGAAACGGGGAGGATTGTGATTGAGCAGCATGCGCTGGAGTGGTTGGGCGCAAAACATGGGATTGCCTTCCCGCCGAGGGTGAAAAAGTCAAAGAAGAAGGCGAAGGGGGAAGGAGCGGTCGAGGCGGTGGCTACTGAATCGGTGGTGGAGGGTGATGCGGCAGCGGTTGCTGCTGTTGCTACTGCTTCTGAGGCGGAGGCTGCAGTTGAGGCTCTTGCTGAAGAATCGTCGACAGAAGTTGAGGCGGAGGCATCTCCAGAAACCGATGCCCAGTCGACATTGGAAAGTGCAACTACCCCGCCGGCTACTTCTACCACTGCAGCACCACCTTCTTAAGATAACGGCATTGTAAATATAGAGTACTGAATTGTAAATATACCATTTCCCAGAATATGAATCGGCCACCAAGCTATCGGCCCCAAATATCAATATCTCAAAAAATCCAACATAGACAACAACAGTGAATTATAAACCTCTAGTTGCATACGAGGAACAGAGTCTCGATGAATAAGTACCACTTAAACATATCCCCAGTGAACTCCGAATCAAACCAACATAAACACCGTAAATATAAATTGATATTCCGTCAACCCAGATCCAACCGCAAAGTACCTACGCCAACCTCCAATCCCCCTCAGCATGCTCATGCCAATTCTCCCCCCCACTCCATCAAAATACTAGTAAACGCCTCATCACTCCCCGTCACAAAATACTTAAAATCCCCCTTCAAATCCCACGCCCACCATCCACTCTCAACCCTAATAATATGTGCCAACGAAGCGTCGTCTTCAACGATAAAAGGACAGGTAGGTTTATACCCCCTCTCCTCATAAATTCTTGCGGTGAGAGGGGACATATGATGGATACGAAGCATCGTGTGTCGTAATGTAGCCTCCGCGAAGAGTAGAGAAAGTGCTGGCTCCAAAAGTGTGGTTGATGAAGGATCGGAACGACATTCTGAAGGTTGTGTCGGCGGCGGCGGCGGCGGATTGTTTGATGTAATGCTTAATTTCTGCTGCATTTCATCATTTATTTCATCCATTTCATCCGACCAGCGACCATTGCCATATCTAGATGGCTCTGCCACCGGCACTTCCTCTTGTAAATTAGGACCCTCCAAACTTCTTTCTTCAGCAACTCCAACATCGCCACCGTCTAACTTTTCCGAACTTTGTTTGTTAGGCAGAGGAGGCGGCGATTCAATGTCGGCGCCATCTAAAAAGTTACCATATCCACTGTGGTACAACGGGAACCCGTACGGATATTCACTTAGAATTTCTTCTAGTATCTCTTCATCCGTCCTAGGTCTCCGCCTCTCGCAATGTGCTTCTACCATTGTTGTTGGTTTTTCTGATATATATATCTCACCGCGATGAATTGGGATGCAGTGGATATCGATGATGTGGTTAATTTACAGCCTGGAAGCTTGAGACTTTATACCGCCTCGTGGCTATTCATAGAAAGTTTGAAGAACATCATCTCAAACTCGAGTTAGATCTGTGATCGATCGGGGAAAACGCCCCCTTCTTTGATTTCCCGGAAATCCCGGATTCCACAAAAGTCTATTATATTGCAGTCGATCCCCTAAGAAGTCTATTATAACAGCAGTTGTATCATACAATTCTTTCGTATAAAGTGGTTTTTCGAGAAAATAGAGAAAGGGTAGATGAAAAGAGGGAAGAATAGCGAATATATTTTTAGTAACGAAGAAGAAGAGCAAGAATACCCATAAGAACGCCTCGCTATGTGCTAAAAGGTGGAAAGAAATGATATACCAGAATAAAAAAAGAGGTTTCTTGTCGACAAGATAATAAAGGTCCTCTACAGACCTACCGTTTTTTGCAGTGACGTGAAATTTCCTGTTGAATGAACTATCTTTCAATCATGAATCAGATATCTGATCCATAATAGCGCTTCAATCTCGCAGGCCTGTCGATGAAGTACTGCCGTAGAGAGAAAGACACAAAAGCTAGAAGACTTCCGGACTATATTACTAATTGTAGTCGCGAAGCATGCCAGCAAGATGGGTGTTTGTTATTCTACCCCTTCTGGGCTTCTTAGTCTTCTTGCTTGTGTCCTTCTGCATGGCTTTCTTGATCGTAGCTGGGTCGACGCTAGTGGGCTTCAACCCTGCTCGTTCAAGTTCGCCCGGCAGTTCAGCTGGCGGCGGGATCACGATCTTTTCCCAGATGTTCTTGAATTCTTTTTAACAAGAAAGCCCTATGCGTTAGCAAAAGACACCAAGACAAAAAGCGTCATCTCACCTCCCCATGGTAGAAGAAGAAGAGGTTATTACCATCATCAATCTGCACATTCAAACTCTTATCATTAATCCACACCATCCTCGCCTGCCCATCCTTCTTCGTCCTTGTCACCAAAATCGCCTTCTCAGCCTCTAACTCATCGATGGTGGCCAGCGCACCGGACCACCCGTCCTTAAGCTCCTTGACACTCAACCCCTGCGCCGTCGTCGACGCCTGTAGGTGTGTAAGCAGCTGCTGTGCACTCCTGATATTGTGCAGCGGTTTAAACGCGTACGTATCCGCCGCAGGGTTGTAAACGAGCTTATCATGCGACCTAAGGATCTCGATCATAGTAGAATCGAGAGGTTTGGCAAGGAACTTCTCGAGGTCGGCGCGGGTGAGCGGTTTTTCGACTTCTTTGAGGTGTTCGACCAGATGCAGGACCTGGGTCATGATGTATTGACCCATGCCTGTGTCGGCTGGCTGAGAGTAGACGACATTGTTCTTCACTGGCTTCTTGCGTTTGGCGATGGCAGCAGCGTTGGAGGAGGAGTTACCGCCGCTGCCGCTTGCTCCTGGGGTTGAGGCCGGAGAGGGCTGTGGAGCCGGAGCAGGCGAGGCGATGTGACGGCGAGCTTGGGCGAAGTTGCCTTGGTTGACGACGCCGGACTTGAAGCCCTTGAGCTGGGAGTTTAACGACATTTTGACGGGTTGGGAAGTGGAGAGAGAGAGAGAGAGGCCGCTAGGAGGATGGTGTGTCGTGGTTGAGAATGAAAGTGGTGAGGTTGGCGAGAAGATGGATGGAGGTTGATGAAGGAACTGGCTGTCCCAACGAGGGAAGTCGTGTTTCTGCGCGACAGCACGCGGCCGCAACACCAAATTTGCAGGGCGAGGATTCAGGCCCTCTTCGAGTCACCACAATCCAGCCCAGGCCGACCAAATCACGGGATAGTCAGTATAAAATGGTCTGTACGGTTCGGCCAATAAGCCATATGAGCCTGTATCCCAGCAGATGTATGTACGCACGTACAGACTGTTAAAAACCGTGAGCGAATAATCGAGCACAGTTCTATTTTTGACTGTCCCATTTCATGCAGGGTCGCTGCAGCCCAGAAACCTGCTACACGCCAGCAGCCGCCCAGACCTGGCTGTCGGTATCACCTCAGCTCGAATTCTGAGCTATTCAGCTATATTATCTCAACTTTATTTCGTCTACATATTCCTCGCTCGGTAATTGGAGCCGACGGCTACAGATAAGGTTTAAGGGAGAACTGATATACCGGGTATGTATATTCGCAATTGAGTATCAAATTGTCCGCCAGCTTCCTCACGGAGAGGGGGGATATCATTCAGTGACAAAAAAAAAAGAGGACCAAGAAGCAATGACATGCAAGCTTAAATCGCAAAGGCTTCCAAAAAGGGAAAGAAACATTGTCAAAGAAGAAGAAGAAAAAGTAATCAGAATGCCAGTATATTACAGAACCCAACAGTCTTCATCTGTCGGACAGAGAAGTTTTGGTTTTCAAATACATGATCAGGTAGAGATGGGATAAACAATGAAGGAGAAAAGCAAATTGGTATAATATATTACTTGTGGTGCCGGAAAAAAGATGCCGAAATGATGACAGGATAGGTTGTGAATGGATCAGCTACAAAGATATAATCAGGATTTCTTGCCCAGTACTCCAAAGATGATGCCCTTTTGGTTTTTTGTTTTGAGTGCTCAAACAGTTGCTCGGTAGTTTAAGAGAGATGCTGTGGAAAGGGAGAAGGGAAGGGGAATATATGCCGCTTAATGTTGTGGATGGGTCTGAACAATGTATGTGAGAGAAGACATAGATTTCCGGTAGTGCGCGGGATTGGCTCGCAAGTCAACCTAGATGAATAACACTCGCTAAACGAGAGACAAGAAACGAACAAGAAATACATCATTGCTTTATGACAAGAAGCCAAATTGCTTGATAGGGGACAAGAGTGGGGGAGGATAGGGTGAGAGATTGATGGTAGAGACTTTCATTAAAACGAATTTCGAGAAACAGTAGCGGAGTGTCGACCGCGGCCACTGACCGGTAAATGCTGTGCATGGTTTTTGTTCGCCAGGAAGTAGAAACACCAAATGCCCCAAGTGCTGTCGAAAGTAATATGCGCTGAAAGGAAATATAAACAAGACAGGGTTCGTAATCGTCGTATCATAGTACACCTCATTCACAATAGAACGAGGAAATTCAGGTAATTTTGGGCTACTGCTGCGCAGCTACGACACACCAGTGTCTGTGATAGACCCATGCATTCTTTTGGCAGTCCTTGCTGCAGTACTTGGTTCGTCGGCAGCGTCTGCACTTCGCAAACTGTCGTGTGTATTCCTCCCATTTGCCACACTGAAAGTAAGCACACTGCCTAATGCCCCCACGAGAATCATCCTTCCTACAGAGATTTCTCATGACAACACCGGCCCAGTATTGCATATCCTGGGGGTGGTGGCGAACTGTGAATTTCTCAACCAGTGGGAATATGTTAAAGTCATCAGGAACAAGGTATTCCTCCATTGGCGGTTCAGGCGCTCGGACAGGAGTCTTCCCATCTGCCTCATCGAGAAGGTGGATCTCAGAGTTGATGGAGAGGTTGGGAACGAGATGGGACTTTTGGAAGTAGGTGCGAAGATATGTGTACTTAGAAACATAGGCGAGGAGCTGGAGGGACATGAGAACGTCATCCTCACGCGGCATCGATGGTAGGACGATTTGTTGAGAGGACGGGTTGTTTGGAACGAGCCCGGTGAGCTGAGTAGGTGGCTGGATGGTCATTGGGTTCGGGCTGGTGCGGTTGATGAGCTGTGAGAATCCGGGTGTCTCGGTAGCGTCATTGGAAGGGTCCATGATGCTGCCGTCAATTGGCGATCTATGCGTAATATTGAAGGTTTCAGCGTCCGGGCCGTCGGCACCGGTCTGAGTATCCATCGTCATCGGGGTATCATCAGTTTCAACCAGCATCTCAGTGGAGCGAATAGAAACAGTGACACCGGATTGGATATCTACGATCGGTTCATTTCCGCTCTCGACACCGCCGGAGGTGTTCGACGAGACCTCGTCCGAATTTCCCTCAATCTCGTCGGATTCGTCTGACATCGACCGGGTATGTCTAATAGAGGGCCGGTTGGTAGATCTAGACATTCTAGTTCCACCTGTAGAGATAGCTACGGGAACACCGGATGTAAGAGGATTTGGGGTGGTAGGCGACTCTGGCTGGGAGGCTGTTCCTTGGCCGAATAGCATCGATGGGAGCCTATCCGCATCCCTAACCGGACGGAACCCAAATGTCTCCGACATGTCGGCAACCTGCGAAGCATTACTGCCGCTAGGGAAGCCTTGGGCTGCCGTTGGCGCAATAGAGGTGATCTGTGGGAAGTTCGCATGATATCTGAGCTCGGAGACGCTCCTGTGATGATGTGGTCGCAGTGGTCGGTCAGCGGTTATGGCGGGTGCAGTAAGCGGCACGGAGGAGTCGGAGTTTAGTGTGGCGTGGTCGTTGGGAAGAGCGTTAGGGAAAGGGACTGGGATTTCAATAGATGGAGGAGGAGGTTGTCGGCGAGCTGCTCGCTCTGTAGATACGGAACCTGAGCGCTCAGTGGTGCGCTCAAAGTATGAAGCAGAGGATGCTCTGGCTTCTCGCGGCCTCAGGGAGGGCGCTGTATTGTGGTTGTGCCCGGCACCAAGTCCTCTCCTTACTCCGGATTCATTCCTCATACGATACCGTTCCATCACCTGGATATAGTTGTCCAGAATAGTTGCGATCACGGGGACCATGTCCGCCTCGACGACACGCTTCCTGACATCTTCCGATCCGCGAACGCCGATATTTACAACGCATTGGAAGGCAAGATTCCATTTCCACATGTTCATCAAATCCTTGCTGCGACCCTCTTTGAGGATGCAGACAAGCCGTTCGACACCGCCATCGACGGTGAGGATATCACGAATCCGGGCGGAGGATGTTGTGAGATATGCGAGATGGTTTAAAGAGTTGATTAGGGGTAAAGTGGAGGTACAGTCCAATGCCCTCCGATCGTAGAGGGCAGTGGTGATTCCAACAGAGGCCTTGTTGACATTTGGGATGCTAAAATTAACTTCTCTCATGATTTGATAGTTCGGATGGAAAAAACGTGGGAAGACGAGGTTGGTGAGGTGAAAGCTGGTTGTGGTTTGACGAGACGGAGAAGCTGGGACAACGAGGGAGCGGGATGAGAAGCGTCTGAGCGGTCTGACTCGTCTTCTTCCGGGTCTTTCAAGGGGATGGAATCAAAGTCGACATCCAACAACAGACTCGAGAGAATATGATGATAATCGGAGGAGGTTTTTTGGTCGATGAGGGAGGATCTCGAACGTGGTTGAAGGTTGATTGATTGGGAATATGGAAGGGCCCTGTTGAGAAGCTACCAAGTTAGGATTTTTCCCGCTTTCTTCCTGCCTCGTGGCAGCAGGTGATGATGTTTTACTTTGAAGGGACTGGTGCTGACTGATAGCAAAAGACCGATAAAATAGGAAAGCGAAGCAAAAGGGACAAATAAAAATAAAATAAAATGATAAAATGATAAAAAATAAAATAAAGTAAATGATAGGCTAGGATGGATGGATTGGGTGGATGGATGGATGAATGATGAGAGGAGGTTGGTAATAAAGATAGTGATGCGAGGACAAGCAGCTGTTAGGGGGCAGGAATGATATTAACCAAAGAAAGGATGACAGTCGAAAAATGAAGGATGAGTAAGTCAGGTTCTGGAAGTTCGGGGCAAAAGAAGCAGAGGATGAATAAGAAAGAAGAAGAGAAGAAGAAGGAAAGACGGAGACAAGACAGCAGGCACAACAGAGCAGAGTTTTCCTTTTTCTGAGGAGGGGGTAGGGAGGTAGGAGGTGGACCAGTGCCCGAACTAACCTCGACTCGGTACGCTCGAGTCAATGCTGCAGCTAACAAACAGGTCAGAAGGACAGACAAGTTTGATGCTCGATGATGGTGGTGATGGTGATGGAGATGAGTGAGAGGAAGAGGAAGAGGAAGAGGAGGAAGATGATAAGAAGGAGGAGGAGTATGAAATGAATGCCAACAAGCTTGAGCGGTACGATTAATGTCAGGACGAGGAAAAGAGAAATTAAAAGTGCGAGCGAACGGAGGCCAAAGGGTGAGTTCTTGAGCTGGATGGCTGCAATGGGAAATAATCAATCCAATCTTCCCAGACGCCAACCGCCAATGACTGTCAGACTAGCCTGGACGCCCGCCGGATATAAACGAGGGAGCCTCTTCGAATATACTAATCCAAGGTCCCGGTAGACACCCGTCTGCTTTTTCTTATCTTGTCGATACGACAGCAATATCGGTATATCAATACATAACCGTCGACGAAGGACGTTTATTGTCTGCTCATATGGCTCTCTGCTGGGACGATGGCGAAACTCCCTGCACCAGCTGTTCCAATGCGTGATTTTCCCGCTAAACAGGTTTCATAATGCACCGCAGTGCAGGTACGTACCTTCTCCTTGTTGTCTTAGCGGGATGGCATGTGTGCCACTGGGCTCGAAGCTGATGATATGATTGAGGTTGATTTGGTCTAGTCGGGTTTAACTATCAAAATAATAATAATAACTGCAATGGCTATCGGTGTGAAGCCCGCCTGCCGAAGGAAATGCAATCCGGGCAGCCAATGCTGAAGATCGTTTTATATATTATAGCAGTATGCAGAGCCTGAGTGTGCAGCTGTCAAAAAAGAAGGGGTGAGCAAGCAAGCCTGGCTCATGCACTCCGACCCAGCTTTAAGCTTTTCAACGTGGGTGAACGTTTAAACATTTAAACACTCTCTCGACCAGGCTTGCCTGCCGCTTTCCGAATGTATGAGGCCCAGAAAAAGCATTCGGGGATGGCCAGAATGTCTCGTCAAGAATGACAGAATGGTCTCCCAGAAATCATCGCTGGCACGCAGGTCCCGAGAAAGAAAAAACTAATTATGCACCTTGGGACCTTTTTTTCACACAGCAGCATGTGGTTATTCCGGAATCGAGGGTCTCAGTAAGGAAAGGGGTGATGTTTAAAGCCCCAGCAAAACGGAACAGGTTTAGATATCGATGTCATGAACTCCGGAGCGGAAAAAAGGTCTAGTCCAGCTGGTTCGGTGTGGCGGTGGTGACTGGAATTTCAGCTGGATGAGGATGGTACTAATGTCTAAAGGAACTCTAGCATCGGCAATTCCGCACCATTCGGTGCACTCCCTTCGACGTGAAAGCGGACATCCAAGAGTTCCTTCCCTAACATTCACTAACAAACATTTTCTCCCTTTAGCAGAGCTAATGCTTGCAATATGCAATCCATCGCCTCTTCGCTTGACAGCGATAGGCAACCTTTAGCTGGAAGGCGGATCTGTTTGCCTGATATCGCACGATTGACTAGTCCCGTCGCCACTGATGCTTTGACAATGCTCTGACTGCCGATCTGCCTACGTCCATGGGCAAAGAAGGGATGCTCGTTCTATGCTACGGTTTTGGGAAGACGGGATCGTGATGGTCACCCCATACCTCCAATGCATGCAGTCTATCTATCAAAAGTGCACGCGGCATTTTGTACAATGCGTGACTTTTATTTTCTTTTACAACGTCAAGCGAATAAGAATCTACAACCTCAAACCTTAGTCAAACCGTATCTAGACTTCCAATTCGCCGGGGACCATTGCCGCTGCTACCACTACTAAAGTTATCATCGGCTAAGTCCTTATATACCGCTATACGGCGAGGTATGCGGGCTTAGAATTCAGCTATCAGAATGGAATGTTAAGACACAAAAAGCACCCGTACACGGCTCGCCATGCCCCCGAGACTCAAAGTGACCCCAAAGTCAAAAAAGGACCCTTAACCGTAGATATGGGTTGAGGCATGGACCATCCACAAAACTGGTCCTGATTATTCCCCGAACAAGCGAGTGGAATGCGGAGAGGAACGCAGAAACGTGGCTGCTGGCGGTCAACAAACCAACGGCGGAGTATATCGAACCGAGAGAATTCCTTTGAATGGACTTGCCTTTGCTTTTGCTTTCCATAATATTGAGCAGTCGGCTAGAATTCGGGAGTGTTTATGAACTTATCCTTGGATTTACATCCTGGTAAGCGAAGGAGCGTTGATATCTGTAAAGGTGCACGCGAGCAAAAAAACATCCGAACGGCTACAAGGCATCGATTGGATGGCGACGGTCACAATCAGAGCGCATAAAGTAGCCGCCTCGGACGCAACCTCCGCAGGACAGGTAAATATGCGCATATGCGTAAACGAAAGTCAAGCATCGATTATTACTTGCATAACGTTAATTCCGACCAGATGGCCGAAATATGCGCTGATAGGTACTCAGAAGCCAAGGTTGGGTTTGGTCCCAGTCGGAATCCAAGAATGTAGTATTCGAACCGACCTGACATTTCAACTGGAAAGCCAAAGGGCCAAAAGTCTTAAGATGTTCTCTGTCACTATCGTATAACACATTCCTCGCATATGCAAGCACGCCCATATCCACAACAAGCCACAGATACCAATGCCTTTACTATACTCCTGCAGTGTCCATTGGAGATATGCGAACGATAAAGCAAATAACAGAGCAGGGAATGTGGAGTCAGGCTTAAAGTCGACGATCTTTCTGTCAAGTCGGGCCCAGACTTAAAGAGGTCTAAGCAACAGCCACATTATCGGACACATACCTTAAAATCAGCACCATTGACCATGCGGAGCAGTCAAAAATAGGCTTAACCAAAGGTACACTTATAGCCTTTGGGAGCATGTGGACAACATTCCAGAGAACCCCTTTAGCCCAGCACGGGTGAGGTTTAAAAGGGAGAATTTTAATGCCACGCATTCGAAATCGAGCAACCGAGAGGGGCTACTACTCAGCTGGACAGGCTGTATCATTTCCAGTGTTCAAACTGTAAGTGGGTGTGTGCGTGACCGGATCGGACCGATGTGTTCAGCGATTTATCTAGATCGTTTGATAGATCGTTATCGGATGCCTTGGGGACTAAACTATCTGCGGTGGACAATTAATGCTAGCTCAGCTCTAGAATATCTAACAGCTTCGATGCTGCTGCCGGGTGTAGTTAACGTTCCTGGCAGGAAGGCTAGATGCGGCCAGGAACAACACAGATCGGGACTCCGGGGTGTCGTCATGGTGCGTCTGATATTGATATGCGGTATTCCGTATGCATATGCTCGAGGCTGCCGATTTGGTAGGCTTGTTGCATCATCCGGAGCTATGGGGTGTTGGATTTTGGACAGTGACTACAGCTCCGACCGAGCTTCTACGAAAGCGAAGATGTTCTGTAGACGGCTTTGACCGATTTCAGCAGCTATTTCGTCAGCACTTGGTGGTTTCGACGGGATGCGTAGAAAGAATGAGGATTTGGAGAGCTGAAGTTGGAGTGTTGCGTTGGAATGGAGGTTGAAGATATCTTGTAATCGATCGGATCTGCGGCTGCTAAGATTAAGCCCCGCTCTGTCTCTCTCCTCACTCTACCTCTGCCGCTTGATTAAAAATTACCGATCGAGATTTGTCCAGCTGGTTGAAGATCCGGCACGGCCGGATGTGATTGGAATGCGGAGATGGGCGACTATAGATAGAGGAAGGAGATGTGGGAAAGGAGCAGCTTAACCCTCTCAGCCGTAGAGACCAATTTGGCTACATGAACAAGATTTTCATTCCAACGGAGCTTTAACACGAGAGTATTGAGACAAGGTGCGGAGATACGTATCACCGTAAGAGGGAGGCGATGATATATAAGAGGGAGGCAATACGATCCCACGTAATCCCTAGTTAGCGCTTTATTCTGCAGGCTGGGTAAAAGGCAACGGCAGTGCCTCAAGTGTCTGATCCATATCATATGCATCGTGACATAAGCTTTTTTTTATGGTCGGAAATTGAAACCACCGTGGTGGTGTCCGCGGCACCGTTTGAGGTCTCTTTCGAGATAAGAATGCATTTAAGATACTTAAACGAAATATCTGGTCGGAAACCAATTTATATCAGACCATCCAGGCCTCGTCGATACCGGGGCTTTGCAATCGTCTGAACGGTTTTTGTCGTCATCATCAAATTGATGTGTAACCAAGACTAGCAAGCCCTGAGCCTGCTTAGCAAACGCGGTGCTTAAGGGGGCAAGGTGTGGTCAAGCCGGGTGGCCTTATTGGGCCAATCCAACGAGGTTCCCCTCGTGCCAAGCAGTCCCCTGCACGATGATTTCGAGTCCAAGGCACCGAAAAGAGCGTATGGATCGCGGCGGATGAAGTCAGGTGGGTCTGGTGTACTCTAATTCACACCAAACTGCCGTGCGATTCTCGGCTCCAACCAAGAATTGGGGAGATATCCCCTTTCATGGACTGACCCGGTTCTGAACTTCCTATGTGAACGAGTGAGTGAATGGGCAATTGAAAGCACACGAACAAACTCAAATTCCCGCGTATTCGCATTCGCCCAGTTTGGTTGTTATTTGGGGTGCGTGGTAGGGGAGGCGCAGCATTATATCTCACCGAAACAGCCCGAAATGCGAGACCACATGCTAACTCTCCAACTTGCTAATCTAATTTCCGTTGTCGAATTTGTCTTCCTTCTTCTTTAGCTCTCTCTCGAATAATGTTGAAACTTATTAGGTCCCGATGAGCCGCGAGGTCTTAGGTTGTTTTATTTTTTTTTCGAATCGTTAACTTTGCTCTTCGTTTTTTTCCCCTTCCCCGGCCTGTCGGCGACAGCTGAAATATAACGACGTCACTTCTTTCTTTTCGCAACTTTCTCTGCTGGGTTTTGGTTCTTTGCGCATTGTCCGGGGTTGAGAGATGACGGGGAGAAATCACCATGCTTCAGGACCGCCGGTAACAGGATACGATATGGGCGACGAAAGGAATGGGATGCAGTATGGGAACGCTGATGTTGGAGCTGAGAATGGAGGTGGTGGTAACACGGCGGGATGGCAGGAGAACTCATCAAACGACGACATGAGGAAAACACTGGGAACGCGCGACGGACAACCTCGACGGAAAAACTATGACTACAAGAAAAACCATATGTCGACGATGGACAAAGTACGGGAGCCTTTCATCAATGCGATGAAGTTCGTGCTGCGGATGCAGGACCTACCGCCCTCGAAGGATGGCCGAAAGATCCCCTTTACCGTCTACAAAAACCGGAAATCCAACAAGTTGACGGACGAACGTCGCGGCAACAAACACTACATCGACAATACCATTCGATCGAGCCGTTACAGCATATGGAGTTTCCTACCCAAACAGCTGATATACCAATTCAGCAAACTCGCCAACTTTTACTTCTTGATAATTGCTATCTTGCAGTTAATCCCTTCGCTCAGTACAACCGGTCGATTAACCACAATCGTTCCACTATCGCTATTCGTCGCGTTTTCTATGGCAAAGGAAGGTTTCGATGACTTTCGCAGATATCGACAAGACAGGAAAGAGAACAGGCAGAAAGCGAAGGTTCTATCGTTATCAGGATCTGGACCAGATGCTCGAGAAGAGTATGATGAGATTATATGGGAAAATGTGCGAGTGGGGGATATCGTCAAACTGGAAAGAGACGATATGATTCCTGCGGACCTTTTGCTCATTCAAGCACAGTCCGAAACAGGTATCGCCTATGTGGAAACTTCAGCGTTAGACGGCGAAACCAATCTCAAAGGCAAACAAGCTCTGCCAAATGTTACTGAGCACTTCTACGGACGATTTGCGGAGGCGAAGGATGAACTAGCAACTGTTGAAGATCCCAATTCCGACCTTTACAACTTCGAAGGAAAGATCCAGATTGGCGGCGAAATCAAGCCTTTAACCAACTCCCAGATTTTATATCGAGGAAGTGTTCTCAGAAATACTCCAAGTGCACTTGGTCTCGTCATTTTTACCGGCGAGGAGACAAAGATTCGCATGAAGTAAGCCCGCAATGTCAAATTTCTAATCATTCAATGCTAACTGAGATATAGCGCCAACAAGAGACCCCGTGCCAAAACGCCCACCCTACAGACATCTGTCAACTACATCATCATATTCATCATGTTCGTCGTGATATTTATCTCTGGAATCTCACTTCTCGGATACAAATTATGGCAAAGATCAACCGAGAGACATTCTTGGTACCTCGAAGGACTGGCCGTTGGAACTTTCCCGATTCTGGCCTCATTTATCATCATGTTCAATACTCTCATTCCACTATCTCTCTACGTCAGTTTGGAAATCATCAAGATTGGCCAGCACATTCTGTTCTTTGACCAGGATATGTATGATGAAAAGAGCGACACTCCCATGGAGGCCCGTACCACGACTATCAACGAAGAATTGGGACAAATTGGATTTATCTTTTCCGACAAAACGGGAACGCTTACCGATAACACTATGATATTCCGCAAGATGACTGTCGCTGGATACCCATGGACTCATGTTACCAAAGCCGAAAAGGAACAGGAGGCGCACGCGGGTGAGAGCAAAGCTACCAACAATGAGGACCAAGAGAAGGGAAAGAACAAGGCACCTCGTCCGAAATCATGGCTACCCGCTGATTACGCATCATTACGCTCAGTCGCTTCGGGCATCAAACACCACACTATTGGAGAAGGACATCGACCTCATCCTTTGGAACCAGGAAGAAGAGCTTCTATGATTCTCAATGAGGGTGAACTGTCAACAGAAGACCTACTGACCTACATCCAAATGCATCCTGAGACGGCATACTCCCAGAGAGCGAAGATGTTCCTCCTCTGCCTAGCTCTCTGCCATACTTGTTTACCGGAAACCGACGATAACGGGAAGATCACTTATCAGGCCTCCTCGCCCGATGAGGTTGCTTTGGTTCAAGCCGCCCAGGAACTCGGATATGTGAATGTCGACCGTCAAGTCGGAAGTGTTACCGTGAATACGTACCCCAACGGCCCAGGAACCCCTCCTGTCACCGAAAAGTACGAAATTTTGGAGGTTCTTGAGTTCACGAGTAAACGCAAACGTATGTCTATTGTCCTTAGGTGTCCTGATGGGAGAATATGCCTCTTCTCTAAGGGCGCAGATTCCACCATGACCGAATTACTTCGTCTCAAAGAAATGGCACTTCGATCTTCTAAGGATGTTGAGAAGCGAAATCGTGAAAGGAAAAGCCAGGAAGTATTCGAGTTTGTACGCAGGACAAGCATGCCTCCTCAAAGCCCCACTCACAATCGGTTCAGCATGGGTAGCCCCAGGCAGAGCTGGACAGCTCCTCGGAGAAGTTATACCGGTCGACGCAGCTTTGGAACTGATACACATTCACCAGTTGTGGAGAAGAATCCTGGTCACTCGTTTGAATTACCGCGAACCGATACTCCTAGCCGGCCACGTAGGCTTGATACCTACATCAATGAAAGTGCTGTTACCAACGACGGATTTATATTCGACCAGTCATATAGCCAAATCCACGATTTCGCGGTCGAAGGATTGCGAACTCTTATCTATGGTTATCGGTTCCTGGATGAACGGCACTACCGTGAGTGGGCTAGAACATATAACGAAGCCACTACTAGTCTGGTAGACCGACAGGCCTTGATTGACAAAGCAGCTGATCAAATCGAGCGAGATTTCGAATTTGCCGGCGCGACCGCGATTGAAGACAAATTGCAAGATGGTGTTCCCGATGCCATTGACAGGCTACGCAGGGCAGGCATCAAGATGTGGATGCTTACTGGCGACAAGAAGGAAACCGCTATCAATATTGGATATTCCTGCCGTCTTATCACGGATGTTTCTGAGGTTATGATCGTTGATCAGGATGCCGGGGACCTTGGGCCACAGATCCGGGATTACATCGACAAGCTCAAGAGACATGATCTAGCACACTCTGTTGGTGTCGTCGACGGAAGTACCTTGAGCACCATTGAAGAAGACGAAACACTTAGCAATCTCTTTTTCGAGTTTACCATCATTGTGGACTCGGTCGTTTGCTGCAGAGCAAGCCCTAACCAGAAAGCTGGACTCGTACGATCTATTCGAAAACGGGTCAAGAAATCCGTTACGCTCGCTATCGGCGATGGTGCCAACGATATTGCCATGATCCAAGAAGCCCAGGTCGGTGTGGGCATTACTGGTAAAGAAGGTTTGGCTGCTGCTAGAAGTTCGGATTATTCAATTGCCCAGTTCCGGTTCTTGTTGAAGCTTTTACTTTGCCATGGACGATGGAACTATGTCCGGACTTGCAAATACGTTCTTGGAACTTTCTGGAAGGTAAGTTTTGATATTGTATTGACTTCCTCGCCGATGTGAACTCATACTAAGGTCGGCATCGTAGGAAATGTTCTTTTTCATTATTCAAGCAATGTATCAACCAAATAACGGCTTCAGCGGAACGTCTCTGTATGAGGAGTGGAGTCTAGCTCTCTACAACGTCGTACGTAACCATACCCTATCCGCTTTAGACGCAAGTCGATATTCTAACATGTCACAGTTCTTCTCGTCTCTGGCCATTATCTTCCTCGGTATCATGGAGAAGGATCTTGAACAGGAGACTCTCCTTGCCGTCCCCGAGCTTTATGTTTACAATAAACGAACCATCTTCAACATGTACTCTTACCTTGGTTGGATTATTCTCGCAGTTGGAGAAGCCGCTCTGGTCTGGTACACTACAAACGCACTCTACCATTCGATCACACTGGTTCCGAACCAAGGAATTTACTCCATGGGCGTCCTTGTTTACACCATCGTGGTGGTATTTGTCAATACGAAACTCCAGTAAGTCCAACTCCAAATTAACTGGAGCATAACACGGAGAAAGTCCCAATCTAACTGTTTCACTTTTTTCTTCATATAGATTCCTAGAACAGCACAACAAAACAATAGTAGCGCTTGCTGTTTTTGTTATAACCATCGGTGGCTGGTTCCTCTGGAACGTTGCCATCCTCGGGTACGCTTTCCAAACCTGGACGATTTGGTATCTCCCACAAGAATTTGCGCTACATATTGGACGTGATCTATTGTGGTGGACGGTGGTCCTTCTTGTCCTCGGATGCTTGATCGTCTTTGAAGTCTCCGTCAAATCCATCAAATCCAGCTTCTTCCCTAATGAAGTCGACCACTTCCAAGCGATCCAGAAGGATCCGGTGTTGAAGAAGAAGCTGGAGCACGCAGCGTACACGCAAAACGCTAATTTCTTTGAAGAGTTAAACTCGTCGGCTCTGGAGGGTAATGCTAGTGGGGAAGTGTTGAAAGAGATTATCCAGAGAAGACGAGAGTCGAGATTTGCGTACGTACGACTGGGACGCCGGAAGACACGCAAGATGGCGGAGGCTATACAAGAAGAAAACGATAATGTTAATGATAGTTATGAACTTGAAAATCGAAAGGTGAGGAGGGGGGATGAAGAAAATGGGTATCAAGAGCAGGAGGAGGCGGAGGTTGGTAGGGTTGAACACCGCAGTTCATGGTTTAGGCGGTCTTAAAATATTCTTTCCACCCCATTCATTTTTTCAGATTCTTGTGTGCATTATTAGGTCTTACTACTCTTTTTTATTTTTATCTTCTTTCTTTCTTCAATCTGGCTGAACGATCGAGCGGGCTTTGCTGTCTCTACTCTTCTTCTTTGCTGTCTGTTTCTCTAACGAACTTTGCGACTTTTACTGTATGAACACGAGATATTTCCTAGATCGTATCAAAACATACAAGGAAAAAAAAAACTCAATCGAAACAGAGTATACTTGTTGTTCCAGTTCACATGCACTAGCCGTACGCCTGTTCGCTATCTTAGTAGCTAGGCGTATTCCGGCGTCAGAAATATACAAAACAAAGAGCGCCTTGTGCCTGTCGACTCGAGCTCTCCATATCAATCGGATGGATCATCATGGCGGGGAATGGAAAGGCAGGTGGAAGAAATGCATGTCGAAGATTGAAAACAATTGAACATGCTCCTTTGCTCATATAACTTATAGGCGTGTCCCTTTTTGCTTATGATAATCGTGCATGACATGCCAGGCCGTTGTGTCGATGTCGACTTTACCGTGGGAATCAAAACTCCGATACAACCCTTGGCTCTCATTTATTTAAGACTTTTTGATATCGGCTCATCGCTATTCTTAGAATAATGATGGACTGGGATGCGTAGGATGTATCAGGTATACCGATGCTGACGAAGCTAGCTAGGGAGACTACCGAGACGGGTCGGTAGATTATTTATCAGAATCTAGATATGCTGGCATAGGCATGTGGTATTTTCATGAATTTCGGACGCAATGGTATCGTTAGGCTAGAATGTATGCCCTGCAGGTTGGGCTTGCAACTGCTGGAAGACATGCATGGGAATTTTTTTTCGGATCAATTTGCATTGCACATGTTACCCGCCGTTTCAGGTACCAACATATCAGAGGAATCTTAAGAATGATTCGAGAAGCTCGAAAGGTATGGGGAAGAGACCTTCGCGTTCGGTAGCATGCTGATTGCCTTGGGTCAACCAGCAAGAATTTCCCTTCGGCCCATCAACATTTCCCTTCCATCAACGGAAATTTGAAGAGAGGTGGTGTGTATAAAAAGCAACAATTTTGGCAAAAACAGGCACAAAAAGGCACGGATTGGAGTTACATGCGACTGCGAAGTTTGTCGGTTGACTTTTTGGCTTTAATGCTGTTTGTTGGAGGCACATGGGGTGAAAGATGTCAATGCAAGGAGAAAGGGACTCGCAGGATGCCCAGCGGTACGTATGTAGACATACATTAGCGTCATCGTCGAGGCACAGCGAGCAGCTTTCCGACACCGAGTCTCGGGGACGGAAAGGGGACGCGAGTCGCCCATCAGCATTGATGAGGACCAAATGGGAAAGGCTTGGTTTGGGTCAACGGCAAGGGCTTCCCTCTCAACTGTGAGAGAACTGGATGGGTGCAGGTTCCTGCATCGAACCTTCTCCGTCACAGGCCAAGGGGCCCGATGTTTGGAAACGTTCGTTTTGGATGTTCGTGGATCTTGAGGGCGTTTTGGAGGGAGACATCTAGTTATTGACAAGGTTGAGCGAGTAAACGGCTTCAAGGGCCAACTTCGGATGCACGAAATAATCGTTGAGAGGAAAACCACGTGCGATGACCAGGCCATATTCGTGTATTTTTAGAAGAGGAGCAAAGTGGCACTCGTCGTTTTCGTGAGTTTAATTTGTGGGGGATAAGCACATCAATGGTCTTGTAGTAAGCAGATATTAGCAATTGAGGCTAATTGCTGACCTGCAGATGTTAAGATTTAACTTCGCTGTGCGAATATCTAAAGCTGGTGAACTCGCTCGTCCGGCTGGCAAGCCTCATCGCTATCGACGGAGGCGCCTCTGATTGCCGGATTATTCACGAGAGAACGCTTTCCTCTGTCTGACCCGTCTCCTACATGATGTTTCGGCGCAAGGATGATATGGGACATACGTCTATCGACCCCTTTAAATCCTCGATTAGGTCAAGCGCCACGAACGCACAAGAGCCAAAACCAAACTCGGCCATGGGCTTCTCCCCGGCCGTCTTGCTTAATGCCGACAAGACTTTCAACTCTCGCAAAAGAAAAGTTTGCCATCGATGAGGGACAAGGCCTGTCCCATCGGCAGCCTGATTGGCTGAATAACTTGCGTGGGGAGCGGATTGGTTGGACCGCCGCCCTTGCCCAGCCGGAGAGCCTGGACCATCACGATCCGGCGCCTGCCAATCACGAACCCGGTCCTCCTTATCCTGCGGCGTTCGCACAAACCCTCGAGGGAAACTCCGCTGAATGAACAGATTGCTATTCGTCCCTTTGGTTGCGACGCAGCTGGGTTGGAATGGCACGTCTTGACTTCTTTCCAAGGGGAGCATAGCATTTCCCACCATGCCTTTAGTGACGACATTTCCGGCATGAGGAAGTTTTGGAGCTTCAACGATGCCCGAAGTAAAGGGCGGAGAGCGTTTGGGATATGTTACTATGCTTAATACAGCTCGCACATCGAGGGACTTTTTGGCACCGTTAGACATGGGATGTCACGAATGAGAAAGAATTCCTCGTGTGAACACAGAGAAATCATCAACATGAGAATACACCCACCCACACATATTACAAAAAGTTCACTACAACCTATCCCGATGTTTGGCGGGGAGCTGCACCGCAAGCAGGCAGGCAACCTTGTTAGGAGCGCACGCGCTCTGTCAAAAAAAAAAAAAAAGTCGCAACAAAACAACAATCAACAATCGAAGATATGCAACAAGTACAGGATCCCTGGATTGCTTAATTCCAGCGGCTGTTAGGCATGTTTCTTTGAAGCATCTTCAGAAGCATTGCGCCATGACGGCGTTACGAACAACCGCACGCAGGAGAACTGTTGTCTGCTTGTCTTCTCATCATTGTGTGTTTCGGTGAGTGTGGACACGAGTCTCGAACCAACGGATCAGGCGAAGCAATTCGCCCGTAATATTGAATCTGCAAGGCTCAACGACCGGAGAGGAAGAGATTCACACGCAGTGCACAAGAACTCAAAAAAAACCCACCCAGCCCGGCTATCACCATTGGGGGAAAGGGCCTCCGGAAGAGACAGGCCAAAAATAAGAAAACATGGGCAGTAGAACAGGCGTCCCCACGCCTGCCCAATTCTTCGCAGTCCACCAAAGATTCCGACAGGGGTAACTTAACGCAGGTCAGCGAAAGGAGGATTTTTGCATGGAGCGAGCTGTACGACCTTGCCCAAAAAGATGTCGGAGTCGATGGGATGCGTGTGGGAGGGTCTCTCGTTAGCGTGTGTAGAATCTGTCGGTCTGTTTTGGATCCCCCTTTTTGCCCAGTCATGGCGAAGGGCTCGTTTGGTGGAGTCGTTCGTTCCCTCCTCTGCGCGAAAGAGCCAGCCTCGACAAGGCCCCTTCCCTCCTCCCGTGGGATCTGTCGTTACTTTTTCCTGGGTGTCTGGCGCACCTCCGCTCGCTCTCTTCCTACAATTATTCCTTCCCTTTCCCTCCCTCCTTCTGTTTTCCTTTTAATTCCCTTTCATCTCCTCCAATTTCTCCTCGTAATCAAACTTCGAAGAGACATAACACTCATTCGTTCATTCTTGATTTTTTGCCAAAAACCCTAGGATATAGCCTCACTCATTCGGCTGATCCCATCACGCTCCTTATTTTATTATTGAATTTCGCTTCGTTATTCTTATTTTATCTTATCGAAAAGGCCTTTATTCAGACGACGGGCTACACTACTACTCTACAAGGGAAATTATTCAAGGTGGAAAGTAATACACAAGGTCTCAAGATTCAACGCGTTCAGATTCTCATTACGAATAATTGATCGATCCACTTAACCCAACTACCACTGTTTGCTTCAATAATCCAGACCAAAAAGAATACGTTTTTATTACTACTCTTGCATTTCGCAATTTTAACGACATACGCCGAGACCCCACAGATCAATCAGAGTGTGCATCTGCGCCTTGAGAGGAAGTTGGTTGATAGACCACGTTGTGCGGACCAATAAGTCCCAAAGAAGATAGCCACTCTCATCGGATCGAGATATAAAATATAATATTCAGTAATGTTTGCTACACCTCATCAGGAATTGCTGGAAGGTATGTCGAGAACCAGTACCCATCTACCAGTGACTTGGTATGATCTATTGATATGGGTCGACATGTGCTAAATTATATTATCGTTAAACAGCGTCCCAGATGTTCCAGTCTGGAGACCACAGGCTCTCATTCGCCTCAGTGTCTTCCGCTGCCTCGAGTTCTCCCCCACTTCCACCACAGCAACATGGTAGCTCCAACAGCTCGTCGGGTGCTGTCCGACGGCCACCAAGGAAGAGCACCTTGACTCAACAACAGAAGAATCAGAAGCGTCAGCGAGCTACTCAGGATCAGCTAGTCACATTGGAACGCGAGTTCAGCAAGAACCCCACTCCAACCGCTGTTGTCAGAGATAGAATAGCTCAGGAAATCAATATGACGGAGAGATCTGTTCAAATTTGGTTCCAGAACAGGTAGGCAATAGATGTTCATGTTGAGAATAAAATAGCATTGTACTAACTTAATGAATAGACGTGCAAAGATCAAGTTGATTGCGAAGAAGTCTTTGGAAAATGGTGGCGAGGATATTGATTCGATACCAGAGAGTGTCCGACTCTACCTTGCTAACCAGAACCCTGAGATGAAGGCCCTTGCTTACGGCACAAGCGGTGCATTGAATGGCTTCGGAGGCGGCTTCTCGGCTCCTGGTGAAGCTTCTACTGGCAAGATCGTCATCCACCACTTCACATGCCGTTCGTTGAACATTGGTACATGGAGGCGGATTGGGCAGAATGCCATGGATCTCGTAGTTTTCTACTCACCCGAGAAGGCATGCATCACATACTACATTAACAACGACTCCGCAGGCTACAAGATTGAGTACCCGTTCAGAAATATCAAGAGCATTGAACTTGAGACTTTGAATGTTCCCATGGCCCCACCAAGCACTCACGGTGGGCAGATGCAGGGTCAGCTTGTCATTCAGTTGCTCAAGCCACCACACTTCTTCATGGATACATCGGGCTCAGGTGGCTTCGTCCAATGCGGTGACTTCACTGAGGACCAGCAGGCTACCCAGATCTTCACTCACACTCTTGGAGGCAATGCTAAGTCTCTCCAGACCCAGCTCGCCAAGTTGTTGAATTTGGATGTTTTCCAGAACCGACACAGACAACCACAGCCATTCATGTTCGATGCCACATTTGCTAGCCCGCCATCCCCTCCAATGCGTCCTTCGTCTGCTTCTGGAATGATGGCCCCACCATCTCTTGTCCAGCAAGAGGCTCGTGGACACATTGCCAACCCTTACAGACATAAGAGGCAGAGAAGCCGTTCCGTCCCCAACATTAACGACTTCGCAAACTTTGGTCCCATGCCTTCATTCCAGTTCGACGATGTCATTATCGAACCAGAGAACGAAGACTCCTTCTTCCTTGGCACTTCCGTCAGCCCCAAGCTCAAGATGGAAGAAAACTCCAACAACCACTTGTTCGCCCCTGCTCCCCAACATCCACATGCCATGTCGAACAACCTCAGAATTGATACTTCTGCACCTGGTTTCTTGGATTACAGACCAGCTTATCCCCTTTCTGCAGCAACCACAGTTTCCGAGTACGCTGCTAGCCCTGGTATGCCAGGTGAACTTGCCATGACACCAGGCCTCCACTCTCCTTTCATGGACCAGCCATGGTTGTCCCCCATGATCAACCCCAATGGCCTGATTCCACAGTCTGTATCCCCACTGTCAGCACTGAGCAATGGTGACCCAATCATCGCCTCCGGTTCTCCTCCATTCATCGACCGAAGTGGATCAGCCGAGCTATTCCCACTTACCCACGAACAGGCCCTCTACGGCAACGATGAATTAACAGACCTGTATGCCAAGCAATCGTTAGCAATTCACCAAAGCCCGCCTGCACTCGAGGATATCGAAGACGTCGACAGCCATCTCTCGCCATACAACATGAGCCCTATGGGTCACCATGTAACACTATCTCCGGAACAGCATTCGGCACCGCATCCCCTGCCGCAAGGCCACCCACATGCACAATCTCTGTAACGATGCAAGCATCATCAGAACAAAAAACTTAAGTTTCTTTGACATCTCTTTTCCACCACCTTTTATCTCTCTTTTAGTCATATCAATCATCTATCTCCTACATGCATAACAACAACAACAACAAACTTAATGGGTCCAAAACTATCTCTCCGATCATGATGTCTAGCGAAATCGAATTCACTTGGTGTGGTAACAAAACGTCTTTCTTTTATCATCTCTATCTTTTTCTTTCTGGTCTTTATTCTAGTTGCAAATCATTGATTTTAATAGTTTGGGTATTTTTTCAACTTGCATTCGTTTTACATTGTTGGGATCTGATCAATTTTTTTGTCCGCGTTCGAAAGAAAGTCAGAAGAAGAAGTCATGTAAAGCATATTGTATTCTTTTTTACTCCCACTCGCATATTGTTTTACATCTCACTCACTCATCATCGTAATGGCCTTCGTTTATTGCTTCATCTTTTTCACTTACATCTCCACCATATCATACGCCCCGAGGCCGAATTATCCCTTTCGATGGATAAAACCCAAGGAAAACTAGCAAAGCGCAAATGCAATGCCAGCCCTCATTATCTCTCTTTATCTCCCTTGTCAGATATCAAAACCAAAATAGCTAAAAGGCAGCTAAAAAAGGGAAATAAACAGCAAAACTCCAAAACAAATGCCTCCTCTTCTTGTTCATTGTAATGCCCCCGTAGTTATCTTTTAATATAATACTTTTTTGGAAACTAATAACTGCTAATGACCCCCCACACAAACAAACCGTTTTTTTTTCTTTATTCCATTTTTACTGTTTCTTTTTTTTCTTTTCTTTTCATTATCACCGTTTCCTTTCATTTATCAAAGTCCGTGTACTCCGGAACTCGCCAGCGAGTCGCCAACTTTTTCCTTTTACTTTCATGTAGTAATAATATTTAGTCCAAGCTGCTATCTTTTCTTTTATTATTTTTTTTGTTTTTTGGAAATGAAAGATATCTTAATTAATGGAAATGTCTCTCCCTCTTGATCAATTGAGGTCGCGCAAAGACGTGAAATGTGATATATATGAATGAATACGAGAGAAGTTAATATGGAAATCTCCGATGTGATTGAGGTTACACAGGTCCTGCATGAGAATTTAATATTCGTGACGACCCGAGCAGGTAAAGCCGGTTAACCGTTTAATAAACATGGGAGGGGGGGTCGAAGAAGGAGCGGGCCAGTTATCTGGGGAGTTCCGGACGGTGAGGAGGAGGGGGATACCGTTATGCTAGCACCCGTTGAACGCCCCCCAGCCAGCCATGTTGGATCAACGGCCGACGAATCCCAGCCGCAGTTTATTCCTTTTTTGTTCCCATATATCACGATTCTAAATGGACGGTACCGCGGTATTATTTACAATGAGCACAAAGCGCAACCGCTCCTTCCTTTCGAATTCCCTCTATGACGCCCTATTTTACTCGTCATGATTGTGGCGACGGAGGTTGGTACCCCCGTTTCACAAGGAAATCATGAAGACCTTTCTCGAAACCCGAGAACTGTAACATTGAACTATCAGCCGTTTATATTCCTTTCATAAAACACCCAGCCTCCCTACATAACTTTACACAATAAAAAGGACTTTGGAGCAAAACAAAATAAAAGGATGGGGATGAGGAGAGAATGGCCACTTACAGCGCTTGCATACTTGACATCTACACCATCTCTAACCCACACTCCCCAAGCGCCCATCATGTTGGCCATCATGACATCAGTGAACAACCGATCGCCAACAACGGCGATTTGGGAAGGGGATTCGAGTTGAACGTCTGGACAGGCGCGCAAGTGGGCGAGGATTTCATCCAGACAACCTGGCTTTTTGACGTTGTGGCGAAGGACTGGGATGGAGAGTGTTTGTGATAGAAGGGCGGCCTTTTTTGGATGTGATTGTGGCGCCGTTAGTTATAATTATACATAATATGTATTGTTGGTTGGTGGATTGTTAATGTCTAATTATTATAATGCTTTTTTACCTCTTTACCATCTTTGTCGTCCTGTGTTCCTGAGGAATTGGAGACTATAAGGAGACGGTTTCCTGGGTAGGCTGCTTTGAGGGCCTCGAATTTGTCCTGTTTATACATATCAGTATCAATATAATTCTTTATATACCAAACATCGAATGCATGGAATTTGTAGAAAGTAGGATATGTATTTGAGTATAATCCCACCTTATAAGGCCCATACACCTCGAGCGCATAGTTTTCGGATATACAGTTATCTTTATCCAATATCACCGCCCGGATCTCAGACTTCTGCCCAGGAAACCTCAACGGCACAGGCAAATGCGCAAAGGTCGGGATGACCATGTGAGGCAGACATAACGATGGGTCATAGAGGACCCGTAGGGCGTTAAACGTGGCGGACAAGTTGCCGCCTATCATCGCGCCCCACACGGCTACACCAGTAGCTCTTTTCTTTTGCGAAATGTATCAGGAGGGTTTCGTGATGGTGTTTGTCAAATTTGTTCGAGATGTTGGATTTTTTCTATGCGAAGACAAGGAAGAGCCAAGAATTCGAAACTGGAAACCAAGCTGGTTCCTGAGAGAAGAGGAATCAGACAAGACAATTGCATCCGGCGCCAGGTATTGGAGGCGTGCGTATACGTAAACGTAAACCGGAAGGCGGCCGGGTACCTTGTTTGCCTGGGCTATTCTTGTCTGGCAGTTACTTAAGTACTTGATTACAATATTACCAGACCATTCAGATTCTGATCAAAGGCTACTAGTAAGTTATCAATTACGACTCCAACCCAACAGCCAAGTGAATTATCATTGTCGGGCCAGATCGCATGATATCTCAGCTCCCCTGTCTTGGAATTCGGCCTCAACTGTGGTCTCATCGCATCGCCTGTCAACGGTCTCTCGATCTCTACTTAGCTTGATTAAGTTCCGAAGACTTAGAAAATACTCCTTACTTTCCCGCCGCGTTCCTGATTCTACTTGTTTATTTTATTTTATTTTATCTTCCTGTGGGTTTTGTTTTTTTGTATTTCTTTGAGCTTAGCTAGCTCCCGGGTTCCGAACACTTTACGCATTTCGTTCGCTCCCAAAAGCGCGGCTGGTCGTCGTCTTCGAGTTTACGTTACATTTCTACTCATCCCAGATTACCCGTCAACGTCACCTCTCCAAATCCCTCCCAGCTCCCGTAGCTGGACGAAAACCCTCACATCGACATCTCCCCCCCGCTACACATCCCTCCCTCATCTCTCCCTCCCTCGTGGCACGATGAGGTCCTCAAACTCCCTAATATTAACAGTCCTGCTGTTATTCGCGGCGCTAACCAGAGCCGCCGAATACGCCCTCGTACGTCCTTCCTCTATAGCTTCGTAATCCCGTTTTTTCGGACATCTTCCCACGATCGCACCGTGTTCCAGAGCTCTAACTAACCAATTGCCATTCTAATAGCGCAATACTGACGACGACCGGCAACGATGTTCGGGAATGTACGGGCCAAAAGCGTGGGGTGGGAAGACGGCGCCGTATATTCTAGTGAAGTTTATGGAGGAAAAACCGGATCCTGGGTCGAATGATGATAAGGATATTGATCAGTGGGCCGTTAGTATGTTTTAATCGTTGGAGAAGCTAAGTGAAGGAGGGATGGGAACGCGTTTTATTGACTTGGAGCTTCGATTATAGGTCTTCTGATATTCGAATACAAGGATGAAGGATTAATCGGCGTGGAGGGTCGCGATGAGAAGGGAGAACCAACTGTATGCCGAAAACCACCCCAGCTACTTACCACGATACTAACAAACACCCCTTCCCAGAACATCGTAACCTGCTCCGACGAAGCCATCAAGGGCAAATACTGCAAACAATCCCAGCTCGGCCAATTCATCCTCGACCCCAAAGCCAATAAAACCGCCCAGTCGCAGATGCTCACCACCACTGTCAAGCTCAAGGGTGGCCAGCCGATAAAGTACGATATCAAGAAAACCGGGTTCTATTGTGTGGCGACCTGGGGTTACGCTGCGAAGCATTACAACGGCGTCGTCGAGTTTAGGAATGCGTATGGCGAGCTGCCGGCGTCGCAGATTCCCAAGTTGCCGTTCTATGGAGGAATTACGATTCTTTATGCGCTTATTGGGGTGTTTTGGGGGTTCTTGTATGTGCAGCATCGGAGGGATATTTGTAAGGCATCTTTGGATCGACATAGAATTGGTGGGTTGGAGGTACTGATTTGGTGTGGATAGTGCCGGTTCAAAACTACATCACAGCCATTATTATCTTCTTGATAATTGAAATGTTGATGACGTGGGGATTCTACGGTATGGTTGAGATGCACTGGGCTTGGGAGACTGATTTGCTGACAGGATTTTCTAGATTACATGAATATACACGGCTCTAATATCGTCGCAAAGGTATTCATGGTCATTGTTGCGGTTCTAAATGCCGGAAGGAACTCGTTCTCTTTCTTCCTTTTGTTGATCGTGTGTATGGGATACGGTGTCGTCAAGTATGGCCAACCCTCTTCAGAATACTCTATGATTTTTATACTAACAACGATATTTATAGACCATCCCTCGGCAGCCTCATGTGGTATTGCAGAGCTCTCGCCCTTGCCCACTTCATCTTCGGCGTCATTTACTCTGTTGCTTCCCTCGCCATTGTCAGCCCAGAAACCGCCGGCCCCCTCGTCCTCTTCGTCATCCTCCCTCTCGCCGCAACCTTAACCGCCTTCTACGTCTGGACCCTCAACTCCCTCAACCTCACGATGAAAGAGCTTCTCGACCGCAAGCAGAACGTCAAAGCCCTGATGTACCGCCGCCTCTGGTGGGTCCTCTTGGGCAGCATCATCGTCATCTTTGGATTTTTCTTTATCAACTCGTTGACCTTTGCCGGTACCGGTTCTCCGGACTTCGTGCCCACTCATTGGCAAACACGGTGGTTTGTGCTGGATGGATGGCTGAATTTGGTTTATCTCGTTGATTTGTCGGTTATTGCTTTCTTGTGGAGGCCTACGTTGAATAACAGACGGTTTGCAATGTCTGATGAGGTTAGTGGCACTACCAATGGGTGTGAAAGTGAAAATCAAAATGGTACCGGAACCGGGACTGGCTCTGATGCCGGTGCTGGAGCCGAAATCGAGAATGGGGCTAGAACCAGGACCGTGTACGGTACTATTTGATTTCTTTTTTTGGTCAGAAAATTCTAACGGGGGCCTTTTTTCTTTTATTATAGATCGCACAAGACGATGATGGATTTGAAATCGCATCTCTCGCGGGATCTGATGAGGAGGAACATATTGGCGGTAACGTCCCACCACACGGACACCAGCCGTTACCGAAAGATTCGTTTGACCAGCCTAGGCATTCCGGAGAAGGAGAAGCTATCTTTTCGGTAGGAGATGATTTGGACAAGTGGTCGGATGACGAATCGAGAAGTTCTGAGGATGGAGAGAGTAAGAAGCTTGCTAAAGGAAAGGGTAAAGATAAATGAAACCTCCAACGAAAGAAATGAAGAAAAGATGAAAAACAGGTAAAATGCTTTCTTTTTTTTTTGGTCATCCGGTTTTTGAAGGGAGCAAAAAAAATATTGGTGATATTACCGAAAAACAATATCACGAAGGGTAGTATTTTTCGGAATACCTAATTCATAGACATTTTCAGGACATTCATTGGGTTTCCTTTCGTTTGCGTTCTTCTTTTTTGCAAATTTGGGGGAGGTCACGCTTTCTTCTATGCTGGCTTGATATCGATGGGCTATGCTAGTAGAGGGTTGGTACACCATTTGATGGGAGGAGAGAGGCATGCATTTCCTTAAGGATATTACTTGTATGGGATAACGTTTTTTCGTACACTTTTTTTTTTCGTTCTCTTTGCAGGTTTTCTCTGGTTTTTTGCGATGAGCATGTACTTATGTATTTTAGGTATGCGTAAAGTAATGAAAAACGAGGGCTCATGTGTAATCTGAGAAACCGATATCCAAAAAAAGAGGCTAGAAATACAATGAATACTGTATATACTTAAGTGGTTATAAGAACAAAACTTGAACTATTCACCCTCCGTCAAAATCTCGGCCCCCTTCTTCATCTTCCCCACCAAACTCCTCGCAATAGCCAACAGATGAACTTTAGGCCCCACATCATCATCTCTAATTCTATTCTCCTCGACAAGCCACTCCAACCTCTTCACCACGCTTCCATTGGTAGTAACAATCGTAACCCCCATTTCCCAGGCCGTGAACAGCGAACTCCTGTTTACCACCGATAATTCCGGACCAATTTTGGCGGCGACGGGGTTATGTGACATTATTTGTGTTTCTAGGGAGTCTACTACTGTTATTGGGAGTCTGAGGTTTATAGGGACTGTGTGTTTAGAGAGCGATTGAAGGGTTGAGAGGAGGGAGGATCTTGTGCGGCCGTCTGGGAGGAGGAGGTCGCCGGATTGGAGTTTGGTTATTCCTGTGTCGTTGGTGGTAGTATTACTACTACTACTACTACTACTACTACTTTTCCTAGTATTAGAAGAAGCAGAAGAAGATGAAGGAGGATGTCTCCAATCCCTCCCCACACCACCCCAAACCAACGCCTCAGCCCTCATCTTCTCATTCTCACTGCCCACGATTTCCACAATCTCTCTAAACCTTTTATAAGCATCAAAGGTGCACACCATATCTCTTCCCTGGATACTCGGGTATACCCAATGGGGGAGTAACGGTTCCTCACGTTCGGCGCGAACTTGTTGGAGGATGTAACGGTGGAAGATTGGTTTTTCGACGACGGATTCGTGGGAGAGGTCTGAGACGAGTGCGAGGAGGATGGTGCAGTCTAGGAGGATTTGGGGGGTGATGAGGGTTATTGGGTCGGAGGTTATGGAGAGGGTTGTTAATGCTGCTTCTGCGGTTTCTAATGTTGTTGTTGTTGTTGTTATTGTTGAGGGGGTTGGAGTGGTGGAAGGGGGGAGAGGGGAGCGGTGGGTTATTGTATTTCCAAAGTTATCTGTGAGGGTTGTACCATCTGCTGGGGGAGTGGGGCTTATGATGTTATTATTTGAAGTTTGAACTCTTGCGCCGGTGGCGAGGATTGCGGATATCAAAGCGTGGACTGGAGATCCGGGGAGAGGGTCTGCGGGATCATAGGAGATGTTTGGGAGGACAATGGTGATTTCTGGGTGGAGGTATTGAACTCTGGTTTGTTGAGCGGCGAGGACCATTGACCTGGCGGATTTGACGAGGGAGAAGGCGTCTGAATCGTGCTGGAATTCGAGGATGGACTTTTGGCGGGATTCTTTCGATTCTTCTTCTCTTCCTTCTTCTTCCTCCTCTGCGTCTTGTTCTTCGTCCTTGAGATCTTCTTTAGGTTCATCTTCGTCTTCTTCATCGTCATCGTCTTCTCTAAACCCATCAGCCTCCCACCTCGCCTTCGCAAACTCGGTTTCCAATCTCTTCTCGGACAGATTCGCGACTTTGATCCATTCCAACCCACTCTGGGCGATGATATCAACCTGCACCGGTGTCTTTTTCCTTTTTAGTTGTTTCTTCTCTTTACCCCGGAGTTTTGCAACGTTATCGGTAGGATGGTCGAATAGATATACCGTTCGAAATATGACTTGTAAACCGCTACAAGTCTTCGCAACAGCCCAGACTGATTCTAGGAATTTCAGGTTGGAGGAGCGGAGGGCGTGCTGGGTTTTTGGGGTGGACGGGGTGTATGATAGCTATTGCCTCGTACATATTAGTTAATTATTTATATAAATTTATATACCACCTTGGTATCTTAGTAAGAGGTTAAAAAGAAGAAGCTTACATTCTCCAAAGCCCTCTGTTCGACCATAATTGCATTTTTAAAATGTCGAAGTTCGATGGGTAAGTTCCCCTTCTTTGACCGCTGTTTCGGGGGAAGTCTTTGTAGTAGCTTCTTTTCTAGGAGGGTTATTTCATCGGAGACTTTTAGGCAGCGGGTTAATAGTTCGTCTGCGAGGGGATTTAGAAGCCCTTTGGATGTAGTATTATTTTCAGAGGAGGAGTCTGAGAGGTCGTCGCAGGATATAATCTTTGGAGTGGTAATGGTGTTGACCTTGTTGTATTTTTTTGTTAGCTGGGGCAAAGTAACGGATGTCTGTGGGTTATGACATACCTCCATCTTGAACTTGATATCAATTGAAGCCTTTTGCTTGATGATTTGAGTAGAGAATCTGTATTATCTATAGAAACCAGAATAGAGAATTGAAGTATGTTCTTGATGTTCTTCCTTATATAAGCCACAACCTCCCCCGGATTTCAATTCTCAGCATGGAATAGCTAGCTTGAGCTTGCGCTTGTCAAGGAAGAGTGAGTGTATGAAGGATCTGCCAAAGGGCAGCTTTGCCGACAACCAAACAGAACCCGCGCCAATAATTATACATAGTAACTACCACTTACAGGAACTACATCTCGACAAGCTTCACCGCTCTTCCATCAACTTCCACCCCCCCTCTATCGCCATCAAATTCCAAATACCAAAAAGCCACACTTCATCCTTGTAACCCTCCCGGAATAGTACATCGCGTCCCCCGGGAACGTCCCACGTGCACAATGGTGCTCGTCAAAACCCCCATCGACTTCATCGAGCGCTCAATCCAGCTACTCCAGGCGCATCCAAATACCGTATATACCCCCCTTCCTCCCCCTCACCTAGTATATATAGCATAGTATTTACTAAAAACCACCCCATACAGACACGAATAACAACAACCTACAACATCACCCCCGCACCCACAACCCCCTCCCGTCGTCCAAAACCCCAAAAACCCAATACCGCCACCACTACCACTACACCCGCAGGAGAAGAAAAACCAAAACTCCCCCGCGGAACACTAACCCTAAAAACCTACGATCCAATCTCGGGTTCCCTTATAAAACTACGTACCGATAAAATATCAGATGTTGGAAGAATTGTCACGGGATTACATAGGTTGGGACGATCGATGGCTGGGTTGAAGGATTTGGGAAGTGTGGATGCTGTCCCTCCTGTTACTGCTACTGCTACTACTACTACAACGATAGAGCAGACGGCAGGAGGGCCGAGTGTGACTAAAGATGCCGTTGCAGGGGCGGTGGCTGCGGCGGAGGGTGCTGAGGCTACACCGGGTGGATCGAAAGGTGGGAAGAAGAAGAATAAGAAGAAGAAATGAGGGGTGTGTGTGGGTTGATTGTATATTATGGAGAATGGGAGGGGCTGGTCTTGTAGGAGGGCGGGCTCTGTTATGCTTTGTACATACACGGATAGAAAGAGGTAAGCTATGAATGCATGCATGAAGATCGCTATTTTTTCTGGAGCAATCAAGCAAATATCAAGCTACAAAGCTCGAATTCAAGCTGCGCTAGAAGCTAGGAGCTATCTGGCTTACAAAGACCCATCTTAAAAACAGCAGAATTCACGATTACGAAAGTTGAAAAGGCCAAGATTTGCAATGATAAAGATTTATTCATCCTATCCTATCTTTCTCGCACCCAGTGTGGAGATTCTCAAACGAAAAAGCCATGCATGAATTATGTTATACAATAACTTTAGGGGGGGGACATTATCGTCCCGTCTTTCAAACGCGCCTGTTTCGCACGCCTCTTTATAAAATATCTTTCCAATGCAAAAAAAAAAACGGACTCCGCAAAAAACGAGTTAAAGAAAAAAAAGAACGCCAATGCACTCCTTACCACCATAGCCATAGCGACGTACAAAACATTAATATTTACTGCGGCATATAAAAAGCCGGTCTTCCCTCCCAATTATATACCAGTGGGAGTGAACAAACAAAAACCAAAACCGCTCAAAAAGTTCAAATATTTACCCCGTTTTAATCCCATAAAAAATTGCAAAAGGCGCCAGGAAGTTTAATAAAAACATTTAGAAGTCATCATCGAAAGAGATGCCAGCCATGTTGTTATTCTGTGGCTCGCTAGTGCTGGGAGAGGTAGAGGAGTTGAGTGGGGAGGTGGTGGTAGCCTCAGCCTTCTGCTGAGTCTTAGCCATGACACCGGCCTTCTGGTAGTCGCTGACACGCTTCTCGAAGAAGTTGGTCTTGCCGGCCAAGGAGATGGTCTCCATGAAGTCGAATGGGTTGGTGGAGTGGTAAACCTTGGGGTTACCGAGAGCGATGAGGAGTCTGTCGGCGACGAACTCGATGTATTGCTTCATCAACTTGGCGTTGATGCCGAGGAGTGGGCATGGGAGGGCCTCGGTCAAGAATTCTTGTTCGATGGTGACAGCCTCAGTGATGACGGCTTCGACGTCGGCCTTGGATGGGCGGTTGTTCAAGTGGCTGAACAAGAGGCAGGCAAAGTCGGTGTGGAGACCCTCGTCACGGGAGATGAGTTCGTTGGAGAAGGTGAGACCGGGCATGAGACCACGCTTCTTGAGCCAGAAGATGGCGGCGAAGGAACCGGAGAAGAAGATACCCTCGACGGCGGCGAAGGCGACGAGACGCTGGGCGAAGGTGGACTTGTCGTCCTCGATCCATCGGATGGCCCAGTCGGCCTTCTTCTTGATGCATGGGATGGTGTCGATGGCATCGAAGAGGTAAGTTCGCTGGCTGCTGTCCTTGATGTAGGTGTCGATGAGGAGGGAGTAAGTTTCGGAGTGGATGTTCTCCATCATGATTTGGAAACCGTAGAAGCATCGAGCTTCTGGGATCTGGACCTCATTGCTGAATCGCTGGACAAGGTTCTCGTTGACGATACCGTCGGAGGCAGCGAAGAAGGCGAGGACGTGGGAGATGAAGTATCGCTCGTCGTCGTTGAGACGGTTGTGCCAGTCGTGAAGGTCCTTGCTAAGGTCGATTTCTTCGGCAGTCCAGAAGGATGCCTCGGCCTTCTTGTACATTTGCCAGACCTGTAGCACACAATATCAATTAGTATTCCGAATCGGGAGAAGTGATTGAATATTTAAGATTCTAAGAAACTAACCTCGTGGTACTTGATAGGGAAGAGGACGAATCTCTTCTTGTTCTCGACGAGGATGGGCTCGTCAGCTTCCTCTGGCTTGAGGTTATTGAAAGCTGGAGTTTCGGGTGTAGGCTCGGTCTTGACGACAACGGCCTTGGACTCGACAGGCTTGAGGTTCTCGGCACCTTCCTTCATCTTAAGGTTGTTGAAGGCGGCGATAGCCTTTCGTGTCTCGGCCATGAAGTCAGACATTGTGATTGATTATGTATGTGTATAGAAGATATGAAGCTTGATCAACAAGGAGTAGAGTAGCAAGGAGCGATGATGCTAATGTGGATGAAGAAGATGAAGATGATAAGAACTAATCAATATAAATTCCGTTAATGGAGATGTGATTGATTGATTGATTGAATGGCTTGATGCTTGGTGATGAGGGAAGGAAGAAGAGATATTGCGAGAGAGGACAGGATTGAAGTCTTCTTTTATAAAAGCTGGCCGGGGACCAGAATATTTGTTTTCGTCACGAAAAGTCTGCGTTGGCCTGGGTTTTTTTCTTGTTAGCACCAAAACTTCAGGCTGGGGAAGACGCGACTGAACGCGAGGTTGGAATGAATGAATGGATGATTGAATGAGCGAATGATTGGAATAAAAGGACGCGTCAGGACGGAGATTGAAATGGGATGCTGCCCACCGCGACGAGATTCTTTGTGGTGTAGCTTGGACAGGGGTCGACGCCATCGTGCAGTATAAGTCCAGCCAGTTGCCACCCGGATTGGCCGGACTTTGTTAGCGTCGACTCATCAGATTATGCTGAGATGCAGGCTGAGATGCCTTATCAGATCATGCACCTGCAAGGGGTCCCTTCCATTCAATCCAATCCAGTCCAAATCAATGTACGCGACAAGAAAAATAACACCGCGTCCACAAAATAATAGTATGGCCATGGCACAGGAGTGATCTGACATGCCCGAAGCGTGGAACGACCACTTTCTCCCAAGACCACGTGACCTGGGCGTTCGTGATCCCCTACAACTTCTCTGGCCTCGCTCTCACGAAGGTCCGGTCCGGCTTGTGATCCGGGCCTGCATTCTGTTTTTAATATCACAAACCCCATCCATTCCAGACTTACGATTGCACTTCTCATGGCAGAGACTCCGAGGAATGCAATGCCCCTGGGCAGCTGGGTGTGCCTTACCGTCTGCATGTATGCAAATGCAAGGTACGACCACTCTCGAACTTCCGATCTCCGAATACACCCGTGGCTACCAATATAATACATATACATGTACACCTTGTTCAAATTGATATATAGGACTGGCTAGTGAGCCATTTAAACCACTTAAACACTTAACAAGTCAGGATATTATATATAGGGCCATCACGATCATGTACGATATTCTGTCCAAAAGTAGCATTGTAATTAATTGACCCGAACGACTTTTAACGCCATTCCCTCCCCACCACCAAAAAAACCCCTTCCATAAAATCCGAATCAATCGCTCTTCACAATACCTACAGACAGAATAGAAAATCCAAAATGCAATGCATGCAAATTAAAAAGCAAAGAACATGAAACTGAAAAAACCAAGTAAAAGAAAACGTAACAAAGAAAAAAACCATTTTCCATCATCCCCTCATGCAAGACCGCCCCATTAATGCAATGCCATGCACTTAGCAAGCAAGCTAGTATGTACTGAAGTAAAGTATGTATAGTACGCAAAGAAAAAAACACGTCATCACGTGCTTTCCCCCTCCTACTTCCTCGCCGTCGAAGGTGACGTTCCAGTCTGATACTTCATCTTCTCGCTCTTCCCGTGCAACTCGGCCTTCTGCTCTCTCGTCAGCTTCTCTCCATCCGGTCCCTCTATTGTCATCTCGTCGACTTTCAACGCCGGGTTGAGTGGCTTGTTCTCATCGTAGTCGATTTCTTTGACGACTCCCAGACCTTTTGTTCGTCCCTCTCGGAATAGAAGCTTGTCGCCCGGAAGAATATATTCCCTGTTTTATGTTCATTAGATGGCGGCTCAAGTACTATTCAAAATAAGGTTAGTGGACTTACGGTCTCTGCACGAATTTGAACGCAACCAGCGCTCGATCACCTGTTCGAACGGTTTCTATAAACCACCATTAGTCTATACCCTCCACTCATCTAAGAAAGCAGCAAATACATACCACGATCGAGATCAATGATACTGCAAGTCTGTGAAACCGGCCCGACGTGCAACATCGCCTGGTACCGTTTCCTGATAGTCGTAGCGTGACTCAAGATCATTACTTCAGCCACGAACTGCCTGGAAGCTTTTGGGGGCGGCTCATCCGTCTTAGGGAGGACCACCATCCCCTTCCTGACATCCCGCCGTCGTACCCTCCTCAATGCGAACGACGCACTCTGCCCAGCCGTAACAACGGGCACACCTATTCGTTTCCTCTCGATAGATCGAATCTGTGTCGAGATGAAGTTCCCTAGGCTGTCCGGTCCGATCAAGATTGGATCTCCGGCGTGAATAACACCGCTCTTGACGACACCGGACACCACGGTCCCCACAAACGGCACAGAGAATGTGTCATTAACGTAAAACTCGAACGGCGCGTTCTGGTCAAACTGTCCGTGGTAAGGGAGGATATTCAAAAAGGTCCTCACGAAATCCAACCCTTCACCCGTGACGTTCGAAACCTGGAAGATTGGGCAGATTCTGTCGCTGACGAAGTGGGTGGCGGTGGATATCGCCTCGTCTTTCGACTTGATGAAGATGGGGATTTTACGGGCGCCACCGGATTTGAGGATTTTAGTGATCTGGTTGACGGTCTGGGCGAGAATGTTGGGTGGGGTCATGTCGATTTTGGTGATGACGACCATGATAGGGACGTTCAAGGCGACGGCGATACCCAAATGCTCTTTACTCATTCCGATCAAGCCGTTATTGGCCGCCACCATGAGCAAACAGTAATCTGGAGAAGTTCCCAAGAGGCCGAACACTGTTGTCCGTAGGTACTTCTCGTGTCCGGCAAGATCGGTGAACGAGATGACTTTGGCCTGTTTTTTGAACAATTAGCTTTCCCAATCCACCATCAAAGGTGAAATATAAAACATACGGATTTCTTTCCAATCTCCTCCCAAGTCAATTTCCTACCGGCCTGACTTGTCACGATCTGAGACTGAGCATCGAATCCCATAATCTCCATTCCCACGCTTGACGTTCGTCCGCTCTCGATCTCATGTTTGTGCCTGAAGAGATTCACTCGAGCCTTCCCTCGTCCATCATCAAGCTGTCCCTTGACCAGGACACCCAACATGGTAGACTTTCCAGCATCAACTACACACCATCACCAGTCAATCAAAACGACCCCATACAATCATCAAATAAAAGAACCAAAGATAAAACTCACCATTTCCAACAACAGCAACCCTAATCTCCAACAACTCCTCCATACTCTTCGGAACCACCCTAACCATCAACTTACTCCTCGCCCCTTTCCCATCCCCCGCAACCTCCTCGGTCTTCTCATCCACATTCGCAGTCTGCAAAACCGCACATTGAGCGTTCAAGCCCGCCAAACACCCCACAACATTCTCATAAGCTTTCTCATACTCCTCCTTCGAAAATCCCATTGGGTCCCCATTATCCTCATACCCAACCTCAAACAACGCCTCCCCCCTCCCTTCCTCCAACCGCCGTCTTAGCAAACCATCAAGGCCAGGCTCGTTCCCCAACAACTGATCTCGAAGTTTAACCCTAGGCCCATCATCGGTGTTCAGACCTAGGTCGTCGATGAAACTTAGCTCGTCAACGGCATCCTCTAACGATTTGTTTGTAGCAGTAGAAACTAGCTTTGGAGGCGCCGCGCCGGCGGGTTTGGAAGTTGAACCGGTGCGGGTGCGGTGTCGGGCAGCGGCTTGGTTGGCGACGTGCTCGACAAACTCGCTGAGGGCGTTGCCGGCGGCGCCGCGGGATGGTCCTGACATCTGTGGCTTTACTTTTTCCGGTTGGATAGCTTTCTAGCTATGGGGGGTTCGGTGAATTTTTGATGAATTGAATATGGGGTTTTGATGGGGGGAGAAAAAAGCAGTTAAATATAAGCTTAATCCGGTTCGGTGAACTAAGCTGTTCCTTTTTGTGGACAGAGTGTAGTGTAGTGTAGTGTATAAATTAACGGGATGGCAAGGGGAGCAAGCAAAGCTGGCTAAAAGCGAAGAAGCGCAATTCCTCAACGTTTTAATCGGTGCCGGTTCGACGTGTTGAAATCGTGACGGGAAACCAGCAGCAGCAGACGATTCATTGGCTGGTTTCAATTAAACAAAAGAGGAGCTGAGCTAGAGATCTCTGGTTAGGACAGGAGCTATCCGGGATGGAAAGAAGATAGATAGATAAGTAAGTACCAATTGAATCAGCGATGGATAGCTATATGGCGTATGTAGTGGGTAGTATATACCGAGCTTGAGCAGCTATGATGCGGGTGGGGGAAGAGAACAGCTTTTATGTCCAGCTGGGGAAACCGCCAGCCAGCTTGACTCATCTGATCGGGTCATCAAAGCAACACAGTTCGGGGAAAACGAACATTCAAATCCAACAGCTGACTTCAACACCACCACCGCCACTTACCGGTTTACATCCCCCCATAAATATTTGGTGAAGGATCAGGCTTTGCGGATGGGGGTGCCCAAGCTTTCCCCTGACATGGTCTAGTTCTAGATTCTCCTGGAATAACATCAACGTCAGAGAATTCCCACCCCGGTTGTAAGCGAACGAAGCTGAGAATAAAGTACAAAAGTGCAAACTGCGATTGAGGCATTATCGATTTTCCATGCCAATTGCGAACTTCAATTGATGGAAAGTATTTGTCATATATTCGGAAAGAGGACCATAAACTACAATCTAAAGGAATCGCCAGACTATTAATTCTCCTTTGCACATTTTTTGTTTCATTGTTCAAGTTTGAGCGGGATATAAAGTAACTACTATACACAAGAAATTATAAAAATAAACTAAAAAGAGATGATCTATATGCACAGTTTTAAAAGAAAAAAGAAGGGGAGAGTGATCGAAAAAAGAGCTAAAGTAGAGAGTTTTCATCAATCAATCAAATCGTTAATACGGTGATAAACCCCTCTCTTCTTTTTCTCAACATCATCTCCTCTTTCTTTCCTTTTAATTTTCGAAGCTTTTGGTTGTGGGATGGGGGGTTGTTCCTTCCCGCGGGCGCGCTCAATTATTCACAATGAAAACCCAGTGGAGATTCTTCTCTTCCTCTTCTTCCATTCCATATTCAATGACTGAACATCTTCTTTACAAGATCTGGGTAACTAGACCAGTGGCGACTGTCCTTCCACCCTCACCTGTAGATTTCGCAAAATTAAAAACGTTAGCTTCTGCCGCCCGACATGACTCAGAATTTTATTTATAGAGAAGGTGGTACTCACGGATGTTGAAACGAACACCGGGCTCAACAGCCATTGGAACGTGCAATTCAGCAACCATCTCAATGTTGTCACCGGGCATGACCATCTTTCCGTCAACATCTGGAGTTCCGTCAGGGAACTTGAGGTTGATAGCGACATCTACAAAAATCCAACATTAGTCATAAAACCCCCCTTGCCCCACAACAAAATGTAGATACTTACCAGCAGTTCGGATATACATCTGCGGCCTGTAGTGATTTCCAAATCCAGTATGTCTTCCACCTTCCTCCTTGCTCAAAACGTACATCGAGCACATGAACTTCTGGGCAGCCTTGATCGTTCCCGGCTTCGCGATAACCATACCCCTCTTAACATCCTCCCTCTTCACACCACGCAACAACAATCCAGAGTTATCACCGGCTTGCGCAGAATCCAAATCCTTCTTGAAAGTCTCCATACCGGTAACGGTAGTCTTAATCGGCTCCTTTTGCATTCCAACGAGCTCGACTTCATCACCCTTCTTCAACATTCCACGGTCAACTCGTCCAGTCGCTACAGTTCCACGTCCAGAAATCGAGAAAACGTCTTCAACGGGCATCAAAAATGGCTTATCGAGATCACGTTCGGGGGTTGGGATCCAAGAGTCAACAGCCTCCATCAATTGTCCGATCCTGGCTTCACCGATATCTTGTTTTGTACCGTTGAGAGCGCAGAGGGCGGAACCCATGATGATTGGAGTTTCGTCACCGTCGAAACCGTAGGTGGCGAGGAGTTCACGCATTTCCATTTCGACGAGTTCCAACATTTCTGGGTCTTCGACGGCATCGATCTTGTTGACGAAGACAACGATCTTTTGGACACCGACTTGGCGGGCGAGGAGGAGATGTTCTCGGGTTTGGGGCCTATGTTATAAATTCCCCATCAGCGTTTGCTATATTATAGCCTTGTTTTGTTAAGGTATGTCGAATTCTTCGTACATCTGACCATCTGAAGCAGCAACGACGATAATAGCACCATCCATACTCGCGGCACCAGTAATCATGTTCTTGATGTAATCGGCGTGACCGGGACAGTCGACGTGGGAGTAATGGCGTGTAGGGGTTTCATATTCCAAATGTGCAGTCGAGATGGTGATACCACGGGCTTTCTCTTCGGGTGCTTTATCGATTGAGGCGTAGTCCAAGAAGTTGGCGAGACCCTTGCTGGCTTGGACTTTGGTGATGGCGGCTGTTAGGGTTGTCTATTATCCATGCAAACAATTGTTAGCTATATTAACTCCTAATTTGAAAGTAATATTTGGAGAAGGGTTTGGAAACTACCTTTCCGTGATCGACGTGTCCGATAGTACCTATATTGAAGAAAATATGGTCAGTGATACTACCCCCACTATATTGCCCCGCGATACTACAAAAATTTCTACACACCAATATTAACATGCGGCTTCTTTCTCTCAAAAGTAGCCATCTGTCTGATATTGCTATAAACATTCTGAACGCCATTGCTATTCCTTCCCGATCTCACAGCGCTTGTGATGAAGGGCGATAATGTGGCTCCGTTCTGTCGGACTGAGGATTGGGCGGACTGGCGGAGTCCTCGAAGGACGGCGCCGGCGAGTTTCCACGAGGCCATTGGGGCGGCTAAATGAGGGGAGATTTTTTCTTAAGAAAATTGTTAGTCGAATTAAGTGGTTGTTATTGAAGTTTGAGCCCGGCCGTGGGGATTGGTGGTAATGGGGGGAAAAGAGAGGTGAGGTCGAAAGAGAACGGCGTTTGCGGCTCTTATTTTGGGGTGTGGAAAAATTTCGCCCAAGGAAATTTTATACAGTGCGAGAGGTTTTGTACCACAACGCCGTGGTCACGTGATATGAAAATGGGGGGGATGCAAGAATTAACATAGCTGGTTTTGAAGGTTGATGGATATCGAAAAGGCATTTTACTTGGTGGAGTTTGGTAGCACTCGTATATTGGGGATGCTGTATCACATAGCAAGTCCACGAAGCTGGGACCATTACAGAACCTTGGTATAGATGCGCCCGGATTCAAGGCTCGGTATAACTATAGATTCGATTCGAGCGCCACAGTGCACTGCACAGAAATCGAACCAAAGTATGGCTTGATCGAGAGGCTACACCTTCACCAATCATATCGCATCTGATAAGCATACACTGTCGTTCGATCTCTCCAGTATCAAATTTTTTTGAACCCCACGGCTCGAGGTGCATAGTAGGCTAACAGGCCGCTTCTCGTACCAGGCCAGAACCAGAGAGATCCCGCCCAGTTTCTGTCATTCACTTAGTCACAGGCCCAGCCCACATTTGCAAATCTGTAGACATGGGAATCGAAAAACTCTCTGCATCGGATTCACCTCGAGTTGCAGGATGCATATTAGGTACATAGATATATGCAAGGTGCACGCACGGTTGCAAGAAGAGGGGGGTAAGGTGGGAACAAAACTGGCAGGTCAACTGCCAGTTCATCGAATCTAAGTGGTGAATATTTCCCGCGGCTGGAAAACTTAATTCTCACGATAACACATCTTGAAAGGATGTAGCTGGCAGTTACCTTCTTCCTTGGCTTCCCTGGACAAAGAAAAAAAAGTTTCGAGCGCTTCGAACATAGCCACGATTCTAACACCCTGAAAGCTGTCTTCATGCACTGTGAATAAGGCAAGGGACAACTTCCAAGGCACAGGATTTTCTCTAACCAATTTTGAAGAAAACCGCTCGAGCACCGGGGAGAGCAAGCGGATTAAAGTTCAAGCCTCACTCTGTCAAATTCGCTATACGTTTCCAACATTTCCAACAAAACGCAGCGAAAGACGAAACCAAAAAGTACATTCCACTCGAGTTACTCGCCCCGGAAAATGGGAACCGGGTAAGAGGGCGTAATTGATTGGTTTAAAAGAAAATATGAGTAAAAAAAAAAAAGGTGTGCTGGCACGAGGGTCAAAAAGGATGGCGGCGAGTATAACTGGAATTTGGTTGAAAACGGTTGGAGGGTTTTACTAAGTAAGAAATCGAGAATATTCGAAATGACTACTGGGTTTTTACGGTTAATGTGTCGATCCGGGATAGGTTAAAAATATAAATTAAATGCAAATAAATGGGATACCGGAATGCCCTGGTTTGAGTTCCCTGTCCTTGGAATTAATATTTTTCCGAGTAGAAGCGTCCTGCTTGGATGTGAAAAAAAAAAGCATAGAGGGCGATGACAGCATCCCGCTGGCTTATGCTTCGTCTCCTACTCAAAGGGATGAGTAAAGTGGAGCAAATGACGCTGATACGCAGTTAATGTAGGATGGGATGGGAAAGGTTTATCTGATTCGTCAGCCCTAATGAGATTGGCATTAAATGCGACTTTTTCCCTTATAACGGCCGGCTGACGGGGGGTTCAGAAGCTTATTGCGTCAAAGATCATGGACTCGAGATGAGAGCGAAGAGAAACAAAAAAGAATAACCGGAAAGGCCCGAGGTAGTCAAGGTGTGGCAAAAGAAAGTTGCCCTACATCCAGCGGGATTTCGAGAGGGTTTCAAGATAACATATGCTTCTGTAGGAAACCTTCCGCTAGGCGGATGCAAGCAGTCAAAAACAAGGAAGTTCAGTTGTGGCTAATGTTAGTCAGCTACTGTGCGTACGAGTGGTGATGTTTTAGATGTCCATGGGGCAGGCGCATCCTGGGGGCAGGCAGAAGTAGTTAGGGGAGGCAAAGTGAATGCTCGATCAACGTTGAAAGCCCAGATCGCGTCTTCCGCCAGGCGAGGTGTCAGAGTGGTTATAAGCGAGGACAGTGGCCGATGTCCAGCGTCATAGCTGATGGGGTGACCCCTGCCATGATGCACTTCTACCTCCCTTCGACATTCGGATGCCTGCCCACTACCATTCATTGGAAGGTATGTGCTGGGTACTGTCTTACTTGGTCGGGAGTATGTATACTTATAATGGACAGGCACCGTTCCCACTTCCAGACACCCGTCAGTTGCAAATGAATATCAATGATGTCAAGGAAGCCTCCTGACCGGATCGCGGTGCGACTCGCTGGGTAAGTGAATGTGTAGCCACACTTCCCCATCTCGCGCGAGCTCGAACCACGCAAGCAATCTCTCCCGGATTTCCTGGCCTGCCCAATGAAAGCAACCCTCCAGCCACACTGGCTCTGGAACTTAACAGGTTTTACTTGGTGCAGATCGAGGTTCCCAGCAAAACGGACTACGAAAACCTTGAATGTCGGCACGAATCCCATGTCTTTCCTCCCCGGCTTGTGTGGGTAGTTGCTTTTTGGGCGGATTTTCGCATTGGTTTTCTTTTTTTGGAGCCACGCCCGTGCATAGCTTTCTTCGATCTCTCGATCTGTCTTTGATCCTGTTTCCTTACTATGCTGTTCAGGAAAACAATCATAACGTTCTCAAAAGGACACCCGCCGTGCTGTGCTTTGATGTGCTGTGCTACTGATATTGATTGATTTGCTGTCGTATATATAAGCTCCGGGCATGCTCTCCCCAATAAGAAATCTTTCTCTTGCAATAGAATATTACAATTAGCCTCGACGAAAGGTTTCGATTAAGACAATCAATCAGTCACCTCGAGCATTCAACGGGCTTTGCTTGCTTGCTTAAACGTTAACGTCGTTACGGATTCGACACAGTGTACCGCTGCCAACGTCGGATGATATTAATATCACCATCCGAGAACAGCATCACATCTAACTGCGAAAGGCACTCCCGTCCACCGACAACAGGTTGTAATAGGCCATACTTGCCTGCCCGCTGAAGATCTTGACGTCTGTTCGTACTTCGATTGCCAGTTTTATGCGCCGGGGTGCTTTCAACGACATATTTTATACCAGCCGGATCCATCGACGCCCTACAATTTAACCCCAGCTATCCTCCCTCCAGAAAAATCGGAAACAACGGTAACATTTTAACAAAGAACTTCGAACCCGAATAAAGAATAGAGCAAACGGTTTGAAAGGTTATTCCTCTTAATTCCGACAAACGAAGCACCAACGGAAGCTATTTGGACGTTTGCGAAATACATTTTCATTCCACCCGTCTGTACCTCGCGTTTGCAGCAACACCTGGTGGCCCCCAGCGGAACAACCCGCACGAAGCCAGCAAGTTAACAGTCGACGGCCTCTTTCGAAGGGCCTTTTCTTTTCGTCTGCTTGAAGATTAAATAAAAATAATCTTGGGAGGCAGGCTGCCTAGCAGCTTAGACCTGATCTGATCCACACTGCTTGACTATCTCCAAGCGCCTCAAGCCCTTTCTTTCGGTCTACATTGCCGGAATTTGGGAAACCTCTCCATGGCTTGAATCGAAGCCAGTGCTAGTCCGACCAACCCGAATCCAACGTAAGTGCACGCTACCCTGTCAACGTTTGAGAGTTCCCAACCATGTTCCCGATTCCCCTCCAATTCCTGCACGCCGATGCAAATCGGTAGGGTTTTCGTTTTTTCTTCAAGATGGAATTTCCTTGTCGAGTCTAGAGATAGCGGACCTAAAAATGGGCCCGCAATCAAGCCATTCTGAAAAATGCCGCTAGCTGCCGTGTGAGTTTTGGGACCGGCTCTGTACGACGATGCTACTTTGCATGCACGCCGACATTCCTGAACTGCATCTAGACCCGCGTCCCACCCCCAGCTGGCTAGCAAAGTATGGTGCTGTCAATTGATATCGCCCTGTCTGCTTTGGTTGACTAATCCCACCTGGTACTGCTCGTTCCGTCAAATACCCGACTTTATATGGAACCCGTCTGCTGCTCCTGCTTATCATCAATCATCCCTCATTTAAAATCCCGATTTCTGGAGCTGTTACAGAGCTAATAAAAGCCATCGATATACCCGCAGTTGACAGTTGAACTCCCCCCGAGTATTTATAACATATTCGACAACGCAACCGCCCGCTATATTCTCTCCGCGGAACATAATTGGAATCGAAAACCTCGAGTCTGGGAAGCCCCGAATCACCTCGACGACTGACTGACTTGACTGCATCTATTTAATATTGTAATTTTATTTTATTTTACTTTATTTTATATTCCCGAAGCACATTGCTATATCGTACAATCCGTTCAATATGGCAGCAGTCGCAAAACAACCAACAATTGCTGGCGGAGCACTCTCCGTAGACGCCCTCCCCTCCAGCACTCTCACTCCGAACTTTTTCAACTCCATCTTTAACGATGGCATGAACCCATTTGACGAATTCTTTGCAGGATCGCCTACCCCAGGTAACCTTGCTTCCCTATCTGCATCTACACGGAAAGACTATCTCCATTCCGACAAACCCAGGCTTATCAAGGACGACACTCTACCTGCTATCAATACCAAACTCGATCAAACTCTTACACCCGAACAGTCCCCCAAATCTCTAAATGCTACAGACTCCTCACTCCTCTCACATTTAAGATTATCTCGTAGCCCGAGTCCGTTTGCCTTCTCGATTGCAACCACTTTTCCTGACAGTCCGGTTTCATCGATAACACCCATCACCAGTCCGGAAGAACTGACACCGAACGCCATCATGGCGAGGGAACAAATAACAAACCCGGCAGCTGAATCGGTTGCTAGGAAGAGCTTCAATATCACAAATTCCAACAAAATACCAACCGTTCACAAGCGAAATATGTCCCTGCCTCAGACCTGGAATTCGAACACTATGGGTCTTCCAAACGTTCCAGGTATAACTGAACAAAAGACAGAAACTCTGAGAGCAAGGAGGCAAACTCTTCCCCGAGGTGTCGAATGTCAGGCAAAACCCACTACTCGATCAAGGCAGAGGTTGCTATCAGATGCACCTGTTCCACAACCATTTTCACGAATGGATGGGATATTTGTTACCGAGAATATCCCATCAGCTGAGATTAAGGCAGAGCCTATTAGTCCTACGACTCCAAACTTTCAATCCATCGGCTCTTCAACGGCTGGTCGAAAGAGGAAGAGGTCATCCATAGATGACGATGATGACGACGAGATTGATGGCAAGCTCAATGAATCAGACAAGCGTGCACGCTTCCTGGAACGCAACCGGATTGCTGCCAGCAAGTGCCGAAAGAAGAAGAAGATCATGAACCAGCGTCTGGAGGAGAAGAGCAGACTTCTAGTCCAGCAGAACAGATTCTTGAATGCCACGCTTGTAAAATTGCGCAGCGATGTTCTAAGGCTGAAGCAGATGGTACTAACCCATCACGGATGCGGAAATCCAGCGATTGAGCAGTATCTACAACAAGAATCCGAAAAATACCTGGTAGCAGACAGCGAGGAAGCCGCCAAGAAGAAAGAGGATGTCAGACTAGCCAATAACCTCGCGAAATCCGCCGGAATCAACGGAATCGTTAAAACGGACGAGAGCTTCCATCCAAACGCGGGCGGTAGCAGCTCTGCCTGGCTCAACGAGTTCCATAGCTTCGAGGAGGTCGAATCGGAAGTTCTGAAACGATCCCACCTTCTCGACTTCAACGACGACGACTTCCAGAAGCTCCTCCTCGGTGACCAACTCACCGTTATCGACGACGATTTCGCGACGTCTCCACCTGCTTACGACTAGACTGGCCTAACTTCCAGGCTGCGTTCAGGTACCATCATCACGCTATGTGGTATCAGACCTGGTCCTTGGTGGGGCTAAACACGGCAGAGAGATCTACCCCGCACTCAGTCGCCTAACTATCCACCACATCAACACAAAATCGCTCGCTCGTATCGACATGCCCCTCCTAAAACCAACCATGCATTGGTCGACACCATCACTCTTCCGGTGTATTGATTGGATAAACGCCTCTCGGATATTAAGGAAGTTTAACATTAGTCTTTGACAGGTTTTTCTCCTTCTCTTTTCTTTTTTCTCCCTGGCAAATTTCTTTTTTCTTCTCTCCCCTCCTCGGTTCACTTCTTCAAAATACCTTTGGTCGTTATAAATTTTTTTAGTACCGATCTTTTCAGCTGAAAGAAAAAAGCCCATTGATTTTGTTTTTTTATTCTTTTTCTTATCTCTTCTATCGGAAACCCATGGGCGGCTTGGTGTGCAATTACTGCTATTTTTCCTTCTTTGATTGAGTCTTTGGCGCAGGCGATCTCTGGGAGTTTTTTTTCGGTGTGTTAAAAACATGTATTTCTACCTTGTGGGTCAGGAGCAGACCATCTACTCTACTTTCTTCTATTTGTTGGCAGGAAACCTCGGGAGTTTCACACCCGGAGATACCATTTGGGTTTTTTTGTTCTACTATCACTTCTTTATGCAACTGCCTTTGCATTTTTTCTGCCACCCTTGCCACCACCAACTGGCAGGCTTGTCTGTCTTTCTTGAAGAAGGGAGATAGGTCGAAGCTTCACTCAAAAACATTTGAAACGCAACCAACCCCGGCATACTTTTGGATATTCGGGTTGGAAGAAATCACTCTAGTCTTGGTTGTTGCAATCTTTGACTTTTGGGCAAAAAAACCATTGAATAAACGGAGGGTAACCACACAATCCTTTTTCTTTTTTCATTCATGTTGATGTTGTTCTTCACTTCCGAGTATGCTTGATGTTTACGTTGGTTCTTTTTTTGTATCTTCTTTCTTTTGATGCAGTTCTTCGAATTCTCTCCCTTTTCTGCGATCGAGTACGAATGATGATGATGGCGATGGATTTATGTGTTTTATGATCGATATGATATTGGAGGATTTGGTCCGGAGAACTGAAGCAACGAAAGGACATTTTTACAAAAAGGACAAAGAACAAAAAAAGCCGTTTACATCTAGGAATTGAAAGAATTGTATTACTTTTTGATTGAAAAAAAAAAGGAAAAAGGATTTAGAACATGTGGATTATTCTGTTATTCTATTGGAAACTAATGGGGAAAATGAGAATTCTCATCTATTATCCATTATCATATGCATATGAAAAAGCCGCCCCAACGTGCACAGCTGTTGTAGAACCTGTGACAATAAACTGTAACCATCGGTAGCAGTACTTTACGACTTTAACTTTGTCCCGGTTACCGTTTAACGATTGTGGCTGAAAGATGATCGCTGGGATCCCCCCAAAAAAAGCTTGCAAGCCTGTTACGTGGCTCCCGTAAGGCCAGGCTTTTGCAAGCTTTAGTAAGGCCCAAGCTTTTTTCTGGGGGAGGGGGTGGGAGAATACTCGGGGCACACCACTTTCCTTGGTGAATTAATTGTAAGGGCGGCTGCCGGTTAAGTGATGATGTGGTCGATATCGATGTGTCGGCGATGGAAGACTCCGGAGATAAGCTAGCGAAATCTAGCATTTTTTGCCATCGACGGAAGTGTTTTCCGGATGGCTTGGCTGCATGGTGGCGGGGCTTCGCGTGTATATTGTTTCTATATGCATATGACTGGATGAGTGGCCATTGATTTGGCCGGATGGGGGGTGGTATTGCATCGTGATGGGTGGCGTTCGATTGATCAAGATTTTGGATAGGATCTTTTATCAGGATATTCCGGATTGTTCTTTGGAGAATGAAAGTTATCAGAGTCTCTGTTTCAAGGAACTGCTTCGTTGAACTGAGCCGGTGTTTATCAGTAAGAAATAGTATTGGATATAATCGTACACCGACTGATCATAATATCTACAATTGCGTGCTTGTGTATCATACTACTTATCACAACTGTGCCCTCTACCGCGAGTAAAACACAATCTACAATATCTACACATCCTCAACCTTCCATTCCGCAATTCCACCAGGTCCTTCCTTAATCTTCCTCTGGAAGACATCCTTCAACTTCTCCTGTACACCAACCTTATTCTCCCACTGCCTCAACACCGCCTTCTCTAATTCCGCAACCGTCTTCCTCTCCCCCTTCCCCAACATAATCTTAACCGCATTCTCCGACGGCAATCCCAACCACCCGTGTGGATAATTCGCAAAATCAACCTCCCCGGGGACCGTCACAAGATCCAACCTCTGCGCTCCATCTTCGATTTCAAAGTACTGTAACGCCTTACTATCCGTCGTTTCTTCAATACTCGCGGGCCTCCAGCTAGGTGGGATCTTAACCCCCTCAACCGGTTTCGCAAGTTGTTTTTCCACACCTTCGACGAAGTCAGGGTGGAAATTGTGGTTCATGAATTTTCTGGCCATGTGGAATTCTCGCATGAAGGCTGTGTTGATGGTCCATGCTGCTCCGTAGCGCATTTCGAGAAGTGTGACACGGAGAGCCATGGGTGATCTGCTGCGTAGAGTTTTGATAGTTTTCGAAGCCCACTCGGAACCCTCGTCTCGAAGGGCTTGCATTATTTCGTCGATGGTGTTGTAGCGGAAACATCTAGCCGTAACAACAATTTAGTTTCTAAATTTTCTATATTCCCTACGGTGGATAAGAAGGTAGGTTTGTTGAACGTGACATACCGATCAATAGCTTCCCTCGTCTTCCCGCCTAGAATGAAGGGTTCATTATGCGGTAATCCCGTTACATATTCTTCAATTGTAGAATTAATATTCTCCAACCTCCACTGCAAATCATCATGGTCGTTAAACTCCAACTCCGCCAGTCGGTCTTGTAAATCCTGTAGACTTGAGGAGTGAATATAATGCGTCGCCACACCTGCCCAATAAGCTTGCACACCAGTAAGTCTCTCGCTGGTTAGAGCGAGATATGTGCCCAAATACCCATCGAGACGGGGTAAGAAGAAACTTGCACCGACGTCCGGGAAAAACCCGATAGTAGTTTCAGGCATGGAGAACATTGTACGTTCGGTGGCGATGCGGAAATGGCCATGAAGGGAGAGACCGACGCCTCCGCCCATTGTTATGCCGTCCATGAAGGCGACGTAGGGTTTTGGGTATTTGGCGATGAGATTGTCGAGCTTGTATTCGAGTGCGAAGTAGTCGATTGAAGCTTGTTGACCTGCTCCGCCATTACGGTTTTGGGCGGCGAGAACGGCGACGTCGCCGCCAGCGCAGAAGGCTTTTTCGCCGGCGCCTTTGATGACTATTATGTTCGCTATTTGGGATTTTTGCCATTCCTGAAAAATGTTGGTTAACAGTAGGTTCTTGAGGTTTATGGTGTGTAGGAGGACGGGCGTACCATTAACCTAGGCAGGATTTTGCCCGCCATGGATGAATTGAGGGCATTGTACTTATTTGGCCTGTTGAGGGTGATCGTGCGAATGCCCTTTGTGGAATCGAAGAGTACGTCGTCCTCTGGGTTTTCTGGTGCTGGCTCAGCAGCAGCAGCAGCAGGGGCAGCTGTAGACTGTGAACGGGGACTCTAGAATCGACAATCAAAGGTATTTAGCTTCCGAAACTACATATCCCGGGGAAGATAAGATGGAAATACCTGCGCCATAGCGTTTACCGCGATTCTCGCGCGGAGGGGCATTGTAATCGTCGGTCTCGCGTGTGAAGAAATTGAAAGTGCCCGGCTTGCGGTGCGTGCCGTGCAGAACTGTCGTACGATCATGCCAGTATTTATTGAAAGCAAGGGAGGTCCAATGCCGGATTGGAGAGGTAGGATAAGGATATATACAATTGACGGATTGGTTGGTTGGTTGGTGGTGGTCGGGTGGATGGTGTGGGGCAGACCGTGGTGGGGATCCGAGGTTGAGGTTTGAAGTTTTGAAGGTCCAGAAACGGAATTTTGGTGCGAAACGACGATAGCCGAAGGTTTACATCATCCAACTGCAGGGTTTCAACCGATTGGCTGACTTGGAATGAAATTCACATTCTACGATCACATACTTCCATACTTACACCTTATTCAGACTTCCTTTGGATTAAGAAGTATTGGTATCTAGTTTGGTTAAAATTTTTGCGATTGTTTGTCCCAACGATGTATCCCGAGAAAAACGATTGCATTCCGTATCAAATTAAGTATCTATTATAATCTCTAAGGACCCTTGTAATATCAATCTTCAGTCTCTCGTCGGAGACGGCAGCGACACGTGCTGATCAGGGAGCCAAAAAGACTATAAAACAGTTAGCCATGGTGTGCCACTTATCATATAGAATCAGCGTATCTGGAATGAATAAAGAAAAAGTACTCACCACCTCCTTATGCGCCGTCGCAAAAATATGATTCCTCGGATTAAACGCTACCACCGATGCCGGTCCCTTCGGACTCTCTAGTTCCATAGACGGTGGTAAGTTCCTATCCTTATCCAGCTTCCTCATACTTAAGTCCCACATGGCCAGTCCCTTATCCTGGCCACCGATCACGAACGCTGCATCTGGCGAAAAGCACACGTCCCCACTAGCCTTCAACATATCCCACTTGCCATCCCTACCCACAGGTGTCGGACCTTTACGTTGGAGTCTACACTTCATTTCACCTTTGAAACTATCAATGATGTAGTGGACTCTGGCGTTAGTGCCAATCATGATCAGACGTCCATCATTGCTAAATTCGACTTTTGTCCATTCGGGCATCATGGGTGGGTAGCTGAACTGTTTGAGGTAGTCGTCGTCTAGGATGGGAAACATAGCGAATGGCTCCTTGTCGAACATTCGGATATCGTAGAGAAAGAGATGAGAATGGTGGTGAGAGGCGACGGCGAAGGAGACGCCGGTTGGGTCGTGAGCGATCTGGGCAGGAGCATCGATGTTGAGGCAGCCGGCGCAGTTTGCAGAGCGCAGGTCCCAGAAGCGGACGGTGTTATCGAGGGAAGAAGAGAGGAAGAGGTCGTTTAAAGGGGAGACTTCGAGGTTATTGACGGGCTGCTTGTGGCCTCTGAAGTAGCGGATGAAGGAGTTGTCGTGGAGGGAGAGGTAGCGTATTGTGTCTGTTCGCCATCGCCATCGCCACCATCGTTAGCCAGCTAAATCCCCGACCACGAACGAACCGCGAGAGAACGAATAAATAGTGAAAGAGGACATACCATCCTGCTTGGTGCTGGCGTAGATGCAGTTGGTGTGGTTGTGTGTGAATTTGGCGAGGTGGACGCCGTACTTCTTGCTGAAGAGTTCCTTGGAGTGCTTGCCCAACTTGCAGTCGTACAGCTGGATGGACTCGTCGTCGCAGGCGGCCAGCAGCCACTCGCCAGTGTCGTCGAAGTCGAGCGATGTGATCACAGAGCCCTGAGAGGAGTTTCTGAGGGATTTGGCGGGACGGTAGGACTGGATCACGTCGGCGAGGCGTTTGGCGGAGGGCTGGCTGGTGGAATACATTGCTGGGTCTTTGTCGCGCTAACTCTCTCCAACGGCCTAACATAATACACCTCCACGCCAAGATCGAGATAATTCAATACTAAGCACCACCCCATGCACGAGAGACTCCACTACAGAAACTAGAAGCGCTGACTATCGCGATAGCATCTATGCACCAGGCCGGTCAGGAGCTGGCGATTACGAATAGCAGGGCTCGCACACGGCACCTGTGGGCCCTTGTTCGCCAGCACTACCGCATCGTGCATCCCTCTTTCGTCGCATCTTCGATCGCCTTGTTCCGATCAGTTCAAGTTTAAGCTTAAACTCATGATAGTGATGCAGGGGTATCTTAGTACTTGTTCGAGTATCCGCATTTACCCGTGCGCCCTTCGATAATCCTGTCCGGTCCGGCGTCTGTTGTGGGCCGAATTTGTAAACTCGTGCCTCACCACCAGATATTGCCATGCTAACTACCAGCCCTATCTCTTCCTTGATCATATTATTCTTCGTCTTCCCGCGGGATAGATACCCAGTTTTGCATATGGCGATGCAGATGGCTCGGTTATGACCTCGATCGTTTCTTTTCCTTTGTAGCAGTAGTTATTTTTACTTTGAGTATAAAATGGTCCCAATCTGCGACAGCTCTTAAACTTTCCAGCGGCGACGGTGTCTTTACAATAGGCCCAAACCAATTCTACCTCGGTCCTATTCTTCAATATCGGTATTCGACAACAGACGAAAAAACTTTCTTCATCATCGGTCGCTATAATATCAGGCATCTGAAATCCATTTGGCAAGTGGGACTGTCATGCCGCAGACAACAATTGGTGGTTTTATTGCCGGCGGGCTGGCTGCCTGCGGCGCTGTCACGGTCACAAACCCCTTCGAGGTCGTCAAGACAAGGTGAATACAATCCATTGCAGTGTTCATATCATAGTCTCGGTATCAGGATCTCTACTGTTCGTCAGAGACTCGATAGAGATACAGTGCTGTTCGATTCCGAGCTCATACGCTCTCCCCTCTTCTTGCCGCTCCGACCCGCTGACAGGTTGACGTCCATTGGTCTCTGAAGATTACAGCTCCAGGGCGAACTCGCATCGAGAACACAGGTCAAGAAGGTTTACACCGGTATCTTTCAGGCACTGCATCTGATCTATAAGACGGAGGGGGTGCGGGGCACTCAGAAGGGACTCGGTTGTGCTGTATGTTTCCGACTGCATACCCATTACATGTTCCAAAGTAGAGTATCTAACAGAATTTATAGTACATTTACCAGATCCTGCTCAATGGTACGCTCGACGATACATTCCTACTGTCTTATAAAAGAAACAATCCATCTAACATCATCTAGGCTGCCGCCTCGGCTTCTACGAACCAATCCGCTCCTCCACCACCCTCCTCATCTCCGGCGATTCCAAGCATCAAATCCCCTATGTAAACGTTTTTGCCGGAGCAACTTCCGGCATAATGGGCGGAATTGCCGGATCCCCATTCTTCCTATTTAAAACCCGTCTACAATCCTACTCCCCCGCCTTCCCAGTCGGCACCCAGCACCCTTACAAAAACTTCGTCGAAGCAGCGCGAACAATATACTCCTCTGAAGGTTTCAAAGGCTTGTACCGCGGTGTCACCAGTGCGGTTGTAAGAACCGGCGCGGGGAGCAGTGTCCAGCTGCCCACCTACTTTTTTGCAAAGCGACAAATTGAAAAGTATGGATTGATGGAGGAAGGCCCGTTGAAGCATATTGCGGCTAGTAGTTGTAGCGGTGTGGCCGTGTGTATTGTTATGCACCCGCCGGATACGATTATGTCGAGGATGTATAATCAGAATGGAAATCTGTATTCCAGTTTGGCGGATTGTTTTGTTAAGACTATCAAGACGGAGGGGTTGTTTGCGGTTTACAAGGTAAGATCCGGAATAACTATACGCAGTATAAGGATTGCGATGGCTAATAAATATTATTATAATAGGGAGTCACGGCCCACTTGGCCAGAATATTACCGCACACGATTCTAACGTTATCATTGGCGGAGCAGACTAACAAGTTCATCGAGTCTATCGAGAGGAGGGTATTATAAACCAAAAATTTTACGAGTATGCTTTTTCACTTGGGAGGCTACCTTTTTGGAATTTCGGTGTTATCGTTTAGAGAGTACATACATTGGTATCTAACTTTAGATAAAAGTCCTAAGTGTGTGATATTTAGCCGGCAGCTGTGATTTGGAGCGAGAGTGATGGATTTATAATTTGACACTGGGAACCGAATTCGGGACCGTTATAAGTTGGCTTTTTTGTGTCCTTTCTTCGGATCTACATATTGTCTACCAATATGGATCTTGGTCGAGAGTACTATCAGAGAATAGAATAGTTTTTACTTTTTCCACCCGTACGTAGCTGCTAGTCTGCCCTTGAGATGTTCCGCAGCGGTGATGACTTTCCCTTGCGTTTCCGCTTCCATTGCACCTCGTTTCTTTCCTCGCTCTTGGAGGAATTTGCTGGGCACTGGGACGAGAAGCGCGGTGTCAACTGGATGGCAAAAGAATGCCATTGAATACCTATCCTCTCCGCTAATACTTGCGGTGGGCGGCACGACTACCCTGTGAATTGTGCTTTTGAGATACCCGCCGGTCCAGTATGCTAAATTCATTATAACCAATTGTTAATACCGTTCACAATCGAAGTCAAAGAACGCGGAGGAGACCTACATAGTAAGTCGCCGATATTAACAAGAATTGGCGGTGGGCGGGAGGTATCCACAGAATCTGGATGAACGGGAACTGGTTGCCACCCCTTCGATAGAATCTCCAAACCTTCCTGCTCTGGTCTCTGGAAAAGTAATGTTATGCTCCCGTAATCTGAATGGGCGCCTGCCCTGATATCTTTCCCGGGGACATAATTTGCATCCGAAGGAATTATGGGGTACTACCAAATCCTTAATCAGTATACAGAAGTACTATCGATCAGAATCTTGACGTGGAAGTGGACGCGAACGTGTAGTAATCGTAAAATACTCCCGGAAGGTCCGGATTTATCATGCCTTGCTGAAAACCATTCTTTACCACCTGCCTCTTCTTCGATTTTCAATCCCATAGCAAAGAGCTGGAGGAGACGGACACAGAGGTTGTGGCAGGAATCGAAGAAGTCGCTAAGAGTCGATTCGTCGGTGGCTAGTGAGTCTGGAAGAGGTTGTTGAGCGTGACCATCCTTGAATTCACCGAAATTGAGGGCTCTATATATTCATTACTATATGTATTCTGGGGGAGATACTATTGAAAGTGAGGGGACAGTACTCTTTGAAGTCTCCTCGCTGTCCGAGATGATGTTAATATATATACTAACGAGGTTGATTACAGCGGAGCTAAACAGGGTAACTTACTGCCTGGTTCTCTGGATCTAGGGTCTCGGATAGCATGGAACTCCACCCTTTATTCTGCATTCCAATGGGTATTTTAGAAACAATCTAAAAACAGGCTCGGTCTTTGAATGAAAGATGTGGACTATGGCATCGAGAAGCTTTTGGACAAATCATACATTTTCTGATATCGCACACTTCTCTTTCTCAGCCCTCGGAGAACCGAAGAACTTTCTCGACTAAATAATTGACAGGAACCGGCATTAGCTATTCGTTCAAATATAATTTGTAATTTATCCTGTCTTCAATCGAATTTCGGGAAGTTACGATATAAAAGTAGTGTTATGTGCCTACCAAGTCGAACATGCGTTGAACGCTGTTGTAATCGATGTTCGTGCTTTCCAGCTCGACAAAGATAAAACCGAAGGTGGCTGCCGCATCGACCAGGCGGTCTGCCGTCTCAGCGTCGATGCGCGCTACATTGATGACCGGGATCTGGGCTGTTGCAGATTCTGCGGTTGACATGTTGGCAGGCAATATAAAAATAGTCGAGGCTACGTTGATACGATATATATATATATATATCGATGGTGGGCCGGTAGAAATTATAAACAGCTCCTCGAAATACTAGGTACAATTCGTAAGCTTAAGAAGTGAAGGTTTGCACGATCATATATCATATCAGCTTATCAGCAAAAAAGCGGCCGGGATTTGGTCTCAGATACTGCCGAATGTATCGGGAAGGTTGTAATGTATGGACGATAGTATTCCCCGGTTCTGAACTATCGTCAATGAGCCAATGCGATGTGCAATGCCTCCGCCCAGTCGCTAGTAGTAGCTGCTGCTAGCTAGCCGCTTGCAGGCACTAAGAATAGGAGGTTCAGACAGAGCTAAGTACTTGTATGCATACGAAGAGATAGTATTATCCAATCCGTCCAAGTGGAAGTACTGTGGTCAAGCACAAGTACAAGTAGCGTGTGTTGGAATCTTGGTGTGGCGGACCGACCAGGCTGGGCTGTGGGGATGTTCTGCCTGTTCCTGACCTTCAACCTTCAACATTCAACCTCCACCATTCAACCTCGACCTCCTCCTAAACATCATCCATCGTCATCACTGTTTGAGGGCATTCTGAGCTATTCTATCTTCTTCAACTTTCTTTCCTCTCTTCGTTCCTTTCTTGTTTCTATACCTTACTCCAATATACACCATAGCGACGTGCTAGCTTCGCCCGTTCGACACCTCCCTTCACCACACCAAATATCATCAATATGCCCGCGCCAGGACCTCCTAGGACCGTAACTCCCCTTTCGATAGGCGGATCAAGTAAGCAACCCCCCAATTAGGGCTTCCCGAAGCTACACCTCCCAATGACATAGCTGACTTCGTCCTCCCTTTCTTACAGTTCGAAACTTCGACGCATGGTCCAGCAACCGCCTTCAAACACTCCCAATCTCCGTCCTTAAAGATGCTGTCGTCGGAATCGACGCCGGAAATTATCTCAAGAAGATAATTGACGGACCCGGCACGAAAGAACCCCTTGTTCCAGCCCTTGGCGGCTTCCCTTTCAGTCTCAGAAGCAAGATCGAAGACGACCTTTCGCAATGGCATCAGGCCGGTATCAAGCCATTATTCGTCTTCAGTGGCATCCAATTTCTCAGAACCGACAAAGCATCGTCGACGTCTGAGGTGGCTGCTAAGAACCGCAGTGTGGCGTGGCAGCTCTATGATATCGGACACGCGACTCAGGCTGTCGAGGCGTTCGGCGACTCTGGGTCTTTACAACCACCAGAAGTGTATAGGTTCCTGAGGCAAATTCTCGTTGAGAATAATGTTGAATTCCAAGTCGCCCCGTACGCCGCTTGGGCGCAGCTAGTATACCTCGAGCGTCATCCGAAGCAATTCATCGACGCCATCTTTGGCCCTGCCGAAGTATTCTTCTACGACGTTGACAAAGTCATCACGGGTTTCAGCTTCCCACGAGCTTCATTTTCGTGCCTCAACAAAAAGGCAATCATGCAGGACCTTGGTGGACTGAACCACGAACAATTCATTGACGCCTGCATTCTTTCCGGGTTCGATTTCTGTCCCACCCTGCCTATCCTCGAGAAGCAAAACTCGTCTTTGTTCAAGACCTGCCTGGATTTCCTTAAGACATGCCGCAGTGCGACTGGCATAGTAAACCAGTACAGCGAATCACCGGCGATCAAGGATTCTGGATACCTCGACAAATATCGACGAGCAAGACTAGCTATCAAGCACCAGCCGATCCTTACCGACGAGGGTTACATTGAACCGATGAGCATTGACGACGCTCCCGGTGACATGCACGAATTCATGGGTAACCGCCTTCCAGAAGAAGTCTACTTCTACCTCTCTCGCGGTGTAATCGGCTCCTCTGTCCTCGACATGATAGTTAGCGGCGAGCTCCACGAGCTCCCACCCCTCGATGCTGGAGAAAACGAAAGCTACAGGGTGTTCCTTGAGGGCCTACAAACCATGCGCGCACAGTCTCTCGCACTTCTCTCTCAGCCCCTCCAGCACTGGTGGAATAGCAGAAAGATCTCAATCATCTACTGGTACGACAAGCCGAATCCTCGTACCGTGGTATTCAAAGACCTCAGCACGGGCCTTTACGATTCTACTAGCACGTGGAACGTAAAGGAAAGCGTGTTCGCCACTGCATTGGCTGCGCATCCTGGAAACTCGCTCCTCGGATTCGCGATCACAGGGTTGACTGACAAAGATCTGGCCGCGAAAACGCATACACCCAGGTCATTCGACAACCTTCTCAAGACAACCAACGAGGTGGTTCTCAACGTCTTTTGGAGAACACTTCGGCTCCGTGGGTTCATTGATAAGGATCATTTGCTTACTCCATGGGGCAAAGTGCTTTCGACGGCGTTGGGTACCCTCGCTCCTGAAGATGAACTTGAGGAAGCCTGCTACCTGGGTATCGAGCTACTGAAGGCCAAGATGCTGCGCGCAGATCCGAATACACTTAACCAATACTCAGGCCGCGACTCGGATAGACGGTATTGCAGCTTAATATCTCGTGTGGCCTCACTCGGAAAACTCAGACACAACAGCATCGGCTATACCGGTCCCCTCAGCAGAACACTACTGACCTTCAATTCGATAATCAGACTCATGTCCAAGAACCTCGAAAACCTGATGCAGATGGTTCTAACATCGTTGTTGATGAATGGGCATGTGGATAGGAATGATAGGTCGGACTGGAAGCAGATTGGGCTTGCTATCCCGTTCGTGGAGGATATCAATGCGGGACTAGGGATTGCAGTTAAGACTTATTTGGATGAGTTGACGAATACAGAGGATCCTACGAGTTATGAGACACGATTGAGGATCCAGAAGGAGCAGTTGATTCCGCAGATGTTTGTACAGAGTGTGGATGTTATGGCGGATGTTGGGAAGGCGTTTAGGTTATGGGATGCTGTGAGTATTCTTCTTCTTTTTCTCTGAGATTTCGGGTATGGGATGCTAACATCTATGGGTAGATTCTTTCGGGCATCAAAGCTGGATCTGAGAGTTTGATACCGGATACTTCCAAGTTCATAGAAGCGGACGCTTGGTTGAAAGCTAGACGACCGGTATCGTAGAAAAAAAGTATACAAACCTGCTGGCGCTGTTTTTCTTTCTCCTTCTCCTTCTTCTCCTTCTTACCATCTGGGGCGTTCTTTCAATACGGGTATTACGTATTCACAAATACATTATTCTAACACAGAAAAATCAAGGCGATGGGGTCTTGGATGAGGTAAGGTTACGAGGATAGCGGATCAAGGGGGTCGTAGCGGAACTGAAAAAGTGAAAATATTATCAAATTCAAAAACATTATCAAATCCAAATTTAAGGGTCCATGAGCGTTACCAGGGCACTGTGTTCAGCTCAACTATATTTCGTGAAGTAGGATCCTATATCCTAGGATCAAGGAAGGAAGTAACATGATAGTCGTATTGAATTAATTCTAAATCCGATATACCAACATCAAAAAAAATTCGTTCCCTTGCGATAAAAGCAATAACAGAAAAAGAGCAAAATCCATGATTGATCCACACCGAATCTAACGCCCTCTAATTGTGCTTTCGTTAGGTAATAAGAAATGGAAAAGGGGGGTAAAACAATTATGTACGATATAACTACTGGTCTTCGTAAACCAGGAGTTTTCCATACGGTACCAAAAACTGGGGTCTTTGCAATATCCACCAGCAAGGTACCTATGTTTGTGAGGTCCGAATCTCGAACGTAGGTCGCTAATACGCACTGACAAAAATTAAAGGGAAGAAGAAAAAAAAGAAACAAAGAGGAGAAAGAAAGAAAACCGACTTTCGAGGAGATGAAACCTGCATGAAAAAAGCAGCCTGTGACGTTTCCTCGCACCTCTATCGATATCAAAAACCACCTGCAGGCCAAGATTTCCAACGAGAAAAACAAAAAAAAAAAAGACGCATATACTTTTCAGCCCACAAGCAAGCAAGCAAGCAAGCATCGTGCATCGTGCATCCTCATTAATTCCTGTCGAAATATTAGAAGGACTAGAACTTTTGTTGATTCATAATCACACCGGTACTCGGAAATCGGTTTATTGCTTTTTTGGTGTTTCCGTTCAAAAGGAAAGAAAGGGATATGGCCGGACATTTTCTTGCAGAATTGGCTCATCGAATGGATGTAAGTCATGACTCTAGCATGGCGTATTGCAACTGTTGTTTGATATCAGAAAATGACCACGATCACGCAATTAGCAGCTAGTATCACGCAATCGTTGAAGCCTCAATGCTATTGGACGACAGCGAGAGAGAGAGCAGAAGACCACTTACTTTGCACAGACAAGCCTAGCATCTCCCCGTCGATTCGACTTCTTCGCCCTGAAAGATGTTCCACCACATCTAATCCCCCCGTTAGCCATCCCGAACCATCCCCAGGACGCCACCAGAGAGAACATCGTTCCTCACCTCTTACACTTCAACGCCTCGTCATTATCACTTTCACTGCTGAATCCATCATCTGTATCTGCCGAACTGATAATTGATGGCCGGCGATCCGATCCATCTGCCATAAGGTGCCCCACGGAGGTACTCGGCGCCGCCGCCAAATTATAGAACGCCAACGATTGCCCGGTTTCCATCATTAGTAAATCTGCAGGATCGTTTGATATCGTCTTCGCCAACGGACTAGACGGCAAATGATCCTTTGCTATTACCATCGGAGGTTTCCCGCGCATATTCATATTACTACTCGCAACCGAATTAATCGACGTAGCTCGTGACCTTGTCGCCACGGGTCCATTCCCATTTCCCGAGACTACTTCTGAAACCGCAATTTTTGGTACGTTCGAGGAGGCCGTGCCGTAACTTTGGGTTGACATGGTGGATATACTCTTCTTCGGTGATAGGCTCCTGTTTCTGGAAGATACTACGCTGGTATCCTTATCATCTGTTGACTCCCTGGTTGCAGCTGAATCACGACCTGCAGATTCCCGACCACCCTGCATCGAAGTTCTTCCAATCCTTGAGTCGTAGCTGTACTGGCTCTGCACGCTGTTCCTCCATGATAGGATACTATCTCGAGGGTTGGGGGTCGAGTATTGTCCTGATACTCGTTTGTTACCCCCACTGCCGAAGATCTGAACTTTCTTCGAGAACGTCGATGACGTTTCCCAGGATTCGTTCTTTCGTTTGATACACGCACAGTCCTGTCTGAAAACTTTGATCTTGCCATTATAGTCTGCAGTTACGATGATGTTTCCATCAAGGTGGAGAGACCGGGCAACGTATGCAGGGGACTCCTCGGCTGGTTTTGACTTCGAAGCTTTCATCCTTTCAGATGCGTAAGCGTTGGGATCACGTCCATTTTGCGCCGAGGTTTCAGGTGATTTGATTGATGAATTGAACGATTCTGAGCGGCTGATCAACGTAACGGGAGGAGGATTGCAGAGATCATAGATTGGGTCGCCGGAATGACCGAGTAACTGGCGAGTCTTCGCAGGTGCAATTAGAGCACATGTGACGATCGAGTTATGTGCTTCGAAGTACTCGACTGGGATCTTAGTCTTCTTCTCGCCAATCCCAGCATGGACGTCCCAGATGTAGACCTTGCGGTCTTCGCTGCCACAGATAACGTACTTCATATCGTCGCTGAAAGTTGCATGTATCTGACTGCATGTGTTCTCATTTCCACGGAACTTGATTTCAAGACTCTTGTCGCGGAAGTTATACATTCGAACCCGAGAATCGTTGCTTGTGATGAGGAGCTTTATTTCCCCGCCATTTGGATCATCCGGTGGGTAATTGAGAGCTTCAATGCCTGTAATCTTGCTACCTCTTGCGTTTCTTCCATGTGAAGAGCGAACGTGAACCTGCGTGTGATACCGTAGCCCTTCGGTTTCGTAGAATATACAAAGTCCAGACAGACAGCCTGCAATGGCGTGCTTTCCATCAGGTGTAAAAGCTACAGCAGTAATCAGGTCAGGCAGCTCCACGGAGAACGCCACGCTCTTGTCCGGAATACTCCACAATCGTAATTTGGAATCCAAGGACCCTGCAAGGAAGAACCGATCGTCTTTCGGATGAAACAGGATCGATGTGACAAAATCAGAGTGCTGGAAGGCGCATAGGCATTCCGCCCTGCTGACGTGCCACAGCCGCACCGTCTTGTCCATTGACGAGGACAACAGGAAATTGTTCTTGCTCCAGCTAAGGTCAAGGATATCCGCTGTATGGCCTGTATATTCCCGCAGAGGCTCCGCGCGAAAAACTGGGGCGTTCAAGCGGACACCCCCACTGTTACCCCCATCGTATCCCTGCGTGTTCTCTTCCTCCTCATGTTCCCTACGATCCTCTTCGGAACATAGAACCTCCCACACAGTCACAATCTTATCCTGCCCAGCCACTGCAAGGTATTTCCCGTCCTTGCTGAACTTCATGGACCATATGGCACCGCTCTTGTGTTTCGCCATGGGTATCGATGGTAACGATGGTGTCGATCCATTCTCATCGCCACTAAGATTCCTTGCATCTTTTATCGGATTGGGGTTCTTGAATAGCTCCTGCGCTAGGAAAACGTGATTAAAGTCTCTGGAATGCTTGTTGTGTGAACGTATACGAATGTACTTCGGCGGAGGGGGGAATTTTGGCGTAAATCCGATAGGTTGAGAGAACACAGCAGCATCGAGACCTTCGGTTCGCTGCTCGATAATGGATTCGCTGTCATCCTCTTCGTTGACGGTAGGTTCCTTTCGTTTACCACCCCCAATGAAACGGCTCAGGAACGATACTCCCTTTCTGTGAATGGATGTTAGCTTATCAAAAGATGCTGTACGACGATAGAAATATGCACATATGCACGGACGTACTTCTTGTCCTTGCTTCCCATTTGCAGAGAGGGTAGGTTTAAGTCCATCTTCCGAACCGGAGGCGTGGCTGTCCCACTACCCTTGAATGAGTTCGCAGATTCCTCGCCAAGAGATCCATGGGTGCTATCATTGGTGTCCTGACGTCGTAATCTTTGCTGATAGGTAAACTGGCTCCCTGTTCTTTTCAGGATATGCTGCGATAGAGGGTCGATAGCGATATCGTTGTTGAAGGGCTGGTCGTGGGGTCGCGGGGATATCCTCGAGCCAGGCGAGTTTAGGGAGTCGCTTGTTTGGCGGGAGAGATCGCTGGTTTGAAGGGTGGGACGCGATGCTGTCGAACCAGACCGTGTGGATATGAGAGGCGGTTCGACTTCAACTAAGCAAAATTATATCGGAAAAAAGAATAAGCAACCTTAGCCAAAAAGCACGTATACGATATCATCTCTGTGGGCCTTCAGGCCTGGTTTCTTCCCGCGCCGTCAAGCCTGGATAAAATGGAGCAAAAGTCTTGGAATTCATGGTATCGACTGGCCGAGAGGCTTAGACGAGACCTGGTGGAGGGGCAGCTGCCTTACCTTCGGCTGCGTCGGATTCGCTCTGGATCGCTCGAACGTCGTCCTGAAGCCTGTCGATGTCGTCTGGCGCATCTGCGCCTGGGTTCCGCGCCCGAATTTTATGGACGGATACCGACATTGGTGGTGAATTTTGGCGAGGATAGTCGCAGCTTCTTCTTCGAGACTGGCAAATATGTCAAGATGTTTTCGATGGATCACGAGGAATGGCCGCAAGGTATTAAAATACTCTGGCGGGCGAAAAAATATGCCAACTAGCGGATAAATTTCTTCACGGAGGGATCAAGGTCGCAGTCGGTCGAAGGGCTTGCAATGGCGGTATGGGGACCTCCTCCGGACCATGCTGTGGTAGCTGGCAAAAAGCTGTCGATGTTGGGGCGACAATGCTAATGCAATAATAATCCTTCGTATTCGAGGTTTCGCTGGCAGAATTGGACACGACACCGTGGAATTGTTCCGGAATCGACAGGCTCCGATGGTTAATGCGGGCTGATATAGCTGTCCGTCCACCACCCGGTCCGGGGATACTCAAGTTCGCGGTCGTGAAGTGCTTTTGGGTGAGATTGAGTTCGACGGTTCGCAGGAGGTTTATAATCAAGCTGAGTTAGAATTGTAATATTACTTCCAAACGATCGATATCGATCGCTCGGTCATGGCGGAGACCGTGGACTGCGTGCTCGAGTCTATCTTGGTAGCTGTTCGGGCCTCGAAACGGTAGTATAATCCCCATTGCAATGCATGGCCAGTAGCTTCTTCCACGGGTTCTCTTTTGCCAATATTATATATGTCTTCTTCTGCTTCTTCTTCTCTCGGGGTCACAAGCCTCAACTTCGCCCCCCAAATACGGCAAAAATTGATACTTGAAGCTGGAAAACCTTTCTTTTCTGCTCAAAATCTTTTTCTAATTTTTAAAATTTTGATGGAACAGTATACTATTGAACTGCCCGTTCCTGCTTCGATTTCCGAACCTGCGCGTGAAATCAAAATCTTCGGGCATGAATATGCACAAATGACGTCAAAGCGATCGCATATCGGACCGCAATCGCCTGGCTGGGTTGCAAATTGCAGTTGCGGCCGGCCTGGCCTGTCATGTCTGAGGAATTTAAGTCTGCGCGGATGCTGGTTGGATCCAACGACGCTATCCTCAACCGTTCATGGAAAATCCTCGAGACTAACTATGAGTAGCCTGCTATACTATGCTAACGGTCGAGCTGTTGAATTAACGTTGACCAGCAGGCCAGCCTAGTTATCACTTCTGTACGACGATACCTTCTTCATCTCTGCGACAGCGCTACTTGCACACGTTTATTTTTACTTTTATTCCTTTCCGTTTTATTCTAGTCTCGAAATTCATTCTCAACGATAGCTATCCCCATCTTAGTGTTTCGACCCGGTCCGCGCTGCAACTTTGACTGCTGTAACCCGAACTGGCAGCTTCCAACTGTTCACCTCAGCTTGAATCTTCATGCGACAAGCTTCTACGTGGATTCTGCAACCACATGTTGCATCCTACTAACTTCTTGAAGAACATGTGAATACCTTCCGTCCTCGCGATTGGAGAGATCAAGTCGCATATGATGTTGGATTTGGTCAGTTCCTCGAAACCCAAATCGAACCAAGGAAAGCCACCATCTTGGTTCCAATCAAGATCGCATGGTAAATACCGTTACCCGTTGGCCGCTTCCTCTACCAAAGGATTCTATTTGGTAAAGTCGATCGATCGAGGCCTTGTTATGTAATCCGCTGCTGTTCGCTCCCATGCATGCAATAGTTGTTGCTCTTAAGATTTAAGGATTGCTCTTTCGATCCAGAACCTCCCACGCCTTCCAACATACTAAGAATTTGGTGTTTTATACAATCCGTTGGCGGCCTAGAGAGTGTGGCTGGACGCCCATTCTTTTTCTTCAAGCTAGTGTGATGCACTTGTCAGAACTACAAGCCGGTTACCCTTGAAAAGGGGACAAGTATTGTAAAATATGATATAAAAATGTCACTCGCAAAATGTAACCTGCCTATGAGCTACGACCTTACGGCCTTGTGGCTCACGAGGTATCCGGAGCTTATGGACTATTACGGTCGTATGTACCCATATCCTCCTCACCCCTATATCCTGGGGTCATGGCTGACTGCATCAATCAAGGAAGTCTGGCGAGAACACCATTTCTGGGTTGCAACCACTTCATTGAGAATGTATGTACTCAGACCCAGAACGGAAAGCTGCAAGTCGAAATAAAGTTATACAGGCATGACATCTATTTCGTACAGAACATTCTACATGAATAACATCGAGGACATTGGACATGCGATCTCATAAGGCTGCCAAGTGGATTTATCCCTCGTCCACAGCGCCAGTGGCAAGCCATACGACTGTCTTGAGGCACTTTTCCCTTTTCTCCACCCGCAATGCATTCGATTTTTGGAAAAAAGCCGCGATGTGCGAGATGATGGGCCACATGCCTGCATGCGAGAAGCATGATGAACTCATGGGTCGGGTGCTTTTTGATTGGCCGAAGACCGAACGACGGTTGGGCAGTTTCGCTGCAGTTCGCTATACATGTATGTCTTGTGCACCGGACGCCCGTGCATTCTTGACCTTCGTCCCCTTTGCCCTAGGATTAAACGCTTGGTTTTATGGGTTCCACTCAGCTGTATCCCATCGAAGAAGAAGAAAATTGTGGTTCCCGCATATCGCCGTGCTACAGCGCTGTAAAGGTATCGATTTATAGGTCCTAGCGTGCACCCTGGCCCTATACTTGCATTCCTACCCCATACTTTCCCATTCGTGTGCGATCCCCAAAAGGAAAAATTTGCGGAGAAGCTGCTCGCTGCAAATGTTGACGAGGGCTTTTGCTAGGATCTTGGCCTGCCCCCAGGACAGTGACAAAGGTCCCAGGTTCCAGTTTCTCTCTGTGGGGAGGTGCTAAGAGGGTGAATTCGTAAGGTTTCCCCAGACCGTCCCGTCCTTCGGCTCCCTTTTTAAATACGACCTGTCACCTTTCCGTAGTTATGGTCATGCATCCATCTCTTCCCCAGAAAATCCTCGAAAATGACTTCGGCCTTATTTTCAGCCTCTCTCAAAACATATAATTCCGTTTTCGACCCTTGAACACAAAATTTTTTCCCACCAGCTTCTACTTGTGTTGGAGTAGGAAGTCGGTTTATCCTTCACGACAATACAGCATTGTATTCTACCAGTGTAAATGTGTGTGGACGAGGTTGCAGGGGCTGAAGTGAACGTTATCCTGGATATCTACGAAGACTCTTCTCGTCCCTTTTTGTCGGTCCAGACGCCGTACGTCTTTGTCAAGTTCACATATCCGGCACACGACCGCTTCAACTTCACGAATCTTATGCCAAAATGCGCTACAACATCGCCGTCAGACTTCGAGGGGTGTAGCAGAAAGAGGAGTCGTCCGTTTTCCGAGTACGACGATTACGAACGACCTGAAAAGCGACGGCGATTGCGGCTCCAGGTTGCCTTTTCGACTTTAAGCTCGCCCTATTCATACCCTCCTTCGAAGAAAGGATTCTCTAGTCGGCCGAATGCTGTCGGACGACCTGGGTTTCAAGTCATGGGGAGGGGTAAATTACCAAAGATGAAGGGAGATTTGATCCGAAAAACGGCGATATTGAATAAAATTCGTCGGGACGGCCTGTCTCGTGACCAGGAGCTTCAGAAGTCCGCCGAAGAGAAGAAGGAAGATATCCTTAGGTATGTCTTGACCTTAACTTAACATGCAGATGTAAATCCTAACGGACAAGCAGGCAACATCGTATGCAGTTTGAAGGCTATCATGCCGACCCGCTTCACAACCCACCCCCCTCCGCGGAGATACTCGAGGAACGGTGGGAGGCCGACGACATCCCCAGATACGAAGAAGAACAGTACGACGAGGAAGAAGAATTCCCATGGCAGTTCTTCCAATAACCCCTCTCGCCGCCCACTCGAGAGTTGATTTAACATCACATACATTACCGAAAAGATACCCAAATCCATGCATTTGCTTCATATTCAAGCGCCAGGCGATGGAAAAGCATGTTCATTCTTTGCTGCAATTCCTACCCCCAATCATCATAACCGGAGTTTCAGGCCTCTTTCAGGGATTTTATTTATTTCTTTCCACATCTTTCGCTATATCCCATACGCATATCATTTGTTTGTCTTCTCAGCTAGGGACCATCGCTATATTTTGCATGAATCATGATGTTTACGAACACTTTTTCCAAAAATCATATTACACCCGGGCTCACCCGTGGCCCGAACGAAACTTTTTAATGTCTTGTTTTATGTTTATTATATCTTCATTGGAATCGGCTGTACCTTGTCCTGTTTGATATCATACCATACTTTGAGTATTGCAATTCTGTTCCGATTCTTCATCAACCCCCCGGCTTCTCTCTAGGGCCCCCCTCATCTAGCATACACAGCTGACCATCTACTCGGCCTGCACCAACTTCTTTGCTCTGTCATTGGCAATATCTGCCATCGCCTGTGTTCAACACCCACCCGAAGGAAAGGGAACTTATCAGCATGGCTTGCATTTCGCAATTTAGGCAGTATATATAACAACAAAAAAAGAGATACAACCAGCAAGCAAGGCTCGCTTTTAACAAGCGAAAAAAGGGAAAAGAAAATTACCAATGTCGGTTTTCTTCAGATATACGAGAAGGGACAAACAAAAAATATGATAGAGTGGAGGTAGATGTAAGAAAGAGCGAGGAGGGAAGAGGAGGAGCTCACATTAATTGCCTCAAGTTTCTCCGCCTCAATATCGCCGCGAGCAATTCTTGTCTCCATATCGTTCATAATGGCCTGTCTGCTGCGGCCGGCAACGAATACCCTATAAAATCCAGAAATTATTACGAAGAAAATGTATTAGTCTTCCAATGAGCTTGAAGATATTTTTACACTTTTTTTTTTTTTTTTTTTTCGTCGCTTGACCAATTTCCCTGAATGTCACACTCTCCACCGACACATTACAAACATAGGCACGCGCGCCGAAAATAATGGGGCTGGCTTTTGCTTGCTTGCTTGTGTGGAAAAATTTTCCTCGTCCCCTCGTTCGTCGGTTGACCTTTCATCTGTGAGGTAGTGGAGCAAGGGAGGTCGGAGAGACAGCGCACAAAAATGCAACATTCCCTAGCTTTTGCATGCTGCTGCTCTTTCCCCTTTCCTTTCTCTACCTTACCCATGAACATAAACTTGATTGATCATCCATGATCGTACGTCTGTGTGTTCGGGAACGTCTGACGAAAATGCGGGGAAAAAAGGGAACTAGGGGTGTAAAAGGAACAAGACTTACACAAATCTCATCCCTGTATCCCAGAAAGCTCCCCAAGTTTGTTTTTTTGGGGAGGCGAAATAATTAGCAATTAAGGTATTCTCATTCGAGAAGAAGAAGAATTGGAAGGCTTAAACGACATCACAAGGCCTCTTTTTGTTTTTGGTTTTTTAAGCACGCAGAACAAAAAATTCACGCAAAAAAGCACAGGAGATCTGGGTTTATTGATGCTGCATTTGCCTGCCCTGTCCTGGTTGATTGTCTTCTGATAACCGAGCTGGATGGAAGGGCGATGCGAAAGCACAATATCGATGGTACGGGACATTGGATAATAAGACCATGCCTTTTGCCCAGAAGTTTCAGGCTTTCAACAAAATATGGGGAACATGGTATATTAAGTGTAATATATTATAATAGAACACAACTATGAAAAGGCAGGGCAAGCAAAGCTGAAATGCTAGAAGGCTACATAGTAGGGATTCTACATAGTAGGGATTCTTAGGCAAGGGAGCTTTTGGCCGTGATGGGTAATTTGAAAGCTCAATTGCTTCTACAGCAACAGCCATGTGCAACATGTGCGACAATAATGTTCATAACTGGAACGAAAAGATATAACTTTCCTCCACAGGACAACGGACGTACAAGGTTGAAAGCACTGGCATGCAGCTACCATGGAGTTTCACAAGGGAGTTCAAAGTAAAGAAAGTATTATATGCGTACCTGGAAACCTTTCTTCATATTCATTATTCAACCTCTCCAGCTCAGCTGCCTCCGTCGGGCCGCCCAAGCTTGCCTGCTCGTTTCTTGAATGTGCAGAGTCAACCTTCTTCGCACCCAAGCGCGGATGAGCGGATAGAATCTTCAGCAGCCATTCAGTATCCGATGATGACGAGGATCCCTTGAGTCTTAATAGCTCGTTTTGGACGTGTGATATCAGGTCGCTGTATGTTGTGAATGTGGTGCTCCCAAGTTGGGAGACGACTAAAGTGTTTAGGGCGTCACATGGTTCGAAGAGGTGGGACAGAACTTCGGCTCGTTCGTCTGTGGAGAGGGATGCCAGGGAGGAAATTGGTGGGAGGGTGTACTGAGCCATTTTTTGCTTGGTCGGGAGGGTATGCGGTGCAATTGGCCGTGTCTCGTGCTGTGTGGTTTGATAGATGGTTACAAGTATGCGAGTTTATATATGGTGCTGTTCGCTTGTCGATTTGCTGCATGAGGTTCCTAGCTGCCTGTTGTAGACTCGGATTCCCCAACGCAAATTTGAACTGGATATGGCGGTTCGGACTTCTCCAGCTGTGTGATTTCAATGACTCGCGGATTCGGATTTCTGGAAGCTCTCGAAGCATGAGAGTGTAAGTTATCGGAGTGGATGAAGAAAATTTTCTAATGAATCAATTGGCTCGGAATCACCCTTTCGGGGAACGGGAGACTTGTGGATCTTCGGAACTGGCCGATATACAACTCAAGGATATGTACCATAGCGAAATCCTAGCTTTGATACTTCAAAACTAGTACCTGCCCGTTTATTCAGCGGTCTAGTAATACCATGGTAAAAGCAGCTGACATCATCAGTGCATGTGAGTTCACATATGAATGTCGTCGATCACGGGATATGTATGAAGAGCTCAGGCCCGGATCGCCGACCCGACGGTCATGTTCATGCTCAATGTATCTCAAGAATTAATTGCAGTACTCCTAAAAGGTCTATAATGTGACTAGCAAGTTTAAACTTTGAAATGAACGTTACGCATTAAAATCTCCAGGGATGCAACAATTGTAAAAAAGAATGGTTTTGTTTGTTGGTGTCATGCAAGCTTAACTTAATGTTGCAGCTAGCCAAATACTTAGTTAATAAGTACTTAGTATTCAGTGACACGAATGCCACTATAGATCTAGACTGCGGGATCCTCAAATTAGTCCCGCTGACTTGGGATGAGCAGCCCGCCCGCGCCAAAAAGTGATGCTAACTTGTCCTCGCGGCTCGATTCTGCTAGGCTAGTATTTCGCTGCTTCTTAGTCTGGAGCAATCCTTCCGTTTCTTCGCATGTCTTTCTCTTGCGAGTTGGCCTCTGGGTTCCTTGTGGCTTTGATAAAATCGAACGCTTTTGGTGATTGCGACAAGTGTCTGCGATGTCTATTTAGGGTTGCTGTAGTGTGTCTTCGGATTATAATAATTCGTTATACGAACTAACTCTTTAATCCAAAGCCAGTGGGGAGGAATTCGGTAGTGTACTTGCCTCAGGCCCAAGGCGCCCTCCAAATATTCGCACTGCAGAAGGCGTCCGCAGAGAATGGGGTAGTTTGCCCGCGCTCAAGCTCGACGCCATGTTTTTAACTAGGGCTATCAATGACCCGACCAAAACCAAGCCTGTGCTCAAATATGTATCATGTCTTTTTTGGTTTTTTTTCACCTTTCCGTGTGACATCATGATATCGCGCGATTCACAAATGTGGAGGCGGGTGCACCGGTGACCTGGGCCGCAGCCACCCCAAACTAGAAGGTATAGGTTCCATTATAAACCTGGTCTTGGGGAAAAAACTAAGCAAGGGAAAAATTAATGCTGTATTGATACACGTTAATTGTATATTGTCGCACGTCTGCAGCCAACCGACTGGCATAGTATGTTTTGCGCCCCTCTCCATGGCTCTAGGGGCTGCAAGTTCCAAGTATATAAACAGATCAGGGCCGTTGGATCGATCTGGGTACTATAGGGGGTTAGCTATAAGAGAATTTAAATCTACCTATATTCCTAGTTCTACGATATCGCTAATCTGCCTCAAAGTTCTTGTTCAAATAATTCGATATCCGCTATTGGCTTAGGTGTTAGCCGAATGTGGGCCCAATCCACCATCATGAACCCAGAATAAGTTGATTCCTTGATACTAGATGGAACTAGGGCCGTGCTTGCCGCCTGACCAATATTCAGGCCTGTTTCTGAGCATGGGAAATTGCTTGATGCATACCGGTTAGCGTGCGGGCTACCTATATATATTGTTACAAACGGAAAATATTCTAGTAATCAACGAGTTTCGGACAACTTTGCCGGAATTTAATCTAGAAAGCATGACTATTGGAACCAGTTATATGACGAAACTAAAATGACATCCGCTCTTCTGGTTCCCGAGAGTCTCCCTGACGTGATATATCTATAGCGATCCTTAGTGTCGTAGATGACAGGGTCGTAGGGTTTTCATTGGTGTAGATCTCGATAGGTACGCAAAGTAACATACCTAGATGGACACATGCACAGTTACACTTATTTTGACTTCTTTTTTAAGGGGAGCCCAGTACATATACATGTATTAAATCTAGGTCGTGGCTGCAGTGCTGGCAGTTTTATTCTACCTCTCTGAGGCCTCGAGGGCTGAACGTTATGGTTGTAAATTATCTATGAATATTAGGGCAAACTCGTAAATGAAAGGAGCCTAGCCATACCCTTGTATTCGAGGGGGCATTGGGGTGCGGTGATGATCCCCCAAGCACGCTACCCGCGGAATGATTGATCTGTGGCGTGTCTACGACGTGGACTTCGTGGACCCCACGAAAGTGTGTTGCGCATGGTTGCACACGCAAAATACCACGCCCAGCTAATCCCTGGCCACCCTAAACTCTTGGCACATCAACTCTCTTGAAAAATTCGCGACCACAGAAAAAAAAAGTTTCTGTATTGGATTGCTCTGTCGATAAACAACCAAAAGTTCTTACCAACCTCACGCCCACCCCCCCTAGCCCACCATGGCGAGCAAGCGGAAGGACTCGCCTTCCAAGGGCGCAGCGGATATTCCAAAATCTACAAAACGCCAAAAGACTGCCGGATCCAAAGAATCTACCTCGAAACCCCCTGCACAGCAGCCTGCTGAGGTATCAACAATGCAATCTTCGCTGCGCAAGTCGAATAAGGACGAACCTTCATTCCCACGTGGTGGCGCATCCGCGCTGACACCTTTGGAGTACAAGGAGGTGGTCAATGAAGCTACCCGGGAGGTTTTGTTTGAAACCAAGGAGGAGAAGGCCCCAGCTGCCGATAAGTCGCCTAAGAAGCGTCGCACATCTGCGGCTAAACCGTCGTCTTCAAAGAAACATAAGAAGGGAGATGTCGACGACGATGAGCCGGAGATTAGGATTGAGCAGTTGTCGTACAAGGTAGGATTAGTTTTGAATAGGGATTTCCTTGGGCAAACCTAGTTATTAACAATTGTATTAGAAACTTGTGCCAGGACAGCTGGTGTTCGGATTTATCTCGAAAATTACCAAGAAGGATATTGCGGTCGCCTTACCCAACAATCTTGTCGGATATGCCCCTCTCACGTCGATCTCCGAGCAGTACACCAACCAACTCCAAGCTAGCCTAGAGGAGGAAGAAAATGGGATGGATATTGATAAAGAGGGTGACGCTGAAGAAACCGAGTCTGAAATCCCAGGACTGGATATGTTGTTTGAGGTAAACCAACCTATCAGAGCATATGTGATGAACGTCTCGACTGGCGGCAGCGGGTCCGGGGAGAAGAAGCAGCGCAAGCACATCGAGCTCAGCCTCCTTCCGTCTCTGACAAACCCCGGAATCACAAAGACCGAGCTTGTCAAGGGAATCACACTCCAGGCTTCGGTGAAAAGTATTGAGGACAATGGTTTCATCATGGATCTTGGGCTGGACTTTGTATCGGGATTCATGGGGAAATCGGATTGCGGCGCACCTCCAAACACCATCAAAGTTGGACGGACTTTTCTATGCCATGTTCTTGGTCTAGCCAGTGGCGGAAAGGTCGTTCAGTTGGCCTCCGATTTCCACAAGAGTATCAAGGGCAAAGCCGGAAAGGACGCAGCTGTCGGTGATGGACCTACAATCGATTGTTTCTTGCCCGGTACAATGGCTTCAAAGGCCTTGGTCACAGACGTCCGGGAAAATGGGATTGTTTGCACAGTTATGGGATCAATTGATGTGACCGTCGACCTCTTCCACTCCGGCTGCTTCTCTAGTGAAATTCTTCAAAACAAATACAAACCTGGAAACCATATCACACTCCGCCTCCTCGCCACCATCCCCGGATCCGAAAACAAGAAATTCGCAGGTTCGCTTCTGAACCATGTGAAGGAAATGGGTCCGCAGACTCAATCTGGCAAGTTGGCATTGTCGAAGCTCCCCATCGGCGCGATAAAATCGGATGCCGCTGTGAAGCACATAATTCCTGGAGTTGGGTTGATTCTTAACATTGGACTGGGGAATACAATGGTTTTTGTTCACATTTCAAGGATATCGGATAAGAAGATTGATGCAATCCTGGCGACTGGCCCGTACAAAGTGGGCAGCAAACATGCGATTAGAATCCTTGATTATAATAGCGTGGACGGATTGCTACTTGCTTCTATGGAGCAGAAAGTCCTATCGCAAAGATATCTTAGGATGGAAGACGTTAAGCCAGGCGACGTGGTCAAAGGGAAGATCTCACGGTTTACGGGAGGCGGGATGTTAGTCGAAATCGAGGAAGGATTGGAAGCCTATGTACCGGAAATGCACATGTCCGACATTGCTCTCCAACATCCGGAAAAGAAGTTTAGGGAGGGAGCCGCTGTTAAGGGTAGGATTCTGCGCGTCGATATCGATTCGCGCAGGGTCAAGATGACGCTGAAGAAGGCAATCGTCAATTCGGAGGGCCCGGTGTTTGCAGATTACATCGATGTTGAAGAGGATGAGGAAACACCGGGAACCATCGTCAAGTTGATGCCCACTGGTGCCATCCTCGAGTTCTATGGCGAGGTCAGGGGTTTCCTACCAGTGTCCGAAATGAGCGAGGCGTTTATCAAGGATCCGATGGAGCATTTCAAGGTTGGGCAGACGTTGAATGTTCATGTTATATCGAGCGATCCTATGGCAAAGAAGGTTAGATTGTCATGCCGCAGCAGCGAGGCAGAATCAAGTAAGGAGAAGGCAGAGGCGCTCCAAAACATAGCGCTCGGAAGCATCGTTGAAGGCTCAATCATTGAAAAGTCAAACGACGACGTTGTTGTGAGCCTGCAAGAGGGTATCAAGGGCTTGATCGTCCTTGGCCAGCTAACAGATGGCTCGAAGGAGAAGAATTTGACAACATTCAAGAAGCTTAGGGCTGGTCAGAAACTGGTAGACCTTGTCGTCCTTCGCAAGGATGAAATGAGGAATATGGCTTACTTGACCGCAAAACCAAGCTTAGTCAAGGCAGCCAAATCAGACACTTTGATTAAAAGCTTCTTGGATGTTAAGATTGGAAGCGCTGTTGCTGGGTTCGTTAAGGAGATTACTCACTTCGGGGTCTTTGTCACTTTCATCAATGGGGTTACTGCTCTGCTACCACGCAAGGTAAGCATGGCCTATAGGTTTTGCATTAAATATTCGAGACTAACAATTCTATAGGCTCTTCCAAAGGAGGTCGAGGATTTGCCGGACTTTGGTTATCAGAGACTGCAATCTATTACATGCTATGTCACGGACATAATTCCCGCCAGAGAGCAATTCACGTTGTCTCTACGCCCACAGCCAACTGTCGAAGCACCAAAGCCAAAGCCAGCCGAAAAGCCACAGGTCACCACGTCCACAGCCGTCACTAACCCCGTTGATAATAGAATCCTCACTGTCGAAGATTTTGAACGTGCTACTGTCACCAAGGGCCGAATCACAGCCGTTAAGCCAACCCAAATAAACATCGACCTCGCCGACAATGTTAAGGGAAGAGTTGATGTTTCTGAATTCTTTAACGATTGGGATTCCATTAAGAACAAGAAACACGCACTCCTAAGACAAGGCCTCACCATTGGCCAAGAAATCGATGTTAAGGTCATTGGAATACACGACGTTAAAAGCCATAAATACCTACCCATTTCTCATCGTGTCTCCGGAAAGCTCCCGACGTTTGAGCTCTCAGCTAAGCAGATCACCAAACCAAAAAGCGCTAGCAGCTTGGTTAAATACTCCGACCTGAAGAAGGAAGAAACATACCTCGCCTTTGTCAATAATGTTCAACAGGATCATCTCTGGGTCAACCTCTCTCCTTCTGTTCGCGGACGAATCAAGCTTTTGGAGATCTCCGATGATGTCTCCGCACTCAGTGACCTAGAAAAGCACTATCCTGTCGGCGCGGCACTCCGTGTTTCTGTCCTCGACCTTGATGTCGACCTTGGAAAATTAGAGCTTACCGCCAGATATTTGGGTAACAACAAACCCCTCGACTGGTCAAATATTACCGAGGGCATGATGGTTCCCGCCAAAGTCATCAAGATCTCTGAAGGAAAAGTCATCGCGCAGCTCTCCGAAACCATACTCGGATCTATCAGTCTCGCGGACATGACGGACGACTTTGATAAAGCCGATGTTAAGAACTTCCATACGGACAGCATTGTCCGTGTATGCGTTTTGAGCATCGATACTTCGAATAAGAAGATCCGGCTGTCTACTCGTCCTTCTAGAATCCTTGACTCTTCGTCTAAGGTTCGTGATGCCGAGGTTAAGACCGCAGCGGATCTAAAAGTTGGGAATAAGTACCGCGGATTCGTTACTAACGTTGCGGATAATGGTGTTTATATCCACCTTGGTGGTACCGTTGTGGCCCGCGCGAGAATTTCGGATCTTAGTGACGAGTTCGTCAAAGACTGGAAGAAGGGTTTCACGGTCCACCAGTTGGTTAAGGGCAAGGTTATGTCCGTCGATTTAGACACAAACCAGGTTAATATCAGCTTGAAACAGTCTGTGATCGCGGGTACTGCTAAGAAAACATTGGCGGAATACAAAGTCGGTGATTTTGTAGACGGACATGTTCGCAAGGTTACCGACTACGGATGTTTCATTGTGATAGAAGGTTCGGATAACGTCAGTGGGTTATGTCACAAGTCGCAAATGTCGAACGAGAAGGACGTGGATCCGCAAAAGCTGTTTGCGGAGGGAGATTTGGTGAAGGCGAAGGTTTTGAAGGTGGATAGGAATAAGGGCAGGATTTCATTCGGATTAAAGGCAAGCTACTTTGAGGGTCTTCCTGATGAGGAACTTGTTCCAAAGGCACCTGTAGAGGAACAGTTGATCATTCAAGCGGACTCGGACGAGGAAATGGAAGACGATGAGGAAGAACAGGAAGGCGGTGTCAAACTCGACGCAGCTGACGGTGTGACAATCAGCGGCATCGACCGCCCTTCCACCTCATTCTTCTCCAAATTCACGGCCAACTGGGCTGCTGGGGCGGACGCCATGGACGCAATGTTCGGCCCCACTGACGCCTCTGATTCCGAAGATGAAGACGACGGCAGCAAGAAACCCAAGAAGAAGAAGAGCGCTATCAAAGTCGACCTCACAGGCGAACTTGACACCCGCCAACCCCAAACCGCATCAGATTACGAACGTCTTCTCCTCGCCGACCCCAATGACTCCCTTCTCTGGATGGCCTACATGGCTTTCACTGTCACCGGTGGCGACGTAGTCACCGCCCGTGCCATCTCGGAACGCGCAGTCAAGAAAATCGACCACCGAAACGAGGACTCAAAACTCAACATCTGGCTCGCCAGACTCAACCTCGAACTCGAATTCGGTACCCCCGAAACTCTCGACGTAGCATTCAAAAACGCCTGCCAATACAACGACGGCAAGAAAGTACACCAAGGCCTCGTCAGCGTCTACATCCAAACCGGCAAACACGAACAAGCGGACGAGTTATTCCAATCCATGGTTAAGAAATTTTCTCAAGACGAGAAAGTATGGATTAATTACATGACCTACATGATGGAACACAAACGTGGCGACGACGCAAGAATCATGCTGTCGAGGGCATTACAGGCTATCCAAGATACCAAAGTCCACCCTGTCTTAACCCTAAAATTCGCACAATTGGAGTATAAATCCGGTGAAATTGAAAAGGGGAGGACGTTGTTTGAAAAATTATTGTCGGCGTATCCTAAACGATTGGATATTTGGAACGTATACATTGATCTCGAAGCGAAGCAGGAAGGTGGTATTGATGTGGTTAGACGGTTATTCCCGAGAGTTTTGGCGGCGGGCAAGTTGAACGCTAAGAAGGCGAATGGGGTGTTTAATAAGTGGATGGAGTTGGAGGAACGGTTCGCGCCGGGGGATAAGAAGAGGAAGGATTTTGTTATTGCGCAGGCAGTAGAGTATAAGAAGAAATTGGTGGAGGAAAAGGAGGCAAAGGGCGAGGCTGGGGAGGATGACGATGATGAGGATGATTATTGAGCCGGCCGTAAGTTGGTTGGAGATACATATTCGCTGATGTAGCCTCCACGAAGTGACCAAGGTTGTACTGTACTGTATCTTCTTTTTGTTTTTCCGAAAACTACTTGAGTATTATCTTGGATCTCAAGACTTCAACTTGGGATAAAGAAAAGCATTTATATGTACCATAGCATAAGGCGGATTCCGAACTCTTGTTTCTTTTCTACTTCGGAATAAAAAAATTCACTTTTACTTCTGTCATAAAAATGTGTGTCTGTCATATTTGTGCTCTCTTTTTACAATTGATATTGCAGAAACGCTGAATCTATCTACTCGCTCTAAGAGGTATATATACCGATAACTCAAGGATGCGAATGCTCAACAGGGTGCTGCGGCTGGCTAGCGATGCTAATGCCAAAATGCCAGTGTAGTTGGTTTTTGTTGGGATATCATGAAGGGGTGGGTGGGCGTTCAAAATGAACACCGAATAACGAAAGGAAAGAAAAACCGCAAGCAAAAGGGGTGTACCAAAAAAAAAAAAACCCAAACTCCTGTCTTTTTCTCTTTTATAATCCCATTCCCATCAATACTCAAAAAGGAAAGTTAAAAAAGAAGGAAAGGAAAAAGAAGGCGAGGTGCATATGTGCACAAGCCATCTTAGAAAATGCGTCCTCCACCGTAGACAGGAGCTTCTCTATCAAACACTCGACTCCGTCGTCGATCCTCATCACTCTCCTCAGGATCCATAGCAGCTGCAGAGCCAGCTCCCGCCGCCGCCGCAACACCCGAAACCTCCAATAGCTCGTCATCCTTCACGCTGTTGTTTACCACAAAGAATGCACCAAATACCAAGGCTGCACCGATCCAGTATGTCCACGACAGCTTCAAGCTCGAGATGATAACGTCACCGAATAGTGCCATCGGGATGCTTAAGCTTAGCCCAACGGTTACTATTACAGGAGTGGTGTACATCATCGCGAAGACCCAGCAGAAGTCTGAGACGACAGTGATGCAGCAGTTTATCTATAATCATGGTGAAGAGGTTTCATTAGCAAATGCTCTATTATGGGATTGAAAAAGGTATATACTCACAAAGAGAACCCAGTAGACACCAGTAGTTGGCGGCAGCTGAAAGGTCTCATGACCGGTGAAGTGCAGGATAACGAGTCCAGGCCAGAGACAGATGAAATTAAACAGCCCGACGAATCCAAAGAAGAGCTGCATGCTGACTCTGCTTTCGTGGCCGATTCTAACTTTGAGCAGGACGGTGTACAGTCCATAGATCAAAGCTCCCAACAGTGCCATACCATCACCGAGTAAGATTTCAGCTGCGCTGTGTGCCTTCTGAGCATTACCTGGTGTATCAGGTGCTGGCTTCCCGTCTCCCTTTGAAGCATCTGCCTTGGATATCAGGATAACACCGGTCAAAGAAACGACGACGGAGCCGAGTTTAGCGAACGAGAAACGTTCGACTTGAAACAAAGCACCAAAGATCAAGGTGAAGATCGAAGAAGTGGCGGAAAGGATTGTAGTCGATGCGACGCTGGTGTATTCCAGACATGCACCGGAGAACCAGTTCGCCTGTCAAAGTAACTTAGCATCGAAACCCCAAAGAATGCATCAACCAAGGTTTAGAGGCGCAAGATAGAAAAGATAGCTGCTTACCACAAACCAAAGTAGACAGAACTGCGCACTCAACCGCATCGTCTCCCTAGTACTCAACTTCCCGTCCCTCGGGCCTTCATCTAATTCCTCATCTTCGTCATATTCATCGTCATCTAATCTCGTATACCTCGTATCCAACCTCGACTTTCCCCCTCTCAGCGGCACAAGTCTCAACCACCTCCGCACATTAGGGTTTCTATACACCTGCTTGATACCCCACGGGATCAAGTAAACCGTAAACGACGACGTGCTAAGGTATACCACCAGGTACGGCTTAACGTACGCATCGTCCGTAAAGATATGCTATTGAGGACGAATTATTCCCATCAGCACTCAATATTTTCTTTGAAGCAGTAAAAATGAATTAAAAAATTAAAATATCCCTCCCATCTCTTATTTCGTAGCTCCCAGTTTAGCTTCTTCAAAATGCTTTTTTTGTTAAAGCTCTCCCCTCCCAGGGACCAGCTCCCCTCGCAAAATCCAAATCAGGCAGGTTAGGTTTTATCCATGTTTACTCACGCTAACCAAAAAGCTCGAGGTAACCCATAGCGTAACCACCATCAACAATAACGCAATCCCAAACGCCCGTCTGGATAGGCCGCCGAAGTACCGTCGAGGGCCCTCGACCACGACTTCGCCCGAAGCAACCGATCGATCGTCCCGTACTAGCCGTTCTCGCTCGTCCATGCCGCCGCTCTCTTCATCTTCTTCGTAGCGGCCCATGGTTGTAGCTGAGTCCGTAGGTCCGTCTAGGTTATTATTATTATTGCTGCGGCTAAGGGATTTCTTCTTTTTGTGTTTCTTGATGTATGCTAGCTCGACTTCTTCTGTTACCTGTTGCGGACGGGGCGGGAGTCTGGGTCTTCGGTCGTGCGAGTCGTCGCGGTACCGGTCATGGGACTGTGGGAGGAAACCGAAGAGATGGGTTGGATGATGATGTTGTTGTTGGTGGTGGTCCCTGGGAGGAGGTGGTGGAGGGAGAGGTCGGATGTAGTTGTTTAGGTGACCAGGTCTGGCACCACTACTCCCAACTACTACTCCAGCGAAAGCAGGCGGTCTCGAGGAAGGGTCGTCCTTTGGCGGTGGCGGAGGGGGAGGAGGAGAATCCGGGACAGCTTTCCAACGGTAGTTGGAGGATGACGAAGGGGAGGGAGAGGTTGAGATGGGTGAGGGAGCCACCTTTATTTGAGTTTAAAAGGATGATGGTTTGGGAAGTCAGAGGAGGTCGGATCGGAATTAATGACCTTGAATGTTTCCCTGTTCTAGAATTAGAACGCAGGGTGGGTCATTTGGGTTCTGACGGAGCGATCTGTTAAGCTCTTTGAATGGCGGGCCTGCCGGTGTCGGGTGGGGTGGTCGAAAGCGAGGGTAGCGGGATGTATGTCAGGTCCATCCAAGTAAAAAACTATTCCTCTTATCAAACAGGTACTACCCACATCGATGGAATGGTAGTAGCGTGCGATACAGCGTGGGGAAAGAATGATAGTAGACTAATGATACGATGATGGTGATGGTGAGGAGGAGGAATGGAAGCGTCGACGGTCGTATGCCCAGGTCACAGCGATAGCAAGCAAGGTTCGGGTAACCCAGGGATGTGGATGTATATCTCGAGATGTCTGAGATGGAAAAAGTGCGCACGAGACTTGGTATCGTCCTGATATGGAGAAGATGCCACCTCTTAAGACTGCATGAACAGGACTGTACTAGTTAGTCCATGCAAAGTGGGCGACGGCGGGAATGGAATGTGCGAAAAAGGCTGCAGCGTCGAATGGCGGATGCAGCTGACCCTGGTTGGTTGGTTGGTTGGTCTTTGTTATCGCTGACCTCTCTGTGGCGCCTCGGCCTCGGGCTTCTGCGCTTCAATCTCTTGGTATTGTATAGTACAGTATACGATACGATGGTATACTGGCTTCGACGAGGTGTTCTCTTTGATAGAATGGACGATGCTGATGGTGATATTCTTCCTGGTCAATGTTGTCTGTCAGTTGCAAGTTGTCGTAATGCAAATGCAGAGTTGTAATTGCGGCTGGGCAGTTCAAGCCGAAAGAACAGACCCCCTTTTGCCAATCCGCCTTAATCTCTGATCTGATATAGCCGTGATAAGACCTGACATCGGCAAACAAGCCTCTGTCGGAATCCCATGCCATCGAATCGAACGGTTGCCCGATACGGAACAGTCTTGTAGTAGCTTGTACCCGGCACGGCTAGTCTATATAACGCCCCATATCTAACCCAGTTCGAGGTGTGCTTTCGAGTGTAACTCATATCGATCTTATACAATTAAAAGGCCCTGCGATGGATAGGCTGCTGGACTTATAATCCAGCCGCGACGGTTCGATTCCGTACACGGCCATTCAAACATTTATTTCTATTGTTTCCTTTGGACTGGATGTAATTCTTTTGAATTTCAGAATGCCGTGATCATATGATGCGGTTTTGGAGTGGAGGAATACATAAACCCCCCGCCGACAACCAACGATATCTCCTAGACGTTCAAAGGGACCGCAATGGTTGAACCCTGAACTTCAAATTCAGGGGTGTCGGTTCGATTCCGTACGGGCCCTTCCTATCAAACAAGAATATCCTTTTATCTTTTTTTTTTTTTTTTTTTTTTTATATATTCATATTGAGGTCTGGATCAACGTCCTGCATCATGACATGTTCGAATGTTCGTGACTCAACCATTCACGAATACTCGAGAAGACAGACCATATATAACCCCCAATCCACGGCCCATCGTGTTCCCCTCTCCCCAACTACAGCTCAACGGTCTTGCGATGGAGGTTAATAGGTACGGTTTGTATCTCGATGCCTTTTCTCCCGGAGCTGCCATTGGGATACCGACCGTCTAGATGCGGCGGTTCGATTCCGCCCGGGACCATGCAGATATATATCTTCCCCCCTCAACCTCTAGACTAGCTAACCAGTATACATGTATACAATTCTTCAAACCAACTTTTTACGAACTTTGGGCCATGCGTGTTTATAATGTCAACTAATGCTTGACACCAGCGGAGTAGTCAGGATAGATACAGTTACGTGCATAATATTCGCCTCGGAAGCCACAAGCTGAACAGCTGGATCCTTTAACTTAACGGTCTAGCCAGGGAGGCCAGGCTGCTGCCCCTAGTCGGGGACGCCCTGTGACGGTTCGATTCCGCCGTGGACCATATCATCTCATCTCAAGATGACACTGCTCTTTTCATTTTTTATTTTATTGAGATAAGCAAGGATATAGATACAAACACCGATGTTAGCGGTCGAGCTGTGGGAAGACCGGTGCTAGCTAGATGTGGCTGTAGTGAGGATTCAAGTATCAGGAGTACGTTATATACCCTTTGCACACTAACTACCAGTATAGCAGACTCAGCGTTGGCCCAATGGGAACGGTCTGGGTCTGGATATGGAAGACAGTCGTTTGGTGGGACGGTTCGATTCCATCCAGTGCCACCACCCTCGCCGCTGCTCGGGCAACGCTGCCGCTGCTAATTCTTCTTCCTTTTTATTAGTATTTTATTTTATTTTATTTTTACCTCCATTTCCATTTTCCGATTAGTTAGTTTCACAGGAGTTCGAAGGCTGCAGGCTGGTTTGCGAGACCACTTCACAAGTAACAAATCTCTCAGCCCTTTGTAGACTTAAGCTTTCACAGGCCTGACACGCTAGTTGACAAGTCTCGCACACAGACACAGATACTAAGAGTTATAACACCTTTTACAGACCTACTAGCAACTAGAGAAGCTTTTAACCCAAATGCGTGAAAGGTTCAGCGCTGGCGGCCTTCTGGCGGATGTTCATGCGGGGTACGGTTCGATTCTATCCAATCCTGAACCAATCAACCTCTCATTCTCTATTTTTCGATATAAGTCTCCTGTAGTCAAGCAGCTGGGGAACCGTTTAGCTAAACGGTCTAATCTGGTGACGGCGCGGCATGTGTACACGCGGTGACGGTTCGATTCCGTCCTGGACCATTTAAATGACTTCCTCTGCAGCAGCTCTGTTGAAATGTCAAGGTTGAAACATTTACCTCCTTTTCACTTTCATTTTTGTATTTTCCTTAACCCTCTAATAATTATAGTCCGCAGGTGCAAATACCTCTCTCCTCACTAGTTTATATGAAGTTGTACCTACCTAGGGCTAATCCAAAATCCACATGCACGGAATAACTGACCGGTAACTACCTTGAGCTTGCACATGCAACAGGAGCACGGACACAGATGACGGACTAACTAGCTGCATCCTGGAGCTAGCTAGCTAGCTAGGTAGATGCTAGGGTCGACCCATGGATCACAAGAACCCCATACGACCGAGCTCAAGCTCTACCATCTTACGTAACATTTAACAGCCCGCATTTTAAAAACCATATGAAGGCATGGGGGGGCTTAACGGTTTATATAATCGGTGGAAAAAAAAAAAAAAAAAAAAAAAAAAAAAATTATGACGTCGAAGAGATTAACAATAATCGATATATAATCACTAAAACCTAAGAAGATTCTCAGGATATAAATGTATATAGAGATAAGAAAAAAGACACATCCAAATGACCAGAAACAAAAGCGGAATAATAGCATTGCAGGTGACGAGGGTATATACCGAGAGTGAAACAAAAAGCGGTGAATGCAAAAGGGACCAAAAAGCCAAACAGAAAAGAAAAAGAAAAACAGCGTGCTCAAACTACTAGTATTCATCATTATTTCGTCCAATCTTCAGATTCCCCGGTAGCCATCTTTACAACTCCAAGAAAGAGTAATATCCAGGCAGATACAGTAAGTCTACCGTTCGCTAGATTCGCCACCTCTTCTTCTTCTTGGTATCGGACCAGCATATAAGCCCATATCAACTTCTTTCCATCCACAGATAATCATATCATTTAGCAGGCGCATCCATCCCTCTCGGAATCAGCTCCGATGTCTACGATAGTCGACGCTCCAAAGTCGCCAGTATATTCCTCAGCCTCTTCCTGAGCTAACGCATGTCTCGCAATCACTGCCGAAATTCCTACCATTAGTATCAATAAATCTCCCCATAGGTTCTATAAACGAAAAGAAAATTCACTATAACATACCCTCGAAAGCCTGCTCAACATTAATCGCCTCCTTCGCGCTGGTCTCAAAGTACGGCAAATTGCCTTTACTCTGACAGAAAGCCATGGCCCTCTTCTGCGGTACCTGTCTCTTCCCATCGTCCACATCGATTTTATTCCCGATCACTACGAACGGAAATGAGTCTGCATCTCTGGGAGAAGCTTGTATTAAGAACTCATCTCGCCACGAATCGAGTGTTTCGAACGATTTTTGGTTGTTGACGTCGTAGACTAGGACGCAGCAATCGGCGCCGCGGTAGAAGGCTACACCGAGGGATTGGAAGCGTTCTTGGCCGGCTGTGTCCCAGATCTATTTCGATAAAAAAAGGAAACGGGGAATGTTAGGGCATCTGTAGGTTTGACAATGCGGAAATTTTTTGTTGAGTTTACGAACTTGCATGGTGACCAGCCTATCGTCTACCAGAACTTCCTTTGTGAGGAAATCTGCGCCAATGGTGGCTTTGTAGGAAGCGCTGAACTTCTTGTTGACCTGGATGTATAGTAAGAGGAAAGAAAAATCGGGCACTCGGTCAGTTTCCGCGCAGATAAAGCCGTAGGTTTTGGAATAAGGGAAGAAAATAGCTTACATATTGGTTCATCAACGAGGTCTTCCCTACACCGCTATCGCCTAGAATGATGACCTTCAACTTGTAGTCAGAATTCTTGTTCTGTAGGTGTTGTCACAAATGTCAAGAAGCAATTCGCACGGAGACGAATTCGTGATTGGTGAAAACGTTAGTCCAGTTAAGAAATTAAACAGAAAAGCGAGAGGAACCTGTAGTAGAGAAGAAAAAGGAAAGAGTATAGAAAAGGAAGAAGGCTCCGGGCGAGAGGGCTCCATGGTTCGTTTGTTCCAGACACTTTGTTTGAGGGGTAGACACAGAGGGAGGGAGGGAGGGACAAAGGTTAGGAAGCACGAGCTATGGATTTTCCCTGGGTGTGCTCCGAAGAAACGTGGTCGGGTGAGATTGCGGCGGGAGGGAAGACGGAGGAACGGGCATACCTTGAGTAAGACCTTCTTTCTCGAGGACATCTTGGGCGATGAGGGATTCTCCTGTCGGTGGTTACAAGGTTCGATCGTTCGGGGTGGAGAGGGATGTGACTTTGGAGGAGGAGGATGATGTCGGCGACGAGGATTATTCGAGTTCGGACGAAAGAAGAGGAGCTGTTGCTGGCTGGCGGCAAAGGTGGCTGGGGAATGCGAGCAATGTTTGCCCAGCAGAGGAGCACGCTGAGGTTATAATGTATATGCCAACTGGTACCGAGGACGACGAAGCTGACGACGAGTCCAAAAGCGAAGATGTCGAAGTGGTATATTAGACAATGTTGATGTTTGATGTTGTTGGTTTATAGTTAGTTGGAGGAGAACAAAGGGAAGAGAAGGGAAGAGAAGGGAAAGAGGCTTTGCTTTGGCTATCAGATGATGCGCTGATGACGGAGTCCCCCGGCAGGTGTGATATGTGCTACCACAACTAACTACTTCTCAACATCGACCTCAACCCCATCCATCAACCATCAACCATCAACCATCAACCATCAACCATCATCTCTATCAATCAACCATCACCAGTCATGGCTTCAGCTACCTGGCGCTCCGACCTCCTCGTCGCCTTTGCCGAGCGAGATGCCCGAGAGAAATCCCAAGCTTCCATCATCTCTGAATGTACGTAAGCTCCACATCTAGCTATATCCACCACCTAAATAGCTCTAACACCATCACCACCATAGACACCCGCCTCGCAAACAGAGCAGCTACCCTAACCTCCTCCACTACGAACACCACATCCACCGACCCTCCCACCGATTCAACCCCACCGTCCTCCAAATCCCCAGCTCCAGTCCCATCATCAGACCTCCAAACCCTCCACACAACCCTCACAACCCTCCGCACCGACCTAGCAACCTCCCAAAAAGACCGAACAACCCTCCAAACCCAACTCCTAACAACCGCAACCTCCCTCTCCAACCTCCAAAAATCCTCATCCGCAAATTTCCGAGAGTTAGACAAAGTAAAAACCGAACGCTACCATCTCGAACAAAGACTGAAAACCCGCGACGAGGAATCAAAACTCAACCGCAAAATGATCGAAAACCTGCAGGACGAAATTATCGCCTTGAATATCCAGCTTAATATCGGAGAACAGGCTAAGATGAGACTTAAGTCCGAGAACGAAGAGTTGATTTCCCGATGGATGGCATTGAAGAAAGATGAAGCAGAAGCTATGAATAACAATTCAAAGTATTCTTGACTTCATCACTAACATGCGAACATGTGTGGGAAAGGAATCCTACCATAGTCACCAAATTCTACGCGCCTGGGCTAAGGAGAGGATATAATTGTCTACCAACTTCTCTTTCTCCAATTCTCACTCTCAACAAAAACTCAGAAAGCGAACACGCTATTCTACTCTACAAAGATGATCCCAAGCGATAACAAGGTGGATATCTGAAGGGAAGCAAAAAAAAGGAAAGGTCTACCAAAGAACCAAGCCTTGGATAGTGGTTAAAGGGAAAAAATGGGTAATGGAATGAGGCAAGGGAAAGAGAAGGAAATGTCCAAACAAATCTCCAGGCCACACGGGTAATCATGCGTTTTAAGAAAACTCGAAAACTGGTGCCACAGCTGGAGTGTCCCACTCAGTGGTCATCCAAGAAACTGAAGCTGGAAAAAAAAATAAAGTGCCAAACCAAGAATAACCCCGCTATCGCTGCCGAAAAGAAAGAAAGGAAGAAATGCCAGATGCGGGTACGCAAAACCAAAGGGTATATACTCTACGCATGCCCCTAATCCACGCCCTGCCATGTTGAAAATGCGGCAGAGCAACAAAGAGAGTACTCCCAAAATCTCGAGAACCGGATCTTATCGTCGAGGTCTTTCAACCTGCTTCCAATAACTCCTCACCGGTTCTCGATCGACGGTCGTAAGGTACCACTTCAAACTACTATCCGTCCAGCTAACGTTGCCGCCACCGAATACCTCAAACGTCTCACTACGGAAATTGTTCAGCGGATCCCCGCAGTTACGGTCGTTGATGACTCTTCCGGCTTCGACGAATGGCTTGAGGGATATGATCTTTGCGCCATCCTTGAGATCGAGAAACTTTAAAACTAGTTGGTCGTTGGTTTTAGCTTGGAAGGCGAAGTTATTGACGAGCTGTAAAAGATAACCGTTAGTGATACATAGAGTGTTGGAGAATTTGGATTGAACATACAAGCACATCAGCGCGCTTCATTGCCTCGTCGATATCGGGGCAATCAAAGAATGACGCATGCTTTAGCATCACACTGCCAGTATTGATACCCCAAAGCCTATAATATTATTATCAGCGTTAGTGCGGATCTAAGTAGTTTTCGGAATCCTGCAAATGCCGTACCTTGTGCGATATTTATACTCTTTAGCCTGATTCTCAGCGACTTTCGCCGCTCGAGTCATCATCTCGACACCCCAACTCTCGCATCCGTACTCGAGAGCGGCGTGAAGAACCGCATTTCCGACGCCGGATCCCAAATCAACAAAAACCGAGGATGGCCGAAGTCCGGCTTTCTGGAACATTTGTCGTAAAAGAGGTCCCAAAAGTTCGCCGTATACGTTGTCCGTAAACGCTTCTACAAATCCAATCCCGTTAGCGAACCGCATTCCATAACCCCCCCATACGAGTAGGGAAAAAAAACGTACTCTCATCCTCCTTCACCAGCTTCGCTTCTTTGGAAACCACTCTCTGATAACACTGCGTGAGAATATAATCCACCAAAGCACTCGGTAAAACTTCCAAATTCTCAATATTCCGCTTCATCGTCCCGTTCTTCCTCATCTGCCTCACCAGAACATTATACTCCTTAAGTACACACATATAATCCCTCTGCTTCTTCGTATTCTTGAACCGGTTAAGTCTTCGTAGAATGCCGTTTTCCTCGTTAAGGATGTCTTCCGCCTGGTCCTTCGTCATAAGACATTTGGCAACGGTTTCGACGGTAGCGGAGATATCGTCGATAGGCCAGAAATCATCGGGATCGTTAGGGTATACGAGGCTGTATTTTTCGGTCAGGGGGCTGCCGACGTGCTGAACCGAGACGTCGACGGGTAAAGAGCTATCCTTTGAGAAATCTGTAGATAGAACAATCAGTATCCTCCGGATCATAAACAACCGAGCGATGTATATGAACGTATCGGGTGAGACGTACATAAATCATAACCGCCACCGGCAACATTCGCGATAGTCCGTGCATCCACAATCCTGAGCGGACGGTCTGTAAAGGAGTCCGGATTCACCATATTCCTCTTTTCACCGGAGTATATCGTGACATCGGACTCCAGCGACCGGCTCGCCCGGCTCTTCCGTCGCAAATCAGACATCTCAGAGTCGTTGTCGGATTCATCCTCGCTGCTCGATAGAAGTTTCTCAGGTTCAGGCGTACGTTTGGCAAGTGTGGTTCGGGATTTTTGTTTCTTGATAGGGGTGGATGAGGATGAACGGAGATCGGCGGAGAAGTAAACACTGCTGGTGCCGCTACCGGTGGAGTTTGGAGTGTCGGCGCGCGATGACTGAAGCTTCCGTTTGCGGGTCGGTTGGGAGAGAGTAGTCGTAGCAGTAGTCGTGACGGTAGCAGTCGTTCCGTTGGTGACGTAACGTGATTCGCGAGGAGGAGGGGACGGTTTCGCGGCCTTGGAGGCGGGCACGAGGGTTCTGGTGACTTTGATCGTTTCCGAGACTTTGGTGATATTGGTACCCTTTTTATGGAACTGGTTGAAGAACGACATGGTGGACAAACACAGCTGGTAACGGACAGAGAGAGAAGGAAATATTGGACGAAAAGGAGTACCAGGCACGCGCACGAGGGGGGATGAGAGAGAGCGGACGGGAAGGTGCCGAGTGGGTAGGTATGCGCTGTTGGCTTATCGGGATACTGCAGGAGGAAAGAAAAACTGACATGTACTAAAAACGGTCCAACGGTTGTGATGAAGCAAAAGGAAAGAAAAAAAAAAAAAAAAAAAAAGATAGTGTGACCGAATCGAGGTTGAGATGATGTAAGGGAATGGGATAAATTTGAGACGGCTGGGCTCTGACTAGGCTCTGGGCTGAGGGCGGAGATATTATTATAATACGGTGGATCGCATAGCTTGGAGGAAGGACGGACGAGGGGTAAGAAGGCCGCTGCTGGGAAGAGAAGTATACAGAATGGAAGGGAAGATGGTGAAGAGAAGGAAGACAAGGTTGAAGTTGAAGTAGAGAAGAGGTGGGATGACTGGGAAGTATCGAAAGAGAGAGCAGGAGAAGGTTTTCGAGTTTTCGCCTCGCCCGGCCTGGTTTGGTCGGCCTTACTCATCCAGGCACCCCGGTCGACGTCCTGTACGAGACAGCGCTGCGCAGCTACGAGATATTAGATCAGACGAAATTAGCTAGCAAGTAGGGGGAATAAAAATGCAACAAGCATACGGACCCGATAGGAGATATATATATCGGATAGTGGAGAGACGGATGGGAAAGGAAAGAACGGACGGAAGGGAAGACGAGATGGAGACATATGCATAGATGCATGGCAAGGAAGGTCGAGTCGATATACAACACACTCCGCTGAGTTGATTAATTATAATTATCCACCATCGGTACATCGTGCGTGCGTCCATGCGATAGTATATCCATGCACATACATGAATGCCTAGGTAGATAAGTAGGCCTGGGTATTTATATAAGTAGGTATACGGGTATATAGACTTCTCTGCTAAATAGTTGCTTCGCGTTGCGGGTGTGGTATATTTGAATATTATATATTTCAGACCCTGGAGGGCCGAATCTATTGTACATATTTCGTCCTGCCTGTTAATTAATTATCGGCTATCTTTCATAGCCGTAATAATTCTTACTACAATCGTGCATTGTCGGAATTGGCATTTAATTTAGAAATTTTACATGAAGATCGCGTGTGGCCTGGTGGAGCGTGGATATCGGATCCGGTCCAAATATGTCCAAGATCGGATCTATATATATCCATCTATCTGACCAGTACTTTATAAACTTAAAGAGCATGGATAGCGTAGCGGTGTCATCTTCATGAATTCACTTCACCACCCAAATACTTACTTAAGTAAGTAGTTATATATATCCGACCCCAACCTCCGCACCAACTATGGATCACAAACCACGGCCACCCGAGGCAGAGGCTCAATGTATGCATATGCCAGCCGGCGCCTCAAAAGAACTCGTATCTACCAACCAAGGTCCTCAATACCGGCCGACGTCTCAGAGAGACACCGCAGCATGTAAAACTCACATTAAGAAGTAGTAGAGATATGCCGTTGCTAATAGGAATTCTCTTGATCTCCACTCGCATATATATAGAAGAAGTTTTCATAATTGTCATCATCTTTGCACAAGTCACATTCTGCATCAGTGTCATAATGAGTTTTTTTTTTTAATGAATTCTCGCCGTGGCTACTTGTGCTATATTACTTCTGTGGGTTTGCCCATTTTGTGGTATGGCGCGTAGCTATGTGCCCCGTTGTCAACAGGGAGGTGATATGGGATGGATTTATTCTGACCACAATGGTTACTTTATATATAATCGGACCACTGATTGTATGGCATATTTGGTACTTCCGCTCCTTTTCGAATTTTTGGGATATGTTTGCCGTAGAGCGGCCGGGGAAATAACCAATACCTTTGTCTCGTGATAGAAGTTTCTCGCCAGGAGATGTCGCATATATATCATCTCTGGATATTAATTACAAAATGTATATAGTATGCCCGACTAGAATTTGCCCCCCGGTAGGCCTAGACCTAGATTTGGCACGTCTGGGTACGAGACCAGGCCTGTACTATTATGTACTGTATCTCAACATCAGATCTAGGGCTTCCAAGCACCTGGAGTCGAGGCTAGGATCTAGCTAAGATTGAGTAAAATGTAAATATGGTGCATGTGGATCAAGTGGCTGGACGCCACCTTACATCGGAGTGAATGTGATTCATATGATTACTCTTCATGAATTCAGGCCCGGTCGACGTATAGTTATGAATTTGATCAGGCTGGTTTATGAGACAAGAATTTGATGGTTACCGATAGAGCCAATCTTCAACATATTTGCCTGCTCGAACAGGTTATTGAGACTGGTCCTAGGGATTATTGTAGTCCCGAAGCAAGACGCCGGCCTGCCGCTGGATTAGTGTTGATAATTTCGTTCATCGAAAACGGGTGAGTCTTGGTTGCTAGTTTTATTATATTATTGATGATATATTTCTACCTAAAATATATGAGCTATCGCAGACCTTCGAGCTTTCCGTGTAATATAACAGCCACTTCAGCAGTCGACTGCAGAACACCTTGGACCTTCTTCTGATTCCGTACCCCACGGCGTTTACACTTGTAATTGGAACTGATTCTCCTAGTGCAAAGCCACGCCTAATACACTCTCCTCCTCCTGCTATACATTCGCATCTGAGTGCTTAGTACCGATACATCACCAAACACAACAGCCAACCAAGCTCCTCATCAAAGGCCGGGGAGGATGAGTGTGCGATCTGGACCATATCTAATCGCGCCAAAGGTACGTTAGCAACCAAGTCGTTTAATGAAGCTTAGAGAGTGGAGCAATGTATATCAAATATGTCAGCTCGAGCCGCAAGGACAACTATACCCTAGATTATTCATACAAACGTATCGCTGATTTACCTTCAAATATAATAGCAGCTACAAATGCATCCGGCATCCTGGTAGTCGTCGCGATTGCCTTATACGTCTACGCAAACGCCCTCGACACTGAGAGTGTCAACGGGAAGCTTGCTATAATAGCCCCAGCGGCAGCTGGAGTTGTAATCCTCCTCGATTACCAGTTTACAGCCGAATCTCCAAAGCCATGGATCTTTCGGGAACTCGTCACCCCGACTTGCCGGTTTTGTGCGCGTTAGTAGGCCTCGCCATGGCCATACATAGCCCTTCAGTATGGCAAGAAAGCCTTCTTGAAAGGTTTATTAAAACTATTCAAACCCGAATTCCTGTCGACGGTCGGGGTTCTAATAGCTATTAGGGCTCCTGGGGAGACCTCCCAGCCTTGTCATAACCCTACCACAAATTACGTGACAACTATGGTCACGTATATTCATTCTGGATGGATGCGGCATGTGTTGAGGCGTCGTTGGAGAAACAGCGGCACCTGCGCATCGCCAACACATAACTGATATCGCATTGACATCGCAACGTCACCAACAATTCTGAATTCCAACAACCTCAATTGAACTTCCAACCTCACCTCAACTCCTCCTCCTCGAGTCCATCTCCACCGCCACTCCCCAGTCGGTCTTATACTACAATACGACACTACACTACAACTACACAACGCTAAGCCCAGAATAGCATGAATGCCGGCTCTCATCCCCGACGCCTCCGGTGACAGTGCGCCGTCCTCGAATCCCGTCTTCTGGTCAACCACTGACATTCCCTCCTCAGATGTCATCTCTCATATCAACGCCATCATCACCGGAACCCCTCTCGCCCCAGTCAAATACCTCACCGACATAACTCCCTCTCTCCTCCTAGACCTCTACGAACTCCTCTTCCACATCAAACTTCCCTATGCCACCCCACGAGACCATTCCCCGGAGTCGCAGTTGCGCAACATCCGAATTCTCATCGGACACATCGCACACGATATCCTTAAGATGGATCTGTCGTTTCTGGAACCCCACAAGATCATTGTTGGAGACGATAAGGCGCTAAGGGACTTTATGAGGATATTTCTGGGGGTCACGAAACTTAGGAAGGCGTATTTGGAGAAGAGAGAGAGGTATCGGAAGCAGCAGGTCGCTGGGGCTACGAGTACGGTACGAGGCCATGGTATGAGATGGTCAGAGGATGGGGAGGAGGAAGAGGATTCGCTGGACGGATCTGAGCATACAGTTCGTGCGACGAAGGAGAATGTTCCCAATAAACACTATGAGGGCATACTCAAGACTCCGTCTGCTACTCCTAGAAAGAGTACGGCGTCTATCAAAAGAACACCTTCGAAGACATCTACAAACGACACCTATACGCCCTCCATATACAGACCCCGCCGAATGTCCCTAGCTGAGAACGAAGCCCCTCCTATCCCTGCTCGTTCAGAAACCAGTTCCGTTCCCTCGGATTTCATCCAAAATACCAACGAGCGTGTCAGTAATATCTGGAGTAGACTTAATACTATTGGTAGCGGCAACTCTTTAGATAGAAGTTCTGGGCGCTTGTCCGCTCATTCCCCACGGAAACCGCTTTCGACAATCACCCAAGACTCAAACCTGCCACCAGTTCATGGCAATGGAGCCAATGACGTTCACGTTACTCCTGTTAAACCCCGGACTCAACCATCTCTTGCAGAACCTACACCCTATCTTAAAGCCTGGCTGGACACCACCGGCACTGAAATCTCGACTTCGAGCCATAAGCCCCGCTCTAACCAAACCACACCCGAAAAGCTCCCACCTAAACAAAATTTCCTTCCATCTCCCCAAGAATCACCGTCAAAAGACCGCATTCCTTCTCTGAAACGGTCAAGTTCTTCCCAGAATCATCGCCGGGCTCCCCAAAGGCCCATATTCCCCCTCCGTAGGTCATCTTCAGATCCTACATCCGGAACTCTCAGTATCGATGTCTCCAAAGCAATGTTTTCAAACTCGCCGATTAGATTATCAGGTCACGCGACGAAGCATCATGAGAGTGACAGCTCAGGGGATGAGGGTGCACTGGATGACGATGACACATCGGAACTCCACTCGCCGACATCATCAATCGCTACCTCAGCATTATCGGTCAGTTCAGTCGAATGGAGTGATACTGCGAGTATCAAAGAACTTCGACAAAAGAGACTCGAGGCTCTGGAAGACGTCAAAAACGAGCAAGAAGCCGCGACCGCCGCAATGACTCCCGTCAAGCCTCCACCCCAAGAACAAGATACTACGAGGACACCGCCATCAGAGGAATCTCGGAAACGAATGATGCAAGGACACAACAGGCGGAGGAGTTCGATCCCTTCAACGTTTATGCATAATGGGAATAATAGTGCTGGGAAATCCACAGTTTCTTATGAGACTATATCACCTAATTCTTCGGCGTCGATGTGGAGGGTAAAACAGAGGGATGAAGGAGGGGTATCTATGCAGCCAGTTACGGCAGAAGGATCACCAATGCCGCGGAGGACTGCACAGAGCCTTCGTCAGAGACATAGACATCATGAATATGACGGAGATTATGATGAGGAAGGGCCGGGCCCTAACGATACCTTAACGACGAGGAATACGGCTGATCTGGAGCTGGAGTTGAAGGGACTGGATGCAGAGGGTTTGAATGAGAGCAAACGCCAGATTATGCTGTTCGAACGGCTGATTCGCAGAGCGGTGGATAAGAAGATTCCAGGGATGAGAGAGGATAGTGTTAGGCAACGGTAGGTTTGGATGTTGGCGTATGACCGGCTATGTATATTGAATGTACATTTCGTCTACTTTGCTTTCCCTTTTTTTTATGTTTTCCTCCCAGCAGCGTTGTTTATGTTTTTGACGATGGACGAAAGGGATTGGGTATGAATATGAGGGATGAAGGGGGTAATGGGTTGGCGTTTTCGTTCTCGTCGATTCATTGGGCTTTTTGTTACGCATATATGAATGCTTTTATTGATTTGATACTTTGCTATTAGAGCGTGCGTGTATCACTGGGGTTCGGATTTCGGAATTTTTTTTGGTTTATATATATGGTGAACGCGCACGGGCTGTTCTTCTACTTCACTCTTTATTAATGGTACTAGCTTTAATTACGCACGGGCGAAAACATGGATTCCGATTATAAAATACATTAAGAAGGTATAAACCTGCACATCTAACCAACTGAAAAACCATCGAGGTAGTTTCAGTCGCATGCAGAGAGTGGTAGTAATTAGTGGTAGTAATAGTACATAAAAGGACTCGAACCACCGGGTATCAAAAAAGGGCTTGAAACGTAAAAAAAGCCCCGCTCCTGGCAGAGGTATATATCGGGGGGTATCTTGAATATAAAAAAAAGGAAAAACGTTAAAAATGATCAAAGATTTTTCAAATCCCCAGTTGCTGTTCCTTGGGTTGAAAAAAAGTGATCTTTTCTTGTGAATCGTAAGTTTGTGTTTGCCGTTAAAAAAAAAAGGGGGGCATTTCTTCGTCAGCGCTGCTGACTCTTTGAATAATTTGGTTCATAAAAGTCTAGGCTCTCATGGGTAGCGGGGTCAAGTTGTTGGTACCGAGGAGCTCTCTGGCTCTAATAATTCGGTTCATCCCTCTCTCTAGCATTTCTAGCCGTGCCTTCTTCTCTGCATCCCGTTTCTCTAACGTCTTTACGCGTTCCTCGAGTTTTGCCTTAGACCTTCTCTCATCGGCTACCATCTCATTCGCCTGTTGGAACAGAGTTGCCGATAGTTCCTCGACTTCGTTTTTAACCTGTGCCAGCTGCTTTTCTGCGATTTCACGGCTTCGACGTTCAGAGCAGAGGGCGTTGGAGAGGTCGTCCAGTTGTTGGCTTTCCATGGATACACGGGAGAGGGGTTCAGGCGGCGTAGGTGGTCTTTCGACAGGTGGTGGGAGTTCAGTTGTTGCGGTACGGTAGAAAAGTTGGTTGATCTTCTGAGTACCGACTTTGGACATGTTCTGAAGGGTTGCAGTGACGGTGTTTGATCTTTTCAGAGGGGATAGCGGGTTGTTTTGGGGATTATTTGGGAGGGCTGCAGCTGCAGCCGTGTTTATCGGCTGAACGGCAGTTGATGGATGTGATGTTGCAGAGTTACTTGATTCGGATTTTCGACGTAGATCATGGATTTCTTTTTGAGCTTGTGCGAGACGTTCGGCTGGAATGGAGATGAGATAAAGTTAGGAATGTGATGTTCAGGTATGTAGAGTTTAAGCTTAAGTTTGCTTTAGGGAATAGAGGGAGAGAGAGGTAACATACCAGCCATGACGGCACGAACGCTGAATTCCTTGACTTGCTGCTCTAATTCCTCGATACGCAGGCGTGCTTCCCGCGGGTAGTCGGCTTCTGAAAGGACTGTGAAAGCGGCACCGCAGTTTTTGCAGCAGCAGGTGTCGGCCGTTGCTGCTGCTGCTGCTGTCGTTGTCGAGGTGGACATGGTTGACGAGGGTATTGAGGAAGGTTGTGAGGCCGTTGAAGGCGGTATTGATGATGACAGTGTGAGCATAGCAGGTAGTCGATGAAGTCGATGAAGATGATGAAGATGATGGAGAAAGGTTGATGAAGGTGCGACGAAAGTGCGGCAGCGAGATTGTTGGTTCTTATAATAGCTGTGATGGATCCTCGAAATGGAGATTGTGTTGTTTGTGCGACAATCCGGTTTGGGCGCGTTGCTTGTTTGGGAATGGTCGACGTTCCACCGCAGATTCGATTCGAAGTCTGGAGAAGAGAATTCGGGATTTGACAGCAACAGCTCGCACTCGAGTAAGGGCAGAAAGAGAAAATATGTGACAGATGACAGCGGGAAAGGCGAACGGGGGACCGACGACTTTTAATAATATGTGAAAAGGTCCGTTTTGGAAACGAAACAAAGAACGAAGGCGATGGCAGGGCTGCAGTGCAGTGCAGGGCAGGGCGGTGTTCTGGTGTTTTGTACTGGTCAAGAAGCTGTATCAGGTTCTGAAGGGGGTGCCCACCACCTCGACTCCAGCCAGTCTGTTACAGAAATATCCGCAGGAACGCTCTCAGCCAATCACTCCTGGCAAACCAGGCAAATAACCAGACCCGCACGTGCCTGAGCTGTGTAGCGTATGTAAGAGACGCCCTCGAACCCACGCAATATGTTCGCTGTGCCCGCTCAAGCCCTCCGTAGCCGAACGGAGAGAGACCACAGTGACAGGTTCTGAACCCTTCTTAGGCCTGGGGGGAAAGGCTTGGGTCGACGAAGAAGCTTAGGATTTGGTGAGATAATGTACAAAGAAAGAGAATTCGAACAGAAGAAAAGAAAAAGGCCGGCGATCAAACATATAAGGGGTGGCCAGAATGCTAAATACTTCGGCCCTCGAAAGCGACACGGCTGCCTCGAAGAAATGCATCTGGGGAAATGCTTGTTCACCAGCCTGCTCTTATTCATATGCTTTCCTTATCGTCTCCACCACCTTTCCATCCCGCCCTCAATTTGAATTCTAGGAACCAGAATCCCGCGACCCTGCACACCGCTGTTGCTTTGGGTGCCCGGATAAAACCCATCCTAGCTACATAGGGGATAGCGGCTCTTCATTCTCGGCTGTTGGAGCGAGTGCGACGGCGATGGGTCCCCCAATCCAATGCCGCATGCATGCATCCACCCCATCTCCACTGTCCCCTGCAAGCCTGCCGTTAAAATGATCGTTCTGCGATATTAACCTGTTACAGGCCGATTGCGATTTCGGGCAAGCGCTTAGTACAAGAAAACCCCAAGGCATTGGAAACTCAAAAAATGTTGTTATTTAAAAAATGTAGGCGGCACGTACGGATTGTGCGCACGAGACCAACGTATCATTTTATGTGCCTAAGTTCGTATTTGAGGGATATTGAACTTCCTGAATCGATACTTAGCTAGGGGTTGGTTCCGATGAATTTGGACACTTCTCGATCTTGCGCCGCCGTTAATAGGTTGCATGAAATTGGGCATGTTGGACTTTCTGTCGGAGGGGGTTTACCAAACAAGTAAAGAGCGATATCAATATGAAAAGCCACTCTAGCTAACATGTCGGATTGAGGTTATGCATGACGGTTATGCATGTTAAGCCAAGTTTGCATCGATCAGAAACCGGTTAACCATTTGCGCTTTCTAGATTCAATATTTGATCATCATTATCCCCAGATCTCGAGCGCCTAGAAATAACTTTCTTTTTCCTCCCGAGATATCGGGTTGTTCCTTTGTCTGTCTCTCCGTCTTGTAGAGGCAAGAATTCACGAATTCGAAGTCTAGAAGGTTGATGTGTCGAGACAGATTCTAGGTTGAGGAGTGGGGAGGTCGTCTTAGGTAAGTCCCATATGATAACGATACCAACCCACGCACAGACTCTCGCGCGCTGTGCCTCTTCAGTACATATGCCTATTCAGCCCTGCAGGCCAACCGACATTCGATATGCTTCTCGAAGGCACAGAGGCGCTGAAACCAGTCATGTTGGAGCCAGATTCCCATTAAGCGGCAAGCCCTCAAAAAAATCGTCCGCACATATACACATACTAGCATACATCAGGTACATCGATAAATCTCGGAGTGGGAGAGAGTTTGTGTAATGATCCGGATCCTCCAACGGCCAACACAGAAAGTCCACCCAAAAAAAATGTTACCAATGTTAGAAATGAAACATCAAAACGTGACAGGAGAAAAATGTCCACAATGGATGTGACATCAACAGAGCGAAACACGGAAATGAAACGCGAACGCCAATCCAATGCAATCGTAAACTAAACACGGGCATGAGTTGAGATGTTGTAATATTTAGCTTCATAAAGCGACCCGCAAGCTGTCTATAGCAAGTAAAAGGGAGATGCAACATTTCGTAATTCGTATCAAACAACGGGGGGTACAAGGCAACCAAAACCAAATCTCGTAGAAAGAGGCGTAGAAGTAAATTGTGTTAGCTTAGACTATTGTTGCTGGCACTGGACGTTTGTGCCTTCCTCTTCGTCGTCCTCGGAGTCCTATAATTATCATTTGTTAGCATTGATAATTATAATAGCATCATATGGGGCAGGAAGCAACTTGCCTCGTCTTCCCACGCAGAAGCTCCATGTGCACCGCCTTCATTTTCGGCCTGCAAACCCGTTAGTACGACAGCTTCAACAAGCGCTGTGCATATGAACTTACGTCAAGATCAGTTACCACGAATGAAACCTCATCTACGTGCTCCACAGTGCCAAAGGTAGGAACAGGACCATCAGGTAGAACGGCTTTGACCTTTGCGATGTTGTTATCGTCCGCCAACCACTCTTCATCTGGCCAGATAAGCTCCACGACCAAGTATAGATCTCCTTTGGTTTCTCCTCGCTTGTGAGGCATTCCTTCCCCTTCAATCTTGAGGACTTGTCCTTGTTGGAGCATTGTGCCTTTCTTGTGTTCAATCGAGATACCACGTCCATCGAGGTGCTGGAGAACGACACGGGAGAAACCACAAATTGATTCCTGAAGAGTGACCTTTACTGTATGAGTTAGGTCAGAATTGGCACGGGCGAATGATTCGTGTTCCTTCTCGTTAACGACGAAGATTATGTCGCCGGTGGTATAGCCAGGCTGCAAATTATTAGCACTCGAATTTCAATGCGACGATAGAGATAAGAGGAAAACTTACAACTTCGTCTGCTTCACCTGCCAAAACGATCTTCTCTCCATTCCTAGAACCGAATGTCAGCATCTCACCACTTTCTAGAAAGTCCTCCAGAGTTGCACCTACTTTGCGCCCCTTGGGATGTATATCTCGAGAACCTTCTTTTCTTCCTTAACACAGGCTCCCTTGCATTTCTTGCACTTCTCCTTCTCCTTGAATATCTTCCCATTACCGTGGCAGACTGGACATGGAACCTCCTCTCTCGTAACCATATTCCTACCGATTTGGCGAAGGGATGTTGTAGAGCCTGTGCCTTCGCAGTTGCTGCAATCCTTTGGCTTTGCGCCCTCTTTGCCGCCAGAACTATAGTTTCATACCAATTAGCGCCTTCCCTTCGCCGCATTCTCCCATGGCTTCCAACTCACCCTTTACACGACGGGCAGAGCACGTTTCTTGAAGATCCGAACTTCACCGTTTTTCCCTTGTATAGATCCTCCAACGTAACTTCGTACTGGTGGACCACATCCCTGCCCCTCGGCTTCTGGCCATCTCCTCGCATCCCGCCCATACCGCCCATCCCGTGCATTCCAGGCATTCCGTGGAAATGCATACCGGGCATCCCACCCATGCCCATCCCACCCATCATATTGATGAAGTCTTCGAAATCCATGCCTCCGGCTCCCATACCGGGGTTATTGATACCCTCGATTCCGAACTGGTCGTACGTGGCACGTTTCTCATCATCGTAGAGTATTTCGTAGGCGCTGCTAACAGCTTTGAATTTGATTTCGGCTTCCTCGCGGAGATGTTCGGGTTGTTTATCGGGGTGGTGAGCGAGAGCAGCCTGGTTTCATAAGAATTAGAGATTGATCAATACGATAGAAGTAGTGAATATGTTGTAACTAACCTTGTGGTATGCTTTCTTGACCTCTGCTTTAGAGGCGTCCTTCTCGATGCCAAGAACTTCATAGAGATCTATCGTTTCTCCTGTCGCATTCACTGCAAGGAAGTTAGAATATCTCGGAAGCTGTACCCAGTGACGAGGATCGATACGTACTCGTTGTGGTATTCCGGCGACAGTCGGCCGCTGGATGTTGTTAGAAGAGGGGTGGTGAAGCTCTGGACTATCTTGGCGATAGCTAGAGTCGTGCTCTTCGTCGCAAGGATCAGGTTAATATCTGTAGAGAACAGTCATTAGTAAGATGTATTGGTCCTGTAGGTAGATTTAACGGCATACTTTGAATATGTTTTGAGGTTCGATATAGCTGTGGGGTTGATATTGAAGAGGGCGTCGACAGGGAAGCTGAAAGGTTTCGCGGATTTTAAATTTTTCAATTTCTGCTTGTCGACCTTTCGGAAGCAGCCGTTTCACAAACAAGCCCCATTCGGCTCCCCCACACCACGTCCCACCACCAACCTCAACCGCCGCCATTGGAATCCAGCCTCAATCATGATTCGCCCCAATGGTCTCCTCATCGCCCGTCGTATACTCCACCGACGCCCTCTGACGAACTCATGGATTTGCGAAAGCTGCCGCACATTGTCGACCGGCCGGGCCAAGATAGTGGACCCCGCCAGCCCCGCGCGAACACGCTTCGCACCCTCGCCGACGGGTTTTCTACATCTCGGCTCCCTACGAACCGCGTTATTCAATTATCTCCTCGCGAAAGGTACAGGAGGGCAATTCTTATTGCGAATTGAGGATACGGACGAGGTTAGCTAGGATTCCCGTTCCTTTCACAACCAGATCGTCGAACCTGGTGCTACGGAGGACATGTGAAGCTTACTGGACAAGAAACGGACAGTACAAGGAGCTGAGGAGGCTCTCTACGATATCCTAAGATGGGCAGGGCTACAATGGGACGAAGGTAAGCTTGATGAACTAAACGGGGCTCTGGAACAATAGCTGATGCACTAGTAGGTCCGCAGGTTGGGGGAAACTATGGACCGTATAGACAGGTAGAGGATTTAACTTCCCAATCGGAATGTGATAGAGCTAATACCATTGTATTTTGTATAGTCTGAACGCTCTCATATCCATAAAGAACACGCCGAACGGTTATTAGAGGTCCGTCCTTATCCTCGATATACTCTATTATACGCCTACTAATGTTAATATAGACCAAACATGGTTACCGCTGCTTCTGCAGCATCGACCGTCTCCGTTCTCTCGCTGAACAACGGCGTGCCCTCGGGTTAACATCCGAATACGACCGAACATGCGCATCTCTCGACCCGTCTGAATCCGCCGCCCGTGCTGCGGCCGGTGAACCCTACGTCGTCCGCCTCCGAGTTCCAGATGTATACCCAATGTTCACCGACGCCGTCCACGGCCGCATCAAACCTGGCCGCGCCACCGTTCGTCATGGCGAACCAGCCTTCGAAGACCCTATTCTCCTAAAACAGGATGGATTACCAACGTATCACCTCGCAAACGTCGTAGACGACCATCTGATGGAAATTACGCACGTAATCAGAGGCGCAGAGTGGCTACCTTCGACGCCCAAGCATGTTTTTATGTACCAGGCGTTTGGATGGGAGCCGCCAGTATTCTGCCATGTTGGGCTATTGATGGATATGGAAGGTCATAAATTAAGTAAACGGTCGGGAGATGTGCACATATCAGAGTATAGGGACAAAGGATATTTGTCAGAGGCTCTGTTGAACTTTGTAGCGCTTCTAGGATGGAATAATCGGCTGAGGAGCGATGTCTTGCCACTGGAAGCCTTAGTTGAGAATGTCTGTCCCATCTGCAAACACCATTTCTCAGCCTTAAAATGCGCTAATACTAACCATCTGGGTGTAGTTCTCAATCAAAGACCTCACAAAAGGTAATACCAAAGTCAATTTCGGCAAACTAGACCATCTGCAAAGGGCTTTCATCGCTGCATACTCAATCCCAGAGGATGGCGATACCAGCAAACCATCCAGCTTCGTCGCTTCAATCGTCGAAGCCGTTCAAAATGCCGTGGCAGTTAGATTTCCTGAAGTCCCCGAAGAACTCCGGCATCCTGAGTACATCGAAGCCATCCTGGAATCCGACATGAAGAACTACATCACCCCGGTCAAATTCGCCGAAACGCACGATTACTTCTTCCTACCTTCCCCAGATTGGGATTCGATCGAAGCAAACGTCTATAGAGAAAAAATGTCTGGCGAAGATGTGATTAAGGGAAAAGAAGCACTCGCTACTATAGTAAAGGCGATTAAGAAGCGTCCGGCAGGGTTGTTGGAGTGGAATGATGATTATATTGGCCATATACTGGCGAATAATTGGGAGGATGAGGATTCGCGGAAGATGGTGCAGAGGAATTTAAGATATGCTCTCGCGGGTGGGAAAGGAGGACCTGGGATTCATAAAATTATGATGATACTCGGGGAGGAGGAAGTAGTACGCAGGTTAGAGAATGTCAGGTGGTATGGGAAGCGGGGACAGTTGGATGACAAGGGGAGAGTGGTTATGACGTGGAAGGAACCTCCGGAGCCGGTGGACGATGATGACGAAGAGGAAATTAAAGATATGCTCAAGAAGAGCGGGCAGTTTTAGGGTGGGAACCCAATCTGCCAGAAATATACTCAAAAGTCTTGAACTGGCTCACAGTTTCGATTGTATAACAGTTGCTTTTATTCAAAGTTTTCAAAGTGCTCTATAATCGAGCGCACGGCTTGCTCCTATTTCTCTGAGGCCCCACGTTAACCACATTAACCTCGAGGTTGAGCCTCTCGTGGACCTATAGCAATATTGCCTGCAACTGGGCTGTTTATGCTGAAGCCGACGCAACTTTCGAATGCCTATACCGCTGCGCTTTGAACTTGAATAAGGCATGGCATACACTATTTTAATCCTTTACATTGCCCTATGCATCCCATTTGCCAGCGCGTGGAAGATCGGTCGTGTTATCGACACGGTCCCACCTCCCGGCAAGTCTCGTACCATCTCCTATACACCTTTCCGGACAGTCACCGAGAAGCCCAAACCCTGTACCGACGGTAATATCAACATCGGACGCCTCAACAAGGCGATCAGAAAGCAGGGAGGGCCACGCGCGTTCCAAGCTGTACAGATCGAACAGGGTGACCCCGTTAGAGACCCTTTATCCACCGTCGCATACGTGGGTTTCTGGAAGGTTGCTCGGTGCACTGGAATTCCTGCCGTGATATTTCACTTCTGGCCAGACGCAAACACCGTCCAAGATGCAGACTTTGGTGCGCTCGAACCATATATCCGACAGTTTGATCCCGAGACTCCGTTTGACCTCCCGACAATGTCCTGGCGATCGTGGGGTGAGATTCAACCTTTGGAAGACGGAACGGAACGGTTCTCATGGATCCCCGTAGGGGGCATGGCGTGGCGGATCTCGAATAACGCCGCCCAAGGGGGCAGATATGCGGATTTTGTGGTCGTACCGAATTCCATTAAGGTTGGGAAATTTGTCAAAGAGGGCAAGGAAAAGGTGTTTAAGGCTGAGCCAGGTAAAGGGACGGGTGGACAGGCACCGTTCTTGCAAAGCTATGATCTCCCAGGTATAGACAACGGGCTTATCGCGGTTGGAAAGCCGCATTGGACCTACTTTTCTTCGGATAAGGATAAGAAGGCAAAGGTAGAAGCGGCGGAGAGAGCGCGTGCGCGTGTTAAAAAAGTGGATCCGCTTCTGATGCTGGATTATATAGTCGTTGGAGATACGGATGGCGAAGAGCAAATAGATGAAGGGGACGAGCAAGAAGATGAAGGGGACGAGCAAGAAGATGAACAAAAAGACGAACAAAAAGACGAACAAAAAGACGAACAAGAAAATAAACAAGTAGACGGGCAAGGAGACGAACAAGGAGATGAACAGGAAGATAAACAAGAAAACAAAAAAGAAGATGGAACTAATCTAGCAAATCAGCCTTTAGCCCCGAGTCCGCAAAGTGGTAGCGATGAAGCCGGAGCTCAAGAGTTTATTGATAGTTTATATCGAAACGGAGCGGGGGGGTATCTCCGACAGCTACAGATGGCTTACGCGCAGCTCGAATCTGAACTGGAGAAACTAACTCGAAGCCAGCTCGCCGCTTTAGAGAAAACTAGGATAACCTCTCTCCCTACGGATCAACTAGCAGATCTTTTGATGTCGGTAAGGACCCAGAGAGAAATGGCCGAAATGGGTGTTGGGGATGTGCAAGCCTCTGAAATGTTGAACCAACGATTGGCAATGGCATGGGATATACGCTACCGGGCAGCAGCAGGAGGAACCGGAGTAGCGCAGAATTGGGAGGCATGGAGGATCGGAAACGGGGTGAACAATGACCAAGTTGGGCCAGCACAGATCCAAGGAGGGAGGAATACAATGGAAGAGGAACGACCCAGCGCATCCGCGATAGAACAGGAGCCAATCGCTGTCAAACAAGAACCGGTCGCTATAGAGCTAGAGCAGGGGCCAAGCACTATAGAACCGATCAAGCAAGAATCAAAATTGGAAGTGAAGAACGAAGCGGTTAGAGGTCCTCTAACTCTTGATGAGTTTACAACACTTGCAAACATCGCCACCGCGCCTGATAGGATGCGAAATTATCGGATGAGTGATCTTCCAAGGCTCTCCAGTACAGATTTTAACCCTTTTGATGATGATGGTGATGAAATATGAATACTATTTCTCCTAAGTTTAGTTGGTTGAAGATTGGGATGGGTTGTGGAATGTTGTATTTTAGACCGCACCGCCGAATTAGGTAATAATCGATATAAGTCGAGACCAGTTCGGAAGGAGTTACCTAGTTGACTACATACTGCGTAGCGTCGTGCGGTACGAACGTGCTAAGGATGCACGTAAGGTGCTCCTACCGCGAGACCAGCCACGTACGTAAGTAACTACAAGCGTCAGGGAACCTGGTTGACTTGGTTTCGGGGCCAAGCTAGACCCCTAAATATACACCCCCCAATGCTAAACACCTGCTTAAATGTACATGTTGATATGATGCTCGAAATCAAAGATGAAGGATAATGATCAAGTCCAGAAACGCCAATGACACCCATTTGCTTGCTCAGTTTGCTTGCTGAATATTAATCCCCTTCGCTCCACCCGCATCCGTGTCTCTCTCCGTTCGTCCAATCAAGTTCACTCCTCAGCTGCTCCGCCCTAGCCCCATTATCATCGTCTCTCCAAATGCGGGCTACACAATCGTCGCTAATCGAGATGACATTCCTGTTGATATCCCATGCCACGCCGGTGACTTCTCTACCGTTGTGGCCTTCGATTAACGCTGTACCCGTCCCGTTACATAGTTCCTTCGCTGCCGTTACACTCGCTGGCGCACCGTGCGGGACAGGCAAGCCGTCATCCTCGGCTGGTGATAGGTACTTCTCATCTGTCGGGAATAAGACTAAAGTACCATCTGTACTGCCCGTCGCAAGTATAGCTCCATCCCTCGATATCGAACTCTTGACATAAAACGAATTTGTTTTCAACCTGGAGTTCGCGTAAAAGTGGATAGGGCCGTGGTCCAGATGCGATGTCGAATAAGCATACAAGTTACCGTCCTTGCAAAGTGCATATAACCTTGAACCATCAGGTGCAAAGGTTAATGAAGTTATTCCATAGTCCCTGTGAGGTTTGAAATCGTGGAACCGCGGTTTCGGTGCCTCATATTCGACAAGTGGTCGTGAGTTCGCCGACTTCTTGATAAAATGGGATTTCCTGATATCCCAAACTTTAATAACGGCGTCATTGTGCGAGGCGGTGGCGATTTGATAGGGGTTCCTTGTAGACCAAACAGCTGATGTGACAGATATAGCTTTGTCACCTGCTCTATGGCCACCGAAGATACTGTTGACTGGCTTTTGGTTGATCCCCAGATTATCCCCAAGAGATGCCCCAGTCGTTCTTAGATCCCATATGTGCACATCTGAGTCCCGTGAGGAAGTGAGTAGAAGGTTGTTATTATCGAGAGAGTGGTTGATTTGTTTAACGGATCCGCGATGACCTGTGAGAACTGCGACGGGCGTTTGCTTTTCAATGTCGTTCACTCGGCAAGTTTGATCACCGCTTGCTGATGCCTGCGATATCTGATTAGCAATATTTCGAGTTTGGGATCTCGATTAGGCTTACAATGTGTCGGTCATCCGCAGATAGAGAAAGGTCAAATATAGCATTGTCATGTATCATAACGGAAGCGGACTCCCGGTTGAAGCCACGATAAGCATAACCACCTTTCGCCAATATGGAATCATCGGACCACGGACCAGTGCCGAGCAATCGAATAGCCCCGCATTCGTATCCTACTGCCACCATGGGTGATGCTTAAAAAAGTTGTTAGTTAGAGTTTCCAAAGCGAAACAGGGTTCGCACATACTGTTGAAGGTTGCCAGGCAAAACGGCATTTGCGTGCCTGCTGGTGGTTCGCTATATAGGTTCGTATCGTGTTTCTCGGAATAAAAGCCTTGGGTTATCCACGATCGCTCTACGAAATGTTAGCAGTAGTACAATGGGCTTGGAGAGGAGGTATAAACATACTTCCAAGTCGAATACCATGTATACCATTAGGCTCGTAACCAATCAATGACCGATTTAAATTTTGAAAACTGAAAGAAGTCGGCATCGGTTTCCGTATCCTCGGTTTCCTGATATCTTCGAAGTCGTCGACCAAAGGTGATGGAGTCGTGAGACTCAGCCCGGCCTTGCCATCTCCATCCTTCGCGATCTGTAACTTCTTAAGAAACGTGACGTCAGGGGTGGAGGCAGGCGTCAACAGTTGCGTTTTCAGGGGTGACGAGGAGAACAAAGGAAGAGGCGATGACGAAGGAATATTAGATGGAGATGATGGAACTTCATTGACGATAGTTGAAGAGACTTCGGTGAGTGGATTGCGGTTTCGTTCACTTCGTCGATGTGCCCCAGCAAAGAATGCATCTCGACGGATTTTGGAGGTTCGTGGCGAGCATTTGGGGAGCTTTGCAGGGATATCTTCTTTAAGGCTAGCAGCCTTACGCTTTCGAGAAGTTTTAATGGCGGGGTTCGAGGAGGACATGACCGTGGTGATGGTGGACAGGCAGGTGGGTAATGGTGATGAGAAAGGTGGTACAAGTAAATGAAGCGTTGAAGAGGAAGGGAGATAAAATTAATTATGAAGCCGTGTTGGGATGGCTGATTGATTTGCATGCGCGTGAAACTCGCGTGTTTTCCTAATATGGTCATTACCGTATTTGGAATAGCCTAGTACACGGTTGGCAGGGGCAACAAAGTTATGCAACACATTCTCGTCCAAAATCCAACATACTTTTACTGTGAAAGTAGTCCTTTTAAAGGCATTCCCAGTTGTCAGGGCTGGCTACGGGACTATGATCTGAGGCCAGGTTAGGGCCTTATGTAGTATAGCCACAGCGCTATAATATTGATATAAACTAGTGGCTAAGCATTTACAGTACTCCAATATAATACAATATGCCGAAGGACAGTTCGATCTCTGGATCACTTCTTCTTTACTCGTGATTTGTCCCTGTTGAAAAAGTTTGTTAGCATCATGAAGTTTAGATGTATGCACTAGAAGGGTAACGTACTTCTTCATACGGGCGTCTACAACTTTGTATTTTCCCTTTACACCTCTGGGCCGCCCTTGCACGCCCCTGTTGCCACCCCTCGCAACCACCACACTTACAGATTGCTTGGGTTTCTTCTTCGTCGCCCGGTTTATCATCCTTGTGATTTTCTGCGCTTTCTCCTTCTCCGTCATACCTTCTTCTTCCATCAACATAGCGGACTTCTTTCGTAACTTCTCAAGTCTTTGGTGAGCCTTGAATTTCTTCCGATCTTTCGCTTCCTTGACTTTCTTGATTGGACGTGCGTTCAAGGCGCGCAGTTTCTCCTTTATAGCGGCAGAACCTGCAGCTGTAATGGGGCGTAGTGGCTTGCTGTGTTTGGCCTCATCCTCAAGGAACCATTCGGGCAATCCGTCTTTCGATCTGAAGGAGTACTTGTTGAAACCGTCGTCGATGAGGTCGGCTTTAGATTTCTTCCCAAGTGCGATTTGTTGAGCCAATGTCATCGCCTCGGCCGTTATAATGTCGATATCCGGTTTTCCATTTTTCGTAGGCTCCTTTTCATTGGCGTCCCAGATGTCGTCCTTATTCGATTTCACAATCTCAATACCACTGTCGCTCACATCGTCATCGCTCTCCGCATTTTCTCTTGTGTCATACCATTCGTCTGCATCTTCAATAGTTTCCGAACTAGATTCGTGATCAGGAATGTCATCTTCAGCTTCTTCAGCACCACCTTCTTCCCCTTCTTCCCCATCATCATCGTCCTTCAAATCGTCGTCGTCGTCGTCTTCGTCGTCGTCTTCGCTGCCGCTCGCGCCCTCTTCCACATCACCGAACTCTTTGAAGATGTCCTGGTCAAAGAAGAGTGCTGCTTTCTTACTCAGCCCGCTTGTGGTAGTCGGCTCGCTATCAAGCGATGTGACAAGCCGTTGATCGGCCTCACCATCGTCCTCATCTTCAGACGAATCGTCGTCGTCATCGTCTTCTTCTGCGACCACTTCCTCGTCACTTGTAACATCAGTTTTGTTTTCGTCGATTCCTTCCCATTCGTCATCATTCCCCTGTTTGCGAGCCCGCTTCGCTTTAAACTTGTCATCCCTTTCCGCTTTCTTTTCAACGTACTGCTCGTACATTCTGTCCAGTTCGTCCTCCAGTTCGTCCTCCGCGTCGTCGCTTTCTTCGTCCTCGCTCCTTTCTTCCTTTTGCGCAGCCGCGGCCCGAGCTTTCGCCTCTTCCTCATCAACAACCATGTTCATCTTGCCTTTGGCAACTTCCTTCAAACCACCTGCGGCATCCACTGTTTTCAGTTTGAACATTGTTTGGTCGTCCCCGGGTCCCGCCTGTTGTTCTAGACCAAGTTCCATAGGGGCAGTCATATGCATCTGCAGCCGGACGATCTCCTTCTGTTTTCTTTCATTATCCCTCCTCTTTTCCTTCCTCTTCTTCTTGGTTTCTTTGTCGTGCATATTTTTAAGGTCTTCTTCTAGCTGGAGCTCCTCATCCATCGGTGTGATTTCGGCGGTCTCCTCAGCTGTTTTGGCTTCCTCTTCCTCCTTCTTCTTCTTTGCTGACCACCCGAATTTGTCTCGTATAGCCAGACGCCATTTCAGAAGGATCTTGAAGTCTCTACGTCCTAGAACCCTCAAATCGTCGCAACATTTCCGTATTTCGGGCGTTGTCTCTGGGAGCCGTAGTATCGTGGCTGTTGCTATGTCGTTTTTATCTGTGAAGGTGAATTTATTCATAGAACCAAGGAGGGCAATTGGATCCGTTGTCTCAATAAACTCCTTGACCGGCACCTCCTTATACAATAAATTGTCACCTTCCTCGTAACCATCCCTCTTTCGCTTTTTCTTCTCCGGATTGTAGACCTTCGCTTCGTTATTCGGTGTTGGGTCTGGCAATTCTTCGAAGACGGTCTTCGGGTCTAGGAACTTTGGATCTACTCGCTTTGGTGCAAGATATCCCCTGCAAACGACGAAAATTTCGGCGGAAACATTACGAGATGATGGTGGCTTCGTCGCCTCGACTTTCTTAAACAACTGGTTAAACACCCAGAGGAGCGAGTTATAATCCTTGGATCTGAAGATCTTCGTGACGAAAGTTCCACCTTCGGCCAAGAATTCCGTCGCAAGTTTCAGCGATTGGAGTGCGAGTTCTGCCTGTGTGAAAGCGTCCTGAACCCAGGCTGTACCGACGTTCGGGGCACCATCGTGAAGAACTGTGTCGGCTTTCCAGGTTTTTAGATGTTGCCGTAACGTAGACCGACACTTATCCGTTGTGATATCGGAAACAAAGGTTATGACCTTTGGTATCGGCTTTATCGGTGAGAGATCGACTCCGACGATTAAACTGGAATTCGGCATGTTCTCCGCCGCCACTTGAAGCCATCCCTAGTGAAGTACTAGTCAGTCGCCGAGTATTCCTATGACCTATCAGGATAAGACATACTCCTGGCGCGGCGCAAAGATCGATAAGCACTCTAGACTTCTGTAGGAAGCCATATTTTTGGTTGAGTTGAATAAGCTTGAAGGCGGATCTAGCGCGATAGTTCTTCTCTTTGGCAAGCTTGTACCACTTGTCGAGACGACCTTTTCCGTGCTGTAAGTTGGAGAATTAGCGTCGCGATTCGCATAATAGTCGATTTGAGGAATCCGTACCTTCTTTTGGATACCCATGGTGGCGTATTACAGGGCCGTTGATGGCGACTGTCTGGGGATGTTGGAATTGTAGAAGCGAATCTCGAATTTTTTTTTTTCTTGCGCCAGAAAGTTCAGTTCCTGGATCCGTGGCTGTAAGATGTGGCTAGTGTTGCGGTTTGATAAGCTCAGATGTGGCGGTGCCGAACTGCACTTTGGGAAACCAAGCTCCATAGCTCGCGTCTCCCCACCTGTACAGTCACATCTGCTCAATCCTTCCTCAACGTCACCACAGCACATCACGTATCGGAGAACTTTACGATATAATTCACTATGTCGGCGGATTTAGCTCGCAAGACCTGGGAGCTGGAGAATAAAGTCACTCTTGTTGACCCGGTCAAAGACTTTATCTACGGCTTCGACGAAGAGGAACAGAAAGTAACTTTAGATGCTAAGCCATGGAAGGCAAAGTAGGTTGCTGAACCGCGAGGCCAAATAGTCACACGACTAATGTCTATACAGTCCAGATTACTTCAAAAGCGTCAGAATATCGGCGGTCGCTCTGTTAAAGATGGTACAGTTGAATCCTAGCCATCATGGCGGGGCTACCAAATCATAGTTACTAACAACTCCAACCTCTAGACAATGCACGCCAGATCTGGAGGAAGCATCGAAATTATGGGTTTGATGGTCGGTAGGGTTCACGGTACATCTTTTATCGTCAGCGACGCCTTCCCGTTACCTGTCGAGGGAACCGAAACCCGTGTCAACGCTCAGAACGAAGCCTACGAATACATGGCTGAAGCAGATCGGCTAGCCAAGGAAATCGGCCGTAAAGAGAACGTCGTCGGGTGGTATCACTCACATCCTGGCTACGGCTGCTGGTTGTCTGGTATCGATGTCAACACACAAATGATGCAACAGCAGTGGTTGGATCCTTTCCTTGCCGTCGTCATCGATCCCGATAGGACCATCAGTGCGGGCAAAGTCGACATTGGAGCCTTCAGGACATATCCCGAAGGCCACAAGCAGGCCGGCGGGAAAGATGCGGAATACCAAACAATTCCGTTAAGCAAGATAGAAGATTTCGGTGCCCACAGTAACCAGTATTATCCTCTGGAGATCACACATTACAAGTCATCACTAGACAATCATCTACTTGAGCTTTTGTGGCATAAATATTGGGTTTCGACACTCTCCCAGTCCCCATTATTCACAGTAAGCATCTTACCGATTCAAATATGTCACAAATCTTCTTGCTAACGGCCATGAACCTAGAACCGCGAGTATTCTTCAAAGCAAATGGCAGAAATCTCCCGCAAGATCAAGAAGGCAGAGGCCCAGCTATCCCATTCCAAGATCATGTTTGGTGGAGGCGGAAGGGGTGGGTTTGGCGGCGGCGGTGATGGGAAAGGAGGGAAGGATAGCCAGTTGAGCAAGATTGTCCGGGATAGTAACAAGATTGCAAATGAGGAGATTTGTGGTCTTCTATCAACGGTAGTCAAGGAGAGGATCTTCGATTTCAGCAAGTTGAAGCTGGGGAAGTGTGGGCATAACCACTCACAGCCTACGACGAATACTTGATGCAGTGGCAATTCTGCCCAGCTTATGTCCTTAGTTACGGATTTGAGAATTCATATAACGGCGGCGTTCTTGCTCTTGTGGGTTAAAGGGTTCAATCGTGTTGAGCATCCCTGTTCTTATTTGCTTTCTGAGTGTTAAATTTGGTGTACTCTTATAGCTGTGCTGTTGGTGCTTATGGAACGCAGGACTAGAGACTGCAGTCTCTTCCATGGATGTTTGCCAAAAGGAGATACTATCATGTCATTTTTGAGCCCTTTGGAATATCTTCTGGTAGCCTTGTCGATATGCTGACGATATATCTACTGTTGTTGGGGCGGGACAACTTGCATGGATTGTTGCTGTGTGGTAAATGTCGGGGATCACTACAAATAAACAAGCCATCGGTCATACCATGAAGACCCCTGCCAGTCTACACAGGTCATACCAGCCCTGGGAGACTGCCATTTCCGGCTGATGCTTGGAGGGCGCCTAACTCCGAAACACAACCCATGAAAAGTAGCTAAAATACTAAGCTGTTGTAAAATTCGTAGTCCACGGTGAGCGATTCCCATATTGATATTTTTATAGATGGTTCTTAATTCGAGGAGTTCAATGCGCTACTGCGCGTACGCAGCAGCGTTTTATTGTTTTATTGCTAATATAACAGGCCCTATAAGGAAAAGTTTACAAGAAATTTATTGGGGCGACATTGCATTGTTGCACGCTGCTTGTATCCCAGGCCCCACGATTTCAATTTCCATTTTATGCCGGTATACATGAATCTAAGCTATATAACTCCCTTATTTCTTGCTGTTGAGCCATCGTCGGTAGGGTTGCCACGGGGCAGCATATGCGGGGGTACTGCCAATATAGACAGATTTGCCCTCCTGTCCTTGGTTGTTGTATGTGAGGAAGCCGCTTTCGTTGATATAACCATAGTCATTATATTGGTTATATTGCGGGTCTGGGTTTGCAAGGGCTTGCATGCTGAAGAACCCAGCTGAGACGGTGAGGATGGAAAGGAAAGTTGAGGCAAGCATTTTGAAGTTTTTTTTAGTTGAGAAGGAGGAGGAATAGGAGGATTTGATGTTTGAAGTATTAGGTTTTGATGATATTAAAAGGTAGTTTCGTGAGAATGATGCAAGGCCAGCTTACACTTGAATGTTTAGAAGATGATGATTGATGTGGATAGAGAGAGCAAGAATATGACAGAAGTCTGCATGTTTATATAGAAAAACTTCTTGCCTTCCGTCCACCGAAAAATTGAAGTTGACGTAACCAGTTAATTCCGTTAATAGTGCTGTGGTATCAATCTGAGGGAGGTTGTGGAAGTTGTTCGTTTGTCATGGGTGATCCAAGCTTGAACGTGACACCCGTTTCAATAGTACAAACCGATTCTCTTCGAATTGATTAGTCTATAGTCTAGTGGGGATGCCGATGCTCGAATCAATCGAATCGGGGTGCGCCCACAAAGGGAATTGACATCCGAGAGGGGAATATCCAAAGCGGTTTCACGATTTCCATGACGAGGAAAAATAAAATAAAAATAGTGCAGCCTTAACCTTTTATGGTATGGTGTGTCGTCACAAGTTGCTGAAAATCGCCAAGACGGAGCCCAAGCTACGACGTGACAAGGCTATTGACCCAGCCACGACCGGGTTGGTGAATGTTCGAACATTCGAAAATTCGACCCTCTATCGCAGAAAATGCCAAAAAGTGATATCATACTAGAGCTCCCTGATACCGGTACGCTATGTTATAGCTCCTGAGACATCACGTCCCGTGTAGTTTAGACTTGCTACATTTGGCCTACGAACATTTGCAACAGAACGAGTCAATGTACAATTCGTCCTCCAGCTAACTGTTGGCCTTGAGCACGAACCAGGCTCTGATCATGAGTGAAACTCCGTTGTATTGTCTCATATGATCGTACGATAGCTATAGCGCAAAGAATGCAAGGTCTTGGGTAGATATCTCGACGTTGCTGGAATAATGGCCAATATCGTTTCCCGAATACCCGAACTCTATGCACTTGTTCAAAGAGGTCTTGAACCAAAGACGGATCCTGGAACATGTCAAGTGGTTACATCCTAGCCAAGTAATTTCGGGGTCAGCGTTAATCAGACCTCATATGGGGACGGAGTGGAGGGTTCTGGAAAACGGCTATCCGCGCTGCGGCATAATATGTTAGCACTCTGAAATTGTGTTTGGTAGCCGGCGCCCTCTAAACTTTGTGGCTGTTTTGAGTTACCCCTATGCGTATACATACAACATCGAGACTAGATATAGTAATGTCTCTGTATACTAGCATTTTAGTATAAAAATCGGCAAACTGTCTGCAATCTAGAACTGAAATTCTCATCATTCCACAGAATCTGGTCCCAACCCAACCTTTACCTTCAATTCTTCAGAGCAGGTCTCTTGATTACTTTACACATATCAGTCCTTTAGAGCAGGTCTCTAGAAAGTTTCTATAACAAGCTCAAAATGAAGTCCACTTCCCAGCTCGCCAATGTCCTCTTTGTCGGCATTCTTTTCCTCTTTGCGTGCACTACCCTGGCGGCTCCAGTAAATAGCCCTCCATCTCTATCGGATGCAAAGGCTATAAAAGCTATGGGCGACCCCAATTACATCCTTCAAAAGTTGGGGCGAATCAACCTCGCGGAACTCGCAGATGGCCCTCTAGCAGGAAAGGGTCTACAAAAGAGGCAAGGAACAAGCGGGGTGAATAACCCTTACCACGGTAATCCCAGGGGCGACGGACTCTTCGCCAACGTCTGGAACGGAATTAGCAGTGGTGCAGATACAATGTACGGCTGGATCTATGGAAAACGGGACTTGGAAAACACTCTACATAAGAGACAAGGAACAAGCGGAGTCAACAACCCCTACCATAACTACCGACCTGACCTTATGACTACCCTCAGCAATGGTTATAACTGGCTCAGCAACAATGTTTTTGACTATGTTTTCTAAGATGGCGGTGTTGAATTGATAGTAGTTTTGAAGCTCGACTGCTTGCCTGGGGATATGTTACCAGTGATTATATCGGAGTTTGTACCTAAGAAATAATTAATTTAGTTAAGAATATTATACTTTGTGTCAACTTACAAACCAAGGGATTCGGAATGAGATTTCTTCCGCCGTTCCATGCAATTCAATTTAAATAATTCGGATTCTGGCGGCCGACAGCTGAAGTGTTGTGGGTGTGGTCATTGGGTTTCAGTTTGCCGACGGTCTGGGGTGTGACCGTGTGTTTGCCGTGGTGTCGCATAGCAACCGGCGCCTTGCTGCGATGCACTTTGTTTACCCAACCAAGCAACACCAAAACTTCATATACAAAGGGTTGGCCCAAAAGCCACATCCCGTAGAGGCATCTTGACATTCGACATCAACCTATCTCCAGCCCTCCTCCTTCTCCACGCTATCCTCCTTCCATAACCATTGGGGATATCTCCTTCTAGGTACTAATCAATCATCTCAATATAGCAATTGAATTGCTTCTATCGATAGACTACCTTTCAGTCTTTCAGAATTCAGAAGCACTGCTCTTATCCCTTGGTCATTCTTTAGATCACGTTGACTAAGCATACGGGTTTTGCTTCAGTCCACGCTATCATAAAGAGTTTCATAACGACATTACTGTCCTAGCACTGCGATCCTATTCCGGCTTGAAATTCCCCGGATCGCATTTCCGTATACACTCACATTGACACCCCTGGATTACCTCTCCTGAAGGGGACGGACAAAAGATGGATAATTCATACCTCGCATCTCAAGTTACATCAGCAATCGAGTCCCTCCATGGGACCTTCGATGAGATTGGTGTGCCCCACCATGATCGCGAATCCAGAGAAGCAGCCTTATTCGCTGCCCTTTCCGAGACCTTACAAAGCCATCTCCGACTAGTCAATGCTGAGAAGAACGCTTTGGTCGAAGAGGCCAACAAGCTAATCTCTGGTATTCGACAGATCCATCGTGCGATGGATGATGGTGCGAGCGCCGATATGTATGACGACTTGGTCGTCACAATCCCACTCCGAGTCTGCGTGGAGACGTTGAGGAATAAGCACAATATGTTACGTAGCCAGTATGACCAGGAATTCGAGGGAATCAAGAGTCAGTCGCCCCGTGTGTTATTAATCATTGAAACTTGACTGACAATATCAAATTTAGAACTCGTCCAAGCTCTCCAGTCTTATGTCAGCAGATTGGAAGATGGATTCCTCCGTCTTCAACTCCCGAATCTTACCAACCCGACCTACACCTTCAAGATCACAGAAGCCTCCAAGAAGAAACTCGAAATTGAATTCGCCCGCGTCTACGAAGAGTTTACGCGCAGGATTGCGACAGTCAAGTCCTTAAGCGCTGAAATCGTCAATTTATGGGCCGACCTTGGGACACCCACCCATCTTATCGATCGAAAGATTGTAGACACATGCAGGGAGAATTTTGATAGCTTTGATATCAGACCAGATGCCATTACGACCCTGAGAGCAAAGAAGCAAAAGCTGGCGGACGAAAAAGCTATCAGAGAACGCAAGATCAAAGACATCCACCAGCAGCTTCAACCTCTTTGGGAAAAGTTCCAACAAGACGACCATGAGGAAGATAGATTCTTGCAGCAGAACAGAGGGTGCAATCTTTCTGTTATTCAAAACGTAGGTTCCCTATTGGTACTTTTTTTGACTACCCCGTTACAAGTTGCTAAGCTATATGATGCAGTGGGAGCGTGAACTCGAGCGATTGCTAGAAGTCAAGAAGCAGCACATGCATATTTTCATTTCAGAGGCGAGAACGACACTCCAGGAGATGTGGGATATTCTATACTACACTGAAGATGAGATGTACGAATTCACAGCGGCCTGGTCATCATCTAATACTGAGGCAGTTCTTCGCTCCCATGAAATGGAGATTGCGAGGCTGCAGAAGATTATCGATGATCGCAGCCCTATCCTCAACCTAATTGAGAAGTACCAAACTCTTGTCAATGACAAGGCAAGCCTGGACGCTTCTTCCCAAGACCCATCACGCCTGTTAGCCAAAGGGCCTAGAGATCCCACGAGACTGCTACGCGAGGAAAAGACAAGGAAGAAGATCGCGAAGGAACTGCCAAAAATTGAAAGCGACTTGATTGTTGCCCTCGAGGATTGGGAAGCGGAACGAGGAGAACCTTTCGTCGTCCTTGGGGAATCCTTTGTTCAAACTATTCTTGAGAAGCAACGCCCTAGCTCAAAGGCCCAACAGTCTGCAGCTTCTGTTTTGAGGGCAACCGCAGCACCGAGAGCCGCTACTCCCAAGGTTACCGCTACCCCTAAGTCGGTTCCCGCCAGACCCAATAGTGCTGCTGGTCTGCGCTCAGCCGCTAGAACTCCTGCCACCGCTAAGGCACCTCCACCACGGGCTGCTACCAAGTCGCCAACGCCCTATAACCGACAACCTTTGTCCAATTTTACTCGTAATTTGCAAAACTCCCCCGAGCGGAAACCCACGGTCCCAGCCCGTAGCACGACGCCGGCCACCCTTGGGAGAAAAGCCAACAATCCGACCAAAACACCAAGTAGTGTTGGTGGAACTGCCCGGCGATTGCCTGCATATATGGCTCAACAAGCGGCCCAAACAAGCGCCAACCCAGCGAGACTTCCGCCCCCCAAGATGAAGTCGCTCGATTTGCTTCCAAAGGAGAACGTCCCTCCTGCTCCGCCTCAAATCAGTTCTATCGCCCGCAATATCATGGCCCATATTCCCTCGGATATGAGCACCGTTTCGACTCTCTGTAGCCCCGTAGAGAGCATGATGGCAAGGCGTGATTTTGACAGAATGGGTTTCCTCCAAGAATCGAAGGACCTCAAGACTGTTTCTTCATACGATGACATGAACCGGGTTCCCTCTCTTACTTCACAAGCATCAACCCTTGCTTCGGTTGGGAGTGCCGTAAGCAGTGAGAACTGGGAAACTTATGGAGATGATTCTGACTATGAGGAAGATGTCAGCAACCACTACTTTGACAAGCTCAAGGCTGTAAAGGACCGCAAGAACTTCAATCATTACAGCATTGGGCCAAAGAAAGTTCGTGGCATTGCCTCTGGTGTTCGTGAAGTTGCCCAAGACGATGAATGGGAAGATGAGGCTTTCTAAAGCTCTTTTGGAAACGCTTTGATATCCTGTTTTGGTTCTTGTACAGTTTCACACATATCCAGTTGTATACCTCTTTTGACCTTTGAATAGTTTTTGCTTGCTTGATTTGGTTTAACCCTCAAAAACCCCTCTGACTTGACTGACGAAATTCATTGATAATCATGACGCACAGTGAATCGTTTCTGGCCGTTCGATGATGCGACGGCGAAAATGACAGACACTTACACAAATACACCCTTCACTTTTTCGTAGCCCTGGAATCCACCTTTGGACTCTTTTCTTTTTTCTTTGATTCTATACACGCAGTTTGTTATATTCGGGTTGCTTTATCGAATGGCGTTTATGGGGTTGGCGTTCATTGTAATTGAGATTACTACATTCACGTTGTTACGTTCTACGCATTTGCCTTTTTTTTTTTTTTGCAAAGTCTGGTATTTCTCATCTCTTATTCTCATATTCCGTTTTAGTTCCATGAGATCTAAGATCTCGATGTTGCATGTGCCCTCGTCTCATCTTTCAATTGTCTCGATATGCGACCTTTTCCTTTCTATTTTCACCTGTGGTGCTGCCGTTGCTTCTGTTCTTCTTGTCGCCAGTACTTCTCTTTTTTGTCGCAGAGTTGCTTGTGAATCACTACTAGTAGTATGAAAGATTGAATCAAAAGCTTGAGTATATCTTCAGATACCCGTCTTAGCGTTTTGAATTCACCCGCAGACAACGGCGTGCATGTGACATGGACTTAGCTTCCCTATCAATCAATCAGGGAATCAGTAGTAGCTATAGACAATTAGCGAGCGTTAAAGCTGTCCCGTGACCTCTACAGGGTACGGACTAATGATACCCATACTATCCCACAAAAAACCTAAACTGGATCATTATCTTACAATACTGAAAGTGTCTTAAAATATGAGGGCCCTCTCTTTTCAAGAAACCTCTTAACTAACTCCAATCGGATCCAAGGATGTCATAAAGAGCGCCGACTTTCATGACAAATGCGTCTTGTAAACCTGACACCAACCTATAACACAGGCAACTCCAGGCCCTCTTTCTTCATGACAATATCATGTCCTAGCCCAAGACCGAAGGCGATAAATATCCCGAATCCAACCCTGCGTTGTAGGAGTATATGTCCACGGCCCTAAATTATATTTGACCGGCCAACGGCACCAGGGTTCGTCGCAGTAGACGCTTCTGAAAGGAACTCTGCTACCGTCTGCGAGTATTTGGGCATACCATACGCACCCACACATTTCTGAGAAAGCATATTCGGAGTCAGATCTGGCTGTTGTAATGCATATATAGGAGTTAACGGGATTTTTTTTTTTAAGTGACATACCGGATACCCAATCGTTATTAGGCTTGCGCTTGTTGCTTGAAGCTATGAAGGGTGGTGGGTCTATTAGCGTTATCGGTGCCGTTGGTAGGGCCGCTGGGGTCGAAGGAAATTGAGGGACTAGAGGTAATGGATATGAGGTTGTCACTGGTACAGGATTCAAAACCGGAGCTTGGGGAAAGTGACTAGGGATAGCTGGCGCGGTTGGTATGATTGGATAAAGTGGGGGGGCTGAGGTAGGTAGAGTCACTTGGGGTGTCGTAGCAGGGGCTGGGAGAGGCAGGTCTACCGTAGTGACCGGTCTCCTTATGCTCCATACAATAGCCTCCCCGGATGGCGAGTGAGGATATTTATAGATTAAGCTGGCTGTATGGTAATAAGGTCCACTTGTGGCTGTTGGAGCGTTGAATGGTGCTGGGAGTATGTTTAGGTATGGTGGATTTGGAGTATAAAATGTTGGTATGCGGCGTGAGAATACCACTACTTCTCGGTCTCCAGGTGGATGCCCAAGGGTTTCGGCTTCATTATATAGTAGTTGGTGTGCTAGGAAATAGTTTCCTTGTGACATTGCGCAAGTGGAGAATAAACTCCTGGAAAAGCGAGTGGAATCGAAGACTTTGTATCTAGATGGGACAGCTGAGCACGAGAAACGAGGGTGATGATATATATTGCGATATGAGGGTTATGTGGTGAGATATCACTCGGAAGGATTGTGAATTTGAGGTAGGCTCTAGAGTATTTGGGCCTTTAAGCCTTTAATTGATCAAGCTTTATTGGGCCATTTGAGTGACTCTATTACGGTGCTTCTTAAACCTCGACAGGGAAATCTTTTCGTATTTTCGTTAGCACCGCTGCTCTGCAAGATCGACTAGTTGGATGCCTCATGATGGACTTACTTTCTACTCCGAGTAGGGTCTCGTCCCTCCAACTTTCCTCAATCCAATCAGTTAATGTTACCCTCGGAATGGCATCCCTGACGCTCAATAAATTTCGAATTGCTCTGACTCTCGTAAGATCCTGATAGTCGATAATAATATGTGTGATGTTCTCATTTTCAAAGTCGTCAACTATTTTCCCGTTCCCAAACTCTAATAAATTTTGGCACATCATCAAATTCAACCCGATGCTATCAAGTTGGGAACGAGATTGACCGTTCGATTTTAGAATGTCTTCTGCAGTCGCATTTATATGATTTTTCTGGGCGTTCTGTGGGGTATCGAGATATGCCACGACGTGCTGGAACATCCAGCCAATCGGTGGATCAAGCTGCGAGAGTTCATCCTTCAAGTCTGATATGGCCTCCTCGGAGACAATTTCGTCATCTTCCAACTTCACACTATCTCTGAGTAACCTACTAAGATCCTCAGCAGTGGTATCGCGGTAGTAACTATCACCGTAGGGGTCAATCGTTTCCTCGAACTTGTCCTTCGAATCGGGGGGGATGAACAGCATATGTCTATCAGCTTCGAGGGGCAAGATACACCCAAGTTCTTGACAGTCGAATACCCATCGCGGACGAATTACTTCAACGTTCTTCTTCTTCAGAGTCAGAACTTTAACGACCGATTTATCAGCGATGCATTTTACGTTTGGCGCACCGCCATCTGATTGAAAGATATTGCCGCCGCATGCCTTGATTATGCCTTCAATCTCAGCCTTGCTTTTCCTTGGCTTTGATGATTCAGTCATGATCCCTACTCACAATGTTAGAAATCGTAAACTACCTACGATTATCGTGAGCGGAAAGCTTACAAAAGTTCATGCCCTCGAAGAGCTGGTCGTTGCTGACTTCTACGGGCTCCACGATCTGATCTGCACCAGCGATTTTGAACTCTTTTCGAACTCTTTTCGTAGCTCTCCTTTGCTCAATATGCATTTCATTCTCTTTCTGCTGTTGTTCATCCAGTTCTCGTTTCCTCCGGAAAAAGTCGTTGAGCGATAGTGCCGAATCCCATGACCTATCCTCCCTCAGTTTTGTGAAACGGGGAAATCTCAGGGTCAGACCGGTTTTGAATTGATCACTGGGTGTAACCGCAGCTCCCTTAATTGATATAACAATCGAATCTTCGGGTTTGATCCATTCATCAGGGCGTTCCGCTTGTCCCGCAGCTAGCTCAATATATTCCGTGGGTGGTTTTCGTGGATTCCAAGTGTTCCATTTGCCTTCGGTTTTATGCCTAATCCAGTTGTAATCTTGAGCAGAAAACCCGCCTCCGACTTTCGTAAAGGAATAATATTTGCCGTTTGGAGCTTTCAATCCGCACATGAAGCTAGATAGCCTTCCACCGCGGCTACCTTGACCGTAGTATCCGCCTATTACCAAAAGATCAAAGTTTTCACCGAGATCTTTCACGTAGTCGGGCTTCACCTTGAGCCAGTCGTCATTTCTGTCACCTAGGCAGTACATGCTTCGAGGGTTCTTGATTACAAGACCTTCAGAAGCTTCGGCGACTACCTCTCGCAGTTTTACTTTGATGTCTTCGACAGTTGTGCCTTCGGTGTATGTGTGAACCTCAAGCCTTCGAGGGACCGCTTCCACGGCACCAATAAGAGCATTTCGTCTATCTCTGAGTGTGTAGTTGATTAGGGAGGTGTCGTTTAGATATAGGATATCGAATACACGGAAGAATGGACGGTGGGCAGTTGGATCGTCGGTTCTTTGAGCGATGACGGCAGATTTAAGGGTACCAAATGCCACCATAGCGTCTTCTATAGGGTCCCAGGTCACCATTTCACCATCGAGAATGAGATTTCGAACACCGGGCTTGAATGCCTTTTTAAGGTATCGAGTCAGGGTTCCATTCTCATCGTCAACAGATGAACCATAGTGATCGGTGTAATCTTTGGCCTTTCTGCTCCAGAATCTGAACGTTCCATCGTCATGTAGATGCAATTGCATGCGCTCCCCATCCAACTTTTCTTCAATCCAGAATACCTTATCAGTTTCCGTAGGCTGCATTTTCTTGACCACATCTTCAAAAGATCGGAGCTGGAACTGGGCCAACTGGGGCTGGAATGTTTGTCCAAGCTTGACCCCTTTGTCCGAACTATTGAGTCGAAATTCCGGATCCCATAGATCCCAACAGACGAGCTTCAGGGAAGACGAGACATTGAACAGTCCATCTGCGTCTTGATGCCAACAGTCGAGAAATGTTTTCTCTGTAGCGCCCACCTTCATTTGCTTTAGGATGATTTTGATCAGCCATGTGAGTTCTTCTGCGTTCATTCGATTATAGAATTCTTGGATGACTGGTGTATGGTTCTTAGAGTCCTCGGCTAGTTGGTCGAGCAATTCGTTGACATCGTCAATGGTGAGATCACCAGGCTCAGTCCTTAGGGCTCTCTTCGAAATAGCGCTCTCGCACCTAGATGGGAAGTCTCCGGCACCAGTAGCCTTCGAGTCACCACCGATACGAGGCTGCTTCCAGTGCAATAAATTATATGCGTCGTCAGAGTCCCTTGAAATTCGGAGAACTTTGATTAAGACGGTTCCCAATGCTTTCTCTTTCAATCCGTAAACGCTTCTCTCTCGGTCCTTGTCTGGCATTATAAGCCTAAAAGCGGGCCAGATATCGTTTCCAACATCCCTTCGCCAGCGTGCGATAAACCGGGTTATGATTTCTCGTCGCTTCTCTTGGGGTGCTTTTTGTGTCGTACGCTTGCCTCGAGACCTTGCCGGGTTCTTCAAGTTCTGCATCAACGGATTGAACAATTCCCGATACAGAATACTGAAAGGTGGACTTGGCTTTTTGTTCCTGGGCCGGTTGGGGAATTTGAGGTCTACATCTTCCTTCTCTTGAGTTACTCTACGAGTATCGGTAAATGCATCGTCGTCGTCGTCGTCCATGCGCATATCCCGACTTCGTGGCATTTTGGACGTCTATCTGTTGAAGTCGGCCGTGTTCTTCAAGTCCGTTGAATAGCCAAACTCGCAAGGAGAAACGCCTTTGGAACCTTGTCGTAGTTTAAATACCCGCGTCGCGTTCGAATTCGGTGTCATATCGTGACGCATCGAGTCGCCAAATACGAAGCCAAGAGTGCAGTGGCCTGGTGTGTTGGAGGTTACCCCAGACTGAGGGTTGCCGATAAGCTGTCGCGTTCCCATGTTCGTCATCGAGCAGCTGCCCCGAGTAACCTATAACTTCGGATCTGGACTACGGCCTTCTTTCCTGATCCTGACTCCCATACAACCCGAGATGCAATGGAGCCATCGTCGTCCTCGTCGCCGGGCCCTCTAAAAGAAGAGGATATCCCTTCGATTCCCCTGTCATCCGCGAAATTAAACGACACTACCGATGGAGACGAAACCCCGAAAGCCAGTGAGGAGACGACGGCGACAGTCGTACTGGCCCATACCCATGATGGAGGTCAAGCTTCTACGTCACAGGGAGGAGATGAGGACGATGAGGAGGGAGAGGAGGAGGAACCGAAATTAAAATACGTTCGCCTTACATCTTCCATGGGAAATGTCTATCGGAACGGGGATGCGACAAGTACCGCTATTGTCGCTGGCGATAAATTGGTAGAACCCAGGATCCATCCCAAACTCACCGTTGTCTCTAGCTTCGCTAATTGGCCTGGAAAGCGCAGATTATTGGTACACACAATGGAAATGTTGTAAGTAGCCATCTTGAAAGTACTATGGTGTCCCAACCTCTTACTAAATTCGCGATAGCATATATTATCCTTGCCATCACTCCACCCATTACGAGTATATCATGCCCATACGGCTTCGGTGACCTCGCTTTCGGTCTCACCGCCGATACCACCGCCTTCTTCGCTATACTGGCAAGATAACCCTGCCGGGCCAATATCTACATCCTCAATTCATATAGCAACTTCTTCACTTGATGGATATACCTGCATTACACACCTCCAAGACTCGAAAGATGTGTCAAAAAGGAATTTCTCGCGGCCGGTGTCGGCTATTGCGCTGTCGCCTACTTTCAAACATGACAGATTATTTCTCTCAGGCGGCCGGGCCGGAAACTTGATCGTTTCCCGAGCTAGCCCCAACACTTCATCCGCAGTATCGGCGGCAGGCGGGGGTGGTTCATGGTTACCATGGGGTGGAGGGGCGAGAGATACTGTGCTGCACTCTGGAGAGGGCCCGATTAGCACTATTTCCTGGAGCCGAGTGTCACCGAGATTCGTTGCGTGGGCTAATGAATCTGGGATTAAGATTATGAGAAGTCATATTGTTTCGTTTAGGGGCGACAGGATAGATCGAGCCGGCGAATGGAGAAGGATCAGTGCAATAGAGCGACCTGAGGAGGTTCCCGAAGAGATGGCTGCTGGCTGGAGAGTTAGGATGGAGTGGATCGACCTGGATACTCTAGAGAAGAGGGCCGAAGAGATTGAAAACGAAGAAGGCAAAGGGAAGGGTCACTTGGTTAAGAAGAAAGTCGTGGGCCAGAAAGTTGTTAGAGGGGGTGGGAAGGAAAGGTTATTGCTCTCCTGGGGCCCAGTGATATGGGTTGTCGATGTCTACGGAGGGGATGGATTCGTCATACAGCCCGCACCTGCAACCAAAGGCAAAGGTCCAGTTGAGTCTAACGAAGGTAAAGCTTGGGGCTGGGCAGAAATTGTTCATGTGTAAGTAACCCTTCTTCGCTGGCTAGGTAAAGTCGTTTTTGCTAACCGTCATTTTACAGCGTTCAAACGGACTGTACAGTTGCCGGCTTAACTCTCTACAACCCTTCTCAAGTCCTTTTTCTTGCTTATCTCACTGCTGAAAAGCCAAAAGAGCCGGAGGAGCCGGAGGCAGTGTCGGAGGAAAGTACTGAGTCTGCTCCGCGCAGAAGGTTGCCGCACCGCGCGAATGCACTGGCTCCGGAAATCAGAATCGTTGATCTAGTTACGGCTTCAGAGATCAGTGCCGATAGCTTGATGATGTCTCGGTATGAAACGTTGTCGGCCAATGATTATCACCTCTCTTTTGTCCCTCCGACCTCGCATTTAGTTAGGCCACGAGGTCCTACGGCTCCGAATACACCTAGTACACCTAAGGCCGGTGAGTTACCGGAGGGTGCAACCGGTTTTGGAGGGGGACTCTGGTCGGCCGGCCTTAACGCGACTACTCTCTTTAGCTCGGGCGCTAGTATTATGTCAAGATCGGACAGTTTCTCGACTGAGAGGGCTGGTAGTAGCAAGAAGGACGAGGATACGCCAAGGTCATCACTTAAAGGATTGTTTTTGAAATCGAAACATAAGTCCCCAATGGAAGGCAGAGAAAATGTACCGGGGTGGAAGGTGTATATATCTTCGCCATACGACTGTATATTTGCCACAGAGCGTGGGAAGAAGGACAGACTAAACTGGCTATTGGATCGACATCGGTTTGCAGAAGCCTGGAATCTCGTTGATAAGTTCCCAGATATCATTTCGGATTCCGCTATAGACGACGAGACGGACGAAGAAGGCAGCGGTACTGATGATATGAGCATCACGGAACAGAACAAGAACCTTTACTCCGCCTCGGCCAAAGAAAAGAGGAGGATTGGAGAGTTGTGGCTCGGAGAGCTTATTCGAGATGAAAAATGGGAGGAAGCCGCTGGAGTATCGGAGAGAGTACTAGATACTAGCCCTCGTTGGGAGAGTTGGATCTGGGCATTCCTGAAAGCTGGTAAAGTCCGGGAAATCACTCCACATGTTCCTATCAAACTGCTACGACCCCCGATTCCAACCGCAATCTACGAGCTTATCCTTAACACATACCTCGAGGAGGACTGGGCAATGTTCGAAGCTTTGGTTCAAACTTGGCCTGGCGAATTGTATGACAACAATGCAATTGCAAAGGTTGTGGAGAGGAAGCTAAAGGATCGGGGAGAAGCCGGCTTGCAGAAGGGCAAGGTTGGTTGGAGACGCCTACACAATTGTCTTGCCATATTATATACTCGTACAGCGCGGCATACCGAAGCTTTAATGGAGTACATTATGCTTAGGAATGCTGAGGAGGCAATAAGATTGGCTAAGGAGTACAACATCCTCAGTGGTGCGATCAAGGGTCACGTTGCCGAGTGGCTTTGGCTGGGTGTAGATGACAGGATGCGGGATTCTGCGAGCGTAGAGCAGCTTGAACAACAAACAAAAGAAAATGTACAGCTTCTCGTGCACGAGGGCTGGGACCATGAAGGCACCGGGATCAGCTTGGAGGATGTGGTCAAGGAGCTACAGCGGACGGACGAAACTTTACTGTTATTCTTCTACCTCAAAGATCTCTGGCTTCGGGATAAGCAAGCTGCCTTCACCGGGATCGGCATCCGCGGACGGCTCCAGCCGTTTGGGGACCTCATGGTTGTCTCTTTTGCAGAATACGACCGACAGGCGCTTATGGAGTTCTTACAGACGAGTGAGGACTACGACTTCGCAAAAGCAGTGAAGATTTGTGAGAAGCGCAAGTACATCGATGAGTTGGTGTACCTGTACTCTCTCACAGGCCAGACAAAGCGCGCGCTTTTCCTCATCATCAACGAGAAGAATGACGTCGCTGCTGCAATCGATTTTGCGAAGAGTCGAGATGACCCCGATCTTTGGAATGACCTCTTGGAGTACGGGATGGACAAGCCCAAGTTTATTCTCGGTCTACTGGAAAATGTTGGGACAAGTTTGAATCCGATTGAGCTAATCAAGAGGATCCCGAATGGACTGGAGGTTCCGGGGCTGAAGGAAGGTCTGGCGAAAATTTTGCGAGAGCACGAAATCCAATGGAGCTTGAGCGCGGGTGTAGCAAGGTGTCTTTCCGGAGAAGTCAATGTTGGTATGGAGAAGTTAAGGACAGGGCGGAGAAGAGGCGTTAAGTTTGATGTCAAGGCGGTAGAGTCGGCGGTGGCAACAATCATGGACGAAATGATACAGGAGAAGGGGAAAGAAGAATTAGCCCCAGCTCACAATTCTGGATGTGGCATATGCACACGGGAGTTTGAGCACAGGGAGCCCGAGACGCTGGTCGCCTTTGCCTGCGGACACGTATTCCATCTTCGTTGTCTGTTTAAGAAGCAGAAATGGTTGAGGAAGAATCCGGACGCGAGGCGATCTGGCTATATCTCTGATTACGAGGAGGAGGATGCAGAAGAGGCGGAGGAACATGAAGAAGACGAGATCGAAAGAATTATCTTCAAAGCCGACCAGGCAATGGCTGATGCGGCATACGATCAGCCAGGATATGGAGGCATAACGGTCATGAGCGTTGCAGAGAAGGTTACGAGGGCAGCATTGATCCGACAGAAAATCGATGCTGGATGCCCATTAGAAGTTAAGCCAATGCTTCTTTGAATGGCCTGATATCTACTCTGCAAAGCCGCATTCCGATATCCTTTGCAGTTGAACGCCGCATAATTTCTTCGTTGCCGCATTTTTATTATTTCACGAGATGTTAGATACCACCGTAGGATGCTTTATGTGTATATAACAGCGATTAGCGCTTTCACGTCATATAATTAATGAGAACTATCAATCCCTTCTTCATATGAAAGCTGATATCATGATGTGAGAGAGCAAGATCGTGCCGGATTATATAATCTCGAGACGAAGACGCAAGGTGCAGAAGCCGCGTCTAGCTTGCATAACTACGCCCCACAACCACACCAGAACCAACTTTCACAACAACATTCAACCTCAGCATTGATTCAACTACTCGACTCGTTTCGTACCAACCAAACGTCACCATCGTCTATACAACCACGGACCCACTCTCCTAATCATTGTTTCCCAGTGAAATCCAACCAATTCACCAACTCTGCGAGCAAGAGAAGAATGCCTTCGATATCCCCGCGTCATACATTGTTACGAAATACTCTAAGCTCTCGAGCTTAATCCCACCCACGCGATGGCCCAGATCACCACCCTCGGTGAACACAGACCCTCTGCTCTACCTTATTGCTTCGCCGAAAAGCTCCTACCTGATCCTCCACCTCCAAACTCCTACCAATGGACCCTATCACCTCACGTGCCCGACGAAGAACTCCTGGTCATAAAAGACACCGTGATCTGGTCGCAGGGAGGTGTTATCCAACGAGTATATCGATACAAAGCAGAGAAACAGAACGTCCAGCAGGCGTTGTTCGCCTGGTTCTTCGACGATGAAAATGTCGTCACGGATAAGAAGGATGGCAAGAGGCGAAAGAAAGCGAATCAGGACGCCGACCTAGCGAGAAAGAAGTCAACATGGAACTCTAAGTCGAGAACATACGCTACACAGCTAGGGAGCTTTCCGAAGATGAAGAGGAAACAGAAAGATGTTGCATTTATGGATATCGACGAGGACGACAATCCAGAGGACGACGATTCGGTATTCGAAGAGTCTGGGAACAGAGCACTAGTCGTCTTACTTAAGAACGAGGCGTTTATATACTTCCTTACCGGAACGAGTTACGTTGTCCACCTACCATGCGAAGTTCAATATGCACTTGCTGCCCCGAATGGGGTCATGCTCCAAGGAAAGTATAGTTTACCGGACGTACCCAGGCTATTTATCCTTAAGGACCCGCTCTCCGACCTTGGGATGGTGCTTGATCAGGAGGGAGGCAGTGCGATGGACCCTGGAGAAGAAATTCTCTTTATGGAAAAGATACAGCAGAAGGGTATCAGCATGCACTCGAAGTCTGCTGCGGAAATCATCGTTGCGGTTACCAGGAATATACACCGCGGCCATATTACAATATGGCAAGCAAAATACATCCCGCAAAGTCAGATAGGAGCTTCTGGAAAACGAACACCGTCCTTAGGAGGAACTCTCTCCAGACGAAGGTCCTCTTTTGGCGCGGGGACTGGGGCAGCGACACCTGCCGTTCCAAACCCCAGCATGATAAGCCCTGAGCAAAGCCTCAGGTTGGATTTCGACAAAGAGAAGACATCAAACCGGAGAGTTAGCTCGCTTGTGGCTCGTGCGGATCTTGGAGGCTCCGTTGATAGAGTATCTTTCAGCGATATGGCTAAAGCTGGTTCCACATCTTTTCGCGATGTCCCACCAACTGACGCTCTATTGGACGAACTCAACAGCAATATTAACCTTGAGACTCTTGGGCAAACAGAGGTAAACAGCCTTCGAAATGAGATCCTATTCACAAAAATCGAAACTATCCCCTACAGCCTCGGCCCCGACTCAGTCCCACTAGCCAAGCTTCCCCGTATCTTCACCGTGGTTGCACCCCGGATGTCAACAGCTAGCGAGAGTGAAGGACAGAGGGCAATTCTGGTTATAGTTAACAACTTTGAATCAAGGATATTGCAGGTTATCTTGCAACTACCTGCCCTACTCCCTGCATATGCCTCTAAAAAGCGTTCCCTTAGAAAGGTTACGTTGATTGATGTCCTACAGAAGTCGGGCAAGGATGCTGTGCAACTTTTGGATAATAATATTACAAAGTTGTTGATCCTCAAAGATGATGGCCAGATCGAAATTGGAGCGCCATGGTGCCCCCCACTGAACCTCCCAATCCCGCCTACCCTTGCGCGGTCAAATATGCACACCCCAGGACAAATGCGAAAACAAAAGCGGGATTTTGCAAGGTCTCTGTCTCTACCGTTGAACAGGATCACAGGCTTGAAATACCCCGAAGCTCATGGGAGAGTATCGCTTGTAGATGAGAAAGACGTGATTCACCGACTCTCTATACAGGTATGTCCCAAGGACGAGTTTGTCAAGCAAGCTCTTGAGACAGCGCGATATGTTCTCCCAGCTCAAAGAGGTGGTGAAGCCATCTCTGTCGCCTGGATGGAGATCATGCGAACTAAATCTAGCATCAAGAACTTCGCTTTCCCTGAACCGGGGTCTACGCTTGAAGAGTGGAAGGGTTTTGTGATGACAATTATGTTGCTCGGTGTATCGACGCTTCCACCAGTCGTTAGGAAGCCTAGGAGGCGGACAGGGCTCGCGCGAATATCAAGCGCAAGCTCAGCAACTTGGGAGGATATGCTCACCGACGATTATGATATCGGCCCTCAGGCGGATTTCCTTCGCTCAACAGCGTGGGAATGGGTGGCAGAAGTGGAAGAGCAGAAGGTAGAGGGAACCCGGGCGTCCTTAGGTTCTAGTGGCCTGGGCTCTAGAGCCAAGAAGAACAGCTACTTCATGGACTGTGTTACCGCCGCTCGCGAGTTTCTAACGACTAAGGAAGGTAAAGGGATCGAAAAGGAGTTATTCACGAAGAGCAACGAAGCAGAGGTACGAAGAACGTCTTTTGCAATGTTGATCGTGGGGCTTCACATACTCCGAGAAGAGTGGAAACTTGACCTTTCTATGGAACCTGCTGTTAGAAAGATGGGAGCACTCCTAGCACAAATGTGTACGTGGATGGGTTGGTTCGGCTGGGTTAGTGGATACATGGCGGACGATATTGAAATGGAAAGCTGGGAATTCGATAGCTGTGAGCGCTTGAAACCCCCCTGGATTATGTCTATTTGCACTAATCATACTCTTTTTAGCCCGCTTCCCTGAAGTCGCAGTTAATGAACCGCATTTCAAGCAGCCGTCCATCTACGATTGGCTGATCGAGTGCTTTCAGGATCAATCCCGAGCGGTCCAGATACCTTTCATGACATTGCACGATATTGTTGTTCCGAAATCCAACGAACTCCTAAATACCAGCAATTTCTGTTCACATATCACTCCCAAAACTCGACTAATAACAGAGCTTTACTCCCAGGTTCGAATTTCTGGGAGGAATTTCGAAAATACCGTCGCCCAGATGATCAAACTCGGCATTACTTGGGGTTTCTTAGAAAAACTGCCGGAAGGAATTGCTATGCCGTTTATCGAGGCTATCACTCGGGTCCAAGAAAGTCCCCCAACGTCATGGGGGGAGTTCGCTCTTGAGCTTGTTTCCCGCAAAGATTTGAAACTAGTCCTAAGTGGCAAAGGCAAAAATCAAGCTACAAGATGGACAAATGTTAGTAATCTGAACTCTATGATCTGTAACGTTTTCTAATCTTCAATACAGGCTCCCCTCCATGAAGGTTTGCGAGATGCTCACACTATATGCTCAACTACGCTTGAGCCAGAGAGCCTTGGCGCCTTCGATGGGAGCGCAGAGATGGACCGTACCAATATCACGAAGCTCATCTGGCCGGACGATCGCCGCTGGAATGAAGCGGTGAAGCTTCTACAATCATCCAGGCCATGCGCAGTCAAGTTCATCCCAGATCAAAATATGACTGAACAGGAGCAAATCGAACGACAGCAAAACCTCGCCCAGTTTACTGCAATGCGAACTTTGGCAGTCCCCTCTGGTCGGGGTCTTCTATACTACAGTGCCCGAATTCCTCTGCTTACCGAAAAGTTTCCGACACCAGGTTTTAATCTTACTAGTATCATGAAACCCGGTGGGTTTACCGTCAGCGCCGAGAAAGTGAATTACACAGAAGAAAAGGTCTGCTGGGCGTTTTTTCATGCCGGCGTTGCGGCGGGACTCAGTATTTCGAAAGAAGCACACGATATCGATACGTCATGGATCGTTTTCAACAAGCCTAATGAGCTTAGTAACCGCCACGCTGGGTTTCTCCTGGCGCTGGGATTGAACGGCCATCTCAAGTCGATTGCAAAATGGGATGCATTCAACTATCTTACACCGAAGCATACTATGACTTGCATTGGCCTGCTTCTGGGCCTGGCCGCGTCGTACCTTGGTACTATGGATAATATGATTACAAAGCTACTGTCAGTGCATGTGGTCAGGCTTTTACCTCAAGGTTCCGCGGATCTCAACCTCTCACCATTAACACAAACCGCGGGCATCATGGGAGTCGGGCTCCTATATTACAACACTCAACACCGAAGAATGAGTGAAATGCTTCTTTCTGAGATTGAAGAGGTCGAAAACCTAGACCCGTCGGCGCCACCGGATAATCTCCGAGATGAGGGCTACAGGCTCGCAGCCGGATTTGCCCTTGGCTTCATCAATTTAGGGAAAGGACACGACCTCAAATCCTTGCAAGATCTCAACATTGTCACGAGACTTCTGGGTATCGCAGTTGGAAGTAAGAATATTGAGATGATACATTCGCTCGACAAATCGACAGCTTCAGCCACGGTTGCCCTTGCTCTAATCTACATGAAAACAAACGACGAGGCTTTAGCGAAGAAGATTGATGTGCCAGAAACGACGGCGTTGATGGATTACGTTCGTCCTGATATCTTCTTACTCAGAACTCTCGCGAAGCACCTGATTATGTGGGATAACATAGAACCCTCCTTAGAGTGGATTAGCAATAACTTCCCCAATTGCCTGAAGATGTACTGGAAGTTGGACTCGATCAAGCATTTGGATAGTTCCCATCTACCATTGTTTAACATTGTCGGTGGACTCTGTTTCGCAATCGGTTTGAAATATGCTGGTACCATGAATGAGAAGGCAAGGGACACATTGTTGTATTACCTAGACCAGTTTACTAGACTGTGTCTACTTTCTGGTAGGATCCGCTTCTTTTTCTTCTCCATATAGACAATGTTTGCTGACGACATCGATAGCGGTCAACTACGACCAGAAACTTTCAAGGGCAACTGCTAGGAACTGTCAAGCAGTAATTGCGCTCTCAGCCGCCACGGTTATGGCTGGGTCAGGTGACATCCCGGTTCTACGTCGACTCCGCCGAATGCATGGCAAGATCGACGGTGACATGCCATTTGGAAGTCACCTTGCGACCCACATAGCGATTGGGGTCCTATTCCTCGCGGGAGGCACATTCACCTTTGGAACATCGAATCTAGCGATCGGTTCGCTTCTCTTAGCCTTCTATCCGCTTTATCCGAATAGTATCTTGGATAACCGTTCACACTTGCAAGCGTTCCGCCATTTCTGGGTGTTGGCGGCGGAGCCTAGGTGCTTGGTACCACGGGAAGTCGATACGAACAGGCCTATCTCTATTCCGATCGAGGTTACGATGAAAGATGGGGTGATCATTAAGCATAATGCACCATGCATCCTCCCAGATCTGGAAAACGTAGCAGCTGTCAAAACGAGAAAACCTGGATGGTGGCCAGCCGTCCTTGATTTTGATCACAATCCCGAACATTTGCTGGCATTCCAAAAAACGCAGACGATATATGTTCAACCTAGACCGCCACAATTCGCTGTCAACTCGATCTACCGAGCTACCTTTACAGCTCTCGAGGAAGAGTACCAAAGCACATCTTTGATAGGATTTGAATGGGTTTTGGGGCTCAGTCCTTTGACATCGCTGGATCAACCTGAGAAGGCATGGTTGTTGCCGAATGATGTGGCTAGTCCGGTGAATGCTAATATGCGGGATACAACGGTTGATTCGAGGTTGTTGATGGAGAGAACAAGTTTGACGGGAGTTAACGCGGATAGGTTGAGGAATATTAAGCTGTTGTTTGCATTCGTGGATTGGTTAGGAGGAGATGGGCTCGTGTGTATGAGCAAAGGAAGTGTGGAAAGGTTGCGGGCCGCTGTTTGGACAGCGTTTTCTTGATAGCGGGTTGTTAAATGGTAGAGATATGATTGACTGCAATTAAGCCTGACTATAGCATTTAAAGGCGTTTCAAGAGGATTTGAACGGCGTTTTTATAGCTCTATAACGGAATCGTAATGTCCTTTTCTTAAACCTAGCAACGTTGCCCGTTGATCGATTACCACAGTGATAATTATATAGATAACCGACTAACTACAACGATAGAGATGCCGTCTTCAGCGGTGGGAACAGAGAACCGGCCCTTCAAAATCTAGTACACGCACAGACCGGCCATGTGATTAAACTGGGATACTAATTAATTGGAGGCAATGAGACGAATACATCATACGCACGCACGCGTACGATGGCCATCGATGCAGCAGCTACAGATGGAAGAAATTACCAGCTCCCATGTTTTTCGTCCGATTGTAACAAAGTACCGAAAGCATCAAAGCTAACCAAATACTTGCTGTTCCTCAATATCCGTGGCATTGTAAACTTTATATAGGCAAGTTATATTCCGCCGAATTACATGGACTGATATCTGTACTGGATATAGAAGGGGAGATGGTTACAACACACCGTTAAGTTATCTTTGGTTCTGATAGTATCCCCGATACTTAATAGGAGCCTTTAATTATTTAGGTTCTAAATCTCTGAGACAGATGTGCTCTAGATTTTTTGAACATATTTATATCACAGCTTTCAAGTTATAGACTACAGGAATTTCCATCATAGTTTCACAAAATTTTGCCCAATCTCGGCACAGTTTTATTGGCGAATAAGCTGGCGTACATGACAAGATTGGCACAAAGCACCGAAAAGTCGCCTTTCTAAACAACTCGATCGAGGAGCGAATATGAATTTAAATACTTGAAAGATTTCACTTTTTCGTTACTTCTTCTCATAGGTATGTCTATTCTTCTTTTCACTAGTAGTTCACCATCTATTTCTTCCCTTTGGCAATTATACACCTGGCCAACTTCGCACATGGTATTCGGACCAGACCCTGGCTTGGTCTCTATATACAATTGTAGGACGTGGAGTCGACTACTAAGCTTTCTTTGTGAAGTTCCCGTCCGCGACTGGACTACGTGCCCACAATCGCAAAGTTCGCGAGAGCACATACGAAAGAAAAGGCCGTAAGACCGAACGTTGTATCACTATCAACTACAAGCCGATAATATCCAGAAGAATTTTCGTCTACGTATCTACCTAAAAACCTTGGGTATATCAGGACGGATGGGGGGAGAACCAGCGCAAGTTCTAGCTCCATCGCTTGCATCACTTCCGAGGCTGATTGGGCTAACATGCGTCTTACAATGTAGCTGGCAAAGATGTGCTCGCCATCCAGACGTTTACTTCCACGACTTCGAGCGTGCCCGTCTCCATTATGAAAATTCATGTTCGGATTATTGGTGTTCGAAATGTTCGAAAGCGTTCGCCTCATACCCCGCCCGCGATCAACACTTCAACTATAGTAGTAGTCATCGATTCCGATGTGAAACCTGTGGCTTCGACGGGACGGGCATGACATCCTTACATGGGCACTGGAATTCGAGTGGCCACCGTCATCTTTGTGAGGGATGTAATGTGTGGTTTGCGCCCTCTGCATTTAATCACCACTTTTCTACCGAGAATGCCTGCACATTCTGTCATCGCCATTTTGGAAGCCCAAATGAACTTAGGATGGTAAGTAAGATTTTACAAAATGCAGCTATTTAGGACGAGAATATATATACTAAATGAGGGAAACACAGCATGAGATCACCCACCAGCCAGCTACTCATAAATGTTATGGGAAAGGTTGTGACCGAGTGTTCCACACAGTATCAGGCATGTTTATACATCTTGAATCTGGTGCATGTCGATCTACTATTACAGCTACCGACGTCAATGCTGTTTTCGCTCTACATCCGCTCGCTAGCACAGTTCTTCGTGGCAATGGCGGTCAAGCTCTTCTAGCCTTTGTTGCCCGTGAGCAACCCCCCTTCGAGTCGTTCCAATGCTTTGGGGCCGATTGCGCCGACAAGTTCAATCGTTTTAGTGCTTTGCTCCAACACTGCGAGAGTAATGCTTGTAATGCCGGATTCGGTGAGGAGGCATCCAATATCCTACCCTTTCTTAAACGGAATCTATACCTCGAAAGTGCAATTTCGAAAATCGAGATATTGAGAGGAAATATTCGGAAGATAAGCATCTTTTCCGTTGGTACCGACGACGACAAGATTCGAGATGGAATGACAGGGCTATACAGATTGATCTATAATATACAAAGCGGCCTCCGAGACTGTTTAGAACGTTTCGAAACCACAAACGTTATACATTTCGATGGGACTGCTGAAATTTCATATCGACCAAATCCTCTTCAGTACCCGTCCACAGGACAGCAAATAGCTGATCTGAATATCGCCGTGTCCGAGTTCAAACGAGAGTATAAAGCTAAAAGGAAAGAAGGGGGATCGGAAAGCCCGGGCCCGATAATCAATGTCTTTTTCCGGGCTACAGCGAGGTATCAAACGGCGGACACATTCATGCAAGAAGCTAAAGATGTGATTCATATTCTTCGTTCGGAAATCTCTTGATGGTATGCGCATATGCGCGCATACAAGTAACTAGCAACCTGACATATACCTTTACCATAGTATACTATTACTCATATTCCGCGCTTCATGACGAGTATCCGATGTTTCTTTTTCCTTTTTTTTTTCTTTTGCAAGATTATATTATTTTTATTGGAGGTAGCGTCTGTAAAGCTGTTTCTTGTTTCCCTCCCTCCCCTATACCGTCTTGTAATAACATCTTTGTTTGCAATTGTGGAAGTACATATGATTTTGCCAGTATATTCTTCCGCCTAACTAGGCCTATAGGTCGTGTTGGACTGTTGTGTTCCGTAATCCGATGCAAGCCGCCGCTAGTTCGTTCCCCGGATTCTTGTGCGATGATGCTCATTAACTTAACTCTTGTCCTCTATCGCGAACCCTTTTCTTACGATTCAGCATCATAGTCTCCAATAATCGCCAATATGGCATCTCTACGCCCAACAGCCACTCTCCTACGCCCTCTAAGGTTACAAACAATACGAACTCGCCTTTACTCCACCACGCCTTCATCACCTCTCATCCTCTCACAATCAATCCCGGCACCCCACCTCGGTTCCATCCGTGTCCTGCTGCTTAACCGACCCACCGCTAAAAATGCCTTAAGCTGGGATCTTCTTAAAGCCTTCCGCGAGGAAATCGATGCAATTGCGTCTGAAGCTGGGAAAGGCGAAACTAGAGCTTTAGTAATTGGCTCCAGTGAATCTGGTGCTGGCGGCGTATTCTGCGCTGGAGCCGATTTAAAGGTACTATCCCCGTTCTAGAACCGATAGATATCTTTTGTACCGCAGTAGTTTCTATATTCGCCGAGGCATCTCAAAAATACAACGTCTACAACGCATATAGAAATCACCCATGCTAAACATCGGATTACCTGTACTACTACATAGGAACGGAAAACTTTCACACCCGCACAAACCACTACTTTCCTTCACACTCTAAACACAACGTTCACAACTCTCTCTAACCTGCTTATCCCCACAATATCCTGTATCCCAACACACGCCCACGGCGGCGGCCTCGAACTCGCATTATCAACAGACCTAAGGGTCACAACCCCATCAGCCCAACTCTCACTCCCTGAAACCCGATTAGGAATAATCCCAGGGGCCGGTGGTACCCGTAGAATAGGCCAAATAATCAGCCGAAGCCGCGCGTTGGATATGGTACTTACGGGACGAAGAGTTGGTGCCGCCGAAGCGTTGAATTGGGGACTTGTGGATAGAGTTACTGAGGAAGGGAAGGATGTGAATGAGGAAGGTGTCGAGCTTGCGAAGAGGATTTGTGAGGGTGGACCGTTGGCTATTGTAGCGGCAAAGAGAGCGGTTAAGGTCGGGTTGGATGGGGGGTTGGATATTGAGGGTTTGGCTTATGGAGGGGTTATTGAGAGTGAGGATAAATATGAAGCGTTAAAGGCTTTTGGAGAGAAGAGGAAGCCGGAATTTAAGGGACGGTAGAATATATATGGGGAACTTCTAAGGAAGTTTGTACGATAGTTGCATGTAATATTGCTATTATATCGAAGTGCGATCCAACTGAATTCTGGAGTTGGGATTGCTATCAAACCCTTCGAATTTTGAGAATTCAGTGATTTCGTCCGCTTTAAATCTATTCCAATGGAGAATTCTATCCTCGTGAGCTGTTAATGAAATCGACCGATCGACCACGCAATCTTCTGTCTTATGAAACGATGAGCCCATGCGCTTCAGGTTTAAACCACTCCCTGACGATGTCATCGGCGACTCCCTTTGCAGCCTTCACAGCCTCCTCTTTTCCAGAAGCTTTAGCCTCAACATAGTCTACACACATCGTCAGAATCACAATATGTAGCCAGTTGAAAGTTTTTCAGGTGAAACTCACATTTAATCTTCGGTTCCGTCCCACTTCCACGGATCGTAAACCTAACTCCATCCATCCCAACTGTAATCATCTGGCTGCTCCTATCCACTGGCAAAACCGGCACCCCATTAACAGTAGCACTATCATACCCCTCCGTCAAATCCCTCCAATAGTTAATCTCCCTATCTCCCAAACTTCCGGGAAACTTCTTCCCACTTCCTTCTCCTAACTTTCTAATCCCATCAAACACCTGCTTCGTAACACTCGGACTCGGCGAAACAACGTATCCGTTACAACTCTCAAAGAATCCGTATTTTTGATACAATTCTTGAAGTTTTCCAGCTGGGGTGGTACCTTCCGCCAACCACTTTTTCAACATGGTGATAAAGACGCTTAATGCGGCGATTCCATCTTTATCGTGTACCACGTCCGAAAACATGTATCCGATAGCTTCTTCGAAAGCATAAATTGCTTTGTGAGTGCCTCGAGCTGTGATTTGCAGTGCAACGTTACCGAGCCATTTGAACCCCGTGAGTGTTTCTTCGTGGTGGAAGCCGTCGATTTGGCCCATTGCCGCTAGCATCTGGGTCGATACAGCTGAAGAAAGGAGGGCGGCTTGGGAAGTTGTGATAGAGGATGTTGAGACCATATGAGAAGCGAAGAGGACGCCGAGCTGGTTGCCGGTGAGAATTTGCCATTTACCGCTACAGATATCAGGTATTAGATATAGTAAGGCGGGATGGAGGACATTGAAAGCGGCACTTACTCGACCTTCTCAGCAGCGGCAAACCTATCTGCATCAGGATCGTTAGCCAGCACAATCGTAATACCATGTTTGTCCGCAGTAGCCATCGCAAGATCCAACGCTCCCTTCTCCTCAGGATTTGGAAACTTGACAGTCGGGAAATCCGGATCCGGCCTTCCACATTTACCAGTCAGCAAAACCTACTCCTCCGTAGTAGCCCGATATAAAACTCACTTAGCCTGCTCCTCCACAACAACAAATCCATCCTCCACTCCCAAAATCTTTACTACCTGCTTCGCAGCCTCCAAACCAACTCCGTGCATCGGAGTGTACACAAATCTAACCTTCTCCTCCCCTTTAACCGCCATCCCATCGACCAACCCCTTCACCTTCTCAAAATAAGCCTCCTCAACCTTTCTCTTAACTTTTTCCACCAAATGTCCTTCCTGCTTGTCGAGCACAGTAGTATCCCACGCCCCTTCCAACGGAATCAAATTCTCATCAATAGCAGCTGCAATCCCCGCGTCGACAGGAGGGATAATCTGACACCCGTTTCCCCAATAGACTTTATACCCATTATCCTTCGCGGGATTATGCGATGCTGTAATCATCACACCTGCATTTGCACCGAGAAGCCCCAGGCCGAAGGGGACTAAAGGTGTATGTACCAGATCCTCTAAGAAATAGACTTTGATGCCTTTGAGGATGAATGCTGTGGCGGTTAGTCTTGCGAATTTGGCAGAGTTGTGGCGGTGGTCGTGGCCAATTATTACACTTCGTTGAGGGGATGGAGTGGTCTGTGGGGTGGAGGAGAGAATGTAGGAGGCGAGGCCTTGGGAGGCTTGGATTATGGTTAGAGGGTTGAGGTGGGCGAAGCCGGCTTGCATTGAGGAACGGAGGCCGGCAGTGCCGAAGGCGATCCCTATAGAATTAGTCCATGGTTAGTATGGACAAATATATCGGTAGGAGAGTAAGATATATAACAGCTTTGAATTTAGATATCAGCTCAAAGCTTGTGCATATGGAAAATGTGCGTTGATGATGTGGTATTTTCGAAACCTTGATGCTTCGGCGACATGCATTGATCTGGCATACTAGCAGACGGGTAACTGCATGGATGGAAAGAGGGCCTTACGGGTTCGTAACCGCTTCTCAAGCTCATCATAATTCTCCTGATCCGCTAGATCTTGGATTTCTTGTCTTGTAGCTTCATTCTACACCTGTTTCTTAGCTTTCAAAAGTCCTCGAGCTGATGGGGGCCAATGCAATCCAATGCATCAATGACGTACCTGGTCAAGCTCCAACCAGTCCTTCACGAGCTGCTGGATGGTCTTATCTGCGCTATCTGTCATTTTTGGAGTAGTTGGGTATGGTGTGGTTTAATTGTAGATGGGAATTGTTTGGAAGTTCCAATTCCTGGGGTATCTTTTATAGATGACCAGCAATTCTAGAGTATTCTCGGAGCCGCCCGGTTCTCACCCCATGCAGCACAGAACACTCGAATATCAGCTGCGCAAAAAATTGAAAAGAAGGTTAAAAACGGCAGGTCGTTAAAGCAGCCCCCCCGGAACTGCAGTTGTAGATTGATCGATACAACCCGGTAGAGGGTAATATTAATATACAGCCTCTTATACCGCTAATCCGCCGACAACATATCTATATCTGATCCCAAGCAACCTTTGACAGGCGTTGCTTAGCAGGGTTACCATCTCATGAATTCTCTATTTCGTCGGTTGGTGATGTATAGCTATTTTTAAAATATTAGATTCCATATCATAACTTGGGATCCGTATCCGATCGCTAACCATGATAATTATATAACTGGCCGGTGTCAAGAAGAAGGAGGAGGTAATGGACAATTATAGTATTGTATTAAAATCACAGCCAGCTGTTCCTCCTATTCATTCATGATCACGAGTAAAAGCTGGAGTCTATCCGACAATATTAAGAAAACACCTATAGCGTAAACCCAAAATGAGAGGAGGAGGAGTCGAAGACAAGAGTAATTCTACCACAGGCATGCACTCATCACAGTCTCACTCGGCGCCTGCGTACTGGTGCACCGGTGGTTGAAGAAAAAATAAAAAGTAAAGAAAAAAGCCCAGTCCGTAGTATACTATATACGGAGAAGAAATAATACAAAAAAAGGTTTTTGCTTTTCGCCCGGTCCAGATCTAAAATTTGAAGGATTTCCAGAAATACGAAGGATGGGATTGAAAAGAGGAAAAACCAAGGGACTTTTCGGGATACTGAACATTACTTTGGACAGAAGGGCCCTTCTTTTCATATTGTAAATAGATAAGAGACGTGCGTGCACGTCAAGTGGTGGGGTGAAGGGAAAAAGAAGTAGAAAAACTAAAAGTTATTATCAGGGCCATATATTTGACATGAGAATGTTAGAGGGTGAAGAAGAGGGTGCATCATTGACAGTTGCGGGTAAGAGGACTTTAAACCATACTGCCCCGTTAAAACTCCGAATTGGAAAAATAGAAAAGAAAGGAAGAAAGGGAATAAACCATCGCCCAGGCAGTGGATAGGCTGCAGCTGGAGCAAAAAAAAAAATTGTAAAATAACAGAGCGATAAAATAATGAAACGAATAACCATGGATCACATATAAGACTTAGCCCATCCCTGTGAAGCTTGAAAAGACTCATCTACTAGGGGATTGGTGAGACAACTATGGGTAGAATTTAGGACTGCGAGTGTTATCTCGGGGTTACAGGTTGTCCGGGTTGGGTCTGTACCACTCGGACTTGAGGGGTCTGTGGGTAGCCGCCGTTAGGATATGGTGCTCTTTGCTGGCCGGGTTGCATTTGCCGAACCTGTTGATTGTAGGCGAACTGCTGCTGGCCTGGAGTGTGGGGGAATTGCTGTGGCTGTGGCTGCCCTTGCTGCTGCTGGACGCGGAGAATCTGCTGTTGAGTCTGATGCGCTGTAAAAGTGTGCTGATTATGGCTAGGAGTATAGGCGGCGTATGCCTGACCCTGGCCAGACGCTGGTCGGACTTGAGGTTGCGGCTGCTGAGGGGCAAGCGAGACCCTCCGTCCAGTTTGGACCTGGGCAGGACCATGCCCGGTCCCTTGCGTGATGAAACTGGTTTGGCGGATAGTGGCCTGGAACGGAGTGGATGGGTTCGACTGCTGAACAAAGCCCGGGTGGGCTCCCGACGACGACATTCTGGGAACGGTTGCCGTAGCGTTTCTTGAGAAGGGACTACTGGTGTAGCCGCTAGCAGCGTATTGCTGTGGCGTAACTGGGATAGGTGGGCGGGGTTGCGTGTAAGGGGCTTGCTGAGCATAGTATCCACTGTTCGGGCCGTATGCTTGGCGATTGATTGGAGTTTGAGGGTAGGATTGTTGGCTGAAGCTACCGGTGCGATTGGTGTACTGGTTGTGTCCTTGGGAGCGGCTGGAAACAACGCGGGCGGATGGCGAGAACACGCCCTCCCCTTGGTGATAGCTAACTCTAGTAGTGGTATACTGAGATGCAGGTTGTGGGACGGCTGGGGGAGGTACTTTGGCAGTGTCTGGTAGTGTACCTTGCACTGGGAATATTTTAACAGAAATATCGTCCGAACTAGGGATAGAATCGAGAAATTTCTCTAATGCCTTGAATACACCGGGTTCCAGTTTGCCAACTAGTTCCGCGAGCTGATGAAGGGATTTGTTATGCAGCTCAGCCTCGAGGCGATCCGGCTTGGAGGGAGCATTAGGGTTGCTATGCTTAGTAAGTCTGGTATCTTGCTTCAAACGCAGTTCAGAGAGCACGTCGCTAATTCCTCTAAGGGCTTTGTCATTTTCTGATTCGTCTTCAAACAGCGCTGGGTCGATGGGGATCGGTTCGTATTTTTCGGAGAGCTCCTTGAATTCGGCTTCCTCATCTAGCTCATCATGTTGGTCCCCCGCTCTAATCTTCTTCAATTCCTTCTCGCCGTGCAATGCGAACCAGTGAGAGTTCTTCAGGTGAACAGGCATGGTGGCTCGGCCCTGGTCGTGGGTAGGGGCAAAGGACATAAAGGGGCCATAGTAGAGCCAATCTGGGGCTTCCAAACGTCTGTCCAGGGATTTTCGTTCGGATGACTTTCTGTCCCGACGGCCGGTTGGAATCTTCGCGAAACTCGGGAGTGCCTCCTTCAAAGTTCGGACCGATTCGCGTGTGGGATTTTGGTAGGATCTAATGATCTCAGCCTGCGGTGGGAGATCCGATTGCTGAAGCATGCCTGGCTCGTCATCGACATCCATCTCATCCTGGCTCTGCTTGCGACCCTTGGACTTGTTTCCACTTTGCTTCACCGTCTGGTAGTAGCTCTTGTTCCCACTCCTGACAAGAACGGCAAGCTGGTAGTTAGGCGATGCATTGATTTGGTCCAATGATATGTCGTCTGGGATAGTCGGATCCGGAGATTTTGTATCGTCCGGGACGTTCAGATATGGGTGTTGGCTTAGTGCCTGTGCAATCAGTGTCTGGGCGACCTGCTTAAAGTTCTTTATCTTTCCGGGCGTATCACCACCCTCGTTTTTAATCTGGACATCATCGTCTTTCATTTCGTCCTCCGGCGCAATGTCGGTTGGAAGGCCAAGAGCTTCCAAAGCCTCGTTGGTTACCTGATTGACATCCTGACTCAGGGTGTTTAGGGATCGGTAGAAGGAATCCGACATCAGCCTTTGTCGGAGAGTCTGCAAGCCGTCGGGACTGGGTGATGTCTTGGACTTTTTAGCTTCATGGGAGCCGGGTTCTGGCGATACGGGTTTGTCGAGCAATGATATACCGGCGTCATGTCTAGAAGAAGGGGAAAAAAAAAGTATCAAATCAGCAAGTAGTTGAGAATTCGAAGGTTTAAGCAGCATGTGACATACTGTGCCAGCGAAGTTAAGATCATTCTCCTAAAATCAGCTAAAAGTTGCTGCTTCTGAGCCGGTGGGATCGCGGTCACGTTCTGTGATTCCTTAACGGGACTGCTGTCGGCGCGTTTTCTCTTGCCGATGATGGAGGTAGTGTCATGTTGAGGGTGTATCGGAAGAGCACCATTGATGGAGGGAGACAAGGAAGAAGAAGAAGATGGGTCTATCCTTGTATTATTGTTGTTACTGTGAGAATGAGCGACGGATGATGGCGGTTGTTTGACGGGAGGAGCTGATTGGAAGGGTGAATTCGCGACGACGGCGCTGTTAGCGATGTTGTTGGAGATGAGGGAGGGCGTGGCGGGGGTAGACGTGGGTGCCGCCGTGGACGATGATGATGACGGGGCAAGACCCAGTCCGTTCATTGCTGGGGTACAGTCAGGCGCCAGAGCGCGGTCGGTTAGCCTTTGTCGGGGTATTTTTCCAGTCTATTTTTTTGGGGATGCGGTTTTGGGATGGAACGGGGAAAACAGGTTGAGTTGAGTTGAACGGTGGAGGTTCGTTCTTGTTAGCGGTGGTGGTGGTGGTGATGGGGACAGGACAGTGCAGTGCGGTGCGGTGCGGTACAGGACTGGCGTGTTGGTGATACAGCTCGCAAACCGCCCAGCTAACAGCAAGGTCTCGAACAGGACAACAGCGAAAAATTGACTGTCTGGGAGTAATGAAGCCTTGCAGGATTCGATGGAAAAATGGAAGATGGCGATGGTGAGAACGTGAGAGATAGAGAGAGCAGGTAAGTAGCAAGTAAGAAAGAGAAGAGGAGGGTGAGAAGCAACACAGCCAGGCCAGTCAGTCCAGTCCAATCCGGTCCTAACAAGCAGGCCCAGTTGGAACGTCGCTGAAAAAAATGATAAAACCTAAAAGGGGACTTTTGGCTTCACAACCTTTCTTTCCAATCCAACCGACAGAACGGACATACACACACCACCATCCAAGACAAGACAAGGCACAAATGCGAGCGGACACGCTAGGGGGAAGGGAACAGGACACGAAATGAAAGAAATACGAAAGAACGACGTGCAATGATGATGGTCACGAAAGAAAGAAAAAATGCGCCAGAACCGCACTACTGCTGCTACTGCTACTCTTTATAAGCTGTACTTACTGGGAGGAACCGATGCTGCCGTCGTAGCCATCAGGGAGTCCACCTTGCCCTTCAATCTCGCGGTCGAGAAGGTCAGAGCTGTCCCGAGACGCGTCGACGGATGCTCGGTGGTAGACACCGTGGCTGCTGGTATTTGTTATATCCGATAATGGATTCCAAAAGGGTGAAGATGGTGAAGATGGCTGTTCGTATGGCGTCCGAGTCGTATTCGCAGGCCCTGTCTCATTCGATGGATGTGTGTCCGGGCCTCCCACGCTAAGAGATTCGTCCGTTCGGATTGAGGATCTCGCACCGATAAAAATCACAAAGAGAAGGGAAAAAAAAACCCCCACTGGATGGACGGGCGTTCGGAATAAAAATCGCTGTCTTTCGTAGGCCCCCTCTTTTTACTTCTGCCTCTCGAGGAAACCCGAGAAATATCTTTTGTCGTGTACGTGTTTCAGAGAGATGCCCAGCGATATCCTTTCGCGGAGAACCGAAACCGAATGCTTGCGAATGCAGCGTTCTCGATAAGATTTTTGTGTGGTGTTCCCGCGTAACGGATTTGGGGAGTAATCGTAACGGGCGTAATCTATAAGAAAGAAAACGGGATCGAATAACCTCACCGGTGAAACGATAACAAAAGCATGCGCAGAGGACAGAGACGATGATGAAATAAATTCTCGCAAGGACAGGAGGAGAATTAGAACTGGAGAAGTACGTAAAATGCACGGCAGAGAAAAGAAAGAGAGAAAAAAAGAGCAGGAGCGGGAGCCCAGTGAAAAAGAAAATTACTTTTGCTTAATTGCAGTCTCGAGGAACTGGACTGGACTGGACTGGACTGACGGGCCTCCCCAAAGCACGGAAAAGAGGCTAGCGTTCTTTGTCCGGATTGCTTGAACTTCGCTCACTTTCATTTGCCCACCAGCGGGAGACCCCTGCGCCCATCTCGAGGCCCATGGCCGTGGCCTTGTTTGTGGTGTGTGTGTCTTTTACAGATATGTAGCATGTATGTATGTGCTTCAGCTCTGTTGCATTGATGAGTATCAATCAATCCGTTGATGCTTACAGCTGTGGTCATTGGATATCACTCGGAATGCAGCTGCGTGATTGATTGATTACCCACCGTCGGATGGGTCCTATTTAATGCCTCTCTCTGTTGGTGTTTCTTTCCCTTAAATTGCGTTTCTTCCGCCCGTGAACATTACAATACCAGTACCGTCCAAATACAATTCATTGCAAGGCTCCGGCGTTATAAGTTATCATTACACTGTCGGGGGCCTCATCGAGCTGACGATGCTGAGAAGACATTGGCCTCGGGATCCTCCCGTTGGCGAAGAAGCGATGCCATCCGCGCGTCTCGTTCATTTCCCATCTCGCTGGCCCCGGTCAATTGTCGACAGCTTCATCTCTAACCGCCGCCTGCTCTCTTATCCCCGACTATTATATCCGACTCTCAACGCTGCTGGTAGCCAACACCAAAAATCCACCACAGCAGAAATTTATATTCCCTGACCCATTCTTCCTCCACATATCCTTCGCGATAGTAAATCTCTACCACGGCTATGCATTGTTAGGGTGTATCCTTCTGACAAACCGAATTCCCACCGAATTGCCGCCAGATAATGCCGACATAGCATCGACGTAACCAGAGGATAGATAGATCAATGGCACTGCTGGCGACTTCGTCAAACGATTCCGTGGATGATCTCAGGCGCGAGCTCCGCTATCAGCAGAGTCCGCCGACTTATTGGCCAGAATCGCTTCTACCCAGCTAGATTGTTCGCTCCCCAAACGAAATGCATTCTGCCTCCCGCCCGTTGGGATCGCCTACCGTTCGAGCCGGGGTTCGACATCAAACCTCCCGAGCTCGATCTCCCAGTTGACAATGGTTTCGATTCTGAAATATCGGACCTCGTCCCACCGAACATTGAGTACAGCCCTCTTGACGACCCGAGTCTGCCAGCAGGTGTCAGGAAACAACTCCTACCGATTCTTCGCCTTCTCGGCTGCGCAGACGACATCCCAAAGCCTAAAAGGGGAACCACCAATCTTGGTTACACAAACTTGAACAACCCTCTAAACAGGGCTCTCCGGCGGGAAAGTCTGAACAAAAGCAATGAACTCGCCCCCGAAGGTGTCTCTGCCGATTCGCCTTTAGAGAACCGTGGCATCTCCTGCGCCGGCCTGACGGCTCGATTCATCATCTACAAGATATGGCCGGACCGTGATGAACTCTATCAACAGGGTTACCCTCTACGCCGGGTCTTCTTCGCTCTTGGCCCACGTGCCCTAAAGTATATCGCCGCGAGAAATGCCGACCCTGGAGATATCGCTCTATGGGCTCACGTCGTTCTCGCCAGCAGCGGAGCGGAAGCCGCCGCCCGATTACACTGGCTGTGTCGAAAGCTTAAGTTCAGGGTTCCATCGTTCACCTTCAATCATACATTAAGGCATCTCTCCGGCCACACTAACTATACTATCAAAAGGCTTACGCTCCTAGTCGACAACTACCTCACTCGAAACCTCGAAATCTCAGACCATGTGGGCAAGCCAGCTCTCAAAATTGATGCAGTCACAAGGCGTATCATGTTCCTTCGTCTATTTCGACTCGCCAACTATTTTGCACCGACACAGCTACCCCATGTGGCTAAAGTATACGCGAAGCATTGCATCGATCCTCCGGCCGAGATCGCTATGAATGATATAACCTTTTGTAACCATATTCTCTGGGCTATTGGCGGACCACCGAGGATTCCTAGCCCCTATTGGACATCTCTTAGATACATCATCGATGCACAGATCTTTTTACTCAGGAAGATGTTCCAGTCGAATCCGGTTATGCATTTAAATCCTAAGGGTTTTCGAGGGATAGTCAGGACTCGATTGGCTGCACCAAGATCTATAACGGAGCGCAGTATGATTGCCCACCAGGGCGCAAACTGGCCACCCCGAAAAGAGATCACCGACGGATACGATCAAACCCATTCACGAATCGACTTTGACCATGAAACACCGGCTGTTGGAGAAGCAGGCCAGGTCCTGTCCGAGATGCAGCGCGCTGGTTACCCTCTGGGGATGTGGGAACGCTCTGCAATGGTACTCTCAGGCCGGGAAAGTGACGGGACTCCAACGGTTCCCCGCCGGACATGGTTTATAGCTGGTACTAGTACAGGAGAGGACAACCCGTTTACACTTTGGCAAGCCCGTATTCGAGCTACCAGGACGCTCAACGAAGCATGGCATGTCTTTTTACAGTTTCTCGAGATAACAATGACAACCTCAAAGGAGAGAGCTGGCGCGGTCCACGTCTACCAAGAAATGTTTGACAAGCTCGTCCAAGCGCGGAAACAAGAAGCCTTGGATAAACACGTGTCAATCGAGGAGCCACCTGTGATTCTCCCCCCGAGAACTGGGATCCAGCGGTTTATCCCACCGAGCGAGGAACTGGACGTCATATACGCACCTCCAAAGCCTAAGAAGGACCCTACGGAACACTACCTTAGGCTTTCAAATACAACCATCCGTGGGCCCACTGACATCCAACGGGGCCCCAATCTCGAAGATCGAGCTACCGTTAGCATTGGCGATACCAAAAATATCATCCCACCACCTTCAGACCCTTCTCGCGGCGCTTTCGTCCCAACCCCAGCACCGGCTGTCAAGGAGCTATGGGCCCTTATGCTTCGCAATGGCATCAAACCCAGTTTAGGCCTTACCAAACTCCTTGTAACAAATGCGGCTACGCCAAAAGAAGCCCAGATGTATCTCGAGGAATGGTACATCTACCCCCGCCGCCGCAAAACCTTCAAGACCGAGAAAGGCAAGATCGAATTCCGTTGGTGGGACGTATTCCACCGCATGGAACTCGAGAAACTTCGGATCCGCCAGTTCGGCGTGCCATCCGCAAATATAAAAGAAGGGAACGGAACAGAGTACTTCGATGCTTCCTCTGCCACTATCGATCTCGCAATCGCGTATATCCAATGTCTGACTTCTATCACGTTCGCACCCCGCAAAGACCGCACTTTCTACAATCATTGGAATTTTTCAAGCGGTCTCCTCTTCCTCCGAGTCCCACAAGCTATAATCATCGCTACGGGCTTTAGGATAACTTCCTTGAGCGCCTGGACTAGTATCCTCAAAGCCTTAAACTACACCCACCACCACCGTGGGCTCTTCCAATCCGAGGCATCCAGGCTCGCCACCAGCCGTCTCGCATCTGCACGCTTTGGCGAAGGAAACCCACGGAGAAAGATGAAATTCCGAGACGTCAACGTTTGTGTCCATAAGACTTGGGAGTACGTGGGCTTACATTGGGGATACCCACCCGACGCAAACATAGTCTACGAATTTATCATCGCAGCGGAAAGAGGATGGGAATACGAACAGCAGCTCAAGAAGGCCACGAACGATAAAACCCATCACCACGAAAGATTCCCATTTCGAACCGAACACGTCGTTGAAATCTTTGAAACGGTAGTCGGGATCCGTAAAATTAGTCAGAGGAGTTTTAAAAATCCGGGTGATTGGGCTTCTAGACGGGTTGAGCAGTTCAAACCTGGCGGTGTTAACCGCGAAAACGATGGGTTTGAGGAGCCAAAGACTGATGAAGACGCGATATTTGATCAATTGGTCGAGTTATCTGCTCCAACTGGGGACGAAAAATCCCGACTTCCACCGCCGGTTACACCTCGCACGGCACATTTACACGCATACATGAGGCTACTGCTAAGAACCGGACACGATGAATTCGAACCCGTCCTACGACTTTTAAAATGGATGGGACGTTATAGCGACTTTTTAGAGGTAAAGAATCGACGGCTGACGATAATTGCTATGAAAGCTATGTGGGATTTTAGCCTTGGGCTAGAGGAAATCATGGATTCGGAGGAGAAGATTAGGATTTGGGAGACCAGGAAAGAGAAGTTTGCGGAGGCGAAGAGGTTGATGTTGGAGCGGTTGAAGGGGTGGGGGGCTTGGCCTACCGATGTTGAAACTGCGGCTTATAATGGTGAGAATTGGAGGGAGTTGAGGGATCAAGAACCGGTACCGGTGGAGAGTGGGGAGGAGGAAGAGTGGGAGGAAGAAGGGTTTGAAGAGCGGTTGCAGGAGGCGGATGCAGAGTACAATCAGTATTGATACTACGATTTGTAAGGATATATAGCTTGTACGACTAGGAATGCGACATCTCCATTTTGTATAAATAATTAGAAGACAGTGAAGGGTAATAACTAATGAATACTGATTTTTGACGAATGCCCTGAGACTCCAAACGATAAAAAAACTAACTGCCAAAAAGATAAGATCGCTAATGATAACTCGCTTTTGATGATACTAATACTGCAAATTCCTCATCACCACGACGAAGCCAGCACTTCCCAACCTTGACGTTAGGGAATATGGATTCTCTAAATCCCACCAGTATCCCTCAAGTCCTCCGTCCACTCGCAAATCCTCCTATAAAACACTCCCATACTACTAACCACCACCAAATCAAGCACATCCATCCCCTCCGCTTCAACCAACAAACTCCCCAATTTACTCCTCAGTCCACCGCCTGATTCATACTCAGTCTGCTCAGTCCAACTATTCTCCCTCTGTAACTTCTTAAACTTCTCTCCAAACTTAAACTTCGATAGACCTCGAGAATGCCCGGGTCTTGATGAACTACCCGATGGAGACGGACTTCTATCTGCATCTGGTGGACGTAATGATAGTGTTGAGAGGAGTATCGGATCACCCTTTACGACCGCAGTATGGCCGAAGGGGCTACCGGCCATGGTACCGGGTGGGTGTAGACGTAATCTGATTTTTCGACCTACGCCGTTTGTTTCGAATTCACAGGTTCCAGAACCCTTTTGTGGGGGGTCAAAGACGTATCCTTTCCCCTTTGTTTCTTTACCAGGTCTTTCGTCCGGAGAGGTGCCTGTTGAACAGAAACTGGGTGAAGTTGAGTAGAGGCCCATTTGTTCCATTGCTACACGGGTTTCTTCGTCAACGGCGTATTGGGGTTGAGATGGTTGGCGCTGCGATGAGTAGGAGCCTGGTGAATCGGAGCGTTTTCGACGATGGGCGGAGGAGAAGGCGGAGAGGCGCTTGCCGGTGGATTTCCAGAAGCCTTCGCCTTGGAGGAATAGTGTGCGTTTGAAGATACCGTCAGATTCGTCTTCGGGTTCTGGGAGTTCTACTGCTCCGGCTCCTGATCCTGTTTGTTGGCGAGGGCGTCTGATGGATGGGGTAGGGCTGTCTGGGGAGTAGACTTCTGTAAACCTGGACTGGTAGGATACTCGGGACATGGCCGGGCCCATCAGTGGTGGTCTTGGTGGGTCCTTCGGTGGAGGTGTAGGTCCAACTTCTTCTGATCCTGGAGGCGGAGGTGGCACAGGTGCCGGCCAGAGGTATCCGCTGGTGAAGCCTTCGCTACCATCACTAGTGGCAGTAGATGGACGGCTAGTATCAGGCACATTCAGAGTCGCTGGTGTCCGGGCCGGCCTCTGGCATACGAATTTCTGATATCCTACAGTGTACACCTCAAGATTCAACCGTTTACGATCCCTCTTTCCCTGTTTCGACGCCAAAGATTCCTGGTGCATTACTTTAGCGGCATAAGAGTTCGGCAGGTGAGGAATATCGACGAGCGGAGAGTTGTGGTTGGAATAAATGCGCCCGATGGTAGCTTGACTACCGGTCGTCCGATCCCTTCGGATAAACGTAATTTCAAAGTCCGTACTCGTCGGCATAGGCGAACTCGACATGGAATTAATACTCGACGACGAATGGTTCAAGTATCCGCCATTCTGTCCACCAGGACCCAAATGATCACTCCGCGAACTTTCACCGCTGAAAGACGCGCGTGGATATGAAGGCCTAGCATCGTCGAATGACGCTGTTCCACGCGCAGAGTAATGATCAGGCTGTAACGACTGCGAACGAGGTTTCTGAAGAGCTTCGAGGGGTTGTATGCGTAGATAATATAGGCAGGAGGTGATGTCCTGGGCTGTGACGGTGTTGCACTGTGGTTTGAGAGGGGTGAGGATGATGTCTGCGGGTTTTTGACGTGCATTAGCGAGAACTCCTTGTTCCGTACTTTTTTGCTTATATGCCGAGAAAGCGGCACTGCTTATACGTAGAAGGAAGGAAGGAACTAATGTAAAATACCTTGGCTGTTTGGGACCCTGACGATATAGAGCTTGAGTTGATGGGAGGAGGAAGAGTGGGGGTCGTGGGGAGGAGGTTGAGGAGGATATCGGCGGATTTGGAGCGGCGGGTCGTCGGCGAGCCTGGTGAGGGTGTCGAGGGACTGGGCCTCTGCTCGGATCACCATCTTGGACTCGAGTAGTATACTCGTATACTCTCACTCACTCCGCAGGGTTTTGATAAGATGCCGGATGCTACTGATTACAATTGAAGATGGGATGATCGATCGATCGATCGATATCAAAGGATCGATGCCGAAGGAGAAGTTCGAAGTAAAACGTAATCGTCAAAGGAAGTATGGACTGTCAAAGGAGAAAGGCTGATTACTTAAGTAGTAGTCGTAGTCGTGAGCAATGGGATGGAATATAATATAATAGAACGCTTTGAAGCTGAAATAACTAAATACAAGGCAGCGCTGCAGAACGGCAGTTCGTTATAAAGTTATATCGCAAAAACACAAATACCGCGAAATACGGGCCAGCAACTGCTATAAAAAGGACCTATTTTGAGATGGGCCTGCGACTTCCCGCCAGATTATGCGGCCAGGCAAAGACATTACCGGAGTGGAGGCCTCGTAATGCATGTCTTCCCAGCTGGGTTTGCTAGCCGGTGGCGAAGCCGCTGTGACTGGTTCGGCCAGCCTTACCGACTCCACCCCTGCGCACGCCTGCTTGCGTGTGTCTCCAGTCCGATCTGGTGAGTCGCGTGGCCAGACAAAGGCATTCGAAGACAGTTCAGAAGTCGAAGGAATGTGTAGTGTAATTATAGAATCGAATCATGATGGATGGTTGTCTATGTAAGGGATTCCGAAAACCCAGAAGCCTCGTCGCCATACGTACTTATATATCTCCGCACGCCATAAACATGTCCACCGCCGGACACATCTGGTACATGTATGTATGTATGTTTGTACACACAATCCTATTGTCGGAATAGTCGTCAGGACTCTATCCAGCCATAGCTAACCCTATCATGTGGCTGGGGAAGAGACTCAACAGCCTCCGACACACTAACAACCAGCTCCACTTCCTATAAACGCTGCGCCGCCCCCAGCTCCGTACATTGTCTTCCTACGGATCGCAGCATTCCTCTCTAACACCGCTTTCCGCTCTGCTTTCGCGGCTGCTTTCGCAGCTGCCTTGGCCTCCTTCTTTGCGTCGCTCGGGGGCACAAGTATTGTTGTCGCCTCCGAAGTGGCGTCGTTGGTGGTGTATTTATTATTGGACGACGACTGGCGCGCTGGTTGGTCGAGGTACTCGACGTTGGAGTCTTTGAAGCACATGCTGTGCGACTTCCAAGGGTTTGTGTTGGTGGGGCCTGAAATGGCAATATTAATATAGATGGTATGTAAAATTAAACGGGACTAAAGGACAAGAAGAATTTGGAATATAACTGATTCTCTTCCTTTGCAGTGTTCGAGGGGAGTAATATCGATAATTTCCAGTGAACTTTATCAAAAGCTACTTATGGAATTGACGTTTGGAATGAGGCCGGAATAAAAATGATCGGAATCAACGTCCAAACATCATTCTTATATACCCTCAACCTCCAACCAGGCATCACTGATCTTCTTAGGCATCGAATCCCAAAAAGCGCAGCCACCGCACCACTCAAGCAGTACTTATCATGATATCAACTTTTCTAATATATATCAAAAGATGTCACACGAAAAATTCTCCAACCAAACCATCTCCAATTGGCCACTCATACCGTCCAAAACCCTCAAGGTCCCAACATATCTGCAGCAATGCCTCCACCAAAAATCATGTTATCTCGCCTCAAGCTTGTTTCTAACCCTAGTTTCCATAGACGACCGTTTTTGTCCCTACTTGAGTGCCTAATGGCGCAGCAAGATCGGCTGATACTGACCACCTCGTATCCAGTATCTATTGTATCCCGGCTAAATGGGTTCTTGACCAACGATAGGACAGAGTACACGCCCGCTTGTGCAAAGGGTGCAGAAATCCAATGCAAGAATTTTCTTGGGGTTTTCTATAACATACAATGTCGTCCGCAGCGGGGGAGGTAGATATGTCGATATGCTCCGAACACCGATGTCTTTTTTATGTAGTTGGCAAGACGGATATATCGATATTGAAGTGGCGGTTTAATGGTATGATGTAAGTGACTGGCTGTGAAGAGAGATACGGAACTTTAACTGCGGATTATAAGATACTAGTTATAATATAGTCCGCAACAAGCTTTTGCCAACGGAGATATACGATGTCGGATACCCGGTACCATGATACAAAAGCCTCATGTCGACAACGCACATCGCCTTCAAAATGCCACAAGGATCTATTCTGGTAACGAGGCTGCTAGCTAGCTGCCTCAGCACTCAACCTGTGGCAAAATCCAAAACAGATGTCATTATTTTTCGGAATCATTAGGTCAAGAAAAAGTACATGAGGAATCCACCAAACCTATCCCTAGCCCAAAAGCCAAAAATCTAACAATTAATGCAAACCAAAGAATTCTAGAAGTTAAAAATTCCATAAAAATCATAAAAATCATCAACCATAAATCATAAAACTCTGTAAATATCAAATCAATCAATTACAATAACGTCCTCCAGTGATCTCTACCCCTACTCGGACTTCCTTCCCTAGAAATGGAAACCGACCTCCGTCTTTCCACTCTTATCGTCGGAGACATTGTCCCTAAAGAACTAACGGACGATCCTCGACTCCTTAGTGAAGTCCCCGCCCAAGACGCAAAGTTCCTTGCTAAATTAACCAATGAACCGGGAGATGGGTTCATTGATTCCCCGTCATCGGTGATAACACTACTCATGCGTGATAATATGGGACTTGTAGGTGCTGAAAGGAAAATTTCGGAATGAGATTGTAACGGTGAAGGTGGTGCTGGGGGTTTAAGTCTGGATGGACCTGCTACGGCCGTACTCGACGCTGGGGTGTTGTAAAGCACCTTGTGGCGCATTAGAGGGTTGGGGCTTAGTCTTCCGCGAGAAACTCGTGAAGGCCCGGGTTCGCTTGTTACGCTTATGAAGTCGTCTTCTTCTTCTCCTTCGTTGTCGGTGTGGTGGTCGACGAGGTAGAAATAACCCATTGGGGATACGAGGTGGCGATGGTCTGCCGATAGGAACGGCGGTATTGGGGAGAGTGAAGTGTCGAGGCGTGGAGTTTTGGATTGGGGTGGTGGAGTGGGGCTTGGGTCTATTGCCTTTCGACGACGTATTGTGCGCGGGAGAGGCTGGTTTGGGCCGGGATCTCGGATGGGCTCTGAGATTTTTCGAGTAGGTTGGGTGGGGTTCGTGTTCTTTGTGTACAAATTATTAGTATCTAGTATTTCTCGTAGTAGCTTATAAGTTAATTCTAGCTTACCGGGAGCTCTGATTTCCGATAAAGGCGATTAAGGTTACTTGGGGCAGACTGGTTTGTGAGATCATTTGTGTATACCTCCGGAACATTTTGTGGCAGAGGAAGCGGAATTCCCAGAGGTGAAGTCTCGGAATTAGGCCAGCTGGGGATAGTAAAAGGGTTATTTGGACCATGTCCTGATACCGGATAGGGGGCAGAAACTTGTCGCCTAATAGTTGCGGTCCCTATAGCCACAGGTTGTGTCTGAGTACCAATTGTGGCAGACGTTGGAATAGTTGGCGTTGGTGTATCTTTTGAAGGTCTTAGCTGTTCGTCTACTTCTTTTCCTTTGCGGGACCTGTAGCTTCGATGACTTGGTCGTCTTTGTAGTTTCTTCCTCTGTTTACCGGCGGTCGTGCTAGTAGTAGACCCTTGGATCGTTGTAGAAGTCGAAGCTCTCGATAACATCGACGTTGGCGGATCATTCTTTACTGGAACCACTGGCGCCACTGCAACTGGCCGTGGAGGGGTATCGTCTGGTTTTTGTTCCTCCTGGGTTACTTTGCTATTATTTCCCACGGAGAATGCATTCCCCTTAGATAGTTCAGATAGAGTACTGGCACTCAACGAAGAACCAGTAACGCTGCTGCTGTCGTTGAATGTTGACCTTCGGGATGCATATACTGCTTCAGGGGGTTCTGTATCCGTTCGCCCCCATATGGATCGCGGCGGTAACTCTACCAACCTTCCCGCATCTTGCGCCTTAATCTGCCCCTCGATGACCCCCTTTGCCAGTTCCACCGTTGTCCGTATCGACCTCCTACTAACCTTCCCTTCCCTCATACGATTCATCAATGCCTCGCCATGCCTCAAGAACTCTTCGTAGTCCTTAATATATACTCCCCCATTCGAGCCACGTTGTTTCTCTGCCCTTTCGAATGCATGCCTGAACACCAGCGCGGCAAACTTCACCCAAGCCTGACCAACTTCAGCCTGAGTACTTAACCGTTGCCTCACATACGTTTGGATCACACTCTGTAAGTGTAACCTATCAACCCTCCACTCTCTCCCATTCTCACTCTCATTCTGATGCGTCCTGCGCACCAAACTAAAAGCGAGTAAATGTTTAATCGTGAGATTGAAATCAAATATTCCATCCTCCTCCTTTGCCACAACTCGTACCTGGGCCGGCAGCGCCTCCAGCCCCCAATGGATCAGAAGTGTCGGTATATCCGTCCCAAAATACGAGATTAACTTCAACAGATTCGCAGCTTCGGGATGTTTTGTCTCCAGTGTATCCAGCGTCATAGCAAGCGGGCTCCATCCGTCCCCAGATACCTTCGGATGTTCCTTATACCCCCTCAAATACTCATATATCGAAACCTGGCGTTCTGCAATGTAACAGGCCGCAATATGAATGGCTCCAATCAGGTAATCCAACAATTCCACTAGCTCCTGCGCAACCTTCACTTCCTGCGGTGTCGGATCCACGATCTTTGCCTCGGTGAGTAGTATTGAAACCGCCTCTTTCATCGTCATCTGAGGTATCTTATACCCAACCGGAGCCCCCAACCTCGCCTGCCCATCCAAAGATTGATTCAGTGAAGTAAGCAAAATACTACTCCCCCGACTCGTCGGCATACAAGCCTTCAACTCATCGATCTCGGTTTCGGTAACCGCATTAGCCCCATCGAGTACTAACAACCAATTCTCATTCCGTTCCATCCACTCCAGTACCCTACACGTGCATAAATCCAATCCACTGCGATCCGCATGCGGTGTAGTTACATCTTGCATAACCGCGCTGGGAAGATTTAGTTTTTTGTAGATGTGGCGGAAGCTATCTATTCGTGAAGATGGGGTTTGGGCGTTAACCCAGAAGATACCGCCGGTGTAGATTGAACGGCGGGTGAAGACGTATTCGCGGACCAAGTGAGTTTTCCCGGATCCTGGAGGGCCCCAGAGGAGTAATCCTGCGTTACCTTTAGAGCGACGGTCTTCGGTGAGGAGAATATGGTCAAGGTCATATAGGAGATATTCACGGGTAACCGGCGATTCGTTGGGGTGGAGAGGGACGGCGAATATCGGGAGGCTTGGAGGGAGGATTAAGCTAGATTCTGGGGAGTATTCTTCTGGCTGGGTAATGGCGGGGCCTAAGGCTTGATGTTAGTATCCCAACTTCGATACATACATATATATCCCACAGCTGCACAGACATATTTCAAGACCTTCACGGAATACAGAGATGGAACAAAGATACATGATTTCGAAAACGACATGATATATTAAGAAGATACGAATTTGAGAATACGATGGAATGGTCTATACTAACGTTTCGACGGCCCTACTCCTGCACTACTCCCAGAATCCATCTCTTCAACTTCAACTGGGCCCGGAATGCTTTGGAAACCAGATAACCTCCTTGGACTACCGAGCATAATCGACCTCGGAGCCCCAATATATAATCCGGAAGCACCTACCACCAAAACAAATGACACCAATTACCGGATTAGAATTTCTCTACTTATTGCCTCCAGCATTCAAACGCAAGAGCAATAATTGCAACATACCTCGCTGAACGAGGATTTCCTTAATCTTTTCGTCCGTGGCGGCTACAGCCGACCTTCTCTCTGATTCCCAACGCCCTGGGGCAAATGTTACAGCGTTATCAACCATTTGGCGAAGAATTCCAGCGACATCAGAGTATCCGGGTGAAGACTCGTCCTTGTATTTTATCATCGTATGGTGCGTGGCGTGGATTCCGATCTTTTCGGTGTTCGGCGAGTCAACGATGGCGGATGAGTATGGCACGATCTTTTCAATCGAAGGTTTTCCCACGTTAGATACTTGCAATACAATAGGTACATAGGCAAGTTAGTAGATAGGAGTATCTATACTTACAACTTCCCGCTGCCCAGTAGGTAGTAATGTTTCTATCTCCTCATAGAAGTATACAATTTCAAACGACGACGCCACTCCAGTGAACAATGTATTGATGTTCTGAAGAGTTTCCGAGTTTTGGCCGAGCATAGATAGCATTGTACTATCTAGTTTTACGCCAGGGAAGAAACACAAGAGTTTACGAGCGAGTGAGGCCCATCGTACGATGTCGGAGCCCATGTGCGGTGTTCCCATGAATAGGATTCCCTGCGTTGACACTTTGATTGATCGAAGACGTTCGTTGTGGTCTACTCCGCAGCTGTTGGAGTATATGAGTGCCTAAATGTTGTTTTAAGTGAGTATATGACCAATTAGATTCCCATAAGAATACCGAAAATATCTATAGACATACCCTCTTGATTAGAATGCCACCCAGCGAATGTCCGATCCATATAATCGGCCGTTCCGTCGAATTTTTCCCATCAATTTTCCTCTATCCAAAGAGAAGAAACAAAAAGTCAATCCCAGAAAAACTTCAAAAACACGTCGAAAGAGGTTTAGAAATTTAAACTTACACTTCGAAAATTATGCAGCCTCGATATCATGGTCTCGCTATGGTGATGAATCATATTCGACGTCGCCCCTTCAAACCACGAAGTAACCTTCGTATCATACCCGTAACTCAAGATTCGAACCTCTGGAATCTCGAGTGCGAGAAGATCGCGGGGCCATAGTACCGAAGGTTCCTTCTTGCCACCGGAATAAGTCCAAGTCTTGAAAGGGTCTCCGCCAAGGCCGTGAACGAGTATGATACTGTGTGATTGCAAGATATTTGAATTAGCTATGTAAGTTAGGTAATGGGTTGGGTGGATGGGCATTGTTACTTACTCAACAATAGGGTCGACTCCAGGAGATAGTACGTTGACGCCATATTGGTATCCCCCTGGGTCCGCCGACTGAGGTAGGAACCGGGTTAGAGAAACCATTTGACAAAGCGAGGCTTCTTTTGTACGGTGGGATCACTTGTTTGTTGAGCTGGAGTGTTTTATAGCGATGTTTAGAGTGGCGGTTAGGGCTTACCATGGACTTGAAAATCTTCGAAATAGTTTTGTAAGGCACCTTTAAATACTATTCCCGAAACCCTTTTAGCTGTAGCTTGTAGGTAAGATAATCTTAGGCGACCGTGATTATATCGTATATATGTTCGAAAGTCACAGAACGGCTCGAGGAGCCTGTGATAGATATCGTTCGCTCGGTCGCGGAAGGCGAGTCTAGCTAGCAGGCGAAGTCCTATAGCTTTCGAGGATTTAATTTACAAGATATTCGAGATTGGACTTGCGGTTAGATCCTGTAAAGAATCGGGAAAAAATAATGCGATAGTTTGGCGGAGAGCATTCCCTTGAATCATTTATATCATCGGGACCTGCATGTATCAGCCGTTCTGGCCTTGTGAATCGTCCAGGAACTGCTGACCAAAGGGGGCAACACAAAACCTATCAGGCCGGACTTTCAAAGCAGGGGCAAGGATGTGGGTCCGCAAGAGTATACATGGTGTATAAAGCATTGAGACGACGCGCTGCTAGTTCCTGGATCCTCTACCATCATCGGATTCTTTAATGTTGGGCGGTTTTTGGTTATTTTGGCCGATAGCAGCTGCCCAATTGCGGACAAAGGTTTTCCTGAATTGTTGTATTTTCCACTAGCTACCACTTCAATCACCGCACGGCTCATGGTACGCATAAAAAAAAAACGATACGGATAATATGATCACCGATCATCTAGATTAACCGTAATAGATTCGAAGCGTTAGACCAGTGGGGGGTCCAGGTGTACGGCTTCAGACGTTGCGTCATACCGTTTATCAGGCCACAGCAGGCGTGTTGGATTTTGGAGGGAAATCTCAAGAATCGGTATACCAGTATCACGAGGCTTCGAACTTGACAGAGCTTCGTCGGCAGGAAATTTAAGCTAAAGCACTCAAGAACTGGTATAAGAGAAGGAAGTGGCCTTGTGACCTCGTGGAGTTTTCCATGTGGCCCGTGTCTTTTTCGAGCATATCAACGGAAAACTCCTGAGCGCTGGAACTCGAGGTTCATGTGACATAGCATTGCATTGGGCTAAATTTCGCCCAGGTTGACCAAGAATATGCGAGCAGTCGCTTAAGAACTCGAAGCCCTGCGAAGTTTTTCTTTTTCGGAGGCTCTAAATTTCAAGGCGTCTATACAGGGGGTTTGTTGGATATTAGAACAAGGGTGTGTTGGCATAGACATTGCAGCGGTGCAGTGGCGCCCATGGCGTTATCAAATACGAGTATTATCTGCATAGTTCCGCATGCGGGGTTAAAACTTCCCAAGTTTTTGGTTTGTATTAATCCCTCCGCTGTAATAATGTTATCAGGCGGGCACACACGGCGAATGTCTGCTTTGGGGTTGTCGCACAGCATTGGGGAGGCCTCACACCCGCCGGCGGCCTTAGGCCAGCCAGTAATCATGCTTACTGGTATATACCAATATCGGTTATGCACTTCATGGGGAACAGATATATGAAGGTTGATAGGGTGTGGAATTGTTCTTAGGCGCAATTTCGCAAAGAAAGGAGTACGGCTGAAGGAACTGATAGGCCTCAAGCACTACAATAGTTTTCCTCAGCCATCAGGACACTAATTATAAGCTAAGAAACGGCCATATCCTTGTCTTTCTCGTTGCCTTGCATGCTATCTTCATGAAGTTTCAGTATCCTTCCCTCCAACCAACCAAAAGGCCTGCAGGAACAAGGCGGGCTTATTTCACTCTGGTCCTCCCTGGGCGTTTGGATATGTAGGTAATCCATCTTTGGATGTCGTCCCTTTGTTCCAGAAGCTCGACGGTATACCAGTTCTTAGCCAGTTCCATGTTTTCTTCACAGTGGTGGACCTAGTGTATTCGTTAGCTTCCCTGGCTCCCTAGCGTGAATTGTCTGGGGAATACTTACAAATGAGTGGCAGAGTCGACATAACCAGGCTGTATGTTTACGTGATTGTTAGAAGTCTTTCGCTTTATATTACCGATTTCGCAGAAGGATTAGACTAGTAGCAGACTGAAACTTACCAACGCGATTCAGCATGTACTCTGGATGTATCTTCTTCTTCAATACCCGGGCATGTGTAGATCGCTAGATACGATGTTAGTATAGTCGTAGGCGACTTGATATCAAGTGAAATCCTTACAGGTATCAGATGATGGTAACTAAATCCATGTTAGCCTTCCGATGCAAATGGACGCTTGCATATAAATCTACGCAGAGGGTCAGGGAGTGCCTACGTTAATCTAACTTCGCGGCCACATAGCTCGCATTCTAGCGGTCGAGTTTCCGTCCATTTAAGGGGCGGGGCGGTCGCCGCAGCAAGGTAATCCTCCAAAACCGATGTGGTAATCCTCTTGACGTCCTCTACATGTCGCGGAAACTGTTGTTAGCGCACATTCAAGCCTAGCATAGATTTGGACCCAGTTAGTGCGACTTGGAGGCGGAGGATCTAAACAACCTGCGTCATTTAAGAGCTTCGCGTCAACGATCGAATCAATATATGTCGATGGCAAGTTATTGAGGAAGCCCTCAGCCATTTCTATCGAACCAGTGTACCCGGTTTCGTCCGCCATTTTCAAATCATAGGTGACCTCCGTCAATTCCTTTGGAAGGTATTCATATAAATCGGTGGCAAGGAACTAAACAAAAACAAGAAGGCAAGTAGAAACGAATCAATGCATGAACACAATGTATAAGAACGCGAAATGCGCAAGCACATGGAGTAATATGCAATCCTTAATTCCTTACCTCGATGAATTCCGCCAAATCTTCCGCTTCTTTCTTCGCATTGACTTCACCGCCGTTGCGACTGGCTCTAAGCCTTGATTCTTTGGACTCAGCGAGTTCCTTATTCAGGACTGCGCGGACCAAAGAGACGGACATAGAGTCCCGAAGCATTTCGTAATAGGACCTGTGATCAAATCCAGACATCTTGACTGCGAAACGTAATGCAATGCACTTCCGATGGAGCTAAGATGTTTCAAAGTTGGGTAGGTAAAAAGGTATACCACTTGTATATGAAAAGTAGAGTAAAGAAAATCGAAGACAAAACAAAGAATATGTTATTTTTTGGATTTTTCCCGCCAATGGCTTTCACCTGGTGATTTGATATCAAGAACCAGGAGATTCCGTTCTCCTGGCGCATCTAAATACTTTCCCAGAGGAGTTGGTAGCACAGACGTAGTTTGACGTAGGGACAGGCCAACCTCAAAACAACACATTTCTCCCCTCAGCCCAAGGCAACATCTCGAATCGAACCCGATGGCCCGGCCCAAACCAAATCGAGAAAACCTCATGCTTTCCGACCCAAAAACGTTACAAGGCGAACAGATTACCCGAAATATGCAAGAGATGTATGGAAACATCTAGACATGTTTTCTGTAATCTCCAGGTACTTGAAAGATTTGGCATACAATCCTTCACCATCCAATCATTTTACCCTTGTCCCGGTCAAGCTGGGGATTCTTGTACTACAAACGGCATATGATGTTAGCGCAAGAGTCACCGAGCCGCGCTTTCGAAAGCTTTCGACTCATAATGGAGGGTTGAAGTGGTTTTTTGACTCACTAAAGCCAGCAAACGCATGATATCTGTCATACTTCCCGCTCTCGACTGGTGATAAGTAGGTGATTGTGATCATTTGAGAAGTCCCTTGCAGTGCATCCCCTACATACTAACGTTGGATTTTACAGCCGCAACACAGAGGAGGCAGCGTTCTGGTATGCCCATCGTCGAGGCGGGGTCGAACGACTCGAACTCAAATATCAAACGCCGAAGCTATGGTCGTTTCAAATTCTGCAAGCTAGACTAATAGACAAAACTTATATACATAACTTGAATATGATGTATTGAAATTCAGCTGCCGAAAAACACATTTAATCCCTCACAACCTTTTTCTCCAACCACCGACAAAACCTTACGCTCGGTGCGTCAAAGGTTCTCCAAAAGACATCAGCCGCCCAAATCGTTAGTACTGTATTGATTGCGAATACAAACCACGTGGCGGCGAGCTGCCATCGCTCTATACTGTTGGCCTCTGCATCGGTTGGATCGTCAATCGTTGCGTTGAACAACTTCGCGACTCCCACCGCTCTCCATGCTGAAAGGAGAAGGGTAAACGCCATAGATTGAAGCAATGGTCCGTGAACGAGGTAAAAAGCGAATGATATACGCCCAAGATACTGACAAATATCTGTGCATAAGAGCCTTTGGATATCTGGGAGATAAACTATGGAAGTGACAATCATTCCTGCCCCGAGGGCATCCCAAAAGTAAGCAGGTCCATCATTGATTTTATAGGTGATACTTTGGGGTGTCCAAGCAGTTAAAAAGGTAAATCCTGAAGTTTCGGGTTCATTTGGGGCACGTATCGGGTAAGAACCGATATATAATGCGAGAATGAACGCGGCGGCTTTCAAAATCTGAAAGAGGCGTGGGTATCTATCGTAGATTGTTTTGTAGGTGCTGTTTGGGGAGCCAAGATCGGGGTACTTTCTGTCGCTTTCCATTTTTAAATGTATTTCGGCGAGAAGAAATCCCAGCATGAATAGTGCGAATTGCCAACTGCCGTTGTACAATCCGAAGCCCACACAGAAAGGCAGGATCAGGTTCACCCGCGCCCACCGCTTCAAATGTGATAGACAGAGTATCATCAGGAATACGTATAATGATTCGCGGAACTCGATCGGAATTGTCCAAAGATGGCCCTAGTATAGTTTTCCCTCGTCAGTATTATCCTTTGGTAGAGGTCTGATAAATCTAGATCTGTGGCCACCTACATTTGTTTCCCACCGATAGTCATGATAGTCGTTGAGGAGAATAAGATGCACTGCATACTTGTAATAGTCGTTTAAAATCCAAGCAACCTGGTCATAGAGATAATCCTGCCTTGGAGGTCGGGTTAAGACCATCCCACCCTGTAGCCAAGTCTCGTGCGTCCCATTATATGGTATCGATTCATACCATCCAAACCATAAAAATGTGCCCACTAGTAGGAAGCTTCCTGCACAAGGCAACGCCAATCGAAGGTACCGTCTGAACGCCGAGCTTGCAAGGTCCTTTAATAAGCTATGGCTATTCTCAATCGACACTGGCTCTTTCATCAACTTAACACTTTTGACGGATAATGCGAACCCCGATATGACGAAAAAGAGGGCGACCATGGTATCACCGTTGTGGACGATTCGAATAATAGGCAATAGAAAGAAACTGTTGTTTGTTTGGGAGTTCCAGGGGTCTCGCAAGGACGGGAACCATGCGCCGTGGAAGTGGTAGCAGTAGACGAAGAGGCAGGCAATGCCCCGGAGACCGTCCAGCCATGACGTTGACTTCAAAACGTACCTCGGTGGCACCTTCGAGTATCGGTTGGATATAAAACTCGGGAGGAGGAAGGAGAGAAAGGCGAGCATATTTGGCGAAACCTTTGCGAAAACCCACCGAAGTATTGATTCCGAGTTATATTCATATCGTTCTTTCGATTTAGGTTCTTTGTGAAATTGTCCTGGGAGGAGCGTACTCGAAGACCAAGGTTTTATTAAGGAGTAGTGTCCTATTGACATTCCGCCAAAGCCAGTCTTGGAGTCGAGATGAAGTTATCGGCGTCCTGGGCGTTCCTAGTTCCGGTTTGTCTCTCAGTCTAGAACAGCCCTTCTGGGTCCTCAAGGCAGTCTATTCGGACGATAATTTTATAAAACTATTAAAATGGGCGAGGCGAGCGCTGATAGATACGTATACTTAAGTATAGATGTTATATATAGTGTTATTTGTGCCCATCTCACCACGAAGGGTCGATCAGGGCTAAATATATCCACTGGTTCTCAACTTATCCTCATGGACTATTTACTCTCACATAAGGTAATTACAGATCTTTTTTCTCAGTTTCGGCCGCCATTACGGCATAGCTGGCCATCTTCCCGATTCTCGTACTTCTACACCATCGTACAAAGGAATATCTAATTCTGGCTTAATACAAATCTGCAGCCACAAGATGGACCCCGTCTCCCAAGAATTCTACAAAACCACTTCCCCACCCTATGCGGCCTCTTCTGTCTGCCGATCGTATAAAGATCCTTATTAGGATACTGCTTTTGGCATACCCAGAATAACGGAACCCCAAGCCGTCAAGCTCAAACAAGACTATGGGGATAAGACCCATATATATCTTGGCACAGAACGAACACTGCTGCAAATTCCCTGCAATCGATCCTCGTGTCTGCACCTCGAACTGGGGCCATCGTTATGGTATGACATGATCCGTGGCTGGGGTGCTCGGGATTTCGTTTGTTTCGTTTCTCGAGTGGGGAGGACTCGGCTCGAGAGCAGTAGAGACGTTCAAAATTCCAACACTGTCAATGCGCCGCGGTTTAGCCTAAGCTTGACATATTTATCAAACAGCTTTTATACCTTCCATAGGACGGATCAATCATGTTATCATGTCAGTTTATCAACGCCACGGCAGGGATTCACAGAAAGTGTGGCAGTTTCTCGAGGTTTTAGTGAATCCCAAGTGCCGCAGTTCCGTTTTTATCATCAGATAAACCGACGTCAACCCACGCCAAAGATAGTGGGTCCACAAGACCCTGCTTTCAGGCCCGCAGATACGCTACTAAAGGTGAGCACAGGCAGTATATATGACCCTGCATCCGCACTAAAGTGGCTCCGAAACTCCAGTCAAGTTTTGCCTCCTCCACGTTTTCGCATAAACTTTGGATCAGCCGAATTTTTTGCGGTAATTATGAATGATTTGCACCATGGTCCAGTTTTCGACGCTAATATAGATTTGAATTATCCAGTGTCCTTAATATTCCGTTAATCCGTCAGACATGAGGCCTTACGGAGGGAAAGCCAGCGAGATTCCCCCAAGCATGGGGAAGTTGACAAAAAAAAAGAGAAAAATTGCGACAAATCGCATAAGAGTACAGCGGAATAATACAGGGAAAAATAGGATTGCGGAAAGATAGCATCGCTTTTTGCCAACAAAGGCCATGAACAGAAAATATATCCAAATCGCTAAAGATCGCTTTCTCAAACACTCGTGTTAACAAATGACGAAATTTTATGATACAGCGCTGTATCCAAAAAGTTATAGTTAGGGTCAAAGGCACAAAATGGATGCTGTGTTAGCAGGGTTTCTGCAGTTGGTCGTTCGGATGGTTCCCTAGAGAGATCATCGTTAGGTCTCGTGGGAATGGGTCGACTTAAGAGTGGAAAGACTTACGTTGTGTGACAATCCGCCATGAACGCGATGGCCTCGGGGGTCACATGTTGTGAGACATCATCTGGGACGGGAGGAGCCTTCTTTTCGGAGCCAATCTTGAAGATCGCACCAATGGTTTCCTCGTTTTCCCATGGTCGTCGACCAGCAAACATTTCCAGCACGACGCAGCCAACAGACCAGATGTCCACTTTAGCACTGTATCCCTGACCCTTCTTCGGATTGACGACTTCTGGGGCCATCCAGAAGACAGAACCTTGCATGTTGTTTGAAGCATCGTTACCATAAATATCTTCGGTCTTCTTACTAATACCGAAATCGGAAATCTTGCATGTACCATCGAGATCGAGGAGGATATTATCACCCTTCAAATCTCGGTGCAGGATACCTTCTCTGTGAAGATATGCCAGTCCGTCAAGCATTTGTCTTGTCAAATCCCTGACGACTGCTTCTTCGAATTTGCCATGTTTCTTGAGACAACTCCCGACTGATCCACCAGGAATATACTCCAAGAAAATACTGATGGAAAGTTCCTTGCGTTCACAGCCAAGATATTGCACGATATTTGCGTGGTCGAGATCTTTCATAGTCTCGATTTCCTGATTGAGTGCGTTGATGAGCGCCTTACGCGAGTCATTTGGTGTGACTTCAACTTGTTTGACAGCTAAGAATTCACCAGTCGTGGCGTTCATGCCCAAGTAGACCTTGCCATATGTTCCTTGGCCAATAAGTTGGCCCTTGAACCATTTGAATGTGGCTGTAGACGCATTAGCTCTATTTAGCCTGAATATAGAATACGAATTCACTTACCCTGTCTCTTGATGCCGCTTCTATTGTCTAGCGAAGCCGTCGCAGCCGCAATAGATGCAATCTTTTTGGCATGCGCTCCAGCTTGCAGCTCCACGAGCTTGGCGCCGAACATCTTTGTACTCTTTCTCCTCATAACGGTACTGTTACGGACGTTTCTACCCGTCTGAGTCCCTATAACGCTTGGCACTTTTCTTCTGGTGTCATGTGCTTCTCTGAAGGTCTCACGAATGGATTTCATCCTACCAAGTCCCTGTTTTCCAAGGGATCTTTCTGCAGTTCTACTGAGAATCTCAGACGCAGTCGCCATTTGTGGCTGAGGCTCCCTTGCCCTGCGACTTAAAGCACTAATAGTACTAGAATGACTAGCGGTGCTGGGGAGCGGGGACGCAGGAGGCGAGTTACTCTCTTCTGCGATAGCGTCATTAACCACAGCGGTCTCTTCTATGATCGGTTCGTCCAAATTAATATCCGGGAAGAAGGCGTCAAGATGGTGAACGAGTGTCTCAGCAGGTGGACGTGAGGCCCAGACATTAGTGTCATCCGCGTTGAAAGAATCCGGCCGAGGATATCGACTTTTGATCGGCGATGGTGATATGTTGACATTGTCGTCGCCTTGTTCGTACTCCGGGAAGGGTGATGATAAAGATCCTCGTCCATCGGTTCCAGAAGTTCCAGAGCTTTGAATGGGCGAAATAAAAGAGTCCTTGGATCCAAATACGACAGTTTTGCGAACAGCGTTTGTGTCGTCGTCGATGGCGTTCGGTTTCTCCGGGCTTTTCTTTCCACGTCCAGGGATAGGGATTTGGAAGAAGTCGTCACTGTCGTCTCCAGAGTCGTCTCCGTTCTGCGATGCTTCTCCTTTTGTTGAGTCGGCTTTCTCCACAGGGCTCTCAGAATCTTTCTGTTCTCTGGTTAGTGGTTTTTGGAAGAGTCCATCGTCCGAGTCGTCATCCGAGTCATCCTTTCCAGGTTTTGTTGGGGTCTGAGTAAATTTAATTTCGCTGTCATGGAAATCACCAGTGTTGAAGGGCAAGGGTGGCGGGTTTTCGGCTCCAGGACTTATTGCGGGTGAGACACCTCCACAGTACATCGAATCAGGCCGCAAGAACGAAGTAGTATTACCATCTATAGCCTCGGGTGATGCTTCTTGTGAATAGTCAGGAATCTTGAACAGCATATTTCCTTTCCCCCATGTGAAACCTGGACTGCTTGGGCTCCCACCTTTACCTGGGCTTCCGCCGCCAACCTTGTCAAAATTGACCGTCGCCATAGCTCTTCCTGATGTCAGCGTCAGTGGCGGAAGCGAGGTAGGGGTGGATTTGCTACTGGAAGCATCAGAACCCTGCGTGCCTTTTCTGGTCACACTGGGCTTGACGCTTCCCATAGCCATTCCAAAGCCAGCACCTTGAAGCCCCGCACTAGCCAATGAAGCCGCAATTCCGCTCGCTGACATCGCATCCACTTGGAGACCTTGTCTTTTTCCTTTCTCCAACATCTCCTGATTCGTTACGCTTCCTCTACCTTGATTAACGCTTTTCTTCCTAGATGGCCGACTCTTATCAACTACTGGCTTTCTATAGGACAAATACGGCAATCCCCGTTGAGTATTGGACTCAACGCTAGGAGGCGGCGGAGGCTTCCGGAGAGGTTTCCAGCTGTCCCGATTCTCCGGTTTGACATCATGTTCGAAATGCCTCTTATCCTCAAACGGTGAAGTTCGCGGATGGTCAAAGTCAACAACATGAGTGCTAACCTTGGAGAAGCTTGGAGTATTAGTATCAAGATCAATGCTCTGGTTCCTTCTCCGGATTTTCGCCGCCTTCTGGGATTCAATCGTCATTGTCCGCTGCTTATGCAGCTCGTTGAATGTCATTGTCGCAGCATTTTGTGGAGTCGCCTTTCGAGGTATGCTTGTAGGTTCCGCAGGCATAGACAACGGCACCGGTACCAGAGAAGTCATGGAAGTCTTTTCAGACACCGGGGAATCTGGATATGGCAGTGTCGACTCCCCTCCCGGCGAAGGATGGATAGGAAGGTCTATCGACGTAGCCTTCGAATGGGAGGGTGTCTTCTTACCAAATCCAGAGCCTACATTTATTGGACTCCTGGAACGAATGTCGTCCAAAGCTGTATCTATAGACTCTGCGTTGAGGCGAGCGCTAATTGGCTCCGTTATGTTTATTTTGGGCCCCGTGGATGCCGCTCGTTGAGGATCATTTCTCTCTAAGGGCTCTTCGGGCCACAACGTTCTGCCTCTTTCCAACGCAGTCAACGTTTCTTCGTCGTGTTGTTTCCTCGATGGCGAGGGCGGCACGGGCGACTGGCTACGGGCACGGACAATTGGCGTCTGTAGATTCGATCCACTGACGCTAGTATTAATTCCAAGACCCATGATCTTGCCTCCGGGTGGCGGGGCAGGCTCTTGGACATAGAATTTCACGCCCGCAAGGTTGTCGCCATGCCGCCGGCTCAGCATGAGCATCTGGTCCGTCAACGGTGCCTCTGATTTGTTATTAGAAAATAGCCTCAGTTAGTTTCGGAATAAATCACTTTACCATGTTCGGTCTGTCCAACCTCAGTGAGGTAGATTTTGGTTGATTCCCAGTCGTCAATCCCAACAATATGGCATATCAGTTTCCTAACAGTGTCCGCATCTGTAGCGTGAGTTAAATCCAAAAGATTAAACTGCTTTCCATTAGTTGTAACAAAAAATAATAGCGTTTTAGCTGAAGGACCAGGATGGAGTAGCCCTCTTCCTCGAAACTTCGCATCGTATTCCGACATGATCGAGGTAGCAGAAGACGGTCTGTCCAAAGACGAATCGCTTCTATTATGGCTGTTTATATAGGGCATACTTGGAGGCTGCATTCCAAATTGATTAGGACTAGTTGGTGATTCGTCGAATTCATCTTTCTGTTTCTTGCCCCATGATCGACCTATTCTAGTGAATATTGCCTTTCCACGATCTTTAACAGATTCCTTCCCAATATCCGGGGAGTCGTGCCCAAAGCTAGGTCTTCCCTTAGGTCGATTTTTGGTCAATATACTATCGCTGACTAATCGCGAGCCCTCGGGCCTAGAATGCGTTGAATCTGTAGAGTTTGAGTAGCCGTGCCGCGGTGCCAACGTAGCATGAATAGGTGATGGAGACGACTGAGGCGATCCAGGTATAGAAGGTTTACTATTTGGTTGAAGAGCTGGTGCATTTGGTAGAGGCAAGGACACATCAGAATTACTTGGTGAATGCCTTCTCCCACCAAAGTCTAATGAAGATAACGCGGACTTGGTGATATTATTCCTTGGGGGCTGTGTCACTGAGCGCATTTGCTCAGCCCAGTCACTGCCGGGTGGAATCGTACTGTTTCTATTCTGGCGTTTTATAAGACTCAGCGGGGCTAGAGTTGGCGATTTATCAGGCGCTGACGAGGACCCAGTAACAGGTGATTCGTCTATCGCGGGCGCCAGCGAGCGCACCAGCTTCTTAAGCCTTCGCGCTTCATAACGTTCCCGATCCTGTTTCGCGGACTGGCCATATAAGGACTGCACTTCAGGTAAGATAGAGTTGTAGAGAAGATTATAGCCATTAACTTGGCCGATAAGCAAAAACTCTTTGCCAAAAATGTCCAAATTCCGAAACGCATCTTGCCATTCTTTTGTAAAATGGTGGTCGCCCAGAAAAACTGTAACTTTTTCGATCGTCCACGATGCAATATCTTCTGCGGACAACGGCGCAGATGAGGATGGGGTTTCGCTCCTTACAGGTAGGACATGCGGATGCCGTGTTAGAGAAGGGGTGTGAAGAGTAAGCGGTGTCATAGCTTCGTCTATTTCTGGCTTCGAGAACACTGATGATGCCTCGGAGGGTTCTGAATCAGTCCTATGAAATGCTTCTCTAACAAGCTGTGATGGCTGAAGGGGTTGATTACTCTGCAGTTGAGGGGCCGGATGTGATGGTGGCGGCGGGATATGCGGGATTGGGGCGTGAGCATAGTTGATCTGTGAGGGTGGTTGCGCCGTGAGAGGTGACCCGGGTAGTTGATAGGGCATTCCATGTGGGTGATAAGTGTTTTGGAACGTTGTCTGAATCGTAGGTCGGGCTTCCCATTCCCTTCCATGTGTTTTCCCCCAAGTCGATTGCCAAGTATTTTCGTTTTTAGGGGGAGGTGGTGGGATACTAAATGGAAGGTTCGGGTTTGAGCCGTTTGGTTGAAGGGGCCGTGAAACTACACCATTTAAGTTAGCGAAGCCGAAGCGGGTCATTTCTAGAAGTTCCATCTACATACCATCAGGACCCGAGTGCAACGGTGTCGAGACATGACGAGGTTGCTGCATAGGTAAAGGGTTAAGTCCCGTGGGGTTTTGAGGCCTTGGAGGTGGATTTCTCGAAAGTGCACTTGACGAAAAAAGCGCCACTGGCGTCATGTTACCGAGATTCCCTAGATTGGACGATGGTATCTCGGTATTCGTAGCTGCCCTTGGTCGTCCAGACGGGCCTACAATCGGACTCGATGCATACGACGCAGGCTGCGAAGGGTCATATTGAGGTATAAGTAAAGTACCCGGGGCTGCCGTTGTGTAGGCCGGTGGGACATTCTGGAATGCGGCATTTGCCAACTGTGTATCTATTCGAGGATAACCCCCAGGCGTGCTTGGGACGGCTGGATGAGAGGTATGCGGTCGTGGCTGGTCCATTTTATTGATCGCCGCTTGAGGTCTTTGATCCAGATATACGAAGACCCGAGTTCCGCGCTCCCAAGGAGTATCTGAGGTTTAGGTATACTTGAATGTGCAAATTATCTGTGTAATCTGCCGACGCCAAGTCAGCAGGGTCCCATAATCCGTTCGTTGGCAAATCCAAAGGAGACTGACATATACGTCCTAAGGTATCATGATATTCTGGTATCGATTTATAACGGCAACTCGGAGGAATTTCGCATTCGTTGAAACAACCTCACAGGCCGTGCTGGAGAACAGCGGGAGATTCTGCAGAATTGGAGGTCACGATACAGGCAATTAAGCGAAAGCACAGACCGTGGCGAATGTTGCCTCCTCGCAAGTACGACGCATCGAAGTAAAAGATGTGATATCGTGATATCCAGTGCAGATTGTTATCGACGTAGTTCCTCAAGGGTGAGGCCTAACCAGTCCAGTTTGGGTAAGGGCTGAAACGAAGTACGATAAGGCCAAAGGTCGACTCCTAGTTGATGATGGAAAAAATATCGGATGAGGATGAAGGGTCCTCGAAGCTGAAGCTGGGGGAAAACTTAGACTCTCGAAATCGTCCGTCAAGCGGGAAACTCAAATCGAAAGCATAGAGGCAAAACCAACAAGCTCGGAAACAAGAATCCAATCCAGCTGATTCTTGGCTTTTGAGGTTTCTTGCAAGATGGGGCTCACCCCTTAGGTAAGTAAGTTGGGGAGTGAAGGGTCGAGCGATCGAGAGGATGGAAAGATGGGTCGGCGCGTAGGTCGCATGGACAACCCTTCCAGGGCAGGGGCTGGCTTGATAAGTCCGGAAAGTACCAAGTACTTTTAGGCACGCAGGTGCTAACGTATAACGGCACCAAAAAGGCTGTCTGTTGGTGGTATCGTGTATCTGCCGACTCGAGCCTGCATTTGCGGGGCACTTTCAAGGTGAAGAATCCTCTGTACATGTCTTCAGATGTAGAGAGCATTTTCATGGGATCGTTACAGGGCTCCGCCACCTTGCAATTCAATTGCGCATTCCTTGCGACGGGTCTTCAACCGCAGACTTGGCAGCCACATGCATGCGGGCGGCAGGCATGAGCCTCTGTTGTGGTTCTCAAATTGTTTGATGCTTGGCGGGGTGCGGTATTCTTTGTCCCGGCCTCTTTCTCTTCTCCTGTGCAGTGTCCAATTCAATACCTCGCGTGTGAGGGAATCTCGATGTCTGCAATCGTCTTGAGCGATAGATGAGGAATGCCCCTCAGATTTTTGTCCGGCAATTGAATAGACCTATATCAAGATAACATGTCAGCTAGACCTCGAACCCGCCCGTGTTGCATGTTGGATCGAAGTTGATGAGGCTAAATCATACTTTCTCACAGTCCGCGACGCTGGGATCAATTAGCCATTGTTGCATAGCTCTGCATAGCCGCCCACCTCTCCCGCTTCCTATATATAGTTTTCGCAGTTCAAATACCAACATCGACCTTTTCTGACCACTCTCCGTCTATCCCAGGGTAGACGTCTATAAATCTACGGACCAGGTTCCCAATGTTATACATATTAAGTGATAGATCGATAACATAATCTACAAGATACGATCTTAGAAAAGTGAGGCTGATAGACAGTAAGCCGCCCGGCTTAGTAGTTGCCGCATGCATATCATGATATCAATTTAGGTTTATGTAATCCCCCAATGGATATCAACCGCACTTTTGAGCATTTTCCCGTTGTAGGGCCCGAAGAATGAGATGGCGTTTCTTCTTTTTGAATTCCAATAATGTGATTCCGAGTCAACCTTGGATCTTAAGATGTCTTCCGGCCGACCAGATCATTCAAAACAACACCCAATTCGAACGTTGTTCATGAAACTTACTCCGGCGATCACATGAATTGACCAAACCATCAAGAACGGTCGATAAATTTTATTTTGGTTGGAATTAAACTAGAGCTTGAACACTTGCGTTAACCAAATACTCGAACTCCTTTTTATGCTAAATGTCCGTTCCTCTCGGAAATATATCCAGCAATAAGCCTAAGAGTTTCAAGCTTTTGTCCGCCTCGCGACGCAGTGTGTTCTACATTGTGATAATATTCATTCACAGCCACAGTCGATGGTGCCGTATACTCTCGTCGATATATATACGATCACATAATTATAACCAGAATAAGTCTAGCTGACACTCATAGCGCATTGATGTTTAAAGAAAAATAGCAAAACATAACCTGTCTCTGATAAGTCTCAATCTGGCTCCCTTCCCGGAGCCAAGTTGTGCCAGGTGAAGACCTTACACACTCTGCTGTCTCGGCCCACTACCTACGACCTAGTATTAGAAATTTCGCAAATACCAACATAGGACCCCAAAATTATAGTGAGTAGTCTTGAGTTTTCGATCGTTTGGAACATGGGATCGTGAAAGTGCTGTAGATATTAAACTTCCCGCCGCTAACACCATATGCCCCGGACCTGCGTGCTCATATCCTTGTATTGAACAAAGCTTCTCTTCCAATAAATGCAAAATCCCATCTAGATTGAATACAGGGCTTCCATAAAGATAGGGCAGGTCAGCTGTTGTGAAAAGACGAAGCTTCTCGTTTCGGCAAGCTACAACCGAGTTTTCGGCTAGTGAGACTCACGAATTCGGGAGGCCCAGAACGGTAAATCCGCACCACCACCCAGGCCACTTGAAGAGACAAGAACATTGACCTGCTCACTATGGTCACTTCGACCTGCACATCTTCGACTGTTCGTACGGAATGCGTCTAGGTCAGGTACCACTCACAATCTACACCTGCTCGTTAAGAGGTTCCACCTTTCTAACATCTAGAACATGTGCAGAAAAGTTTAAAATCATAATGCATTCTATTAAGTTATCGCATTTATCGCATTTATCGAGTAACAAGGAAATGCTCAAGGGTCCTTTGACAAGATGTTATAAACTATCAATTCCCTGAAGCATAAACTAGCATTTTCTCAATTCCCGCTCGAATATTTCGCGCGTGAGTCCGGCCGACCTTTTTCCGCAGATCGCTTCTCCATTCGTCTCCAGTCCTGGGTGTTGAAGTTGGGATCTCGAGGCTTTTCCATATTGATACTATATATGGATTAATACTCACTCACCAGCTAAACCAACAATATAAGCCTCTGGTCTTTGTAGATTTTGTTTTTGCTTTCGACTTCGGAAACCCCCATATTCCAAAATGGCCTTCCCGGACGAAAAGAAGTCCGAGATCTTCGACAACATAGCTCTCGAGGCACCTGACGACGCTTCCGATATCGTCGAGTACGATGAAGTGGAGCAAAAGAAAATTCTACACCGGATCGACAGACGGTTGGTGATCATAATCGGTGTCATATACTGTATCTCCGTGATAGACAGAAACAATATGGGCAGCGCGGCTGTTGCAGGGTAAGTGGATATGGGCCTTGTTCGAAATGTTCTTAAGTACTCTAAGTGAAAGTTTTCCCTAATCAATAATCCCGACGAAATATAGGATGACGAAAGAGTTGGGTATGAACGCACAAAATAACGCCTATGTAAGTCCTCTCCCTGCTTATTAATAAAATACACCTTCATCACCCAGCGGGCTCCTCGCGCAACCGGGATGAGTCGACGAATGATGGCTCGAAATATCGTGTTGTGGGTGTTGCAATTTCGAGACCCCAATGGAGATCAGTTAATGTGACACAAAGCGCTGACCTTTCCAAGTCGATCGCTACCTTAGTTTTCTTCGTTACGTACATATTTTTCGAGCCACCTGGCGTCATAGGATGTCGCAAATTCGGCCCACGTCTATTCTTACCAACTATTTGTCTACTATGGGGGATTTCCGTCACATGTATGGGATTCGTTAAGAACTGGCACCAACTGCTGGGAATGAGACTTATTCTTGGTGTTTTTGAGGTAAGTAGTATTTGTACGGATATTAGATGTCTTATTATTAATTATTTGCTCAATTGAATGGCTAGGCCGGTTACTTCCCAGGAGCTTCATATCTCCTGAGTACTTGGTATAATCGATGTAAGTCTATACAAACCAAATCGATTGGATTCGCCATTCTAACTCGGGAATTTTTTGGCGTCTAGATGAGTTAGGCAAGCGTTTTGCAGCTTTCTATGTTATTGGTTCCATTGCTTCCGCCTTCTCCGTAAGTTTTGTATCACATTCGGATATTAACAACAGAGGGATGCTGGGGCTAATTAAATACCTATCGTAGGGTATTTTGGCTTATGGATTAATGCAGATGGGCGGCGCCGGCGGTATATCTGCCTGGGTAAGTGGCACAACAAGTAGAACACTGTATTTGAGAGGTAGCTAATATAATCTATCATATTATATAGAGATGGATCTTCATCATGGAAGGTATCATAACCTGCATGATCGCTGCCGCCGGCTTCATCTTCATCCCACCCTTCCCCGATGACCCAAATGCCCACAAAACATGGGGATTCCTCAATAAATCCGAAGTCAACCACATTGTCCGAAAAGTTGAAGCAGATCGCGGTGATGTCCAGCCAGAGCCCTTTACCATCGGAAGGTTCTTCCAAGGAGGCAAAGATTTGAAGGGCTATGTATTCGGAATGATCATTTGCATGTGCACGATTCCGGCTTATGCGCTGGCGTTCTTTCTGCCTATTATTCTTAACCAAGGTGAGTCTTGATTTATCTATTCTGTAGATAAGAGTCTGATAACTGACGGTAATATCTACAAAGGAATGGGCTTCTCTGTCGCTACAACACAGCTCCTCATCGCCCCTCCATACCTAGTCCAAGGTTGCTACCAATTCCTATTCGGCTGGATCAGTGATAAATACAGAGCCCGAGGCCCATTTATCATCTTCAACTGCCTTCTTCAAATGGTTGGACTCGGTATTATGGGTAAGCCGATCTCAGTATACTATACTATAGCCTCCAAACTACCTCGTTAACGATGCTAACCATATTAAACCGAATGCATAGGCTGGACTACAAGCAACGGTGCCAGATACGCCGGCGTAATCTTTACATGCTGCGGCATGGCCGCAAATCTACCACTTACTTTTACATATCAATCGAATAATATCCGCGGTCAATGGAAGCGAGCGTTTTCGTCGACTATTATGGTTAGTATGGCGGCTGTTGGTGGTATTATTGGTAGTTTGGTTTTCCGGTACGTCCTCTGCATGCACTTAACGTTCTGAATTTAGAAAGGAGTTAGATACTAATATGATGATACTTTCTGTTTATAGCCCGCAAGATGCTCCGAATTATAGACCTGGACTGTATACTTGTTTCACGGGGGCAGCGTTGACTATGGTTCTGACCCTTGGGCTTATCATTTACTTCAAGTGGGCTAATAAGAAGGCAGACCGAGGGGAGAAGATCTTGGAAGAATCTGAGAGTTTTAGATTTACGATATAAGTTGATTATATGATATCATTTCTAATGGTTGGATGACATGAAGACTTTGATACGGAGGGTCTTCATTTGAACTCTAGGGGTTTTGCCCATAATACGGAAATTAAATTTTATTTTTTTAGCTGGGATATACTTGTGTTTAATAGTCTATATTTGAGTATATAATGACGGAGATTTGGTCTATGGAAGAGCTTTTGTTACGGATCTTAAAAGAAGCTTAGCGGTCATCATGACGCAGAAAGTATGAAGTTTGTGGTAATTTTTGCTGAGCAACACGACAAAACCATACATTATTTTAGTGTCGTCTTCAAGCAGTACTGCAGTCTCGTAACCAGAATTTGCTTAGCAGAACAAAGGATTTGTCTTCAGCCACCCAATCATTAAAATCATAAAAGCAACATATAATTCTCATTAACCTGTCCTCCTCCACCTACCCTAAACCTAACCCTCCTCCATAGCAGCTCAGAGATCCGGCCAAAACCCCTCCTCCAACCAAAGCACCTGCCTCCAAACCTCCTCACACCTCCTCCAAATCTCACTGCCCTTTTCCACCCCTTCCTCCTCCACAATCCCATTAACCAACTCTTCCAAAGTATCCACAAACCCTTTAAAATCCTCCGAAGTCCAATTTGGAATAAATATCCTCGTCATAACATCTCCTTTCCCATCAGTATCTTCATCTTTACAATCCTTCCCTCCCACCTTTGCACTCATAGTAGTAGATTTATTATCACCAGCAGACCGCTTCGCAAACCCCCAAGCATCAAAATAACACCTCTCAGTAGCCCACAACACCGTCATCCCTTCCAGCAAACTAGCCTTCGCACTCCCCGCCCCCGCAAAAAGATCTTTATAAGCCCTAGTAACCGGCAACACCTCAACTTCAACCTGGGAACTCCATCCAAACTCTTCTTTGAGGACTTTATCAAAAAGTGCTAATTCGGTTTTAATATTTGTAAGTGAGAAGATTAAGGTGTCGGTTATTTTCCAGGGGAGGGTGGTTTGGCGGTTCGAGGTTGTGGGGATGGTGAGTTTGGAGAGGAGGGCGCCGATGAAGGAGATGTAGGTTAGGGCGTAGTGGCGGTCTTGGAGGAGCCATTGGAGGAGCGGGGTTGTTGGGAGGGTACCCGTGGCGGCGACGGTTAGGAATGGGTGCTCCGTGGCGGATTTGTAGGCTGTTGGGTCGAGGGTTAGGAGGTGGGTTGTTAGAGTTGTGTTCATAGTATTGGATTCTGGAGGCGGGTTTGATGAGTGCTTAAAATATACAAGTAAGTGTCGTTGGGAAAGAGGGCTCACTGTGTGTATGCCCGGGGCTTGAAGTTTGGTCCGTCATTTTTTCCAATCGTCGGTGGGGGGGTAGGGTCTAATTTATATTCGATTTATAATATTTACGTTTGATACGACCATAAAGGGAGAGGAAAACACTAGTGCTGAAATACTTAACACTGTGGAATTGATGTTGATATTATAAGGTACTTATCTAAGACCCCGCAGCCATGGGCTCGAAACAATACCAACGTGCATAGGTAGACGGTAATCTCCACGTCAGAAAAGGGCCCGAATCAAACATTTCTGTGTAAGCAGGCTGGTATTCTCCAGCTCAGACTTAGGAATGGAATGACGTTGGGTTAAACTCGGGGCCCAAATGGAGAGCTCCCAGACCATCAGTAGTACCGCATGACGGAAGCGAGGGGCAAAGACGTGCCGGTGCCGCACCCTGCATTAGCGCTGCCGACAGTGACAAAGCTGTACCTCAGCTAGCGTTGAGCCCAATGATTCACTCACTACGTGTGCTATGGTAGTCAAGTTTGAGTCCAAAAACTAAAATCGAATATATTCCATCCCTTATCGTACTTGAGTAATCCCATTACCGTTATGAAAATACATATGCAAGAGATGATGTAAAAGCAGCCGAATGTTCCCCAATTCCATTAAAATACGTTCCGTCGACAATTACACCGCGACTACTCAAAAAAAATCAAAGAGCATAGGCAACAACACCAATGAAAGACCGAGGGTATGCAATTTGGAACCAAGTTGAATCAGTTTGTTGTACAAAGAAGCCATATCCTTTATCATGCGAATATATGAGCAACTTATTTAGCCTTGGCCAAACCAGCTCTGTTCTTGCCCAAGTCATAAATGGAGTAGTATTTGCGCAAGAAAGCGTCTCCGAGGATGGCCAATGGACCTATTTATCAAACACGTTAGCGCAACCGATTCTGGCAGGTTATTATTTCGTAGAAGCTTACCAAGTCGGGCTGGCATATCAAGAGGGGTGATAGCACTGATGCAGCTTCCCTGGAGGCTCAAGGTGTAGTCGGTGGATTGGATGGTGAAGTTGGTACCACCGAGGTTGAAGGTGAGGTCTGGGAGATCTGGAACCTTCTCGCATGGAACAGTGTATTGGCCGTTCCAGCCCTTTGTGGCGCCGATAGCGGCGTTCCTAATCGGAGAGTTAGCACGTACGCAATACAATTCACGGAGGTATGTTTGAAAACACTTACAGCATCTCGGCGTAGTCGCTTGGGAGAGTGATGAGAGAAGTACCGGTATCAAGAACGGCACCCCAGGAGTCTAGCTCAGAGGTCTGATCACCGAAGGTGATGGAGTCAAAGGAAACCTCCCAATAAGCCTCCCTACGGACGTCAACCCAGGTGATATCACCGGTGTAGTGGCTCTTGTCGATACCACCGAAGACAGCTTCGCTTTGATCCTCTTCCCTACCGAGGTAGAAGGCAAAGACTGGCTCATCGATGAGCTTCTGGTTGACCATCTCGTAGAATGGTGGAGGGATTTTGTTCACGGAGATAGTGTCATATCCCAAGCCGAGGATACCATCGAACTTGCCGAAGGCGAAAGCCAAACCAGGTTCTGGATGATAGTTAGCAGCTTAATCTCAGGGAAGGGGTTGATCAACTGCCACTCACCCTTAGTGGCCTCAGCGAAGAGCTGGTTCTTGATGGTGAGGTCACCGATTGTGAGGGTATCCCGGGAGATGAAACCCTCCATGCTTCCGGATCCGTATTGGATCGAGAACTCGGTGCCGTTGGCCTTGTAGGTCGACGACTGATCCGAGTCGTACTTGGTGTGGAGGAAGCAGGCGATGGAGCTGCATTGTTTCGATGGCACCCACAAGTTGGAGCTACCAGTGTCAAGGACAACCTTGAAGGTCTGTGGTGGTGTTCCGAGAGTGATTTCGGAGTAGTCTATGAGAGAAAGAGCAGTGTAAGTCCCGGAACACCGAGGAATGACGTAAGCAGGGTTGATCTGGGGGATTTACATTGAGCATTCAAGAAGTTCTATTGACAGCAAAGAAGATCCGTTAGCAAGCGAACATTAGCAGGACAGTATCGGTTTGAGAAGGCAGCTTACGTTGACAGGGACGGTGTGGCCGCCATCGGCATTAACGTCGTTCACAAACATCTGACGGTTACCCGCCTGGTTGATGTACTTCTGAGCCAAAGCCTGCACCTGGGTTTGGAAGTTCTGGCCGAGCTACGAAAAGGAGAGAAGACGACATGTTAGCGAGAGGTATCGGGGAGTGAGCAAGTGGTAGGAGCTGCATCCTACCATAGTCTCCTCGACGGGAATCTTCTTGAGAGGCATCTTGTGGACGCCGGCGGAGGCGAGGCCGGCGAACCCGACAGCGGTCGCAAGTGTGGAAACCCTCATTTTGGAGACAGACTGGTTATGTCAAATAACTATCTAAGTCTTCGTCTTCTTTAATCTACGAGGATGGAACTTCTAAACGGTGATGCAAGAGCGTGGGTTTGGTGTACAGCAAAACAAGCAGTACTTGGTTGAAGGAGGTTGAAGGAAGAGAAAGGGAAGATGGATGGCTAGAAATGGCTGGGGAACATTTATGGGGGAGGCGAGCGAGAGGCGATCGGGAAACGGGCGGGCGTGCAGTGCCTGACACGACTCACTTCCACTTAGGCGCACATAGGAATGGACGGACCAGTCCAGTTCCAGGCAGGCCAGTCGGCGCTGTCGTCAGCCCGACTGCATTAAACACTCCAGCATGACCACTGCCTCGCATGCTCAGTAGCTAGTTCAACCAGGGGTAACTGACGACAGAGAGAGGCACTTTATCGCCAAAACAGACATAACATCATCACTGCTGCGAAGGGCAACCAGATCGGGATGGTCGCTGTGATGGCGCTGGCTTGGCACCGCAACCATCTTGCACGTGAGACTAGTCCCCTTCCAGCACTGCACCGCGAACCTCCGACTTGAAGCCGGTGTTCTCGCGATGCCATTATATACTACATAGGTACTAAGTACTTAGCCTTATATTCACTTATTCCATGAGTAGGAAAGGCATATAGTATATGTCTACTGTCTTATCTATCTCGAATGTCCAGTTAATCCATCTCACGTAACACTTTCCAACTACAACTTCTGATTAAGATACTTGTACTCTACGATTCCTGTCCTACAAAGCCCCCAATATTACCATCGATACCCTTTCCCTTTCGTAGCATCACCGACCATCCAAGCAAATCAAATCAAATAAAACCTCGTTTCACAAGCGTGCCGTCCTCCGTTTTCCCATCCTGCATAGGGACCTATTACCGTATTCAAAAGATCCGGGCTGAGGTTGAATCGAATCAATTTCGAACCTCAACCGATTTCACGGCTGCTTAGCTTAGGCAAACTGCCTGCCAACCCACCCAACTTTTTGTCGCAATTGCCAACCACGCCAAAAACAAAATGTCGAAAGCAGCCTCAAAGGCCTTAATGAAGGCTGCCAAAGCCGCAGTCGACCAGCAGAAATGGGACGAGGCACGAGACGCTGCCCTCAGAATCGTTCAGGCTGATGCGAAACAATACGTGGGGTACACCCTAACCCATCCAGGCCCATGCGAATACCAGAACCCTCCCCAAGTCTAACCAGTCTCTCCCCATCGGTACACAGACACATATATCTCGGATTGTCCCTATTCCGTCTCCACGAGGTCAAAGATGGCGAGAAAGCGTACCGTGACGCGATACAGCTGAACCCTTCCGAAGCACCGGCGTGGCAAGGCCTGGTACAGTTGTACGAGGAAACCCAGCAAATCGACGAGTACCTGGATACTGCGATGGAGTTAGCCGTCATCCACATGAACAAGTGAGAGCATGGACCTACACCGTCGATTGCTGCTCTCGCTAATCAGCAGCGTAGAGAAGACCGGGTGAGGTTTGATGATTTGGTAAACAAAGTCTTGCAGCTCGTTGAAGCTAGAGGCACACGAGCACAGGTATGCCTTATGTCACGGCGTCCTCCGTGTATGAGCCACGAGCTTAATAATTCTGGCGTATATATAGCAAAAGAAAGCTTTAAGTTTACAGCTGCCGGAGAGCCCTATTTACGAGTTTCTCGAAGCATCGTCGACACATTCCGTTCCCCCTCCGGACATTACCTACCAAAAACTCGCCGAAATTATTGAGACCGAAGAAAAGGAGCTTATCAATACCCAGATAGCTGCCCGGAAGTCCCGTCTGGGTGCGACTGAGAGAAGCGTGACCATTCAGGTGAAACAGGAAGTCTGGAAGAAGTCTCCCGTAAGGCCATTCATGAATAGTAAAATAGGACGACATTCTTTGACGCTCACCTATTGGTAGTTACAAGATTTATACACGAAAATCATCGATTGGACGAAAGATGACCAAGTCAGGCGGGATACAGAAGCCAAACAGCTTAAACTCGGATACAGCTACCTCGAAGTCCTCGGGGCATCAGAGAAGTCTGACCAACGCGACAAGGTATTGGAATGGGCGAACGGAATCGTGATTCTCAAAGTGCCTTACGAACTTGCATGGAAACTTGAAATTGAGTGGCAGGATGTCGACAGTATTGGTCGGTGGCCATTGTTTATGAGATTCCTCGAGTACCATTTCTGAAAGTTTTCTAGGCGACTATGACGTAAATGTTCTCAGAAACTACGTCGACCTGTTCCCGAATACCGGCCTCGCGACCGTGCTTCGAGCATTCCTCGACTCGGAAATATCTCCGTTCCCGGCTGTCGAACCTGAGGAGCAGGAAGAAGACGAAGGGGGAGTTTCACTAATCCAAGACATTGGACCTGACGAACGTCTCGACTTCATTATTGTACGGTGCCCCTTAGTGTTTCGTTCATCCAACAAAATACTAAAAAGCGCCGAAGGATGGGTTGGATAGGGATAAAACGTCCATTCTTGGTCATCGAATATTAGGCGAATACTACCTCCTGCTCAGCGAGTACGAAAACGCCGTAGATACATGTCGAAGGGGCCTTACTGCCGTCGCCAAACAGGCCCAAATCAGTGGTCTCGTATTTCAGAAGTATAGAGTCTGCCCGCCCCCCTTGGAGATATATTCCCTGAAATGCTGATTTCGCCTGGTAGAAATTCCGATGCTATCGCGGTTCTTCTTGCCACGGCACTTATTCACTATCAAGCGCCCCGGCATCACAACGAGGCAACCGCCTCGTTTAAAGATGTCCTTACACGAAATCCCAAAAATACTGGTGCCTTGATTGGGCTTGGGCTCATTCTTGAGGATCAAGGAGAATTCGAACAAGCGGCTGGTTTCCTACGGCAGGCGCTTCTCAGTAACCCGGATAATCTCAAGGTTATTTCAGAGGCCGCATGGTGCGAAATCCAACAAGGCCACTATGACTTGGGTATTGGTGAGCTGCAGGGATGCTTAGAGCGTATCACGGGAGTAGACCCCCAATCAAGGGATCTCAAAGCCCAAGTTTTGTGGCGGATTGGGTCAGCGTTATGGGATTCGGAGCCTGAGAAGCGGAATAGTCGTGAGGGGGCATACTACCATTTCATGCAAGCTTTGAGGAGCAATCCCAATTTTGCACCCGCTTTCACAAGTTTAGGCATATACTATGCCGATATCGCCGGAGATCTCGAACGAGCCAATAAGTGCTTTCAAAAGGCGTTCGAATTGTCTTCGGGAGAGTACGAAGCTGCGGAGCGCCTCGCCAGGAACTTTGCGGACACCAAGGATTGGGAACTTGTTGAGATCGTGGCAAGAAGAGCAGCTGAAGCTGACAAGAAACGAACGACGGTTGGAAAGGCTGCATCGTGGCCGCAGGTTGCCCTTGGTGTCGTGGAATTGGTATGTTTTTCAACTAATCGATACTCATGAATTTTACACAGCTGATAGCTAGTAGAACAACTTAAACTTCCCGCTGGCAATTCAAGCCTTCCAAGCCGCATTGCGAACCTCCCCAAAAGATGTTCATTCATGGATCGGTCTCGGAGAGGCATACTCAAACTCAGGGAGATACATAGCAGCAACCAAGGCCTTCAAACAGGCGCAAACCCTCGATCCCGACAATTGGTTCATCAGATATATGATGGCGAATGTTGAGCGAGAGCTTGGGGAATTTGACAACGCCTGCGACGGCTATCGAGAGGTATTGTCGAAACGCCCAGGCGAGTTTGGTGTCGTTATAGCCCTCACAGAAGCACTTGTCGCAGCTTCGTTCAATAATCTCAACACTGGACTATTTGGCAGAGCCGCTGCTGCAGCTAGAGAAGCCTTGCAGGTTGCCAAGCAACTCGTGAAAACCAACCCGGCGGCTTTTAACCTGTGGAAGGCAGTAGGCGATGCGTGTTCGATCTTTTCATGGGTTCAGAGCCTCCTTGACGAGTTTCCAGCAGATGACGTTTCAGAGATCCTCACTACAAATATTGACAAAGCCGAGTTCAACATTTTATCTGAGACGGACGATGTCGGAGCATCCGTGCTTGAGACTTACAATGATTTACCACTACTGGAGAAGTGTCTGCTTGGGAGTGTCCTAGCATACAAACGGGGTATATACGCATCTGCTGAAGACCGACATGCCCACGCTGTAGCATGGTATAATTTGGGAACCGCAGAGTATCGCGTTCTATTATGCCCAGAGGATCGCCTTACCAAATACCGAAAGGCTGCTATCACTTGTTTCAAGCGAGCGATTAAGCTCGAGCCTGGGAATAGTGACTTTTGGAATGCTCTCGGGGTTGCTACGTCCGATGTTAACGCCAGAGTAGCCCAACATGCGCTTGTAAGAGCGTTGAATATCAACGAGAAAGTCAGTAATACACCACCCCTCCATAGACTGCACCCGCTGACATAGTTCTATAGAATGCTCGGGTATGGACCAATCTTGGTACTTTATATATGCTTCATGGAGATTATCAACTCGCAAACGAAGCCTTTACTCGCGGCCAGTCTGCAGACCCGGATTACTCCCATGCATGGGTTGGCCAAGGCCTGGTAGCTGTTGCTACCGGGCAAACAACAGATGCTCCAGGACTATTCGAGCATGCATTCCAACTTTCGGCCTCGGAGAGCTATTCTAATCTCGTCAAACTACAATTTGCGAGTGCAACGTTTGACGTGCTTCTTGAGCAACACCGCACTGATTCTTCATTAACAAGTTTGCTGAACCCGATGTTCGCATCTCACCAATTAATTCAGCAGAAATCAAAAGATCCGATATCGCTCCGCCTCGCCGCGTTATACGAAGAACGAGCTGGTGATTTTGAAGGCGCCGTAGCGAAATTATCCCAGGTCTGCGATATTCTAGAAGCGAAATACGAGGAATCTGAGGCAACCGAAGATTTAATCATGTATGCGCAAGCAACCGCGGACAGAGCACGAAGTTACTTGGGCCTAAAGGACTATGAAAATGCGATCGAAAGTGCAGAGTTATCGTTTACACTTTCTCAAGACCTTGAGGTTCCGAAGTGCAGGTTATCAGCGCATCTTACCGCAGGTTTAGCATACTATTTCACAGGCAAAATCGATGAGAGTTTGGAGATGTTTAAGACCGCGTTGACGGAATCGAATGAGAATCCGGATGTTGTTGCCTTGCTGGCGCAGGTTCTCTGGGCTAAGGGTGGAGACGATGAGCGCGATGTGGCGATGCAGCAGTTGATGGGAAGCATTGAGAAGAACCCAAGTCATTTGTTGTCGACTATTTTGTTGGGCGTGATTGGAGCTCTTCAAGGCGATGAAGGTATCGTAGAATCAGTTATTGAGGATTTGGAGATGGTGCAGGGTGTTGGGAAAAGAACGGATGAGGATGTAAAGAGAGTCAATAAGTTGTTGTTGACATTGGGAGAGATTTCGGTGAGCAATGATAAAGAACCAGTATGATGGAATTTCGACTAATCTGTGATCTCTAGGGGCGGAACACATCGTCGATATGCACAACAGCTATCTTCCTTAATCCGTCTAACAGTGCGGCTTGGAAGTCACTAGCGGATACCTCCGATGAGCCGTTCCCGGCGAATATGGCGTTAGGTTTGGCGCTGTCCAAGACGATGCCGGACCTTGATGACCTTTGTGAGGCACTTGAGGCTAGTGGGACCATTGATCATGATCAGATGAGTTTGGTGATTGCACCCTGGAGGGCGGAGGGGTGGAAGAGACTTGCGCAGGATGTTGGGGCGTAGATGGGGCTTCACTATTAATCGGCAGGGGGTTATCTGTATATATATGGATGAGAATACGAGTGGGGTTTTCTAAGGTATATATTCCTATTATTTCGAGGGATTTAGACTCTTCGAGAATGGAAGAATGGAAAAGGAACTTGTTGTTCCCGTGGGATTTCCGTAACAGGGAACCTGCGATGATCAAAAATACCACAAGCTTATAATCTTAAGTGTTGACAAAGGTATTCGTAATCAGAATTCGCAATCAAGATTCGCACTTCTGCTCGCTGGCTTACGAAACAAAGAAAAGGCTAACATGAAAGATCCAGTATCTATCAACAAGAAAGTTCAAACTAGAAAGTAAGCTGCATAACATTCTGCGGTATGGTCCTCTGCACCCTCTGCCTTGTGGCCTTTAACTCCACCTTCTTTAGCATAGCTATCGCACTTCCTAAAAACATTGCCTCTGAGAGTTCTTCTTGTCCTCCTTTTAATTCTAACGTTGCCTTGGAATCACTTATGTTGATTCTTCCTACTATTCTCTTTCGTTCGACTGTTCCGCTTGACCTTCGATTCTTTGGTGGAGAGCAGGTTAACACGAAGGTTGAATGAAGTCTTGCACTCGATGACGTCCCTTTTCTGGGAGGTGATAGTGGTGGTGTAGTTGCGCTTATTGATTTCTGCCATCTATAGGAATTACCTGACGGTGCTGTGAATTTGGTTCCTTTCGGGTGGAAATATTTGTGTGAAGATAATGTGATTGTTTCTTTCGCTGGGACGAAAGTGTCGAGGAGGATTGATCCGACTTCTTCCTGTACTCCTTCGGTTTCGTCGGTTTCGTCGTTACTTAGGGTTTCGGATTGTAGTAGGACGTGGTCCCCATCTTCTTCTTGTTGTTCTTCATCTGCAATTGTAAATGACGAACCAGTACCAGTAAGGGTTTGAACGTCTGAATCATGGGGGTTTGCAAATGTGGTGATTGTTTGACGGCGGGGTTTTAAAAAGGATATTGAAGCGACTTTTTGGCCTTCTACGGTTGTGAGAAGGGTGTTCTGGGTTGATGGGTCGAAATTGAGGGTATAGGCAGGTTTTGAGTTGACGGTTCGAAGGGACTGGCGGTATTCGGGTGGTGAGCCGTCAGAGAGTTGGGATGGAAAGGATTGAGAGCGGTAGATTGGGATTATGGGGTTTTGAGGGCTTGGAGGGATTGATGAGAGTTCGAATTTTGTGGGGAGAGAGGAAGGGGTTGGAGTGTATGGTGGGAGGTTTGAGGACTGATTGGAAGGTTGAGCTTGTGGGAGGCCTGGAGTTGCGGAGAGGGTTATTAACATGTCTTGATACATCGTGAGGACACTGATTGTTATAAATGTTTATCTGTTTGAGAGGGATAATTTGGAAATTGTGTTCGGGGATAGAACAAGACGATGAAGCAAAACTTCAATTGACTAGAATTTTTCGATGTTGGTAAAACGAAGAGATTGATTTGGTTGAAGACGATTGAGTAAACTGATTGATTAAGCTGATTGATTTCTGATTGACAGTCGTTGAAGTCGAGGGAGAGCGACGCAGTTTATATACACGATTGCAGAACTGAATTCATGAAAGAAAAAAACTGCATACGTATATCAACGATTACGAAAGCTCTTTCCTCGGAACATCGTCTCGAACACGATGCACGCTATAGCCCTATAAGCTTACGGTCATCTGCGATATCAGTTGTTCTTCAACCGCGAAATTACATAATCGATATAGATCACCCGAGGTATACTTTGGATACAGCAGGCTATACACCCCTTCGTCATTAGGATCGGGGGGTGTGAGTTGCGTATACACGGTCTTAACCATATTAAGACGATCCTAAGCTTCTCAGGATCCTAGCTAGGATCGCACAGAATATAAATTTCCAAGTTAATTCTTTTTGGTTTCGAAGCTTTTCCGCCGGGTTCGAAAAAATTTTGCGGGTTTCTGGGCGCTTGAGGTTGGGAAGAGGACGGCCTGATGGGTGGTTACGAAGTGGTTGGTTACGTACGTTTTTGGTAGCGAGCATTAAAACTTGGTATGAAGTATGTACCTCGTACCCTGGTGGGTCTAATACTTCGGACGGATAGAGAGAATTTATCCAGCATGGCGAAAGCCCTATCTGTGATCCACGATGATTAATATCGATTCATGCATCATGGCGCCTTTGAATTTTCGCGGTGAGGGAAGTTTTTGTGTATGTAGCTATGCTATGTAGACGGAGCCAAGATCACGGATATTCTGTCGACTCCACAATTCCATGCATATGTGGGGCGCATGTTGACTCATGATCGAGTATCAATCGCTTGCGATTCTACCGGCCCGGTAAGCTGGCTGAAAAAAAAGTATTAGAATTGGAGGAAAAAGAGGTATTCCGAATACGCGCGTTCTAGGCAATTGGGTTATAACGTTATAGCATTCAGAGATTTATAATGGCCTGACCCAGCGCTTTACACCCAGCGCCTCGTACCCAATGGCATAGACTTTTCGCCTGGCCTGGAACTCAAAGGTTCGAAGGCTCGAACAACACAAAATTCCGGTTTGCGAATCCGTCGCAAACTACTTTGCTGATATATAAGGTTAGAGTTCTAGACATGAGTGTGCATGGAACTTACTAAGGTCTCTGATCTGTGTAACGCTTGGGGGCTTATTAATTCCTACATGATGTCTAGATCCACTACACGGGGATTCCGGACTGGAACTCTTAGCTCCGGTGTGGCGCTCTATCTACAGACAATTAATCAGCAATGTCGGAATATGTACTTTCAGAACATTGAAATAGCTTTACGAAAATGAATTGGAGCGCTGTCCTATTGTAGCGTCATCTTTTCGACTACTTAAATCCGAAGATTTTCCGTCCAACGTCGATGCAGGTAGATATCCAATTGTGATCCCGAGAATGGAACCGAGTAGTCAGCCCAAAGATAAGTCGCTTAGCCGCCGATTCCACTGGCCTCTACAAGCAAGAGGAATAGGAGCTTTCCCTATGTGAACTTTGAGTGTGTGGAGCTGGAATAAGAGCTGGAAGGCCTTGTGACATTTTCGAGTTTGGAGATGTGTTGCAATGAGGTTAGCTTCCATGTCGTTGCCCTAGCAGCCGTGTGCCTGGAACCAAAGCGAGAGATGCCGCATTTGGTAATTCACAAACAAAACCCACCATGTTGACACCCCCAGCTTCACGACCTCTTTGATGCCACCTTCTACGAAGCTTCATAATCTATCTCTTCTTCTTCTATACATCATTCATTTACCAAACCTCTATATACCCCCCGGTTAATCCGCCACAATGGTCCGCTTAACACTAAACCAAACGACCCACGAAGAATGGCTGGCACAAAACTCAGTCCTGTCTTCCTCGAGCAGAGGCGCAGAGCAAGACGCAGACGACACAACCTTCTTCAGTTGTGACGAAGAATCTATTCATGAGGCAGAGCTCCAGACCGAGTCAGTGCTAAATAACAAACCATCTCAAGATCAAGAAAACGACATTTTACCAGCGGACGACAGCGATGACTTCTCAGTTGAACTCTCAGAGGAACTTCAAGTGCCCTGCACTCCCCGTGCTCTGGCAATCAGTGATGACGATTCTGAGGATGAAGACGTGATATTCGGATCTCGCAGGACACCATTTGTTCTGGGAGCCAGGGAACCAGCCTCAAAGAAATCACCAGAGATACCGATAGCCATCGACGAATCTAGCGACGAAGAAGAAAGTGATAGCGGCTCAGATTTTATGCCCAGCCCACCTCAGAAAGTTTCAAAGACGCCTTTCAGTGCTAGTAGCCCTGCAAAATTGAATCGAGTGGCTCCAAAACCTGTTCCTGTATTCTTGCGACGATTACAGGGTATTCAGCATGAAATGCCAGACAACCAAGTGCTGGAAGAAATAAAACCCACCCCTCAAAAGCAGAGGCCACGCATCACTCTGAAAAGAGATCCAACTCTATCTGTCGCTTCTTCATTGCCATCGTTGTTATCCAATGATGAAATCGACTGCTTGAGCCGTGAGATGGGCGATTTGACCGTGGATAACGACCACGTTCTTGAACAGTGAGTATAAAAGCCCTAGGTACGGTAGTGTAGTCCGAGACTAACCCCCTAGAAGTACCCCGAACAGATTTAGACGCCCACCAAAAATCGTTCAAAGGACATCGTCTAGAATTTTCGATCTCTCTGATTCTGAATCAGATATCGAGAACGAACATATACCAATACCTTCCACCAAGAAGCTCACTTCTACTCCCCACCGAAATCTTTCAACAGCTATGACACCACGAACAACATCAAAATCAGGCAAACCACTCGCGCCAAAGACGGTGGAGAGACTACGCAAAAAAGAATTTGAGGAGAAGAAGGAAAAGATTGCGAAGGAGTACTTGAAACTTTTGGATGATACGGTGAATAATGGGGCTGTGGAGAGACTTACTGCCGCAACAGGAGGGATTCGGCTCGTCTGGACGAATGCTAAGCAAACAACAGCCGGGACTTGCCAGACGATCAGGTATAGCGCAGGTTTAGGCGAGGACAAGACCTCTGCTTACTTTTCCTGCGTTATCACTTTGGAGTCTAAGGTTTGCGATGACGTTGAACGCATCAAGGATACGCTTGCTCACGAGTATACTCACGCTTGTGTCGACATTCTGGAGATCGACCGCAGACAACTTAAGAGTGAGGGACCACATGGAAGGTTGTTTAAGACGTGGGCGAAGAAAGTAGGAAAGGCTATGAACATTCAAACGCCTGAAACCTGCCACAACCTCGAGATCAACTATAAGTTTGAGTACCAGTGCACACTGTGCGATCGAGTTTATAAAGCACATAGCCGAAAGCCGGCATGGACGACCTCCAAGGGCTGTGAACTTTGCAAAGTACCACTCGTCCAAATTAAACCGGTGCCTCGAACTGCTAAGGGTACTACGCCCTACCAAGCTTTCCAAAAGGAAACCTTTGCGAAATTGAAGCAGGATCTCCCGCCTGGTACACCATTCAGTCTGGCGAAAATGCAAAAAGAGGTTAATAGATTGTGGAAGGAAGAGAAGTCAAAGGGCGAGTCGGGGGCAGGAATTATGGAAAGTCCCACGAAAACCGCGAGATCAGCGAGATTTGAAGAGCCCGAGGTGTTCGAGATTGTGGATGAAAACGAAACAAGCTTTACGAGATTTGAGAAACTTGTGATCACGATTGATGATTGAAGCTACGCTAGTGTTTTGTATCGGAGTTGGGAGCATGTTGCATCGCCTTGTGTCAAGTTCTATGGGACCATCTAGCATGTATATGGAGTTTTGCCGTCGTAGATAGATTTATAGAATGTTTAGCAGCTGATTCTAGCTAGTCTCGAAGCAAGACGAGCCATTGCTTGTTCTTTCTAGTTTTCCTCTGTCTCCTATGCACAAATTAAGCCGAGTCGTTGGTACCGCAGTATCTAGATACGATCTCGATACCCGCTCGTGCATGCAGCAAGGCGCCAAGTTGCACTCCAAAAACTTCCTAGATTTCGATGCTCTACCTCGTTCGGGTTGATTTACGAGATCAGTGTTGATCTATTATACAATTATTTACATGTATGCTCCCGTATAGATGTATATACATTTTATATCCTGTATAGTAGGTTTATGATCTGTCGCAATACTGAAATGCCGGAAGCATCATCAGACCCTAGTAGCACATTCGGATCACCGCCTTCCTCAAGGTATTTTAGCCTCAATTCATCTCGCTTTTGTCTGTATTTGATGGTTATTATGGAGATATTGGCCAGCAAGACATCCGATCTCGCTTTGACCTCTGGATATTGCTTGTCGGCTTCAACGGACGATTTTCTGTCAAAATACCCAGCAGTATGGCTCCCAAATGCCGCGCAAGTTGCAACACCTAAGGCAGAGCCTAGCAGATAAAAGGCTAATCGGGGCCTAAAACCAAGAGCATTGAACCTGCCAACCCTATTCTCGAGGTCCCAGAACTTTGTCAGGTTGCGCCGGTACATGTGTATAGGAGCATACCCGCCAACGATTCCGCCAGTGATCAGGCCAGCGTAGTTGTTCATGTTTTTTCGCCCATCCAAGTTTCTTATTATTGCTTGATCTTCTGGCGTTGCTCTATAGATAGTTAGTTTATCACATGGCTACCATATGTAGAGTACTACCAAAGGGTCATGGGTGGACATACTTTGTTAATTCTGCACTTATGAGACCTGTCGTCTCTACACTTAATTTGTTGCTGGATTCCGCGAGTTCCTCCGGAGTCATATTTGAGGATTTTTTTGGCAAACTCAAACTTAGAAAGCAGAAGTAGGCGCTACTCTTGAGGGACCTTTCGATGGGGCGATATCGATAGCTAGAGTTTTGAAGCTTAACGAGGAAGTTTTTTTCACAATAGGTCGGTTCGCAGAGGAGTATAAGAGGGAGGATTGTAATCAGTTAATAATGCCAATAGCTTCGTGTCTAACCGGATACAAAAGCTATGGGGAGGTAACGGAATGGGTTCGACGTTTTGCGGATGAATTTATAATATTTGGTGTCGCTGTTGTATTTCGTTGAGGTCGAAAACTCGGGTTTATATGCAATCTCGGAACTAAACTGTGGGGTTTGTATGATAGTCTCGACACTAGCTAGTCTATAATTATACGAGAGGAAAACTTACCACACTTAGGCTATCTATTCTACCGGTTATCTGAATCTCCAGTTTGCAGGCGCCAACCAACTTCACAGCCCGTTCGTTCTCTTCGCATATATGCATGAAGTAGCATTTAGTTTTGATTGGGTTCTTTGGGATTTTCTGATGCCGTGGCACCAATGCAACGTTATATATAGATACCCATTTATTGAAACGGACTACTAACTGCATGCCAGGCAAATGCCACTTATTTCACCATTGTCGCCCAATACACTTATCATAAGTGTTACTCGAAAGATGTTAGGCCATTCGATTGCAGCAGATTTCACTCAACTTTAAACATGGGTATTTTACGTAATTTACATATCCGGCGCTAGCACCAGGAGTCGTTTTTAGACACAATCTTCCGCAGATGTCAAATAGCATGCTCCTATACAATCAAAACGATCGAGGAAACTCGGGCGGCGGATTGTCCGGGGGCGGCCAGGAATCAAGGCCTCTCGAGTTCTCCTCATTGCTACTAGTATCCACACCCTCTTTCTCCGACATCTCAGCATCCAGTTCTTCTGCGTGCTTATAATACGTCCCTATAAGCTTAACCACCACTCGCCGCTCCCACGCCCGAATCCTTTTGACCGAATCAGGATGCTTCTCCAGGAGTTCTCGAGAAACTTTCCCGGCGTACGACCCGCCCACAATCCCGCCTAACATATACCCTCCAACACCGAGGGCACCGAAGGTAATCGCGTTCCTCGTGAAAGAGGGTCGGACAGCCGGTGCAATGTTCGTGATCAACTCCTCCCTCCCGTCGGCGAAGCGTACAGTCGCACCACTCCCTTGCATCGCCCGAAGGTTACGAAACGCCAGGCCTCTGCGACGGATTGTAAAGATCGCGTATCCGACGCCTAGACAGAGTCCAATCATCGCGCCGTTTTGGGTATACTTTTTACCCTTTAGCCGGGCCTCGGTCATCAGCATTCGGTCTTGTGTGGGAAGATTCAACGGCGGGTCTCTTCGATAATACGGTCAGCAAAGGTGAAATATATATATATATATATATATTTTAATTGAAAGATTATGGAAAGGGTGATAGTACAGATCGAACACCGTCATCTGCCTTGAAGCCTTTAGGTCCTGGCCAACCCGCGACGCCACCGCCAGCATGAATTCGGTGATATCTTTGAAGCCCATTGTGGAGGTGTAGGAAGCAATGGGCGTTCCACGTGGTGAGGAGGTTGATTCGGTTTTTTTGTTCCTACATGTGGAGGATGTTGAATTTGTTATGTTGTTGTCCGCAAAACGTTATCTCGCAGGGGACTCGGCTCATGATCGAACCATCCCGCTCCGTGTGGAGATAACCGACGTCATTGATCCCTTGGACCGTATTTCTACACATTTGTTTAAAATATTCTGACTCTATTCGAGCAAAAAACTTATCTTACTTTACTTGGCCATATAATACATGGAATATACAGACGCTTTACAAAGACGCCTTTTTTTATTATTATTCGAGAATGCCGTCCCTCACGCAAATCTACAAAACCTACATCCAAGCTATAAACGACCGTGACTGGTCTCTCGTCACAAACCTGGTTCACCCCACAGTAACCTGGAACCAAAAGGCCTATCCGGCACAAGAATACATTACCCTCATGACCCGGGCTACAGATCCTGCTCCGGATTTAAAGTTTAATATTGATATTTTACTGGCGGACGAGGAAGAACAAATAGTGTCTGTACGGCTGTTGATCAGAGGGACGCCCGAACGAGAGTTTTTGGGTTTGAAGCCGAATGGCAAGAGTGTGGAGATCGTGGAGCATGTATTTTATAAGTTCGCAGAGGGAAAGATCAAAGAGGTTAAGACGGTGATTGATATGGATGGATTGAGGAATCAGATGGTGGATGCGTAGATATTTGTACGACGACGGGTGCTTTGCAAGTCGTTGATAATTCACATGGTATCGGTGGAGCTATTGAATGGTTTGAGGGGTATAAGGCGGCCGGTTGCCGGTTGATTGATTGAATGATTGACTGTTGGTGGTGGTGGTGGTGTGCAAAGGCTCAAATTGAAGGAATGACTGCATGTCGCTGTTCTGCTAAATATTCTGAATATAACGTAAAGCTGGTTCCGTAAACCATCTTCTACAAGCCGCTGACGCTTCGTGTGATACTTTGACTCTATCCTCCGTCCTTACTATAGTCCTACTCCTCGTTCACAAACAATCCATAGTCTCGGATGTTAAAGGTTTTAACGCCCTGTTCGATGATATCGAGCAGATTCTTCAATGGCTGGGCGGCATTATCGGGTGTCCAGACATAGTCTGCTGGAATCCCCTTCACATCCTCGTAGCCAGGTGGGCAGAGCGTCGTCTCGGCGGTGGCTTCTTCGAACGAGTGTGGCATATTGGCCGTGATGACGATATCCGTCTTTTGCTTCTCAAGTCGGATGATGACAACTGCGAGAGCAACGAATTGCGATTCGTGTCCGACTTTGTCGCGACGGTTTTCGATGTATGGGGTCGTGAGGAGCATGGCGTAGGCCGGGAGGCCACTGATGAGAGATGCAAAGGTTAATTGATGCTCATTCCTTTCTCTTACAAGATGCCTGTGATACATACTCTAGTTGTGGTGCCTCGCCGGCGTCTAGTCTCCAGCTCTTCCAAATCTTGTAAGGGCTTTCCTCAAAGGTGTCCGTGAGATGAAACTTGACAGCTTCTTCATCATCTTCCTTCTCAACCCTTTCGTTGAGTTCGAATATCAAGGTCGCAAGACCGGTTATATCGATGAAACATTCCTGGTTATCTGGTACTTGACGGATGTTGCTATATTACGAGGTAGAAATATCGTTCCGCCGTGGGTGTACGAGGTTGGTTAAATGGTCCCAGTAATTTTTGTTTTTTATATTGTAGATTTGAAAGAGAAGTTCGAAGCCAAAGGGGAGCAGAAGTTTAAACGATCGAGCAGGCGCGCGGGAACGAGCGTGGTGCCTGATCTTGGAGGACCGAGGCTTTTAGAACGCAGAAGCAATTGGCGGGGATGGTGGGGGGTTTTCGACTACAAACCTGAGGTCTGTCCAGGTGGATGGGACGTTGGCGGTAATGGCGCCGCCGAAGAGTTCTTTCTCGCTGAAGCTGAGGGCTTGCATTTTGGCTCTTATGCTTTATGTTTCTGTGGGTTTGGGAAGGTATTTGGGATTGAACGAAGTTCAACTGTTGTTTGAAGGTGAAGAGGTGAAGATGGGTTTTTTTTGGTGGTTTGGATTTTGATATCGAACTCACTTGAGAGGCGACTTCTCGGCCGACTTTAAGTAGGCCTAATTTGGATCCTGCGAAAACCAACAACTCCACCGCAACTATCAACAGGATCCAGCTGTAGATTCATACAAGATGAAGCTTAGTAATGGTGCATCGGATGAAACAATATCAGGCCGCCCTATTGGCGAGAGTCTTGTAATTTGCTGTACCTGCAGCTATTTGTGAGTCAGGCTGGCGGAGAGGATCTGGTTGGATTGTGTAAGCAATCGCATATTAGTCCGCAGTGTCTGCGGAGCTGAGGCATGAAGCATGAAGCTTGATCAATTGAGGCATAGTAACTACAAGGTCGCAATATCAGACTCCAACGACCTTGAGTAAGTTCGTACATATACACTAGGATATGCTTTTTCTAGATCTGTGTATTAGCAGAAAATACCACTCATCATATGCGTAATTGATCGTATCAGTTGCCTGGATAGATGGTATGGGAGAGCTCGATCAGATCTCGCAATTGGTTTGAATTCATGAAAAAAACCTTGCCTGGAAGGTAGTAAAGCGGTCTACGAAGTACGTCCTGTATAAGAAAGACCTGGACAAGGTGCCCTCACTCGCAATCAAGCGACTATTGTGCACTACGGTCTTGAAGATCTCAGTATGCGTAATTTGAGTCCTCTCATTCCTCTGAGTTTAGCCTCAAATCCAAACATTCCTTCCACGAAACTTCCAAACTCCCAAGCTTAAGCTCCAACTAGCATGAGAGGACGATTCCAGGCCTCGGATACTTATAGAAAAGTAGAGGCATGTGTAAGTCCGTTCTTATCTGGGTAACATCAGTCGAGGTAATTGCTGACGTACGCAGGCCATAGACTCGTCCTCATCACCAGACCGTGCGCGGACACAATTCGAGATGTCCTGGTTGTGGCCTGCGTTGCAAAATTTGCAAAAGTCAAGTTCGAAATCCAAGAGTTCTCAAGACTTCTTAGGAGCTCTTGATGTGCATCACCGCCAAAGCCACCATGACACCCTTGTTGGAAGAGCGCAGTGGCTTCGTACGTACCAGTCAACGTACGAACTCGATCTCGCCGAATCGATTCGCGTCGATACGATCGAAACTGGTAGCTTTCGCGAAAGGCGTTGTTTGAGGCTATCTGACTAAGAATCGTCCAAACATACTGCATTGAAACGATCGAGCACCAGATGGGCTAGCTAGATGTAGACGTAGCCTAAAAGGGGATTACGATAAGCTGCGGCTTAGACGGTTTCGGTTTCAGCGACGATGACGACATGCGCCTTCTAGAAGGACGGGTGGAAGTTGCAATATTGGCTTCCATCGATTCGGGTGCATGCATATGGTAGTTTAGATGCAATCTGAACTCGAATGCCTCTTCACTGGTCGGTTAATTAACCAAGTTAATGGGGATTGAATGCTGACGATTGAGAACCGCCTTGAGGATGGTCTGAAGGAGCAAATGCCGCCCAATTAACGTTAGGTCGCGGCTTGCGGAGGCCAGGGGTCGATTTTATGCAAATGCTTGACTAGGCCTGGCCTGCAGGTGATGCCGTGGGATGCATAGGACCATCCGGGCGAATTGCATCATTGGACAGGAACATGCCTTTGGACCCATTCATTGCGGTAGCACTGAATTCGCAGCATACTCTGCAGATTGGACAAGTACACACATGTAGGTTCGACGGTTGATCGATCGGTCATGATCCGTGATAGGTGTGCACTATCATATCAGATCACTCGAAAATAGCATGGCCACTGCCATACAGCCTATCGAACAGATACAGATACAGAACGGAACAGCCTGGCGGGGTGGTGGTATTAGTGGTGGTCGCATCCTTCACCGTTCCAGTGTTAACGTTATATTTTGTGCGCAGCGACGGCGGCCAACTGTGCCCCCGATGCCCTGCTCTGCACCGCTCTCCGCCCTCTCCCTCCCTGCCCGTCTCGCTCGCTTCCCGCTCACATACACCACACCACACCACACCATCAGCGTTAGCATTAGTTAGCTAGCCAAACCAATCCGCACTTCTTCCTCTATCTTTCTATCTACGGGCCACACCAAGCCTGGATATCATTCCTCCTTCCCACGGTGATGCCTCGATCATTCGGGGGATTGTAAATGGCAGAGCTTCCTCCTGCCATCGACCACTTTCACATTCCTCTTATTTAAATACATCCCTCTTGTCCGGCTCTCACCTCTGCTTCAAATCGCTGCTCGCCTTGTTTGAACTTCATAGCGTTTTTGAGTTAGCTTCGACATTTAGATCTTTTGATATTCGTTCGACCATCGGCACTCCACCACTGCTCTCTTTTCTTAGCCCTTACGAAATCCGGGTACTCTCACTACCGACCATCGATAATCCTAATTACGAATAACTATCGGAGCTCGCTTCCATCAACAGGTAAGCTTAAAAAAACGTCTCGGAAGTTCCTTTATCCGCCTTGCTTCGTCTTGTGTCCCGTCCAAAGGAGTCACGCGAAAGCAGGATCCAGGTGCAGACACAAGCAAAAGTGCAGGTGCCTCAACTTCAGAACATCATCTCGAGACTTGAAGCTGCTGAGCCGGCGACCTTTTACTTTTGACTTTTTGCTTTGCGTCGCCTTGCGAAGGTGCTATTGGATGGGTATGCTGACTGTCGAACCATAGGTCACACGGACCGACCAATTTGACACCCTCTTTTCTGTTATCTGCTCTACCGCCGCCACACCGCAAACCGCACCCCAAAACCAAACGTACATACGAAGTGCGACTCCCTCTCGTTATCCGTAAAATAATACAAAAATGTCGTCCGAAGTCGAGGACCGGCCAACACGGTTGGACCGTGTTGATCTACCTCAGCGTGCACGGCCTAGATCCCACTCGCCAGCATTACCAGATCGTTTCAAGATAGCTACCGAAGATGATCTCAAAGATGTGACATTATCAGCTAAAGGAGGAAACTTTAGCATGCATCAGTCCGTCTTTCAGATGATACAAGCTGCTGGTTCAAAGGTCGATTTTCATAGATTCGATTCCGATATTGACGAAGAACCAGAAGAAGAAGATAGTGGTGATGAAGAAACAAAACAAAGGAAGATGGCAAAGAACTTTGTTGTTAAAGAAGGCTTGAAGAGTGTCAATAAGGAACGCACCCAAGCTCCGACAGACCCGGAAAAGCAGGACCTCGCAGCTTCCAAACGGCTCAGCGAAAGTAGATTCACACCAAAGAATATAATAAAGTCGATACAACAGAAACGTCATGATAAGAAGTCGAAAAATACGTCGAGTTCAGCAGCTTCGACAGCGGCCTCCGCTTCTGAAGATATCGGCTCGTCGACGGAGCTACCTTCTAGCCGTGAATCGTCTATCCTACCCTCCGTGTCACGATCACCAGCCGACGAGGCCCCTAGCTTGGCCCAGTCGACGGTAACAGCCACGAACTCGGCTATGGAAGCTGCCCAGGAAATAGGGAGCGAAGATGTCTTATTCCCGGAGTTTTCAATCTCACCAACTGCGCTCTCGGAGAAAGTCCAAGTAATCTTTGGACTTCCCGAGCTTGAAGAGGTGCAATCTGGTATGGCAAGAACACAACCCTAGATAAAGACATGGCTAACCGTTATAATTTAGAATACCCATGTTGGTTACTCAAGACTGTTCTCCTTCAAGGATATATCTACATTACGGACCGTCATATCTGCTTCTTCGCTTATATGCCGAAGCACCAGGCATGTTTCCGCACCGCCTTAGAGCGTCGTTTCTGAAAATCTAACCATCTATCTAGGATGCCGTTCTAAAATCCGGGCACTTCTACAAGCGCGGCCGGAAAAATCCTCGCTACGGACGGTATTGGTTCACCCTGAAAGGAGATGTTCTCTCTTATTACGCGGACGCTTCAGACCTTTACTTCCCGAGCGGTAACATCGACCTTCGTTATGCGATACAGGCCTATGCCGACGAAGGGAGCAAGGACCATACTTTTACGCTTGTTACCAATTCACGAAAGTACGAGTTCAAAGCAGACTCTGCCACAAGTGCTATCGAATGGACAAAGGCTTTAGAAAAGGTTATCTTTCGGATACACAACGATGGTGATAGCGTCAAGGTTGTCATTCCTATTGAGAATGTACTTGAGATCGAGAAGAGCCCTGTTATCGAGTTCGCCGAGACATTTAAGTTGAAGGTTGTGGCCGATGACGAAACATATGCCATTGACGAAGTGCGTATAGCCTGGTAGCCGGCTTAGATTATCGCTGACTAACATACGATCTAGTACTTCTTCTCTTTCTTTTCGTTCGGTGCGGAGGCCTTCGAGCTTATTAGATTATTGGTGGAAGATACAACGGCACAGAAGATCCCAGAGCACCTTCTAACCCAAGGAAATCCAAAGCGAGCAAGCTTAGGGTGTTCGCCAGCCCGCGAAATAAGCCCTTCGTCACCCACTGGGAGGTCTTTGCGACATTCACTTGTGATTGGAATGCCCGCCTGGCCAGCCGCAACAGTTCCTACCAGAGGCGCAGACGGTCCCGTTACACCATTGCTCAGAGAAGCGGTTCGAGATACTCTACTTCCAGTGCCTACTTCTCCGGTGGTCGGTAGTCCTCGAACCAGCGGCGAATATGCTCGGCGAAGTATGGATGTGGCCAACCGGCGAAGTATTGACTTCTCAAGGAAAAGTTTCGACGCCAATGAAGTCCGGAGCTCTTCTATTGCTAGCGTTTTCAGGCGGAAAACAAAGGGACGCAAGCCTTCTCCGCCGAGATCGGCAGCAGCCTCCCCTTCGCGGGAGATGTCATCTAGTTCATATGTGAAGTCGATGCAAAGCGAGCCATCATCGTTGGCCGAGTCATCTGACGCCATTCCAGTATCTTCAGAAAGCGAGGGAGAACTAGCGGCAAGTCAGTTTCTATCGAGGAGCGATGTCTTCCAACAATCATACCCAGCTGGTGTCGATCCTTCCGGTATCAATAGGGGTAGGTCTCCGACCTTGAAGGATAAAGCGGGCACTATTGAACCTCTCCCTGCACCACCTCTTAATATTCACCCCCCCTCAAGAACTGCCACAGATATCGGAGTGCCAATCTCAGGGCCATCTGTAAAGAAAATTGAATCCTCTCCGGGCGAGTTAGGTCGGCCCTCTTTGGAAGAGAGAACTTCTTCCGACAAGAGGTTTTCTTTGCCCAGTCCTTCCTTCGATGTGTACAGAGTCGGATCGTACCCCATCCGTTCAGCCCAGAACATTGCGGACTGGATGAAGCGGCGATCCAAAGGTGTGGCAGCTGGAGGCATGGGCTATTTTGGTAAAGTTTCGGATATGTGGACCGGTGGAAGAAAGCATTACGATGAGCGCGGACCGACGTCTAACGCTGACGCAACCGGAGACGTGGACGCCGATGATGAGGACGAGGGAGCAGCCACACCATCCGAACGTTTCAGACAGAGGTTCGCACTCCCTGAGTCAGAGAACCTTATTGCGGTGTATTTCGGCTATCTATCGCGCGTCCTGCCTCTGTATGGCAAGATTTATCTTGGTGATCAGCACTTCTGCTTCAGGAGTATTGTACCTGGTACTAGAACGAGGGTATGTAGTCCTATATTCTTACGGGAGTGTTTCAACTCGCTAACCTAGAAACGCCTTAGATGATTCTGCCACTTCGTGACATCGAAAACGTAGATAAGGAACGAGGCTTCCGATTCAGCTATCATGGGCTCGTGGTGACCATTCGTGGTCATGAGGAGCTGTTCTTCGAATTTGCAAATCTAGAAAACCGGGATGACTGCGGAAGTACAGTGGCAAAGGCTATGGATAACGCTCGACAGATGCGGGAGAGTCAGCTCATTACTCCTGAACAGAAGGCCAACGCGGAGATCGCGAAACGGGAACACGATATGCTTCAGGAAGCCAGGCTGGAGGCCGGGCATCTGGAGCATGAGATGAAACTTCCGCATACAACGAACGAAGTGGCACACGGTCACAGCATGGACGTGCCGCCGATAGTATTTGACGACCCACATACCTCCATCGTCCACTTCAAACCGAACGAGCCTTTAAGGTTCACCTGCTTGACAATCGGGTCACGGGGTGACGTCCAGCCCTATATTGCACTTTGCAAAGGCCTCATCAAAGAGGGACACAAGGCAAGAATTGCAACTCACGCCGAGTTTAAAGACTGGGTGGAGGGTCATGGTATCGAATTTAGGGAAGTCGCTGGTGACCCTGCTGAGCTGATGAGAATCTGCGTCGAAAATGGCATGTTTACGATTTCTTTCCTCAAGGAAGCGGCGGGAAAATTCCGAACGTGGATCGACGAGCTTCTTAGTTCAGCATGGACCGCTTGTCAGGATTCCGATGTTCTGATAGAGAGCCCCAGTGCAATGGCCGGCATCCATATCGCGGAAGCGATGAAGATCCCATACTTCCGTGCCTTCACAATGCCTTGGACTCGAACGCGTGCATACCCCCATGCCTTTGCTGTCCCTGATCACAAAATGGGAGGCGCATACAACTACTTCTCTTACATCATGTTCGACAATGTCTTCTGGAAAGCCATTGCTGGCCAAGTCAATAGATGGCGAAAGACGGAGCTCCATCTTAAGAGCACTAGCCTCGATAAGATGCAACCGAACAAGGTTCCATTTTTGTACAACTTCAGTCCTCACGTTGTTGTCCCCCCTCTGGACTTTAGTGACTGGATCAGAGTTACGGGATACTGGTTTTTGGACGAGAGTCAATCAAACTTCGAACCTCCACCAGAAATGATCGAGTTTATGCGTAAGGCAAGAGAGGACGGGAAGCCTATTGTTTATATCGGCTTCGGATCGATTGTCGTGGCCGATCCGCAGGCGTTGACACAGACCGTTGTTGATTCTGTCGTTAAGGCCGATGTTAGGTGCCTGCTTTCGAAGGGATGGTCCGATAGATTGGGAAGGAAGGACGCGAGTGCTCCTGAGATACCTCTCCCTGATTGCATTCTTCCAATTAAGGCGACACCTCACGATTGGCTCTTCAAACATATCGATGCTGCAGTACATCACGGTGGCGCTGGTACGACAGGTGCAAGCTTGAGAGCCGGTCTGCCTACGGTTATCAGTCCGTTCTTCGGAGACCAGTTCTTCTTTGGTGGAAGAGTTGAGGATCTTGGTGTTGGAGTTTGTTTAAAGAAGTTGAATGTTAAGACGTTATCCGAAGCTATGTGGTTGGCTACAAACAGCACTCGTATGATCACAAAGGCTCGGGTACTAGGCGAACAAATTCGATCTGTAAGTTTCTCCCTTTCTTTCTTTCTTTCTTCTTTTTTTGGACAATATGCTAATAAACCTGAACAGGAGGACGGAGTCCACACAGCTATCCAGGCTATCTACCGAGATATGGAATACGCGAAGTCTCTTATCAAGAACCCGCAACAGGAGGCTTCTGATTCCACGGAAGAATCTTGGACATTTGTGAACCGTGATGAAGACGACGCTGACATCGGGCGAAGAAACTCGATGAAGGATACTAATTCAGAAGGCAGCAGCGGTAGAATTACCGGGGCCTCGACACCGTAATGATGATGAAAAGGAAAGAAAAAAAATATATATGGTAATCAGGGTATAATCAAAAGACATTGTATTTGGGGTTTCGTTTAGATCTGGGGTTGGAGCGCTGGACTCTGCTTCGTTTCTCTCTTTTTAGCTGTTCCCTTTCCTTTTTTGAAGTTCCTTCTTTCACTTCTTTGTACGAGGGGTTTTTTATGATACACACTGTACTGGCTTGGGCATTCTAATGACCGTGGTTTCTTGAGGGAAGGGTTTCATTGGCGTCCAGTGTGTATGTTGCGAGTGTGTGTTCCTGCATTTCGTTCAATCGCTCTTCTGGTTAGAACCGCAACTTCCCGTGCAGGTGTTCTCATGTTTTGGACCACTCCCCGCTCAATCCTAGTAATGTTAATTCTAGACTGGGTACATCAGACGGTGTCGTTATGTTTTTTATGCTTTTGCTTGTAGATTTAGCGTGGGGAGACATATACGATATACAGAAGGCGTTTCTTTTGGTATTATATTGCCATCTTGGGCACCAGTAGACATCTTGGTATTCGCAGAGGGTATACTACCGATCTCGACAGAATGTACAAGCCCAATTGCATGAATACCGCAGCATCCCATGATATGGCGTTCTTCAGTCTCAACTGACCGTGTGCTTGAAGCCGTATGTATTGTCCTGTGGCCCCTCCATGTGATATCGATGTCCACTGCCAGTTTACTAGGGCTGGATGCTACCCGCAGGCCCGGCGTAGTCTCGGTCCCTCGGCTGGAAGGATTACCAGCAGGCAAGATGACCCGCGTTTGGCGGCTGCGGCCGCAACATCACAACAACACCAACGACAAACATCTGCCTCATCAATCCAGCACATCGGAATCACACCCGACGACTCCTATCGAGACTTCTGCCCACAGACTCTGTAATTTCATCGTAGAAAGCCGTTCGTTCCCTTGCATGGCCACGGTTCTCGCCTGCTATGAGTTAATCCGCTCCCAAACGCCTTCCTGCAACCTATCATTTCTTTCCGAACTTTCGGAATTGCGCGACGAGGGAGGATACCCGATAACGTGATATATCTCAGGGTTTCCCTCCCTTAAACGTTAACAGACAGGCCCAACCCCCCCTTTAGATCCTAATTCACCTCCAGCCATCTACACATTGGGGTACACGTCGGAGCCGAACGGTTTATAGCACATGTCGTCCTACTCGTCGACGAATCTCCGGGTCCAGATACTCCGGGATGAGCGATCTAGGACGCGGACAAACTCGATCGACCCTGCAGAGGCCGAGAAGGAGGAACCAATCGATCCCTTGACGGCGGCATGTCGCGCCCGTTACGCGCGGTTCGAGAAGGCCATTGCTGCCATCTTTCCCAGCAGGCGGCCGTGCTGCGCTACGGATTTGACCGTGCATGAGCTGTTGGGGATCGAGGAACCGAACGACGACGATTTAGACGTCTTGCTACCGAATGGGGTGTCAAAAGATGGAGAGAAAGCTACGCCGATTATTAGGGCGCGAAGAGCGGAGGAGGATGACGACTACGATATGGACGAAGAAGAAGATGAAGCGCCGCCGCCACCCGTACAAAAGCCAAGATCGCCGATTCCGCCCACAATCCAAATATCTTCCCCGGACCGTACAAAGTCACCTTCTGGGAAGGATAGTGCTACAGTCACACGGGAGAAGCTAGAAGCCGACAAGAAGGCGGCAGAAGATGCTGCTAAACTGTCATTCTCGACAATGTTCTACACGTTGGAGAGTGATAGGGATGCCATGTTGGAGCAGCAGAAGCTGGACGAGTCAGACCGACAGGTTAATGCTGAAGCAAACGCGCAGGGTGCGCCTGGGAAGCTCAGTAATGCGAACTTGGGGGCTTCAAGCTTAACGCTCAAGCATTTGATTGCTAGGATTGATGCCAAGAGAGAACGTGTGGCGGTGTCCGATATGGAATTGCGAAACTTGATGTCCGAAGTGAAGAAGAATCGGTCGAAATGGGCTAGCGAGGACAAAGTTGGCCAGGAAGAACTATATGAAGCTGCCGAGAAGGTTGTACTTGAGCTTCGTGCTCAGACAGAGCATTCTACGGCGTTTCTTAACAGGGTGAACAAGCGTGAAGCACCGGATTACTTTAATAGTAAGTTTAAACCCTTCAAAAAAAAAAACATGATATAAAGCAACTGCTAACGAATTACCAGTAATAAAACAACCTATGGACCTCGGGACCGTTATGAAGAAGCTCAAGCAGCTGGCCTACAAGAGCAAAAAGGAATTTATCGACGATGTGAACTTAATATGGCAGAATTGTCTCCAATACAATGCGGACCCGAAGCACTATCTACGGAAACATGCCATCGCGATGCAGAAGATGACGCAAAACCTTATTCCTTTAATACCCGACATTACGATTCGTGACCGAGCGGAGGTTGAGGCGGAGGAAGCAGGTGCACATGATCAAGACGCTGATGCAGAGAGTGATGATGGTAAGGAGATGGCGTGCAAGTTGTGAGCAGGGGAAGTACATACGCTAATTATGCGAATAAAGAGCCTATAATGTCATCCCGAATGAATAGGAAGGCTCCTGGGACGAGTAAAGCTAAGAAGGGAGGGGCAAAGCCAGCACGAACGGAGAGCACACCTGAAGCCAAACCTCCCATTCTTAATATACAGGGTGTTCCAGACATCAAAGCTCGGGATAGTCCTGTTCCAGGACATATTTTGGCAGAGACAAGCGGTCTCGGTTCTCAGAACGGCTTCGGGAGCCCCGCGCTTGCGCACACGCCTAGCAACGGTCATATCTCAACGTTGGATCTCGACCCTACAATTGAGAAGTACGAAGTTGACGATGATCTCGATCCGGAGTATAAGATCTGGAAGACAATGACGAAAAAGGCTAGAGCCCGAGCAGCGGTAAGTGGATTCAGTCTGCCCTATGACTCGAACTGAGGCTGATTATAATTTTTAGAGCGAGAGGCACAAGCTCTTTCGAGGAACCAAAATAAATCTCGATGAACCTGCCTTGATACGAACACGGGTTGGTATGGGTCGGTATATCAGGTCTGAACTTGCCCACGGAGACAAGGACGCTGCTGCGAAGGACATCAAGGCCCCGCTCGCCGTAGCAGTCGAGGAGCACGCTGAGGAAGAAGACAATTTGCTGCCAAATTATTACAAGATCCTGGACGGTGTCCCAGAATTGCCCTACAATTTGCAGTGGCTCGGAGATGATGAAGATGAGATTGACCGATACAACGATAATTTGTAAGTCAACTAACCACGCCGCACTCGAGGAGAAACTAACAGTTTTCAGGCGCCTTGCTCCAAAGGGGATCTTTACCCAGCCACCAACAGGTCTTGCGAGAAACATGGATTCAAATATGAAAATCATGCAAGATACTCGGAAGATATGCCACAAGATCGGTGTCATCAAACAAATGCAGGTCCAAACTCAGGTATACAACAACCAATTCGCCAAATATGACCCGGCGGAGTTCGTTGAGCGGGAACCAGAGGACTTTTTGGTTTCAGACGATGGGCCGATTTACTCTGAAGATATCAACAGGACCGCTTTTCAACGTTCGATTGGCAAGATATTCTATCATGCTGGTTTCGAAGATTTCCAACCGACGGCATTTGATCTTGTAACAGATATTGCCACCAGCTTTTTCAAAAAGATTGGTCAGACAGTCATGTTGTATTCGGAAACAGTTCTTCCAACAGGGCGTTTTGCACCAGATGTAAGGTGTTCCGTCTAGACCGTCCCTTTCCACCCGCTAACGAGACTTAGGAAATCCTTTTGCACACCTTAGCTGAAAACGGGCTCGAAATTGACACACTTGAGAGTTACATCAGAGACGATGTCGAACGCCTTGGAGGCAAGCTTGTGCAGCTCAACGAGCGCATGCGTGCCCACTTAGCTGACCTTTTGGTACGTATCTGAGGGCCCTATTGATACAGACTCATTACTAAGACATTATACAGCGACCTGCTTTGCAAGATGTCGAGAATCCTGAAGCCGCAGAGGAAGATATGAGTCACTTTGTTAACGGTGATTTCACCGACGATATTGGAGACGACTATTACGGTTTCAAGGATCTTGGATTGGAAAGGGAATTCGGCATGTCCATCTCCTCGGGGCTCATGCGCGTGCTTCAGACCCGAATCAACAGCAATTACCAAGCTCAAAGTGCAATGTATGATGCCCAATTCCGGGACTCAAATTATCCTTTCACTAACGTGTGGTATAGCAATCCCGCGGTTCCTCATACCGAGTACAAGGCACCACCACCTTTCGAGCCGCTCTCTCTCGATATTCTCAAAGACCAGATTGGACTCGTTCACAATTTCTTCCTTGCGAAGCTTCATGCGAACGGCGACGAGCCTCTCATCGAGGACGAGGATCTCCCAATCAAACAAAGAGCTCCAAAGCCAAGGCTACCGCCTACTGTACGTGCACTTCTACCCGCTAACCCCTTCATCCTCAGGCAGGGCCTAACGTTCTATAGGGCAAAATTACTACCCCGCGAAAGAGGCCGGTATCCGGGCAAGGTGGGAATTCCAAAAAGAAGAAGCGCCCAAACCCACCACCCCCCGTGGCTACCAAGCCTCCTCCTGCCGGTTCCACTGCTATCATCGCGCCCACTGCAACGCCCCCATTATCAGAAGAAAACAATGGAACTGTCCCTAAGTTTGAAGAGAAGGATATGGATAATACCCCAGGGATGATGAGTCCTGAATCTATCATGGCGGTGTGATCGATTCAAGACAGTATTTGTTTCATTCTAGTGCTTTATGTCTGGGATTTTTTATTATTGATTACTTACTAATTTAGTTAGGTTACGGGATGTACCAAAAGTCACCATGCCTGCTTCTGCACATACTAATTCTAGTTCGATTCTTCCGCTCCTTGGTTCACGGGATCCTTTTTTTTATTCTATTCTTCTGTACCCTTTTTTATCAAATAAGTGTCAATATTCCCTCAGTCTCCTTTTCCGCATCAAGACTGTCTCTGGTCGTTAGCGCGCTTCTTTATCATCCGGGCTGTCATTTACGTGCGTCCTTCATTTTTCGTTCAGTCTTTTCTACAGGTGGCAGTTTTGTAGCAACAGTCCACTCGATGGTTTGTATGTGTTAAAATTTGCAACGCTGGTTTTGTTTTTGGAGCTTGCCTTTGCTTATACGGGATTGGTGGGAAGGTCCTTTTATTTTCTTGTCAGGCTCTGGATAGTGTATCATCTTTTTGGACTTTCCTCTCTAGCTAGTGCGATTAGATTTGGGAGTGAATATTGAATGAAGAGACAAATAACAATAAATGGAGATGTTCTGTAGATCTATCGTGATGCATGACATGAAAGGTAAAAAGATATATATAAGTTCCTGTATAAGATCAAACCCCAATTCTGGAGTTACAATCGTTGTCAAGTCTCGTCATCAGTATCATCGCCATCCTGACTTACTCTCAAGCCTAGAGGCTGGCTCTCCTCCTCTGTTTCTCCACCTCCTGCTTCTTTTCTCCCAACACCATGTAGAGCTGTAAACATCACCAAAAGACTCAGATCGTACCCAGCTTTCAGCCCACCACTTACTACGAAGCTTACCCAGAACAAACCAGTACCACCCATTACGCCCGTCACAAACGGGCCAGCAGATTGGCTGAGCGTCTTCGTAACCGTTACAATGCCCATCACAGCCGTCCTTTCCGATGGTTTCATAACCGCGGATAAGAATGCAGACCGTGGAGCTTGGTCCATCGATCCTAGCAGTGACCTTACTACCAAGAAGAAGACGGCAGGGTAGACGGACGGGAACGCAGGTATTAAGCATAGACATATAGCAGACGGGAGGTGTGTGAATACCATCGTCTTTATCAGCCCAATCCTACGAGCTACGGCTGAGGCCAGGAGGTTTCCTGCAGAGCTTACAAGGTTTGTAGTGAAAAAGAGGGTCCCCAGAGCTCCCGGCGGGAAGCTAAATGTATCGTGGAAGTAAAGGGTTATGAGAGATGCGGGCATTAATCCGCTGGCGAATGAGTCGACGCCGAAGAGGAGACAAAGTTTAATGAGAATGCTGCGGGATTGTGGAGTTATGTGCGGGAAGAGGGAGGTGAGTTTATCGAGCAATGTGGGTCTAGGAGGGGTAGGAGGGGTGTCTGGGTTTTCTTGGGAGTCTACGTCGCCATCGTCGTCTTCAAGGAACGGTTGGGACTCCGAACCGGGTTCTGCATAAGGTTTGGGGGTTTGATCTTCACATCTGGCGGATAGGAATGATGTGATCAAGATATTTGTAATACCCAAGGCTGAATAGCTCAAGAATATGATCTTGTACGATTCCAGAGGGGTCCAGCCCGAGTTCTGGAGAGCTGTAACGGTCCATCCGCAGACCAGGTTTCCTAGAGCTCTGGATAATGTCCCGAGCAGGACATACCATGCAAAGAGGTCCGCTCTTTGATCTGCATGAACTAGAGATGCAATAGTACTCTCTTCTATCGCACGGAACGGGCCAATCTCGTTCCCACTATCTCAAGAGAAGAAGAGTCAAAGCTCCAGTTTTTTCATCAGCGCTTGCCGCTTCCCATAGACTTTGGTTCATATATCTGATACTACCGACCTCGGACTTATAACACCCACAACCGCTGTAACCACAAGTATCCAATAACTCCCTACGAAAGCAAAGATCGTGCCGCTTGCTGCTATTAATAATGCACCGAAAGCAAGCATTCTCCGCCGGCCGATTTTATCCGCAATGAGCGTTAATAGAAGGCTGACGACGACATCTCCGAATAATGTCAGGGACATGAATAATCCGATACCCTTGAGGGAGATCTCCTGCGCCTTGAGGAATAAAGCGAGGATGAGGGTTGTTTGGCCATATGCGAAGAGACGGACGGAACGGGTAATGAGCAACAGCTTGACATCTCTCGGCGAGTATATCAGAGCTGGAATCCCGAGTTCGTGGTGCACCCGTACGAGCGAGGCTTTGCGATCGTGTGACGGCGGAGGAGAGGACATTCTCCTCTCTCTCCCCCTTCCCTCTTTTTCAGCTGTGTTTTTTTTTTTTTTTTTTAGGTATTGCTATAGCTCGGGAAGCTATATAGCTTCGTATTCCGGGTGATTGCCAAATGCGAATTGCCCAGCCGTGATCTCATTCGCGTAAGGTTTCGACAGTATCGACGGTCTCCGATAGATGTATTCTATATCGAAACTATCGAAAGCGGGGAAGCGGCAGTGAGGAGATGAAGTAGTCGAAGCCCGAGCTCCTGTGGTAAAAGTTGCCCAGAAAAGAAGCGAAATCGGGCCAGGGCATCAGGCGAGATGCATGTTCGATCGAGGAGATCCCCTCAGGAAAGGGCATCGGACCTGCATATGTGACGAGATGGGTCCAGACGGAACATCTAGGCTAGGCGAGGACCGAGTGGCCCAAGCTGAAGCGGTTGGGATGTCAGTGTCAGTGTCAGTGCAATGCATGTCAGTAAGGAAGTCAGGGTCATGAACTCGAACTCGGACTCGACCAGGGCTTGTGTTGGGCATGTCGTCCAGGATTGATTGTCGCTTCGGGCAAGGTAACACGATGGCTGTCCTGCGCTGCAAGTCATTCTCAGAGTATTCCTAGTTCATACTACCATCGCCATATCCACATCCTCATCCTCGACAAACTTCAGACGAAATACGGCTGGCTGCCTATTTACTCCGACCCTGGTCGCTTCCCCGGTAGCTGGCGACTGAGCTGTATATACCCATCATATCATGTTTGGAGGGTGCATGGGGACGTCCAATCCACGAATCACAGCCCTTATCGCGCCCCGGGTCAATGCAATGAGGACATGATATATCCCTGAACGAAAGGCTTCACTCCGATCCGCCCGGGTCTCCACTTCCACCACGCGCCGCCCACGCTACAACAATCCAAGCCCCCAGAGGCCTGACTCGCCAGAAGGCAGCCAGCTTTCGCGATTACTTAGCTATCCTCGGCCGGACCGTGAGGTTCATAAATGACCAATTGATCTTCCACACTTCCTCTCTATCGAATCAACTTGGTCTTCTTTCATCATCTTTCTGCAAAGAAGATCCTTTCAACTTTATACTTTGCCTGCCATGGATTTCGCTTCTTTAGGCCTGGGAAGCTTCCCACGCCAGTCGCTCGTCGAGGACACCGTCGACTACTATATTTATCTCGTCCCGACATCTACAACTGCAACATCGCAGCAAGATGTTAGGTCTGAGCTAGAGAGCCTGCTCCCTAATATCCTCAAAGCCGTTGAGCCTTTGACAACCGATTTCATCTGGCAGAGGGACGAGTTTAAGCTCGACATCGTTGAGAAAGACGGTAAGCATACTCCAGAGATTACTCACTCTCTATCACAATTAAGACAACATGTCTAACTAACCTTCTCCTTGGCTACCCCTCAGAAATCGCCTATCTTCATGGCCGGATAGAATTTGGGGAATCTATTGACGATGAATGGTTCACCGTCTTCCTCCTACGGGAGATCAGCAAACTGTTTCCTCAGCTGTGGATACGGTAAAATTCTCCTATCTATCACACTAAACCTTCATAAGGGCATTATTTTGACTGATTTGGATAGTGTAGCTGATACGGATGGCGAATTCTTGCTTATCGAAGCAGCCCATGCGCTCCCAAAATGGCTAAGTCCTGAAGTTGCAGACAACAGGGTACGAACAGGCTGTTCTTTCCTCCTTTAATTTGACATGACTACTAGGATATTGAAAAAACTGTCTCTATAATTAGGTGTGGATAAGCAGCGGCACTTTGCGAATTATACCCAGATCCAAAGACGAACGAGCCGCGGCCAAAAGTGGTCAATTAAGTTCGCTGAGTACCAAAGATGCTCTCAAGTTTCTTGGAAAGTTTCAAAGCGATTTGCTTCATATCCAACTTGTCGAAGAAGAAGCATTCTACCGCATCTCAAAGTAAGACCTTTTTTCGTTTCTCACTTGTTTGGTTTATCGACGAATATGCATGCAGGGTTTGAAACGATTAGCTAATATCGACATAACAGCTATCCCGCTGCTCTGAAGGACCACTTCCATCATGCCCGTGTTACTGTCCCTCGCACGGTCGCTAAAATCTTACACGAAAGGCCGAAATTAATATCGACAATCGTCGAAATATTCTGCCTTAGGGACCCGGTCCAATTGAAGGTTCGTCAAATCTTCCCCTTTTTCCCGCACACCCGCACACCCCACCACGCAAAAAACCCAACATTTCCACTCCAACCGTGGTGGGGTTCTGCAGCCCCCGAAACGCAGCCCTGACGCGTGGCTGAACAAGGTCAAGGGTTCCGGATTAAGCTAACCAGGGGTTCATTGGCCCTTGAAACAGATATGCAACACAATGCCGACCTTCCCCCCACGAGACCCCGTCGAAATGTCTGTTCGATTCACGAAAGTAACCTACGCCCAGTTGAAACAACAGGTCTTTCGTCCGCCTAGGCCGTTTATCCTCCCGGGAAAGGAATCGCCTCAGTTCCCCGCGTCGGAACTGGGTATGAAGCTGACCTGTGGATTGGAACTCCTGGTCTCAGGGAACAGAAACAAGACGGAAGGCCGGCTGGCGGCGGAGGCGAAGACTATTCTGGATAGCTTGAATGAGGTTTCTGCGGCATCACCGATACCGTCGGACGAAGATATAAAGTCCTGGAACCATCAGGTTGATTCTGAAGATTGGTTAGATGTAGACTACGAGGAGTTCGAAGCAAACATGGCCGGCACCAGTACTAGGACCCAGGGTCCTTCCTCCGCACCTTTTTTTGAAAAGTCCGCATTCAGCGATAAAGAGCAGCAGGACAAGCTCAAGAAGATGGTGGAAAACTTTGAGAAGTTCATGAATGACGATTCGGCGGGGTATAGCGGGGCACGATTTGGACATCATCACGACGACAGGTTCAACAGTGATGACGACGATGATATTAGTGACGATGAGGGTGATATCAGCACCGATGAAGAGGATAGAGACGCTAGCTTTGATGAGCGAGAGTTCTCAAAGATGATGCGAGAGATGATGGGTATGTTATACTTAAAACCTTCATGGGGGATTCCTCTAACAATTGATGTATGTGCGGTGCCGCTAACATTTATTTTTCACCACACAAAAAGGCCTTCCCGCAGAATCTCACCCCCACACCCCACCACGCGAAGAGGATGAATTCTCAGACGATGATGGAGACGAACAGTCAATACGTCAAACAATGGCCAAGATGGAACAGGAACTAGTCGCCGCCGGTGCACTGGACCCGAATCGGCCGGGTGCAAGTGTAGACGAAGGAAGAGGTCGAACTAAACATAAGCAACAACGACCGCCAAGGAGCCACGATCTCGATGCCGAGCTTAATTACGAGATCGCGAGAAATATGCTTGAGAGTTTGAAGGCGCAGGGTGGAGACGCGGGACCGGCGGCTAATATGTTGCGGTCCATGGGGATGGTTATGCCCCGGGATGAGGGCGAAGATGAGGCTGAGGCTGAAGCATCTGAGAAGAGGAAAGGCAGGAAGTAAAGACCTGCATGAGATATTTTGGAGGTTTCTTTCTTCTACCATTTCCCCTTCTTCTTCTTCTTCTCTCTTTTTCTTTTGGTACATATACTTTCCAAGTATCTTAATTTTTAATCATTTATTCATCCTCTTTTTTCTTTTCAATTTGTGCCTCATTCGTTTCACCTCGTTTCTTCGTTGTATATATCCACATTGCTGTACCAAGGATACCCACGACACACAAACACTATAAAGGCCAATATATTTTGCAATAGATTGTTCGACTTCAGCGAGCGATAAAGTAAGCATAGAGGTCTAGACCTACATTTGCACTGGCTACGAAACTGTTGGTAACCATAGTGGTAAGATTTCCATTGATTCTCTAGCGCAATTGCAACCGACTTCGACAAGCTATACTACATAACAAACGCACACATACACGCACGCACACACCCCAGCTCCTCTTAACCAGACCTCGCAATGGAACAATAAACAGGTGGTAGTTACTACAACATAAAGCCCTAACAAAGTCCGTTAAACAGCTGAAAAACATGGCCTCTTTTTTTTGGGAAGCAAAAGTAAAAAAACTCCGGTCTTTTTTCTCTTTTTAAAAGTGGATGGGGGACGTATGTAGGATAAAAAGATGTAAATCCAAAGTAGAGGGAGGAAAAAGAAGCTTAGAGCTTTATCGATAATTCAGTGTGAGGGAGCTTCAGGCGACATTCAGTCGTTTTACGATTTTCCTGGGTTTTGTCCGCTCTTCTCCTCCTGCTTGGATAAGTACTTAAGTGATCTGTTCCTTTTTTAAAAGGGAAGCTAGAGACCAATATAAGCCGTTTTGATAATCGCAAAGAAAACAGAGGGAACCCAGAAAATTCAAAGATTCGGAAAACGCAACAAACCCGACAAGAAAAAAAAAAGAGACAAAAAAAAAAGAAAAAGCGAAACAGTAATAAAAACACAAGGCGACAGAAAAGGAGCATTCAACCATCCATCTCAGAATCATCCTTCAGCAACCCTGGCGGAATCTGTCCAGGGCGAATGGTATCTCGTCTCCCCAACCCTTCAGCTGTTGTGTCACCTTCGTCATAAGTCATCCCATCAATCATCTTCGCATCAACCCTAGCTTCAGCAGCCGACGGCGTCGTCTGGTTCGACGCAGGAGAATCAGTGGATCTGCTTGCGTTACTACTATATCCGTAGTTTGGGATCACGATACCGTCTGGAGCGTTTGAAACTCTAGGGAGAGGGGAGACGGCAGGAGCGATGGTACTGACATTGTTTGCAGATGTAGTGTTATTTGGAGCTGTGGTTGAGATGGTTGGGATCGATTGCTGCTGCTGCTGCTGTTGTTGTTCAAGTTGACGACGGGCGAGGTAGGCCATGGTCTCACGTTTGGCTTGGGTGCTATTCGGCCCTGAGGCCTCGCCTTCGAGAGAGCCGTGCTCGTCGGCGAGGGACGAGATGACTGAGGCAGATCCAGGAGTATGTGGGACTGATGGTGCCTCAAAGTAGTCTTTAGTTGGAGCGCTGAAAGCTGAGTAACTTGGTGGAGCGCCGATTCCGCCTAGACGGGCGACACGTTCAGCAGCGACATCCATGTTCATATGAGGGTGGTGACCTTCATGGCCATCTTTGATGGCGGTTGTGGAGAGGGTGGAAATGCCGCTAGCTGGAGTGCCTGGGTCAGACCCAGTGTCACCCGCATTGGACGGGGTGGAAGGCAAGTTTAGAAGGGTGGTTGCCATGATTGTAGAAGGTGGCATGTGCGAAGCAATGGAATCGTTCGAGAATGCGTTTGGCTATATGGAAGATCGGGGAGAAGTGGTTAGAGAAGATTTATTATGTCAGAAGGTGCCGATGGTGAGGTGGATGTAGGAAGGGGGTTATGCTGGCCAATTGATGAGGGAGTTTTAAAACAGGCGAATATTAACAGAGACCTTGAAAGAGCTGCAGCGACTCACCAGAGGAGATGGATGTCAAGGTATCGACAAAGACCTTTGTAGGTTTCGCTAGACGTAGCTACCTTTAAGAATCGAGTGAGTCGGATGTTTTACGGTGGTTTGTGAAGGGACGATGAGATGGGTGGTGTTTGGAATGCAGATGGACAGATGGATGAATGGAAGTGTCACTGAAGTGGTGTGATGGGGGGGTTGGAGGTCTGGAGAAGCTACTACCAAATCACCACCAACCACCAGTCGATGTGTAGATGTTTCTTTCCAACCTCGAAATCTAACCAAGACTACCGCCAGGGCATAGATCGGATCGTTTCGCAGAGAAGGTAAGTTAAGGATCTTTGGGAATGATCTAGAGAACGGATGGATGCCGAAATGTCTGAAACTCTGGGGGAAGAAGAAGAATAACGCCCTATTCGGAGGTTCAAACTTGCGCCTAAAAGCCTAACCGTCTACCGCTGCACAAAACAAGCTTCAGCCAAAGACCAGTCAAACAAAAGGAGGTATGTAAGTATATAAGACACTCTCGAATTCCGATATCGATCAAGATGGTATTTCCAAGACTTGAGAGCTTAATTTTTCTTAAAGAAGGGTGGACTTTTCAAGGCAGAAGTACAAAGTATATCAATGCAACTGGCGAGATAAAGAACGGGTCTCGAATCGAATCCAGGAGGGAGAAGTAACGTAAACGCTATGCTCCGTTCCAAGTTGTACGACTTTCTGCAAAACGCTCGGAAAAAGTGGGAAATCAGGGCCATCTCACGTAACCGGGCCATATGGGCATCGCATTACCATTGGCTCACATCCGCACTATCAGGGTCCTTTCATCCTGCACAGTCCCCAGCTCCTCGAGTCGTCGTACGATCGCAAGCGTCACTGGACAATCACGCTTCTGGATGCGACCGAGGAGTGTCGTGTGACGTCTGCCAAGGGATGGCCCCTGGTCCTCCACCATCTCGCGTAGTCTGCGGGCGTCATTAGCCGAATGGATGAGGCTTTCCATGGGCAGGGGTTGATGCCTGGGGTCACTACATCGATGGGGACTGTGTGTAGAATCTTCTTACATCGTGGTGGTCATGTATGGGTATATTACCAAACTTACGATAGAGGAGCTTGAGAACATCTTGGTGATATAGAAGGCTTGGGATAAAAATACCTCCGTGCTTTAGTTATAGTAGTAATTAGAACATGCAGGTAGAACAAAGATACACGAAGGGAAAAGAATGTAATCAGTAAAAAACAAGGTCACTAAGTCTTTATTTGTGCTGCAGTAATAATAGTCAAAAGAGAAACGTAGAGAGAGAGAGAGAGAAAAAAAAGAGCAGTAAAAAAAACATTATTCATGAGACTGCGCCTATGCCCGTGTTACTACAAGAGGAATATAAACCGAATTACGCTCATGCTCGAGACAGAATAGCAGTGTGACAACGAGACGAAAACCGCTTCTTCTTCTTCTTTGTACAGATGTATATTCAAAAAAGGACTACTTCCTTCAGATGCCCACCACTTTGCTTTTAGCTTTTCATTTCTTTTCGTTTTTTATTAATTTATCTAGATTTGCTGGTTTGGGGGAGCTGATCTGTCGACCATCCGGAAATGTCGGTGTTGTTGTACTTTGTTGGCTGGAAAAGACCATTGATGGGAAGATCGATCTTGAGGTCTCCAAGATATCGTTGACCCTGCGATATTCGCGTTAGTATCGGGTTATACTTCTGGAATGGAACATTGAACTTACAATGACGGGGCCGACGATCAAGCCGACGAAGAGCGCGAGAAGGACAAAGTAGAGGATGGAGAAACGGATAACTCTTCTCTTCCTGAGCTTGGACACCTTGGAAGAGTAGATTGGCGGTCGGATCTGCTTTGACGGCCTGAGCCAGAAGAGCATAACACTGTGGAAGCGATCGGCGAATGGGATTAGGAGAATTGGTGCTTGAAGGAAGAGGATGAAGTGTCCCACTAGAAGCCAAAATTAGAATACGTCTCTCCTGATACAATTATTGGGGGTTTTCAACTTACAAATGCAGTCAGTGGCGAAGAAGCCCATCTCCGTTGTCTTGCAGAGAAGCTCACGGGCTGGCTGAGACATGGCATGGAGACCAAGGCCGTACCATTTACCAGACCAGAAAGCGATGTTACTAGCATCGGTTTTGAACTCTCGAGTAAGCGTGAAGGTGATGAGCAACTTGTAGATGAATCTCTGGATGGCAGTGACAGCGACCATTCCGAGCATAGCACGGGCAAAGCTGAAACCCTCAAGGAACCAGAGAACCTCGAAGAAGGCAATCAACATGACAGTGGCAATTCCGTGGGCGATACCTGCGAGGACGGCACCGAATTTCTTGCAGCACATTGTGAAGATTGGACCCATACAGCAGGCCATAGCAAAGAACACGGCGCAGACTCCGAGATTGACAACGATGGGGCCAAGCGCGATGAGACCAATACGGATGAGGGAGTTGGTAGGAACAGTCGTGGTAGCAGTTGGTGAATCAGTCCGAGACTTAGTGACACCGGTCTGGGCGTTGATGAAGAGATACGGGATCAAAGTAATGATGACAAGACCCAATGGACCAATGACCTCGTTCCAGATGATGTTGGTAATCTTCGCTCTTGGGACGTCCCCGGAGAGTTTCTCGGATGGGTCGCCAAGGTTCTTTCGCTTGTAACCAGTGATTCTGGTACGAGACAGACGGCAGAAAGCAATCCAGGAGGAATGGTTCGCGCGTGTGTTTCCGCGAGACAACCATCTCAAGAAATCACGGTAGTCGATGAAGAAGTCGTTCCAGGCGAACTGATGTGGGTTGAAGAGGTACGGGCAGATGCACAAGGCGAGCAGGGAAGCCCAGAAATAGATCAAGTGAGGCATCCAGATTGTGACAGTCGCGAAGAGCAACATCATCAAGGAACGAGCGCCAAGGTAGATAGAAGGTCCAGCGAAACGGGAATAGAGGACACCAAACGGAATACGGGCAGTAGCGAAACCACGACCAGTACCGATATATCGAGCTCCACCGAATGCCAAGTTGTTGAGAATGGAGTTTGCATAGATCTGACAGACGAAGACTTCGAAGAATGGGGAGAAAGATCCAAAGTGCTTCGCCAGACGAGTAGTCGCTCTCCAGAATCCACGTTCAGTAAGTTCCTGGACCACGAGGGGCAAGAAGGCGATGGCAAAGACGATCATGATGGAAACGATACAACGCTGGACCCAGTGAATGACAGGAATGAGTTCGTAGCAGCCGACAGGGGAACGAGGATCTGTGATAGGTGCTCCTCTCCTGAATTCGCAGAGTGTGACTTCATGCACGAATGCGCCAAGGTTGATCAAAACCAACATGAAGAGCTGCACCGAGAGGATGATGAACAAGTTGTTGATGTGGAAACCTGGATGTGCGTAGTAGAAAGACAAGAAACGATCCAATGGTAGTTGAGTTCCGAGGTAGTAGTATTCGCGGGACAACATTTGTTCACCCATACCGGTTCCGATCTTGGTTGTGAAGTTGAGAATCGAGCCAAAACCCAAGTCACGACCTTTACCACACTGGTAATATTCGCAATGCTTGATACGTCCACCACGGAGTAAAGCGTTCATACCGGCGTAAATATCTTCGTTGAGATGGAGACCTTTCTGGGCCTTAGAGACACCGCCACGAGTAGTCATGAAAATACCGTTCAAGAAATCCGGATGTCCGTAGTGGAGCTTGCCACCAATTTGAGCAAGGGTTCTGGCGAAGAGAGTACCGAATGTTTGTTCCTTTCCAGCTGCGACGTCACCCAAGATACCAATGTTCTCAGAGAAAATGTATTCACGAGCACCCAAGATGGCAACTGGATCCCAGTCAGGAGCAACGCGGCCCGGAGAGTACGGCGAGACATTATCAGTTTGCATCTCCTCAAATTCAGCGAGAACGCTTCGGATCTTGAGACATTCTTCGAGGTAGTTGTCCTGGTTAGCGTCGATGAGCTGGATGTATTCACCACGGTAGAAGATGATAGCATGGTTTTGGTTGTCAGATTTTCCGTCACCAAGAATTGGGTTACCAGAGAGTTGTACACGGAACTTTGGTCGGCGCATTCCGTTCTCCATGAGTTCAGAGTGTCCGTCGATGAGAGCAGAGTAGATACGTGGTTCGTCGCCCTCGTTCTCTGGTGGTTCCTCATCCAAGTAAGCGATTTGAAGGTCAGGATAGGCGCGTAGTAGGAATTCGGTGTTTTCCATTTCTTCCTTCTTGAACTTGGCATAACGTTGCATAGAGACACAGATCTTGTACTTGCGGCGGGCCATACGTTCCAATTCTCGCTCAAGCTTGTCGGTGTTTCCGCCAAACATCTGGACGACTTCCGGGTTCTCAACGCGGTAAAGGAGCTTGATTGCACGGCTGTAGTTCATGAAACCGGAGATGGTACGGTAAAGAGTCTGAGACCGAAGCGATGCCCAAATACGTGTTCTGAGCGTATATTCTGGGGCGGCGGACTTGAAACCAATGCAGTAGAAGGGAAGATCATCGATTTTGCTCCTGACGGTATCCTTTTCGTTCTTCTCATCGGTGTTGGCCATTTGAGATGTTTCATCGGCGAGAATCTTGGTATCCTTGACGAAGCAATCCCATTCATGAGGGTGGAGCTGCTTGAGGTACTCGAGGAGTGTAACACGAGAGTAGGGATCGTCTTCGCGAATGATCTCACGGAGCGAGAGAAGGATCTTTTCGGAGTAGTGAGGAATGAGGACGGTGAAGGTCGGCATGTTATCGACTGGAACTGGTTCTGGGATAGGGGTCGAAAGCGATTGGGCAAAGAAAGAGATACGACGCTCAGCCTCGCTCATGCGCGGGAAAAACTCGGTCTTAAATGAGTGATCTTCCTGAGAGACGAAGAAGGTGGGTGCGCGTAATGTTCTCTTGCCCTCTTGCTCAGATGGAACTTGATGATAGAGCAGTTTCTGGACGTGATCTATGGCCAAGAGATGCTCACGATACATCGATATGACAATGGCGTTCCAGACCTGACTGATGAGAACCTTTGGCTTGTACTTGATCTCCATATCTGTGGTAGCAAGAATCTTGGAGTAGATACGCTTTGGCAGACGGGAGAAGATATTTCGCCAGGGACTCCAAATAGAGACACCGAGATAGAACGAGCGGGCGACGGAGAAGATACAATTCAAGATAATGTACCAAAGGTAAGTATCGAGGAAGAAGAGAATCATGTTGGTGAAGTACATCAGACCGAGTAAAATCTGCGGGTGATATCTGCAGAGAATGTCGGCCGATGCTCCGAAAAGAGCGTCACCGGAGCAGAGTTTGACCGTCAAGAGAGACAAGATACGAGCGGGGTCCTTGATGTTGAGGGCCAGGAAGTAGTAAGACTCGATAAACTTGGCGAAGAAGACGAGTACCCACAAACCATAAGACATCCACATGTCATTGCCCTTGAGGCGAGGATAACTAGCGGTAAATGTCTGACTAGCAACATAACGGCGCGAGTTCTTGCTCATGTAGCTTCCGAAGAGACCTCCAATAGGCATGATTGAGAAGAAAGCGACGGTAGCCAAGGCGACGAAGAATTGCACGATTCCGAGAATCTTCGCAACCTGTGTAGTTTGATCGAGAATCAAGAAAACACAGACCGATGGAGCAACGTTGATGGCCAAAAGGAGGAGAATGAAACCAAGACGGCGAGACAAGTGCTGAGCGCCTGCCCATTGTCTCGGTACGAAAGCCCATTCCGAAAGAGTGGCGATTAACATGATGATACAGGCGACTGTTCCGCCTAAAGCGACCGCGGACCAGTAAGCAGCTGCATTAGGTTGTGTGTTTTCAGTGTAGACGTAATCCTTGGTGAAGAAAGTTGCAGAGTTGTAAGCCGTGAAGAACCAGAACATAGAGATATGGATGACCCAGATACGGTTGAAGTTGACAGCCAAATGCCACCAGGACCGAATTTCTTTGTATGTCTTGAAGAAGACCTTCTTCCAGTTGACTTCCTTGAGCTTGTGGAAACGAAGATGCGAGGGCACGTCGACTAGACGGCTCTTATCCTCTAGAACGATGCGCTCGATACCTTCGGGGTACCAGAAGAGCTGATTCATGTCATCGTAACCAATGATGTTGTTGTGGTCACGCTCTCTCCTGACATACTTGCCATCGACGATCTCGTAACCTTGGTCACGGCAGTACTGGTAAAGAGGGGTGATGATATCCCTCAAATATGTGCCTTCTTCGACTGGCTCGGTTCTGTTTTGGCATTCGGCGCTCTGGTAGTAGTCATCTGCACACTTGAAGATAAAGCAGAGACATTCGGCCATAAATCGGACCTGGTTGGCTTCACCCCAGCAGAGAAGGAAGAGGGCGACCTGTCGGACACGCTCATGTTGAGACATTCGGTTCATACGGGTTTTCCACCTGTAATCGGCAGCTTCAAGACTGTTGTCACCCTCAAGCTCTTCGAGGGTTTGTTCCACGTCTTCGGGATTCTTATTCTTCGCAGCGGCCTTTCGGGCTTTCCTGGTTCGACGATCGGTCTTCCCAAGCTTCATGTTGGCGAAACCGACGGCATCGTCAAGATCAAGGTGGGCAGCAAAGTACCATTTTCGGTAGTTGGCGTTGTCTCCTCCAATGTAGTCGGCATGGAGAGTCAAAAGAGCCTGGTTGGCAGTCATACGAGACGCACGAGAATCCAAAAGTGTCATGAAATGGTCGTACATGTTTCGCATGCTATCCCTCTGGAAACCAAACTTAGCAGTGAGGTCCATAAAGATGTCCTCGATTTCTTCCTTGCTGACGGGGATCTGATTTTCCGCAGACCAAGCTGGGTATGGCTCCTTGGAGCGTTGGCCGAGCGGAAGAGCGTTGTAGTCAATGGGATAGTTTGGAGTGGAAGCACCGGAGGAACGGTTTCCACCGTACGAAACCTGAGATGAGGCTGGTCGGTAAGCCCTTCGGCCGTCCTCTTGGTAGCTGTTGTATCGTTCGTCGCCACGACCGTAGTAGTCCATCTCTGCCGCTCTTGCCATGTCGGATCTCATCGTAAAATCGCTAAATGTTTCGGATTCTTCCTCTGAGCCTCCACGTCGTTTTCCCTTCTGGGGGCCGCCCTGGCCGGCCTGGTCGTAGTCATAACCATCACCGTAGTATCCCTGGTCGTAACCTTGGTTTTGGTCGTAATAGCCGTCCTGGCCATCTTGGTAAGGATGCTGGCCAGCATTGTAGTATTGGCTAGAATATCGTCAGTTTCGAATGGCATAAAAAGTTGGGAGGATGAACTCCTACCCTTCATCGTAGTAGTTGTCATTCTGGTAGTCATAATCGCCTTGATACTGGCCATGCTGATCATAGCCACCATTTCCACCGCGGTCGTCGTAGTACCCTTCTTGACCGCCGGCGTAGCCACCGGCGGCAGCACCACCACCTTGCTGCTGCTGCTGATGGCCGTAGCCGTCATCATAGCCTCTGCCGTTACTGGCCATGATTCATGCGGTAGCTGCTCGAAGGCGAAGGTTCGCCCTGTGATGATTGGTAAGGAGCAGTTAGCTTGTGAAGAAATCGACAATTATTGAGGGTGTTGGGAGTACGGGGAGGGAGATCGACGGTCTGGGCGAGGTGGTTCTTTGGTCTTACCTCAATTCGGCTCGCGTTGGCTGGGGAAGAGGAGAAGAGGAGAAGTGCTATTAGAGATTAATCGATCACGCTTGTCGAGCTAGCTAAGTGATGCGGATTCGGTGGTAGGTTGTAGTATTAATACAGTAAACGACGGACGCTATTGCCTGGAGGTTGTTGAAGAGGGGGATGTTAGCATGCTGGTAAAATGAGTATATGCAGGAAACCCTGATATTATCAATCAAGATCAAAATGGTGATGGCGGGGATGAGGAGATGATGCAACAAAAGAATGGAGAGAATTAATGAATCTGGTCTTGGAAGAGCCTCCTTGATTTGATAGACGGGAAGTTTGGTGTTGCGCCAACGCCGAGGGGACGTGGTGTTTACGGTAAACAAACACTGGCGGGCAACTGGGAAAAGGAGGCCGTAGACGAGGCAACAGCAAACCCAAACCCGCAGAAGGTTTTTAAGGGGCAGAACGGAAGGTTGCACAAACACGAAGGGGGAGTTGAGTTTATTACAGTAACTTGTTGAACGGGAACATGAAACGAGTGGTGATGATAATGATGATGATGATGATGATGATGATGATGATACTGATGGTAGATGGGATAGAACGGTAGACGTCGATGTCCCTGGTCGACAGAGGATAGATAGATAGGTTGGATGATGGGAGGGTTGGATCGGGTTGAAAAGCAAATCAGACGGGAAACAGGTGCGAATTAAGGGAAAGAAGCAGTGCTCTCAAAGCCCGACTAACGATAACGAGGTCCTTGCAGGGGAAAGAAAAAAGAGCTGATGCAACATGCACGAAAGTATGCCAATCCTGTATCGTCGAAGTAAAACAGCGAACGAACAGGAGCCTTTGTCGGAGCTTTGATCTGAGAGCGAAAAAATGCAAGGGCTCCCAGCAGGCTAGACACTCCTATTTTTGTTCGTTCTTGGGTGGCCTCCTTTCAAAATGGAAGGCCACTGCTTGCTGGGTGGGCGGATAAGCCACACGCTCCAACCGAACCAGCGCAACAAAATGGAGCAAGTCTCACTCGGCCCAATCAACGACTCCCAATCCGAAAGAAGAAAAGGGACGAGAGAAAAATGTGGCAGGCTTGTTTCCAAGAAAAAAGGGAAATGCTCGGGAATAGCATCGTATCGTGGTATTGATGGTTGCGGTTGCGGTTGCGTGGTTGCTTGCACAAACCCAACATGCAGCTCACAACAGCTCGAGCATGGAAGCCGACAATTGCTTGCCTCGAGTCGACAGAGATATCGTTACTTCCTGTACGACTAAGAAAACAAGCATTGACAGTTTAAGCTGACACCTGGGCACCTCTACCAGATCGCACTATTTGAATGAATTTTAAGGGGGAAACGCGAGCCGCAACAAGCTGCGTTTCAGAATTATAATGCCCATGACGAGACATCGAAGCATAAGCACCTACCCAAAGTCAACAGTGGTGGTTTATTAAAATAAAAACCAGCGCTCGACACAGCCGTAGGCGCCGTCTTTGGATTATAACGATTGATCGTGTTTGTTGGAACAGTTGTGATTGTATTATGGCGTGGCGTTAGATAAAGGAATGGACGATAGGTTTCGAAGAGAGTATAACTTGGTCGGAATCCGGGCGGGAAGAAGTGTCGAAATGGCTTCCCGTTGGCTAATCCCCTTTCCTCCACGCACCAGCGAAAAAGGAGACCGGAACGATTGAACGGTTCTCAAACCAAGCGAATGTCGAAACAAGATCTGCGTAAAAGGGAAATAGCGAAAGGGAAAGAAGAAGAAGAAGCTGTTGGTTTCCCGTCAAACGAGAGAATTCTGGGAAAGAGATGTTGAGGAAGGGAAGGGAAGATGGAAAATAAGAGCAAAGGAGAGGAAGGAATAACTGCGCGAGGAAGAGACCATGCACGGTGAGCTTTCGTAACCAAAGCTCTGGGCACACGAACCAGGCCAGGAATCGATTAACCCCCGTCGCTGAGAAAGGGGAAACTACCAGGAAGGATGCACGAATTTTTCTTCAATCGCGTGTGGAAAGTCTGTTTCCTTTGGGGGCACACCCACATTGGAACCCACATCTGCTCCAGAAGTGCTGTCAAACTTGTCTGCTACAGCTCGTCATGCCCACAGGCCACAGCAGTAACTGGTTAGAGCCCGTTCCGGTCCGGATTCTGAAATAAAAACCTAGCCCAGGGTATTCAATGCATTTCGAGCAGCACGCCTTTGCAGCTGGGCGAAGCTGTCCCCTGAGGCTTTCTACCATTGCCCCTTATCAATACCAGACGGGCAAGTCTACCAGAAAGGCCTTAGGCCTGCGGATGCACCGGATCCCTTGCACCCAATCGATTGATCGAAGATTCTGCTGATGCACAGCAGACAGCGGTACATCAGCAGAACGAGGTGCCGTTTCTTTTCTCCGGCGTTAACCAATTAATCTATTTTGATACCATGCTCGAGACGGCTAAGGACTGGGTCCATTGCCACCTAGCGCGCTGGAAGAGTGAAGATCCGGCCATGTTCATGTCAAGTCTACGGGGGTGCATCGGTGTGGAAACGATTTCCTAGACGGCACGAAATTAACCTTCATTTCTGGTTCGCCTTTCGTCGAGAGGTCCACGAGATCTAGGAGACAAAAATAGACTGCAGCGATAATGACCCGGCGCGGGTTTGCTAGTGTGTGTGGCGTCACCGTTTTCTCTTGGAAATTTGAACCTCGCGAGTCGGACGAAGTAGCATTTTGTCTGCTGGGATCTTTTGGCCGGAGTGCATACAGAGCATTCTTGAGGGAATCCTGTAGTTACAGATGATACATGCAAACAACCCAGCTCGTGTCTACCACGGGGGAGTGATGAACGACGTCAATCACCACTGACGCCCCATCGTGCAGAAGCAAGAGCAATTGAGTTCCATGCACCTCTGGTCACCGATATGCATGCAGGCGGTGCGTTTTTAATTTATACTTGGACATGGGTGCTTATCAAGGAAGCGATCGAAACAAAATAGTGTTCGACATGCCGTCAACCGTCGACCGTCGATGGCATTACGTCGATAGTTGGTCGATGGGCAAGTCTTTTGACATGCAGGTTTTAATATGAGATCGCTGGGTGTTCCCGGTATTTTCTGGGCTAAATGGGATGCCAGAACAGGCAGCCCACTCCATAATCTCGCATATCGTCAAATATGAATGAATCTTGAAGTCCAAAAAAGTTAATTAGATTGGCGAGAGTGTGTTGAGCAAGTTGTTGTTTCTCTTGGAACCTGACAAAAGTCTTTGACAGGAAAACATCGCCATCGAGCGCTGGGGGCTGCCTTGCCGCCGTCAAAGCACAAGAGGCGAATGGAAGCGAGGAAGGTGAGGAGGGAGATATCGATCCGGACCGATTGAATCTTAGTGTGATACAAAACATGCGCCGATGAAGTGTGAGAGAATCTCTCCGAATGCTTCTGTGACATGGCCTATGCCCAAAGCAGCGGGTGGTGTGTGCCCCTTTTTCTCTTTCTCTCTTTTTCTCTCTCTCTTTCCCGTGGTTTCTTTTTCCTTGTTCCCAGGCACAGGTTTGGGAGATGATGTTGATGTGCATAACATGCATAGTCCATTTTATACATACCAGAGATGCCCTCTGCCTGTCTGTTTGTGTGTCTGCACATACATTCTCGATGGTAGAATGTATGGATGTCTGAATGCATGGAGAAGGCAGAGAATATATTTGGATCATCTACAACTGGTATACCACCTCCCCATGCGACGGTGCATGTCTACAACGTGGGTGGTAGTATGTAAGTAGTATGTAATAGTACTATGTCATGATCATATCCATGGCATCCAAACGTGACGAAGCAGCACAGTGCAGTGCTCCTGCAATGCAATGAACATCGCGAACCCAAAGTCAACATCCATGATCGCGAACCAGCGCTCCAACGAATGACATCGCAGAACCTGCTGAAGCTCGTCGTCGCAAAATTGCAGCCAACCCAGCCCAGATGCTTGTGAAGGCCCGCGAGATTAGGCCCAGCACTGCTTGGAGGAAGGTTGCAAGCGGCGAGAGTGGCGGACAAGAAGGACAAGCGTCTCACACAGCCCCCAACTGCCAAACACCACCAAATCTCAGAACTTCCCCTTTTTTCCCTTTTAAACGCTTCACATCGACTTGGCTCGGACACAAAACCCTTCTCGTTCGCTCTCGCTCGTTTGACATATTTGACACTTCTCGATGTTACTGCTCTTCTGACGCTCTCTGCGCTATATTACTATCCTACTTCTTCCTCTTCTTTCATTCATTCATTCACTCATTCAGACACTCGTTGCATTTCATTTTGACTTTGACCTTTTCTTCTTCTTCCTCTTCACCTTCTTCTACTCGTTCAATTTTCGCCGCTCATTTGCTTACATACATTTTCAATCTTCAATTTCACGAATTCGCTATAAACAATCACAAACAGCTCAATCCTTTGCAAACTTAACACGGGGATAGATAGATCAGTCCTATCAAGATGAAGTTCACAACTGCAGCTCTCGCTGCCCTCGGCCTGGTGAGCAGTGTCTCGGCTGTCGCCGTCAAGAAGCGCGCTGCCACCGACCCTATCGTCGTCAAGGGCTCCAAATTCTTCCACAAGAACTCCGGCGAGCAATTGTATGTTACACCACCACTACCCCTGCATATAATCATGAAGCATTAAACTAACTAACTGTTCTATCACACAGCTTCATGAAGGGTGTCGCCTACCAGACAGATCTCAGTCTTGTCGATGTCTCTGAACTGCCTGCTGGTCAAAAGTTCGTTGACCCTCTCACCGACATCGAGTCCTGCAAGCGTGATGTCCCACTTCTCGAGGCTCTTAACACCAACTTGATCCGTGTGTACGCCATCGACACCGAAAAGTCCCAGGATGCGTGCATGAAGTTGCTCAGCGACGCTGGTATCTACGTTATTGCCGACTTGTCCGAGCCCGGCTTGTCCGTCAACCGTGATGCTCCTGCATGGGATCACCACCTGTACGAGCGATACACCGCCGTCATCGACAAGCTTCAGAAGTATGACAACGTTATGGGTTTCTTCGCCGGTAACGAGGTCACAAACAACAAGAGCAACACTGATGCCTCCCCCTTCGTCAAGGCTTCCGTCAGAGATATGAAGGCCTACATCAAGGAAAAGAAGTACCGTGAGATCCCAGTCGGATATGCTACCAACGACGATGAGTTCGTTCGTGACCAGCTCGCCGACTACTTCAACTGCGGACCTGCTGAAGAGTCCGTTGACTTCTGGGGATACAACATCTACTCCTGGTGCGGTCAATCCTCCCTCAAGATCTCCGGATGGGACAAGAGAACCGAGGAATACGCAGACTACAACGTCCCAGTCTTCTTCGCCGAATACGGTTGCAACGAACCCTCTCCCCGTAAATTCACTGAAGTCCAAGCCCTCTACGGTGATGTCATGTCTCCAGTCTTCTCCGGTGGTATCGTCTACATGTACTTCGAGGAAGCCAACAACTACGGTCTTGTCAGCGTTGACAAGGGTGGCAAAGTTACCAAGCTCTCCGACTACACCGCCCTCCAGGGACAGCTCGATGATATCACCCCAAAGAGCGTCAAGCTGACCTCCTACACTCCAACTAACACCAAGGCCCGCGCCTGCCCTGCCCAAGACGACAACTGGAAGGCCGCTACCAACCTCCCCCCAAAGCCAGACCAGCCCACCTGCGAGTGCCTCCGTTCCCAGTTGACCTGTGTCCCAGCCGCCAACTTGGCCGAGAAGAAGTACGCCGACATCTTCGGTTACATCTGCGGACAACTCGGTGAGGGTGGTTGCGACGGTATCGCCACCGATGGTACCAACGGTATCTACGGATCCTACTCCATGTGCGATGCTGAGATCCGTCTCGGATGGGCTCTCACCAAATACTACGAATCCCAGAACAGCGCCGCCAGCGCCTGCGACTTCGAACGTCAAGCCAGAGTCGCTACCCCAACCACGCTCAACTCCACTTGTGAAAAGATGGTCGATGCCGCCGGTGGTACCGCTGGTAAGGCCCTCGAAGGAGGATCTTCCACCAGCAGCGGAAAGTCTTCCACCGAAAGCGACAAGCCAAACGCTGGTTCCTGCCTCACTCCTCCAGCCGGCCTCAGCACCTTGGTCATCCTTGTTGCCTCTTTCCTTGGTATGGGAATGATCATGCTGTGAACGGTTGTGTAGTAGACATAATAGAGTGCATGTCCTTTTTGTATTCGTTTTCATTTGTTTTTACTGGGAACCAAATCTACAGGGTGCTTTTTTAGGGTTCACGAAGAGAAAGAATTGCATATGTCTGGGTTGGCTCCGATTTATTTCATAGAGGACCTCCCAGATATGGAGAAGAGGGCCTTCATACAAATATTTGTAATGCTATAAGAAAAAACAACATTTCACTAATTGACTTGTTAAGTACAAAGCCGGTCTCTCTTCTTCCTGTATATTTTTTTCCCTTTCCATTAGCAAGGCGTCATCTCTTTTCATATCTTTATTCCCTTTTGCATATCGAAGTTTCGCATATCAAAAGAACTGTTATAGCGATTTCTTTCTTTTTTTCTTTCTTCATTTGTCCATTTTTTTGATACCTTTCTACCCTTTTTTTCTCTTTGAACACTTCTTTTACTCTCATTATTTCATAGCGTAGTATGAACAATCGTAGTAGCTACTTCTGATGTCCTGAAATACAAACTATATCTTTAGCAAAAAATCTCCTTAGTCCCAAAGTTCTAAGAACCATGCATGATATTTCGCGTGCAAGCTAAGCTAGACCCACGCAGTAACCGCGCGCTGCTGTCGCATAAACTCTCTTTCCTCCAAACTCATCCAACCAAGGGAAAAAAAAAAAAAAATCTACACCCAAAACCCACCATCTCGCCAGTCAAATCAATCAATCACAATGCCCTCCCGACCCTCTACAAAGCCTACAAACCGGATCGCAGCGGCATACAATACCTCCAGCCCACTCGCAAAACGGCAAAAGGCCAATGTAACCACGGCAGCTCCCCAATCATCATCGAAACCGACCACCGCAAGCACAGGGAAACGTACCAGACGGCGACGAAAACCCAGAACCGAGGGTAATGCAATTTCCCCTTCCCCAAAAAACCCTACGGGATTCTCTCAAGCAGTCTACAAAATTTCTCAAAAAAGATCTATTTAAAGAAAAATCCTTTTTTATTCCGTGCGCCCTTCGATCTCGGGAAGGGAAAGGGAAAGGATTAAACTACGGGGACCTGCATATTTTAATTTCCAACAAGCTTTTTGTTTTTCGTTTTGAATCAAAAAATTTTTGAGAGAGTCGGTCTGGGGGAAATTAACGATTACGTTGATTGACGGGCTGTGCAAAACACAGAGTTATTGGGGAAAGTAACATTGAACTAACCACATCATATTATCAAATTTTAGTCTCCAGCTCCGAAAGTAGCAGCGATAGCAGTGATGAGGATAAACCCAGTAGCGACAGTAGTGATGAGGAGGAGGAGGAGGAGGAGGAGGAGGAAGCTGAGAAAGAACCGGTAAAGAAGGTGAAACTGGGAAATACGACGGTAAGGGGTTCTATGTTGGCACAATACGATCTTCTCTCTCCCTCTCTTTCTCTCTTTCCTTCTGGAATGAATTCAAGAGATTTGCTAATTTAATCTTTCTTTTTGAAAAAATGGCAGGTTACGGCTGAAGAATCGGAATCTGATAATTCGGATTCATCAGACGCAGAGATGGCAAATGCCACCGCTTCTTCTTCTTCTGCCGATAGTTCAGACGATGATACTTCATCTGAGAACGACGATGCCGACGACAACGACAGTGATAACGAAGACCCAGATTCCTCAAAATCAGTAAAACCCAAACCCGCAAAACCTGCACCGTCAACCACTTCTACACCGTCCATACCCGCACACCTTCGTTCGATAAATACATCTCAAACAGAAAAACAGTTTGAAGAGTATTATATGAAGAAGCTGACGGAGGAGTTTGGCGAGGATCTTAACTCTGTAAGGCAGAGTAAAGACTTTACGGACAGAAGTTTGCCTGTGCTGGTGAGAGCGTTGAGGGGTGGGGTGAAGGGGTTTGGGGAGGAGGAGATGAGGATCGTTGTCGCTGAGTAGCATCTTTATATGCATTCTTTGTGGTTGGGGATGTGTAGTGGAGCTGTTATATTGTATATTGGCGGATTGAGCGGCCGCTTTAACGGGTGTACGATAGGGTGTAGGATATAGACCTGTGGCGTTTAAGTTGGAAGAGCATTCATCATTATATCTGCAATGTGGACTTTTAAATTTTCCTGTTCTCGGAGAAATCTATAAAGAACAGGAATCTCGATTGTGACCTGCCCAAGTAAACCAAGTATTCTCGATTTCTCTGAAATACAAGCACCAATTGATTACTTGCAATTTGATAGACTTGGTTAAGATGGACTATAAACTGGATATATCCTTCAGTCTTCCATCCTGACCGAAATAATCAGTGGTTTTGAATACCCTCCTTTCGGTTTTGTCTCCGATATCAACGCCCTTCCACAGATCCACGCGGCGGCCCTGGTTAATCGCTTTCTCCTCCCACCTGACCAGCTGCTCTGTTTTCTCCAGTTTATTAGAGATATCTTTAATCTGTGGCGCAATCACTTGCGTCAACAGGTGCTACAACATTAATATCAGGTTAGTCAGCAATAATTATAACGCCCACATATATAATCTTCAATAGGATGAACGGAAAAGAAGAAGAACAAACCTCCAAGCGATCAATCTGCTCAAACGTATTCTTGAATTCAGCGGCGACGGGAATCAACCCATCCGCAGTGGGTTCGATGACGTTGGATACCTGGGACTGTATATCCTGCAGGTCATCCTTGTAGCCCACGTTCGCGGTGGTGTAAGAGGAGAGTTTGTCGGAGTAGAATGCATCCTATTTTGGAATCGTAAGCCCCCGTCCGTTAAGCCTCAATTCGTGATATCATCATCTGTGTTTTTTTTGCCAAAGAAATAGCTAGACGGAACGTACGTGCGACTGGGCGGGGTGAGAGCGGAGAAAGGCGGCTAGTTCGTCTGCGACCTCGGGCGGGAGCTGGGAGATATTGAACGCCGGTGGCCGATGGTCTTCCATGATATCGATATAGCTATAGTATAGTGATGGTGTCGGTGAGGAAAACCTGCCCGAAGGAGGCATGCAGATGCCCAGCCGGGTAATCCACCGTTCCGCGAGGGAAATAGTCTTCGTGATATCAATATAAACCATCCCGTGCCCGTCCGAGCATATTATATACTGGTGCGTGTATATACTGCCTAGATGCCGCTCCCTCGAAGCTGCCTCCCTTCAGATCCATCTCACTTCCTGTCGAAGCTATTGGCATATCAGAAGTACTCGAAGTATACATATACATCACCAACTGCCGCTACCCGTCGCCAACTTGTCTCTGCAGCTGCTGCCAATTGCTGCGCCATAAGCCCAAGACGTCTGTCCAATTTCCCTCTCCTGAGCTCCCTCACGAGCAGCAGCAGCCCTATAGCTACCACCAGCTGCAGTCCCAGCATCTCCTCGACTTCAAAAGCCCCCGGAAACCCCAATATCCCCATTCCCTCGAAACCTGTTCGAGAGTTCGATTTCTCATCGAGCTTACATTTCCCCCATCTGCATCCGAAGTCTGTTTCTGCAGCTGGAACTCACCCGATTCGCAGATACCTCAATCCCGTTCCTGAATCAATTCCTCGAACAAGCAGTTTTTGCGCGACAACCTCACCCGCAACACCAAATCCCCAACGTCGCCCCTGCGCTCCCACTCTTACTCAACCATTATCACGGGCTTCTTCCGCTTCTACTTCTTCTTCTTCTTCTTCTTCTTCCAATTCATATAATATCTCCCACAGCTGCCACTTTAGTCCCATCCAGCTCCGTAACTTCCATAACGGGCTAAAAACACCCCCCGGGATCCCACCAGGCACACGATCACACTACCCCGCGAAACCCACTTCTCAAGCATCATCCTCTGCATCCTCGAGTCGCAGCAGCGATACCAAGAATAACCACAACAGCAACAGACGTACAATCTACACCGCTGTAACATCAACAACCGTCCTTGCACTGATAGGAATATATTCCATCACCGACACACTAGACTCCCAAAGTAACATCCAATTACCCTCCAATCTCCCTCTCACCCTTCGCTCGCTACTCGACTGGTGGTCCTCGTCTCCAGATAAGTCCAATACAAAAACCACTACTACCCCGCCAACAACCCCACGAACCCACCCCGCAGAAATGGCATCCACCGCCCCCGGTCGTCCCGAGACGTTAACACCGGAGCAGGAAATAAAGCTCAAAGAATTCTGGAACGTAACATTATCACTCTTCGGCCAATCAAGCGCTCAACTCGAAGAATCGCTCGCCGAAGATGTAGCAGCGTTAGCCATCGACGCTGGCGCAGAGGGCGCAGAAGCGGAAGGGGAATCAGAAGCCGCCGGCGGGAAGACAAAATCTAGACGCTCAAAACTCTTCAGCAGATCCAAAAAGGATAAAGAAAAGAAAGAAAAGGACTCTAAAAAGGATAAAGACGATAGCAGCACCAAAGACAACAAACTAGCCGTCCCAGAAACCACTCTATCAAACCGTCCATCCCCACCACCGGGCCTAACCACCGATCCAGAGGACAAATACAACCAAGGCAAAGACTTCAAAGCCGCCCTGGCAAGCCAGACACCCGAAGAACTCCGCACGACCTTCTGGGGCTTCGTCAAATACGACAACCCAGACGCCCTCCTCCTTCGCTTCCTCCGCGCCCGAAAATGGGACGTAGAAAAGGCCTTAGTCATGATGGTATCCACGATGCACTGGCGCGGCCAGGAAGTACACGTCGAAAAAATCGCCCTCGAGGGAGAAGCTAAAGCTTTCGTAGACGAGAAGACGGATAAAACTGCAGAAGGGTTCATGAAGCAGTTACGGATGGGGAAGAGTTATATCCACGGAACGGACAAAGAGGAGAGACCTGTTTGCTATGTCAACGTGAGACTGCACAAGGCGGCTGATCAGACGCCTGAGAGTTTGGAAAGGTATACCATTTACCTGATTGAGACGACGCGGCTGCTGTTGAAGCAGCCGGTTGATACGGCGGCGATTGTGTTTGATATGACTGGGTTTGGGATGGCTAATATGGTAGGTTCCATCCCTATTGAAAGATGACTAGTATTTAAAAAAAGTGTAGTTGGAAGAGTACTAACCGTGAACGTTAGGATTACACACCTGTAAAATTCATGATCAAGTGCTTCGAAGCTCACTATCCTGAATGCTTGGGTATCTGCCTCGTCCACAACGCTCCCTGGATCTTCCAAGGCATCTGGGTAAGCCGCTTCCCCCCACAATACTCCCTGAACTTTCTCTAACCTAGTATACTATAATAGAAAATAATCCGCGGCTGGCTCGACCCCGTCGTCGCCTCCAAAGTCCACTTCACCACAAAAACCACAGACTTAACCGAATTCATCTCCCTCTCCCAACTCCCCAAATCCCTCGGCGGCGACGAAGACTGGGAATACAAATACACCGAACCAACCCCCACCGAAAACCCATCAATCTCCACCCCAACCCCACAGGACACAACCGAAAAGGAAAACCTAGAAGAAGAACGTCTACGAATCATCGAAGAATACGAGAAAAACACCAGGGAGTGGATAAAAGAAGAATCAAAGGGTGCAAAGGTCGATACCGACATTAAAGATGAAAGAAGCGGGTTGAGGGAGAGATTGAGGACGAATTATTGGGGACTTGATAGATTTTTGAGGGCTAGGACTTGGTATGATCGTATCGGATTGGTGGGGAAGAACGGAGAGATCGATTTCTACCCTGCAAGGAAGATTGAAGAGAAGGTTAATGGCAACGGTGCTTCTGCGGCTGCGAGTGTGCCGGCGCATACTTCGGATGACGATTTAGATTAGCATGTTGATATACATAGACGTATGTATGTGTGTGTGTGGGGTATGTAAAAAGGTAAGTTGACACGGGCCCGAGAGGGCCAATACCATATATTGGGCGAGAGTAATTATACATTTTTTTTTTCTATGAACCATCTTGTCTTTTTCTATTGGGTTTATTGACAGTCTCCACATTTTGTCTACTTGTTTTTTTTGGTTGCATCTATCCCTCGTATTCTTTTTTTTCTTTTCTACCTTTCTGTGACACTGCATTATTAGAATTACCTATTCTTTATGGACTTTCGCTTTTGAAATTAGTGTGCATTAGACGCTCTTCTTCCTTGATTCGTTCTATAGATCTAGAGAATGGGATCAATCCGGAGGGGGAAACTTGCATAGAAATTAATGAAGGTCCAAAAAGTTATAACTTTATCGACGGTAATGATGTCAATATCTATAGTATAATGCTTAGCTATTGGTCTACGGAATTAATACCTATAATTATACGCCTACAGAACCGCCAGCAAGAAGTCTTTTTTTTGTATATTTGTAGTTGAATTGTGTCTTACTAAAATATCTTAAACCCACCTCCTCTCTTCCAATCTGAAAAGCCCCTCATACTTTGTCTTCGTATATCATCATCAGACGTACGTACGCACGTACCGTTCTTTCGTTCAAGGCAACAAAACTTTGCTCATGAATTAAAAAAAAAGTGTAAAAAACAGGAGAATACCTACAAAAAGAAAAGGGAAACCGCAATAGCAAAGCAAAGTGGATATAATACTAGTAAGACGAAATACAAAGCGAGGGGTAGAGGATAATAAAGAGAGCCGGCTATGTCCTGCCGTCATAATACATCAAGGTCGGATAGTCTGAGTTTAGGGGGGGTGGGTCTTCTTCATCTTCGACTTCTCATCGTCATAATCTCTATAAACAACTGTTTCCTGCGTACTGTTTTAAAAATATTTACGCGGATGCCTCCTTAGCCTTCTTGGCCATGGTGTTCAATGCAGAACCGTTTCGGAACCATTCGAGCTGGCCCTCGTTGAAAGTGTGGAGGAGGTTGGTGCTCCACGACTTGCCGTCAGTGGACTTGAAGGTGACCTTGAGTGGCTCACCGACCTTGAGGTTGGAGAGTTCCATGTCGCTGTAGCACGCAGTTAGTATTAGGCAATTTAGTAGCGGGGGGATAAAAGGTACTCACAGCTTGTCATCTGGCTTGATCTTCTCGTAGTCCTCTGGGTTCTCGAAGGTGAGTGGAAGCATACCCTGCTTCTTCAAGTTGGTCTCGTGCTGTTATCACATAAAGTTAGCATACTTGATTTCAAGCAAGTAATAAATTCGGATCGGCTACTTACGATACGGGCGAACGACTTGGTGATGATGGCAAGACCACCAAGATGTCTGGGCTCGAGAGCGGCGTGCTCACGAGAAGATCCCTCACCGTAGTTCCAGTCACCGATGACGGCCCACTTGACGCCCCTGGCCTTGTAGTCACGAGCAGTAGCTGGGACGGCGTCGAATTCACCAGTGAAGATGTTCTTAATGGAGTTGGCCTTCTCGTTCTCAGCATTGATGGCACCGATCAACATGTTGTTGGAGATGTTGTCCAAGTGACCACGGTACTTGAGCCATGGACCGGCCATAGAGATGTGGTCGGTGGTGGTCTTGCCCTTGCACTTGATGAGAATTGGGACGTCGGTGGCGTTCTTGCCGTCCCATGCCTCGAATGGGGAGAGCTTCTGGAGACGGTCGGAGGTGGGGGCAACCTGGACTTCGACGGTAGATCGGTCTGCTGGTGGGGCCTGGTAAGTATCTTGGCCAGGGTCGTAGCCACGGTCTGGAAGAGCGACACCGGTTGGTGGCTTGAGCAAGAACTCGTTGCCATCCTTGTCCTTGAGCTTGTCGGTGAGAGGGTTGAATCGGAGATCACCAGCGATAGCGAAAGCGGTGGTCAGGTCTGGGGAGGTGACGAAAGCGTGAGTGGCAGGGTTGGCATCGTTACGTCCAGTGAAGTTACGGTTGTAGGAGGAGACGATGGTGTTGGCTTCACCCTTCTTGACATCGCGACGGTCCCATTGACCAATGCATGGGCCGCAAGCGTTGGCCAAGACCATACCGCCGAATTCCTCGAAGGTCTGGAGCTGTCCATCACGAGCAATGGTGGCACGGATCTGTTCGGATCCGGGTGTAACGGTGTACAGGGACTTCGCCTTGATGCCGTGGTCAAGAGCATCCTGGATGATGGAGGCAGATCGGGACATATCTTCGTAGGAGGAGTTTGTGCAGGAACCAATGAGAGCAACCTTGACATCGAGTGGCCAGCCTTCCTTAACGGCAACATCCTTGAGCTTGGAGATTGGGGTAGCAAGATCTGGGGTGAATGGTCCATTGACGTGGGGTTCGAGCTCGGACAGGTTGATCTCAATCAATTGGTCGTACTCGGCACCCTCATCCTCACGGAGCTCGTGGGCGTAGGCGCGGGCGTAGTCACCGATGGCCTGTCTCTTGGTAGCCTTGAGGTAGTCATACATGCGGTCGTTGAATGGGAAGATGGAGGTGGTGGCGCCGATTTCAGCACCCATGTTGCAGATAGTTCCCATACCAGTGCAAGACAAGGATTCAGTACCGGGTCCGTGGTATTCAACGATGGCACCAGTACCACCCTTGACGGTGAGGATACCAGCAACCTTCAAGATAATGTCCTTAGGAGCAGTCCAGCCGCTCAACTGGCCGGTAAGCTTGACACCAATGACCTTGGGGGCCTTGAGTTCCCATGGGAGACCAGCCATAACGTCAACAGCATCGGCACCACCGACACCGATAGCAGCCATACCGAGACCACCGGCATTGGGAGTGTGAGAGTCAGTACCGATGAGGAGAGCACCTGGGAAAGCATAGTTTTCAAGAACGATCTGATGGATGATACCAGATCCCGGCTTCCAGAAACCAATGTTGTACTTTGCGCAAGCAGTTGACAAGAAGTTGTAGACCTGAGATTTTCACATGTCAGATATCGGTACCCCTCGATTCAAAAATTTTCTTATCGTCTAAATTTACCTCCTTGTTAATATCCTCAGCACGACTCAAATCCTTAGCACCTCCAAGCTGGGCCTCGATCAAGTGATCGCAGTGAACAGTCGATGGAGTCTGGACCTGATCCATTCCGGCGCTCATGAACTGCAGAATGGCCATCTGAGCAGTCGCATCCTGGCATGCTACTCGGTCCGGTCGCAGCTTCAAGTAAGACTTTCCACGCTCGATGTCCTGGGTCTCTGGTTCGTCAAGATGCGAGTAGAGAACCTTCTCGGCGAGTGTGAGTGGCTTGTTCAGCCTCCGTCGGACGATGCTGAGGTTCTCGCTCATCTTCCTTTAAAATTTTCACGTGATCACGTCAGAATATGCAGGATTGGTACAAATCGGTAGGATTTTCAGCGTACTTGTAGTTAATATAGTTTCCCTATGAGAGTGAAATGGTGTTAGTGCGACTGGAATCGATTGATATATGAATCGCAATTGGATATCTTACTTGTTCCCAGTTGTTCTGGTTGACCTTCTTGTCCAGAGGAGAGTCTGTGACGGTAGCTAGGCCCCGGAACCGTTGAACCTGCGATTAAATTCGAGTTAGATAATGGTTCCCGGGGTCGCCAGAGAGCGGGCATTGCGCCTGTGGCCGGGTAGAAGTGGCATATGTGACATACGGTTCTGTAGCCGGCATTCTGTGGATGATAGCGGGAAGGTCAGCAAAATCGCTCGTTGGAGATATTGGGCATGTTGGATATCGATTGAATGGCCGGAACGAGTGGAAAAGCAGAGACTTACAGCCTTGCATGCCCTAGGAAGGGCCCTCACTGTCGACAGCATGATGGCTGCAAAGTGAGGAATGATATGGAGAGAGAGGAGTGTGGGGGTGGGGTATGATGGTGGTGGTGGTCGAGAGATGTGTATCCAACACAGATATCAAGACACACAGCACACAACAGGACTACAAAAAACTGAGACCTGGAGAAAGAAAGAATCCGGAGAAGATTATGAAGATGATGATGATGATGGAGAGAGGAAGAAAAGAAGGAAGAGGAAGAGAGGAAGAGGCAGAAACCGGGAGTGAGAGAGAAAGAAGTAGTCGAAGAATGGACGAAGGGAAAGAAGCAAAACTGCAGCCGAGTTGGAGTTGGGCTAAGCAGAAGAGGAATCTTCCTGATAACCGACGGCGACCCATTTTTGCAGCACCGGATTATTACTGCATAGCAATTGTTTGTATGGGACAGACGGCGACATGACATCAGCCCTGATATCATCAGTCTATCCATCTACCATCTACCATCTATCCATCTATCCATCTATCTATCCATCTCTAACTGACACTTATGCTGTCTATACAATATAATTGCACTTGTCTATGAGTGTTATAATTATTCCATCTCATGGTCTAGGATATGGATAACCCCATCGGCTACACGTGCGAATGGATGCCCTCCTGCTGTCCTGGGCGAACGGGACGGGCTTCAAATCCAAATCAGCAGTCCTCCCATTGGCCAGTCCCTCCCTGAAACCTCCCCACGGTTCGAAGCTACTTCTGGGCCTGACATCTGTGGCCCGTCGACTTCTGGTAAGTTTGTTCCATTTAATGGCGCAAAAAGGGCTGGAGCCATGCAAAAACCCGACTAAAAAATTTTCTTTGCCAGTTTTAAACATCCTCGGCTTCGACCCGAATATACAAACCAAATCCCGTAACTTCCACGGCTTTTGCATAGTCTTGGACTGTACTCCCGTAAATTGACTCGCGACAAGGGCGGGTTTCCTTAAATCGCTCTTTCTCGTTTTCGGCCCGTGTTCAGGAATCCTAAGCTTTTTGGTCCTGACATCTGACCGTTGTCTCCGATTGTTCCTTACAGACTTTTAACAATAACTGCATCATCATCGTCCACATCTTCACCACCGCCATGGGTCCACAACGGCTAAGGAAGACAAGGAACAGGACTCGGTAAGTCCCTTAAATACTTTAATTCTCCGTCCCGATCTGATTGACATATATATCCCCATGTACTGACTCTCTTGCTACTTGTGAAGTGACCTCGACCAAATCTCATCCGACATCCTGCACCCCCGCCGTCTCGAACAGCACCTCTCCACCCTCCCTCTCGAAGAACTCCCTGCCTTCGGTCAACTCTACTGCACTCCCTGCGCCAAATTCCTCGAATCTCAACATGCTCTAGCCCATCATCAGCGCTCAAAACCCCACAAGAAGCGATTAAAGCTTCTAACGGAGCCAGCATACTCCCACGAGGAAGCCAATGCCGCCATCGGGCAAGGAACAGATAATGGAGCTGCATTCAGAGTAAACCCGGAAGATGTCATCAACCGTGTTAGCCGGGATAGAATACTAGCTATCAAGAAGAATAATTCGACCAGCAGAGCGGAATCGTTGAGCTCCGAGATGGATATTAATACTGAAATCGAACAGCCCGACGCCCCGCAGCTGGTCGAACATATTTACGGCAATCCCGAGGACGACTTGTAAAAAAAATGCAATTCCTTTTCCGACATGTTGGCATTTGGCGTGGAGTTATGGAGTTTTGCTTCTAGAAGGGAGGGGCTATAAAACGACCCACCATTGTATCATACAAAAGTCTTCTTTCAATAATTATCGAACGAATTATATGCTATGCACAAGAAATTACACAAACCACAAGAAACGACCCTTTAATGCTATAAATGCTCTAGATATGTACAAATCCGACCTTCGTACCATTCTGATCTAGGAACTCTTCCCAGTCACCGCCATAACAAAGCTGGAATCAACACTGATCCGTCCTACGACCCACGCCGGCCACCAGACGCACCAGACGACCACGGGCGTCCACATACCCCATACCCACCACCCGAAGCTTGCTTCCTTGAGAATATCCTCCACTCCTAGACCCCAATAACCCGCTACAGCGAATAGCGCCGCAAACGGGCTGGTAAGCTGCAGGAGAATACTATTCACTAGAGCCAGGGGTATCGACTTTGGCGTCGTCCTAGCGAACGTCAAAGGCAGGGAGAAGAGACCGATCAAGAATGATAGTGAGAAATTCAAGGTTGCAAGAGTCGAGAGGAACATTCCCAGGAAGAGGAGGGAGAAGCAGCGGGAGAGATGGAAGGCTGGTAGGAGACGGTGAGGAGAGGCGGTCAGCGTGATTAGGATCGAGATGAGAGTCGGTAAGATGACAGAGGTTGCAATGAAGATGTAAAAGACAGATGCCATAGACTATACCCAAGTTAGCTGACAGAATACCATGCGATTCGGGGGGTTAACATACCTTGTAATCGATTGAATTGAACACTGCGAATGGGATAACGCCACAGAAATGCACACCAATGACAATGGACATCGGCAAGAACAGCTCTCTCTTTGGCCCACTGTCAATGGCCACAACCTCTACTGGCTTCTTATCATCCTCTTTCGCCTTCTCATCTTTCTCGCTCTTCTCGCTCTTCTCAGCATTCTCAACTTTCTCCTCCCCACTCCGACTCCTAGGATCAACCCACAGCCGTATCGCCGTCAATGTCAACCCCACCGCCAACAACATAGCTGACGGCAAATAAGTCCCAATGCTAACAAACCTCTTCGGCGCCATCAACAAATAAAAGAAAAAACTCTGATGGAAATGTTCCAGCAAATTATTCAAACTCCGAAACAAACTCTCCACCGTCCTCCCCAACGACCCTTCATCATGCCACCCATTCCCATGCGCAGCAAGCGTAATAGCATCGATGTGATAAGGTATAAAACTCGAATGCGGTCCCGTCGAATGCCCCAACGCCTGATTCACCATCCCCCTAAGCATAGTCCTCAGTCTATGCCTATAACTATCATCATGATTCCACATCTCCTGCAAATCAGTCCTTAACCCCATCTGATCCCTAGAAATCTGAACAGCCGTATTGATCAAATCCAAATTCGGCAACTGTCCATTAATCCCATCGTAAATGATATGTAACGATTCAAACCGATGATAAGCTCCAGGGTAATCTACCACCACAACACCCTGTATAGCCCCAGACTTGACCGACAAAGACTGAATATTCTCCCCATGTAAATCGTGGTACGCATCCACCCACGCCTGAGGTCCAGCCCTCGCATCCGAGGAGATTAAAAAGATAATATCCTTCGACCATAACGACCATCGTTTGAAGTATCGACTGAGTGCAAGGGTAAGCGCTACCCCTCCTTCGTTGAGTAAATGATCTATATTCCTCCACGGGGCGCACAGGACAATCGCTTCGGTCGCATCTCCGCGTGGGGCGTGTAGGACAGCGTAGACGTTTTCACCGGTGTACTCCCCACCAGCGGCTTTGTAAGAGTACCGTTGCTTGCCGACTTTCAGACCAGCGGAGCGGAAGATTTCGGCCATACGTTCGGCGACACTATAAACCCATCATCATCATCAGACCCATACCACTCCCGTTTAGACAATCGTAAGACCAAGGGGAACATACACATCGGAAGTACTATTCCCTAATAAATCCACCTCCCTCCTAAACGCCCTCACAATGTTCTGCTCACTCCCACCAAAGTACGCGTGAACCTGCCCAGGCAGCAGCGCATTTTCGGAAATATAAGTCCGGCGTGAGTACTCATCCAGCGGTAATAACAACAAGGAAGCGAGCCCGACAATGACGGCGACGATACTGAGTCCCTGGAAGGCGTAAAGCACCACGGAGAGGTTCTTGCGGAGGTTGACGGGGACTGTTAAGGAGGCAGCAATTGTTAGCAAACAGTGGATTTAGGTGATAAGGTGAGTGGTAGAAAGCGTACCCCGCAAGGCCATCGTGGCGGTAGTTTGGTGAATTCGAGGTCGTGGATTGAGGGGAGGGTTGTATGGAACGGGTGAAAGCGAGCGAAAGCTGTCCCGTAAACTCTGGGAAGACGTGCCCTGAATGCCAAGCCGGACTATGTGTAACCATCACAACGCATTTCGACATCAAAACTCCAACAACGTGACGTCTGTTCGCGAATATAACGTTATTCCAAGAGAGTACAAGACTACTTCTACGCGTCTTTATAACTACTTACGGACTATTGAGGCTTGAGATATGACTATTTAAGAATTGAACGGTCTCCTGGTAGTTCGTTATCAATTCTACTCCACAATTCCCCCAAGCAACATTAACAAAGTTAAACTCCAAAGAATATCTGCAAAAATGCAACTCTACATTGAAATCCAAGCCGACGAGCCCTCCCGCGCCGTCACATTCTACACAACAATCTTCCCCACCTGGTCCTTCCAAAAAGAAGAATCTCTTCCAATAGAATACTACCGCGGCAGCTTCTCTCCCTCTCCCTCCGGCGAGTCAGCGATTAACATCCTAAAGCGGCCCGCTCAAACACCGGGTCCTATGCACGGCACCAACGCGTTCGTCTGTTCCTTTCCAGTGGACGACGAAGAAGCATTCGACGCTTTGCAGAAGAAGGTATTGGAACTTGGCGGACAGATTGCTTTGGAGAAGTTTCCGGTTCCTGGGAGGGGGTGGCATGGATATTTTTTGGATACGGAGGGGAATACTTTTGGAGTTTTTACCACAAAGTATAGGGAGTGAAAGAATGAGTTCCATTTTTAGGATGGTAATGAAGGGATGGACTATGGAGATGGAAGGGTGTTTATTGGAAACTAGTTGGGCTTGTTTACAACATTGATGGGATGGATTGAGACAAATTATTATGGGGCACTTTGAGATCGATATCTTGTTCTGTTAGTTAGCCTCGAATCAAACTCTATCAAATGGCATGTTGTCGAAGAGACCATATCACAACAATTCTACAAAGGCTCCTACTCCAAAAGTGATCAAGTCTGTATTCCAACAGAGTTCCTACTTCATGAAGCTTATCGTATCCTTTAGTAGTAACCGTGTCGTAAACAGTAAGAGTTACCCGAAACAGAATCAATACCCCAGAATTTATAGCCATAAACTCTGCCGTATATCCGAACTCCATGGTATCTACTAGCACCCTCCCTTCCTAGTTTTCCCCATAACTTCCGTCCCGTCGCTTTTTAGCATTTAGTGCTGACAATGGTTAAAAAAGCAGGTACACAATGCCAACAATAAGAAAGCAACGAAACAGAAAAAAAAAACCCTAAACGAAGGCTCAACCTAACCCATCGGTATCACCAACCCAATTCAGAAAATAAGAATTCTCCCCCCAGAAGTCCCCATTTTACCCCAGACTACTCTCGGAAGAATCCGAAGGTCAGCTTTACGTACTCGCCAACATGGTTACACCGCGGTTATTAGCGAAGCACAGCAGGTGCATGTGCAACAATAAAAACTCAGCCCTATTCCCAGATTGGAAGTTCCAACAAAGGAAATCTTCGAATCTCAGAAAACCTCGTATTCGATTCGATTCGCGAACTTAATAAATGATACCGTATTACACATGCCCTAGGCATGCCTTGGCTTTCATGACCAATTAGGCCGGGTTTACGAGACTCGGCTGCACAATATAGGAATAATTACAAAGCTTAAGCACTTATACATCTCGGACAATTATTTTCAAATACAGTGCCTATCTTTCTAACCAACCTTATATCACTTTCAGTAGGTGTTCTAACAATGGATACGAAGTTAGCCATCTATAGATCTAGTCCTTGATCAATGAATACGAGATACTTCTATCACAGCCTCGGCATATTACTGGCATAGGCCTTTGACAATACGTATACGAGGATATGGGTATTGTGACTTGCTTGAAATGTCGCCCTTTACTAATGCGATCTTTCATCTTCCGCGGAATTCTTAATTCTCATGATATATATTTGAAGGCACTCTGTTGTATATAAACTCCTCTTCTAGACGTCCAATCCAGTCTCTTTCTCTCATCATCATCACAATCATCCATTGATCGCATCCCAATTCAATCCAATCTCATCCTCTATATACCTACAACCTCAATTACAAACCAACCCCCCTCAAAAATGAAACTCCCAACAATCCTCTCCCTCTCCCTCCTAACCCTCACGGGCACCGCCTCAGCCCGCGACCGCTACGGCGTCAGCCCCGAAAACATCATCCAAACAATCCAAGCCGAAGGCGAATGGGCCCGCTGGCCCGCCGTCGTCCACTGCACCCGCGGCGACGTCTACGGTTCAAACTGGGAACAAACCAAAGCCTTCGTCTGGAGAGGTCCCTTCAAACAAGACGAGTGCAAGATTACTTGGTGTGATCCTGATAAAGGGTGGTGCAAGTTCGAACTTAAGGGTGACGGTGGTGGGTACAACTGGTGGCAGATTAACTGGCATCGGGACGGGAATTCGAAGAAGCTGTGTTATCCTAAGCCTTGCAACCAGATGTAGATGGGGCCGTATCTGGGGCTAGCTGGAGGGCGGTAATCATTCCAATATGGCGTCCTGACGAAGAGGACTAGTTGACCTAGGGGTTGGATACGAAGGCTATGTCAACAGCCACTCTTGTCTGTATATAAAAAAACGCTTCTTTCTTTCTTCTACTTTTGCTTCCCTGTTCGATACCTCTGTACCTGTAGATAGTTACTAGACAATATAAAAACCCCGGATTTTATGTCCTCAAATTACGGATCGTACCGATGCTACTATAAACGCCCCCAGACTGGGGTCATAGCCAACCGAGAACAACCACAAACAAGTCTATCTATATTTAATAAAATCTATAATTCAAAAAATAACTTTAAATGAACAAAAAAAAAAAAATTTACTAGTAAAAGAAAGGCTGTACAATATTAGCTATTAAAAGAGCCCGTAACTCGCTGTCGATGTTCGTATAAAGACCCCCCTCCAGTTACCGTACCACAAAAAAGCAACGGAAACGACAAAGCAAGCTCCAACCCGCACCTTCTATCCGATCCCTAATTGCAAGACACCCCAAAAAAGAATGTGTACAAGAAAGAGAAGAAGAAGGAGAAGAAGAAGAAGGAAACCCCAAGACTCGTCAAAGTGTATATGAGCGGAACTGCATCAACATCAATTCGTGACCTTATGAACGAGAAACCCTATCCCCTTATCCTTGGCAAAGTGTCTCAATCACACCCCTCCCCTACGAAGTCCCCAACGTCCTTCCAGCACCCCCAAAGTTACTCGCTGCATTCCCACCATTCCCAGAGGTAGGGCTATTCCTAGGATTCATCCTCAAACTCGGCATATCAATCCCTCTAGCCCCAGCTTCTTCCGAAAAAGTCGGTAAAACCAACGTATGACCCGCCGAATCCCTCGCGTCCAACGCCACATAAAACGGTATCCTCGAGATCAACGACCACAGCTTCGTCTCCACGAACTTCAACACCTTCTCCGGTGGCTCCAGAAGCTTCAGGTACTCCGATGCATCTATATCAACCCCCAAAAAAATTGTTAGCTAAAAGAGCTCCCTAAACCGATCAAAACGGTAAATAGGAGGAAGAAAACTTACAAGCCCACCCAACCGCCATAGCCAAAACATGAACCAACCACCCCGTCCCTCCAAACACAAATATCTCAAGCACAAGCACAAACCCTACCACGGGAGCCCAACTGGGTATTCTATACCCAGCGACCCAATAATACGGTTTATATTTATATATCCTCGTCGCATCCATCGCCGCGAACATCACAATAAACACCGACATGCCGTAGTAAATCCCATTGCCGCCAAAGAACAGTTTATCGATAACAGTGTAACCGAGCGCCGGGAATGTCGAGAATGCTGTGTTTTTTATCGATTAGTTTTTCCGAACTTTAGGTCGAGTAAAAGGGTATGGTATGCATTTGGTAAGGGTAGTATAACATACGTCCAACAACCATCAAAAGCGTATGCAGCGTTCCCTTCTCCTTCTCAAACCGCGACAATGGGTACGTTACTGCCAGCAGATTGACGAGAAGGTGTATCCATCCTTGATGCACGAACGGGTAGGTATTCAACCTATGCACTATATCACACCCAGAGCAAAAAAAAGTCAACATTAGCAAAAAAGCCACCCTCCCCTTAAACCCATATAACCCAAAAGCTCTACGCTCTCTTTGGTAAAAAAGCTACGTGAGAGGAAATCGGGGGCGGGACGTTTCATACACTGCGTGATCCCAAAATTCTGGTTATCGAGCTCTAACACGGCATCGGAGTCGGATATGCGACCGACGAAGAACAGTAAGACGGCGAGCCCCAGTAGACCACGGGTAAGTATCGGAAGTCGTCGGACGGTGGATGCTATTCGATCCGGTACGTTATCGAGATTTGGGAGCATGGTTGAAGTTTTAGGGAGTACGCCGGTGGGACCCGGGTACAGAGGGATGTTTCGGTGTTAATAGGGTGTAGAGAGAGAGATACGGGTAGGAGTAGAAGTCGCGAGCTTGCTCTTCTTTATTATTATTACAGAGGTAAGGAGGTTGGATCCATGGGCGGAGGGAGCGAAAGACCAGTTTTTGGGAAGGAGTTTTCCAAGAATTTTCCTGGTTGGAGATGGGAAAGCGTTAGGTAAGGTAAGTCCGGTCTGAGGTTCTGGTTGGTTGGTCCGATGATGCAGTTGGAAACCAGGATGTTTGAGCAGCTGCCGTAAACACCAAGCTCGGCCCCGACCATTCGCGCCGCAGCGAGCTCGAGCTGTGCACCGCCGACAGCAAGTCGTACGTCGTATATAAAAATGGAATGAAATGAGATGAGATGAGAGGATCGGATTAATTGTAATTTATATTCACAATCGTGGAGACAGGAGAGTGGAAATAAAAATGATAATAGGAAATAAACAAAGTAAAAGCAATTGCTTCATCACAGATAGAGCTTCTCTTCCTCTCAAGAACGCCAGTTAATGGAAATTTAAAAGAAAAGAAAAAAAAAGACAGAAGGGAAAGGAGGATGGGAAATACAGCCCACAGACGTCTGACGCCGTTCATAACAATGCATGTTAAAGACAAAAAAGACAGCCACAGAACCGGAAAATGATATAAAACAGCTCATCGCAAGCCAGAAGCTTCGAAGAGGGTATGACAGCATATCGTACACGCGAAATAACAATCCATGCGCGAGCACGGAAGAGTAAGTAAACCAAGAAACAACTAAGGCTGAGAAAACCAGGCAAAAAAAAAAGAAGGCCGAGCACCGGAAGATTTCCTCTATAAGAAACCCCATGTATCTTTTTTCAGAAGTAAATAGCAAGCACATTTAAAACCTCGTCATATCATCAAAGAGGATCGTCGCAGAAGGGAGGGGACCCGGGAGCGGAATTTCTGTCGTCGTCATCATTGTTTGCAGAAGCGGGTATAAGCAACTTCGAAGTTAGGCAAACTCATTCCCCAATTCCGCCTCGAGGTCGAAGTCGTCCTCCTCCTCGTCTCGAACACTCTCCTCCCTATCACCGTTGCTCTGCGCCGGTGATGGCATGCCCGATTCTCCAACTTTGGGCTCTTCTGCACTAAGGGAGAGGTTCCTAAGACTCGAAGACCGGCTGTTCGACAGGCGAAGACGTTTCGACAGAGGGCTTTTAAGCATCTCTTTCTCTCGCGGTTCACTAACCACGATCTTTTGCTCATCCATTCCATCTGGCGGCGGAGTCGCGCTCCTATCACGCTTGTTGCCGAACGATACCTTGAGACCATCAGGTTGATCGCCAGAAACACTCTCGCTGTCCGATTCGTAGTCGACTCCGTTCCTGCTCTCAAGATCCGTATCGTCCGCCTCACTTCCCATGAATTCCTGTAGATCCCTATCCATCTCGTCCCAATTAATGTCGTGTAGGTCGGGCTGTTCGGTTTCTCCGGGTAGAAGCAGATCGGGAATGACACCAGGCCTCCCATCAAGAGTATGGATGTCGCTATCGCCGTCGTCATCCTCTTCTTCCTCGTCAGAACTCAGCTCCATATGATCCTCAAGGTCATCAAACCCCATCGAACTGGAGGGTAGCGGGGGACTGCTATTGGCGAATCTGTCCTCTGGATAGATGTTTATTAAGAACGGAGTCTCGTCCAGCTTGTGCCACATTGTTATAGATTGGAAAAACCACTGCGGAGTGACGATCTTGATGTGCGGGAATTTGGTGGCTGCGGTCCGTACCTTCGCCGTGCGCGTCTATAATACCTTGGTTAGTGATTGCCAATGTAACTTTTAAGTGCTATAAAGCTTACCCTGGCAGCAACGACGTGAGTAACCGCCGCACTAACTCCATCGACCACCATGGCTCCGAAGGCCCTTCCCCATTGCGCGACATCAGAGCTGCGTAAAGTTAGCTAACTACTACTCCCTAGGCCGAATTTTGATATCGTTGAATCGTCATACCTCTGAACATCAACACCAAGCGGAATCACGCCCGAAAATACGAGCACGATGTTGTCGAAAACTCGTCGTTTCATCCTTGGCATGATGTGCTTGATGTCCGGAACATTGCTCAAATAATCGCCGTCACCACCGTGATGAGTCCTCTTTCCGCCTTTCCCGCCGCCGCCTCTAACTTGCGCAACCCTCCCGCCCTTTGTAGTTACCAAACGCTGCTGATATTCCTTGAAGAACTCCTGGTGAACTTCTGTCAAGGCCTTTTCCAGATACTCTAGCTCGTTGTCATTATCATGCAGCAGATTATGCCGATGACCGCTATCGCTATTCGTATCACCATTGTTTGAGTGGTTGCTGATGCTGTCACTGTCTTGCTTGTCGAGGACTTCCTGCTTCTTCGCCAACGGCCTGTCCTTCTGCTGCGCTGTCAATGCCTCGTTCTGTCGTACGGTTTGTTCGGCTAAAACATCCGGGTCATCGCCACCGCCCATCTCTACCAGTTGTTCTAGCGGTGATACATCGGTCTCCTCGCCATCTTCCTTCTTCGTATCCGGCGAGTCCTCCATTGTTGTATCTTCCGAACCATTGACGGTAATAACCACCGGAGGAGTCGTTGTAAGATCCTGGGGATTGATAACTTGCGGATCGTCTTTCGTTGCGTGCGCCACTGTCGCAGCCTGCTGAGCAAGCTGGTAGTCATGTCTCTTTGGCAGGAAACTAGAGTTGATATCCCCAATTCCGACGAAGAAATCATACGGTGTGACCTTAATCAAATTATCACTCCACTTCCAAACATCACCTCTGTCGTCTATAATGACCACCATTTTCGTGTCCACAGGAAACAACCTCTCCAAGCTCTTCGATGTCAAACTTCCACTCTCATCTCTGCTCAATATCCTCTCTCCAAAGATGCTACCCTCGGGATCTACGATCTTAGCTATGCTCATAGCATACGCCCTCGTTCCCATGGTGTAAATGTGACATTCGTAGAGTTTCGATATGTTCGACAGGAATCGTTTAAGACCAGGTCGGAGCTTGACGTAGTACCAGCAGCCTCTACCTCCTGCACCTTCGTCAAGCAACTGAAAGGCCTCCACGTCCTTAACCGCATGGTAGTTTGGATTTGACGGGTCGTCTCTCCACTCTCCGACTGTGGGATCTACGGTGGCCTGGATGATGGTTTGGTCCAGATCGACGACGAGCGAGAGTTTCTTGGCCGAGAGTAATCGCTTTTTGGCTTCCTTTTCGATATTCTCTGCTTCCTATGGATTTCGTAAAGTGGGCATTTCGTTAGCGAGGTGGGCAAATATAGCATGTGAGGTCATCATTACCCCTCTACTGATCTTCAACCCGGTGTTATCGTGGGTGACATTGATATTGGCCGTTTCTAGATTATGGAAGTTGATGTAGGTTTGCCTGAGGCGCAGCACCGGAGGGAGAATGTCAGTCAAGTGAAGCTAAAAAGCTAGGGGACAGCTGGGAGAGAGAAGAACATACTCAGACATATCCATGCCACAGACGGCGCATTGGTTATTCCAGACAACGGGATGCGGACATGGCTCGTCAATCTCTACTATTGCCGTGCTAGATGGATATAAAACCACAATTAGCAAAATCCAAGGTCTCTTCACCACTCATTCCTAGCTCTCCTTTCTCTTTCTTCAGGAACCTCCGAACCAACAGCAACAACAGGTGTCTTACGATGGCGAATTGACTACCGAACCCTTACCCACCATCCACTTCTTGATCTTGCCTTCAATGGGAGTCTCATATTTGGAAATAATATCCATAACCTTCTGAATCTCCTCTCCATCCTCATTGTCTTCCGTTATCAGGGTCTTGTAAGAGTAGGTGAGGATCGGTTGTAACTTTTTAACGTCGGCATTCTGCGTAAAGTGGATTTGGGTGATCGTGACCGGGAACCGGGTCGACGGCGCGAATGTGAGCAGCATAATTGCGAAATCAAAGGGAGGAAACGGAGAGAGAGGGAGATGTTGGAATTGGTGGAACCCCAAATCCTTTCTTTCTCCCCTGGTTGATGATGGGCTTTATTTTTTTTCTATCTTCTTTTCTTTTTAAAGCTTGCTCCTTGAATTTTTGGGATTTTTATCGTCCTTTTGCTTTTTTCCCCTACTTCCTTTTCGTCTTCAGGCGTTCTAGCTAACCTCTAGGAAAGCGACCCCGGGGGTTCCTTTTCCTGCTGGCTAGTCCAAAGGATACGGCGAATGTTCGGGGGCCAATGTGAAGAACACGTGAAGCTCCAGGGTTGAGGATTGCGAGGCTTGAAATTGGGCGTTCTTCTAGAAAAAATTCCTGGGTAGGTTTTGTGGTGGTGTCGCGAGGCAGGGTGAGTTCGGATCCCGTCCCCTTCAACGCCCAAAAGGACATACAAGTTCGCCAGTACGGAAGCTACCCAAACCGAAAGCTAGAGAAAGTTGATGAAGCGTTTTTAGGAGGACGATTGGAGACGAGAGAGATGGGAGGTGAGCGAAAGAGCTGTGATTGGGAGGTTTGATGGGAGGGCGATGGTTGATGGAGATTGGAAGAAGGATGGCGTGAGAATGATGGTGATGTTTGCGTGAGAGAATGAATGGGAAGTGAACGAACTTAAGGGCGGGTTTGTGTGGGCTGGTTAGCTGCGCTGCTGCTGAGCTACGATGCCATGCAATTCCAGGCCATCTCCACAGCCGAAAGCTTGATTGCCGACCAAACTATCCTTACTTAAGCACTTGCTTGACTATTTCCACCACGGCTGTAGATGTAGTGAAGTACTTAATTATATAATATCAGAGGGGGTGGTGGTAGTACTTATAGCATGAGCATTAGCATCGGACCAGCAGGATCCTGCGCTGTCGTCGAAAACAGACAGACACATGCGGGAAGGCAAAGCTATCCTGCCTGCTATCGCTCCATCGCTGCTACTTAAAACACCACCGGCAGACAAGGGGACCCTCAGGTACTGTTTTAAGTAGCCTGCTAGATATATATATATATACATATACAGCACTGGCGACATGCTACATAATATATAAGTACATACTTACTTACTCAAGTACTTACATTTTCAAAAGTAACACTCACTCTCATTGGCCATTGTCATTACGGCATCCCCTTTGAAACCGACAAAATTCCAGAAGCCCACCATCTTCGGCTTAGCCTCGTCAGTTTGGAGACGAGAGAGATCCCTTCCAACGTCAGTCAACACATCCCCCGCCAAAGCAGCCAATCTGGAGCCTCCCCGTAACCCCTCCCCTGGTCTAACTAGCATACACCTCTAATATATGCAACCGGGGCGGAGAATTTTTGGGGGGATTTTTTATTTTTATTTTTTTTATTTCGTGCAGCAGATATACCCGCTCAAATTACGTGCTTCCTCTCCGACAAGGCGCCATGGGGCCCTAACATACGACCCCCTTTTGCTCTTTGCTCTCTTCCTTTCTCTCTCTCTCACTTATATTCTGCATGCCTCCCCTCGTGCCATTCTACTCTCTTACAAGTTTCTACATTCTACGGGTGATTCATTCGACAAACAAATAAATTCCAATTGCTTTTCATTTTTTAATTTTAATTTTAATTTTTTTTCCGTTACCAGCAAAAACTACTTTTGAAGATATACATACAAAATACTCAAGAAACCGAGGAAGAATAAATATCGAATATATATATCTGCTTTTCTCTTTCATCAGCTTTTTCAACTCCCCTAGCCTTCCCCCCCTTAACACTTTTGATATATCCAACTTTTCTCTTTCTTTTTTGTCCTTCATCAACAGCTTTTGGCTTTTGGGCTTTTGGCAGATAAACAAGGGGAAAAAAACTTCTTTTTGAAAGATAAAAGAAGAAAAAAGGAAAAGCATATCAGTCATCATCTTCGTTATATGAAATCAGCAGAGGACAAAAACAATTCGAAAGAGACAGTTGCGAATCTAAACAGCAGATGAGTATGATCTAAAAGAAAGGGGGACGCAAAATAAGAATAGGAAACAAAAACACAGACACTCTCGTCAGGTCGAGAAGCAAGAACGCCGATGAACTCATCCCACATGAAGAGAAAACCGAACCCAACTACTTTTGAAACTATCCATTGGACCCCGACCCGACACCGAAAAGGAGAATTCGCACCAAATTATAAGTGAAGGACACCATGATATAACCCCATTTCTTTCGCTAAACCGCAGCAACGGGAAAAAATATGGAAAAAAATCAGAAGCATCAAATTAAGAAGGAAATATGAAAAGATGAAAAAAGGACCCAGGGTATTATGAGAAGGATTAAGAATGGTTGATAAGCATCGATGATGGAGGGAGTGAGAGATTGTGCAAAGGATCAAGTGTATACCCCTCTCCTGAGGTCTCCCCTATCCCTCTTTGCCTTCTCATTCTCCCTTTCATCAGCAGCCAATCTTCCCGATGCCACGCTGCCGGGGATGCCCGCGTATGATGAGGTCGGCGAGGTGGAGACAAGCGGGACACTAGCATCCAAGCACCCAAACCTCCTCGCCAAGGCTCCTAGCAATGTAGCAAAGCAGGCATGCACCTCGACAAACAATTGTTCTCGACCAACCAGCTCGGCCAGATCCTTTCCTCTTTCGACCCTCGCCGGTCGTCTCAGGAACCCATCGGGACAAGTGCTATGCTTGATAATTGTCGACCCCGAGAGTTCCTGCCGAAGCTGGTCATGCGGGTTAGGCGACACCGGCCGCGACGCCTCAGATGCAAGGTTCTTGATTCGGGCAACTAGCTGCTCAAACACCGATGTGATGTAACCGTATGCGGCAACGATCTTCTTCACATCAGGGCACAAGCACAACAATGCGTATGTACGGCGGTTGCTTCGGATCTTAGGGTCGACAAGTCGAAAGACATATGCGATTGTGTGGCCGGCTGCCTCGTCGCCGACAAATATCGGTCCTGTTTGGCCTGGCAGAGCTTCGCAAGACAAAGTCCGGACGCAAGCTCTCCTTAAAGCGGCAAACTTTTCCGGCGCGGATGGGAAACGGGCGGAAAGGTAGGTCAGGTTGTGAGTGTGAGGTGGGATATATGCGTCGAAGCGGTCATACAGTTCCTGGCTCTCCTCAGAGGCTGTCGATGGAAAGTCGATATCATCGTTCAGGTTGGATTTGGAAGAAGAATTCGACGATGAAGCGGATGAGAGAGATCGTCGACGAGGTTGATGCTGGATATACGGCTCCTCGTGGTCGGAAGTAGCAGGTCTCCTAGGTTGATAATAAGACTGTCGCCTTCCATGTCGGTAGGTTCTATGTTGGGCCTGCTGCTGCGCCTCTGCTTCCATCTGATGTCGTCGCCTCTCTTCAACACTGCCTCCGGCTAACACTACCTCTTTGGATCGCAAAACCGGCACCTTTTTACCATCCTTTAATGGCAATCGTTCGCTGAGGTTTTTGGGAAGACTGAGGTTGCAATTGGCACAGGTATCGCTCAAACCGGAAGAAGCACTTGACAGCAGCGATTGATTGACAGAACCGGAAAGCGAAGCATGGCCCGGTTTCGGCGATATGGGAGGAGTAGCGACAGGGGATTCATTCGGTGATATCGAAGATCTCGAGGAAAGGTAGATGTTGGATCGGGAGGTGGCTTTGAGGGAGCTAGTCCGAGACGGTGGCGAAGATGTTGGAGCTGAAGCTGGAGGAGAGTCATCGCTGGAGTAGCCGGCGTAGGGGCCTATTGTTGTCGAACATGTCTGGCACGAAGGAGGAAGGAGTTGGGTGCAAAGGATGGATGTTGGTCCATGGATTTCGCAGAAGTGGGCAAGGGAGAACTAGAGATTTTGCGGCAGAAGTGTTAGAAAGATGTATCGAAATTGGAAGACAAAGCAAAATGCGAAACGGCAATGGGAGGCTGTAACCAACATCGTCCACACAAAGGACATGAATGCCATATTGAATTTGAATTGAATTGAAGTTTCTGACGGGGTAGCTGGGAGTTATGGGGAGAACTTACGATGAAATCCATGGTGGCAAAATTTTGCCGGGGAGGTGTTGTTGCGATTGAGGTTGATAGAGGTAGGTAGGTCTATGGCAGATTCGATTCTAGCATACGGCCAATGCAGACTCTAACTGTATAGCTGAGTAAGTATATAATAAGAGTAAGCAAGTAACGTAACGTAACGATTCCGACGATGTCGAGTCGGAGAGGGTCCCAGGAGGATGGATGGGACCAGGCGAGGGAGAGAGAGAGGAGGGAGATGTGCAGAGCTATGATGAAGCGATAGCGTAAGAGAAAAGGGTCGATGGTGGATTGGTGTGATGGCAATTGTGATGGAGGGTGTCTGGGAATATAAGTAGAAAACCACACCGCACAAAGGAACCAGCCAACCCGGCACACCCACACTCACCCAACCCACACTCACCCACACCTTCCTCCACACACACACTAACCATTTGATTGAACCCGCACTAGTCCAGACAGCTTCTACCGCAGGGTGAATTGGCGGTACTGCCTGCTGGCTAGCCCTATATAATGAAAGCGTCGTTGGGGAACCCCGTAGAGGTACATTGCATTGTACCTGTGGTTGTGCATTGGAAAAGCTGCTGGAGCTAGGATGGGTCGAATCCAGTCCATTGGCCGCACACCACCACCACCAACCTTCTTTCTCGATTCGAATAGTTCCTTCGTCCTCCTCTGGCGTACAGAGAGTGACGGGAGGAAAGACAAGAATACGGGATGGGGGAGCACAGACTCTCCATTCGGCTTCAACGGTGCTGCCTTCGAGCAAGACAATATCCTGCACTAAAAAGGAATATACGAGCAATCCGATTCCCCAAAAGACATTTAAGATATCACAGGCAACCTCTCCGGTACATGCCACCCGTACAATGTCTGGTACTCCCTCGTGGCCCCCCGCCGGTCCGAGGCGCAAAAGGGCGGTTTGAAAGCAGGCGAAAGAAGCCCTCGAACCTTCTAGCTTGTAGCAGATAGACAGAAATAAATCCTCAATCTATCCGTGATCCAGACAACGACAAGAAACGTCCCGTCGGGTCCGTCGACGACACATGTCAAATCGACTCTCGCTCGCTCGCCAAAGCAAGAGAGAGTGTCGCCTTGAAATTGTTTGCATCAGACGAAATCCCACATGCACGTTTTCGATAAGTTTGTCTGATAGTTACTGCAGCTGGGGACAGGGCCTTTCGAGAAAGTGAGGGAGGCCCATGGGGATAACCGTACCATGAGGGGCACAACAGATTTTGAGACGAAAACACCGCGCTCCAATAACAATCCTCAAATTGACAATTTCAACAAATCAAAGATGCAGAATGCCAATTGGCAGCAGCTTACCTTGCTCTTCTGACTCGGGATAGCAAAAGTCCCTCGCTGACCTCGTCGACTGCTGTATGTGTATGTTTCACGATATCCCTCAATATAGAAAGATATTTGGCGGTTGAAGGATTATAGCGCTTTGCTTCTTAATTCTCCAGATTCTCGCTGGTTTCTTCCGTATTTTCCTACCGCGGCTTCTCCAGACACAAGAAAAGGAACGGGATTTCCTTCCACTCGTGACTAGTCGATCCCGGTTGAATTGAACGGGGTTGAATGGGGTTTGATTGGGGTCTGGTCTATCGATATCTGAGAATAACCGTTGGATAAAAAAGAGCTGCAGATTGCATGCAGAGACAACTTGCGACACCTACTGTTCTAGAAGGGTAAACTACTGGATGACAGGTGGAGTCCTATAATTAATATAATGGCTTGCAGTGCAGAATCTATTCTTCTGGACTAGAATATTTCCTAATACCCGAAGAATGTCCTTAGCAGATATCACCGACAGCGTCTCGTGAAGACGGTAACGTTCTTCTATGGTTGGCACTGGAATGAACAGCGACCGAAGGCGAGTTTCAAAGAATGCTGGGGCCGAAGTCCACGGATCCGACCGTCCGGAACGGTTTAGTCAACGGTCGTGCGGCCGCAGATACGTACAATCGTACGATCGAGTACTTATATAATAATTGATAATACGAGGATCGTGCGCCTCTGTTTAATTCGAAGCTTCAAGCATCATGAGAGTTTCTAAATATTAACACCACCCAATCCAGCTAGACTGCTGATAAATGAGGAGGCCGAAGCTTGCCACTAAGACTAAACTGCAGCCGTTTGGCTTTTCGAATCCGTCGATTAATTGCATTTGCATTTGGCTTTCTCAGATATACGTCTACATCTAGATACTCTGAGACCCTAGTCGCATGGGGCTTAACAGGTACACTTCCTCGGAACAACAGGACAAGGAATGTATCTGCATGATATTACGTTACGCAGCCCACATAAAGCTCCAAGAGATAACGGTGGCCGCCGCATGCTGCGCTGCACTTTTTCATCAGACGAATCAACGAATGAGGCTCGAATAGCCAAACAAGGCCGTCCGCGAAGATCACCTTTGCATTTGACGAGACAGATACATACTTTCTACCCTCCACCCTCCTTCCCTCGACCTGTGACTTCATTCGAAATTCCTGAGTATCTTGCAAAAGCAAAGCTGGCGAGAAATGCCGTGAGCAATCCCTGATAACCAGCGTATCCGTCGATGGCGTTTCCCGAGTCAAAGAATATCAATTTCTCAAGGAGCACCCAAGTCATGCAAGCCATCTGCACGATTCAGAGATCATGCCTGTTGGTCGGTCGATATTCAGATTCTCGCCCGACAAACCCTACATATCCTATATGTGCATTCAGGATCATCATATTAGAAATCGTACCTACAACGTCTGGCTATCCCTGGAATCGTATGATACCACTGCTCCCTTTCCGGTTCCCAATAACTGCCCCAGACCTTACACGGCACCGCATTCGACCATGGTAGTTGTAGAACTCGAACCTCTCGTTTTGCTGATATGCTGTACCCCGTCGCACATGAGATCAGGTGGAGTTGATTCTGGTGGTCTGTTCAACAGATGGAACCTTCCGAGTGATATTACACTGCCATTGTGGTAACCTGACGATGTCGAATCCGGCGAGTTTACAGGCTTTCGAACTCATTCGAAAAATAGCATTCCCGAGATACCCTTGAATTCACTACTGTCTCGCGGTTATCGATGGGAATCGAATACTACTAAACACCAAGGCTACTGACTCAAATTCATCAGCCTTAAGTTTGAATACAATAACTAACGGTGACCCGACGACCTTAGCGCTACTAGCTAGGGCTGCTTTTGCCTCTAAACCTTGACTCGAATAGACGTTAGTTAGATGAGTCGAGTCCGCCTTATATCAATCCTGGCTTAGTCTAAAGGCTTCGCTTTGACGATGCCGCTAGTTTCGAGCTCTCGTTCGGCATCCTTCGCTCGGATGTAGAAACCTCTGAACCTTCGAGGTCAGGCCTGTCATGGTATACATATCTCCACTTCCCAATCCCGACTCCGGTCCGCACGAGCTCGAGCTCGTCCGAAATGCGCCTCGCAAACGAGCCAGTCATCGTCTACTCATGACCGCCTCCCAGCTCCATTGATGCATCACCAGGTCTCACGAGCTCTTCAAAGACAAAATTTTAAAACTGTTGAGGAACAGTTGAAAAAAAAAAAAACAGTCCTTCACAAAAGCATCTCGTACCTGTCCGTCTACAGTCAAAAACCGTCTAGTCGAGGAGGTTAGACATCCTCGACCGACCCGCACCTCCCCCCATCGCATCTGCATCCTCTAAAAGACTTCACAGAATTGCGAACCCACATCGCCCACCATCTCTGTCCCGCACCCGCGGTTCCAATAAACCTGCCCCATCCTCCCACAAAAAAGCCGTTTTCTCCAAGCCACTTCCTTGTTTCCCCCTCCATCAAAGAAAACTTGACAGTTAGGTTTCGACGTCTAGCTAGCTGCTTTTTGGAGGTCCACACCACCATCTCGGCTTCCATGAACGCGAGAAGGGCGTTAAAAAGGAACTTCGACTTAAAAGTTGGATTCAAAGACTTGCAAACCATTTCTTCTGCTTTGAATGTTCCCCGTAGTAGATATATGTATTTGCTTCTTCATAAGACAGGACCCGCAGATAAAAACTTGCGGATTCCCCACTTCGCTTTTTCTCTGACCGGGGAAGCCTGTACCCTCGCTCGCCTGTACCATCTTTCAAAGAAGGATATCTTGGACGTTGTCGTCACATGTGTGAATATCACTACAAGGTACTTTATCCCCCACTGTCCAATAGGATGCACCGCGCAAAGACGCAGTTCGATGGTCGCTAGGCCAAAGCTCTCGAACAAGCTGACAGGATTGACCTATGAGAGGTCTGCATCGTATTCTGAATTCTGATCGATCAGGATGAAATTAGAGGTTCCCCAGTATCCTGGCTATCATACCGTAGAATCAAGCAGCCAAGCCCTTACTGTTTTTAAGTGCTCAATCGCTGCATGCAGACCATATCACAACTTGGCCTTGCATACTCCGGTACCGATTGGATTCACACTGCATTTCCCCAAATCTCGGAATAGCAATTCTGTCAAAGCAAAGAGGGGAGGAGGAGGAGGGAAAATATGATAAGCAGCAATGCAATCCCGTCCGTCTTCATGTGTCAGTTCTAGCCCAACTGTCTCCAACACATTCCTTCGAGCTTCGAGGTCCGTTCATGCCGTGGTGTTTCTACGATACGATTTCTATTTCGTGGGAGTTGTATACTGCATGTAATGTTGGAAGGCACGGGATCAATCGACTTGGAACTAGCTCGACCTTCCGCCCTTAGTAATCACCAAACTGCATTTTAATAGACCCGAAAGTCCCGGCCCCGGCTCTAGGCTATGTCGTTCATGCTGGCCTATCCCCAAAGCCGCATTTGATCAACTTCCCATTTCTTCCAATAAGTCCATTGTCCTTCCTGCTAGCGTAACAGCTGCAAGGTTCCCGAAATGTCATCGCTTCCCATCGCTTGTATTCGCTTCCAACCGCACATCACACACACCCTCTCCAACATCTCCAACGTCCAGAGTTAATGCCTCAGAGACGTCCAAGCAACTGCACATGCCGCTTGCTCTCTTTACCGTCTCTGCTGGCCCCTCCTCATAATATTCCTCCGCACCTTCCACTCTTTCGCACCCTTGCCCGCCACTTCACCACCAACGACAAAATCCAAATAGGGCATCTTCTCCGCCCCTCCAAAGCTTCCCGTGCCTCTCCGTCCCTTCTGCCCTGCCCTCCCGTCCCTCCAGTCCCACACCAAATACACCGGTATCTCGTCCCTCCCTCTACACAACAGAATCCTGTATCCATCCTCCAGCCACTTATTAAATTCATCCTCATGTACTGGCGTCAAAAGCTGGAGCTCCCCGTTGGCCTCGTCAACTCCTCGAACTATCGCCAACCCGGCAGTCACCGTTCCTTCAGCCGGCAACATTCCGCTCGTACCGTCGAATCGGTTCGCGGGTATGTACGGTGTAACAACACCATTTTCGCCGTACACATCCTCGAGATACCGAAGGACCGGATGTTCCCTATCGTCCTTTCTAACCAATTTTATGGCCACAATCGTAGCGTTCAATGCCGTAAACACTAGATCTGGTGTAATACCTGTATCCAGAATAGTAATCCCACCAATGACCCTCGTAGGCCCTTTGTAAGCGGCAACCAAAGGCGGTACTGCTGTAAGGTGCTTCTCAAAGTCGAAGGAAAATGTGGCGTCCCCACCAACCTTACGCTGTGAATGAAAGTATGCAATAGTTTGCAACATCCTAAGGTCGGCCGGTGTAAACTGCTGGTTGCCACCGGTATTGCCGACCACAGCTCCAGTCCCCACAGCCTCCAAAAGATGTCGTTTCACTCCCTTTTCATCCGGTAATATCTCTGCGAATACACCGTCCACCTCCCCAAGCCCCACCACGTCAGTTGGCTCACAAACTGCAACTAACTCCTGTAGCAGCTCTCGTCCCATGCCCTTGATCCAGCCGCAGGTATTAACGATCAACGTTAACTTCTCGCCTTGCTCAACTAATCTCCTGTACTCTCTCATCAAGTCCGCTGCACAGCGAAGGTAGTACTTTGGATCCTCGCGCGGAGAAATATAGCCCACATGGTGCTGCCGTACCACCTCCGTAGACCTAAATGCAGCAAATGACGGAGCTACAATCGGCGATGTGATCTTGTGTAATGAGAGTATGCATGGCGGTGTGAAGCTTGGTTGGCCGGGGTCAAGGTCGAGGTATGCTATTGTTGGTAGTTGCGAGTTCGTAATCAGGGTATTGAGGAGGTACCGGCCAAATGTGGATTTTCCGACGGATTTACCACCTACGATAAATATAGATTTAGGACATTGTTTTGTTGAGGCGAGGGTGGTGATTGCCGGCTGCCAGGAAGGTGGGATGGTGAGGATCGGTGTTGGTTGAGTCGCCGTAAGGATCTATCTTCAACGATTAGAATGTTGCTCGGAGACTTGAGAGCATAATAAGATGACACATACAGGTGTAAATGATTCAGAAGCCTTTGACTTAACGACGGTACTCGTCAATGGCGGTTTCCAGACCCTGTCGAAACGAGGACATATCCTGCCGATGTCGTTCAACCCGCTCTGTGTACTCTGGAGGCTGAATATTGCGTCATATTCACCATCTTTGCTCGCTATCTTGTCGACTTTCCGCTTTTTGGATTTTGGGGCGCATTCGATAACGGGCAGGGCTTGGCTGGAAGGTGCGACAATGTCAAGAGATGCTGAGGCTTCGAGGATGGCACCGCATATAGAAATGCTGCCGCCTATTACCGATATCCTGTATTCGCCTTGGATAACGAGAGACTGGTAGCCGAATTCTTAGTTTAGAGCTCATAACCGAAGATGTATCTATATCATCCGTACCTCCCCACGGCGCAGTTTGACCGTTGTTTCCGGTGTTTGAGCATTGTAGATGTAATTCTCCTCAGTCTGTACAAAGTTTGAAAGCTGGCTGAGAAGGCGTTAGCAGCATGTCTAGAATAGGGGCGCTAGTGCATATACATGCTGCTTTTTTACCGTGGTATGTCGATATTTGCGTCTGGAGGCTGAGATACGGTATCTGATGTCTCCTTGGGGGGTATCGCAGATGGGCTCCTTGATTTTAATGGCGTTGAAGATCCGGCATTCGGTGTGCCCTTGCTAGGTATGACTGGTACGGCTTCGAGGCCTGGTGTAATGACCGGTGAATCGCCATTGGGGTTCGGGTTTGGGGGTTCTGCTTGCGCCGCTAATTGTTGCTGTCGCAGACGTCTGGCGGCGAGCGCGCTGAGGGGTGCTATGCGATATGACTTAGTAAATCAGTTAAAGTGAATGGTGGAAGCCTCTCGTACCTTTTACTTTACTATCGCTCGTCCGTTTCGACATTGTCGTAACCGTGAAGGAATGATGCTGGGGGTTTGGAGGTTGTAGTAGAGTTGAATGGGAGAAATTCGTGCCGAGGCCATGCGCATCCCACGCGATGCAGAGAAAAAAAAGTTTACCTTGAAAAGTGAACTTGCCTACAAACCACTTCCTCAGAAAACACCAAACCAGCACAATGCCCTCCAAATCGACCTCCAAATCTGCGACAACGTCGACGGCTAAGTCGCCGAAACAATTGAAATCCAAACCTCCGAAATCGTCGGAATATGTCGATGACTCCGATCTCGATAGCGATGAGCCGATGGCGGATGCGCCAGTAACAAAGAAAACGGAAAAGTCGACAGAGAAGACATCGAAGAAACGGAATAGAGATGGGACTGAGAAGGTCAATGGGGCTGGAAGTAGTTCATCGAAGAAAGGGAAAGAGAGTGCTGCGACACCTAACCCGAAAACGGTGAAGGATAAGAAAGGGAGCAAGAAGGTTGTAGAAGTCGTGGCAGAGTCAAGTGAAGAGTATGTTGACCATTCCTCTTAATTATAATCGGTATTGGTAGACTTACGCTAACGACTTTATAGGGAATCTAGCTCTGAAGTCTCAGAGGAGGGAGAATCCTCAGACGAGAGCGAGAAGAGCGAAAGTGAAGCACCAGAAAAGACTTCGAAGACCACTCAATTCAAGCTACCTCTCGACAAAGATGTACCACCCGGTTTTACCCCACTCGATGCAACGTCCGCAGGCTCCATTCCATCGTCACTAGGTGGGAAACAAATCTTCCTATTCACAGCGCCCTCCAAGTTCAAGTTCTCCGATGTCAAGAAGATAAAGCTCCATAGCGGGTTAGAAGGCGAGACTATTGAATCGGGCGATATGAAGTTTACTATCAGACGATCGGCGGACTCAGTCAGCTCAAGTATGAAGGTCATGGTCCCTAAGGAAGGAAAGAAGGGATACCAGCTAGGTACATAATTATCGTGGGATTAAGATTGGTGATAGTATTCTAACGACGCTTTCTCCAGCATCGGCGAACCCAACTGCCCAGTACGTAATAACAGAAGCGCCGCCCTCAGGCCGAACAAAAGTAGGAGAACAGGGATTACCGCCTCCACCACGAAAACAACCAGAGGGCCTGAGAATGCGCTTTATGCCGGCAGGGTACGGCGAAGAGTCCGACTACAATATAAATGAGGCCGTGCTACCTCGGAAAGACCTTGTAGCGAACGGGGACGTCGACGTAGTTATGGATGAGGTAGAACCGGTAGTTGTCACACCTAAGAAGCCCAAGAAGGGCGAAAATACAGCTGTGGAGACACCGAAGGAGACAAAGAAGAAATCAAAAGAGGTGGTAGATGAAGAGGTTGTAGCTATGGACGAGGATGAGCCTGAAGCAGAGGTTGGGAAGAAGAAGAAGAAAGACAAAAAGGAAAAGAAGGACAAGAGTAAAGATGAAGATGGGAAGAAGGAAAAAAAGAGCAAGCATGACGAGGAAGGCAAGAAAGAGAAGAAGAAGAAGCATAAGAAGGAGAAAGCTGAGGCTTAATCGTCTGCCGGCTGCCACTATGATTTATGTACCATACCATCTACAGCGATTTAACTCCTATAATGCCAATAGGAATACGTCAATATCCGAATATTAATCTTCAATATTAGTCGTGGGTATCATCATTTATGTACAGCGATGCTCGTGAAACTTTTGGTGCGATCAAAGATGTTGATATAGATGTGCTTGGTATTCGAAGCTATGAATCTACTTCTGCTGCGCCTGCTGTTGCATTTGAATCTGCATTATCTCTGCCTTTTTCTTCTCACTGACTTCTGAGAATTCGGCAATCTGTCCCTCTATACGCTTTCTGTAGTAAAATAAGTTACTAGTTAGTATTGAATCCAAGTCAAATTCGTCTGCTAGTGAAGACATACATCTCCTTCTCAATGAAGTCTAATCGCTTGTCAACATTCATGGTCGCCTCATCCTTATCCTGCTTGATCAGAGTAGGGCCGATAAGCTTGTAGATGTTCGCATCCGCATCAAGAGTTTTGAATTCCTATATCACACGTGCAAGCGAAGACGTCAGAATCGAGGAAGATATGAAACGAGGTTTCGGATGGATTGGTGTAATAGTACCTTCTGGACGGCCTGGTTCTCCGTAAGCTGTGCATCCAGCCTCTGACGGGCTTCGATGACCTCCTGTAGTTCTAATCGGCTGTTAGTTGTGGTCACAATAAGGTCGATGCCCTTGCATAGTGGGGCGAGTTACATACTCTTCTGAAGGTCTGAGTACTCGTCTGACAACTGCTGCAGGTTCGCCATATTTGAATTTGATATCGTCTGGTCCCAACAGTGCTCAACCTCCAACTTAGTCCGCGAGTCCCGCCGTCAGTCGTCGAAATCGAATATGGTAGCTCTGATGTTTGGTCAGCTGGCCCGGTGCTGCTTTGCGAGATCTTGATAATGTGGGATGGGATTTAGCAGCCAAGCAAAACGAACCAGCTCGAAACCTTGGTTGCCATTTTGTTAGCGCAGCAAACCTCCACCTTACTTTACCCCATGTGCACTCCGTCAACGACAAACCCCCTCGTCTGGTCCACCATTTCTCTCCCCTCGTTTCTGCAGAACGACGAAGCAGAATTACGTATCTCCCAAGGCAGCCTGGCACCACGGCAGGATTCTTTAGCTGACCCGTTGCGACCTTGATCGAGTTCTTTTTCCGGTGTGTTCCTGGAACGGGTTTTGACGACAGCATCGACATCCATTCTCTGACATCCAAACCTGATCCTCGTGCCGTTTCCCTTCATCAGCTTGAACCCACGATACCCGACCACCCAACATGGCGACCACGGACTTCCTCGGCCGGGCGATAGAATCCGTCAAGAAGGCCATTGAAGACGATACGGCCCAAAACTACGAGAAAGCTTACCAGGGCTACTATGATTCCCTTAACCTTTTTATGCTAGCTTTGAAATGTGCGATACCCCTCCGTCACCGGCAGAAACCCCCAAAAGACTACGCAGATATGGATACTAACAGAGCTACTATCCTAAACAGGGGAGAAGAACCCGAAGTCCAAAGAGTTAATCCGGCAGAAGGCCACCGAGTACATGGAACGCGCCGAGAAACTCAAAGTCCACCTCTCGGACGACTCCAACAAGAAGAAGCCGAAAGCGATAGGCGCGAACGGGAAGGAATCTGGTTCTGGTGGGAAGGGAAAGGGTGGCGACGACGACGAGCTTGATAGCGACTCTAAGAAGCTCAGAGGCGCATTATCTGGCGCGATCCTGACTGAAAAGCCGAATGTTCGTTGGGAGGACGTTGCCGGTTTGGAACAGGCGAAAGAAGCCCTCAAAGAGGCTGTTATATTACCTATCAAGTTTCCACACTTGTTTACGGGCAAGAGGAAGCCGTGGAAGGGTATTTTGCTATACGGGCCCCCGGGTACCGGTAAGAGTTACCTAGCAAAGGCGGTGGCGACAGAGGCGAATAGCACCTTCTTCTCTGTGAGTAGTAGTGACTTGGTTAGCAAGTGGATGGGAGAGTCTGAGAGGTAAGGCTTAACTGTACGGAATTCTGGGTGGTAATGAGGCTAATGTGCGATATTTTTTAGACTCGTCAAGCAATTGTTTAGTATGGCGAGAGAGAACAAGCCATCGATTATCTTCATCGATGAGCTCGACGCTCTCTGCGGAAACCGAGGTGAAGGAGAGTCGGAAGCTAGCAGAAGAATAAAAACCGAAATGTTGGTGCAGATGGACGGCGTGGGTCACGATTCGACGGGCGTGCTAGTCCTTGGAGCCACAAATATCCCATGGCAATTAGATGGTGCTATTCGTAGACGGTAAGCTTTTACTTTTCTAAATACAGAGAGTCTCGGTCTAATACGTCATCTAGTTTCCAACGGAGAATACATATCGCCCTCCCCGATGCCGCCGCTCGCCAGCGAATGTTCCAAATCTCTGTCGGCACAACTCCTTGCGATCTGGGACCACAAGACTACCGGCACCTTGGTAAAATTTCCGAAGGTTACTCTGGTTCCGATATCAGCATTGCAGTCAACGACGCCTTGATGCAGCCTATTCGCAAAATTCAAATGGCGACGCACTACAAGTGGATCAATACCGCAGAACCGATGAAGGATGAGAATGACGACAGAGAAGAACGCGTAGTTAAGAGAAAGCTTACGCCATGTAGCCCGGGTGATAAGGGAGCTCTAGAAATGACATGGGTCGATGTGAAGAGCGAGGATCTAGCGGAGCCGCCATTGATTCTCAAAGACTTTGTGAAGGCTGTGCAAAGCAGCCGACCGACTGTCAGCGCAGAGGATGTTAAGAGGAGTAATGAGTGGACCGCGGAGTTTGGTAGTGAAGGCGCGTAGGTGTAGATATAATAACCCTTTGCCTTCTTTATGCTATGTCTTGCGTTTTTGACGACCTTTTTGTTCTTGTTTACTTTGGCGATAATCTTTACAGGCCCACGTGCATCATGTCCTATTACACCATGTTCATTCTAAAGGATATCCCTAGGTTGGTTATGGGGTTTCGAGTCTGGTCTTTTCTTAATTTTTGGTCTTTGGGTGGACGATTCGGATAGTGAGGTGGGGGGTTAGTGGGGGAGAATTCGGCAGAGCGCACTATACAATAGTATACATTAACTCCCTCTATTAAATTTCTATAATTTCTTGAGACCATGCTATCATATGATTGCGGCTTTCTTCGATTTCATTACACATCTGAATTTCATATGTCTTATAAATTTCAATACTCGGTGTCACTCGTGACGGGCGCAGGGTCTCGTTCCGATGCTAGCCGGTTCAAGAAAGTGCGACTCCGAAGCCCAGCGCCGGAATCTGGGGTAGCTCCGATGCATGCAGTCTGCCCCTCTAAAATATAAGCCTCGGGCTAGGCGCAACGGCACTATCGTCTTTATCGTGATGAGGGACAGCTTCTATCCTCTTTCTCTTTAATTCATATTATCCTTTCTAGTATCTACAGATTCATCATCAGTCTTCGAAATATACAGTATCGGCTCGAGCCTCTATCGGAATTCTACCACCCCACAATTACACAATGGTGTCGACGGAGCTATTGTACAAAACGACTCGGGCGTTCGCCTCGAGATCTTTACTGAAGGTATTAATATTCCCGCATATACTCCATCGTTCGAACTTAGATTTGTGATTAATTGTCCTCCATTGACTCTAGCGCAATATCCTCTACTCCTCCCTCCGAACCTTCTCCACAACGCAGAGTTACAGAAAAATCGATAAAGGTACAGAGTTCACCCTTTTGATTGGGCGTAGAGCACATTAGTAACGACCCGGTTGTCCAATTATAGTTTGCACATCCGCTGAAGAAGCCATCAAAGACGTAAAATCCGGCTCGACAATATTAGTGGGCGGCTTCGGGCTCTGTGGTGTCCCGGATTCGTTGATCAATGAGCTTGAGAAGAGACCTGATATCAAGGATATAACGGCGGTATCGAATAATGCAGGAACTGATGGAAAGGGATTGGGCAAGTTGTTGGCTTCTGGACAAATCCGGAAGATGATTGCTAGCTATGTCGGAGAAAATGTAAGGATTCAATTGGGTTGCCGGTGACTTTGAACAAGAATGGCTAATTGTACGTTGTTTGCTAGAAAATATTCGAAAAGAAGTACCTTTCTGGAGAGATCGAATTGGAATTGACACCTCAAGGAACATTGGCTGAGAGATGTCGAGCTGCTGGTGCTGGTATGGTTTCAGACATTCGCTGACCCCGCATGGATTGATACTAATAACTTCAATCTCATAGGTATCCCGGCATTCTTCACCCCAGCCGGCTACGGTACATGGCGCCAAACCGGAGAACTCCCCGTAAAATACAACCCAGATGGTTCTGTCGCCGTCTTCTCATCCCCAAAAGAAACAAGAATCTTCAATGGTAAAACCTTCATCATGGAGGAAGCCATCAACGCCGACTTCGCTTTCGTAAAGGCATGGAGAGCAGATAAACTTGGTAACGCGCAATTCCGTCTTGCGGCCCAGAATTTCAACGGCGCTATGGGACGAGGTGCGAAGAATACCATTGTTGAAGCTGAGGAGATTGTAGACGTTGGAGTGATTGAACCAGCTATGGTGGACTTACCTGGCGTCTACGTTAGCAAAGTTATCAAGAGCACTGCTAGCAAGGAGATCGAGAAATTCACATATGCGAAGACTGAGGAGGAGATTAAGGAGGCTGTCACGGGAGGCGGTGGCGGGTCGAAGAGGGAAAAGATTGTGAAGAGGGCAGCAAAGGAGTTCCAGAACGGGTATGTATTTCTTAAAGTTAGAGATAGCGAGAATATTGCTGACCGGCGGCGGAAGGATGTTCGCAAACTTGGGTATCGGAATGCCTATGCTGGCTCCAACTTTCGTTGACCCCAATACCTCAGTGACATTACAGTCTGAGAACGGTATCCTGGGATTGGGCCCATATCCTCAACAGGGGAAGGCAGATCCAGATCTTAGTGAGTAATTCATGTAAGGACTTGACTGTGGAATATTAAGCTAATAAATTATCTAGTCAATGCTGGAAAAGAAACCGTCACTCTTAACGCTGGAGCATCAGTCTTTGGTATGTGTAGCATCCAATATCCCCATTAGATATTACGAATATGCTAATTATATACTCCAGGATCGGACGAATCTTTCGGCATGATCCGATCCGGCAAGATCAACCTCACCATGCTCGGTGCCATGCAAGTGAACGAATACGGCGATCTTGCAAACTGGGCATTGCCTGGCAAGATCAAGGGAATGGGAGGAGCCATGGACTTGGTCGCCAACCCAGAGAAGACGAGGGTCATTGTTCTCACTGAGCATACTGATAAGAAGGGTGGCGCGAAGATCGTTAAGAGTAAGTATATCCCCCCTGATACGATACATCATAGGGTGTCTTTTTATCTAATGGAGTGGGGATTTAGAATGCACATTCCCTCTTACTGGAAAGGGTTGCGTTAGCAGAATCATCACTGAATTGGTGCGCTTCAACTATCCCGTGAAGGATTTAATAAATACACATCTAACCCTTTTTAATTCTAGGCCGTCTTCGATGTTGACTTCAAGGAAGGATTGACTCTGATCGAAATTGCCGAAGGCACATCCGTCGAGCACCTAAGGACAGTAACCGAACCGGAGTTCAAGGTTTCGGATAACCTTACGACATTCTAGATTTTCTTCACCTAGCTATAGTTCCCCATATGCAGGACTCTTCACCCCCCCAAATTTTTCTGCAATTTCGCCCCAACTAAAATTAGGCGTATGAATATACTGCGAAGAGAGACAATTCCTTTTTCATGTCATGTACGTTATGTCGGAGGATATCCATAGACAAAAAATTTCAATGTTTGTCACATTACCATCCATAAACTCACCAACTTGCGTTGACCATGTGGTATAAATTTCCAGCCCTTGAAAATCGCTTAAGAAAATTGAAAAATTGCGACCATATAAATTCGATGATCTTCCCACCCACAAAATCTCTCTTCCTCGATCATCAAACATTCACAGTCATTCATTCATTTTCGTCCACAAAAAAACAATGGTATTAAAACGCCCCCCAGAGGTAGACCTAGTAGCCCTCCCGACGGCCCCCGCACCCTCGTTACCTACCGCTACCACCGAAGAGGAGATCGTCACACTCTCGTTACCCAAGAAACCGCGGATCCAGTTCAATCGCGAAGAGTTCAAGATTAATCCCGATGGCGTCCTTGCCGGTGCCAATGATCGTACGTGCCTTCCTCTATCACCATCTTATTCTACTACTACTGTTATTCTATCTGCATTTGCTCGAGTACTGATTACCCTCCAAGTAAGGAACAGGCTAGCCGCATTCTTACCGTCCTTAAAAGCCGCCGATGAGCAACTAGAAAAGGAAAAACTTGCCGGAAGGATAGCGGATCGGAGAATTGAGATCGATAGTGACAGCGATGGCAGTAGTAGTGATTCCGAGGAAGAGACGGACAGTGAAGACGATATTTCGGAAGACGAAGAGGATTTAGAGTCTGAACTCGAAACTGCTCCGGCACTACCACCGAATACTGTCACAGAAGTCTTGATTTCAAGCCTTTTAGGGCCGCAACAGATACCCACTGAAGACGGAGATGATGAAAATATATCATCGAAAAAGTCGAAAAAGCGGAGTAAGAATAAACAACCTTATATAGAGATGGTAAGTTATTATTTCTATCCCTTCTCAATCATCCACTTACCCTTGCACGATACCACCTATAACATGATGACATTTACCGCTTAAACCCAGCTCACTCTGAGCTACCCCTTCCCATCATATAAAGGGAACGGGGGGATGAAGCGAACAGCGAAGAATTCGAATCTGATTGTTACAACCCTTCTATATCATGCATTTGCATATTCTTAAAAAGCTATTGGTTGCGGCTACATGCTAACACGACTTTGGTGTTTCAAAAGAATCTCGGACTAGGCGTCCTCGAAGAATTAAAACCTTCTGACGGTGGAGATGATAAAGATCTCAATGAGCGAAGGGAGTTGATCGATCGTATCCTTGAGCTACGGAGGCTTCAAGAAGCAAGGGAGGAGAGCAGTGATGGCGAAGAATTAGACGAGATTGTTATCTCTGAGGAAGCAAAGAAGAAAGTCGTCATTGAAGAATTAGAATAAAGATTCACGTCTAAAAGGTTGTGGTAATGAGCGATGTGTACGATAGCTAAATGTTTATTATATCACGGCCGGTGTTTGGGTGAAGGGGTTTGTTCCTGGCGCGGGTCGGACTTCTTTGTATCACTAGAGGTGTATTTTATGGTCTCAGATCAGGATTACTATGGAACTCACTATTTACTGCAGACATGACCACTACGAAAGATCTAAGGGAGAGTTCAAACTTTCTATTGCAATGCTATGAACGAGAAAGATTTATCAAAGCGTGCCCTAATAAATTCCTTCAAGGTTGTTTCGCGACACCTTCAGGCAACAAGTCAAGCACTAACAACGCGAAAGCTATGTTGTATTTTGATTCGCATGCCAGAACTTGACACTATGATAAAGTAATGTAATAGCATGAGGATGTAGGGGAAATGTGTATCGAAAAGTGATACCGGATTGAGGCTCTTGAATATATGTAGTAGTGAAAAGAAAAAGTGAAGTTTGTGTAGCCACATGCAGAGCAATATCAACACTAAAAGACCATGGTTCTATTCACCCCTAGTATGTGGAATACCAAAGGCTTTCAATCACCAAGTACCCTCTAGTAGTGCTGATAATAATGTGGTGAGTCAAAATCAACCATAAGTCGAAAGAGCCGGATGAGTTTTTTGACTTCGCTCAAATACTTCCAAGCCGGTTGAGCGGACCTATTCGACTGAAAGTAGATCAAGATGTCGCCGTGAGGGGGTTGTGCGTTGGTCACACCTTCGGTATACATCCGATGTCCTTTGTAGTAGATCTTCTCGAGATACTCAAGTTCTCGATTGAACGACTTGAGGATGCGAATCTTGAGAACACCGGGTCTTTTGATGTCGTTAGACGGCCTAATGGTCAGTTCCTTCATGCAAACCTGAACGTATCGGGTGATGTTGGTGAAGAACGGACGAAAGAACTCAGCGCTGGGAATCGTAGCATGCGCCCGGTCTCTTGGATTCTCGGGAACCAGGGAAAGGACTTGAATGCCAGATCTGGTATTGTCAGCCATCGACTTAATCTTGGCGATGGCGGTGTCGAGAAAGAGGTTGTTCTCCATGTGGACCAACATGCTTTCGGGGCCTGACTTGTTGAACGCAAAGGTGCACTTGGTGCCCTGGGTGTGCTGAAGGAAAGCGGAAAAGTACTTGAAGGTCTCGTCTGTGCATTCCTTTCCTGGACACGTGAACGGACTCGCATGGACTTCTTTCCCTTCGAAGATGCGCTTCAAAATTCCCTTGCGGTCTTTGACGAGTAGGTACTCGGCCCCCTGGTGAAGTGCAAAACAGCGAAGGACATCATAATAGTCGATAGCCGACTCGCAAAGTCCGCTCTCGAGGTGGCTATACATCCCGCCAACAGTCGGAAACTCTTTTCCGCATCGCCCGATGCACCGGAAGGTGTCAGATTCCTTCGCGTGTTCAGCTTCGTGCTGGGGATTCAACAAACAAGTCAGCATGCATCCTTTGTGAGTAGCAGCTGTGACGAAAAAGTAATTAGCCACTAGGAAGGAGATATACCTGCATTCGCTGCTCTTCGTTGCCATTATGTTTATGGCACTTGCTGCAGGCGTGAGAGGTCCTTAGGTGCTTATTCCAATAGCTCTCTGCATACCAGTAGTTGCAGCCACGACACTCAAGTTTGTGGTTGGTCTGTCTCCAGTGGCGTTCCTGAACGTCAACGGCTGGAGCATCGTACTTGCAGACCCCACAGCGCCAATGCGCTGACCCATGGATGAAATGGTCTTCGCGATCTTCTGGGGTCTTGAAAGTAACTTCGCAGCGCTTGCACCAGAGAAATGGGCAACGTTCCTCGAAGTGGGCCACGGCTTCTTCGAAGGTGTTAAAGACCAGTTTGCAATTATGGCAACGGTCCCAGCTAGATTGTTTAGAATGGATTTCTAGTTAGACCGATGCTAATAAGAAGGGAAACGGTTGTATTTGAATGAAGGACTTACTGTTCACCTTGATATCTGAGATAATACTCGCGGTCATAGCGGGTATACTCGGGAGCCTCCGTAGCTTCCGTCGCCTGGTATTGGGACGAGTCAGCCTCGGAGTTTCCTGAGTCGGGGACGCCGGTTTGAAGGCCCATGTTGCTCAAGTAGCTAATGGGAAGGACTAGGGACCCCAAAAGTATGTAGTTGGACTTTTGATTCTTGATGATGTTTTCTGACTGGCGGGAGACGATTTCTGCGTTCAATCAAAGGGTTGAAGAGGGAAGGTGATGTGAAGCTGAAAGAGAAAAGTATATGTAGGCACCCAGGTAAGAATATTTACACTCATCCATTCTAGGCCCCCGATCAAAGCATCGCAAAAGATATATTTCATGTTTGTGTCCATCGCCGAGCACTTTGTGAAAAGCTTCACCACCTGAAGCCGAAGATGACCTAGGCCTACAGGCTCTCTACACCAGGGACCCCCTTGAGGGTTATATATATCACAAGGGAAAAAATCCAGTACAAACCACAATATGGTCATCTAAGTGAGTGCAGGTGTAAAAATGTAAACCCTCATATTGTTTACGGGATCGAGCACGCCTATAAACATTCCGCTTTTATACGACTCTATGAACTATAGCTCTTCTGCAAATGGCTTAAATAATTCGCACGGCTCTGAGATCTAATAAAATGATCTCAAACATCAATACATGGATACTCAGGCCCCCATTGATCTTGTAACACAAAATTGATCTAAAGTATTACGGCTTTGATTTTATACCCGGGGAGATAGAGTTATCCTCGTATTGTTATTAATGCAAGATAGTAGTGGTTGTAAACCGCATAAGTTTATATTCTCTCGTTAGCTAGCTAGGTAAGGTATGACTTGAAGAACGTGCACGCCCGGGGGTCTAGTTGCATATCCGACGCCGAACTGACTGCATAGTGGAAGGAATAGGTTCTTCGACAAGACAGGTTTATCACTGTATAGAGGCTAGAGGATGAAGCCGAGGAGGAGGGGATTCAAAAAACATAGGACGAGACAGTGGCTTTCATCACAGTGTATCCATGGAACAAAAAGTATTGTATATAGAAATAGCACAAGAGAGACGCAGTTCCGGAAGAGTGGGAATGAGACATACACCGGAGTACATTCGTGATATCGGAGAAACGTAAAGGTAGGAACAAAGAGAATTTATTACAAGAATTCAATAGTTAGCCTTTGCTTTCTATCGGGAATCAGGCTACGACGAAAACCACTTTTGTGCTACAGGGTGCCTCGTTACTGGAATCCCGGCAAGAATTGCTTGAGGATTGATCCCCGGCGTCTGTAGTAGTGCTTTCATCGAGGCAACGACCCTGTCAGCTGTCTGGCCAGTTAGAGTGTCTGCATCGAGTGCTTGGACAACTAGATCAAAGATTTTTCCGGGTTGAGAGACAACAGCAGGGTTTTTCCTGAGGAATGCTTGTTAGTAGCTCTTCGATAAACTATCATATTGGGTATTCCAACTTACTGATCTACTAATTCGGCCAAGAATGCGTAGGCATATGGAGCCGCTTCTTCATCATTTATAACGGGTAGAGTATCGATCCAGGCGGTCGCAACAGCTTGAACATCTCCGACTTTTGAGGAATTCGAATGCAGGATCTTTGCTATCGAGGCGCAAGCGTTCTCGGTGGCGTAAACGTGGTCCTCAACACGCGCCTTAGGTAGTTGGGTGACTCGGAACAGCGCAGGAAGAGCGGCGGCAACGAATTCTGCGTAAACTGGACCTCCTGATTTGGCCGCAATACCGATGCCGTATGCAGCAGCCTGTCTGATAGCCGGGTTATCGTCTTGGAGGGAATCCATGAGCGGCTTGAGGAAGTAGTCGCGGTATTTCCAACTCTCTGAGCCGCAGAATTCAATGCAATCGTCGACGATGCACAAGGCCCACTGCCGGTCACTGGCGTCCGGGCTAGAGATGAACCTCTGGTAAAGTTGAAGGAGTGGCTCGAAGCAGGGGAGGAAGCGAACGGTCACACTCTTGAAGACATTATGGAACGCCTTGTTCATATCGGCTAGAAGCGTTTGATCGTCTTCCAGAGCATATAAAGTATCTTCCGAAAGCTCCTCGCCCTCTTCAAGTCCCTGCCTTTCCTCTTCGCGCTGGAGGACTCGTTTCAAATAATCCTCCAACGTTGATTTGCAAGCTTTCGCGAATAGAACTAGGTGTTGATCCGAAAGACAATTTGGTCCAACGACTTCGACACACTCATAGAAGCAGCTATATACTTCCGCAAGAGTATCAACTGCGGGCTCCGTATTCATCACTTCTAATATCTTGTTGACTGTGGGGCCCCAGATGGTTATCATTTTTTGCGAGGTTTGGCCGGTGGCTTCCTTGACGGCGTTGAGAAGTTGTGGGATGCATCGAGCGGATGCTGTTCGGACTGGGTCGTGGAAGAAGAATGACAAACCCGGTAAGGCGATTTGCTCCAAAACCCGGGCGACATATGGTTCAAAAGCGGCCTTCAGCTGCTGAGCATACACCACTAGCAGCTCAATCGCCATGTGCTTGTCGTCAAGTACTGAGGTCTTAATTCCGATATATTTCCCGCGGACGGGGACCAGCTCCCAGCCCTCTTCTTGCTCCATTTGTTGAACTTCCTCCTCATCTGTAAAATAATTAGTGACAGCCACGGGAAACCCGAGGTGAAGAGAAACTCACCGTCCATTAGCTGTACGTCTGCCTTAGCGCTAGCCAGCTCGAGTAAGGGAGGCATGACAGCGGGAAGGTATGGAAGGAAGTCAACACCCATGACACGGCACATCCGGCCCCAGCAATGCAAAAGGTATTGACCTTGTGGGTCGTCTGGCTCAGTGACGCCCTCTAATCCCGGAAGTTAGTTACTAGCCCCAGTGTTCATAGCAGGAGGGTTGTTCGTACGTTGAATTTTCCCAAGGATTTGAACCAAAGCGACAGCATCCTTTCCCACCCTCTCCTTTCCAACCGCAAGTGCTATTCGTGGTATTAATCGTTAGAAGACCTTTAAGGTAGGGAGTTTGGAATATGTAAGACACATACTGATCAATGTGGCGCATTCCATGGCCTTGGCTCGGAGGAGTCTAGTATCTTTCGTTTGCTCCTGGCTTAGTGCACTGAACAATAGTGGCATAAGGTGATCGTAATATCGCGCAAACGCTTCTTCAGCGGAGTCTGCGATAGTTGCAATCGTGGATAATGCCTGCTCCTGAACATAGCGCTTTGGATTCCTAAGCAGCTGCAACAGCGCTGTGAGGAGGCGATCCAGATATGGCTCTAAGATTTCTTTCTCTGCTTCTTCGCAGAAATTAACGAGCGCTGCAGCGGCGTGGGATTGAACACTGTCAGGACGTGACTGTTAGATACGTTCTCGAGGTAGCATAAGAGACCAGAAGGGGTGAATTAATACCGAGGCTCAGCAGATCCTAGAACAGGGATAATACTGTCCATAACGACAGCATGGTACTTCTCCTGCATTATTCCAGCAAAATCCGTGCTCATTTGACCGATGGCGTTGCAGCCAGCCCATTTTACTCGGGGATGCTCGTCTTTCAAGGAAGGCACAACAAGTTCCAAAACCTTGTCCAATTCTGATAACATCAGATCTCGACATCCTTCTGAAATCGCAGAGATGGCCATCAAGGACGCATGTCGGTCTCTCCATGAAGCCGAATTCATCATTCGAGGTAGCCAGTTGAAAGTGGGTGGTAGGACGGTTTTGCCGCCGAGCTTATTCGCCAATCGGTCCATACACTGCTCACCAACAACGTGATTCATGTCGCTCTCGTCAATATCGAGCTACAAAGGGCTATTAGTTCAATTTCTCCTTCAGATTTGGTATACCGAACTACTCACATCGTCGGAATCATTCCATTCGGCTGCATCATCATCGTCCATCCCAATGTCGGTCATGAGACTCAAACATTGAGTCACCATATCGGCAGTGTAGTTGGGGTCCTTCCGGCACATTCCTGGAGCATTGTCTGCAAAGGTAGCGAGGAGCTCCAAGGCATTTTGTCTCGTCTGGTCACCGAGGTCTTTGTTCTGAACACAGCTGACAGAAAACTTGACAAGCCCATTGAAAACAGCCTTAAACATTTTCGGGGCGATCTCAGCTAATTCTATTAACGCCATGAAAGCCCTCGACAAGTTGTCGCTGTGGTCTGGGTGTTGAAGGGGAACAAGGATGTTGAGCATGTCAGTGAGAAGGGTGGAGTATTGGAGCTGTTGGCTCTTCTTGATCGAATGGAAGAATGAACTGAAGGCCTCCATGGCTGTTATCCGAACGGAGACGGCATCATCACGGAACCCATCTTGGAAGACCGGCGAGACAGCCTGATATTGATTTCCACCGATGACGGTAGGAGTTGTGGCGAAGATACGGAATGCTCCCTCTCTGAGTGACGGGTCGGGGGATTTGCTAGCTTGGAATAGGGTACCTAGCAGTTCCGGCCAGGCTCTCTCTATAGAATCAACGAAAATATATTAGAGAGACTCTGATTGCCAGGTGCGATAAAGACAAGTTCCGCATACCATCGTCATATATCTGACGTGCGATATCAGCTATCGCATCACCGATTTTGTTTCGGACTTGATGATCTGTTTCGTCGGCAAAGCACTGAATGAGAATATTTTGGACGCTTTGTTGTGTATCCCGATCTATAGAAATAAACAAGTCCCTGGGTTCTGGCTTCTTGACGGTCTTCGACGCCATACGTCGAAACAAAACAGCGGCAAACGATCGAGACTAGCATTTAGTGTCAGCAGAGGGTACAACGAAGAACGCGCAGAGTCAGGAACCATGGTGAAAGCGTTAGTTTGACTGAATATCGAGGTCGCCTTTATATTCAAGTATTCGTTTATGGAAGGGATCCCCAGCAGCGCTTCAAAGACAGACGGGATGAACTCTGTCTCAAAGCGAAATTGGATTATCAGGCCAGTTACGGCCCAGACAGGACCCCAAGCAGGCACTCCCGAGACTGATCGAAGCGGTATAACAACCGAGTTGACGGGCTGTGTAACCAGGAAGTGGCTCAAATGTGACTTACGCTAGGATTGCTGTTGGTTCTGACGGTGCTTAAGCTGGCTAGCCCGTACATCAACATCTCTGGACGCTGGCCGACCCATTCAGTCGCAAGAACCTCCTCGGCTCGAGATCTAGCAGTATTGTCGGTACTGGTGAGGGCACCGAGCAACTGCTCTAACTCCGAGAGAATCGCAGCGTCCGCCATGGTGGATGATCTGTCGGTCTCGTTTCGGTAGGGAACGAGGGGTTACTGAATAGAATGATGGTGGGGGGAAGGATGGAAGCGAAGAAGGTGGCTCGACTCCGATAAGGGATTGAGAGGAGGGGTGGAGTCGATTGAGAGGTTCTTTTGTTCGTTCGCGATAAAAAAAATTGTTTGTTGTTACGCGAGGGGCACCTTTTGCAGATGGGAATTTTGACCTGTCAGCTCGAAGGGCCGTACGGACACGCACAGCCTGCAGCTGCAGGAGTCCGGCGTGTTGGATGGCCTGTTGGAATTACCTCGCTCTCCTGCTGTGGAGGGAAACGTCGACGGTGGTAAGCTTGGATTATTTTGATTCCGCAGAGCAAAGGAGTGATTGAAGGAGGAGGACGGGGAGAGGAATGTTGGCTTTGGTGGGGGGATGTTGATGGAGCTAAAATTCGAAGCTTGCTTGCTTGCTTGCTGCTTGCTACTTGCTAACTAGCTCTGGAGGGAAAATAATAAAAAAAGATTAAAAAAAAAATAAACACCACTCCACAAAACTCGTTTGGACGGGTTGAATTAACTAACTTCTATCGAGGCCGTCCAGCTGCCTCGTTCCCATTCGCTGCCTGCCGGTGGAATGGTTAGTTCAGATGGAATCCTTGACCTTACCGGTTGTATAGGAAAAGACCCGGCTTGGGGCCTGGAAAGCTACCTTAGATTATAGAAGCGGACGATGATGGCGATGGTGATGAGGAGGAGGAAGGACTCTTGGGGTTGAAGGTCGGGGAAGTGTTCGATACTATCGAGCTATCAAATACTACTGAGCAAGTAAGTACTACTTACTACTTAACCAATCTCTGGCCGAGCTGAACAGATCTGAGAGCGAGAGGGGTTTAATTGTTTCTCATTGGCCCTGAGCTTTCAACTTGGGCGAAAGAACGAGAATTTTACAAGAGCCCGAAACAAAGTAAGAGAGACAGCCACCATGCCTGGCATAGCATTCGACGGGATGTTTACCGTCAATACAAACCGTACATACATACATCCTATGATGGGATACTGCTAATTGCGGAGTCGTGAAGCTGTCCTGCAGGCGGGCTTGCCAGGGGTTCTGGTAGACCTCCAGTCCAGATCATATTCGCTGGCTTCGCTGCGACCCATCCTCACTCCACTGTGCAATTGCATTGGTCGGATCGTAGAACCGTACCTGTGCCTTATGATATTGCAAAAGTAATCACACACATCTTCCCAAGTGATACATGACACGATTAAAAAACTTTGGAGCCGAAATCTGTGGTGATAAAGTCCTGCTTGAAGCCCTTGTTTGAGGAACTGATACACCTTGATTCTGCCAGGAACTGTGCCTCTCACCTGCCTCAAGTCGCCGATACATATACTGTGTGTATACATCGAAGTTCGTGGAATTGATGCTGGCAGCGGGGTACTGCTACATAACCTGGCCAGTCAAAATCCACCGCACAAGCCAATCGAACTGCACGGAGGTGGGACCCGGCGCCAAACTGGGAAAGTGCGGCCACACCAAAATTTAAAACCCTCTAGCTAGGAAACTACCACGAGCAGAAGTGGAGCCGACATGAAAAGAGTCTAGACTAAGTATGCAAATGATATTTCGAAAATCTGTCTCAAAATACATTTCTTGGTGATATTACATCCGCTAAATCTTTAGCAAGCAAGCATAAACGGATCCAGAGTCAACAAAGGGAATTGAGTGGGGTCATTATAAAAAATCACGAATAGTTTCATAGTATGTACTAGAGAAACAAAGAAAAAAGTGGCAAGTCTTGCGTAGGAAGCTTCATCGCTAGCTTGCTGGTACAATCTTCGCAATACTGCTTGTAGTATTCTAGGAATCAGGACCTAGGTTAGTGTATCGGATATCATGGGGAAAGGAAAAGAGGTTATTATCGTGCAAGGACGGTTAGTCAGCGACTGCCGGATCTGCTGAAGACGAAGACGATAATGATTGCGACCGCTAGAGTGGCCACTGCTCCTGGAAGCAGTAAATCGTTAGGAACTCCGGGGATATGTTGTTTTTCACTAAGAAGCTCCGCCTGTCTCTGTAGTTTCAGGGCTTCTTCGGCAGCTTCTAGCTTCTCAGTATCGACTGGAGCTGGAGGTGGAGGTGGGGGTAGCGGGATTTCAATATTGGGTGGGTGGTCTGCATCGTGAACATAGATATCGACCTTATCCTTGCCCTGTCGGCGAGCCAAGCTAATGGCGTGAGTAAGATCGTGATCTGTAGTAATTGAGACGGGGTCCATCTCGTCGTCAAGGTAGGATATCGCGAATCCTTGCTTGTCAAGCTGCCCATCTTCCGTTACAGTGGTTGGGCCACCAACTTGTGAGACTTCGCCACCAAGTTTCATGGTAACGGTGCCGACCAAGCCAGCAAATCCGGCTGAAGGAGTAACGGCGAATCTGTGGACCCGACCAGAGGGAGCCTTGAACTTGAACGTAAATGGGTTCTCCGATAGTGATGGGATTTGCGAGGGTGTGAGCATGACTTGGGAGTGCGGTGGAGAATCGTCCCCGGCGTGGGATGCGGAATCATTAGGTAGAACGGAATGGGAATGCGATGTTCCAGGCCGCTCATACTGTGGATGCCTCAACATGCTGGGCGACTCAGACCCCATCATCGACATATGGTGAGAGACACTATCAGACACCACGGATTCGGAGTCGTTATCCATTGACAGCCAGAATTTATTCCAGGCTGGCCCCTCATTATCAGGCGTTTGCATGGTGTTGATTTGTTCCAAGGTGGCATAGGTGAGTTTCAGGACATCCACCATACCAACGATCTCGCCGGCCTCGTTCATGACGGGGAGATTCAAGTAATGTCCGTCTAAGTATCAAATTAGTTTAAGAAAATAATAATGGGCGGTTCTCAGGTAGAGACCATACCGTGCATCTTTCGGAGAGCAGCTTGGATGCTCAAATCCATCGAAGCAAAGTCGGGGTGAGGAGTCATCACACGGACGACGCTGCAGGTGGCAGGGTCAAGTCCTGGGGCGATAACACGCAGGACAACGTCCTTGCTGGTGAAAATACCAGTAATATTTCCTTGATCCTGAACAAGGACGGCCGTAGTGTGGTTCTCTTTCATCAGGGCAGCTGCCTCCCTGACACTTGTTCTAACGTTTACCGTAGTAGGTGGGATACCGCTGAGAACGGTCTCCAGAGTTGGGCCCGCCATCTTTGATCGCAAAGCCTCAACATACTGAATTATTTGGGTAGGCTGAGCTCCACCGAGCTCCTGGACACCTTCCAATGCATCGTAGAGTTTACGAGACATCGAGTAAGACCTTTCTAGCTTCTCCATTGCCTCGTAGAAGCATTTCGTGATATCCAAAACACCGCTGATATCCTGATTTTCGTCCATAACGGGCAAGTGCCTGAAGCCTTTTCTAACCATGAGGTCCAAAGCGTCGGTAGCCGATGTATCCGTTCGAGCGCACAAAGGGTTCTTGGTCATTATATCAGAAACCGCGACATCTCGGGCGTCAATCCCACCGCCAACGACTCTAAAAGCGAGATCTTTGGCAGTGAAGATACCAGCAATTCTATCGTCGTCGTCGGTAACGAGAACACAGTCTTCACGCTTGGCCGCCATCATCTGGGCAGCTTCGGCGACTGTGACATGTGGTTTGATCTGTAATGCCTGGCCTGGCTTTAGGGCCATGACGGTGCCGGGTGTGGCTTTGCGACTTCCTCGGGATCTGGCGCTGGACTGCTGCTTCTTCTTCCCCAAGTCCTGCTCCATCTTTCGTCGAATTGCCTAGTAAAAGTCATTCGGAGTAAGCTAGCGTCCATTGTCTCAAAGCTCGACTGCAGCGATTGCATGCATACCTCATCTCGTTTGATCTGTCGTCGTCGGCTATCGGTAACGCTGGAGCCGGCATCATGGTGCCCCTGGGCGGATGTAGTCCGATGGGAACCTCGACGGCCGGTGGTAGACATCTTTGCAAGTTTCGTAGTCGCAAGTTGATGGTTTGAAGGTGATGACGATGCAAAGGAGATTGGGAGAAAGGAGGGAGAAAATATTAATATGCAAGAAAGTTTTGGCGGGGCGGCTTGAGTTTGGCAGCACGGTTGCTAGTTGTTGCTTCTTTTTGGAGCTCCCAATCTTAAACCACTCAACCGGCAACCCCCAAATCGGGGCGAACGATTCGCCAGCTGTTTAGTGCTCTTAGTATCGGAACTAATATTAAAGGAATGGCCTTTTTGGGTAACTGGGGGCTCTACTAGACTAGTGCGTGCAGTAAGGCTCGTGATAATGGTTCCGATATCGTGAAACTGGCATGATAGTTCAACAGCCGCCGACGTCCCTTTGTCCGTTCGGAAGCTTAAACCTCAGGAACTGTTCGGAAGGCAGTCAGAAAATTTGGAAAATTCTTCAATGAAGTCATGTCAATGGCGACTGTGAATTTAATTGCTCCTGCAAAGGTGGCGCGCAATGGCAAAACCAAGACTCGATGCCATCGCGAGCTAGAGCTCATCCACATGATATCAACGTGCAGGCCATCTCTCTAGCTCTGCTGGCCATGCAGATGATCGAGTAACGTGGACTGAAATTACCCCGCCCGTCAGTCGACGCCTCATGGCGCTTGGCGCGCTTACACAGCCGCTGGATGTGTTGTGGTGTTGAGCCCTATGTGCCAGTGCCCGTTTTAGCAACGTAAGCGAGAGTTCTGCCCACAAAAAAATAATTCGCTGGCCCAGACAGGCTGCCTCCCAAATCTTCAAGATACCATCAAAGCTAGCAAGCTCGACAGTTGAAGCACCACCGATATCGTCGCCCGACACCCACGAACTATCTCCCCTACCCCCGATTTCGAGATTCGATAATCAACCAGGTACGGCCAATTCCGTATTCGACAATTTCCTCATCCGACATCTACGACAGAAGGGTTAACAAGGCATCTGTAGATTAGTCAAAATGGTCAAGAAGCGTGCAGCCAAGTATGTCGAAACTCAACCGGACGAAGGATATCAACAGCTACAAGAGGGACGATTTCTGACTGGTGGTTTTGCTTTATAGCGGTCGAAACAAGAACGGACGCGGTCACGTCAACCCAATCCGCTGCTCCAACTGCTCGAGATGTACTCCTAAGGACAAGGCCATCAAGAGATTCACCATCCGTAACATGGTCGAATCTGCCGCCATCCGTATGTCAAATCTCTCCTTTCAACAGACATTTCTCAGGGACCTAGAGTTGTTCGAGGCTGCAGGAGGTTCTGGCAATTGAGAGATGCTAATATTGTAATTCTGGCTGGAATAGGTGATATCATGGAGGCCTCCGTCTTCTCTGACGCCTCGTCCGGTTACGCTTACGGTGGCAACACTACCCACGCCGGATACAGCATCCCAAAGATGTACCTCAAGCTCCAATACTGCGTCAGCTGCGCTATCCACGGAAAGATTGTTCGGTATGATGAATTCCCAGACGGTAGGATATACGGGCGAGAAGCAGGTTCACTAATGAGTTATTTTTTGCCGGATAGTGTCCGATCGAGAGAAGGACGTCGCAACCGTGCTCCACCACCAAGGGTACGATACAACAAGGACGGAAAGAAGTTGACACCTACCCAGGGCGCTGCAAAGACTGCGTAAGCGTGTAACGTCCGTTTAGTACTTGTTTTATAATAGTCTCCAGAATCCTCAATTCATTCATACAATATGGATCACCACGAAGGTTCCTTTGAATCCGTATCGAAGGAAACGCCTCTTCCAATTCACCTCCTCATCCGAACAACTCCTCATACTCCCAGCTTTTCATAAGAATATTCCTATTCTTTTTGTGTATACGGGGCACTCTGGTTTTCACTACGCACGGGCTTTTCCTTTTCATTGCGTTATAATTATGATACTTTTTTTTTCCGACTGAAGACATTCCTCACCAGGGGGTTTTCATTCATCCATGTCATTATAGTCCTAAGAATTAGACATTCGATGAAACCACCAGTCCGAGCTTAGAGGCGCCAGACCATCATATTGGCGTAGTATATCATGAAGAAGAACAGAGGGTAGTCCGACTTTCCCGTATTCGAAGAATGCAACGTTTACGCTACTTAAATGCTCGTAATGAAACAGGGATTCAGGCAGTCCCCTATTATCTATAGCGGTTATGACCCTCCAGCTGATATGAGGCTCCAAACGTCATGTGTGGTATTTTGCATCCGAATGGGTGCGTGCAGCAGGAAAACAACACAAATGGCTTCGTTCAAAATGAAAGCATATATGCACCCACGATAATCTGTTTCAAAACTTTCCCTCGTTCTCAGCAACATGATCTCTACACCCATATAAAGCTGCCCTGGTGCTCCAGCTCAAGGTTTGTTCCGATCATCTCTCCATCATCCCATCACCATCACCATCACCATCATCCTCATCGCCATCACCATCAGAACCATCCTCCTCCCTTCCAATACCTCCCTGCTCCAGCTTCATCACTTCTCTACTTTCCTACAGTCTTCTTTAAACCGCAAGCCAGATCCTCAGGCCTGTTCCACCAGGCAACTAACAACTCCAAAGCAATCATCCTCACCAGGGATCAACAAATCTCTAACTCGTCGAGAACAAGGAGATAGTTCGCAATGTCGACAAAGCGACCTCTCGAACCCAAGCCGTAAGTATATATACCATCACCCGAAACATATACAGCACGGAAGTTACCTCGAAGGCTCACCTTCTAGTATCGTAGATGGTCCACTTGCACCCGCTGCAAGCAGGAATTCTTCACCCTAGACAGGGCACAGGACCACTTTGAGAAGTCCTGCCCTGACTTGTGGTGCGATCTTTGTCTCGAATCATTTGATGATCCGAACTACACCCGTCAGCATATGGTCATACATCGCGGACGTCCACAACTTTGTCCGCGATGTGGGTATGATGCTGGAATGATGGGAGGTAATCTCATCAAGCATTGGATGGAAACTGGCTGCCATCAGTCATGCTCAGCTTGTAAGGTTTGGTTTTACCGAGAGAGCTATGATGTTCATCTTGAATTAAACCCCTACTGCCGTCGCGTGACATATGGTAAGGGGTTTACCCATCCCTCGCAGCCAGCAGGTCGATCCGAGCCTCAGGCACCATATATGCCCCAAGTATACAAAGGGGCAGAGATCAAACGGGAGGATGGTATGGAGATGAAGCATGTAAGTTTACATCCTATCGGCGACACCCTCGGCTACCTTTGAGCAATCTCTGACCCCCCAACTCATAGGCACGCTCCAACCCCCAGAACCTCGGCGAACAAGCCGCTGTCCCCTCGTTGAGTGCGGTTTCTCACACTAACAGCAAACAAATGTGTTTGTACAAACCAGCCCATCCTGTTCGGATGCAATGTTACGGTTGCGATAAGTTGCATCCATACCCGGCATCAATGCTCAACCACCTTGAGTCGGGTAATTGCCCTAGCATGATCGACATTCTGGACATAAACTACACGTTTGCGATATACACAGGATCGGAGAGGCTACTCCCTTCTGATGGTCGCAAGTCGCTCGGGTCCTTCTTGAGCTACGAAGATATCCGAGAAATGAGGCCCTTCCGCTGCTGTGGGAATGGCTGTAAGGCCTCATTCTCGGTTCTTAGTGGGTTGGTTCAGCATGCAGATTCAGTCGGTTGCAGTTCAAACTGCAAAACCAAGGAGATTTTGGATCACTTGCGCACCAATCTTTACTATCAGAGCTTCATTCGTAAGCTCCAAAAGATGGCTTCAACCAGCCCGGCGACAATGTTCGTCAGACCTCCACCGTACCAGATCTACCAAGATTTTCTCCGAATTCCGGAGCAGTGGCGCTCAGAATCCTCGAAGCTCATATCGTACGTACTCTCCGCGGTCAGTAACGTTTCATGTGGCCAGCCAAACCATGAAGGACGAAATTTCATAACCTTCAAAAAGCCCCGTGAAATGGGAACAATTCTCGACAACATAGAGAGTTTAGTTACACAGATCCGCGGAGATTTGAAAAAGATTGAGCCCGGGAAAAAACGTAATGATGGCAATGGCCCTTGCCAAATTCTGGTGTACTTCAAGAACACCTCCAAGGCCTATGGCCTCGCTCGTTTTTTGGATGACGTCGAGAAGTTCGGAAATGTTCTGCGCCAGGAGCTCCCTGAGCCAGCGCAGATCCGAGTTTATTAGACTATGCAGAGAATTAACCTTCTCTACTGGTCTCGCATTCTCTCCACTTCAAATAGGGTTTATAACGATCGTGAGCAGTAATATACGGCTCATGGTTTTCGTTACATTTCTTCTCAAGTCCAACGCTGCGGAGGGGTTCCACCCTCCCAGGTTTAAAAGCTTGCATTCTGTTTCTTTCGATAATGGGCTTAAATTTTTGGTTTTACAGTTCCCCTCGCCGTTTTACTTTTAAATTCACTGTTACTAAATGAGCCCCACACTTTAGCCCTAGCCATGCAATGAAAATACGGATTTCTGCGTTTTCTTTAGGACCATAGAAGCTAAAAAAAAAATACGAATCGCGAACGTCACGTCGTTAGATAAATTTCTATGTACATCTGAACATCAATACCGAGTGATACAAGTATTAACAGTCTGTTATTTCCAGCCCGCCCTTCCCGTCAAGGCAAAAGTCTCCCACGGGATCCCAAGCTCATTCCATCCGGCGCCTGCAGGCATAGCAACTGTATTCCAGCCTCTAATCAACTCCCTCCAGTAGCACATCTCTGCACTCTCAGATAAGTATCCCTTCTCTACAAACAACTCCTTCTGTCTTCTTGCGATGCCCTTCGCAATTTTTGGATTCTCTCTTAGCCACAATATAGTCTCCTCCAGATCACTCCAATCCGGCGATACAAAGATAGCGTTTGCCTCGTCTGGTCCATAATCATTCGGCCACGCCTTCCTCATCCGCTTCATCCCCCAATCATCCATCCTCTTGGTACTCTGGAACCCGAGTTCCCAAGCGAACAATGGCTTCACCAGATGCGTCGAATGCATCAAATAATTTATCGGTGGCGTAATAATCACGCTTTCGCAAAGCATATGGAACGGAAGACGTCCAGAGTATGTTATTCCCTCAGTATAAGCGATATACTTATACCTACAAATCTCGGGAATCTGGACAATATTCTGCGCTTTCTCCAGTGTTGTCCACTTTAACTGGCCGATATCTGCCCAATCCTTGCCTTCGGTGGCGGCTAGTAGGTTCCCACGTAGGTTTGAGTTTTGGATGGGGTTGAAGTATGTTGTGCCCCTCCAGAAAAACTTGTCGATTTTTTCTTCGAAGGGGAGGTCGCTTTCGATCTCTGAGACTTGGGAGAGAACTTCGGTTAATGGTCCGATGTATTCGACGGGCCAGGACCAGTGGCCGAAGTGTGGAACGGGCCAGTAGTTGAGTATGTCGGTGTGGTCGTACCATTTGGAGTAGACCCAGCTGTTGTTCTTGGGGTAATCGATCGGGGTGAATGAGAAAACGGTGTCGGGGAGGGGTTCTGGGGAGGTTACGAGGGCTTTGTTGATTTGGTGGAGGGCGGCGGAGCGGTGCTGGATTTGGGGTTAGCATCGCGATGTCACGGGTTCTATCTGTTTTTCAAGGTATAGAGGTGCAGACCATCACATTAACGTTGTTATTCGTCGTGTTACTGCTGCTGACGACATATAGCTTCATGAGACATAGATAATTAGCTTTAGTTCTAACAGCAGGATCTTACCAGCACAATTGATATCGATATGATGAAAGCGACACAGATTTAAGGGAAATTCAAAATCCAACCTACCCGATTCCCTTTAATCCTCGCCGTAACAAGCGCAGTATAGTCATCCGGCCCCCTATAAAAATCAAACTCTCCCCTCCCAACAGCCTCATCAATCGGTCCATATAGCAGCGGAAACTCCTTCCTACACTGCTTCTCCGTCAAAAACATAGACCTCTCAGCCCAACTCTTCACCCTCCTGCCATTGATCTCCAAGGTAGGATAACTGGGGGCATCGGGATTCCCTTTGAAAAGATCAGATAACGAGCCATCTGAGTTGAAAAGATATTTCAGAACAGCCATAAACCCCACGGCTGCAAAGATCGCCTCTGCGAAGGCGATTCGCAGGAAGAAGGGACGTCGGCCTAGTCCACCCATTCTTCTGTATGGTCCCATGATAAAGAAGAAGAAAAAAAGTCCAAGAACCACCAAGATGGTGTCCCCGGAAATCGCCCTAAATATATAAAAAAATTAAAAAACCTTGAGCAAAATGAAAACCTGGTGCCAGCGGTCAATCACTCACAGAAATCCCATATGTGCGCGCGCGGAAACTACCGTACTCTCGCAAAAGTCGGGGAAAGAAGATAATCTGGCCAGCTTGCAATGATCAACTGCATAACCCTCTGGAACATACTCTGGCGGACCCGCGGGGCAAGACGGCACAGAAATGCCATATCCAGCCAGGCAAAACCCCGTTTCCCGGATATATCAAAGTCAAAAAAAAAATCCGGGGTCGACATACCCTACTAAGCCACTCCCTTGCTTCGGATACATCGATGCCGCAGTGATCTCTAAGAATCTCGGCAGGTACAAAATGTAACTTAACGTACTAAACCCAACCTTTTCTTCTAGAAAAGCAAAGGGCCCACATGTAACACAAGGTACTAGGCGACCAGGGGGTAACCAGTGGACATATCATGAGCTAATATGAAGCCTCCACCGACTCGAAACACCAAGCGATTTATTACCGGAAAAAGTATCCCATCCATGCCAACCTGTTCGCGAAATTCGTCGCTAATTTGTTGGAAAATTAAAAAACGTTTATACAAGCTTTTTGAAGGTGTGGAGGAAGAGCAGGGGGATGAGACGGCCGTCGGCCCGGCTGTTTTCAAGGTGTGGAGCCCTGGAACGAGGGAGATTCGTCATGCTATGATAACGCCAGGGCTTGGGGTTATTCAATTCTTTAGGCAATTAAAGTTTTTTTTATACGTCGAGGGACTGAAATATTGATACACAAAAAAAAATTCTACATTAAAGCTTTTCTAAGGCGCCGACTTCACACGGTCTGAGGTTAATCTGGCGCAGTTTGAAATTCGGTTTATGGTGTGGTATGTTGTATTTCGGGCTGTCGTTGTGTTGGTTCTTTAGACCTCACCAGGAGACGAGACCGCGAGATCAGGCCAAGCCTTAACATGTCCTTGGCTAGTAGGTATATACTAACCCGACTTATCGGTATCGGCATTGGGGCTCTGTTAAGTAAGATCCAGAATATCTTCCAAAAGTGAATTCATCCAAGCGCCAAAATCTAAATGCCATATGAACCGGAAAAAAAATTACTATTGTACAGGAATCGAGCAAGGCCCGAAGAGAATATATATACAAAAATGAATAGAGAGTGAGTGTGTGCTGACAAAGTGATACTATCATGTCATTATCGGAACGTCTTCAAGTTCCTCTAACATCCCAGAACGGCTGAGTCGCAGGTCGCTGCCTAGGAAAGGGTCATCGTTCCTCCACGGCCAAAACTCATACGCTTGTGCGATTGTTGCTAGTTCTTCAACAGATACGTGTACAGCGTGCTTATCAGGGAGCTCTAGGTTCTGTTTCAATACCTCCTCGGTCTCTAACATCTGTTCGGCACCTTCGCCAACCTTGGATAGCACTTGCCGCATCGTAGTATGACGCGACAAGAACGATGATGTGAGGAAGAGGTTAAAGAACTTCCAGGGTTCGGAGTCTGGTATGTCTCCTCTCAGATAAGGCAATGGGAGCTTTGGCGTGAAGTCGAGGAGAGAGGTCTGGGCCCACGGTAGCGGCGGCCAATATTCCTCAGTCTCAAATATCACTGGCGGAGGCTCACGAGGCATGGTAATGTATGTTAGCTGGTTAGCGTATTTGACACCTGTTGCGATATCCTGCTTGTTTTCGACATGCTCTGGTCGATTCCAAGCGTCTATTCTGAAAAAGAACCGGTGGTCTGCCCAGGTATAGAACGGGGGTGGGGTCGCGATTTCCCGAAGATCTGCGAAAGCTTCAACCATTACCGCCGCACGGTTTCTCCTTCCAAACGTTCTTGGGAGGTACCGGGCGACCTGTTCTTCGTCGGCCCAAAGCAGAAATTTAATTCGGCCGTACCTAAAGACCCAATGTCTCTGCGCCATAGCGTCTAATATTTGAGCCGCAAACCGATCACCTTTGACCTCTTTATGAAGCATGCCTGTCACGAGAAGGGTCTTGTTGACCCCCTCTTCGAATGTCATCTTCTTTGGGGATATTTTCTTTTCCTTGATCAAATCGTCAAACGTTTTCCAATCGTAGAAGTCTTTCTGGACAATTTCAAAGGAAGCATCTGTACAGGTGTGCTCAAGGAAAGGAACAAATTCGCCTTCATGCTCAAGGAGAATGTGCTTGGATGGCTTGATGGCTTTGTTCAACTCCCTTGAAAACAACCCGTACCCGGGGTTAAAATCTATGATGTCGCATCCCTCATACTCTGAAAAATCGAACCTCTTAAATATTTCCTCGCATTTCGTTTCACCCATGATGAGGGATTTCTCTGTCGGTGGTCTAGGTTGAGGTATCCCCGATTCCAAAAGAGATGCGACAGTGGGAGATGAGGCTAGGGCTTTCTTTGGTGTCAACAATCTCCATTTCTCCTCCACCACTTCAGAGGGGTGAGTCGTTCCATCCCATCTCTTTATTTTTCGAAGGGTTCGCATCTCGTCTCGTAACTTTTGCCGGGTATTTCCTCCAGGGCCCTTCTTTTTCGCCGGCATGACAGGCTGCCCTTCATCGTCTAGTAGATATTCCGATTCCCCTTGCTCCTCGAGCTCCTTCTTTCGGTTGGAAAGGAAATCTCTTGCAATGCGGGTTAGCGTGCTTATTGGGTATGCCTTGGGACCGGTCGGTCGGTCAAGCTGCCGCTTCATAAGTTTCCCGGCAAGGTCGTAGTCCAGCGGAGTTTTCCTGCGTCTTTTCGTCCCATCTTCACCGATTCCATACTCAGCGAGCTCTGTTCGTCTCCGCGACCGTAGCTCTTGCACCATCTCTTCCTGTGCCTGTCTAAGCTCCCTATCCTTTCTCTCATCCTCGGAGAAGAACAACTTAGCTCTGCCGGGCCTAAGGTAGACCCTTTTTTTAACTCCTTGGTCTATTATGATTCTGCTAGGTAGTTCTGGGCCATATTTTTTTGGCCGTCCGGCATCCTCTGGGAGTTCTTCGACAGCTCCCGACTCATCCGCTTTTCTCTCGGCCGTGGTACTCCGCTTCTGTCTCCGTCGGGTGACTTTTGGAACCTCCTCCTCTACAACCTCGGGTTTCGGGGGGCCAAATTCAAGGTCGGCTAGAGGGACACCTACAGCATTTGCCATTCTTAGTTTGTCACCACCAGTTGGAAATTTAGGGCCGATGAGCTTGGGTCTGCCCATACGTTTTGGAACTTTAGGTGCTTTTGGTCCTATCTCTTTGGCCTTGTTCTTGCTCCCGTACCTTCTCCCTCTTTTCTTTGGTCTTCCAACGGGCCGTTTTTTAGGCGCTCTTTGGCGCGGGAGCTCACCAGGTGCAAGAACTCTCTTGGGGCGGCCAACGGGGCGTCTCATGGGCTTCATGAGAATCATTTCCGCTTCTTGTCCGTAGAGCCTCACAAATTCTTCTTTAAAAGCTTCGTCGGAGGTCTGAAAAGGTGCAGCCCGAGCCGCAGCCGCCTTTGCTGCCTTTTTGGCTTCCTTCTCGAGTTTTGCGATGGCATTTTCTTCTGGGGTCCTCTTGGCCCGTCCGCGCCTACGCGGCTCTGCGACGTCGATGATTTTGGGTAATGCTTGTAATGGCTCATCCGCGGACGGAGTCCCGGTCGAATAGTTTCGTGTCCTCCATTGACATGAGGCAATCGGGGTCACGACAGTTCCGAAAGAGTGTCTGCCGAGCAACCCTCTGTCAGTGACAATTGTTTTGAGGCGTGTGGCTGCTCTCATCTGGGGATCCAAGGAACGGTGTATCGATTTCGTGGAATTAAAGATTGCGCATTTTGGCACTCGGTAGCGAAGTGTAGAATGGTGTTGAAATGTGAAAGTTGAAATTTGGAGAGGGAGAGAGAGAGAGATAAAAGTTGTGATGGGAACTAAAAAAAGTTTTGGTGAAACAATCTCAGCACCGACAGGTTTGTGCGAAAAGCTTTAAAAAGTATATCGATAAAGCGCCGAACAACACAAGGCTAGCTAGTGCCCCACTGGATAGGGAGACCCAGGGTTACGAGACTGAGGGAAACCGGAGTATGGAATGTGGGGGCTAATATTTTTGGTGAAGAGTTATAACGAAAGGGTTGGCTTGAACGGAACAATATTTGAATCTGTCTGGGACTGAAAAGGAGAACTAGCCTACCCGCCCGATGAATGATTGCTTTGTCCCAGTCCCAGTCCCATATACAATGCATAGATGTCGTTAGTCGACATAGTCATAGTCATGACTGCTGTAGCGGGAACTGGGACCAATTTTGAAATGTCAAGCCATCAGCCTGGCTAGATGCAGCGTGACGTTCTACCCACCCCCAGGCAATACAGTAATGTTTTGCCAACAGAACCCATTCTTCCCGCTCGTCAAGAAGCTCCAGCTTATCAATCCTTTCTTTTTCTTTCGAGTCTATCCATTCATCGTGGATAAAGTTCACATCGCAAGCCCCCATACCGGTTGTAAATCCTAAGGCCCTCATTCGCTCCTTCTGTCTCTCGAGTGTTGAATATCGTTGTAGTGTCCTTAGAACAATCCCTCTCTGTGAAAGATTCTTGATCATGACCCTACCAAAGGAATCGTCGCCTCCAATTGGTTCGTAGAGAACAATCCCTACCCCGTTCGATGTCGATTCGGACGCCTGGCCAAATGAGCCTGTGATCCATCGAAAGATGTCATCCGCTTCATTTGGTGAAAGGTATATTAAACAGCACTCGGAAATGAACAGAGTAGGCAATGTAGGATCGATTCCAGTTGGTAGGGGAGTTCCGGGTTTTAGTGTCCTGAGGTCAATGGGGTGGATATAATAACAAGGTGAACGAAGAGAACCGGTCCTAATATCAACTTGATATCCTGGCGTGCTAGTATCATTTCCGAGAGAATCGGCTTTACCGGATTCTGTGATTATTGCTGCAAGCTCCTTGTGCCTCTGAATTGCGGTGATTTTACGGGTAGTGACTTGGGGGAAGTCAAATTCATGATACAGCAGCTGGAGAGACTTGTCCGCAGCTAGCCTGAAGAATCTCGTGTCTGAGCCTGCACCGAGAGATACGATTTGCTTCTTTCCCTGAGACGGCCGTGAGAGAAAGCGTTCGACAACTTGGTCGAGAGCTGTTGTCCTAATATACGTCCCTTTGATGATAATATAATTAGCCATCCCTGCCCATCGAATACTAAAACTCATGTGCAAAGCAAACACGTCCAAGATGTTCACCTCTTATTCACCTCGATTTATCAAAGGGTATCTCCTATCCCTCAGTGCTGAAATGTCAAGAAACATCTCAGCATACGGATCTGTCAGATACCCTGTCTGGATTGCACTGCACCGCGACACTAGCGCGTCCATATCCGTCTGCTGAACCGTTCGGTCCTTTTCGGCACTGGACGCCCCGGCAGCCATGGAAGGCGTCGCGAATCGAGTCGGAATCGCCATTATGTCGGAACGGGTGGGTCGGATGTTGTTGCGGCTGAGCAAGTTTATAGTTGGTGAAGAACAAGATCAAAGACGGTGGTGGGGATTAAGGTTAACTTCAGTTAGGTAAGTAAGTTAAGCTCTGGGATAACGTTCCTTGAAGCGACGAAAGTTAACGTAACTTAGCCCCTCTTTCGGCCACAACCTTCAAACAAAAAACTGCCAAACTATGTGCCTTATCTGCAGGGACGTCCGTTAGTCTGGATGCTGCTGGCCAAAATATCCCCGCAATGAAGCCGGGCACGTGGAGAACCGACGTCTTCTAAATTTGGCTGGTGGTGAGCCTGGCGCATGTCATCGGTGCTGCCAAGATCCACATTCCAAAAGGTACCCACAAGGCAAAGTACTCGGCCAGCGACACCGACGGGAACCAGTACTCGGAAGATACCTTGGAGGTATCGAGGATATCATACCACGGCGGGCGACTTTGGCCTCTGGCTTCCTATCGTCTGGCTGTGCAGGCTGCAACGGTAGATCCTTGCGAAGTGGGCATTGGACTGCGCATACGACTGCTAAACCCCCGGGTACCGTCGAGGAGCTCGAGAACCAGCCTCCAATCGCCGTCCTTAAAAGCCGCCATTGCGCCTGTTCTGCTGCGGTCTGGAAGACAGACATTTGCTTGCTTGATATATCCGGTCCACTTAGGCGTCAACACGAAACGGCAGCGAAGAAGGAGCCGATATCCAAACTGCTTGTCCGCATGCATGCCATCGATTCGCTAGTGACAATTTCTGGTCTGGCTGCAGCAGCATCGTATTGTCCCGTGGATTCCAGGACATAATTATCCCGACCAGACGGCCCGCAGGCTCGGACTCTTACTTTCAGTCGGCATCCTCCTGTTGGTCGAATGGGATTATGACCCTTCCTGTTAAATATCCTGCTTTATCGACCTTATAACTAGTGGCACAAGAAGACCCTGATTCATGCCTTCAACACGGCAGCTATGGAGACACCTGAAGTAGAGACCAAGTTGGAGGAACAGCAGTTCTGGGATGGTACGATATCCACAATCTATCACCATGGTTATCCTGGCTTAACCCCCTGCTTCATCTAGAACTGGACGTCATTCTTAATACACCATGTCCGACACAGCATCAAATCGACGTACAATTACGATCATATCTTCAACTAATATCAACGTATCGAGGTCTGTTGGGAATCACCTTTTCGTGGATGCCGGGCCTCAACTAACAGCAAAGTCACATGACCAGATGACTACCTACAATCCGAGTATGATTTCGCGAAGTGTGGGTTCCGGCTCATCGAGTCGAAGGTATTCGCCGAGCATAAGACGTATGTCCGACGGCGCCTTGTGGGACGATTTTTGAAGGTCGATCTCTCTTGTTACTAATAGGCTTCGTTGATTGGTGCTGACAAATTTCTAGGAACCCTCGAACTCGGCGAGACTCCACGCAATAACTGCCACTCTCCTTTACGATGGAATCGACCATCCTAAGACATTCGAACTCATGTTGGAACAGAACGCCTTCGAGAGACTTATCGAATTGATATGGAAAGATGTCGCCAAATTAAATTTTGGTTTCCACAAATTGTTATTGGAAGTCTGTTACGAAATGTGTCGAATTCAGAAGTTGAGAAATCGAGACCTGGGTAAGACGTTAATGGCTGATAGTATTTAACAATTAATGCAAAGCCAAACTAATAAATCTGGGTTTTAGACATTCTGCAGGACGAATTTGTAAAGCACCTTTTGGAACAGGTGGAAGAGGGCCAGGGCGATCCAGACGACCCATATAACTATGTTGTTATAAAAGTTTTGGTAAAGAAAACATCATGGCCCCCGTATACGCGCAGGAAATGAAGCTCTAACAACAAAGCACAGCTCGTATTAAATGAACAATATATGCTCTCGGAACATGGTAAACGGGACGAAGATGCGCCGCCCCCGACCAATAGGGTTGTCAAAGTTCTTTCCTTCAATGGGCCAGACTTTAAAACCTTTGGCGAGAATATTATTCTCTTACTGAATCGAGAAAGTAAGTCTAAAAGCTACCCATGTAGAGCAGAAAAAGAAGTCGTTGACCATAGCACGCAGCCGAGACCCCGACGCAGCTGTTAATATTAAAACTCTTGTTCTTGCTATTCACAACAAGCAAGACATACGAGTACTTCTACACTAACGATTTATGTGTTCTCGTCGATGTCATGATACGTAGCCTGGCTGACTTGCCCGAAGAAGAAGATACCGTAAGTCATCGATTAGTTGCCCTATAGTTATTATGTCCTTAACACACCATCTAGCTGCGACATATGTACCTTCGGGTATTCCATCCCCTACTTTCGCACACCCAACTCCGTCACCCACCTCACTACAAACGCGCAGAGATCATCAAACTTCTCAACCAGCTTTCCAATGTTCGGTCCCAACACTTCTCTCCCGCGGATCCGACAACTTTACGTTTAGTCTCTCGTTGCAATAAGGTAGATTGGCTCGACGACTCCCCAACAGAGGAGAAGGCCCATGAACTCGCGAGACAATATTTAGGGATGAGCCTGCACGATGTAGGAAGTAGTATGTCAGTAGTGGAAGTAGCCGCTGTTAAAGAGAAAGCACCGAGCAAGCCTGGCTCCAAAAAGAAAGAAAGGGGTGCCCCACCGCCACCTCCACCAGGCCGGGTTCGAGGCACTTGGGGAGGACTGGAACAGGCGCCTGCCCCTGAAGTACGTATCGAACCTCCTAAATGTGAGCCTAAGAAAAGCTCGCCGCTGGCAAATGGCAGTTTGAGGAGGAGAGGACCACCACCCCCAATTCCATCTGCTCGGACTGTTCATGCGGTCAAGGTAGGAGTGGTAACTGATTCCTAATTCGCTCGTCTTTCCTGGTTGTACCATGTTCTATCTCGAAGGCTAGAGTATTAAGCCTTTTTATTCCTTCTTCACGCATAGCGATTTGGCAGCAAGCGTTTCCGATACCCATCGCTCCCTCCTATCAATGATCCTTCACTTCATGTATCTACTTCCACAACCTCCCGAGGACTGGTTTCCTGTCCTCGAGATTTGGCGAACTTGATGCTTACGGTGGCATCCACCCCAGCCCTCATTACCATCGTCAGTCATGGCTACATTTGTTTCTTTTAAGTTGCGAGTTTAACTTTTCTTTGTTAATGGCGTTTCTTGATGCATTCTCAAGCTTTTGTTCGCAAACTTCACGATTGGCAATTGGAAATACATTTTGTATATGTTGCAGTAGTTAACTTGGGTACGAAACCGGCGTTACCCTATAGCCTAGTTAGATTGTGTATAGCGGGATATCGATATTGGCACCGCACCTTGTGCAATTTACAGTCTTCATGGTACAACATCCATATCAACTACAACAAGGAATCGCCCTAGCTACTAGATAGATGGCATGCATAATGAAGGGTAGTATCAATTAAACGTTAGAATTGTTTTGGTTGTCGCTCAAGGTTTATCAAGGGGTAACGTCAACGTCCCCAATAAACCGGCGCCAGGAATGATAATATATCTATTGTACAAAAGAACCCACCATAATGATACGATGCTATATAATTAGCATCTCCAAACAATCAAAATGACCCTCCTACAAAGTCCTAACACTCTGCATAACCCACGCATTACCCTCCAAACGTTCCTTCCATTCCCCTTCCACAAGCCCCTTCATAACCTTCGTCATCTCTGACGCCTCCATCTTCCCGCTACCACCTTCTACCTTCTTCTTCCACTCAATCAACAGCTCCTTCAACAATCTACTCCCCTCCGCCACTTCCTCCTTCGAAAACCTCTCAGTCATAGCATCCTTATCATGCTTCCCCTTAAAATCCTCCAATTCGTCCGCCTTCCTCTTCGCCATATTCACAACCTTCTGCGGAAACCTCACAAGCTCCGCAACATGAATACCAAAACTCTGATCACAAACCCCTTCATCAACCTTGTACAACAAAGTAACCTCCCTCTTCCTCTCACCACCACCTCCATCCTTTTCCCCAACGTGCGCTACAACGTGTAGGTTCTTAACCGCGGGGTACTCCTCCACCAACGCCGTCAATTCGTGGAAATGCGTCGCAAACATAGCAAAACATTTGATCTGTTTCACAATATACTCGCTAATAGCCCACGCCAATCCAAACCCATCATAAGTACTCGTACCCCTCCCCAACTCATCAATAATAATCAAACTTTCCCTCGTCGCGCTCTTCAAAATTGTTGCCGTTTCCAACATCTCCGCCATAAAGGTACTGACACCTTTAAGCTGACTATCACTAGCCCCGACACGGGCCAGTATACAATCAAAGATCGTAAGTTCCGCTTCCGAACAGGGGACGAAGCAGCCCGCTTGCGCCATCAAAGCGATTACTCCGATTTGACGGATATACGTAGATTTACCGCCCATGTTGGGACCCGTGATGATCAGGAATTCACTCGAGTCTCGAACAAGCTCGACGTCGTTGGTGATGAATTGAATATCATCCTGCATTTCCATACACGGGTGTCGAGCTTCTTTGAGAATCGTATTACCCTCTCCTCGTGGGTGCATTGTCGGACGCACATATGGGGAAGGAGCGTGGACTGATACATGTGCAAAGCTGACGATGACATCAAGATGCGCAAGGACGGCGGCGAGACTTTCGAAGACGGGGCAGTAGGAAGAAGCAACGTTGACGACTTCTTGGACGAGGCCGGTTTGTGTGCGGTTGTAGTTTTGGGTGTGCTGGTCAAAGTCGCGGCGTAAGGACGATAGTTTGTCAGTGGTGAAGTAAACGCCGTTTTTCTGGGTCGAAATTTCCCTGTAGTGGCGATTGTTCCGGATAGAGCCAGCCTCCTATACAACTCGTCAGTATCCCACGAAATAAAAAAGTGTATGTAGGGAAGTATTCTTACGTTTCTCGTAAGCCGGAAACACCACCCATGAACCCGATGATTCTCCAAAAACAACTTCTTATCCATCTCCTGCCCCAAATCATTGCTCACATTCCTATGTTCCTTCCCCAAATCCCGCTGCAAACTATCCAACTTCGTCCTAATAGTCCTCAAGCTGTCATCAAACTCCGGTTTGATAATATACTCGTGATTCTCCAACGCCTCCAAGTCTACCGTCGTCTCCACCATCTCTTCCAACTTGGCCAACTGAGTTTGGAACTCCCTCAACTTCCTCGTATAAACCTCATCTAATGGATCTTTATACTTCTCATCCATAACCCCTTCTAGCGTTCCAATGAACCCGGGAAGCTTAATAACCAACATATAAGCTCTAACGACATCCTCCAAGTTCGCCATATTCCTCTGAAACTTCTTCGCTAGACGGTACAGATCAGGTACAGACCTTAGATGCTCTTCCTGCATCGTTTGTCGTAGTTCCGTATCTTCCACAAAGGCTTCAACAAGTATATGTCGCTTCTCAATCTCCTCCAGCGACATCAACGGCTGTTTTAGCCATTGTGCAAGCAACCGTGTCCCCACTGCCGTCTTACACTTATTCAACAGTCCATAAACAGACATATTCTTCGACCCATCTCTAGGCCCAGGCATCAAATTCAACGCCTTTAGCGCCGACGCATCGAGCTTCATATACTCCGCCAAATCATGCTGGTACAGTCTATACTGTCCGAAATTCAGCTGGTCAGACATCAAGCCCAGATACCTAATCAAGGCCGATGCAGCACCCATCGCAACTTTAAGGTCCGCCTGGGGTAGTGACCCAACGGCAACATCTTCCTTGAGCAAACGGGTAAGATCCTGCTCGACGTCTTTGCCTGCAAAGTCTGAGGATTTCTTATCGGTGATAACGACACCGCAGCGGTCGATTATAGAGCGGAGCTTTGTGTTTTCGACATCCTTTTTGGATTCGTTGGATTGGATGATGCACTCTTTGACGCCTAGTTGGATCAACAGCGACTGTTCATAAAAGAAGTTAGCAAACCGAAATAATAAATAAAACGAATGGGAGAGAAGGGGAAGAAGATACCTCAAAATTCGAATACAAATCATTATCCACAAACTCACTAACCCCCAACTCCCTAACACTCGCATCCGCAAAGGCAACCCCAACAACCCTCTGCTCCACCTTCGCAGAGACCTTAACAGCGAGAACAATAGGACTAGAATCCAATTGTCCCGCTATATCCTCCTCCACGTCCTGCAAATTCCCCGGCGAAGCCTGCTTGATTATCTCCCAGTTATTCCTCCCCTTCTGAGAACCCCAGATTTCGATCTTTTTACCCTGCTGGAAAAGGGCTTCGCGGAGAAAGTTGCGGAAGACGGTGATGGAGAGGGTACACGAAGGAAGAGTGGATTTACCGCCTCCCAAGGATTTTAGAACAGAGTTGGTTTTGTAGACCTATTACACGTGTGATGGCATAATTGTGTTAATTTATCACAATTGTGTGTAAAAAAAAAAGGAAGTAGAAAAAAAGGTCAGGGGGTGTTGACGAACATGTTGAGCTACGAATTGAGCATCTTCGCCATGAACGGTGTAGAAATCAGAACGTTCGAAAACACGGATTGTATTACTGTCTTTGACGGGTAATCTGTTGAATGTCGAGATGAAGCCGTGCTCATCGTCAACTTTTAGTTCTGGCCGTGAAGCCATAATTCCTGAAATTTCGGCAAGCTTTCGCTTGAAGCTTGGGAACCTCTGGAGCTATAAAAGTTGAATTAAAGAAGAGTGGTTTATCGATGACTGGTAACGATAAGCTGAAGCGCAGGAAGGTCGCGACAGGGCGTTTAACTGGTATCGTGAAAGACTGAGGTGGAATCTAACTTAAGGGTTTGAGGAAAGGAGTTCTGTAAGGTCGAGTCGTGAAGCTTCAAGGATAGGAAAGGACCCAACAACCTGGATCTCAGTCGCGTCCAAAGCCACGCGCTCGCTTAGCCTGTACCTGGCAACAGATCACGTGTCGATAAGCTCGATTACTTCTGCAACTACAATATACAAAGCACTTGGGTATACATCTACGTCGGCGTTTGAATAGAGATTAATTCTAAGTTTGTGGGTCAGGAGAGATTCAATTGTTGATTTGCCAGGAGGCAAGGTAAGCGATCAAAATCAATCCCGAGAGGATTGATGAAGATAGGCATGCCTTCATTGGGTAGAACAAGAATACTAATAGTACAGTAATCTGCCGCTATGTAGAGCCCTCTAAAAAAAACCAGAAACTCATGAATGGACGGACCTTTCCTAACAACGGAAGCTAGAGAAAGAGTGAAACCCTCACGAGTCCTGAAGATATTTAAATCCTAATCATACCTGGTAGACCCCAAAATTAAACGAATGAAGGGCGAGTGTGTCAAACAAAGTGATGGGCCAGTGTGAACGAAGTTCGTACGCTAGTCGTCTTAACTGTTCATGGAAGGAATTTATCCCTGCCATCCGAGTCCTTGTAGCTCCTTGCGAACTGACTCTTCGGTGTTGATCTTTTTGATCTGGGTATCCTCCAGCTTTTCGCCACCAGCAAACCTCATCTTGAGGTCCTCAATAGCCCGAAGTTTCTTAAGTAAGCTGCGTTGCTTCTTCTCTTCGGGTGTTCCTCCACCCGGCGTGACCGGGGTCATTGGACTGGTAATCTCAACTTCGGGTGGTGGAACCGGCAGGCGGAGCCGCGGGTGCTGTGGTCCTCCGTTTCCGGCGGGAGCAACCGGAGCGGCTGAGTTGTTCGATTCTCCTCCGTCTTGGTTTCCGCCATCCTCTCTCTTCTTACGTTGGGATCGTTGGCGTTGTGGGTGACCACCAGGAGCCGGAGATCGATGTCTGGGTTGGTGCTCCTTAAGCGCCTGACCGAGCGATCCCGATCCCTCGCGGTGGTGTCCGTTTCCGCCAGGCCCTCCTTGACGAGGTGGTCCTCTGCTCCGACTGCGGGTCCTGCTGTGGTCCCGTCGGCCACCCTTGTTAGGGGCGTTTCCAGGTGCAAGTGTCTGTCCGTTAGTCGAAGCTTCACCTTGTCCGCCTTCCCCATTCGCTGCAGCCTCTGCGGCCTGCGCCTCCTTGGCCTTCTTAGCAGCCTCACGTTTCTTTTTGTTCTTAAGAGCGCTTTTGCTGAGCCCCTCACCGTCCTTGCCGGCTCCGGATCCCTCCAAGCTAACACCTCCACCAGGTGCTGCACCTGGGACCGTCGCAGGTGTAGCACCCGGCACTTCACGCTTGCGAGGTTTTCCAAAGCCGTTGGTTCCTTCGGAGCTTCCATTGCCAAACAATACGCTGCTTCCGGCGACGTGAGCGGCTCCGCCTTCGTCCTCACGCTTAAAATGAAGCGGGGTTGCTGAGCCACGTGCGTGCGGTGGACGGTACGCACCTGCAGGTTTGGCAGGAGTTGCAGATTTGTGACCGACAGCTGAACTATGCGGGGTGGGCGGGGCCGGTAGAGTGGCACTGAGTGGGAAATTGCTGGTATCTTGCGGTCTCCACCGAACCTACTCTCAAGTTAGCACAACCTATCGCCACCAGATTCTCGGGAAGATCAATCAACTTACGTCGTAGAGCTCCGTCATTTCCTCGGTATACATCAGATCACCCGACGTGGCATACCAAACTTTCACACCGTTATCGACTCTCAAACGTGGACTTGTCGTAGCCGTCAAAATATGCTTCCCATCAGGGCTCCAGCGGCAAACGGTAGCATTGCTAGCCTCAAAGGTAGCAAGTTTACGCATGCCATTAGGCCTATCGTAGATATCCATCTGTCCTGCCAAGTTACCAAACCCGGCGACAAGCAACAGGCGGCCGTGGGGAGAAAACAATACGGTGTTTCGAGGAGCGAGTGGGAGACTAGTGACGGGATTCGCTTTTGCGTCAAAGAATGTGGTTTTTGCCGGCATGTATCCATACACGACAACGAACTCCTGGGAGGTCGGAGACCACGTAAAGTCGGAAATAGGACCCTCTTTGTCTGTGTCAAACTTAGTTAGCACCTTAAAAATCAAAGAATGTACCCTTATGAAATAGTACCTAGAGTAACCCTAGCATCGATATTCGCCGTCACATTCATCAGATACAGATTCGTTTCTCCATAGTAGTTCTTGCCGGTCTTGTCGACTTCGGTCTGACTAAGGAACAAGACAGCGGTCCCCGCATTGTTCCAGTTGAACTGAATCTTATCCGCCTTGAAGAATGACTTCTGCATCAGCGGCGCCGAGAAATTTGGAACCGCATAGACAGCTGCCTTAGCAGGACGACCTTGCTTCTCCGGGACGAAAATAGCAACGTGGTAATTTTCTCCTGGGGACAGCTGGAATTCGGTAACTCCGTCCACCCGCAAGTGTTCCCAGACTGTGCTCATGTTGGTAGTTTCGTAGAATGCAATCTCATTTGTGGTGGCTCGTGCGCAGTACTTCTCGTCGTAAGTGTATTGAACGCTCCTATACAATCGTTAGCTATGAGAAACCAGATAGATTGAAGCTTTGTGGTCTTACGAGGCAGATGGTGTCTTTTGAACGAAAGAAATGGTCATTTCACCGTCCTCTGTCCGCCAGACCTTCAAATTCTTAGTAGCGTTTCCATCCTCAAGTTTGGCTATCCGCAAATGCACTGTCAGTAAAAAGCATTACGACGGCTCCGTTTCAATAGTGACATACAAGGTCGTTCCCATGTAGTTATAAAGTTTCCTCTGGGGGAGAATTCCAGTTCGTGTACCGCTGGCGTGGGGAGAGCCAGGTGGACCGAACCAGTATTTGCATCAATGAGTGTGACACTACAAATTCCAAAGTCAGAATCCACGAGAAACCGAATCCGCCAGAAAAGGTGAAGAAACTAACTTTTCAGCAGAAGCATAGGCAAAGTATCGGCCGTCGGGAGAGTATGTACAACATCGAAGAGTACCCTCAGGTCTAAAAAATTCCAAGGCCAGGGTCAGCTAACTTTCCCGCTGTTAAAACTCCTTGTCAGCGGGGTATTCCTTACTTGCCGAAACCAGATAATGCTTCGTACTCGGGGAAACCTTCCGTGATCCCAATTGTTTTTTGGGTACGGTCTGTGGATCGTCAGCGGTTAGCTCGAGTGACCAGACTAACATTGGATAGGAAGCAACCGGAACTAACAGGCAAACTGTGTCAAGGACATGGTTATATATTGAAATGATAGCACGCGTGCAAAATAGCTGTTTGTCTGTCGTAGTCTAGCTCAGAAGCTCTGGATGTGAAAAAAAGTAGTGGAGATGATATAGTCGAAGAGAGGGGAGCGGGGCGAAGGAATGATCAATGCCGTCCAAGAACCACAACTGTGTAAGGTCTGGTAGTTGAATAGCAGGGCGAGTGATCAAAAGCAAGGGTCGGTAAGCAATTGGAGAGCTGCACGCCGATTCGATACTCTGAGACTCGAGTCCGTTTGACTGATTACTCCTGTCGTTTACGCACGAAGTGGGTGGGTCGGCTGGTCAGATAAAAAAGGTAGCAATGCCACACTCTATCTTAACCGTGGATAAAAGAAACAAAAAAACCTAGTCGCCTTCCAAAGCAAAAAGGGTATTTGTATTCCAGAGAGAGCTTGAGAGCTGAGGATCGAGGGCAAGTTGTCGAGGCTAGATCGAGACTTGGATAATCGAATCGCCAAATGGTGGGATGTCGAGCTAGGCTTTTCTTGTCGAGCAGCAGAAGACACTTCACCAAAAGTTTTGAAAATTTTTTGCAGTTTTGGGAGACAGCAAAGTTCCTTTCAGCTGCAGAAAAAAAAAAAAAAAAAACGGAGGCTATTCGATCTTGCAAAAAAAAGAATAGGGATCCGAGTCCTGAGAGTAACGAAAATCTTTCTATGCCTTTCGAAGAGAAAGAGCAGGAAGGATACTGAGAACGAGATCCTTGAAGGTTTTAGTTTTCAGGGACACGAAGCTTGTCGAGAGGCTAGCTGCTGGTATGCGAGGAAACCGTGTACCACTGATAGCTCAGACAGACGACGACCGAAGCGATAAGCCAAGACGGTGGGTTGAAATCAAGACGAAACGAGGCAGACGCAGGGCAGGCTAAGGCGCACGCGTGAACAACCAGTCGGCGACGACAGGAAGGAGGAAGCCAAAGGAAGAGGGCGAAAAGGAACGGGGTGGAACGGGCGAGCGTTGAAGGGAGGAAGAGGAAGAGGAAGAGGAAGAGAAGGAAGAAAAGACGGTGGATGGGATGGGATGAGGCGTGAAGAATTAAACAGTCCGGACAGACACCAGTTAGCGGTCTCAGGACTAAGTAGCAGCTAACTAGTCGAACGGGGACCTGCCAAGACCCAGCTTGGACAGACCGGACCAGACCAGACCAGACTCGTGCTCGAACTCGAACTCGAACTCTTTCCTAAAAATAAAATAAAATAAAATTCATAGGAGATAGAAGGAATTTTAATTTTAATTTTAATTTTAATTGCCAGAAACACACACTGCCACTCTCTTTCCGATAAAACCAGTCCTATCTATCCAATACAAAGTAGCATCGACGGGGCAAGACAGGTGTCCCTACGGATGCCAGCCCAGCCGGTAACTAAGTAATTACATACAACCACAGCTGCAGAGGTGGCGATTCTAGGCCCATCCACAGCCCCTGCCTGTCAGTCAATAGGTACTAAGTAGCTAAAAACCCCAGACCTCCTGCCAGCCACCAGCCGGAACCGCGGCGGGATCTGGTGTGCGCCTGCATGTGCCGCCAACGTCCCAAATATCCCGAAACCAGGCTACCATGAAAACCCCGATATATCCAACTGCCCGCCCCGAGTAATTGTTCTGCTTTGCTTTGCTTTGCTTTGCGTGCTTGCTTATCTACCTACAAGTACTTAGTCTACTCACTTACCCAAGTAGTTAAGGTTCGTCTCCCATTCAGCGCTAACAGAGGGGGGATTCGTATGCACGGCACGTTTCTTGTTATTTTTAGCCTTAGCTTCCGAATGGTATATCTTCAAAATATTCAAGGCTTCCGAATGTATTCGAATTCAGGCGTTAATATCGTTATATCCACCCCGTTATACCTTAAACCCCTCCCTCAATGCGTGCAAAAGAAAACTACCACTCCACTCCACTCCAGTCCAAAAATGTCTGTCTTGAAAAGATAATGCCAAAAAAAAAAAAGGTGGAAGTGACTGGCTAAAAACATGACAACAGTCAGATAATAGTTAGACGGAAAAGAAACCTCCATACATGCAGCTAAGTTTGCTCCTGGAAACGCCCCGCAATGAAATACGAAAGGGTGTTGGGTGTAAAGTTCAATGCAAGGACGTATACGAGTAACGACGTAGTAAAACAGGACAATTAAAAAATAAAAAAATCATGAACGTAACAGTCCACAAAAAGGAAAACCAAAAGAAGGAACATTTAGTTAGGGTATATACTAGTTTGGTAACAGGCATTGACGTCTTGCTCCTTCAATAGAAAACAAAAGTGTAGAGAATCAACACGTATATTAGCCAACAACGATGGTTTACTGGGTCCGAAGGTCGTGTATCTTAAACCTCAACTTATCAACCTCGCAAACATGCCCTGGCCGGATAGCATCTGTATAGACGTCAGGGCTTGCGTGAGGATGGAATAGTCCTTTGTTCGTGCAGTTCTTAATCGTTCTAAGCCCTTCAGGGTCGGTCAATCGGAAAACACCATATCTATTACCATATTAGTACAGATTCGTCCAGCATCTACAATCGTGGATGATAAGGAATACTTACGATGGATCGTGATTCGGTGCGCAAACAATCGCAATGCACTCCGGCAACATCATCTGGAACCCATAGTGCGTATGCAAGTCCACAGAACTCATGAAGCATGTCTGCGTCGGATGCGTATGAATCCATCCTAGCACCATCAGGTCCTCGCGATCGATATAGTCAAACAAAGCCGGCTCATCAGTCATATTACAAGTATCTGAGGTCGACTCCTGTTGTGGAATAACGAGCCGGTTCACAAACAAGGCATTATCTCTAAGAAACCCTGCAAGGATACCACATGTTTCGAGATTTCTCCTGGTATTCCGATCTGCAATCGCGAGAAACTCGGATCTCAAGTCTTTCGGAATGAATATCGTTCGCAATGGGTCGCCTCGTTCGGTGTATGCCACGCACTCGAAAGTGTGTTTCCGCTTCGGCTTCTCTGGTGGCTCCATCATGGGACTAGGTCTATGTGCAAATGTAGTAGCAACCGAAGGTGTCGAAGGTACTCTGTCTTTGATCGGTCGAGGAGGAGGCCCCATCGCCGCTTTTGGAGCGATATAGTTGGGATCAAAGTCATCCTTGATCTTTGGAGGAACAATGGGCTGACGGTCGATGGAAAGTCGGTATTGTTCGAGCTTTGAAGGGTTCGCGAAGTCGTCAATGTTCGGGATTTGGGTCTGGATGACTGGATACGGGACTCGTTTCGGGACCATCGGGTACTCGGTGCGTGCCTTAGTCTCTAGAAGCGGAAACGGCATCGACAACGGCCGTGGCCCTTTCGCCCCCCGAAGCTCCTTCTCCTTTTCCTTCTCCTTTTCTTTCTCCTTCTCCTTCTCCTCTCGTTTCGACTGCCCCGGCTGTAAAGCCAATGGTATCGGCGTTTGGGTTCTTAGTTGGAGTTCCTGAAGCCTCTTCTGTAAATCAAACTCTTCGTCTGGCTTCTTCCATGATATCCTCCTGCTCCCAACCGACTCTGTCGGTGTCGGAATCGCCGGCTCATAGTTCCACCCATGCTCCTCAAAGTGTTCCTTCGGTGTGAAAGCTGGGTGTAGACTCGGCGAGGTATTCGAGCTATGCGAAGTCTGCATACTCAACCTCCTTCCCATCTTCTCCAACTCCCCTGGTCGCCCCCTGCTACTCTGCTGATCCGAAAAGTAAGATCCTCTACCATCGACCGCGTGTCCGTATTGTCCAAAGGCAGACGTAGACCCATTCGAAGATATCGACGACCCCCGGCTCCGCCGCTGTTGTCGCAGAATAGCTTGCTCTTCCTGTTCCTTCTGTAGCTGCCGTTGTCGTTCCCGTTGGTAGGCTTCGTATCTCGAATTGATATTAGCCTTAAGTTTCTCCATACGCCCTGCTATCGCCGGGAATTTCTAATCAAAGCGAATCCGAACAGTCAGCTTCAACACTGGGAATCAGGATCATAAGGACTCGGCTATACCGTATTCATATCCACCAACATTTTCTCGTATCGGGGATCTCGGGCTTGTGGATGGGACGGTAGGTGCGTGACTATTAGGCTTTCCGGAGAATTAGTACACTCTGAAAGTTCGAATTTCCCGTGGCCGAGGGTGATATTGTAGATACATACTCCATATGCCGCATGTAGAGCAAGAAAGCCTGTTCCTCGTTGCCTTCTTTGAAATAGACGTCGGCCTAGGGAAAAGAGTTAGATACGGGTACCGTCTATGACGTAAAAACACCGAGTATCTGAGAAGAAACGAACCTCCCGTAGAAGTGTAGATGCCGTCCTGAGCCATGATCCTAAAGAGACCTGTTCACTGTATTCATAATCCGTAGCTCGCCGCGAGATTTCCTTAGACGGCACCGGTGGACCGGAAGACGATCCGTGGAAGACGGTCCTGCTCATCGTGTATGGTTATTCCCGGCGATGGATTCGAGGTTGTAAGTAGGTATGTTTCGTTAAGGGTGTTTGTTGATAAGATGCGAGTGGTTAAGATGTCGAGGCAAAGGCAAGGTGCAGACGGAGCTTAAACCGTGGATATGGGAGAGGACGAACAGGCCGAGTCTTGGGCTCGGAAAGTTGACAACGAAGATAAGGGCGGGGTTTCACCAGGCAGGTCCGAACACCTGAAACCTCAAGGATGCTATGCTAAGAGAACGTGTATGGCGGTTTAATACATAAAAGAGAATAAGGACCCGTCGACACCACACGGAGGATTCGACAGAGGCTCAGATATCATAGCTCAGGGTGTTTTCAGGGAGGACGAAGGGAGCAGGAAGCTCCAGCCCGGTGCGGCCATTAGCGCATGACAGACAACAAGGCAGGGCCAGTTTGGAGCTATCGCATTGTCCAGCCAGGACACTGTACTGTCCTGTCCTGTACGGTACTGTCCTGTCCACTCCCCGCGAGGACTGATTGAGCAGAGCTGGCAAGCTTGATTTTAATGACGACGCCAGTGAACAGTTTGCCCCACGTTGGCCAGCTGGTTTGGTTGGAACCGCCGGCCCAGATTTCTGGCTTGGCGAGCCGAACACAGCAAGTGATCCCTGGTTTCCTGTTTCATAAGCGGGCACTGCCTGAGGATCGTGATCATGGCAAACCGCTACTGGCCTGGGCCGGACCTCAATCGCATGCACTGACAATACAAAGTATAAGGTAAAAAAAAAAAAAAGGCTGGAAGGCTAACAAGAGTCAAAATATCTGAGCGTATAAATTTTAAAAAAAGACCCATTTCCAATCAGGAATTTTATGAAACCTCCACTACACCAGCATGCACGCAGAATCTAAGCTTCTAGGTACCGTAATGTATAATCATGCACAGACGATGCAATGAGGTCCTCACAGCGCTCACAAGTCATCGTGCTACAGTGGCTTGTCGTGCTGTCCTGGTACCTCTTCGCTACGACGTGCAGAAACCCACCCCTCCACAATGTTCGCCGCAACATTTTTACCTGACAAACTCATTGTCTCCATGCAGCTAATGAACGACTATCTCGCACGGTATAATAGATCAGCGCTTTGAACTCCTGATGAACTGTTAATATATTGACAAATCGTGTGTGCGCTTACCTCCATGCCAGCTGTATACCACACTCCGAAGTCAAGCTGTGCTTCCTGGAACGAGGACCTGGGTTCCTCTACAGGATACGCTTGCCACTATTGTCGGTTTGTTAGTATCTTCTGCATCTGATACAATATTCCGGTGGGCAAAACCTACGAGTTTCCTATGCGACCACGACAAAACATTCTTAGAATCTTTAGGCAACCCCATCATCTCGTAGATTTGCTCATCCGCCCAGGGTTCTGGCGAGAAGATCTTGTACAGATACTCCCTCCTCTTTACACCGTTCTCAAGTTTCCTCTCCAATGTCCTCAAGATATTCACACTCCAAAACTTAGTCGGGCCAACCGATGCAGAGTGTACGTCAAACCCTTTTGGAAGAGTCGTAAGAATCATATCCGGAACAAGATCTTTGTCTGTATTGAAATATTTCGGAGAAAGACGGTATGGCGACGCGAATAATGTGACGTGCAGGTCCACATATTTGATTTCTTCAGGAGCCGGGATCGATTTGGAAGTGATATCGCTGAATTGCCATGGTGTCGCAATGATAACCTCGTCATATTCGTCCTCAAGTCTGTGAGATTCTTCACCATCCAACTTAAGTGCATTGACTGTCCATGTGTGCTTATCCGTAACTCTTTCAACGCTTGTGACCTTCGTCTCTAGAAGCACTCCGGCCTTCGAGGTTTGGACCATCTTGTCGAAAATTCTCCAGTTTCCACCCGCAATCGCCATGGCGCCATCAGTGGACATTGCAACCATGGTTTCAAGCCCATGGATATGATCAAGGTTTGAGCCATAGTTCACTCTAGTCGATGCCTGGATCAACTCCGTCGTAAACGGCGGGTTAATATTGTTCGATTTCAAGAATTCCTAGAACCATATATTAGCATACAAACTATAGACTTTAAAAACTGGTGGAATGCAACATACCAAACCGGAATTCGTAGTCGCGGGCAGCAAATCCAATTCATAGGCCGTCGTAGTAAGCGATTTCCAGGGGAACACAGGCGCCTCATACATCTTAAGGAAATTCCCAACCGTTTCCTTAACCAAGTTCTGAGTCCTAAGGGGCGACAGTCCGTATCTCCATATCATCTTGATGGTTTCCCACCATCCACCGCCGCTGATAACAACCACAAACTCTTTACCATCCCAGCTATAGCGATCCTTACGGTTAGTATTCGCCACTAAACAGTAAATTAAATACCGAACTCACATTCCGAGCTGATCCGCCCCATCTGCACTCCCACCGGCATAATCTGCGATCGGCAAATTAAATAGTTTCGCAGCCTCAAACATATTCTTATTCACCTGGACGAAAATCGAGCCGCCCAGCTCAACAGGTTCTTCGGGGTCATCATAGGCGTGAACCGTAGTCGTTCTTCCGCCAACATAGTTATTCCTTTCGTAGACTGTGATGTTGACTTTGAAATCATGTTTATCAGCGTACTCATTTAGATAGTACGCTGCCGACGAACCGGCTGCTCCGGCACCTAGTGATCATGATAAACGTAAGCACGCGTACGTTGAATTAAGGGGATGAAATAGGGCCATTGAACCCACCTATGACCGCAACCCTCTTCACAGCCTGAGATTCCGTCAGCACAAACGGCTGCTGGCTTCCAGGTCCTACTATTGATGCATGCCCTGGCAGGAGAAGGTAGGTGGTACACAGCAGCCCTGCAACAGAGGCGACAACAACGCGAGACGTTCGCGAGAACATCTTGAGTTTAAATAAAATCTGAGGGGAAATCCTAACTGCCGTCTAATTCGGAGTTGGCGAATTGAAGAAGAATAGATGATGTCCCCAGGTTAAGTAAAGGTCTGGCAGGGTGTCGTCTTCATAATGTTATTCTCGTTACATAATTTCGCGGCTTGCGGGAGGGGATATGGCTAGGCCCGTCTGACGAGCTGACACAATACCTGGAATGATGCAGGCGGAAGGTAGCGAGCCGATTTGGACAGGGGTTGGTTACTGTATAGGGACAGGAGACGCAGGCTGTATAAATTAATTTCGTGCAACATTCTACGAGACGCTTCCTAATATGCAATGCAACCACCATCGGGATCGTTCACCGGGCCAATGCTCTATAGATCTAGCAACTCAATAAACCCCGATCAAGGGCACATCTGGAACTTGCTTTCATCACTACCTAGCCCAATTCCCTCCCACCTACTAAGTATACAATCGATCAATCGGTAACCATAAGACATAGGCCGGGCATAGACTCGAGGAGGCACTCCGGGATATTGTATTGCAATGTAAAGCTAGTTCTGTGTCCGCCACTACCCTATCTCTGCCCTCTGCCCTCATTAATTATGTTCCTGAAGTTTCACGACAACCTGGATTTGTTGCAAGTGGTCGGCCCTATACCCTTTCCCTCCTATATATTAATATTTTAGACATTTCTGCTGCCTACCCGTCCTTACATAAACATATCCCCGCCAAACTCTGATCACGAAAGAACATAATAAGTATTAAAGCAGTCTCGATTGAATATTGTAACCCACGTACGCCGCCAAGTTCGGATATGCTAACCAGAAACCCAAAAAACACAGCTTTTCCAACACTCTTATAGAGAATCCATTCATAGGACCATATATGTGCAGCATATCAGAGAAATGTCTTTTTCTCCACTAATACTATAGTCTCGATGGGTATAATTCAGTTCTAGGCATGATCTCCGATGCCAACCGTCAGCTCGACCCTCAGTGCGGGTGGAGTGGGCATTTGAATTGTACCTTTCGACACCGTCGGTCGGCTAGGAAACATTTGTTATCGCATATATCGGCAGCGCTCGGAAAAGTCTACTTCTTGAACTGCTCCTGATGATATCCAATAAATCCTTTTTCCTTTTCTAGCGATTGACATACTCGGTGAGGTGTTTAGAAATGTCAAATAGGATACGTATCTAGACAGGCATCCGTGCCTCGAATTTTCTGATAGGTCTTCACGAATATGGAATTCCGGTGATATCATCAGCTTTCGGCTAGGTTTCCCCTCACCGAAAACAACCTGCAGATGACAGAAGTTGATTTTGCGAATCTTCCTTGGGTAAACGGAGGATAAGATGTTCACGAACGATAGATGGAGGGGAACTTCGCTCAATTAGGCATTAGCGCAAATCTCGAGACTACGTTAGTGTCGGCGGGGGTGTTTGCTGAACCGATCTATCGTCCATGTTGATAGCAACTGTGGACCTGGGAGGAAATATGTATTTAACTGCCAGTCTCGACACTAGGTGACCGTCTCTGGTTTCCATTTACCCCTCATCAATTCATAGTAGCAGAGGAAGAAAGCAATAAACACATCCTACAAATTTATCATCGAATTTCAAGAGTTTTCGCAGAATCTCAAACTCAAAAATGGCAGATGAATCTTCAACTATCCCTGTAAGTATATATATATTCCCACTGCAACAATATTTACCCCAAAAGTATTCTTAGGACTATTACTGACCACTATCCAATTTAATAGGAGGTAACATCTCCCTGTTGACACAATAATTTCGTACAGTATAGGTAGGAGTAGGAAAATGTAGATTAAAAATCTTGTTGCAATAGGGAAGCCTCGTCAACTACGCACTTACCGACGACCCAAATGGCCCAGAGGGACTAGGCACGGTCGAAAGCTACGCCGTAAGTTGCACAATAGCCCTTCACACCTCCCGCTTTTACCTAAATCTGCTTCGTTAACATATAAATAAATTTCTTTTGATTTTAGGACGGCATCTATACAATCAAAGCTGAGGACGAAACGACCGTCGAGGTTGCAGCGGACAAAGTTTGGAAGCGATTGCAAGTCGGGATGATGATGAATAAATCGGGACATGGGTTTAGGTCTTAGAGTTTATGGGTTATCAATACCAGACTCAATATGAGTTCGATCTCTATATCAATCCAACTATAGTATCAGAAAAAGGGGTCCCTTGTTTGTGTGTCTAGAGGCCTAGTTGTATAGTTTCGAAGCCAGCTGGTCCCACCAAGGGCACATGCTTTCAAATTTAAATCCATCGGTTACTTGATTGAGTATTGATATCTTCATATGGTGACCTTGAATTTAGCTATGAGCCCATATAGATCAGTTTCGTCAATGAATCTTACTTCTTAAAGGAATATCTGCAACGTAACACCAGATTTGCATTGCATGGCCGGACTAAGTTTCGGCTGTAAGTTTTGTACACAGGCATTTCTAACAAGTATTACCTTTTAGGTAGTACAATTGCAAATTTGCAAAGAGTCCCCTGCATTGTGCATTGTGCAATGTTCATAATTGTTTGCGAAGGCTCGAGCTCTGAGTTAGAGCCGACATGGTGCCGGCCGAACCTAGAGGGTGGAATCAGTCAACGAGGCCCTTGCAGTTGACCTGGCTGTACCAACATTAAAAATCCTCTGGAGATGGTTTATTCCCCTGCAGTTGTAGACCATAGAATCGATATCGATAAATACAAGCAATCTTAGCTAGTGTGGAAGCCGCTGCAGTCAATTAACTCTGCGGGAAGCCTACCGCCTTAATTTCTCGCCATACGTATAGTACCGACTCGATATCAATATCAATCGGAACTTGATATCTCGATCTTCGCTTGCAGAACATACGCAGGGATTAGTTTGCAATTGGCAGCCCAGCCTGCAGTCTCGACGGTATCGCGCTAACTAGCAATTTGCTCCACAAACACGTCCTATTAACGATCTTGCAACGCGTCTCCCACCAGCCAACACTAAGAATAACCCTCCAACGTTGGAAACTCGAAACTAACTCCTATGCTGCAAGACATTCACTGGCACCCTCGATTTCAACTCTCCTTCACGATCGTCTCCTAAAGACTACCTACTTTCCTACCTAGGTTCATTCCAACATCTCCAAATCACCGCTCTCGCTTCCCGTTTCTTAGGAAGCCCTGTACATAGCTCACCGGCCCATGTCTCAAGGCTCAAGGCACTACCCACGACAATGCATTCACAGAGGACCACCCGTTCGCACAATCGGAACCCTACGAACGTAAACAAGCCGTTCAAGCCGCATGTTATCTCTAAACCTGCGAAAGAAGTCCCTCAAATATTCAAGGGAGTCTTAGACGACGACGACATTGAGGACAGCGATCTCGACAAAGATAGCAGTCTTGATGAGATTCCAGTGGTAGATCTCAGTACAAGCCCCCAGAAGGTTCCTACTTCCACACCTCCTAAGCCTAGATCGAAGTTCATGGTTCCTTCCACACCGGAACCAGATATGACCACCCAGACACCACCCAAAGACGACGAAATTGAGGAAGTGGAGGAAGAAAAGATATCTAGGAGAACAGCTGTACCTGGAAAGAGGGGCAAATTCAATACAAGAAAGGATAAGGAAAAATTCCAGTATTTCGAACAGAAGAAGACCGAACGCGAAGCGACAACTGCTGCCCAGACGAAACAGAAAGCTCTGAAGATGCCGGGGTGCCGCGAAGCTCTGTTAGAAAGCGGTACGTATAACAGTCTACACTCTAGAATTATCTTGCTAACGTTCCATAATAGTTGAAAAGTACGACCCGGTGAAGATAGCGGATGCGAGCCCTAGGAAGAGCCCTGAGAAGAGCCCTGAGAAGGGTGTAATGGGGCGAGAGAGATACAACTCTGGTAGGGGTTACCGTACCGGTCATACGGCGACATATAACTAATAGGATACTAGTTCTTAAAAAACATGGCCTGGAATTAGACCCTAAGCTTCAATCACTCTTGGATGATCGGTTTGACACTGAGGAGCCAAGTTTCGACTTCGGTTCGGATTCGGACAGTTCGGTGTCGTCGAGCTCTAGCAAGAAGAGGAAGCGTGGGACTAGTGATTCCGAGGGTACGCCCAAGAAGGCCGAAGAATCGAAGCTAGCGAGGCAAACCAAGAAGCCGCGGAAGTATCTTTGTCCGATGTGTAACGAAGAGGTTTCACAGCAACTCTACGAGTCTTATCTCCCAGATTTAGAAAAGCGGTTCAAGCTCGATCTGAGGCGTAAATTTCACAAGTCACATAAGCTGGAGAAGGTGCATGCCAAAGTCAAGGAACTGAATATTCCAGAGATTGATTGGGATAATCTGGAAGACCGATGTACTAAGTACTTCCCTTATTTGTCTGATATCATGGCTCGGAAGACGAAGAGTCATTTTAGAGATCTTTCGGAAAAATTCAACAAGACAAAGCGAAAGAACAATAAGAGTAGGACCGAAGCGCTCTTCGATGATGGTGATTGGGAAAAGACGTACCCTGGCTATTATGGTCCTCGTGGTAGCGAAATAATGTGAGTTTGTATTCATCCACAGTGTCATGTTAGCCTAAAGGGTATATGAGTCCGACTAACATGCCTCTTCGATTCAAGGGGTGACGCAATCAGCAGCAGTAAGGCGATGATGGGAGCTCTGAAGAAATTAGGGAAGGCCAAAGATATAACTACGATGGGTGGTGGGGCAGGTTCTTATATTCAGTGCATCCTGATCCCAGAGCTTGCGACCCGGCTGATCATGGAAGATTTTGGAATGTCGGACGACGAGATCGATAAGGGACGCCAACTGATGCAGGAAACCATCAACATCGGCTTGCTTCTCAACGACGATAATAACGCCGATAATGAAGATGCCACAGGCGTGAATGACGGAATGGATTGGTGGTGGAAGGAACAAGAGGCGAAGAGGCTGCAAGAAGAGGAGACTGAGCCGTCTCAGTCGCAGACGTCGATTTACGTCGGAGATTCCGATGATGAGTAGGTTTAAATCTCCATCTTTATTGTCGATGATTGGGATCTTTCAGAGCCGTTGAATGTTGCTACTCACAGAAATAGTCAAGCGTAGAAGCAACCGCACATTTGGCATTAGAATTGATTCTTTCGGAATAGTCTCTCCCTTCGGATAGAGCCATCCTTGGTAAACCAATTGATCGAACATGACACAGGTATAATTATAAACGTCACTTATCTTCTCAGAAGACTTCGTCTTGTAATCGTGTAAACTCGGCCGGGCCAATATTCCGTTACCTTCAAGGTTATACTCACTTGATTGCACCTTTTCGGCTAAAATTACGGCGCCAGATTACAAACCTTCGAAAGAAGGTTCTTCGGCGTTTCTTATTGAAAAAAAAAATCTAGCTGAAAGTGTCTGTGGGGTCGAGTGGAAGTCGGATAAGCCGAGGCATTCACAAGACCCGAACAGAGCAGCTAATAGGAGGCGGGCGAAACAAACACTGCCACTCGCCCATTCCAACCCTTTTCTAAATCTCCCTTCCATCTTCACCACCATCGACATCAACCTTCAACGGCCTATTCTTCTGTGTCTCCTGTTATCCAAAAGTGCCTTATTGTTCAGCATCATCCGACCCTGCCATTCACTAGCACGAACCCTCTGCGTTGTCACGAACTCCTGCAATCGTCACCTTCCCAAAAGCACGAATTACCGAGAAAAGTTGATGGCTGGAAATTGAGGCTGGTTTGTTTTGGTCCTGCGATAACTACGTCCTCCCACCACGCTCCGACCGTCGCAAAGATTCCCTTCGACCGGCTGCTCCCGATTCCCACGCGACGCCGACTAATCCGATTCATAGACGACGAGAAAGACATCTTTTCTAGTCGTCTACCCGACACTTCACACTTTTACGTCTGTAATCCCTAATGTCCGGTGTCTCGCCCCCGAAACCTTGGGAATTGGCCGGCGTTACCCCTACTCGTATGTTTTTGTTGAAATTGTGCCTAGTAATTACGGTTCAGAATGCTGACAACTTTGATTAGCCGCTCCTTCAACATCGGCTGTCATGGCTACCACTTCCGGCGCCGCTGCTGTGTCTGCAGCATCAGCACCCGCTATTCCCGCTAGACCTGCCGCCCTAACATCGACTGCCGTCAATAGGATAGGTGCAGCTACTACAGGGTACGGTGGATACCAAAGCCGGTTAGGGACCGGGTACGGTATGGGTACTGGGTACGGAATGGGCGGTGGTTACGGAAGCTACGGTTCTTATAGTTCGCCGTATTCGAGGTTTGGAGGCGGTTATGGAGGTTATGGAGGATACGGCATGGGAGGCTATGGAGGCTATGGCATGGGAGGTTACGGAGGCATGGGACCGGATCCAAATGATCCAAACAGCTTAATGAGGGGCATGGAAAACAGCACTGCTGCTACGTTCCAGATGATTGAAAGTATTGTTGGAGCGTTTGGCAGTTTTGCCCAGATGCTGGAGAGTACATTCATGGCAACGCACTCCTCGTTCTTTGGTGAGTTTTTAGTGGCCTTATATTCGATGTAAAGGCGACATATTGACGGAATACGTTTCTAGCTATGGTCTCTGTGGCAGAGCAATTTGGAAATCTGAGGACAACACTCGGACAAATCCTTGGTATCTTTGCGATTATCAGATGGGTCAAGACCGGGTGGGCAAAACTCACGGGAGGACCGCTCCCAGCGAGTGTAGGAGAGTTAACTCCGGATGCATTCGCCAATTTCGCCAGCGGTGGAAAGGGTGCACCAGGCCGTGCCCCGCGTGCCCCATCGAAAAAGCCCTTCGTCATCTTCTTGGTGGCGGTCTTTGGCTTGCCATATCTAATGGGCAAGCTTATCCGTGCTTTGGCCTCAAAGCAGGAGGAGGAAGATAGGAGACGACAGGAGGCTATGAACGCCGCGGCTGGCGGCCAGTCCTTGGATCTTGCAGATCCAATGAAGAAGTTGGACTTCTGCAAAGTTCTCTACGATTTCGCCCCAGAGAACCCAGCTGTCGAGCTTGAGGTTAAGAAGGGAGACTTGGTAGCTGTTCTCTCCAAATTGGATCCCCTAGGAAATGCTTCGCAATGGTGGAAGTGCAGGACCAAGGACGCCAGGATTGGTTATCTCCCCGAACCATACCTTGAGCCACTTGTCAGAGGCGGGCAGGTCGTTTCTGGAGCTAAGCAGATCACGGACGGATCTGCCAGCCGGACGGCTACCATGACTGCGGCCAGCATGAAGAATGTCGCTGACATCGGCAGCCGAACGCAAACCATGACCACCACAAAGCCTGGCGACATCAGCATTGAAAGCTTCCAGAAAAGCAACTTCTTCAATAACTAAAGGCGAGCCTTGGTTGCATCCGTCTTTCTTTTCATACCCTTATCCCTTCCTTCCTTTTACTCTTGCGTGCTTTTAGTACTCTAATTTCTTTACGGTAAATAAAGTAAACATTTGAGCGATTGTTTTTATGTCGCCACCATTTTTTCATGCTGGATGTTTCTGCGAGGAGTACCCATGATTTGATGCATTTCCTTGGCTTACTGGTTTGACTTCAGGATGGGCAACTGGATATCACCCTTTCTTTTCTTTTATCACCTTTGTAATCTTTAGTTCCGTTTACGTTTCACAGTGGCTGGTGGCTACTAGATATAAATCAAGAAAATGCATGCTGTACAGAATATCTCAAGTGCCTCTGCTTGTAACTGTAGTTGACTAGTATACGGTTGACTATCATCCGACGGTTGTAGAAAGCGATTGGGAATTGGGTAGCGCATTGGGTATCGTAGTATGGTACATTTATATTCGTGCTGGAGAGTGGTATTTACAAGGTTGTCGTCCTCCGAACCTCCGTTCATCCGATTGCTTCAATCCATGCCCAGTGTCATCAGATGCGTCCATTAGAGCCTCAAATCATGATGACACCATGAAATGAGATGCCACAATGCCCCCGACTGGCCGTCCATATTAGAACTTTATCTCTATCCCACCCATCAAGTATTACCTCGCTTATTAAACAGGAAGTATCCTCAGATGTTAACTTCAATCTCCTTCCACGATGCCTCCATTTTCTTCCGCTTTTCCATCGCAATTTCCCGATGTGCCTTCGTCATCGCTTTCCGTTCTTCGGAGAAACAAGCATTGACCCGACGTTTGATATCGTTACATTGACCCGTGGCTTTATGGATGAAGCCTTTGGCGTGGCATTCTTCGAGGGCGAGCATTACGTCCAGACAGCCTGTTATTCCGGGATAAAACCCAATTGTTAGAACGGTAGTTATTCCAGTAGTAGAGGGCGGTGGAGTATAACTAACCTGGATGCTTATGGGGGATCAAATGGGAATGCATTGTGGATGTCGGAGGTTGTTAGTTGAAGCCATTCAAATTGACGGATATCGTGGAGGGAAATGGAGGTTTTCTGGAGAAAGTGGGCTGATTTCGGGATTTGTATTTGCGCTTAATAACACAAAAGTCACCAAGCTTTCTTACCTCTCTCTCTTCCAACAATTTCCCTTGTTCACGAGACTACAACCCTTTCGATATTCCCCCGCCGAACAAAAAAACCCCACTATACACGATGTCGTCGGCATCGCAAGCATCGGGTGCGCAGGCCGCACAGCAGAGAAAACAAGCTGGTACGCTGAAGACGCTCTATCTATCACGTCTATCCTAGTTGGGAGCTGCGTTTGTATAGGTATATACATGTGGGGGAGAGCTTCGTTGCTAACTTTTCTTTTCTGGTTTGTATAGAGCTACAAAACACCTATTCGAACTACAAATCCACGTTACAGCAGCTCGCGCAGAAAATCGGCGATATTGAGACGGATGCTGAGGAACACAAGTACGATATAATACTACACACACATTTTTCAGAAGTTCTACGAATTCTTGGTTCGGTTGAAATACTGCAGATACTTACCGATGTACTCTATTTGGAACGATCTTATAGGCTAGTGCTGGAATCTCTTACACCGGTACCGGCGGACAGGAAATGTTTTCGCATGATCAATGGAGTATTGGTGGAGAGGACCGTGGGAGATGTTCGCCCATCGTTAGAGACGAATGCTGAGGGATTGAAGAAGGTTCTTGACGGTCTGGTTAAGGAGTATAAAAGGGTTCAGGATGAGATGGATGCTTGGAAGGTAAGGACCTATGGGATTTTCCCATTCTCTTATGTTGGATATGAGATTTGGTATAGTATGGTGGCTATACTAGGTGTTTTGTTGATTTTGATGGGGGAGTAAGTATTGTTTGCTCGAAGGACTTAATGCTAATTATACTGTGTCTATAGACGAAGAATAATGTACAAGTTGTCCAGCAATAAGCTAATTCGAATTGAGATAATTGCAAGAATGATACCCCCCAATATTCTCTTCGTTATAGCATGTGCAAGTTAGTCTCGAGACCACTGCAAATAGTGGATCACCTGAACGACTATTAGAACTTACGAGAATATGTCGAATAGACCCCCATCTAAGGGAGTGTATTAGAAATCGGGATGGCGACATCTGCATCCCACGCCACAGCCTGGGGAAAGTTCTGAGGCCACCACGCTAAGTCGCCAAAGCTGCGATGCCAAACATTAAGCTTATCTCCAGGTTGAGATTTTCGATTGGCGACGGAATCGAAAAGACGGCAGCCAGCCGATTGAACTCGTGGTCATTGGCTAAGCACAAGGAAAGGACAGTTTGCATCAAGCATTGGTATTTCGGAAATATCCGCCGTAAGCCTTGGGCTTATTTGGGGGGTTCATTAACCATGGGAAGCAAATGGGACATCTCATCACGCTTGCTGATGATGAGGTATTTGATATGACGTAAATCATAGCGGGAAAGCTCATCAGATTACGGCCGGGACAGGGTCTAGATCACGAGAGCATCTGAACGGCAGAAACGTTAACAACTCACTGCATTTCTTTCTAGATGAGTCCATCTCTGCCGCATCGCTCTGCCGTCTGCTGTGCATACAAATTATGTACGTGTATGCTTAAATCCTTTTTCTTTTGGGGATATAGTTGGGAAACTAAACTCGAGGCTGTGGGGAGGCCGACTGTCGCATGATATTGAATGACTTGTCCACGGCACGCCAGCCGGGATATGCGCGCAAATGCTGTGAACCCCCAAACCACACCCATTCCTACCATTTGTTTAACTAGCGGCTACGAGGAGGGTCTGAATATGGTCCAAAGTAGAAAAAACGACAGCTGTCCCGAAAGTATGGTGATAGGTTAATGGAGGGCTGCCAACTCATCAAGGCGACCACTCAGCTTGCACTTGGCGAAACCCTTCCACCCCCAACTTTCCACACCGCACCCCACTGCCGTCAGCTCCCGTCTAGGAGGGTCAGTTGGGACTTGGTCCCGAATAGATGGGTATTGGATGGCAGCGGTTTCCACTTTTTGAGTTCCTCTGGACCTTCGAGACATTTCCAACATACATTCTTTTTTGGGCGGGCTGTTGCCCCGGTTTTTGCTCGATTGTCTCAATCTTTGGCTATTGGAGAGATTTGATTTGATATTGCGGGACGCTGGGGAATTGGAAATCCCTCTTTTAGAGCATGGTAGCGGAATCGATGACGCATTGGGGGATGGTGGAAGGATACCTTATTTCAACCTCCTGTGAAGTTTGGCCCGCCCGTTGAAGCCGGTAGACCTAGGGTTCTCCGATCATGCAGAGGGCTATCATATGCAGCGGATGTATTGAAAATAGTCCGTACAGCGTTCACGAGCACATAGGCAAACCTACATACATTATGCGCCCCGGAAGGCAATAGCAATAGCAATCATGCTACCAGTCTGTTAATTCGTGCCTCGGACAAAGGGTGATATCGAGAGTTTGCCCATGATGTGACATAATAATTCAGCAAACATGTTAGTAACATCATCATCAACAGCATCATCATCATCATCACAAAACATGTGCAGCGTGATAATGTGACTTGCTCGCCACTTCAGCGCATTTTATATTACGAGGCTTCCTTAATCTATCGGCGGCAATTCAAGGCATCTCTCGCGTGGCCCGGGCCCTTGTTCAGCAGCCTCTTCGCATGGCTATCCGGATCCTTTAAAGGCTCGTTTTTAATTGAGTTTCTCGAATCGACAGGCCAAGGGCATGTGTCCTCCGTTCACCGATTCTTCCGGTGGTAGCGATTGTGCCGGTCTGCTCATGTACGTACATAGTACACACCACACACACACACACACAGACGATAAAGAGTGCCGGGTTTTTCCAGCTCGTGTCATAGCTAGGGGCCGATATTATGGCAAACCTGAAACTTGCGATTGAGCTCTCTTCCAGCGGTCATAGCACGCACTGTAGTGCCAGAATGCAAGGACAGCAGCCGAAAGAGGACTTTTCGTACGCTGACCGAAATGCGATTCTTGCACCTGCCGTGATGTCAATGTTGAGCTCTAGGAAAAAAACGTGATTGCAAGGGAGCTTAGCTAGATTAGTCTCGGTCGTGGTCATGTTGAGCCTGTACATGGACGTATCTGTCATGCCTGGGAGTTTGAGCCCGGCCACCGCCAATTTAAGAACAGAACCGAACTTAAGAATTTTCTCGGTGGTAAGTTGAAAAGGCGCAAACTCGCCACCTCATTCGCCCAACCTCGACCAATCTTCTTTCTTCCTCACGGCTTTTCGACCAATCCAATCCCTCGCTCCTTGAAGCTCCCTATCCAACTAAAATAGATCGAGATCGAGCTGCAACTTGCAAGTTCCTGCTTCTGAGCACAAAGACTATCAAGATCTCGGTACCAAACCCAAGGAGGCTTCCCAAAAAGCCCCCGTTTTCTGCCTCTCAAAATCTTACATTTGGGTGAGATTCGGAGAAACCGCATCAATTCAATTCACCAAGCTTTCCGGCATCACTATCTATCGATCCATCCATCTTCAATCCCATCTTCAATCCGCGTGTGCTTCGCGTTTCCTCCCAGTCTCTCTCTCACTTTTATTTCTCAATCCGAATTGGTAACCGGAAAGAGAAACGAAAGCTCCCTTGTACCCCGAAAAGAGAAATCCAAGTTATTTTCTCTGTGCTCCCTTCTTGTCCTACCATTCCACGATTCACGACCATTCCCGCGTTCCAACCACAGAAACTAGCACCCGAGCCGGCTGTCCAAAGCTAGCTGTTAACTGACACCTTGGTCGGTCGCCTGCTCCGAGCCGACCGGGGCATAGAGCACCTGATATATATTAGACTCTCAGAGAGCCGTGAAGCTCAAAGCAGCAATTTCCTTGGTGGATTTGAAGTCGCCAACAGCCACAGATTCGGACGCGCAGATCAATTGGGGACCTATCGGGTGTCTACGAGCTAGTTAGTGGTAGCTGTAGTGGTTTTTTACCCGGGGTTGCTTAAGGTTAGTACTGGCCTTAAGTTCGAGTTCTTTTCTTTTCCTGAATCTTTTGCCATTGCCCTTGTCGCTGCATATGCATACAGTTAAGCTTGCCGAAGCACAAGACTGGACATGGACTTCCTGCTGTCGTCGCTGGCCAAAGACAGAGCTAGCTGGCAGCCACATACATAAGTACACACACATGCATATATGCCTGGGTATGTTCGACTATGGAATGGAACGAATGGCTTCAATTGCCAGTTGCTGTTACGTTACGTTTCAACGTTTTACATACGGCCGTCCATCCATCCATCCCGAATATTGATCCCAAAGCCGTTAAGCTTGTGTTGCGCGGGACCATGAAGAAGAAGAAGAAGCTGGTTTATCTGCCAGGCGAAAACACGGCTTGTCCGCGACCCAAGCCATAAGTCACTCGCACCATCTATTCTTCACACACTCCCACAGCGTCTACCCGACGCCCTTGTCTGCGAAAATGCTCGGGTCCGATACCGCTGCTGCAGGCTGCCTTCCTGCCTTGACGGCCTCCACGCTGTTTGCGCTACGTCGGCTGGAGCGTGCTCCTGCGGCATGTTTTAAACTACCACCAGCCTCTGGGGCAGCATGCTGTTTCTGCATAACTGAAGCCAGAGCTACCAGCTACCCTGGCGGCGAGGCCAGACGACGTGGGTCCTTGCTGCATAAACACACCCGCTAAAATATGCAACATGTTGTTGTCCGTCCCCATTTATATACACCCAGAGAAGAAAATTTTCGCACCTTCGAACTCGTCGATGGAATAAAATACGCAATTGCCAGTGCCTGCAGCTTAACCTTGCAAATGATGGCTGATTTTTAAACCTTGTTAACAGAATCAGCCTGCTTTACCTGACACCTTCTGACGTAGAGGCTTGACAGGGAATCTCATTGTTATTTTGTGTAGGTCGCTCCTTTCGATACCCACCATCCGACTCCCGGGGCACATACCTGTACGGTGCTGCTGCGGCCACCAGGAAGGACATCATGCCCGGCCAATTCACCATCTACAGGGTCAATTTTTTTCATGATTGTCCTTCAGAGTTATGGCGCAGATGGCTCTCTCGTTTTGGGCATCTGCCACGATATTGCCTGTTTTAGATCAGCGACTGATACTGGCCAATCGATAGGCTTGGGAAAATATTATAGGCCCACGCCCCAGCAATCAATATTAGAGTGAGAGAGACAGTCTCACGGGCTGCAATTACTGCTGGTCGTTGCATATTCCCCTTTCCTCCCTTGCCGTAAGTACAGCTTATCTTGCGTCCTTGATACTTGGCTCCGGGGTGTCAGCACTTCGACTCTTTTTCTTCCTATACTTCGAAGAAAAAGGGTATTGTATTATTGTTGTTGTTGTGGACTTCCTGCGGGAGGGTCGGTAACATCAATAGCCTAGTTTTCTCCACATATTGCTGCTAGTCATCCTTCTCTTTTGATCACCATCCTCCCTTCTTCCTGCATCCTCCCCACGTAGAAGGCACACCTTTCCAGGATACGTTAGCCTTGCATCCGCTCCTGCAGCGTTCACACGCATATTACGCATCATCATTCACACTTACCCTTCGACGCAACCCCCAGAGTTTACACGACAGATACCTGCATACACCCTCCCGTGTCCACAGTCGCTTTGCTGGTGATCTTCGCTTCGACAGTCTTCCCAGGGCTTCTCTGCACCGCCAGCAACACGAGACTCCTCGGAAGGGGGGGGGGAATAAGCTTTGCCTTTACTGAATCTTTCCTTTTGCCGGTTGCCTCGATTGATTACCTTTGGGGGTCAGAAGGCATTGCTGACACGTCATTAGTCTAGGCTAGTTTCTGGCAATCCCCACGGATCGGAAAATAGAGTGAGGCGAAATACGAAAGAACAAGCCTATCTTTTGTGTCTTTCGCGTGGAAGCCCTAGTTTTTAGCAAAAGTCTATAAGCATGAGTGCCTCCCCGTCAAAGGCTGAGGGGCCTCATGAGGAGGATGTTCAATCCCCAGAAACCGAAGACAAAGAACAGGAGCAACCTGCCATGTACGAATTCGAGGTAAAAGAACAAGATCGATGGTTGCCCATCGCGAATGGTGAGTTTCTAATGGCTCTATTGGTCTCCTTTTTCGTCGTATATACACCCTTATGCAGCTAGTGTCTGCTCAAACATCTCGATATATTCAAAAAAAATGATCCTGGAGAGATCCTGATGGGATACCTGCAAGTCACTTTTTGGTTTATCAACACTACCACCCCTTATTTTTTATTCCATCTCTTTTAGCTTTTCGAACACTCGCATTGCTTCCACCAAAGTCCCTAAAGTTCATGTATCATGCCGCTTGGGTACATGATGCGATCTATGATTGGCTTTTATCGCGAGAAACCCTAGTTCGACGCTATCCCCTCACGCCGAAACCTCGCCTATTGGCCGGGTGTCTTGCGTTATCATGCAGCAATCCGCACCCCCGCTTGAGTGATTTCTTTTCCTTAGTCCTTCCGTGGGACTTTGATTGCTCTCGATGCATCATTTTAACATGCCGTCGAGGATACATCCATGCTAACGTCGGACGGTTATGCAGTCGCCCGTATCATGAAGACGGCACTTCCAGAAAATGCAAAGATAGCAAAAGAAGCGAAGGAGTGCATGCAGGAGTGCGTGAGCGAGTTCATCTCGTTTATCACCAGCGAAGGTAAGACACGGTCGAGGGTTATCCTGAGACAAAGTTCGGAGTTCTCTGCAGCGGGAACTAACTTGAATCGGCCATTTAGCGTCCGAGAAGTGTCAACAGGAAAAACGAAAGACGGTGAATGGAGAAGACATTCTATTCGCAATGACCTCTCTTGGCTTCGAGAACTATGCGGAGGCTTTGAAGATTTATCTTGCGAAGTACAGAGAAGTATGTTCACCCTGTTTCCAATAGTCATCCTTTGATGCATGTACAGTAGTGGTACGTCGTTCGAGAAACTAACTACTGCAGACTCTGTCGAGAGGAGGGGAATCCAGAAGCGGTCCATCCGGATCAACAGCAGCTGCAGGTTCGTCATCAACTTAGGAAACAACCTATCAGACTACACCGTCGAGGCTAGCGCTAAACCCAACCTTCATCGAAAAAGGCCAAGGCAGTTATACCGACGCTTATGGCCATCACATAGGAAATGGGGTCAGCGGTGCAGACGGCTACTAAATCATCGATCAAATTCAACGATTTTACAGCCATTACGCATTCATTCATCACATACTTTCAGCATTCTCAATTCAACTCGTCGAGGAATCGGATAACAGGAACGAAGGCATCCGACATTAGACAATTACTATACCTCGATGAAACCCCGACGACAGATACATTTTCACCACTTAGCGACTTAGATTTACACAGTGCGCCCTTTAACAGTACGCTACCTCCCTTCTCTTCTTCGAAAGACTCTTTTCCTGTATTTTTTTTCCTTGGTGAAGAGCCTTTCGAAACATCACACCTACCTGGTTACGACCCTCCTACATTCCGGTGCGACAATTTTCAACAATGGTTCAGAACTGATTCTTTTAGCTGGCTGCGTGGTTCGACAAACAGGAAGGACGGCCCCATCTTCTTCCAACGTTCGCCGGTAACGACCATTGCCCTCTCGACTCTGGGATCAGCTGGCTAGCTAAGGACACTACTATTAATCGTAAGGTTGCTTTTGTGCGTGGTATTATTTTTGCGAATTGTGTTCTTTGGCTTTTTTGCTTTCTTCCATTCTACTTGTTGTATTTCTACACCTGTTATTCTCTCCTTTTTCGGCGTATCGTTCTGTGGTATTCCTTATTATCTTCAGACTGTACTACTTGCATCATCTTATACGGGAATAACTGGCGAGCCATATCCATTCTCAGTTTTTCTACATCTCCACATCGGGAATATTTCTCATTTGTCCTTTATACTACTGTTTTTGGCTCTTCTTGTAATCTCATTTGTAAACGGCGGCTCCACCATATTTGCGAAACTAGAAAAAAAAAGGGGGGGGGAAGGGAGGAGTAGGAAGAGGCACACGGAAAGGTCTAAGAGGGGAAGTGCGGGGTGCACGTGAAGCAGAAAGGAAAAACCGGTCATTCTAAAAACCTATGAAAAAAAAAGGAAAAAGCAAGGGAAAGACAAAACATGTTAAACAAACGGGAAACTACTTATTATTAGATTGCGATATATCCATCAGACTTGCGAAAGCTACAGGCGCGAATTTTCCATTCATTTTCCAAATCTGGTTTTCTTCTTTTCTCTTTTTCTTCGAGTTTTGCTTACTACTATACGTTTTTTTTTTTTAAACTCCCAAATTCACTATTCAATGCCAAACTACCCTTTGCGTTATTTTCTTCTTCTCGCGTTTTCGAACTTTTTTTTTGATATTTGAGAATGTATTTATAGAATTTAAATTTTACATCTTCAATTCATGTGTAGATGTCGACGGACGGTTTGCTAGATCTAAGATTATATCGGGAAGATTGAGATCTCGGATCCCTGTTTTCCTAATTGGGAATAGTCCGTGTCGCCATTTCCAACATCATCTCAACACATTAAAACTCTCTCCCTTGTAATGAGCTGGGTGCATGACGAAAGGAAAAGACGATAGTCCATCAAAGAGTCATCACTTCGTGGAGGCTGGTTTGCAAGGCTAACTATAAAGGTATGCTTAGTGAAATAAAGATTCGCAAGTTGGAGTTTAGCCATATTATCATTTTATCCTTTCCAATGAAGCAAGTGAGCCAAGGTACATACATAGTACATGGACACTAAACCCCTCCAAACCGGTCGAAGAGCGCGGACATAAAATATTCCAACAGGGGTTCAATTAAAGGGAAGTTCGAGAGGGAATGAAAAGAGGAATATAAGAGAGTAAAAAGAAGACGGTGGGACCGGAATATTGCCCAGGAATGGATATCCTAATCCATAGCATAGGTGTCTCCAATCAAACCAAGAAAGAAAAGAAAGGAACCGAAAGTGGAGCATACATCACAGCCCACCATTCCAATTCCAGGATGCAAATCCCCCCTTCGAGGGCGAAAGGTCTTAAAGCTTTAAGGTGTAAAAAGTACGAACCCAAAGATCGCTACGACTTATCGGACTCGGTGTCAGTGTGGAGCGTAGGGTCGGCCCCGCCTGCGCCGACGGAGCTGCCGGTTGGTCCTCGCATTCGGCGGAGGGTTGCTCGCTCTTCAGGAGTCATTGGTTGGTTAGGTAGTGGAAGGCCTGCCGTTCCTGGTGCTGGTCCGCGACCCTCGAAGCCCTGCCCATCTCCACTCTGCCCGTCCCCACCTTGGCTGCTACTACCCGCCCTTGATCCAGGTCGAGATGGGCGTGCGTTGTCATATCGCCTTTGAGTCCCTGATGGACCCGCATCGTCGTATCTACTTTGGGTCCCTGATGGGCCTGCGCCCCTAGACTGACTTGCTAGATCAGTTGGGCCTCGAAAAGATCTTTCACCACTGATCATTTCCTCTGGTATAGGTTTCCGGCGACGGGTGATTGTGCGAGCTGTCCGACTAACCCAATTGCCAACATCTTTCATCGACCGTCGAATCCTCTGACTCCCAGTTAAAAGAGGATTGGCGGCTGCATTGGCGGCGGTGCACGGCCCACACAGTCCCGGTACCGTCATATTTTGAGCATATTTGCAGGCCCCTTGGTTCGAAGTCTCCTCGCATACGACCTCCATATCTGCCTCATGGCCACATCCGCTCCAGCGCATTTTGTGTGGGTGGGCTCCAGGATATGAGTACGGATCATCGTGGACGATTCGAGGAACGGGAACATGCTTACGTTCTGGAAATGCCTTAGTATATTCGTTTGGAGGCGGATTTTTGACCATATCAATTGGCTTGCCATATTGGTCTGCTGGTATATCGGGTAGGAACGGTGCTTGTGTAATTGCATCAGGGTCTTCCTTTTCTTTTTGTTCCTCTTTGCTGAGTAAACCAGCTTGAGTTTGGCTGCTTGGAATTTGTGGGCCGTAGAGACTTGTTTCTTCTTGTTGATCACCTGGTAATTCTGTGGCACGTTCCTTGCCCTTCTTAGCATCAGCGAGTTTGGGGTCTTGGTTATCGTCGCTCAAAGGATCCTCGTCGGACTGTGGGCCTCCGTCGTCGTCATCCGCGGCGCCGTCATACCACCTCATGAGCCCAGAGTATTTTTGAGCTTCGGAGCATAACCTAGACCACGAATCTTCTGAAGTTTTAGCCCGATCTGGAAGCAGTTCGAGAAGGATCATATTGATCGATTTTTCTGTGGGAGTTAGCAACCCTTCTTGGAAGTATCGGAAATAAACCATTAGATCTAAGGCCAGGAGATGATTATTCCGTCGTACCCTCTTTCTCCAATTGTTCAGCATCGATACCAAACGGATCAGATGTAGTAGTAACCTCGGTCTCAGTGTCTTGAGCATATTGGACATTAGCGGTACTTTTGGTCTGTCTGATAGGTCGAGTGGACGGCCCAGCCGCTCTCTGTGTGATGCTGCTTTGACTTGGCGAATTATTTCTCGAACTGGACGCGGTTCGGGTGCTCGAAAGATCGCGAATGCGAAGATTCGGCTGCGAGCTGGCGCTCCCCTTGGAAGGCGTTGCTTTCTTTCCGGGCATCTTCGATTATAAAGTTATACAGACGAAGAGAGCTTCCTAAGATTGTAGATAAGAGAGGAAGAGGAATCGAGAGGTATGAAGGAAAGCAAGCCCTACAATGGTGATGGGGGCCAAGGACACATGAGAGGGAGAGGTCAGTGGTGAGAGCGAGAAGGAAGAAAGGAAGAGGAGGAGGATGAAGGGGGTGGAGAAAGTGAGAAGGAAGACTGGATAGAGCTGGAGACATGTTCAGGGGCCTGTATTGTCACGTAAATACGTAAATATGCCGGAATTTCTACAGCAGAGCGTCGGAGATGTTTATGTCAGGTTATTTGGGGCGTTAGATCAGCTTTGCATTCCAGTCGCTGGGAAGAGAGCTGGGATAAGTATAAGCCATCATATTCGGTGCCAAGGTACACGGAGTAAAGATACATATTGCCTGCCCAAAGTACTATACCATAAGAGAAGCCAGACTGTATAAGGAAGTAAGTAGCTTGAAAAAAGAATGTCATTTTCCAATGCTCGCCTTGACTATCATTCGTTTTTGTCGACACTCTCAATTCCAAAAAAAAAATGCAACAAAAGGAACACCAACTTATCTCAAACAAGACTGCTTCCGTCTCGGCTAGCTCACATGACGTACAACGTGCTCGTGTCTACATTGCGGATAATGTTGATTAGAACTACGTGGTGGAAGAAGTACCAGGACCATTAGTTACTTACCTAGTGGATGGCTACAGCTCAGCTGTGGCTTCTGCTGGTATTTCCCTTCCAATTCCTCACGAATGTTATTGAGGAGCTGGTGGTAGCTCTGTTGTGGGTCCTTCTTCAAGGCACTGATGAAAGCGTAACTCATAGCACCGGTGGCCTCGCCACCCTCGAATGTATCAGCCCTACGGATGATTGTCAGTATTTTGAGTTTGAAAACGCCTCTGCTGACTGGAAGATGGTTTCATACGAAGTCTGCACATCCTTTGAACCAGACCATTGAATAACGTCTGCAGGGGATGTCTTGGTTCGCTTCGCCACAGCGTTGGCCTTGGCTCCAGTAGTAGCCTTCTTGATAAACCCTCCGACTGATGAAACAGCGCCTGCAAAATCGTTCTTGCTGAACGAAGCGATAGCACCAAGGAGACCCATGCCGGCTTCCTTGGCCAGATCCGGCTCCTTGAGTACACCCTTGGTGGAGTATAGGTATGGCAGATCCAAGGCTGAGCCGGAGTGGCAGGAGTCAAAGATAGCTGTTAATCTGACACCAGGCTGGAGTGAAGAGACCCTGTTGTGAAAGTGTCAATGGGAATCTTTCCTAACTTATGGAAAAAATAGTCCTACATAATCCTGTGCATTTCATCGTCTACGATCATGCCGGCGGTACGGAAGTCGACAGGGTAGATTGTCTCATCGTACCCTAAAGTCAAAATTAGCGAACGTTCTCAAGTTACGGATTCAATAAATCTCACCGTCATCTTCATCGCCGTCTGTATCTTTCTGTTGGCCACCATGACCAGAGTAATGGAAGAACAGAGAGTCATCCGGCCTTGCATCTTTCACTAGCCAATGCATGGCTCGGAGAATATTCGCCTTTGAAGGCTGGCTGTGCGGGTTCTGCTGGTCATCTGTTAAGATAACCATATCTTCTAGGGCATATCCATAACGCTCGTTCAAGAATGTTTTCATATTTTTTACCTAAATCGATAAAAAATAGCTTTGGTAAGCAATTGAACCTTCGAAATGCTATGACAAAATTGATTCGGCAACCAACATCGTTGATACAGCCCCTAAGCTGTCCACGTTGCCCGAAATAGTTGATACCAATTAACAAGGCCTTTCTGCGTCCCGTGCACTTGCTAGGAACCCAGTTATAATTGAGCCCTTGTCCGAAAGACTGCGGGCCTTGGGCGGGCCTTGGTGCGTTATGGTTCCCTCGCATATAATCATTGTTATTATAGCTTGCCATGTCTGCTCAAACAATTAGCCATTGTGCGACGTATGATGGCATGAGAGGTTAAAAACATACTTGGTCGCGGGCCTTCAGTGTGGCCCCAGTTGTCGTTGGAGTGCTGGACATGTTGGGTATTCGGTGGCGGATAATAGCCCTGAGGAGGGGGTCCTTGGGGTGGCCCGTAGTTTCCGTATTGTTGTTGTTGATTTGGCGGCTAGACAACCAGAATCTCGTTAGGACCGTCATGCTTTATTGCCAGCAAGATATACGTACCGGGTAGTTGTATCCAGCTCTCTGGGGCGGTGGTCCTTGAGGTGGTCCATACCCGTATTGCTGTTGTTGTTGAGGGGGGTACTGTGGAGGCGGGGAGCCATACTGGTTCTGTGGGGGAGGATAGTTGCCATACCCTTGCTGTTGAGCTGGTGGGCTGCATAGAACAAAGTACGAATCAGATATGTAGTTGAATATCGAGTGAGAACCTACACTTACGAATAATATCCTCCTCCTCCCTGTGGTGGAGGAGGGCCTTGTTGATAGTATGGCTGCTGCTGCTGCTGGTTCTGCTGGTGGGCGTGGCTGCCCGGAAAGTACGACATGTCGACGGCTGAGGAGCGCTTGCGTATGCAGGCCTAAACAACAAAATCGAGCGGAGGTGATTGTATAGCCCGAGATGGTCTCAGTATCGATGCTAAATGTCAGTCTAGGGAAAGCACAGGGCCGTGAACTCGTCTGACGACGCCGAGGAGTAGATGATGGGGAAGAGAGAGAAGTGCAGAGGATAAGCCGCAGCTGAGGCGCCTTTGTTCTAGCGAACGCAGCTGCCTGCAAGTGAACCCGGCGACGAAGCCAAGATAAAAGCCGCAGGTCAAACGTCGAATCAACGGCTGCTTCCGAACCCTTCCTTTCAACACAATCGATATCTCTACCTTGTAAGATACTTTCGGATCCGTCGGTGACAATTGCTTTGGCTAATTCTAACCGGTAGTATTTGGACGGGAAAGTTAATTTTAGGAATGAGCACTTTGAATTCGCCGTCTAGGGACTCGAAGGGAAGGAACTCGATTGTCCCTCATGAAACTGCACTTTCTTCGAATTGCTCTTGGCTCGAAGCTACGGTCCAGATTATCCGAAAAGTGGGGTCGGTGGACACGCACATGCACCATTGTTCAATTGTTTGATCCATCCGGGCTGCTTTCACTTTTGCGGCTTCGTCTCCCCAAACAAGCATTGATTTCCAGACCGTCCATGCCGCATCTGTCGATGGCCGCACGTATACCATGCCGCACTGTTACACACGACCGAACTGAACAAATTATAATTATAGCAAGGAAGAAAGTGTTAATGCTTGCAATTAAGTACCTGTGGGACTCAGGGAGAATGGTAGAACAGAAGTGTGTAATACATGCTGATACTAACAAGCAAAAAAGCGGACGGAAGGAAAAGAAGACGTTGGTTGGAGTGCACTATAGTACTAATCTAGGCTACCACAGACGTACTGTATAAAACGAAACAATTATGCGAATTAAAATTACATGCTCTATTACAAGGATAAGGTTGACACACTGCTCAAAGAGGGTCTAAAGTCCAATACCGATGCCATGGCGCCGATATAGCGCTATCCAGCGATCGTTGGATCCTCGGTCTTTCTCCCGCTTCAGCCTCGCCGAGTTTTGGGCGTCGCGAGAGCTAGGATTTTGACCACGCTAAGCGGTTGCGGTGTCATTACGTTGTGAATGTCTCAGGTCGATGTCATTGCTCGGGATATCTCGTCCCAAATTAATAACTGGTCCCCATCTGTCGGCGAGATTGGTAGACGCCCGTAACACACTCCGCAATTCCTCCTTTAATAAGAAATTCCGCGGCAGCAGGCTCTTGTAGAAGTAGGCCTCGACATAATTGTCACTAAAGGCGTGCCAAAGAGCGGTTAGGTAGTAGCACTCGTTTTCGATCTGGAGGTTGTTCGTCGAGTTTATTGCGAGGGCATTCTTGATGTTTTCTAGTGCGATAAACCCTTGTAGCTGGTCCAGTGCAATAACCCCACGTAGAAGGTATACACGAGCCCTGTCCTCTGCTGATGTGACCCTATTCATGTCGAGCTTCTCGAGGTACTCGACGGCAACAACATGGCTTCTCGCAGCTAAAAAATAATATGCGGAGACGTCGATCCTTAGGGAGTGATATCGCGCTTCGGCCATAAGGTCGAGATACCGAATGATACCGGTTTGAGCATCGCACCGATTTCCATCTCGGATATACTCTTTCCATATCGTGGTGTAATATTCTACCCGTCTGGAGTCTAGGTACTGCTGCAGGGTGCGATATTGGTCAGATGCCCTTTCTGGTGGGCGAGGGTACGCGATTTCTACATGTGGTTCATCTAGACCTGGTATAATATTCCGAGACGGTGCAGATGCCGACGCCGTGTTTATTTGTTGGGGGGTATTAGCTGGGCGGGGTGCTGGAGTATTGCTAGGTTGGCGCTGAGTGGATGCTGACATCGCAATCGCTAATATAATAGATAAATTTGGTTTATAAATTATGGCAAAATTTAAAAATAAGTGTAAAGGGGAGGTTGCACTAATTGCCCGAGCAATTTCAGCTGCTTGTCGACCCGACCGATTGATTTGATCTGAAGAAGGTTTAGCGTCTGGTTCTTGGTTGTTCCTAGGGGTAAAATCGCAATAGTCTGCAATTTATACCTGCGAGTGTTTGCAAGTTTGCAGGCTGATCAAGAAACCGATCCGAAGACGAAAATAAGAAACGCGGGATGATAGCGCTTGTATGTATGCCTACCTAGCTGGCAGTGCGCATGATACATTGTTTGTTAGATATAATGTCTAGCTAAGCGCTTCGCCGCCTAAGCCGCCTTTAGAGATTGTGAAGAGGCCATCTTCGACTGGTTAACCAGTAGTTTCATGATTTCAGATAGGCCTATAGGCCTTTCAACTCGCCATGCTGGTGTGTTACACTGGATCAGTATGATCTCTGCCCTCAAGATTTCAGCCCGAAGTAGCCTTGGAATTGATCCGAATACAATATTTCGTCCCTAAGGGGAGTGCCTTGTCGTGCGAACCCGAACTCATTTCCTCGCCGACTATTCCGCTGCATACCTGCATGCTGCATAGTCTCGTGGTAGACCATGCTGCATCGGGTCGGTTGTTGAGGCATAAAATGTGTTGTTGTGGTATTGTTCGCTGGCTCTTCCTGCGCCAGGTGACACAAATTCGGTGTGGGATTTAATGCGCGTGAATTCCATGCGCGGTTTATATTTCATGCTTGAATTTAATTCGTTCTTATCGATTAAAAGGGAGGCGGACTCCATCCGAGGCTGAATCAGGTACCAAAGTATATCCCTACTTAATCAGATCTCAGCTGTTTTGGACCGATTGGCTGTGATTGACCGCAATTGTGAGAATATGCGCACCCGCCACTGGTGCACTATATAGTATCATGAGATGGAATTACATAGCCTCGTCTCTTTCAGTCTGTAGAGAAACGGCACATTCCGAGAATTTCAGCTTTGTTTCTCTACCTAACTTGAAGGATCCTCATAAGAAAGCACCGCCTTGCCGCATGCCATGGCGGATAGCTACTCCATTTTTGGATAAGATACTGGCATGCCGAACCGCACAAAATTCCAGCCGCACGTTTACATAATTATTTTGTGTCCCAAGGGTCAAAGGAATACTGAAGCATCCAACAATCCGCTAGTCGTACGACTTGGAGATACTATGTAACCTTCATGTAGCTCTTGTGAGGCCCAAGTGCACTTTCACATTTTACCAGTATTGCAACAGTTCATAGACGACAACAACTTCCTTCGATGATTAAGGAAATCCGAAGAGAAAAACTAGCGCCGAGATTACCAGGACTTATATTTCGTGCCCAAAAATAATTGAACAAATCTTTTGGCTTGAAGTGTTCCGCCTATAGCAGAATAGTAATGATGGATTTCGGTCCAACTGTACTGGCTGCCATGTGGGCGAACACATGGATACCTGTATGTATACCGACTGGCACCATGATGCTCCTTTCCAGCCAATAGTCTGCCTTCCGCGATCTTTGTGGTTCGCCGCCTGGACTTCGAGATGCTCGGGGGCCATGACCGCAATGTTGGCATGGCTGAATGACAAGATACCTTCGATTGCATGCAATGCAATTCGCAGGAGTTTTCGGTTTATAAATATGACATGAATTTCTTCGATTCTCTCGCAACAAATCACCAGACAATTTAGATTCGATCATACTGTAAACGGGTATTGATTATATAGAACCTGCACTATCCTCGGCTTTATTATCCTATTCAATATAATCGTCAATCTCTGCCCCTCATCGTACAATTCATAATTTACAATTACGAATACCGCCGACTATGAAGTTCTCAATCCTAAGCACAGCCACTATTCTTCTTGCTTCTGGCCTTTTCGAGCTCGCCACTGCCGATTGCGTTCGATACTGGGAGGGAACAGCACCGTTTTGTAATCCTAGCTGCCCGACTAAAAAGAACGGTTATACCTGTAAAGGAACAGGCCAATATTCAAGTTCAGGTATACTCACATATTCTACACGAGGCATTCATCACCGAAATGCGAAGGTAACATTGAACCTACAGGGAACGGCGGCAAATTCTGGAGCGGCAAAAAACAACTTTGTGAATGTTGCAGCTCGGGACCACCGTCACAATCTTCGGAACACGCAAAACTATGTCTTAAGCCCGAGAAACAGACGAAATGTGTCGGTTTAGTGCTTATGTGTTCGACCGTTGCTGTGGATAAGGTCGGGAAAGAAATCCTTTGTTCGAATTATGCCTGCGGTGCCTGTTTCTTTGTAAAAGAACGTCGGGCGGTATCCTTCAAGGCTTAGTCGCAAAAAGCGGACGTTGGGTTTACTTTGCAAATTTGCCTCGCTAAGGCTGGACTACTTTGATCGTTATCTTTTGTTTCTAATGCGTGTTTCGCATGGGTTGCGCCGGAGCTTATAATGGTATTGAATGGCAGGGTAGAATTGTATTATCTTTAGTATACCTATAAATCACGAATCTAGGATCGACTTTTCGACTATGTTACTATTCAATCGAATATGGCCAGATTACTTTGACCATTTTCTGGCCCACGTGATCTTCATATGCCTTATCAAACTAAGTATCTTTAAGATTTTAAAGTTCAAATAAAGTTTATTAACTGAAGCCTTGACCCTGCACTGCAGCAGAGTTTCTGAACTGGGAGTTGTCACGTGTGCTGGTAAATAGTGAGGGTCCGGGACCAAAGCTGACTGGGCTAAGCCGCAATACTAGGCATTCATCTGATAGGGATATGCCAAATCTGTTACTTTAGGTGTATGATTGTTCTCTTCTTCGAATAGGGTCTGGAAGTTGGGGCACTTAAGGATCTAAGGAGAGCGAAGCCTTACGTAAACATGGATTTGGGGGTATAGCATATAAGGTATCAGATATCAGGGTCAGATCTGTGCACTGTGGACTTGAGATCCAGATCTGCAGAGCATTTCCAAAACCTTTGAAGCTATCACCTTGTAATGTCACACAAGGTTTTCCGGATTAACCCCCGTTTTGGACAGTTGCACAAAAACGCCTGCATTTCTTTGTGTAACAATAGGGCCTGTATCAGCTACCATAACATGTGTAATATTACATGAATCGAGTCCCAGATGATCAAAATCAGGATGCGTGGCAGAGATATTCAACGTAAACCAATATATTAGGCCCAATAATGGATGTGCAGGTAGTAACGTGAAATCAATCTAAGCCCATCTACGACGTGTATGGGATTGAGCATCTCTGGATCAAAGTTTCTGAGATTTCTACAAGCCACCAGGTCCTGACCGCCACAATATCTATCTGTGATTCAGATTACGAAATTCCATGGTATAGGTAGTTCTTTCGTAATATCTACCGGGCTGGTATACCTTGGTTTGTCCCCGTAGACCTGGAGGGCACCCCTCAGCTGCCATTTCGCATCTTTGAATGTAAGTCTTTTGATGAGTTCGACGAATCGAGGCTTCAACTGGAATCCCTCAGGTAGCAGGCTCTTACGGAAAGCCGCCTCAATATAGTCTTCCGAATAACAGGCGACCAAACCCATAATGAAATGACAATTGTCCTGTAGCCCTAAGGGAAGCGCTCTCTCCGAAGCAGCCCTTCCCTCTTCGAGGGCTCTTTCGGTATCATTGTATTTCAGAAATACGAGACACCTTAAGAGATGAATATCGACCAGGTCGGAGTCCGAAGGATTCGACATGTCAATTTTGTCCAAGACACTGGCGTCGCTGTTTTTTTTGGCAGCGGATGCGACTACGAAGGCGAAGTAGCAGTCCAGGTCGATATTTGTCTTATCTGTGATCTCCAGGTATCGATTTACGGCGGTCATGACACCATCGTAGTTGTTCTTTTCGAGGAGCTTCTTCCATGCGGTAGGGTACCATTCTCGACGCCTCTGAGATATTGCCTCTTCTGAGCTTGGAGTAGAGTCGCTTAGACTGAGCTGGGAAATTCTGTCTCCAGCATCTAACGAACAGAAGAATACACCGATACCGTAGTATCATCGACGCGTCAGTTTTGCTATGAGATACGGACCACGGAGAGGGGGTTGGTGCAGTTTTGAATACCTGAGCTCAGAGGCGGAAAAGCAGGCGAGCTATTTCGCGTGGTGGTGGGAGTAGCTCTGCCGTCTCCACCTTCAGTAGAAGCAACAGAACCCGGCATAATTATTATCCAAACTCAACAGACTTGCATGCTCTGCATAGTATGTCGCCAGGAAATGTTATTGAGCGATCCTGTCGACCCCCGCAGTCGAATCTCGCGCTTTCAGCTTGCATTTTGGTTCGCGACCTTAACAACCGATTCGGCTAGCTAGCTGGTCAACGCGCCAGGAGCCGGTTTTGTCTTCGGCTGAGTCAAAAACTGAGTCCCAAAGTTGTGAATTGTTGAGCGAAGACGGCACGAAATCGGCCCTGCGGCTGCTTCTTTTCGTCCGACAAATCCTCCTGGCTTATATGCCATTCAATCGGCCGATCGAAACATCGTCGGTCCCTGTAATACCTAGAATGGGGAAATACAGTAAACCCGGACTTTAAACCCGAAGCTTAACGGCGCCGGTTGAAGCAGCCGAACCGTTTAAATTTACACACAACGCAGTATATGACAGCAGTTACGTTACTCCGCAAAAGACTAGATCCTGCCTGTCGTTTCTTACTGGTTCTGGAATGATATACGAGGCTATCATATGCACATGTGCACATGTGTAGGAGCGGTAGTTAGCGGTATAATGGTGCTCGATAAATAGGAACGTCAGCGTGATCCAATCGTATAATTTTCGGAAAGTTAGTCCAGCCGCTGCGGTCGTAGTCTGTGATACTAATTAATTTTGCCGTAGATAGCTTTAGAAATCAATCCTGATTTGATTCGAAATAAGAAATTTGAACTCCTAGATACCTAAGTATATAAAGGCAATATCCCTTTCGTCTGCTGTGACTCCTGTTAACAACTGTTCTGATCATCCAGGTTAAACATACTGCAACCCAAGCCAAATTTTACATCCTATCCCACTTTAAAGACGTTTATCATGTCGGACAAGACAATTGTCGTAATCACTGGTGCAAACACTGGTATTGGCTATGAAGCCGTCAAAGCCTTCCTGACGGCTACGCAACCATATCACATCTTTGTGGGGGGACGTAGTCCTGAAAAGGTCGAATCCGCTATTGCAAGTTTTGGAGATACTGGAATCCACACTTTAGTTCCGTTCCAACTAGACCTTTTGTCTGATGAGTCAATCACGGCCGCATACGAAAAGATTAGCTCGGAAGTCGACCATATTGATGCCCTCATTAACAATGCTGGAGGTAAGTACCAGAGAGGTGGGGGGCTCAACCGACTTAGTCTAACGGGAATTGCTTACTCTCTTTCATTATTTTCTAGCCGCAACCTGCGACCCACCGACTAGTCGAGCATCTTTGCTTCAAGACTATAACGTCAATGTCGCAGGAACATACGTCGTGACAGACGTATTTCTTCCGCTGTTGATAAAATCATCGAACCCACGGCTTCTCTTCCTCACCAGCGGTTTATCATCTCAAGAAGAAGCGGGACAATCGAATAGTCCTCGTTACTTCAACCCACCGGCGGGCTGGCCGAAGGCTCCAGGCATTCAATTTCTGGGCTATAGGGCGAGCAAGACGGCTTTGAATATGGTGATGATAGACTTCGAAAGACTTCTGAAGAACGACGGAGTGAAAGTTTGGTGCGTTTCACCGGGAATGCTCGCGACGAACTTGGGTGGTAACCCGGAGCTTCTTAAGAAGCTAGGGGCGGGAGATCCCTCTCTTGGTGGGGTTTTCATTAAGGATGTTGTCGAGGGGGCGAGAGATAACGATGCCGGGAAGGTCATCCAGCGTGGCAAAGTACAACCCTGGTAGAGCAGACCTCTTGTAAATCACTTTATATTTATATGTTTATGTATGTATGAAGGTGAAATCACTTGCGTTACAAATATTCTAGTAAGGTATCGTCATCATGAATCGTGAGCAGAAATCGCTAAGTTATGTTACAATGATAGTGGTGCCAATATGTTAGTGGCCATGGCTGGGATTTTCCATACAGTACCTCTGGCACTCTTTGAAAATAGTAGCCTGCTTGCTTACTTCCGCTAGACGGCCGATGACTTGTTTGTTGCTATCGTAGAATCCGTATAGGGCGTATGGGATACCAACTTCCTTGCAAAATTCCATAACATACTTCTGAGCTTGTCTGAGATTATGACGGGGCATACGGGGGTATCTATTTTCAAATCGTTAGTAACCCCTATCGGAGAATTTTAGGAAGATATATTGACTTACAGATGATGTATGACTTGGAACTGAAGTCCTCCGTGGAAAAAGTCTAGCCATTCGGGACAATCGACATCCATAGTAGTTCTCAACATTCTCTGAGGGAAGGACTCCGCGGGTCCAATATCAGACGTGCTCATCGCAAAGTGGCTTAGCGTAATTTGTACGTGTACGGGCATTGGAACGACGTGGCTGATAGCAAAGAAAATAAGTCGGTCCTGGGTTGTGGGTAGTGATTTGTAGATCACACCGTAGCCATACCAGACCCAGAAAAGGGTCATGGCGAAAATCTCGGCGTATCTGTGCCACCAGGCGATTCCGTTCTTCGGGGCCTGTCCGAGAAGGGTGTATTCCCAAGAATTGCGGTACAGGTTAAGCCTGCCGAAGCATAGCATGGGATAATACAGCCAATGTTGAGCACGGATAACAAACTGAGCGAAACGGTCGTAGGGCATGATACGGTCGTAGTATGTTGAGTATAGGTTGCGGAAAAGTTTCTGGTCAATAGCAAAGAATGGCAGATGCTGAATATCAGGGTCATGCTCTGGCTCATTGGTTACAATGTGGTGGACCTGTGCATTTCGTTAGTCTGCAGGTAGGTAGATGTTGCGGATGGGAGATAAAACGCACATTGTGGTTACGTTTCCACCAGCCAATAGAAAGTCCGCCGCAGAAGTCCGCAACGAATATGCCGATAAATGTGTCGATGACAAAGTTATGAGTGATACCCATGTGTCCGGCATCATGAGCCGTAAAAGTAAGCTGATGCCACCATATTCCCAAGAAGATCGCAGAAAGTTTGAACCAGCCGGTTCTCAAGAAGTATATAAAGAGACCGAAGAATGTAAAATATCGAAGGCATTCCCAGCCGTATGCCCAGTAGTTGCATTGGTATAATCCCTTGTCGCGCAATTTTTGATCTAGCTCGCGATATTTGGTAATGATGTTTTGTTGGGTAGCCGGGTCTAAGGACGGGTAGAGATCAAGGTCTTCTTGGAGACGTCTTTCCTCTTCCTGTTTCAATGACAACGAAGCCTCCCCTTCACCATCAGATACCGATGAAACCGAGGAAGCATCAGCTCCTCGTTTCCTCTGCCTGACCCTTGGGTCGAGAATGAATTCGCGTTCGCTACTAGAGCTTGTTGGGGTTGTCGATCCAGAGCTAACAAGGTCGGAAGAGGTGATATTGACCGTGTCGGTTGAGGTGTCGTTTTCATTGGGACATTCGTCGCTGATGAGCCTGAACTTGCCCCCCTGAATCGGGGGTCGGAAGTTCACCCAGGGACCCTGGATTCTGCCAACTTTGAATTTCATCATGATGGCTTTAGCTTCAGGGGAGTGAAGACTGTAGATCTCGAAAACCACCGTTAGCATAGATAGCTTTTAAAATTTAAAACGGAAATGTCTATAGCATACGCTGTAACCTCATCCGTAGCATCTCTTCCAACCATATGCATGATGGCTTTATCGCCGCCTGGATGATATTTGAGCCAAGGGTCGACTTTCAACACCTTGTCATTGACGATGATGACCTTCCTGCCCTCCGCGATCAAGTTCTCGACTTCTCGTCTCGAGAATAGCTTCTCCTCAGTTGTGCGACCCATTTTCGACGATGTAGCTGAGGCAATGGGTACAAAGAATCCGGGGGATCAATTTTTTAGTGCTCTTGGTGCAGATGGCCAGGGGCTTAGAGCTTGAAGCGAGCTGTTTCGCAAACACAGCTGCAGGTGTTTTTGATTTAAGCTTAAATACACATCACAGAATCTTGAAACCTGCTAGACAGCTGTCGCGCATTGAGGGGAAACGTCGATATATCGGATTCGGGATCGAAAAGAACCGAGGAAAAAGCAGGAGTACGTATCGAAGTCGTAAGCTGGCTAGGTGGTCATTATAGGAGGTAGTTGGCGACTGCGGAGAAGGACGTGGTCTGATACGCATCCGGTCGCCAAGTTCGCCAGCCATTGCCCAATCAACCCCACACAACGCGGCTCTGACGTTGGATTTTGCGCACTACTATGTGGATTTCGCCGGGACCATGAAATGACCGATTCTGCGTGCCGCACCCATGGATTTCCGCGCGTGTGCACTCATACTTTTTTTTTGTGCTACTTAAGTATTATTTCAACTAAGCTAGAAAACATTTCTCGAATACAATACTGACTTAAATCTAGTATTCGTATCACACAAAGCTTAATTAGCTATGCATATGTATTCATATGTATGCCGAATCATTCATCGGCGCTGGGCGTAGCTATTTTAAAAAGGAATAAATAGGGAGTTTAGATTGACCAACTCGAAATTAAGCACTTCAATTAGTCTGCAGAGCATAGGTTTTCGTTTCCAGGGTGCTAATCTGTCCATCTAGGAGTATATGCGTATGCACGTTTAGAGCGGGGCGAAAGCTAAACGTCATGTATCTCTACGGTTCGATTTTGGGAATTGCCGTTTGGCCATCGGGATATCCCAGTCTTAAATTATGGGGAGCTATTTTGTACGGTATTTGTTCAAGCTTCTTGAAAACCTTAATTGGGCTTATGTGAACGAGCTTAGAGAAGGTAGACAGAATTTTTTTGAAAAGACTACCACTAGCGAATTATTTCTAGCCGGCTGCCTATTTGGAATCGTAGAATTGATTGCGCGTTTCTCTCTACGCCCCACCGAGCCTACGAATCTGGGATAGTACTCGGAATCCGGCTGCACTCATTCCTAACATCTCGCGTGTTTCAATTCTCGCGCGACTTGGGCGCAGCCGGCAGACACACCAACCCAGGTTATAGATAATGGAACTAGAAGTGGAACTAACAATTGGAATTGGTGAATCGTGCGTAAGATTTGACACAAGGTTACATAGGTGTAGATATCTTTGGAAGTTCGATTACACTTGCTCTCTAATCTCGGAAATTCCAACCAGCAACATCACTGTGCACATGTGTCTCGGGATTCGGCTGGTATTTGTTGGTACAAATTAACACCCAAAGTGCTCAAGTCGGCATAGCTGCAGTAAAGTGATGGGTGCTCGTCAACACAGTCGGTGTTGGGTTTAGTGTGTATTTTGACGCGCATCGACATTCCGCCGCGCGACGTCTCCAGACCTTGGCAACAAACTTGGCGGTGTCTGCGTATAAGGAAAGCTGTCCAACTAGAATTCTGCTAAGTTGTGGGATTCAATAATGGGTGTATTTTGTTCCTGGTGGCTATGGAATCAAAGCCCGGCCAAGATATATTTTCTCACGTTTGTTATATGCCTTGATTTAAAAATCCGTATTTCTTACAATTTCATGGTTATGTCGGTGGCTAACCACTGTACATTAAGCAAGTTGAGGTGTGCATGCATGCGAGCCGCATAAAAAATACTCTATCCGAACCTCTAGTACTAGCAACCGGAGGCTATAAAAAGCAAAATGTCACGAGTAGGCACGCTATTCTGGTTCCGACTGCCTCTCGCAACGATGGTTTGCTCGAAAGGGTCAACTTCATTATATCCGGCTCTTACGACCCGACTGGTATCACCAGCCTATACAGCACGTATCCTTTCCTTTGGCGGAGTTATTTTCGCTGTATCCTAATCAGAGAATATAAATAGCTAGCATACCCTCCCAGAAATGTACTGATTTGTTTTTTTTTATCCTGTTCAGCACTCGCTCCCTTTGCTCTCCCCATACACATTCCTTTACAGTCTTTTAATCTCGGGCTTCGGTCATTTACACTCTTTACGACATACAACGCTCCCTTTCAACGAATACATCTACATACCAAAATGAAGTTCTCATTTGTTATCCTCGGAGCCCTCGCCTTCATCGGAACTGCATCCGCTAACGTCGTATGCAATACACAATGCACAAAAATGAAGTGCTTCTCGGCTTGGTGTACACAGAAAGGCTATGGTGGGTCAACCGTGCACACTTATGAATGGTGACATATTAACGGGACTTGGCCACAGTGAAAACTGTCACAGTGACTGCAAAGAGCGCAGGAGATGGAGGAGACGCAGGTGGAAAGGGCGGAACAGTGACTAAGACATGTACGAAGACTGTTACAGGTGATGCGGCAAAGACGACGGAGGCGGCTGGTGGAAAGGGGGCCGAGGTCAAGACCGTCACAGTTACCGCTGCGAGCCCGGACGACGAACCTGAGACTGTCACCAAAGTTGTCACGAAGACTTGCACGAAAACAGTCACAAAGACTGTTACTGCTAATGGCGGCGGCGGCGGCTATTACTAAGCAGCGGGTTGCATAGCAAAATTGCGAGAGCGATACGATATTGCAAATCTTGTTTGGGGTCTCTACCGACGGAGAAGCTAAGTTATCGGAGATATATTACATTATACTTGTTCTTGTCAGTATTTTCTCTATGTTTTCATATTTAGGGTCTCTTCGGTGTTTTGGGGTATATATATATAACTTATGATTTATGAGATTCCAAGGGCTTCTTTTCCACACTCACTTTATCTACTCGTAGCTTTGGTCTTAAACAATGGCGAAGAAGTAAATACCGTGCAGTCTAGATCTATCCGAAGATTTGGTTATTTCTCCATCTAGTTGGAATTCAAGACTATCTCAGCCTCTCCCTTATGTTGCAAATTCTACAGCTGCGCATGCGTTGGGGCGGTTGTATTTTGCTTCCGCTTGAGCTCGAAATATTCGGAATAAAACTGTTTTCAAATCCCCCTTTATTTTTGCCAAATTAATTGGCCTATGATTTTTACACATAGGTATTTAGAAGCTAAAACTTCGACTTCAGTTTTGAAATTCCGGAAACCATTATGCATCATGGCTTATGTGGCTTGCCACATCTGCAGGTCAATGCGTTGACATGGCATTTGCATTATATGCATATCTGTTAGCTAATTCGGAGAATATGGTATTCTGTTCTGAATCGTGGCGCTCTGTCACGATGGCAGATGTCGACATTGGGTCTGAGCACTGAGCCCTTGATCCCATGTTTAGCCCGATCGGAGAGGCCGATGTCTTGTAGAGGAAATTTATTCCAAACAGAGGTGGCCAAGTTTAAATTTCCGACACAGCCCGGTCATTTCTTGATAACACGACAAGCTCCTAGTTCTTTCTTGCCCACTACTACCGTCAGTACTGGATACGGAATACTCCGTATGTAGTACGTGGAGGAAAGCCGTTGAATTACGGGTTAGTTCGTTTTGATCACAAGCTCATATTTTTTCGGGCCTTGCCGAACCTTGAGTCTGAGAGGAGGTCGACATGTTAGATCAGTATCCACATATCGATATCGTCCATCCGCGCAATGGAGTGGTCGGAGGTTTGGGGGTGCATTTGCCTTTAAGCTAAAAGAACATAGCCTTGCAGTGTTCTGACTACGTCAGGATCCGCGCCGTGACGGTCTTCATTTTCACATGCCGTGATAATTGAGCGACCACTCCTGAGTTAGTTCCTACGTATACCTTGATCTAACAGGAAGGAATTTACAGGAGGTCGAAGTTTGATAATTAAGGGAGCTAGTAGTTTCGCCCTCGTTACTTTCTTGGGGATAGTCAACCATTAATATGTTCTAATATTACTACTATTGACAGGCATTCCGATAGCAGTCCGCAGTCAACCCTATACAAGAAAATTTTCATATGCGAAAATGCTCAAACAATGGTCATAGTCTGAGCTTCAGCTTGTGGCGATATTAACAACGGGTGCCAGTTCTCAAGATCTTAGATCGATTAATTAATCTACGGTATACCGGTAGTCAATCGATGTGAAATCGTATACACCGCGTGCACCGTAAATCAAACACCGCTGTTTAGTTTCTAGCTATGCCATCCTTAAGTTTTAATTTGAAATACAGAAATAAGGGTTGTACTGGATGGCAAGAGTCTAGGTTTTGTTTGCAGTTTTGGAGACTATAGCTATAGAGTCAAGCCTAATGTTAAACTAAGCTCTTACAAATCTTAATATGCTCTCTGTGGGTGTAGATCGCAATACTCCGTACGACCAGGCGAATCAGGCATCCTTGAACCTTTCACTTTTAGGTTTTGAAGATCCGACATGGTGGCACCGTTGCCAAGACACCATGATCCAGGTCTCGGGAGCTGAGGAATTGCCCCTTTCGACGAAATTCTGGTCGATCACATACAAAGGTTCAACCTATCACGTGATGAGCTTGGGTTCGGTGTTATATGTTGCAGACGTGCGATTTTAGCTTGTTGGTTAGTGTCGTTTTGACCTTGTCATCGATTGAGAGGCCCGTCAAAGAGCGGAGCAGGCCCGCGCAAGCAAAATCGTTTGAAACCTCTTCATCAGGGAACATCCTTCGCTCGCTCCACAGTATCTGCCTATCGTTGCAATCGAAAACCAATATGGATCAGCATCGTCTTATTTTCCAAGGTGGTGTCCCGGTACCGGTGTTGTTACTTACTCGGGCTCGAGAGCGCAAGCGAGCACTACTACTTGTCGGAACTTCGCAACCGCGAGTGGAGGCCGGAGGAGGGTTGCAAGAAATCTTCCTGCATGTTCAGACGAATCTAGACATACTTAGGCTTTACGTAGAATTCTAGAATAACGAAGATAGGCTGCATAAGATCTCTTATTTCTGGCCAGCTGGGCAGCCTAAGTGGTAATAGTACAAGCGATGTCAACTCTGGGAAACGTCCCTCTGCATGTTTGAAAGGTGCAGAATCCAACGGAGGAAGATCGACATTTTTTAGTATCTAACCCTCATTGTTCTAGTGTTTGGCGCTATGGCCCTCTTAATTCTCGCACCAGTCCTAATATATGGCCCTACTGAGACAATATCCCGGGCTTTATTCCTGATGATGGCTTGAGAGCTGTGTTGATCGAATCGATTACTGCGACAGATTCGTCTCCATAGGAGGAGATTGGCCCACTCCACCAATGCTAGCTTATCGTTAACACGCACCACCGTTAAGGATATAAGATGTGGAGGTTTTGTATCGCCCCCTCCCAAAGGCACTGTTCTGATTCCTGTTTGAAAGCGCAACTCCAGAAGCCAGGAGTGGATTCGAAGGCGCACACAGGATCTTAAACTAGACGACATTGCAGCTACCGAAGCCAAAGCCGACACATGTACAGAACGAACCCGACCGACTGCCTTTTGCTATATTTTACTCCGCAACCGGTATCTCGACATTTTTCACCGCTCTCTATCCTTTAGCTACGGCATTTTAATCGAGTTTTATGTCGCTATCACACTAAATATTAACCTCTAATTGGTTTTGCACACCGTGTGTGTTGAGCGCATTTACCGGGATCCGTGATGAAGTTTGTCACACCTCCAAACCTACAGACGGACGCCGACAGGGAATATCTAAGGGAATTATTCCATTTATTTAAACAATTCCCACAAGACTTCGAATTCCCTCTGGAAAGAGATCCAAACTATCGAGTACCAGTAAACACATTCTATTGCTTTGTTACTGGCATAATCGTATGCGGTCTTACAACCGTTATCGTACTGTTAAGATTCTGGGCTCGCTCCAAGGTTAAGGGGTCATTTGGTCCTGATGATTGGGTTATGATACCAACATTCGTATGTTTCTAGATTCAGCGCTCTAATGCTCTATATCCATGACAATTAACGCCCTTTCTTTTTGGTTTAGCTTTGCTACTCCGCCTTCAATACTGTGAATGTATTCGGTAGGTTAAATTTCCTGTTTCCTGAAGTTTAAGGCTCCGTTTTCAAGTCTCTATATATGCTAATAAATTCGATGAAGCTGTGTTCGGAACTGGCCTTGGTTATCATTTGTACGATAATTCGAGGAAGGACATTGAAGGGTACCTGGTAGTAAGTTAATTAACCAGTTTTATAGTTGTTTTGCCGCTTGTGGCTTAATCTACATATATTTTCCGCGATACGAAGTCAGGAGGGACTTGCTAACTTCCCACTTAGGTACAATATCTTCATGTCATATTCTCATTTTCAGCGCTTCATCTTTGCAGAATCTCGATCCAACATCTCCTTCTTCGCCTCACTCCGAAATCCTCATCGTTCCAACGCCGTTACCTACATATCCTATTGGTAGTATCTTATATCTTTTGGCTCGCTGCGGTTTTAACGCAGATATTCCAGTGTGGAGTTCCGGCGACGAAAGCCTTTGATTTAAAATCGAATCTAGATGGCACGTGCATTAGTTTACATTCGACTACTAATTATGGAGTTTTCATGTCTGGTCACATCATCCTTGACGCCTTCACAATCTTCCCCCCTCTTTTCGTTCTATTCAAACTGCCGATGACGAAGGCTAAAAAGTTCAATTTGAGCTTTTTGCTAGTTTTGGGTATATTTACAATGGTAGGTTTCTACTGGATTTAAAGGGTAACTAGTCAAACTACTTGCTAATTCAGTGTACAGATATTCAGCGCCCTTAAACCTTTCGTTTTTTATAGAATCATGGTGGATTCGTTCGACATTACATGGAACGCTACTGCCGTAGCCTTCTGGGGCATTCTGGAGAGTAGCCTTGCTCTAGTTATTGCCTGCCTTCCAGCATTGAACCGAGGCATAATTAAGTTCACGAAGCTTGACAAGTTCTTTGGCAGTTCGGGCGGATCCAAGATACTTTCCAATAAGTTTCGATTTAAAGATCCAATTTACAAAGGGCATGCAAAATTCGTTCGGTACACTGCAGACGCAACTGTGCAAGATACGATGCGCAGTTATCTTGAACTTGGCCCCATGGGAAAAACAGAATCCGATGAGCGCCTACGGCGGCCCTCATCTGGTGAATTGGAGAGAAAAGGGAGCGGATCTTATCCTAGGATCACTGTCGAAAGAAGCTTCCATCTCACCGAAGAAAGAGCCTCGGTTCTCGAGCAGGCGATTGAAGATGATGCTCCGAAGACAAAAATATCTGTTGATATTACGTTACCGCCAACGGCGAGAAGATTTGGTGGCGGCAGCAGTAGTAGACGAGCCACACCGCCGTCGCCGGACGATAGCGAGGCTTTGACGAGACATACGCTCCCTTGACACAATACCTTCTTACCCTTTTCACAAAATAATTCCTTTCACTACAATATAGATTTCCATAATTGATAGAGCCTGGGTCTCATAGATAGTGATCCTTTTTTACATCGCCATATAAACTTCATGTATACATAGAATTAATTCAACGAGGCGTATATACCGGATTACTTCATGGAATATGTCCTCCGATTTTCATCTAAGAGCCCTAAGATATTGGTTAGGAATGGTGCAGTAAGTCCTCAATGGTTTCAGAGCGGTGGTTCCGAAGCTATAAAGGTCAGACTTTAGACCATGGCGGTCATAGCAGGCTGCAGCCGAACACTATATCGGGGTCGGCGGTCGGACCTCGCAACGACAGGTATCATGTGCTAAGGAGCATGGGGGGTCTCGAGGCGAGTCGCAGGGATTAACCCAACCTTTGGCTTGACAAATCTAAATGTAAGCACAACAACCTGGTAATGTATCACCTTCGCGCACATCGTCCTAAGATAACCTTTGGCTCCACCTCGAATGCCAGAAGCTGATGTAAATGCATATCTGTTTTTGAAAGTTCACCATATCACCACATTGTATCATATAACTCATTTGTATAGGTACGTATCCTCTATAACTAAACCGCAATCTTTTCCGCCTCAATACGCCCAAACGGCCGAAATTGGGTATTCCTTTTCGATATCCTAATTCCGTTTGCAGGGCTGCATACTCACAGTAAGCAGGTTCGTTGCTATCGGCTAGCTAGGCTCACGTGCTCTGTTATCGACACGCCGATCTCTAAGAGAAGTGTGATATCTAGAAGGAAAAATATGGATCATTAATTGTTATCGTTCATGTCATTAAAACTTTGGGAGATTCTGCCCTGTAACCTTTTCCAAAAATCTCTTTCGTTTGTAATGTTCTTGTTTTCATTCTCCAGTGCTTCAACTCTCAGCTTGAGGGTAGCATTTTCTGATTTGAGTTTTTCTATCTCCGAGTATGCAACTCGGGATTCTTCTTTGCCCACCTCTTTTTCCAATTTCGATAACTCCTCGATCCTTGCCTGGACGTCATCTAGGCCTTCCGCCCACCGAGTAACTCCTGCCCGTAATCCTTGAATATCTTTGTGAATTTGATTCCAACAAACAGTACCCGGTGAGTCTGGTGCGCCATCAATAGCCATTGCCGAAAACGAACCAAAGCCGGCGAGGTTATCGACGCTCCTGGAGTGTGGCAGGGCTGGGATTTGTGTGGGAACTGAAGTGGGTGGGGAGACTGCTAAAGCGTTTCGAACGTTTCTATCGGCTATGAATGCGCTGAAAGGTGGTAATTTGGTGAGTGTTGTTGGTATTGGGTATCTAAAGGCAGTCGCTTCTTCTAGGGCCGACGATGACCTTCTATTGAGGGCAAACTGTCGGTTAGATTCCACTGGACTTGGTATGATACCGCCCTCGATAGTTTCCGTCGGGGATTGTTGGGAAATATCACCCTCCTGCTTGAGGCCGACAACGTCCGGGTTGTCATCAATACGAATAGCTCTTAAGCGTCTGGCTTTAATAAGCCTCATGATTGTATCATAATCTGGCTGACTAATTGAAGCAATCGACACCTTCGGCTGTTTAGGATCATCCGACTTGAAGACATATTGGAAGGGAGCGCGGCTACGGTGGGTGTTGGTAATTTCTTTTGGGTCCACTTGCTCCCTATGCTGTTCGTCTAAGGTTGATTGCGTAAGCTCTATTGAAGCCTAAGGTTAGAAGGTGCAGATATATCACTTACAAATAAGGTCCCGGAGCGCTGTGCGTATAGTTTCGATCCTTTGGGCTTTGCGGTCCATAGTACTAGTAATATAGATCAAGTTCTGATGTTTTCAATACAACATTCTTGTTTGAGAAATATTTTAGTGCCGAGTTGCTCTGAAGGACTTATGGGCTGTGGGGCCCGGTACTATCCTTTTATAAACGTATGTTGTTGGACGTGGGAACTAAATGGAAACGTAGTCTCATCGTAATGGAAACGAACCTTCGCGAATCATTCTAGAAACCGTCAAACGATTTTGGCGGTACCTTGGCAATGACATGGCGCCTTCCTCCGCCCTTCTTTTTTTTTTTTTTGCTTCGTCGAGAATACGCCAGTTAATCATCAAACAAGATGAGGTGAAAATTTTGCTCAGACATTGTGATCAATGAAGAGTTCCGGAATTGTTGTCGGTGCATATGGAGGTATTTTTAATCCAGGTTTTGAGCGTGCTGTATGGGCGAGATATGTGACGCGGTCCAGATTTTGCAGATTGATATGAAACTTCTGCCCAGCACGAGATACTTTGGTTTAGAACAGCTCATCACATCCATTAAGCGATCGCTAGTCACGCCTTGCATATGCATGCGAGTTTCCCCTAGTTAGTCAGCCTTGTTTTAAATTAAATTTCGACTGGTTGTTCTATGCTGTGTGGTATTTTGAGAGGGAAAATGTGTTGCTATCTCTCCCGTTGTATAAACAAGTGTTCCCGAATGCATAGTACTAAGTGTATACTCGACCGCAGATGTTCATCCGGATGCATCTATGCCACCCCACCTTGACTGCATTCCCTCCCATAAGCTTTCACTTTTTATAGCTCTTTAAAAACATGTAAACACAATTGAAGCCGGAATATACAAACCAGATAAATATCAGGATATAGGTTTTGAGGCTACTAAAAACGGGTACCAAAAACTTAGACTACTCTTCGGTAGCTCTAGCTCTTTCAAGACTCTATCAGTTCCAGCTTCGACTCTTTGTTACAATAACCTAAATCTAGTAACAGTCATTCCGCCAAATTTGAAACTGCATAAGAGCTGCATAAATCTAAGAACTATATCGGGTTCCATATTTGATTGCTAGACATAAGAGTCCTGGTACCTGCGTTGCTCAGCGCTGTCGGTGAGGGGTCTACCAATTTTCCCTCCGTCTTGGGGCGGGATATTCTGGTCAACAGCACTTGGATGGAAGTTCCACCCGGTTGGTCAAGGATCCTTTTCCGGAGGCGAAAGCCCCAAAATCAGCAGAGGTTGACGCAATGGTTGCAGCGAGTATATCCCTCTCTACCTTCGAATACTCACTATGGCTTTTCAGCTCGGTTTTATACACCAAAAATACCCAACCCGATTGAATCGATGTAGCCTAGAAATGTAAATTAGGGACTTTTAGGTTGAAAACAGGTCGCATTGACTGACGAGTTTCATCTATATCCTCCGGCTCCCTTTATCCCGCTTGATCTCAAAGGACACAGATCCGGTATCTTGAACCTGGTAGGGGTCTGGACTTTGGGTGCGGCGTGGCCAATGGGAGATAGCACCAACGCCTCAACGCAAGTGTTACCCATGTTTGGCAACGTTGGCAATGTCGCCCAGCATTTAGCCAGAATGGCCAGCAGGTGGGGAGTTATATATGATTCGGAGTAACCTGTCTCCTCTGAACTTTCTTTCGTCTCAGGTATCGTCTTTCAAATTCTTAGAACGCCCTGCAGTTGCTTTTTGACTAGCAACTCGCTTGACCGTGGAGTTAGATTTCAGCTGGTAGTGTATATCGAGATCTGTGACCCCAGCTGTCAGCTGTCACTCTTCCTTCGAAGTAAATTCGACGTGGGAATCTTTTGGAGGCTCGGCAACAGATTGGGTTTCCAGTAGTAATGTCTTTGAAACAGGTATGAAGTGTGTTATCTAAGCTACTGAACGATAACTAATTACAGAAATAAGGAAATCGAAACATGGGTGCAAGCCCTTGAGCTTTGCGATCTAGACCCGCCAGATCATGTCGCAGCACTTGCGAAATTCGAATCAATCGGCGACAGTGCGAAAGTTTTGTTCAATATCGGTATCCTCCAGGCGACTCTTGGCGAGCATGAGAAAGCTGTAAGTATTGAGCGGGGATGCCGTGGGGCTATCACAAGGCCCAGAAGAGCAGTGGGATTAACTCGTGTACTGGTATTAGGTTAGCGTCTACCATCGCGCAATAGATCTGGATAATTACCTCGCCGTCGCTTATTTCCAGCTCGGAGTTTCAAACTTTCTTCTCAGTGACTTCGCAGAAGCCGCAAACAACTTTAACGATGCTTTACTATACCTACGGGGCAACCATTCCATAAATTATGAGCAGCTTGGATTAAAGTTCTGCCTCTACTCGTGCGAGGTCTTATTCAATCGTGGACTCTGTCGCTTGTACTCCTCAAATGGGGTAGACGATGAGGAACATAGAAATGGCATGGAGGATCTTGGCTTTGCGGCGAAAGAGAAACAAATTGAGGCTCATGATGTTATTGATGAAGCAATCGCGGAAGGGGCTGATGTAAGCCTCATTTATGAACCTGTGATCTTTCAGTACATTTTACTAACATCTGAATAGCGCTTCACAGTATTCTCAGTACCCGCTGGGACTCTCTTCAGGCCTAGCGGTATCAAAATGAAGAATTACAAGACGAAGGACTATCTAGGTGAAGCTAGGGTAGTAGCATCGGTAGATTCTTCGAACATGCATACTGGTTTTGATGGTGTTGAGAAGAACAAGCCGCTCATTGAGGAACGGCCAGAGGAGGTTCAGTCATACGCGGCAACCAATTTGGTTATTCCGGACAGAAGTTCCAAGATTTCCACAATACCTGGTAGAGACCCAATCGGAAACGATCTTGCTTTCTCGCCACCTGCTTCTTCACCGCCTACTTCTGCGCTCCCACAAATCCCGAATTCCGCTGGCACCCAAATCCCAACAACTCTCCCACCCCCAGCCGTTAACAGGATCCGAGATAGCGTGGTCACTTTTCGCAGCTCTAGCTTCGATGGAGGGTACCGCCAATCTATGTCTCTTGAAAACCTACCACTGGTTGACATGACACAGGTAATAAAGCCGCCAAAAGCTCTACTAAGTAGCTAAACGTCATATTAACAGTCCTTTAGGTCAAAGTTAAGATCCATCATAATAGAGACAATAAAATGAGATTAATGCTCATGTCTCCGGATGTCGATCTTGCTGAATTCCACGCACGCGTTCGAGAAAAACTAAACTTGTCAGGAAAATATGAAATTGAGATCAAAGACGAAACCGATAAAATCGCTATAGTGGATAAAGAGGATCTTGACGCTGCGATTATTACAAGCAAGGATGCTGCGCGTATTTCAAGGTCGACGATTGGAAAACTCGAGGTACGTCGCAAACTCACTCTAGAGAGAGTCACGAAACATGCCGCTAATAGCACTCATCTAGATTTGGGTGTCGGAATAAAACACCTACCAACCCCGCGACCGAAGCGAAACTGGCTCCATCGCAAGGGTTTAGGGTCGGTAGCACCTTTCATGAAAGTGTTCTGTATCTTCTACGTACAAATTTGGTCACCTGTTCTTCTTCGTTATTTTCGATTATCTCTCGTGGAGTTATTGATATGTAGCGTTCCGGTTGTTTTGTTGCGAATTCAAGATATATGGGTTTTTACCGTCCATGCATGCCACTCAAATGCACATTTTTCAGATTGTCAGGCAACTAAATCCGAGAATTCCCTGTCTGGCTTAGGTTGTTACAAGCGGCGCTATATACTGCGAAGCTTTGAAGGCCGAGACTAGAAATCCGCCTCGGCATGAATTACCCGGCTTCAAGGTAGAGTTTTAATGTGAATATCAAGATTTGAAGTCCTCCTAAGGATTTGAGTGTGTGTGCTAGGGCTAAATATTAAAACGAAGGTCGCGAGAAGCTTGTTCTAACATTCGAGCGACTAGATTGTTTACGAATATAATTAATCGTGTTAGAATACATACAAACTTCTGCCGATAGCTAGCTATGATGCAAGTGTTCCTTTTAGTTTCTCTATTTCCAACCGGTTGAGTCGGATAGGTTTATTCTTAACGGAAACCGGGCTACGGATGTGTATGATTTCATGATCTGAACTAAAGTTGTGAATCTTAAATTTCTTTCATCCCGACAGGTACGGGCTATCAGATCTGAGTAGCACTTTGGTCTCAGTCGTCAATTATCATCAATATATTTCAATATGTTAACCAAGAACTCCGGGCCGGATATCGGATGTGTACCCATATTCTTTTCGGGGGGCGCCCAAATGACTCTCGAAAGTGTTTTCAGACATAACTGAGAAACGCCAAAGTGATCGCTCGTGCTCGCGCTTCGCAATAGCCAACCGCAAAAGTGGTATATGCGCACGTGGGCATGCGCGCGACATGTGAAAATTCTAGGATTACCGTTGGTTTTAGCATCCAGTTGATGCCGTTTTCCTCTTCCGTCGGCAAGAAGTTCGTAATTACGTAATATGGATACAAGGGCATTATCATATCTGGAGAAGGCAAATAAGTACTTAAGTATTTATAATAAAATTCAGTTTGATACTTGTACATAATACGCCTAGATCCCATTCCCTCCGAAATCGAGTCGAATTCGGGTTAACTGGATGTACACGCAGATGCATAATATCAATCAGTGTCCTTACGTTTGCGTAGAGCCCCACCCCTAGTACTGAGTTCAGTGGTAGGTATCGATAAGTCCCTATTGTAATCTATGTTGATTAATATACTGGGGAGTATTTAGGTTCAGGGCTACGACTTGTCATTGTTAAGTACTTAAGTATGTACGTGTGTTTGTCTCAGACTAGCATCCAAACCTGCAGGCTGACTGGACCATGGGTTTCATCTAAATAAGGTTGCTCGTGCGCCGTAGTTTCGCTAATAAGTGACCGGGAACGGGGACGAGGGACGGGGTGGAGCCGAACGCTTCTGTCCTATCTCGAGGTCCTAGCTCGTTTCTTGATGGATATATAACGTTATAGCCCTTTAACACAATTAATTAACATCTCTGAGTTTGGCCATCAGCTTACGGGTCCAAGTCAAGAGCTAGGTTGAATAGGTATATACCCGCATTCAAACCGGGGCGAGTTATTCATGGGTGTATACCTAGTCAAGTGCTGGTGTTGAGGAACCAGTATGTGTGTATCTTTGTTAATTCCGGTCTCAGAAACATGGTGGCCACCGGTGGTCTATTGGGGTAATACAATTTGTTATCCGATTTGGTGAGTAGGTTAGTGGTTAAGTCTTAGTCTCGGTCCCAGAGTGCCCGTCGGGCCGCATGTGTGTTAAGTAGATACTACACGACTAAGGACAAAATTTTAAACTAACAGGTTTAGGGTACTAAAATTAACTGGTAGTTTATTTCCCCGCTATCGATATCTACCGACTACTTATCCCAATCGTGGTATCGCAATATTTGGAATTAGATATTAGGCACAAGAAGTATCAGGCTTTACGTTGGCTGATTAAGACTTGAAGACGGGAGAGCGTTCTGACCATAGCTACTGGCACCGTTTGGTCGAAAGTATTGAAACTCCTAAATTGCAGCAATTTTGTGTCATGATTAGTGTGGCCAAGCAGCCCGCTAAGGGCCTTGACATGCACAGGGGTTCGATATCGGGCTTCCATGGCTGCACAAGCGAGGAAACTTTAAAGACATCATCCAATAAAAGCGGCCCAAATCATTTGCAGGGACCAATCAGTCGGGACGATGGGCTTCTTGCTTTTCCATTCGATGTCTTGCTCGCCTCCTTTTTCCCGTGCGGGCTTCACTGTATCTAGTTTTCTTTACCTGAAAGTATTCAGATCTGCGGATAGAAAGGGATATTTTGTGCATGAATACGACGTGTATCTGGTGTGACCGTGGGATTTCCAAAATTGTGAACACTTATGTAAATGGCTGTATAGTCGACTCCCCGCGGAACTGCGAGACGGGATATTCTCATGCAGACAAGGGGATACAAATCAGCGAACGTGAGCAATCTGCAAAGTTTGAAGAATCGGCCGCGGCGCGATCTTGCTGCTTGTACCTTGTGCATCGTGGATCGGAGCAGCCTCATTGACCCTTGGCTCTACAGCTGTACAGGTACAGTCTACAGCCGTGGCCGACCGTTTCCTCCCTATTAAGCACACGTGCACAGCGTGAGGGAGACTGTATATAGGAGATGGTCCAAGTGCGCCATGTATGCATATATGCATATGCTCACGAGTCTAAAAGTCTATCTTCAGATACCCACACGGATCCGGCAGATTCGATACGCTGGTGGGGCTCCGACACGGCCCTTGCAAGTATGGATGCCAATGCATTGTAGTGCGGGTCGGGCTTGGGCGGTGTTTCCCGCCCGGGGAAAACGAAAGCGTCGAAACTGGACGCTCAGACGACATAATTGGGCAAGCTTGTTGCCTAGGCGGAGAGGAAGCAAGGGCCTGAAAAAAACCGTGATCCGGGGTCCAGACTCCTTAGCTGAGGCCTCCTCCATATCATTGAGGCCCATGATCTGAGTATTTCTTCCCTCGCTTTCTCCTTTCCCCCCCAAAAGTTTCTTTCTTCCGGCCTTAATATTTCCAAGGGGCCGGTTCGCGGATCGGATCATGGGAGCGGAAGGCGGCAGCCAAACAAGTCGCCAATGCAACACCTAACAACACCCATATCTCTCGGGTCTCAAGCTGGTTCCAGTTATCTACGTTTTCCCCAGGATGAGACCACCGAATCCACAAACGGAGATAGATAGAGAATATCTCAGGAGCCTTTTCTATCTATTCAAAAATCTCCCGCACGATTTCGAATTTCCTCTTGTTGTCGACAAAAATTACATACCGCCAAGCAATTCTCTTTATTGTTTTATTATCGGGGCGGTGGCTTGCTCTATTACGATTCCTATAGTATGTCTCCGGCTATGGGTCCGTTATAGGACAGGATTTGGGGGTGATGATTGGGTTATGGTACCGGCTCTTGTGCGTATTTGGTGCGACCTTACGACTGCTACGACCCGTTCGCTCACGAGGTTTCGCCACACTAGATTTCGTATTGTGTCTTCAGCGCGGTTAATGCAGTTGGTACGTCGTAAATAATTTTCCTCACTCATCGCTTTGTCCAGTTTATATATTTATTTTCTTTTGGGGGTTTAATTTAGCTGTGTGGGGTACTGGTATGGGGTATCATGTCTACGACTTGTCGAGAGAGGATATTCATAATTTTATCGTCGTAAGTATCCCGATCAGGATTGCTCGATATTCCCCTTAGATCAGGATAGCGAACCCACGGGTCGAAAGCTATGGCCTAATATATGTGGGTTATGAGGAGATCCGCTAGAATCCATTAATTCGTCGATTGAGTAGACTTACATAACATATTTAGATAAAGTACATACACGTAAACTTTTGGTTTGCCATTCTACATTTCTGCCGCCTTTCCGTCCTCCATCTTCTTCTTCGTCTCACGCCAGTGCAGTTGACCCTCCACCGCCGGTACTTATTATCTGTCATCTGGGTATCATGGCTATACCTTGTGGTATGCCTGCTCTGTCACACCTTCGAATGCGGATTGCCCCTAAGCATGTCATTCGAGCTACAATCTAGTTTAGACGGTACCTGCATCGGTGCTGTATCTCTGTCACTTTATGGGGGGCTCATCGTCGGCCATATACTTCTCGACGTGTTCACCATTCTTCCCCCACTTATAATTCTCTGGACCCTTCCAATGTCGACGGCCAAAAAGTTTAACCTCGTTCTCCTTCTCGTTCTCGGCGTTTTTACCATTTTATGCAGTTTACTTCGAATTTTCCTGTTTTACAACATCATGGTGGGATCTTATGATATTACTTGGAATGCTACCGATGTTGCTTTCTGGAGTATGTTCGAATGTAGCCTGGCTTGCATTATCGCCTGTCTACCGGCCCTCAACCATCTCATCGTCAAATTTCTAAAGAAGTTCACAAGGTCCAACACGAAGAGTGCCGACTCTAAACCGCCGCCGAATAACCTAGGAACCATCCGGCTTCCCATGCAACAGCCAGAGGCATATCAAAGATCGGTTATCTCAAGTGGGTACGGGAGGTTTCTGAAACATTGGGCGAGCGCGTCGAGGACTGGATCGGAATCTAGCGGCGAAGCGCAGGCGAGGTGGGGCTCGAGGTCTGGGAGTTGGACAGCATCTAGTAGCAATCCGAGTACCAATAACTCTTCAGTTATGGAAACTACGGTTTATATAGTTGACGACATGCCTTCGGACATAGAAGAGGAGGGAGAAGACCTCAACGACATGCACACCACCGGCTTAGGTTCCACGAGCATCCACCAATGTGACCCAACCGGTCATATACCATCCAATCCGAAAGAAACGGATGCATCAGGAAATGTTTGAGCTCATGATGATGTATCAATCGGATATTTATTTCCTTTCTCTATCCATGAGTTTGATCAATTTATTGCAATTGCATATTGTTTGGAGAATGGAGTTTGGTTACGACATTGCTGGAGTTAAATGGCTATTGCAAATATCCTTCTTTCAGCATAGCTCTGCGGTTATCGAAGGCCGGATAGCTTTTATCCTCCTTCACTTTTTTTTTTTTTTTTTTTTTTTTTTTTTCGGCGGTTTTGGCCATTTCTTTCAGCATATACATAGCTAGTACTTTAAAGCTTTAATACACTTATTCTTATTAATATCTGAACAAACTTAGCAAATCCATTGCAGCAAATGCATCGCAACGAATTCTAGAGGTCCAAATCTTGAATATTAGGACGCATGTTTCGTTTACCTCGCGACGTAGAGAGAGCAAGCAGCAAGGGAGCGATTTAATTCCTACCTTTTTTGATGTTTAAACAGAGTTACAAGGGCTGAGGGGTGCCCGAGTCACGTGTTGAATTGAGGGATAGACTTTAGCACAAGAGAATGCTCGAAACTTCGAAATATTTCCATATGCCTAAGTGGTTTGTGTTTCGAAACTTTGCATGTTTATTCATCGAAGCTGCCACAAACTTTGAGAAGTTGTCTAAGGAGGCGGGGCTGATAGAAACTTGGTCTGCATGTGTTGCAGCTGGACACTTCCAGCTTGTCCGCGACATCCGTTATCCGTTTCGAAGATTTCTACTATACCTAGCTATTGTGAAGATACTACAAGGCTTCGGTTTTTATATAAATCTGCCGAGTACTGATGCTTGGCGATGATATATTTGTCATTTTTGTTCAGCCGGGATGCCTGAGGCTCCCAAAAATCGGCCCAGCCTCAGGATCTTAGGACCTGAAGGAATACCTTATCGCAGGGCTTTCAGGTTGCAAGGCTGGCAAAGTCGGACCGATATAAGTTAACTTGAAATCCCATGTTGATATCGGGGCGGCTCACAAGGATACTCAATGCTAGGACTGAAACTGACTTTATCGAACCTCGCTCTCGAGATCTCTGCCAGGTCTTATACTCTAGACTCTTCAACTATTTAACTGCAGATCTTAAGATCTTCGTTAGTATTGCCTTCTGCGCAATAGTATTCGGAAACCCCGCCATGTCCCTATTCGTCTTGGCAGAAGCCGCCGCCGCCGTCCTAACAGCACCAGTTACTGTAAGGAACGATCCATATATGCATGTGGGCGTTAAAACACCAGCCCGCTTTATATAATAGGTACGAGGCTAATGTAGAACAAAGATTTCGCTAGTAGCGGCTGCTACCTCAGCAGCCGTTTATAACGCCTGCGCAGCGACGCCAGCTCCGACCCTACGTCCAAACGAAGACGCTAGCAAGAAGCTTGAGGTGACTATCGTGAATGAAAAGGACAAGGCAGAAAAACGTCGCCACGAGGAGATGGTTTTTGAGGAGGAAAGGGAAATACAGACTATAAGAAGCCTTATCAGTCAGTATGGTCCGTCAAGCTACCCGCACGAGCATCCGTTAAGGGTTTTATGTTTAGGTATGATGATAATTCTTGAAATGAATGCTTCAATATTGCGATGTTGATATTTTAACAAATTTCTAATAGACGGCGGCGGAGTCCGGGGTTTATCTTCTCTTCTGATCATCAAGCGTATCATGCAGCAAGTCGCCCCTAGTGTCAAGAATCCAAGACCCTGCGATTACTTTGATATGATTAGTGGCACGAGCACCGGTGGAATTGTCGCGGTAATGCTAGGCCGACTACAAATGAGTATCGACGAGTGCATTCAAGCATATAGAGAAATGGCAAAGGAGATATTTGGAATAGATAAGTTGGGGCAATTGGTCAGGTTTGGCGCGACAAAAGCAAGATTTGATGCCGAAGTTCTAGAGAGGGTTATCAAAAAGTATGCCGGGAACAAGGGGATGGTAAATTACTATCCAAATGCATGCAAGGTGTAAGTTTGTGAACCTCGCGTTTAACGGTACGATTTAAAGACAGGGGCTGATGTTTAAGCAATGAAATAGCTTTTTAGTCGCTGTTCAAACTCAAAATATTGACGGTGCACCTAAACTCTTCCGAACGTGGGGTCAGAAGGCCGTGAAAGAACAGGTACGGATATGGGAGGCTGTTAGAGCGACTTCTGCTGCGCCGACGTTTTTTAACCCGATCGCTGTTAACGGAATTCAATACTCTGATGGAGGTACGTGTCTTTCTTGCTTTCTTACTCTCCCCTTCAACCAATCCTTTGGGCAATCTGTGCCCCATATGTATCCTGAACAACGACCCGAAAATGGCTGATAAGCTTAAAAACTTAGGGCTCGGCTACAATAACCCAGCAATGCTTACCTACCTCGAAGTTGTTCAAACCTACGGCAAAAGTTTTCCTATAAAATGCTTCATTAGCGTTGGAACGGGGTCTTCGCCAAACGTCCAGATCCGAGACAACGAAGGCTTAGGTACATACGCCATAGACCTCCTGAAATTCCTCAAAAACCTAGCAGCAAATACTCAGAGGGCGCATCATGAAGTTAAGGAACTGTTGCAGTTTTCTAACAACTACTTCCGATTCGAGGTCGGAAATGATCTGGGGTCACGGGTTGGAATGGATCGGCATGATCTACTAGGAGTAGTAGAGAGCGAGACAGAGGATTATCTGAACTCGTATGATGGGAAAGATACCGTGCGGCGAGTAGCTGGTGCCATGAAAGCAGCTGCTCGAGAAAAGGTACCTAGGCATCTACGGCCGATAGACGATGATTCTAGCTATGGATTCGCACACTAGCCTCTACAGAATGCTTAGTTTTAATAAAATTATATCCTAGCTAAGCAGTTGCGATAAAGACCATCAGGTTCTCTCTCTCTCGATGGGCTAAATTGTAATAATGTACGAGTATACGAGTTGGACTCGCAACCGTCTAACAACTTATAGATCTATAGAATATCCGCACTTTAGTAACTCGTACGACCGAAAATTCGAATGCTAGACCTGGGAGTCTCGAGGAGTTTACCTTAGGGCTTCGTGGAGATAACTATATATGAGGGAAAATTTTAGATTAATATCCGTCCACTCTGTGGATACCTATTGGGTAGTAATCAGAAAGATTGATCAAGTAGGGCTCGTCAAACCGCACCCAACGAGCGTGCATTTAGCATTTGAACTTTCAAGTTTCAGGGGTCGTGGAAAAGGAAGAAGTGGGTTTGGAGTCTATGTATCTCGGGAGAGGATAGGATCACATCGAAATTGTTACCCACCTAGCTACGATGCGTAGCTTAGAGGACCTTCTGGCTGAATGGCAAAGTCCGGGAGCCTAGCTAGAGGATCTTCGCGAGATGAGTCTGTCGTTATTATGTTGGATGAGCGGGTGAATTCGTGAAGGAGCCATTGGGGCGATGTATTCCCGTGCCAGAATATAATTGCAAGACGGAGTTGGTCGCGTAAAACCAAAATCAATGTGGCTAGGTGTAAGGGGAACTACGGGTGTCTGAGACTGGTTGGTTGTATTCCTGAGGCACTGGACAGCGAGTTGGCTAGCCAGCTTAGGGGATCGTGTCCCAAATGCATTAATTTTTTGATGGCTCAAAGGATCCTAGGAGTATCCTCTACCCTAGACGGATGGGCCCCGCCGCAAAATATATCGAGTAGTGCTAGCATGCTTCTCTGTGTCTCAGCGTGGCTAACACTTCCAACATGCTGGGGCAACTTGAATATTTGGTCGCTACCTTAGCCCCACGCCTATTGGGGACATCATGTTGTACGTGTGCAACATGGTTTACCATTTCATTCTGCATAATATAATTCGGTTGGATGCGCTACACTGCCGCAAAGCCATCGCAATTCATATGTTAGGCTAAGCCAACGGAGGCCGGCGCGGCAAATGCAAATGCAAACCTAACTCAAAATTACATAGCCCCGAACTGTGCTTAATTTGATTCCTGTCCGAGCTTAATGTTGGGCCGTGCTAATCAGATGACAGTGAACTACTCGACATTCATGGTTCCAACACCTTGATATCATCTTCGCCACGGCTCCGGTCTTTGTCGACATGTTTCACAAAACGTAGTAACGCATGGGATAGATTTTTAGAGACTAAACTTTGCGACGTTACAACTAAGTTTCAAGAAATACCTCTCAGATGAGATTTACGAAAGGTTTAAGGCCGGAAGAGCCTTAAGGATAGGCACCGAAGTAGCAAGGAGAAGTGATATTTGGCTAGTTGGAAACCCGTCGGTATAGTTAAGTATTCACGCCACTGAACTAAATGTCGCCTCGCTCTGCTCCTTGAAACTCTAGTTTAGTTTGACGTTAGAATGCAAAAGGATACATGCAGCATAACATAGTTAGCGTACGGCGCTACCAATCTTCGGACAGTGAAGTTATCATGGCTGAGTCCGTACTAGCGTTCTTGTTTCGTATAGGAGGTTGATTTGGGGCTTTTCAGAATCTTAGGATCTTCGTTGGTATGCAATTGGTATGTAACATTTAATGGTATTTTAAATTTTGGGCAAATGAATGGTAACATAGCTGGGTAAATGTTTGTACAATTGTGTCGCCGTTAGGAAACCACTCCGCCGAATGTAAACCTTCCAACTTTCGTGTTGCATTTTGATCAATTCACCCAGGTGTCTATTCATTCAGACGTCCACTGATGGTGAGGGTTTCAGATATGCGGATGAGTTGTGGAGAACGTGTAGACTCGCTGATTTGTATTGTTGTAGACGTAGAAATGCATGAAGTCATTGATTTGGGCTCCGTCATTGAGCACTCGTGTGTATATAAGTGGCGCATATTGAGAGGTAGCCCACGATCTGCACCCATTTCTCATCAAAGGCACCGATATACATCAGCAGAATTTAAAACTTTTGCATACTATTCTCTTGTATTGTGACGTTTTCTCTTCTTTGTGATAGTTCGTTTGTATCTTAATTATAGAAGCCCATTCGTCGATGAGGCAGGAGAATTCTAGTCCAATGTATGTTACCGATTGACAATCGAAGGCTTCTGCTACTCCCCTTCTTATTGAGACTGCAGCTGCAGTACTGGAAAATAACTAATGTAGGCTACCAGTCCAAGCTTAAAGACTTCTATGGCCCGGCACAAAATGATTCGGAGCAAAATCTTTTCATTTTGCATCGTGCTATTCTATATTCTCGGCCCAAGCGTCACCAATGGGTTAACTATCAATCCATCTATTCACGGATCCGCCACTTCGATACTCAACCAGACTGTCCATGGTGATGGGGATAAGGCTTATGTTGATGGCACGGCCCCACATTACCCTAGAGAAGAATCAACCTGTTCCTCGGCAACGAACCCTGGTAGCGAAAGTTCGTTGAAGGAATGTAATGGGCAGGTTCCCAGGCGGGGACGGATCCCCAGCAATCTAGAGGGTATCCATAACTCCAAGTTTGTGAGCAATGCCGAAGTACCTAGAAACTCTAGTATGACGAATAAACTCCAAAAGAGAACGAAATACAAAGACCGCGAGCGTTTCAAAGTAGGCCGGAAAGATAAACCGAAAAAAGACCCCAAGGGGGGTTCCAAGGGGGGTTCCAAGAAGGTTCCTAAAAAGGAACTCAAAAAAGACCCAAAGAAGGATGGAGGGAGAAAGTTCAATGAAAAAGACCTTGTTAAAAACTTGATGGAGTTGGACCCTGGTTTTGTTGATCTCGACAGGACCGTGAATGAGGAAGAAGACAATTATTTTGCGGAATACGAGGCCAGTGACGACGAGAACTATGATGATTTTGATTATGTTGGCTCGGAAGATGAAGAACTATATGAGCTCGCGATAAAGAGAGCTCGCTCCACCCTTATCCCAATGATGCAAAGGCGTACTGATCTATTACGTGATTTATCCAGCATCTTCATTCGCCGATCTGAAGTTCTTAACCACCACCCTACATCATCCATCCTTAAGGCTATGGGATTGTCCGAAAAGATATTCTCTCCGGATTCCGCTACCTTTGTTGGAATAAATTTGGAATTAGAACACGAAGACGCTGTTTTACTACAAGCAATGGTGTCCTTGTCCCAAAAGCATCTTGTACTCGATTGGAGCGACGACGAAACAATAGTCGACGGTCTCGCTCACTGGATGTACTTCTGCTGGAGATCGGGATTTTTGGGTGGGACACCCGGGGGCGAATTTCACGCCAATCAAGTTCCTCGGAGCCCGGGGGCGCCGCTGGAATATATCACTATCAACAATATCGTGAATAAAAGGACCATTACGGTGTTGAGCCGTGTATCAGAGCTTCCGGGTCGGAGGCTAAAGAATTATCGGGACCCGGAACAGAAGAGAACAAGGAATGCCTACTTTTTTGATACGGAGATCCTCGGCAGATATCATGATGAATCAGAGGAAAAGAAGGCCATAGACGCGTTATTTGGTTCTACAGAAATAAGGGCTATTCAGGAAATGTTGGAAGGCTACCCCCAGGGCCCGGATACGACAAAATTATCTTCGATCTTTTTTGTGATAGACCACGATGCCAATAATCCTTCAGCTATGGTACTTGTACAGCTCCTACCGCAGAGTCCCGGGTCAGATACCGAGCCAGATCGATCGGTAGGGGATTTCGAGTTGGATAAGCAGCCACCCGGGATCGATCCTCGCCTTATCGTTACCCAGCACGATTCACTTCCAAAAACCCATCCTTATATACCACCATTGCCCGGAAATGGCCCATCGTATTTTGAAGCATCAGCTGAATACGTACTAAACCCCACGGAACGGTTAAACTTCCGTTTTTCCTATTCAATACTGGAAAATCATTTGGTGTTAGCCGGGCTAGACCGTCTCGGCGAGAAATTAAGTAACCACGACGCCGAGATTTCGAGCAAGATTCTTTACTCAGCTTGGACTCGCCAGGCGGGCCTCGTACCTATTCTTCGAATAACTTTTATCGGTATGAGCGCGGCGAGTAGTGCTATAGTGAAGGCGGTAGTTGGAGACGGGCAGAATGGAGTACCTCAAGGGATTATTCTCAATAGTAGTAATAACATGGCGGGCCTTATGTCTGTAGTTCAGAAACTAGAAGCCGAACAATCTAGAGAAGTAAAAATAGCGATCGCGCTAATGGAGCTGAATAAGGGAAATTTTGGCCAGAACCGACTGGTCCAACTGGCCCTTGGAATCGATGGGGACGGTGATGCCTTTCTTATCTTCACCATGGAATACAGCGAGGAACTTCAATTCGGTGGCGAAAACTTATACGGCGCGGCCAATAACCCCTTTCTAGTCGCACTAAGGAGGGGTACTCGTTTGAAAGCTGAGATGGAACTCCTGGAGCCGATCTATCAAGACGATGAACCAGGTATACGGGAGGAGACTGCAAACCCAACGCCTTCTAGTGGGGAGGAGTATCGTAAAAGTGACCTATCAGTTGGATCGAAAGATATTGCAAAATATACGTTCGTCCCAGACTTAGACAGCAAGTCATTCTGTGACGTTCCTGACCAAACGCACCCCATTATGGGCGAGGTTTTATCCTGGGACAAAAAGCTTGGAAAATTTACAGACGATAAAGCTAGTAACGGAGACGAAGTTCAGTTACTATGGAGAAAGAAAGTAGCCGCGGCCTTTGGTGGGATGAAGGTGTATTGTAGGTTCTCTCTATCGAAAAATTCTCACGAACAAGTTTTTGGTAATGATAATTCCCGCACTTTCGAATTTTTAATATCACACGATTCTGGTCACATCGTCCTACCAATGAAGTTCCCAGAATTCGACCGCAAAGTGAATCCGGAATCGACCCTTATAGATCTAGAGGATGCTATTTGGGCGTTATGGATAGCCGTTGACACGAGCGGGAGCTCTAGATCATTCCCGCAGCAATACCAGGCCAAAGTTAAGAATAGGATAACTGGTCTGCGTTATGTTACAATTCTTCGACCGTCGGATGAAACAATACAGACATTACAACTCCTCTACACTCAGCTAAGTCTTAGCACGAGTCAGATAATTATCTTTCCAAGCCAAGATTCGGGGCTTGAATTGCTCCCCGACCATCCAACGACTGAAGACAATATCAGGCGGCGAATTTTGCTCGCATTGAATGGGCTACCTGAGGTTTACGCCATCGACGACCTTTGCCGGAGAAACTTCTACAAGCCGTACTCGCTTCTAAATTATCGAAGGCGGGTTGGTGCCGTCATTATAAAATGGGTTGGCGACCAACCGCAGCTTGTCATAGCATTAGGCCACTTCACTTTCGAGAGGCCCACCGAGGGAATGATGAAGCTTGAGACTCTATCGCGCATACGAGAGCGGTCTGATTTGACGGAGTTAACCGAAGCAGGATGCGAAATTGCATGGTCATCTGCCAGCTCATACCTGTTCGAACTCTCTGATCTGATACTGGCAGCAAGCCAAAACGTGGGCTCGGAATACAACATCGAGGAGACGGGATATATCCTTGGCTGCCCGGAAGATATAAAGGGCTTTCTAGGCCGCTTGCCCTGGGCCGCTGGCTCTGACATCAGAAGACAGATTACCCAGGAAGAGGTTGCAGACCTCACGCGACTAGTTAAAGAGGAGATCAGTGCGGAGGAACAGCATGCGTTCACGGAAGGGAAGATAGGTCAAAACGCATATAGATCATACACATACACCTATCGGTATCACCCTTTAAAATATCAGTTTTTGGTGCGTGGCTCGCCTTATCATCTCATAGTTGGAGTCACCAATGATGAGCAAGCCGGGCTACCAACAGTATCTCGGATCGCGAGGATAGAGCGATTAAGCCGAGCTTACTATGACCTCTTCCTCAGAACTGCTGAGTTGATGAATTCTGCTGTCTCAGACCCTCGTTGGGTGTCAATGTACACCCATCACTTAAGCTTTGAAACGGCTACGATAGTTCGGAAATTGTGGAATATAATGTCTCTTCGTGTAACTAATTGGCGTGGATTTGATATCTCGTTTACGCGCGGACCTAATCCGACCATAAAGGACAAAGAGGAAATTCAAATTGGCAAAACACTTCTAGGTTTAGTTGAAATTGGGGGTTTGGGGCGAATGCTGTCGGACCATGCGAGAGCGATGCAAAATTTGAGGATATCAAGAATTCTGATAAATACCGCTCCTGACGAGAAGGGCGTACCCGATTCCTCCTTTCAAATCGTCATTGTTTTGAGGCCTCAAGTTTTTATGGGAGCTCTGCCATAGTGGTCTACTAGTATTCTATAATGCCAATGCGTCTTAATCTCAGTCTTGTATTTAAAACAAGTGGGCCGGTTCCCTCACTCTGAGTCGGCACACCTTACGGATGAGGAATCTACAGCAAGTAATATTCCAAGAATAATATTGTAGCTATTATAGTTTTTTGTATATGTTAATGGAAACTTTATCATTGGTCTGGTACAGGATCTGGGCTCTCGGACCTCGTATGACGCATAATTAGAGGTGATATATCCAAAGATCTTCTACTAGGGTAAGCTGAACCTCGTTTGCGGCACTCGGGTGGGAGACCACGGCAGGCAGCCTCAGAGTCAGATATATTTATATTTATCCAAAGGCCAGTAGTGCTTCCGGGTGATTTATGTCAGTACAATTTTGTTTAAGAGTTGATTCGTATGACTACACGACCAACGATGGATCACAGGCCTTGCGTATATTCATAGCAGAACGATTCTATATACCTATGTAAGTAGTGGACCTGGCTTAAATATTGGGTCTAGGCGTTAGCGTGATAGCATATAAGGGGCTGTCGCTTCTATCCTATGATAGCATTGGCAATACCGCATACAAAATGGGACATTGCGTTCAGTCTCGACATTTCAGCTACCATATACATATCGCGATTTGGAAACCTAACGCTAAGATATAGATTGCCCATCTCAGTCTCCAGTGCTTTGGTTCGTTGAGTCTGGTTTACGAGACCAGTCTTTACAAAGTTCCTGAATTCTGTAGGTTTTCAGAGGAACCGAATAGAATCTCAGAACGTATATTAGCTTTATAAAGAAAGCCGGAAGGTTGTTATATTAACGTTATTGCCGAGCCTGTTGCTGACCCGATACTGATACCACCCCTTCATCGCCCTCCTTTATCATAGTCCAGTACGGGAAGTACGGCGCTCCACCCACCCGATCTAGAGCTGCGAGCAGGTTAAAGGCATCGGTGTGCCAGCATTTAAACCAAACCTTAATCTGACGAAAATTATCTTGTATGGTATACGGAGGCGGGGCTTCGAAGCTGCTCTCCCTGTTCGCAAGTTGCTGTGGGATACCTGGCACAACCTCCCCTTCCCCTTCCCCTCCGCTCTCCTCCACTCTCCCCTCCTCCTTATCTTCCTTCTCCACTCCATCCGCACCCTTGCTCTCCTCCTCCTCCTTCTCCTCCTCTTCTGCGTCTTCATCGGGCTCCGAATACTCTCCATCATTGTAAGGGTCCCTATCTCTCACTAGCTTGTTAAACATTGGTCCGGTCATATACATTCCCGACCCAACTATTGCTTTATCGAGCTCCTTGATGATTTTCTCTGATGTATTAATGACTTCCCTAAACTCGTTCGAAAATCTTTGTCGGCCATCATCCCGATAGAGTATGTTTCCTTGACCGTCCCCGCGGCCATTCTCTATATAAATGCTCATACGATCAATGTTGTACGCTTCGGTATTTTCGCTGGGGTTTGTTAATCCAGGAACCTTGTCGATCACTTTCATCCTCTTCTGGAAAAAAGGCACCAAACGAGTAAGAACTTTCTCCCAGCCTTTCAGTGAGCGTAAAATTGTATCTGCCTTTTCAATACTGGCAACGCCATAGTCGTTCATCAATTCTTTGCCTTCCGGGTCAACCTTCATGAACTCGACAGCACCTGCAAACCTATTGTGAAATATACTAATAGTATCAATGAGCGCTTGGAGAGTTTCCCAGTACTTGGCGTCAGCTACAGGCTCAACACCGCAGTCTCCGGCGGTATCAAATTTGAACCCATCGATTACTCTGCCCAGAATTTGGAAGTTAGGGTATTCTTTGGCCACGTAGTTCTCCCAGTTCGGGTGAATAGGGACTTTGAGTGTTATTGCGTGGACGCTGAGAGCTTCAGTCAGGTATTCTTTCTCATGCATGGCGGGGTGGGTGTTAAGGGTAAAAGCTACCTTGTGTGACTCGAGTGGAGGATAATGTTTCCCCACGCCCAGATGACACTAGCGATTCCGTGCGAGTAAGCCTTCATATCGACTGTCTAGATCTTCGGCTTGAAAGACTGAGATATGGAAAATCTGGGGAGTAAAAAGCCAGGTGGGCCTTGCGTGGCTAGCAGAAATCTCCACTTATGGGAATGCGCGTGGTGGGTTGAGCAAGGTCGCGCTGGATTGCTCCATTTAATCCTAGGATACCTGCCTGTCGCGTTATATCGCACGCCGACTGAACTGCCACGAAGGAAAAATTCGCCATGATAGATCTCCCTTCTTACCGTATTATAAGACAGCGAGGGCGAGGGCGAGGTATGTATCACGAAGGTTGTGCAAATGTGTTGAGTGTGTCGTAATAATTATTTAGGCCGCTCGTAACAAAGTCCGGTTACGAGGCTGCTCGCACGGCAGGATAATCTAAATCCTGTCGCGAGAGGTTGGCCCTTATAACACGAGATATTATATATTGAGCAATGACATATGTATAATTACGCAAATGGTCGAACCTTTGCAGCCCCCGTCCGGGCGTGGACGCTGAACACATGCTAGCGTGCACTAGTTCTCCGAGCCTTGTCCCACAAGGTTTATTCGAGGCGTATTCGACTCGTTACGTTGCCCACTCTCGATAACATCTCGCAATGCAGCTGCTTCGCTTTCACAAAAGTGCATTCTGGGCGCTCCAAGACGTAAGCTATGTATAAAAGATCACTTTGCCAGCCCCCGCTCCCGTCCAACACTGTGATTACAGCAGACTGGTCTCATACAGCAAACCAATATTAAATTTTAAATTTTTAATACACTGGAAATTAAACGCTCAAATGTGCCCAGGTTGTCGCCACAGAGCTATCGTCGGTGACGATTTGTATGCTAAATACAACATCCAAAAACAACTCACTCGCCCCGAATTGCAGTCCAACAAACTGCTCTACGAAAACCCTACCTCATCTTCATGCTCCAAGCCTAAGACTGGCCTCGAGAGCCTCCCCCTCGAACTCATCACCGAAATCTTCTCCTACCTTTTATACTCCCCCACTGGAATCGGCATACTATATTTTCCGTTACCTAAAGATCGAACATCCTTCAGCACCGCGTTTCAGTTTAGAAATTCATTTGTATCCGACAAGTTGTGTCATTCCACTGGCCTGTTTCTTACCTCCCGATACATCAGCGATATCGCGCTCACAGTTTTATACTCTTCGAACGAGTTCTCTCTTCAACTTGAAGAAACCTTGACCCGGCCATGGCTGATCTCAATCGGCGTAAGAAATCGGAACCGGCTCACTCGCCTGCGATTTTGGAAGTCTGGAAGCCTCTCAAACAGGCTAGGATTTCGGAGTCGTGAATTCGAACACGAGTTTGTCAAAATAGGATGCGTCCTTCAGACGATGCAGAAGTTAAGAAGAGTATATTACAGTCTCGGCGAGGCCGATAAACCAGGAATTCTACTCAAAACCCCAAATTTTAACATACCAACGAACGAAATCCCACAACTCAATAAGACCCTAATGCTCACGCATAGAGGGAGAGACTTATCAGTCGATATCAGGTATGTGATCCTAACGTTCTCTCCAGCTTTACATTTTGCCCTCGCAGATATTACGATAAAAGAGGCTAACACACCGACAGCGTAACTAGCAACCCGCCTTTCCCTCTTATCTCCATGGAAGAAAAAAAACAGGATCAGTCGGGTTTGTTATCACTTCCCGAGCCGATACTTCGGAAGATTCTGGGCTACTGTTATACAAGTGACCGGATATCATTATCCTCTCCATTCAACCACCAGGGCAAGGCGATTCTAAGTTCTTCCACGAGAAGTTTCCACCCCTCGTATGCCGGACAATATCCCAGCCATTTTTCACTATTTTTCGTCTGCAAATCACTATATGAAAAGATGAGAGAGATAGTCTACTCTTCGACAACCTTCAAGCTACAAAATCACGCGTTCGTCGTGTTTTCGGACTTGATAAGGGCACAGGATTTCGACCGAGTTACCAAGCTGGAGCTAGTGCTCGGACACCCTGAAATGGAGAGATTGGTTTATAATTTGCTATGCCTAAAAGCCATCGTGCACAAACTGGCCCAACCGTCAAGCAACATCCAGCAACTCGATATAAAGATGCATCGGCTTTGCGTGCCGTATTTAAGCATCTTCAGAGATCTTCTCGTTCAACTGAACCAAAAATGCGAGGTTAAGATAGGGGAAACGGAGAATATGGCTATTGGTGAAGATGGGGTGGAAGTGAATGACATCGGCTGGATGTTGAATGTCGACACGGACTCAAATACCACTTGGGCATGGGGACATCGGTCCAAAAAGTGGACAGGCTTTAAAACTATTGAGAAGGATATTAAATGGAGGAAAAGATGGGAAAATGTTGGGAAAACGGGGCTTTACGTTGGAATCTGGATTGGAGTCCCTCTAGCTGTAGTTGTCTGCTCTCCTATCCTAGTCCCCTATTTCCTCGTGAAGGGTGTAATAGATACGACGAGGAGAAGGAGGAGGAGGAGGAGTTAAGGTGACATAGATAAATACTGTATTAACATCGACTTACTCGTCATTTTTGTCACTGGGTCCTTAAAATCTTCGGCAGTTGCGGTGAATACATATTCTATCTTGTTATATATTGTATGTTGCATAATATATGTATCCCTGTTGCTGTGAATTCATTGATACGAAGTTTTTCTGGAAATCATGCGTTCTCGATTTTCGACAATTTTGAAAGAACAGAGGGCCGAAGCTGGGAACGAGACCAGCCGAAGCCTGGTTATATTAACCCACAGTGTCGGCAGTGATACGCGTGTATATACGCGACGTAGGGTGGGACAACCTGGTTACGTAAGCTCATGTTGCAACCCAAAGCTGCAGTACCAGGCATCATTTCCACATTTCGTCTTACGAAATCGAAGACTCCCGAATCTTACTCATAAACCTAAATTATATCCTATTTGAGTCGTCTATAGAGTCCAAATACGAATAATTGGACAGCATCTAGAGATACTTCGGTATGTAATATCGTCACAACGTACTTGTACAATTGTTCAAATATCTCGGTGCTACGTATAGCTAAGTGACTCCATGTGGAGGAATTGAGCTAGACATGACGCGGAATCCATGCCCGGGCGATACAGTACAGGAGGAGGAGGGAAATATGGATCCGCCGGAATATACTCCGCCAGAGAACAATACTCCGTATCCACCCACTCCTAAGGTCGACGTTCCTACTGAGGCCCAGCCCCAGCCAACATTGCCAACAGAGCTAGACGCCGAGAATACAGGCTCTGTGGAACAAAGTGCAGTCGAGCAGCCGAAAGGCTTGTCGATCAACAGAAACGATCCTCCGCAACCCGGTTCAATCTACATTATAAATGAAAGCACAAGCTCAAAGGTCATCACAAATGAGGGGGGAAGGATCATCTTGGCGGAATATAACGGAGAACCAAAGAAATCCCAAAGGTGGGTTTGCCAAAGATCTGGAGGCTGGTTGGGGTTTACCAATGACGCTGGTCCGGAGACTACGTATCTCGGACATGATGCCAGGGGGGTTTTGATTTGTACGGCAACCTGGCACCTGCCTTGGGAGCATTTCAATGTTTTGAAGAGGGAAGGAGACGGGTTTGAATTTATGGTGCGACATTGGTTTGGGAGCTTGCCGCTTGGGTTCCGGGATGACGGTGCGAATTTGGGGAAACGGGAGATACCAGATACTTGGTGGGGCTTCACCAAGGTTGTTTAATCCACATTTCATTACAACTTTTGGGTAGATTCGGATGGATGGTGAGGCTATAGCCCGCGCTACGAGGTTCGGACCAAAGGTGTTACTATGAATATTTCGTTAACCACAAATTGAGAAAGACAGAATTAATGGGTGATATCTGAAAATTCAAAAGAGAAGGAAAATAAAAGAAAAAACTGGGCTTCCCGTAATGATGCAAGAATTCGCTGAATTAGACATTGATACGCTGAATCGGAGGCCACGGCTGTCTTCGCCACCTAATACTGTTATTTTATTTGGAATCATTGTTGATATATTCCGCACATTGGTCACCAGCAGTTCTCCCAAAAACCACACACTCCAAAAGTGATGAGCCCCCTAACCTATTCCCACCATGAACACCGCCAGTAACTTCTCCTGCCCCCCAAAGCCCTTCAATCTTTTCGCCATCTCCATTAAGCACCTCTGCTCTGTCACTAATTACCACTCCACCCATCGTAAAGTGTACCACTGGCGTCACTATCCCCGTGTAGACGACAGATTCAGGGGTTGGATCGGTCAGCGCCCAATGCGCGAATGCTGTTCGATGAAACGAGTCCGCTTCCTTCCCCGCTGCTGCGGATGCGTACTGTTGTATTGACTCTAGTGCATCCTCGCCAAGGTCCGCGATAGTGGTTTTCCTCATGAGGCCCTTGAAGATATAGAAGTCGATATGCGATTTCGCCGCATTGTAAACTCCTTCGTCAAGAACTAATTGAACTGTCCATTGCTTCGGCGACTGTGAAGTCGGAGCCGTGGCAACAATCGCATTGGTAACATTTTCGCGCGTCTCCAGTTCGTTTATGAAGCGTTTCCCGTTTATCAGTAGAAGGCCTCCTTCTCCTCGCAGAACCTCTGCTGCAAGAAACTTCAGAGGTGACGATGGATTTGCTGGATCGACGAATCCGGACGGATGTACTTGCACCAAGTCCATATCAATGAGCTGAGCTCCCACAGCCGTTAAAAGTGGCTGTGTTCCCGGCCGCGGGTCGTTTGTCGACGGATACCCGGCGAGGTCAGGTCTATATTGTGCGAGCAAGCCTTCTGCATCACCACCAAATCCACCTGCTGCAAAGATAACAGGCCCGTGAAGCTCCTGCTTCTCGCCATCGTCACACGCGTACTCTACACCTGTCACGCGGTGATCTGCCTGTAGGACCTTAGTAACAGTGCAGGATGTCTGTAGATGGAAGATTGGTGATTCTTTGAGTGATTTCAGAAGTGTGCTAACGATCGAAAAGCCGGGCGGTGTTTGACCAGCTCCACGATGTGTTCTTGGGAAGGTGTGACCACCGAGTTGGGCCACTTTGCTAAGGTCTATCCCTTTGGTGTCAACGAGCCATGATATTGCAGCAGACGAAGAATTCGTCAATGTGCCGATGAGTTTCTCGCGGTGCGCCGTCATTGCGGACATGGCCTTCCCTGCAGACTTAACGGTGTCTGCATAAAAGGCATCGTCTACAACGGATTGGTATTTTGTTGGTGCGCCATTGATTCCAGAGGAGGCCTTTATGGAATTGCCTCCGGGTTTCGCTGCACGCTCCAGAAGACGAACCGGGATATCGTGAGAAATCAATTGGCTTGCTGCTGACAACCCCGCAAGACCCGAGCCCACCACTATAGCACCTAACTTGGCGACATCTTCGGTTCGAATGTTGGGCGCCATTGCTGTCCTAAGGTTGTAAAGGTATGCTGTGAGAAGCCCGAAAAAGCCGAGAGAGAAGAGAGTCAGTATACGAAGACGACTCATTACAATAATCTCGTAACCAGACCTTTTCTCATTCCAGTTGACGCCGGGTTAAAGAAGGGACCTGAGAGGCGGCTTATGTATGCTCAGATATGTTACCAATGTGGTGTTGCACACGTTGTTGTAGTTAGCATGTCGGGTGATTGTCACGCCGTAAGGTAACTATAGCTCTTAGGATTGTGGTCCAGGGAGCCCCTGCTCCCGGCAAACGTCATTCAGTGCCCGAATATGGTATAGCAGTAACTATCGGGGAAAGATGGGAATTCTTGACTTCAAGAAGTTTAGCAGTGGCTATCGAGGCCATTTGCAACAACAGTTGGTCGAGTTAGTCCGGTTAGTACGTCGTAACTAGCACTTGTCATTGCAATTAATGCAATTGCATTCATATGATCATACGAATTACACTCTACACCTGTGTCTCAGTTTAGAACACAACCGCATATATTATCACCCCCCGAAATTTTGGGCGCTCTTGTGAACCCGGTGGCCATAGCGGCCCCGCTATGATTAATAGAACAAAAAAAATATCCACTGTGCTTCAAGACTTATAGAATCGCACAACGTCGCCCGGTCTCGCGCCGATACTTGCTTCGTAAAAATACAACACAACGCAATTCACATGAGGTACGATGTGTTGTATCGTCATACGAGACGGACAATGACTGAAAACTATTCGGAATTGAAGCTACAGGTTTGTTGAAACTTAAAGTTTCTGGTAGGAAAACTCGAGTGATACAAAGCCCTTTGGCTAGACATTTTCATTGATGAAAAACTTAACAAAATACACCGTTCCAATAAGCAGATGCCACTGCTATAAGGACTATAGTAAGGTTTTCTGTTTCGGGGGGATTTTATAATAGTATTTGTAAATCTGTTACAGGAATTGTGAAGGATCGATATATGAACAGGGGTACAATTGAAGGGATTGCCATTGTTTATTGAGAGAACAAAGGTGCCAAGGCAGGTTGTAGTACAATACACAAGAGAATACTCAAGTTACAGGGCTTTGGCTCGCTGGGTGGCCGTAGTGCGGCGGTCCGTGGTACCCATCGTATTTAATCTTTTGGATGGAGTAGGAGTAGTTTTTCTGGGGACCATTGAAGTATTCTCTCGCGCCTGTATAAAATCGTTACCCTTTAGAATAGTTTCAGTCAGAGTTTGGCAGAGCTTTTCTCGAACCCACCTGCAATACTATTGTGCGTTTAGCAGTAGTCACGGAGACATTGGGCATATCTGGAGTTGTAGCAGGCGACGTGGCAGCTAGGGCTGGTAGCACCCTTGCAAGCCGTGGTGCAGGCCCTGGATGCTAGGGAGGAGCAGTCGCTTGCGCAGGATCCTTTAGAAAACCATATGTGTCAGAATTGCCATCTAGATATCTGGGTGAAAGAATGTAGGTTTCCTTGGAAAGGGGATTGCTTACGGCGGTGGAGTTCATTTGGCTCGGCTACTGGGGAGGCAGCGACGACGGCAGCGAGGGCGACGATAACAGCGATGATCTTCATTGTGTCGAAATTTGGAGGATGCTTAACTAAAGCGAAATGAAGTAGAGTTTGAGAATTTTTGAATGTGGAGTCTTAAGAAGCAAGTTATCTTGATTGGATCTCGATGGTGGTATGGTAGAATTGGGTTCCAGTGGTTCTTTCGCGGTCTTTTATATCTTTAGATGGCACACATCAAGTTATACGAACATGTAATGATACCGTATACAAGTATGATATCAATGGACGGGAATCCGGTCCGAAACCAACGTGGAGAGGTAATCAGTACCTGCGTTAACGTTATACCTCTTTCCCCGGGTTCTTCGATCGAAGTTAATTAAATCATTGAGGTCTATAGATCTAAGTCCTCTTCGGCGTCGCCAAGAAAACCCAAGAAAACCAAAACAGCCTGTGATGTATGAACCATGTCATGCCTGATTTCCTCTGCATTTTCTTCCTCCTCGAGACTACTAGTTTCAGATCCGCGCTCCCCCAAGAAAGCAACATGTATCGCAACTGCCAATCCAGAACGCATGCACATATGCACATCCGCAATAGGACTGCCGCCCATGCCACTGAGCCTTTTCCCCATATCTTTGCGCGATAGTTATTCGAATATATTCCGCTAAACAGTGCAGATACAAAAATGCCGGGGAATGGGCCATCCTTCAATGTGACAGTGTATCTTCCGTATTCTCCATGCGAAGGAATATATCGTGCAAGGAACATAACGTCATTTCGCCTGTGTTGGATTTCTAGATTAGGAACGAGCCAATCGGAATTATACCTGTTTAAAACCCCATTACCTAAGCAGGCCGTCGGCGAAGCCCGGGCCACAATCCAGACCCTGCGCTGCTGCATCACATACCCGATAGCAGATGCGATTCTCCTGACAAATTTTAAACTCTGAATATATTGAAAAGTCAATTGTTTGGGTCTGGATAAATATTGCTTCGGTAGCTGGTAGCGAGGTGCGCCGACCCTCTCATTCGCCTGAACCGTATTAATTACGTTAACGAGTCGAGTTGACCGACTTCCCCGCGGGCCCGCCAATTGGGGCTTTGAAGAGAGTGTATCCTGGCTTAACAATACCAATATATCCAGCCTATAGAACTTGAATGCGGGGCTCTGCAAACCGGAAGCAGCGGGAAGCGATGGACCAGCATGATCCTACTCGTTATTCCCCAGAACTAGGATCCCATCCCAGATTAACCGCAACTATATACTACAGGGATAATAACGACATAGAGGGCAAGGGTGAAAACAATACAATGTGACCTTCAGTTATTTTCATGCAGGGCTTAAGGGATAAAGATCTCGCAGTTCTGGAACAATCTCCCTACATTAAGTGAAACGGGATTCTTCATTCCTCCGCCCCGACGTGTTTCTTTTTAGCAAACGACAACGACAGTCATGGTATCTATGGAATCTCTGTACTTGGAAAACGTAATAAGATGTTAACATGTTTCCGTTCGGTGATACTGCTAGTTCAAAGTACCGGAACACGTAGGGCCGGATGACAAATTTCTTCAATGCAGCGATGACATCCGCTACCTAAATATTTGACCGACGGTCTACAATTGAGGATCAACATCCGCAGCTGGCCTAATTGGGTGAATGAGCGGCTAGGGTTGCGAACGATCCGATACACCGCTACGCTGCAGATTGGTGTGCAAATTGATTGGTCGCCGCCACCTTGCCACTGGGGTAAAAAAACAAAGCTGCCGGAGATCGACAGCGGGGGTTTCAAGAGACGGATGGGTATATAAACCTTGCAGACACCGAAGGCGATAAAATATCAATCGAGAAAATTTAAAGGCTATACTCCGAGATTCGATCTCATATCCCCGCAAGGTTGACAGAAGGGGAGAGAAAGCCCGTGCATTCATGAGTTTATTAACGTAAGTTGAGTTCCAAGATCATACAGGCTGTTGCAGTTTCCCACAGCGATAACGATGCCTTTATATCGCTTCATGAATTCAGTAATCAGATAAGTAGGTCACCGCTAAGAACTCCACGAGCAAGCAAGTTATGGATCGATGCTCTAATGCATCTTGAATACGGGAACAATATCCGCCCCTTGATGCGGCAACGACAAAACCATACCATCTTCTGGCATCTAAGTAGCAAGCTTATTAGATATCGAAGGCGAGTTGACAGGGTCGCCAACATGCCATGCATCATACAGCTTGCGCTTGCGCACGTGCAGTTATATATTATAACACAATTTCTTGAAAATTTGTAAGCGGGCTAACGAGAGTACTGTATAAATATAAGTCCATGTATCCGGATATCGATAATCTTGTAAGAAGCTCACAGACCCTATCATATATTAGGGGGACTCTGCCCTGGGGTGTCCGGATATACGCGTAGGGTGGGAATGATACCGACCAAAATGCATGCACTAAAGACTTGGATTGTGTAACCAGACCTAGCCTCGAGGCATGGTGTGGTAGTTGCCGAAAATGGCTTCCCACAACCACAACGCAAGAAATAGTGACAATTTACGTGTACGTGCACAGCGCAGCGCCTCGGCCTTGGGCCTTAAAATAAATCCTTCGAAACACCAAGTATACTATTAATTACTAGCTGGGCGGTGGTATATGAATAGGTTTGTATTGCTTGCATATAAATCTAGATCTGGAGACACGCCCCGTTCAGAACGCAACATCGCTATCGTGATTGCCGATTTGGTTTAAGGGCCGAGGGTGTGTAACATGTTTTTAACTGGGCCGGCTTCTAAACGACATTGCAAAATGTAATTAATAGCTGCATAATTACGTAACTCTAAAACAATAGTAAAACAGCGTCCACGTATATGGAGTGGTGTAATGCCTTCGACGCCGAACAGCATCGATGCTAAATTTCTAGAATACATGTATAAATATGGCCGCGAAGGATGAAAATTAATTATTACAAATATAACGGAACACTTAATCAAGTGTTGAACGAAAAAAGAGCGCACAAGGTTCTTGGTTGCAACTATCCCACTCAATATGAGGATATGAGTCCTACACTGTAATATCCACTAGTCTCTAATCTTTAAACTGGCACCGGCACTGCAGCAACTGCATCAGCTATGGTGGACTTCGTTCCCTTTGTTGGCTTTCCGCTCTTGGGCTTTTCAGGCGAAGTCTCGATGAAGTCCGTTGGTTCAGTACTGTAAAGTTGGCGGCATCGGAGATAGGTATTTGAAGCGAAGAATTCGTTGGGCTGCACTCCTTCAAAGGTACCCCTCGAATGCTCGGATACTGCGGTAGCAAGAAGCTTTGCATGTTTCTGTGCCTCCAAGAACTCGGCTTTGCTGATGCCCTCCCAGCTCTTTCCATTCGCAATTTCAAACCAGGCGGTAACTAGCTCCTGCAAATTCGAACCAAGCATTAGTACTGTAAATTTTAGGTTGAATAACTAGTGAACTTGCCTCAACAGATTGCGCAGGAACAAAGACCCAAAAATCAGCGAAACGGGAGGCTTCGTTCAACGCAAAATCGCAAGCTTTCTCGGAGAGGACATCGAAAGCTTTGCGAAATGCAAAGAATCCCGCTTCACCTCCAAAGAGCCCGATAACATTACTGAAACCAGGAAGGCCACCGCCCGATTCGACTTTGGCGGATCCAGAGCTAGAGGCTCTCACCGATTCCGCAGGGGCCGCAAGAGCGGCAGCGAAGATGGCGGCGATGTTGAACAAGGTAGTGAACTTCATTTTGACGTGTATTTTAGGGTTGATTGTGTATGGTAGTAGGAGAATAGTAGGTGAGGAGAGATTGATATATCAAAAAAGCTCAACAGTATACTGCTGTAAACCGAAATCCGAGTTTGAGTCGCTAGCGAATTGTTTGAGTGATTATTCGACAACACTGCTGGCGGGTCGACCGGGTTTTATAGATAGAAGATTTCTATAAATCAACATCATGATATCAAGAGATTCTTCTTTTTCTCGAATCCGGAGTATAAAGCCTGGGTTCTTAAAATTCTGATACGGATACTGGAATTCATAGACCAACTCCCATATCCATTCCATGCTGTATCCCACGCTGTGTTGGCCCCAATTCGCAACAAATACATTTGCTAACATTCCCTGCCCTATTCTGGCTTATGTATACTCAAAAGGGCATTTTAGGATAAGAATACCAGGACCTAAATTTTAAAATCTTGAGGATCCCTGGATTCCATGGGACCCGGATTCCACGAGTAATATATATAAGTGGTAATTTATGCGCTAGCTTAGGATAGTTTCGGGCCGAACCATACACAAAAGGTGAAGAGGCATGTGGAGAAAACCATCCGCGATCTTCGCGGATTCACGACAGATACGTAACTCAATTTCGAATTGAAGGGAGTCTCGTCCGTGTGACCAAATGGAGCTCCGTGGAAGCCACAAGGAAATTACGCGGAATGTTGCATGCTCGAAACGACTGAAGACAAATAAACCACAGAAAAGTTTCTCCCCACAACCGCGAACATCCACGATCAAGAATCCAAGATAATGTTGGGACAAGGTTTTGGTTACGATAACGAAAAAAATATAACTAGATTCGATATATAATCCACGGATACCCTCACATCTGAAACCCGAAAATTAAATACGCAGCAGTAGGTCAAGACGTCTACACGCGTCAATTAACATGCCGAACTAGCTCAGCATGTAACACCTGCCGTGAAACTATAACTCCATTTCTAAATCGATACATTCTCAGCCGGCGGTCTCCTACTGAGGCAACCAATAATTTGTTGTATAACAATCGAAAACATGGATTTGCGCTCTCTCTCTACGGTGAAGAAAGCGTTTAAACTCCCAAGCCGCAATATATATTAATATGGAACCAGGTAACGATGTCTCTACGGAAATAACATATCTTACCAAGGAGCGAGCGATGGAATGTGTGGGGGTTCCTTGGTGACATAGGTTGGTTTGCGAAACAAATGGTGGCGTTAGGGTTTCATGAACCTTGGGTTCTGGGTATGATCGCACGTACGTCACAGGGTCCACGATCCTAAAAGCTGTGAGGCGATTAAGCTTATCGATGCCGGTTAAACCCTAGGGCCCACCGTAGGCCAGTCTTGTTCCTTCGTCGCGCCGCACCAGAAATGAAGGCAGAACAACTGGCTACTCTAATTCTGAAAATAGCATCGGGTCTGTAGTCCCGTCTTATTGCCGAATTCTTCTTGTTACTTAACTCTATTGTACTCTGCGGATACATATGCAATAATTCACTGGGAGACCGAATAGTTCTGGAAATTTTCAACGACTTGCCGAAATTCTACGGCCCCTCATTGAAATCCAATCCCTGGGTTTCGAGCAAATTTCCGATTTCGAAACCTTTTCGGTCCATTTCCTAGGATAGACTTTTACAGCCGATCCAGGCATACAAATGTGTGATTCAAAGACCTAAACTAGGGAAAATGTAGCCTTTGTCCTACGGCATACCCTAAGATCTACTTACCCTACATTGCTATAATATTTGAGCGCATTAACTAAAGGAAATGTTACTTGCATATCTGCATGAATATATGTCGCGAAGGCGGGAGGTTTTCTACGATCGTTCGTAATTATGTCTAGTCTAACGTCAAAGCATTCACTTTCACATGAGCTCAACAAAATATTAAGAGCTAATCTTAGTTCATGCTTCAAAAATTCTGAAGCAAAATTCTCGAAGACGACATTGATCGGAAAATACACACTGATACCTACATTAGGGGGAAGGGAGGCCGCCCACTTCGAGGCATGGCTTGATTGCGGTGCACAGTGGACAGGCTATGATCTACAAAACTATTCACATGCACATGTATTTCGCATCCGCTAGCCTTCGCATGCGTGCCCATCTAGTAATTATAAACGCTAGCATCGTCGAGGGACTCAATTAATCAACAAGAAAATTTTGAATGTGCAGGTGGCCCATGGGCGCTGAAATTTGTGTGGAGAGACATCAAGAAAATTTCCTCGCCATCATCTAATCTCGTAACAAACATGAGGAATGATATCTTAGTGCGCATGGGTGCTGAATTTTATTACATTAGAAGCTGTTAGCACATGAAATGTGGTGGTGTGGCTAGCAAAGCCCACAAGAAATAAGCTTCCGGTGCTTGGTGTATTTGGATATTTGAAACGGTGACAAAGCATGTTTCACTTACGTAATTGTCAAGGGGAAGAGCTGGGAAAGATGTAAAATTCCATAGCAAAGAAATCGGCATTGGTCTGAAAACTCACGGGTTTCTAGCTTTCTCGATGATTTAACGATACAGAGCTGCCAGAGCGAGAGCATGAAGTCCCCTGCCAAATTGAGTATCGACCACCAACTTGGTGTTAGTAAACGCCACATTCTCGATCTCTCGGCTTTTTAGCCGAAATATAGACTAGCCGGCATAATATGGAGTGTCTTGCCAATGGATCCAAGACACCGGCCGCTACGTGGTGTTTTAGATAACGAAAATTCGGGAACATCAGAAGCCGGTTCAACTTGGCGCTTTAGGTCTCCTTCCGCAGCAGCTAGTTAACAGGTCTAGGCCTGGCATTGACATGAGAGTAACCAGTTGCAGTGTTGGTGGGACCCGGGTTTGTGTTTTCCCCCGTACTTTTGTACAGTATTTTGAAACTGTGTACTAATTATCAATTTTCCCTGAAGAGTAGTGATCTATTTTGAGTTAAGGTCTGCCATGAGTTGCTATATTTACAAGTTATATAATAATGAGCGTTGTATCAATATGTCCAGGTGCCAACGTTTGGTTGGGTAAGCCGTTTGCATATCCGTAACTAGTGTCCGGCCCCAGTTTTCGAGGCTGCCGAAGATCGGTAAACTGTGGTCTGGTAACTGAGACCCTGACTCGATGCTAGGAGCTCTGACCATTGCCACAAACAGTTGCTCCTAACCAGATCTAGGTAGTCCATGCTCCCGAAGGTTAATAACTTGACAGAGCTTGGGGGGTAGTATATTCTAAAGTCCGGATGATATGATTTGATAATCGATAGAGCATTGCTAGTTTGATACATTTAGACTCGATACGAATTGAAACGTTTTTCTAAGACGTCACGATACATGATCCGATAAAATATAAAATTTAACAATGCCGGCTGACCCGAAGATTTTAAACTTTATTTGCGCTTGAACGCCCACACCCGAGAAACGGGCCCTCGAATCTTGAACTCGTGGGCTACAGCCGGTATAAACAGCAGCCTGCGCAGCTTGTAATCCCAAAGAGGTGTGAATAGTCCGGCATCGCGAAACCTAGCTGTAAACGTTTCTTTAGGATGATAATATGGACTCAGTTGTTAAGTGTAAGCGGCTGATCGCCATCCGACGTCCCTGGCGATTGCAATCGATCAATCAATCGATCCACGATCGTGGCATGAGTGAGACCTATCATGGACTCTTCGACTAGCCTCTACGGAGTGACCACGTCTATCAGCACTGCAGTCACCATGTCTATAAGAAGGGTTCACGACGACGGCGGAAAGGATTTTCTATTGCAATCACCACCAGCGTCCGTTGATCCAGCTTCACATTTGCGAAGTAGGGGACTTTCAGTCGTTGCTTCACTCGTTTTCAAACAACTCTCATTACTTCCCACATTCTTTACTTCCACCCGCATTTTACTTTTCGGATTAAAACTCCACGACATTCTTTCACGATGCACTTTTCTACACTCTCTGGCTCGATCGCCATTCTTCTCGCCGGCGCCGAAATCGTATCCGCGCACGGCGCTTTCGTGGATGCCTACGGAAATGCCGACCCTACCATTCGTGGCTACGGTCTTGGTTACGGCCATGACACAGAGCGCAAGGGCACATGGCTTTTCCCCCACCAGAAGGACGTGCCAGTCTTCAGTAACAAAATCGTACACGATAAGTGGTGGAAACACTATAATCCAAACGGGTGCGGAACTTGCGTCGACGCAGTCGCTGGATGGTACCAGAAAAACCACCCCGACATGTGGGACCCGAAGAAAACATCTGAGGCGAAGAGATGGGCTTTCCTCCACGAAGTCACTCCGAATGGGGCATATATCAGCGTCAAAGAGGGGCTTTCTTACCTAGCCTGGCAGGAGTGGGCCAAGAAGGAGAGAACGAACAAAGTCAACAACCAGCAGCTCAAGACCGGCATCCCAAAAGTTACAGCCGGTGGATCACTGAGCGTAATGAACTATCAAATAAATTTAGATGGAGCAGGACCATTCAAGTGCAAGATTGATTACAGGGCGGCTGCGGATAGCTGGAGCCGTAATCTGGTGGTGACTAAAAACTGTCCTGGTGATGACAAGTCCCTCTTTTGGCCCGGCATCCAAAAGGAATGCTGGTTCACAATAAATATGCCACAGGATCTCAACTGCCAAGGAGAATCTGGCACCGTCAAAGATCTCTGTATAGTCCGTTGTGAAAATAATGCTGAGTGAGTAATTCCACAATGTTCTCACATCGCATAATACGTATACGATTTTCTAACCCCGGCACTTTAGGAACGGTCCATTCGGCGGTTGTATACCAGTCCAGCAAATAAGACCTGTCAAGAAGCCTGTGGCAACCAAGAAGGTTGTCGTGATCACCAGCGCCAAATCGCCTAAGGAGACAGTTGTGGTGACTAAGATTCAAACTGTTACCGTTGAAAAGGAGACTTACGGCTATGGCTATAATCCTGCCCCCGAAAAGGAAGATGCTAAGAAACCTGCCCCCAGACCAAAGCCTGCCGATAAGAAACCCACTAAAGAGGAAATCAAAGCGGCAATGGGAGGAGAAAAATATGACACAGGCGTTGCGGAAGAACTTGAAAATGAGAATATTAGCGGGGATGAAAAGGCAGCCCTCCATGAAGCGAGCAAGAATAAGGATCCAATGAACAACTATGCCTACTACTAGTTTGATAAAAAAAAACTTGTGGTGGCTATCTAGAACGAGGGGCTCTGGACATAATAAGAGCTACAAAATCCAAAACTTCGATAAGGAAGTTAGAGCCACTTCACCTTGGAGGTTTACCCTACCGCTGCTTTGTGTTGCTAGTGTTGGATTTTCTATTGTCTACAGATACAAGCCCAATCTGGTAATGTAACTAGGATTGGGCGATTTCTCATACTAGATATCTCAATTTATATAAAGTACGCAGCTGCGCACGATGCAGATTGCCAATGCGAATATGATTAGAAATCTTTTTAGACCTATACCTCAGCGAATCTGAATTAACTTAACTTGCGCTTGAGAGTTACACGTAGTAAACAGGCCATCTAGTCCAATATGCGGTGGGGTAGGCATGCTAAGTAATAGTAGGCATATATGCATATCAGTCGATTTGCAACGTATTCAGCGGCTAATTACTTGGAAATATTTCAAGTAAATTTACTATGGTATAGCCAGTAAAATAAACAGTACAGAAACAAGCTTACCTAAGTGTTTGTGTTTCCAATATTTTCGGCCCCTTCCAAATTTGGCCGTTGGGGATTGATTGTATGTATCTGGATGTAACTAGGCATGTGCTTGTAAAATCACTTTCCTTTGTCTCGTGATTTGTGAGTGTACGAGTATAATTTCTAGGGTGTTCCCGAACGTTGAGTCACTTCCTAGTAGCTAGTGGTTGGTGTTTTTATGGGCAAACTACACGACTGGTCGACTATTTCTAAGCTTCCGCGGCCTCTAAAGCCCCAAATCTCTAGCCAGTCCCGCGAGCCTCACATAGATGAAATGACTTTAGCCTGGCAGAAACAAAAAAATATATAACAATACCATCGAAGGTATAAAAGTTAAAAAGAATGGGGCTCCACCGCGATTCGAACGCGGGGCCTCTCGCAAGATTGCAGGAACTGCGACCCAACTGTGGCAGGTATTAGTTTAAAGTTCGTATACATTGTATGATATTGGAGTGGGGGTACTTTCAGCGAGAATCATACCACTAGACCATGAAGCCAGCCAGTATTTGTGATGGAGGCCGGACCGGTTTGAGCAATCATAAATCTTCCGCAGCCGAGCGCGTGGATATAGAGTGCTTGAGCGGACGTCGCGACGTGTTGCTTGCCATCAAATGCAACAGGTTATACCTGTGTTGTGGCCGTGTGGTGAGGGCGAAGTCGGGGACTCCGGTAAACTTTAATGCATGATAGCGTTTAAGTTGGAAGTTTGCATCAGAATTCGTTTCCACTATACCACGTTGACATGCTTGAGTTTTGTGTTGTCTGGCAACGTGATCTCGCGAGACCATCAAGACCCCCAGATTCGTATTGCACGGAATAGCCAGGGGGTCACGATAATACAGGTGGTTATCGGGTTAACAATGCAGGGACAAACCGTAACACAGTTTAGAACTAACAAATGTATTTTTGATCGTGGCACTTATTCTGAAGCGATCTAATCACGCGAAACGAAAGAGCGGACAAATCGGTGTCGGCTGATTAGTAGCTGGATAAGTCGCTTCAACTGGTTCCAAACGAATCAAAGGATGCAGAAAGGAAAAAAATATTTGCTTGTTTTGATTGAATTGGTTGTATGAGAAAGAGGACCCGAAGGCGGCATAAATAGTAGCAACCGAAGATTCTGGATCATCATATCGGAACAGCGTCTCACTAAACATTTACAAGTTACAGCGGATGTGGAAGATGGTCTACTCGGCATTAGGCACAAAAAAAACGATTCCACGATGTTAGGCCCGTGAAAAGGTTCTAACACGGTATATTTAGTCGTCTACACTTTCATAGAAATAACATTTTCAAACGGCCCTGATTCGCAATATTTCATCAAACGAAGCTTCACCAGCTGGATTTCCACAATTTTTTTTTTTTTTTATATACTATATATATATATTTTTTTCCCCGCTTCTTTGCTAAATTTTCATTTAGGGTGGCATCAAACATTGTTGTCAACCGCCACTTAAAACCCAGTAAAACCCAGTGGAACCAGTAAAAACCAATACTACGAGACTATAAAACTAGTGGGAACTAATGGGAACCAATAAGAACCAATAGAAACCAGCAGAAACCAGCAGAAACCAGCAGAAACCAACAGGGAGTGGTGAGAGCTTGCAGCTTCTGCCTAAAATATTCACCCAACCCCATTCCCGAGAAAATTACCATGGCCCGTAGACTATTATGATGTTTTACCAAAAGTTATTTCCTAGATTTTTGATGATGATATGAGCTGGGACTCCGCTCAGTGAGTTTGGCCCTAATTGAGATATATACCATCCTGTTTGTGTTGAATGTGTTGAAAGTGTGGCAATTAGCAGAGGAGTCTCGACGGCAAACCGAAGCAAAAAAAGAAAGTTTGAGAGAAAAAAAAAGTAACGGGCTCCACCGCGATTCGAACGCGGGGCCTCTCGCAAGATTGCAGAAACTGCGACCCAACTGTGGAAGGTATTAGTTTGATGTTCGTACAAATAATTATTTTGAATGGGGGTACTTTCAGCGAGAATCATACCACTAGACCATGAAGCCAGTGTTGTAAATCTTTGGTTATTATGCATATTTGAATAGTAAAGATGGTGTCAAGAAAAGGAAATACACTCCAGTTCTATAGTTAGCTCTGGTCTAGAATTCTACTTTGAGGTCTGTTACTGTCCAGGCGGGCGCATAGCGCATCGCTTTTTTGATGTATGTTTTGGTAGGTGGTGTTGTACCTGACACTCAATTCTCGGATTGATCGTCTATGATTACTCGTCTATGATACAACTGGGAATACACAAAAGCACCAAAAAGCCATTCAATATTCCCGACATAACACACATGTAGGTTACCAGTACCATTGGAGCTGCAAGGAGGGTGGATCCAGACCCACTAGAAGGGCGATGATTTTCAGGTTATAGCCTTGTTCCTTGTTCGTGAATGGCCCGTGAATTCATGAAGCGAGAGCTCGGCTGGATGACAGGGGTGGTGGGACAGGTGCCTACGCCGACCATGCCGGACAATGAGAGAGACAAATATCTATACAAAACAGGACAGCGGACAGAGACCAATGGCGACAGTGCAGCGGAGTGGTCAAGGGGCTAAAGATGTAATTACAAGAAATACGACAAAGATGTTTATCGAAACCGTACCTTACGCAAATTTGGACGATCTTGTTAGTTCCTTCGCCATTAATAAAGCAGTACAGGAATAAATATTGCAACCAATCATATTGGTGAATAATCTGCCTATACTACTAATTTTTCAATACTTTAGCTAATTTTCATTATATTTAAAAGGCTTTCATTGTCCAAGTTATATTCCGTGGAGAGATTATTGATAAAATCCTGCGTGCATATATAGGAACACTTAGTTAATAGGAAAGTCAGATCCGCCAGGTACCGTGAGCCAGATGTCGGCCGCCAGCTTTGTAGTGCAGTAGATTATTAAATCCCGTTTGCTATCCAAGAGCTAAACTTCTCTAGATTTATCGGTTGTTGCGGGGTTATCAAAATACAAATCTCGCGCTTACAGAGAGAGCCTTCCATTTAAAATTGTTGATTGGCCCGATAATGTTATGATTTAATAATGGAATTTTAAGTTCTGTTTGAACTTTAGGTATGCCTGTTTTAATATTGAATTTATCACATATCATATAATTGTATTCTTTTTGAATTTATGGAATTAAGTGGGCTGCTACATCAGCTGACGACGAAATTGTTAATATTAAGAGTGCGGGGTTCCCGTTATCTCTCAATCTGGACAACACCTCAACAGCTGTTGCAAAATCCGATTGGTGGCCGTGAGACGACGAGGAGGCTTGATCGGACATGGTGGGTACGAGTGCAATTTTGCTATCGTCTTTTAGGCTCGGGTTTCGTTGGCTTGATGTTGTAGGCTCGAGGCTACTGTGCACTTGGACATGGTTTCGGTAGAGCTCTGCGTCCCGTCTGCAACATTCGCAACTCGGTTAGCTCTCTATCGGGTCTTTGCAGTGTTTTGTTATCGGATAAATGTATTTAAGTAAATATGTAGCTAGCCTATTCGTAATAATAGAACCTTATCCCGTTCATCTTCTTCCAAGTGGCCTACATGGTGCGTCCACCAACGACAATCGAACCTCAAACGTCGACACCATCAATTTACCAATTCTAACCACTACCAAACATAGCTAACTTTCTGAATCTCTCTAGCTTATTTTGGCGCTCTAGTCGGAGGTGCTGCTTTTGCACGCTCTGCCATCGCACAACACACGTAAGTTCTCTACCAACTATCGGGTTCTAGTCGTAAATCGTGACTCTGGCGGATTGAGGAATAACGAGCCATTTACCAATCCAGACACCAGAGGCTTATAACTTCAACGGTAACCACAAAAACGCCATAGTTTTTGTCTACTTGATATTATGAGCGGATATTTTGTTAACCTCTAGACAAAGAAAGAGCTAGACCTTTACGTTTTAGTGAGTGGTGCCATAGGTGGCCCTCAATTCTCGGAAAGTTCATCCATGATATACTGGGGATTCACAAATCATCAAAAGCGCTACTGCTACTATCGGAGTTGCAAGGAGTGCGGAGCTAGGCATACAGAGGGGTGGACCTTTCGTGGACTCCATGCATGATTTTTATGGTAGTTACGGTGTACGGCTTCGGTTCTTCTAGCTAGCTTAAGCTTCTACGCGGATGCGGCGGAAGACCCCTGAAGCGAGGGTTGGATTGGATGACAAGGCCAAGGGTCGAACAACGTATGCTGCAAGTAACACTACACGGCACTCTAAATGATGATAAGAGGTATCTGCACTGCGCAGGGGTCAGTGCGGGAACGAGGCCACAACGGAGGTAAAGGATACAAGCAATGATTGGATGATAATATTAAACTCCTCGGTAGACGTAGATCGAACTTGAGGCCTGAGATGGAACTCGAGGAGCGGACGAATTAGCCGAGTCCGAGCTAATCAGGATCCCTAAAAGTCCAAAGATTTTCCCCCTCACCAATTGGCCCTCTCGCTGCCCGCCGAAACGCCAGATTTTTGTGCACCAAAACCACCGTGTTAACGTTTCCACACGCCGCTTGCCTCATCATGTCAGATTCGAACCTAGGTTCGTCGTCGTCAACCCGAGAGAGCAGCTTGTCTCCTTTGCAGCACACCGGCGTACGTGTGGATGACAGCCGTCCGTGGATTTTGCAACAGCCGTTGAAGTGTTGTCTACATTGCGAGACGATGGAAGTTTAGACCAGAACCCAGCGCCGGCCACACCAGTGATATCATCCTCAGCTACCGCTGGTGCAAACTTGATTCCAAAAACGGTGGAAGAGTACAGCTATTTGGTTTGCGATAAGCTGGGAACCAAAACCAGCATGGTTCAAATTCGAGAAGAACTCGGGATTCCAGCCTCACCTGATAAAATCCTAGGCCCCGTCAATAATTATAAATGGAAGGCACTATCCGTAGGTGCAAGACCGGCTGCACTCCGGATGAATATAAAATCCCGGAGATTGGGACTAAATCTGTAATAACGTACCATTTGTCTAGGATTTTATTGACGGCCTTTCTAGAGATCCGGAAATAGATCTCAGCGATGACAGTTTATCAAATATGGTGAAGATCTGTCAAGCAATTGAGGGGTCAAAAATATGGGCAGATTGCTCGGCCGCTCGTCCAGCCGCAGCATTTGTGCCTGTACTGCTTTTTCGATGGCGAAGAAATAGACGGGACCGACGTAAAGCATGATCTTCGTGAACTCTCCTGCATGACATCCCGTTGGTCTCCACTCTGCCAGCTACATTGCCTTGCCCTGCCTTGCCCTGCCTTGTTAGATTCCTGTCACAGTGGCCCTCATGTCCTCGGGTCATCTCTTTTTAGTGTTTCACATTTTCGGCACCTCGCATATACCTCGCACGCCTCGCACACCTCACATCGAGATTCCCCACATCTCCCACGCCGGGCCTCCAAACCTCCTACTCCTCCAAACCTCCTACTCCTCCAATTCGCACTTCTCCCGTTTCTCCCATTCTCTCACCCCCACTTCTTGAGTCTCTCGCAGTTCCATCTGCATTCCCTCCCACTCCTTTGTAACTTTACCGCATTTGATGACAACGAGAAGCCTGATAGATGTGTGAAGATCCCAAGCGCCGCTGGATATGTAGCCCCATTCCCAGATGGTGGTGATGTTAAAGGCGATGACGCATATGGAATAAAGATAGATTTTTCTCCTCACCGTCCTCCTCACTTTTGAGATCCGGAGTCGGCAACAGGAGTCTAAGGAAGCCTTGATATTCTGGGACACCAGCTGTAGGAATTGTGAAGGCATCGGAGTCAGAATTCTGAGGTAATACCACTGAATCCAGTATTTGACTCAAAGATTCCTTCTCGACCTCGAACACAACGCTGTTGATGATGTTGAATGGGTCCGGTTTCGACATAGCTGTGCTATTGACCTTCTGAATTGCATACTATATAGATGCTCCGATTTCCGCGGCAATGCTTGGTTTTTGAAAGGCATTTGATGATTTGTAGAGGATTCAGTGATTTCCACGCATTCACGCAATGGAAAGGACACTAACGCATTAACCCCCATTTTTGATGTCAAGATTCGTTCTGATATCGGGTTCTAATCGTAAATCGTGACTCTGGCGGATTGAGGAATAACGGGCCATTTGCCAATCCAGAGACCAGAGGCTTATAACCATCAAAAATGGAGATTAATGCGATTAGCTCTTTTCGGCAGGATGGATATGGCCTAACTAGTATCGATGGCTATCAGCCCTCCACCAACGCAGCCGTCCAACCTGCAGCATTTGTCAACAAGACAGAAAATTGCTATGATTGCCGTTCGCCAACCAATGCCTTTTTGACGCGATGGGTCATTGCATCTCGTATAGGAGCAAATGCGAGGGTTAAAGTTTTCATAAGCAAATCAGAATGTTTGATATGTGTGCTGTCTCTCTAGGTGGCAGTGATAGTGTCCCGTCTATCCCAGCAGCGACAATCAAGCCGTATCTCTTTCGTCATTGGTAGACTGCCTAAGATTATTGCAATATTGCTCCGTCGGGCATTCGCCGTTATGATAGACCCCTCAAGTCAGGGAAGGAGGGCATGCATCATGCATAGGTATCCCAGGTGTAGCACCTCATCGGGGAGGATCTAGGGCGCGGCTTTGTTCGGGCACGGCAACGGTTAAGATACTGGCAAGATAGATATCCGGCATCTATACGATAGTGTTCACCCAAACCAATTTCTTCAACCCGTAGGTCATTGCCTAGAAGTCAATGAAAAAGGAATGGAAGGATAGACCTTCTATCGTGATTGAAATCGAAAAATTGCGTATTGGATATAATCCAAGACGACTGGTCTTTGTATAGTTTTCTAATAACACAGAATCGCGTTAGTTTATGTTCCCAAACCTCGTAACGATGATAATGGTGATGATGACTTACCAATTGGCAAAAACACGGGATCAGGATAAACCTTCACTTCCACGCGTATCACCCCTGCACTAGAACAGGTTTTGAAAGAGGGTGAAGGGGAAGTCACCCTTTTATAGCTCACGGCCTTCATAATTTCTTGGCGCGAGGGAAATTTTCGTGACACGGTTTCCCATTCGGGAATCCACACACCACAACACATTCAGTGACCATTTACGCTGGTCGGAATGCAACGTCATACAACGCGGTGCAAGCCAACAAAAGGAACATTTTGTTCTGAGCTGGCGCGAACGAGCGGGACTAAAACGACTTAGGCTATCTGGAATAAGATATTCTTAATCAACCACTATAGTGGTAGTCATATCATACCCGTAATGATCCTCCAAACACGCCGTAGTATTAGCAAGCATGCTGCGAAATGATAGAGTTTAGAATCTAGGAATTAACCGTGGACCGCTGCCACATGAGGTCTCGTAAACCAAGTGAGGAAAGGTTCAGAAACTAGTCCTGCAATATATGGTAGGTCTAGAGTACCGACTTAACGTTGTAATAGTCTTCTCAAACGCAAGGTTGACAAACGGGATCCATTCCCTCACGGCGAACCCCGGCAGGAGAGATCAGTAGCGTGATAGCTACTAACTTCTAAAACAGTAAGTGGAAGGTTCGGAAACTACCATGCTAAAGGAGGTCTCATAAAATTATTTAAACTATCCTGTCAACTTAGTTGGACTCTACTCGCCATGGGCTGCTATCTTCCATAGCTAGGGCCGTAGATATTTTCAGTACCACGGGAAATATACAATTATATAGCCAAGACGACTTGCACCTCAAAGGAGCCGTATATAGAGACTCTGACGACCATCGAGAATGTTACTTGAGGTTGTTCTAACCATATACGGCCGAATAAAAGCCACATTTCTAACGGCTCTACAGTCGGTGGTAAAACTCATTGACCTTCAGGAGGACTCGGTAACGGACACTAGCATGGTGTTTTCAGCAACAGCAGGACTAGTATTTAAATTTAAGCACTTAAGTAGTTGATACGGGTCGTTTGGTGATGACAGATGCTGGATTCTGGGTTCCAGCTACTGGTGACTAGCTATCAACTTCAGGCTACTTTAGCTTATGTAAGCATGTTGGTTTAGCTAAATTGTATATCGTAAGCAGAGAAGGATTAAGTGCTACTCAATTAACCTTGATTTGAAGTAGTAGAGCTAGAGGATGGCTAACCAATTTTAAATGCTATTCTAGAGCATAGAGTGCGGTCTTTGCGGGGTCATGCTAGATCCAAGACCTATAGCATGATATTATTAGATATAAGCGTTCATTTTGAGAGTGTGTGGGCGGCCTTCGGAATTTAGGAGACTATCTACGTTCAGAACACGAGGCAGCAATATACGTGGGTACATCCGGATACCGAATTGTGAAACTACACTTGCTAAGCAAATAATGGAATGTACAGACTAGTATATAGTATGCGCCAACACTATGTCCCATATGCACGACTTTTGACAACTTTGACCTAAAATGTTTGGTACCATGGTCGCTTGCATAGTTTGTACTCTCATTGCGAACATTTAAGATATGCTATTGAAACCATACTTCCGCCTGCCCCAACGGACAGTCTTTTGCACGCCCAACAAGTTAAAGCTCGCCGATGATCTATTATCTCATTAATGCCTTGTCAAGCCCGAGCATTGAGATCTAGTATTTAAAGGTCAGGTTTCCCCTTCACTACTCTCCAAATTAAAGTAGAGTTCTATTCTAGTCATCGGACCCAACCTTATATACCGTATATATACGGTATGGTTTCGCACGTTCAAGATTTCCGCCTGTCCGCTACCGTCCACCGCCCACGTCCCGGCTCCCGTGGCCCTGAAATTAATTTAGCGGTGGCCACAGTACCACGCTCATTCGTTTCGTCCAGTTTTGATTCAGTCCCGCCGACCCTCCTGGTCAGGTCCATTACCCCAACCCTAAGCGCCGAAGCTGGGTTATCATACGAGACTGGTATACCTCTTTCCCGCAAAGAAGAAGGCACCTCCCTAAATATGGCACCAACACCATTTCAACCCGCTATTTCCGAGTCCGAAACCCTAACGTCGGAAAGCGACACCCCGTACCCTTCCAAGTGCACGAGATCTTCGGCCACAACAACCCGTACCCGTGAGCGGCTTCGTCATGCCGAAGATGAGCTTGAAAGGTTACGTTACAACTTAGAAATGCAGATGGCAATGGCTTCTAACCCACGATACCATTCTGAGAAGTTTCAATATGAAAGTTCCTCGGCTGGTCTACCCACCGTTGATATTGAAGAGCGTATCCGCGAGCTTAAACTGGGCGAGCTCAAGGCGAAGCGGGAGGCTCCTCGAAGGTCTAATTTAGGGTTGTTCAAATCTATTTGCTCAACCGATTTACTGTTCTTGATTGATACTACAGGCTCCATGGGATCCTACATCGGGGCTGCGAAGGATCAAGTCAGGAGTATTGTCAACGATATTAAAGCGGCATTCCTCAACGAAGCCGACGTCCGTATGGCTGTAGTAGGTTATAAAGACCACTGCGATTCGCCAAATATTCAGTTCCTCGACTTTACCTCGTCGGCTGAGGAAGTTCTTTCATTTCTTAACACCCTGCATGCTACTGGGGGTAACGATGCTCCTGAGGATGTCCTTGGGGGTATTCAGCAGGCGCTTCATGCCACATGGAAGTACAAAACTAAATGCATTGTCCACATTGCTGACGCACCGCCGCACGGCCGAACATCCCATGATCTGGGAGACTCAGCGGACAATTATCCAAACCCAGGCAGCGAGCCGCATTGTCTTACGCTCGCTCCACTTATCGATCTCATGATCCAACGCCAAATCAACTATACTTTGCTCCGCATCAATAACACCACGGACCTAATGGCCTACACATTTCTCAAGGCGTACTCGGCTGCCTCAGCAGACTGTACCTTGCTTCAGACCAACAAATACTATAGCAATGTATATAGCAGCGGCCCTAAGCGCAGCGTCGCTGGCAGGTTGCTAATGCATGAAGCCGAGTTGGGAATTACGTTCAGTGCTTTGCGGCATCTAGTTGTTCGAACAGTTACTTCCTCTGTTACTGGAACCGCCGCTCGCTATCTATCCCGAGCGAACAAGCAGGATCTGGGCCTTGTAACCATCGAGGAGGATGACGACCATGTACCTCAGGTAGAGAATGCCTCGCCACAATGGGACACGCCAAGCTGGTTCGATGAAACCCTCCTGTTGAATGGCTTCTCCCCCGACATCACCGTGCACGGTGCTCACACACTTGATAACATGATGGAACACGACGACCATATCACCATGAGTGTATTGGATCTCACAATTCATAAGAGGCGACGGCCGTTTGCCCAGGGCGGGTTGCGCTTAGCATCCTACGCACGAACAGCAGCCTCGACCAATCGCTATGTAGTCAAATCGTCCAAACGGGACGGCTCACAGTTGGCGGAATTGGTTGAGGGCATGCGGTGTCAGGCTCTGTGCAAATTATTCGCCCTTGAGTTCAACGCATTGCTGGGAAATGAGTACTCAATCGACTTCATCGTGACAGCGTGCTTCAAGGGAAAATCAGAGGAGGCCTCAGGCGACACTTGTATATCTCTCGAGCCCTTCATCGAGGGTCATTATGTCAAATATAACAATAATGCCGGCTATGTCAACGGGGACATCACTGAAAAGTCTAATAAAGCGGCACAGGCCTTCTCACACTTCACCTTCGAGCGGTCACAGGGTCGCTTTCTAGTCTGCGACCTGCAAGGCGTTGGTGAGCTACTGACAGACCCTGCTGTCCACACTTCTGACCCTGACCGCTTCGTACTATCCCCGACCAACCTTGGTGAGGAAGGGTTCAAGTTCTTCTTTGCTTCCCACGAATGCAATGACGTTTGTCACAAGCTTGGGCTCAAGAGCACGACCTCAACGTTTATGTCCGGAACTTGTGTCTTCAAGGACAGTTGGCCTGCTTTGGCCGATACAGTATGCTGTTCAAACAAACTCTGCGGCAGGATTTTGCATCGAGCTAGCGGCAAGGTATTGGATAGGCTGTCGGGGTACATCTGGTGCGACGTATGCTGGCCGCAGCTCGAACTATCAGTAGTGAAGATACGCTGCACCGCTCCCGCCCCATACCACGAGTTTGCAGTGTCCAAGTTCTTCTATGAATCACAGGGGCGAGCCACACCCCACAAATGCTTTATGCACCGCGATGAAGGTGGAGCAAAAGGTTCACTAGCGCTTACGGCGAAAACTAGAAAGAATAGTGCGGCGGTTGTTGGCATTACAGTGGCGGATGAAAGACTCTGGGGGACGCTGAGATCCGCAACAGAAGATGGTTAGGATTTCTTAGCTATTACCATTATCATTTCTCTATGATATCCCCTTCAGTAGCAGCCTTTGGGCCTGTAATTGCAATATTTAGTATTTTACTCTAAAGAATCCGTCCGCTGTCCCTCAGCATCTAGATATCTCGTATGCTATCCCCTATTGTAGCTTATACTTTGAGATGCACCGATGCGAGCATTTCTATTATTTTTTCCTGTCCACCGTAAACTGCTTGTTGCAAAGGAGTTCTACCGTGTAAGTCTTCTGCTGCAGCATCTGCTCCGTGGTCCAGCAAGGTAGTTACTAGGTCCTTATTGCCCATTCTGGCAGCCCAGTGCAAGGGTGTCCGGCCATAGCAATCTTTAGCTTCGAGGTTGGGTTTGTGACTTAGTATCAGCCGGACCACTCTATCGTTGCCACTTTCAACAGCTCGATGGAGTACCGTTCTTCCGTCCTTGGCCGCGGCGAAGGGGTTGGCACCATTCTTTAGTAGCAGCTCAGCGACCTGCTCGTGCCCACCAAGGGCGGCGAGATGGAGAGCAGTCGTATCGCCCTCCTCCACCACCTCTACGCTAGCACCCTGATCCAACAACTGATTGACCGTCTCTAAGTTTCCTTCTCGAGAATAGTAGTGCATAGTTGGCTTTCGCCCGCGTGCCTCACTTCCCGCAGATTTGGCCTTTAAAAGCAAGAGCGTAACTGTCGTCTCATGACCATTCTCTCTGGCATAATCCAGTGCTGTTCGCCCATCATAGCACTTTACGGCCATATCAGCCCCGGAAGCTATCAAAACTTCAGCGATTGCGTCACGCCCAGTCCTAGACGCCCAATGCAACGCTGTTCCACCGTGATAATCTACAGGCGCGTTAATATCGGCCCCGCTCTGTAGCAGCAATTTTACCGCATTTACGTTTCCGCCATCGACAGCGAAACGCAATGGCGATCTGCCGTAATCGTCGAATGCTCCGATATCCGCGCCGTTATCGATTAGAAGTTTCATCACTGCTTCGTTCCCGAGCCTACAAGGATGATGCAAGGCTGTTTTCCCGTCAAAATCCCTTGCATTGATGTCGGCAAGCCCGGAATCTTGGAGCAGACTCTGTAACACCCATGTTAAGCCCCAGTTCGCAGCCATATGAATCGCAGTTAACATCTTGTAGTATACGTCGTAACAACCGTGGTAAGATACCCGTGGTAAGAATTCAACCTGGGTGGCGCAAGCGGCTTTTGGTCTATCTTGGAGAAAGTCTGAAACTAGTTTTAAAAGCTTGTGTTCACCTTCTCCCCGTACGTGGTCGCCCCAGTGTTTGGCGCTATATCGGAGGAAGGGATTGTCTTGGAATCTAATCTCCAGCGATTCGTCGTCGGGACAGACACCGGTACTGAATGCGTCGAATGATAGGTAGGTTACACACGATTCAGCTATCGAGATGTTGATTCCTCCAAACAGCTGCGGAGTCATTCTGTTGAAGTATTCCTGGACCGTCAAGTGGGCAAGTCTGATTGTGCTGCTCTCTCGGTCAATTACAACCAGCCCACCACATACATTAATTAACAATTTCGGTGCAGGTAGGTTTTCATCATCTAAGAAGGTCGTATCGGGCTCCACAGCAAGTCCGTGGCATAGTTCCTCAACAGAGAACGGCCTCCTGGCGTGGGTAAGCCAAGACAACACCCGTAGAGCGAGGGCGGCGTGCTGTTTAGGCTGGGCTCGTATCCTTTCTAATGCTACGTCAAACGTCTTCTGAAGATCTGAAGGCATCGTTTTGAGTGCGTTACGGATCTCTCGAATTGTCGTTGCTGCGTAAATACTATCCATTTGCAAGCGCGCAAGTAAAAACCTAGATATAGTAAATAGTAGCTTCGAGGATTTTGGGGACAGAATTTTCTTACATCCCGCCCGCGATATCTGAGATATGATCTACTATCTCATTGCGCAGCTTTGGCTGAATCAAATCAGCTAGATTTTCGTCATTGGTCAGGCAACTCGTTATGTAGTCTCTGATATCTGATTTCGAGGCCGTTATCTTGATATTTGGACCGCTTTCATATGCGCTCCGAATGTCCATTGGATGTGAACGACTGGTCACAAATATTTTAAGGGAACGCTGTTTTTGCTCTAACTCGTGTAGCGCAGACAAAATACCCTTCCTATGCCTTCTGAAATCCGACTCGTCCAAGGCGTCAATAACGAGATAGGTCTGTGAGAAATTGTTCGAAACTTGCAGCAACAATGCAATAAGTTCCGATACTTTAGGGAGTCTATGTTCTTTACAAAACACCTGATAAAGCTCCTCCAATTTGGAGGGCAAAGTCAGAGTTCTTCTCACTAGCTGCTTTGTTAAACTTGCCACGAGATAGTCGGGTGTCTGTTTGTCTTGATCTTGATAGTCGCAGTAGAAGAAGGCAAGGCCAACACCATTATCAGTAGAATGGTCTGATATATGGTTTATAACCATCGACCTAGAGTTTATAATGTAATGCTAATTAGCCATACGAATGCGCAGTATTGGTATTGGTTTAGGGAAGGGCGGCAGACGTCATCACTGTTTTTCCGGCACCGGCTATGATTCTTCTATTAGCGAAAATACCACCTTATACAATGCTTTCAATGACCTACGGTCTCCATGACACCAAAGGCGTGTATCAGTCGCTGAAAACCATTTTTTAAATTGAGTGCTGTCCAGAAACCACCGCCCACTCGTTGGATGGTATTGTTGGAAAACGTCCCTCTGTTTCTCTTCGAAATTTGCCGAACTTAGCCAATTCAAGACTGTTTCAACTGGATAATGTATAATGTTTAGTACTTCGTCATGGAATAAGTCTTTTGGTTAGATGATCTCACATTGCATGTCTGTCTTCAGGAGCGTGACTTCCCGAAGCATCATAGCCGTAAAGACACTGGTTTAGTAAGCTTGGCGTTCCCAAAGAAATAGAATTTGGGTACCTGCAAGAATAGCTTCAAACTTACAATCCTTCAGCTGTTAGGGCAGTTTGAAAGCTCTCCCGATACCTGTGCAACATTTGGACAAGCTGGAGAGTTTCCTCTTCAACAAACGGCCATGATAACTTATTGAATTTGATCATAAAAAGGCGAGAGCTACTCCGTTTCTTAAGTTTGGAGTGTAATTGCTCAAGGTCGCGCAGGCATTCCGAAATTGGTAAGGATAATAGAAGCTTAGATGAGACTCCTAGATCAGAGGACTGCGCAATCTCCTGTAACCTTGAGAACAACAGTTTGAGATTTGCCAATTCAACAATATATTCTCCCTCGCTCTTTGAGGCTTTGTTGGCGCTAGAAATATACTTGTAGCTGATCCCGATGATTGAGATGGACAGGCTGAGCAGCCCAGCAATACCTGATGCAAGGCTGACAGCCTCCATGGCGAAACTATTATATTGGCAATGATAAATTACGAAACCGTAACTAGAGTAAGGAAATGCTGCAACAGTCTAGGTAGAGCCCCATGTCATGAGAAGAACCGAAGCTAGTTGAAACTAGCAGGGCCCAGCTGTTGCACCAAGGTGGAGAGGGGTAGCTCCCCATTTTGTACTAATTACCACGTGACTTAGTTAGCACGGACTATCCCGAAGCTGGAGAGTGGCTTGCACAACGCGATATGGCTTTCTGATGTGTTGATTGTTGCATTTTGCACTACCTTTCACTATGGACCGATTTTAATATTTTTCGTGATCACGCGTGATATGATTACTTATGTAGGTAGCAAATGTCGATTTTGGGTACTCGAGTAAATACGGGCGTTATAATTCCACGATCTATCCTACGGGAACCGCAAGTAAAATGACTTCCTTTGAACCGCCCACAAGGGGCTCTATTAACAGCGTGATCCGAGTTAACCATTAACATGATATATGTGAATTTGCAATGGGATATATATGTACAGCACTTTTACCTGTCTTGGCTGGGCTGAGTATAAGCGACAGACAGATCATTTATATACAAAGGGCAGATATCTACAGTATGTACACATGTAACTTTAAAACTTAAAGAAGGAAGGGAAAATCCTACTCGGTGTCATCGTATGATCATCCAGGCCAGCTCTTCCTAACATCCCTATATCTTTTCGCTCTATCTACGGGGTTGCTCCAGTAATAGTGACGGAATAGTCAAGACCGTTCTTAACCTCGCTGGAGAGACTGAACGCATCATAGAGGATAGGGTTGGCGGGTGTGTTTGCGATCACGAAAGTGGCCTCCTCGTTGCTAGCAACAGACGCAGATGCAGATCCACTAGACAGGGTGATGTAACGGGTGGCACCAGAGCTAGTGTTTCTGATAGAAAGAGTAGCGGTATACGGAAGGCTAGCACCAGACACCGAAACATTAATGGTGACGGCGCCGGACTTCTTCAATGGGACGATATTGGCACCCATATATTGTGGGCGACGGGCAGACTTGGGCTTATAAACATTGTTGCCCTGGGAATCGAGATTGGCGTAGTTGAATCTGCTGCGTTGGTTAAGGAAGACCTGGCCGGCAGTTGGGTGACCGATGTCGGCATACGCCATACGAGCCCAGTATCGTCCGATGATGGTTGCGACACCGGCATTGGACACACGGGCGAGGGTGTGGAGGGGTGTCTCGTTGCTGTTCTTGGCGTACTGTCGGAAGAGGTTTCGAAGAGCATTGGTACCCAAACCGCTGTAACCGTCGGGGTTATAAGTAAGATAAGAAAGGAATGGCCAAGCCTCGTAGTAGTTTCCAGTGTTCTGGCTACCATCAACGATGACCTGGAAGGAGTCCCCAATAACCTTGTTCAAATCGATTTCGGTGGCAGTGGTGGATTGACCATATTGAGACCTTGCGCTCGCGCATAAGGGAGATGTCTTGAAAGTATCGGCAACAAAGTTGGCTACGGTTTCCCACCAAGCACCAGTTCGACCCTGATCAACCCAGGTTTTCTCATGGTAGTGCATACCATGACCGAATTCATGGACAGTTACTCCAGGAATTGTGAGGTATTGGTGAACAACTTCCAGCCATGCCATACCAGTGGCAAAATCCGCGTGCATGACACCAGCTGCACCGGGGAGGCTGCTAACAGAGTAGATGTTGATCTTTGTCCAGGGACCACTGTCCGTGTTATCATTGTATGAAAGACCTATCCAATAAATTAGCAAGTATACAAAAGTTCCATTGCGAGATTGTACAGACCTGGTGATCGCCAGCCCAGAGTACCGACGAAGCAGCTATAGGCGGCTTCGAGCATGTTGAGCGCCGAATCTGCAGCCGAGGTACTTGTAGCACCATAGACACGGAAATGAGGGGAGTCCCTGAAATTGCTGCCACCGGGGCCGATATTCGGGTTGGCTGTGAATGTGGCTGGCTCATTACCAGGGACACTCGGTGTAGTGGTTGCGGCCCTTGTAGTAGTGGTAGTAGTGGCAGGTGTGGTACCAGCCCTGGTGGTTGTTCTAGTCGTCGTAACTAGAGTAGTCGTCGGATTTGAGCCTCCTGGAATACATTGAGAATAATATGGATTCGAGTAGACGCAGGTACTTCCTGCGGCACAGGTAGTGGGACCTGTCCAATTCGCACCACCGCATTGGCCATAAACTGGCGCTTGAGCGTACGTGCCAATAGCTTGGAGCAGTAGCACCGCGAGAACTTCCTTAGAGGGAGCCATTCTTTCTGAGAGGCTGACGACAAATTAATTGGTAGATGTCTAAGAGCTAGAGCCGGTAGTCTTTCGAAACTCGTCTGACAGTACCGGACCCTCATCATGCATATATATTTAAATATCCCTTCAAAGATGAATAAACGGAGATATCCGGAAGGAATCCCGCTTCATCTTTGGGCAAGATTTTAAGTTACTAGCCATCCCTCACTACCCGTTCGGAACAATACAGATCCGCTGAAGGAAATTTTGAAAAGTGATTCTAAGAGTTGTATTTGTTCATCATTCGTCTCGTTTCGGGATCCGGAATATCGGTAGGGTAATCCGGGGCATACCAAACGATATTATAGACCGCCGTACTTATTGAGTCCAGGATGTGTGTTTATAAGCTTTACATAAAATGTATTTCCTACGGTTTGACTTGGCGCTTCAAATAAAGCTTATGTCGCCAACTCGTTAACTCTCTCCGCCTAGGCGCGTCCCCCTACCAAACTTCTCATGATGCAATGATTCCCAGAGGGCCGAAATATCCGAAGGGGGCAGTTACCGTTCTCTTGGGACCGAGGCTAAGTTGTGAGTTACCGTGGATCCGAGCTGTCGCCTATTTCTACTAGGTAGTTGCCTCCAGGCTGATAAAGCGACCACCATGGTCTCATCTGGTACCATTGGTGGAGAAAAAAGTTGGGAAGTGTTGCGGATGTAGTATGCCCGGTGTTTAAAGATGTTTTAGGTCTACAACCGGTGTCGAGACTAATCCATAACTAGAATATCCGAGTTAAACGCCCGTGTAGTTGAGCCGCAATGGGCTCGAAAACATTTAAACCCCAGCTATAGCAATTGCAATTGGACTTGACGAGGACCCCAATCCAGGTCTAGAACACGAGTTACAACCCGGCCGGGTTTGTGCGAAGGTGCGACTATAATAAGTACAGGGAACTTGAGCAAATTCAAGACTCTAGCTTTTCCAGTTGTTCAGATGTTATAGCATCCCGAGTTGGTTATGTTAGATGTCTCGTTACTATTATAACTCATCCCCAATCATGCGGAACGAATGCGTTCACTTTCGAGGGTCTATTATGAAGCTTCGAAAGTCACCATGACGTCGAACATACTGGACTATCGGAAATGTGATCCTATCCACGGCATGCGCGGCAGCTATCGATATATCCAGATACCTACGTCAATAACCTGCTCAATTGCTCAATCCAGGGTACTGTGATACACTTACCATGGTACGATATGGATATCAAACCCTACACCAGCCCATCTGTCCATTACAATAGTCATACGAAGTTCATGGAAGTATCTACTTCGAAGCTTCATGCATGTCGGACATTAACACTATCGCTACTAGCATAGCCCTCTCTTAACAGGCAGCTGTCTATTTTCGAATAAAACATATTAAAGACAATTGTACGAAGAAACATTAGCTGACTTAATTTTGGACGGGTTTTCTGACAATGTGGTATCAACTATCTGTTGTTTCGTGCCTATAGATCTGGAGTTCTAAACATTCTAGAATTCTGTGTTGAACAAATCACCGTCACTCTGTAACCCTATAGATAGACGTTATATGAAGTTTTCTCCTTCATTGAGGCTAGCTGGTTTACGAGACTAGGCTAGACTAACGCTGAAAACTCTTTGAGATATCTAGGGCCATGAGATAAGACTGCGCATTGAATGGGAAAAGTTCGTATATATATAATCACTATTAACGATGGTCAATATAATTAGATATCAACCACAAGCTACGTACAAGGAGGTTTAAGTGCCATCCTGACGTATGCCACGCATTGTTCAGGATCGAAGTACCGACAGGTATTTATAACAAGAAGCTCAAAACATGCCGGCATCAGTTGGAATTCGAAGGTAAGAAAATGAAAGAAGGAACAAGAATAGGTGCCTATTATATAGATGAGAAAAATTGTATATTATATAAGATCTTGGCCAAAGTTACCGTAGTTAAGGGACTCGGGAAAAAAAAAAAATTTTAGGTTAAAGTCGGGCTCTTAACTTCCGCGCCTGTCCCTTCGAATCCGCGACATGAGGAAACGAAGAAAGTCGGGTTTTCTCTCGTGCTTTTTGTAGAAGCAAGGGGCGCAAACCTGTAGCTTTAGATCTACAAACTATTTATCGATTTGACAGAGGCCCAATACTATTAGCTGGACCGGGATGTTTTGGTGACGGAGTTTCGAGATCTTAAGATATCTAGACGGCTCTCCGTTTGAGTAGATTTAAATCCAACAATGCTGTCTAAAGCTCGAAAGATTCAGAGTTCTCGACAAAGGTAACCGTTAACGGGGCCTCTGGGCTTTATGTCACAGCCACTCCTAAACTCAGGGCCAAAGGCAGTTTATAAATTATAGCTAATAGGAGGGTGGGAAAGGGGAAACTAAAAGGGCCGGTATACGACGTAATATAGGTCCACAACTGGCTTGATCTCTATTTCTACCATCCATCATAAAAGAGCACAGGCCAAACTCTAAAACCATTTTCAAGTAAAAAGGGAATATCTTTCACTTTCGGATACCAGTTCGTCTGCTTCTCTTCCGTTCTACTTCTCCTCCACTTGATCTTATATGAAAATCTTTCGCCCATCCATCTGTCTTGATAGCTCTGAGTACGAGCTTGCATCCCTAAACAAATATACCGCAACGACGGCCGGACTGTGCAATTCCCAAACACACCTCGCAAGAAATCCGCAAGTGGTTTTTCAACCCAACCTGAAACATCTCCATCACATCCCATCCCCCAGGCTATACCTGGCCAGTTATAGGGTACAAGATAAAGTGTTTCTAAAGTATCTAAGCGAAGCTTATCGAAACCACGAGTATAAATTCTATTGGTTGCTTTCTCAAATTGCTGCGATGCGTCAACAAATATTCGAAATTTTTTGTATTAGTTTAGATTGGCGTTGCTAATTGCACAACGAAACCAAGGGGACTAACCTGAATGTCAATATTTACTGGAATAGACACCTCTTTCAGGTCGCAGACTTCGAGTATCGGGCGAATACAGTCAAAGTCACCTGTTTCGAGCACTATCGCCCCCTCATCTGGTCTCCCGAAACGGTCGTGTATGGCGAAGGTTTTAAGTGTAGCCGAATGCTTGAGTATTTTTTTGGAATCTATAGCGTACTCCCCCCGTGCAGTAGCTTCGCGTTGGCGACGACTAGGGTGGTCGATGAAGAGAATGAGGGTTTCCAACCCGGGCTCGAGAAGTTCGAACAAGAGTGTTATATATGGGACGTCATCTTCGTTCGCGATAATCTGGAGGTGGCGTAGACTTGGTTTAGGTGTGTCTTTCAGGGTCAAATGATTTGCCAAGGCCTGCCAGTTCTCGTTGGAGACGTACTCCAGCTTGACATCCTCGTCCCGGGTGAGTATAAGGCCTTTCAGATCCTCAAGTCTACCTTCGTAGTTAGCTATTTTATATTCAAAACTCGTTCCTGATTCGTCTTCGTCAGCGTCGTTTTCCCATTTCACTTCATCTTCGTCAGCGTCGTTCTCATATTTCACTTCGTCTTCGTCAGTATCGGGGCTCCGTTCGACCATATCTTCGTGGTCATGGTCGAGATCTTGTTCTATTTGTTCCATGTTGGTGATGCCAGTGTTGTACACGTTGTGCCGAGTCGCCTTTGCTCATCAATAGAGTAGGTGTACAACCGTTCGAGAAGGACGAACTAAGTTCTATATGAAGATGAGAAAGCCAGTCAACTTACGCCCCGGCCGAACATAAGTATAAGAGAAGCTGCCTTGTCCGTATTACGAAAGCACTGTGTCATACGATCGAACGTTTGTCCGTTCGCGGATGGGGGCTGGTATGCATGTAGGACAGTACTTGTCACCAATAAACGTCCGCACACCCGCGGACCAATTTATTTACCGGGGTGGCATTATAAATATGTTCCATTGCATTGTTATTATGGCGGCTGAGCGGCCATTATATATATTTCCCTTACCTTCGAGGTTTCTCAAGGGCTACAAAGCTTGTTACTATTCACGAGGTCAACTGACAGGATCCCGGGAGCAAAGGCGAAAAAATGAATCGGCTACCAATCGAAATCGTCACTCAGATACTCTGTTATTTACCATTCGATGACCAAGTCTCCGCCAGTGTTACATGCTCGCTATGGGAGCACATCCTAAACAGCAGAAAATTCCGAAAAGCGCGTTATGGTACGGACATCGAAGAGGACCCAGAAGAATATGAGGAGTCTGTCGAGTTCTCCGTTCTCCACAAGTTTTTTAACACGACATCCGCCTTCTTATGTTCCGTTGAGGGAGAAAAGGTTACGAAAATTGCCTACGTAAAAAATATCGACCACACATTCTTTAAAATGCATCAATTTTGGTCCACGGCTGCAGAGGAAAGCGAGACAGATGAGAGCGACTCTGGAGCGACAAAATGCAGCCCTAAGGCAATTACCATTACAAAGTCTCGGATCCTAGACGAGTCAGCAATGGTTGTCATTGAAACCGACGAAGGCATACCCGATGATTCCGATTCCGACGGTTCCGATACTTCTGAAGGTTATACCTGTTACTGCGATAACTGCGAAATATACGCTCGGCGAGACACATACTCTAGGGCGCGCGCGTATATGGATAAAGACGGTCGTGGATACTACGCGACTGGGAGGGGGTGCGGTGACATTGATTTTCGCCCGCATAAAAGTGTTAGAGACCTTATCGAAGAAGGCGTCAGGTTGGCTTCAGATTCATGGCGGTTCAGTAGACCCGACCGGTCCGAGAAACCGTTTGTGTTCGATTTACATATGACGTATACAGGGCACGAGCTTAGTATTTACCTGCACAAAGACGATATTCGTGAATTTGTCGACATTGTCAGAGAGTGTTAAAAATGCACTTCATGTTTATAGCTCTAGACTGACGGAGTCTAGTACCTGGGGGCTAGACTACGACGAGACTCCGTCATCTGTTGGACAGCAACCTGGGAGTATTTTGTCTCGCCGCGGGAGTATTGGCTTGTCAATTGCAATACAACTCTACTACTACTATAGTACTACTATGCTCTACTATGCCCTACTAGTCTCTCCAGCTATACCAAATACAACCACAATAACGGCCTCTGCTACAATATCATAATAGAACGCTTTCCAACAGCGGCCACGGCCACGCAACTCTTTAATATTCATTTCTAAGACGTTAATATTGATAGCAGACCTTAAGCAATGACAGATAGCTAAAGAGCTGCTGCGAATGGCTATTCTCGGTCCTCAAACCAGTTATCTTCTAATGTACGGCACACTGCACTGCACTGTACTAGCGTCCGAGTTCAGAGAAGTCTAGATTAGCTTGATTCACCACGGACTAAACGATAATGTGGGGCTATCTTCCTATATATGATTGTCCCGTATAGTCAAGTCGGCTCCAGATATTGACTCTTCATACTTGCATCCCACCAAAATTGGGGAATTGAGCACACGAAATCAGAAGTGTGCTGTTTTCCGGAAACCATTTAGTGAATGCGGAGACATCCCTGCTCCTAATCGCTCCGGGGGTCTTGGGGCTAACCAACCAGACACATATGCCTGCACCATGAACCTCCCCAAACTTTATACCGGCGGCATTTAGTTTTGTTATCAAGCCGAGCACGGGTCAAAGGTGCCATATTTCGACGCCCGGAGCCTCTTGTACCCCCAAATTGAACCTGAGTTAGCCGTCTACGAGAAGGAATAGAAGTAAACAGACGGCTGCCCATTATGCAAAGGTGGTGCCATGACGGGTTGAAACTAAGGCTGATCAGCCGAACCACAACTGTCGGAGTTACCCATCTTTAGTTTTGTATATATATTCTCGAGTTGGCACTCCAGATCAGGTTTAGCAGAATCCAACTACCAGAACGTTTAATCACATTGCACTATCAAATTTACTTTCTAGATTTGACACTATGGGTTCCAACCTTTCGATTATCAACGACACCAGCCGACCAGTGTTGATCTGGATCTTCCTCTCTGGGTTCCGCACCATCAATTGGGGTGGCACAGGCGATATACCAACGCCTCTGAAGGTTAATAAGGTCGAATCTGGACAGCAAATCAGATACGGGTTAGGCAAAGTCTGGTACGATGTCGACATTTCCCCTTCAGATGTCGGAGTCCCTGGGACCCTGTATAGTAAAAGGTAAGGTACACTTGATCTTCCCATGTCTCCTAGCTTTTTTCTATTTCCTTCCATTTTGGATATATATTAAGCTAGTATAGTGACTAATTTTGATTTCCTGGTGCTTGTAATACAATTTAGAGGGTTATATTTAGGGAGTGACGTGACCATCCGACTCTCAACCTGGTTGGGTCCACGGATCAACGCGTTAGGAAGTGACGTTGCTGTCGCTACTGCTATAGATGAGGGGGAGAGTGTGAAAGACTCCGAGGAAACAGGCGCTAGGAATCTGATGGACATAGCGGGCGGCTACGGCGATCCTAAGAAGCGCCCTGATAACCCGGTTCTCCTTACCCGCGATTGCATCGTGGCGATTTTGGCGAGATTGGCGAGTGAAGATGATGCGGAAGGAGCGAAAAGGATGCAGGATAGCATCCAGACCCTCATGGATGTGGGGATTACCGTCGAGATTGAGAAAGTAGAGGGGGCCGAAGGTAACTAAGTAGCTTTTCTTACGGTATTGTTGAAATACTAGTTCCATGATTCGACGTCGAGACTTTTAGCCTACGCTCATTCTGATTGCCATTCTGCCGCTTTATCCTTGTTCCAATGTCAATTAATAAGTATGCAAATCGATTTGGGGTAGCGCCTTCAGTTTTGAAAAAATAACATAAGTTAGGGAATCCTGATTATCACTTCTCTCGGGCTAATATCCTGCAAAGAACGACCTACAGAAGTCTTATCCAACCGAAAGCGCCATGGAGGATGCATGTTGTAGTGTAATTGAGCGGGTGAAACAAAGACAACCCGGTATTATGATATTCGTTTCTGAGCACTAAAATTTGCAGCAGTTTAGTGGATATTTATCATTAGCTATAGGAGCCCTATTTAACAGATAGGGAACTAGTGATCTGCGAAGAATTTTTGGTACTTGGGAGTAATATGTTCAGCCCTTCAATTCTCGATGGATCTATGAACCGTTCGGCTTCGACAGCAATATATAATTTATACAAACACCGTTATTTAAGTCTGGTCTCATAAACTAGCCTCAACGAAGCAGGTTAAGTCTGGGGTTTGCTAATATGACGACTTTCCTTATCAAAGAAAGTGAAGTCTCCCGCACGCACTTGTCGGCGATTTGTTTTCGAGATAATACACTTTTGGCAATTTAGTTTTGGGGGTTCGAGCGGAAGGGCTTGCAACTTTTAGGCTCTGTGAACCAATCAGGATTGCATTGATTGTCATCAATGCATCTTGCTACCCTGCCGTCCTGCCTCAGAGCAAAAATTCCCGTGCTATCTCTCCATTTGATGATTGGTGTATAAACTAATATTTCTCTTTGTCAGATATTACTAATTCTTCAGTTCAAGAGAGGGAACCATCATGCATAGGTCGTCCCTCATGGCACCCCCGGGGGTGGGGGGTGGTTTGCCCCTAGACGTTCCCATCCCACTCGCCGGGCTGTTTTCCGGTGAGTGGAATGGTGTAAATACCTGTAATTATCATAACTTCGAATCAATACGCTTTTCATGTATTATACGTTCACGTATTCCTTCGACTCAACTTACAAGAGTTTCCTTCGAATTTGGTGTAAAGTAACTGGAGAATAATCATATAATTATAAGCCTAGAAATTTGAACTTTTGGACATACTGCCCAAATGATCATATGACCGGCCTATATAGCTATGCAAAGTTTCCGAGAAGTGTAAGGTATTGATCGTCTCCCGGCAAGGCCATATGGTACGTATGTACAGGGAGTAACGTGGTGTCTTAGCCTAGCCCGTCTCTTTCTCTTTTGCTTTCAGTCTCGACGCTATCTTCCCTCCCGAGACGACCAACATACCTAGAAAGCCTAACCTTCTCCTCCCGTCTGTTCATCAGGCGGGATAAAAGTCGTCCGTGGGGAGTTGTCTATAAGAGATACTTGGCTAGGTAGTGAAACCTAATTATGAGACTAGGAGGATGTATGGGGAGACAAGATGGTTAGAGTGATTAGGCTAGAGGTGTTATGTAGTAAGACAGCACAATGTTCCCTGTCTACTACTGCTCTAGTGGTAGGTACAGCTATCATGTGCATCCAGAGATTCCAGAGAGTGCGGGACGCTACCACGGGTACAGAAGGGTCAACGAGCAGGAAGTAGCAAAGCTTTCACTCGGACTCGCATCGCGAATCTTCCCTGGGTTGAACGGTATTATCGGCGTTGTCCAGTCTAGCCCCCCAGGAGGCGGGAAGCAGGATACCAGTCGACCTCGAGAAACCGTCTTGAAGTTAGCTCTTTCTAGCAGTAACGGACTAGTAAGAGGGTACACGCTACTAGGATCTCGTAGACGGTCCTCGAAGGGGATGGGCGTCGTCGACCAGCTGCTTGGAGCTTCACTGGGAGGTTGGAAGGGTGGAACGTATATACCCAGCTTGAACCAACGTTTCAACCACTTCATTCTTTTTCTTCAACCCATAGGACGTCGCCTAGAAGCCAATGAAAAATAAGAAGTGAAGATAAGACTTCCATTGTATCGAAAAATTCCCCGCTGGACCGGAGTCCAGAGAGAGGGTCAAAAGTAGTTTTCAATTGGCAAAAACACGGGATCAGGATAAACCTTCACTTCCACGCGTATCTCCCCTGTACTAAGATGGTGAAAGAAAGAGGGGACGGGGGAGGACGCCCTTTTATAGCTGCCGTTTCGCAGCGAGGGAAAGTCGGCGGGGACTGTGCAACGCATCCTCTTTGGGGAGTGTGGGGTGACTCACCGGGGCAACGGACTCATATACTCACGTTCGACGAGCAACAGAGCCTATACCCCCATCACCATATTGTAAGAGTCATCCGCCGAGTGAGTTGAAGCTTGCGTTGTCCCCAAAATACCACGTCTGCCGCACAAACATGCTTCCCACGTGACCGCGCACAAACGAGGGGCGCAAATCCAGCGGCCGCCGCACCAAAATCTCGAACTTTTGCTCCACCAAGCGCAAGTTGATAATTTAAGCTTGACATCTCCACTCTACATTCTACAGCACCACCATCTTCCCGCCATCTTCCTCTTACCAAATACTCCATCGAGATACTAATCGCCTACAATGGCCGACTACGACAGCGATGAAGACGTCGCCGACCTCGAATACACCACCACAACCACTCTGCTAGGTTACGCCGAAACCACCCCTTCAGACGACGCCACCAGTCACCTCGGAGGTATTCCTGTTTGTACCTCTCTACGGACCCTTTTCTTCAGAAACTATCCTCTAATCACACATTCTAGACATGGTTCGATAATGCGATGGACTCGCGACTGGCAAAATGCCTAAGTTGCAACAATATCATGCCCCTCCTCCTCCAACTCGACGGCAATCTAGCGGATTCTCCATATCATACCAGAATGCTGTACCTCTTCGGCTGCCGTTCGAAACCATGTCGCAAGAAGCGGGGTAGCATAAGGGCTATCCGTGGTGTAAAATCCACAGGCGTCCCACCACCGAACACTCAGAAGCCAGCGGCAGCCGCAGTCGCAGAACCAAAAGTCGAAGAACAGAAGCCAAAATCCAATATGGGAGACTTAATATTCGGCGGCTCTTCGTCAGGTGCACCTACAAATCCATTCGCAAGCTCACAATCCAATCCGTTCGCAAAACCGAATCCGTTCGCCAAGGATGATGTAGCAACCCTTACAAAGACATTCGCCCAGGCTGCTTCAATATCGACTCCAGCTTCAGAGCCGAAACCTGTTCCAAACCCAGAGCCTATAGAGCCAGCATTGATAGGCCCACCATCTCCATGGCCACCAAATTCCTCGATACCACAATATACAAACTTCTACCTGGACGCTAGCTATGAAGAATTAGAGCCAGATGCACTAACACTCCAATCACAAAAACTTGCCAAAACAATCAAAATGGACACATCGGACGACATGGATGAGGACATCACCCCTTCGAGTTCCAAAAAGGCGGCGGCAGCTTCATCGTCGTCATCTTCAAAAGCATCAAAGGAAAAGGAGTTCGAGTCGGCGATGAACGCCGCATTCCTAAACTTCCAAAACATCACATCGCAAAACCCAGAACAGGTGCTGCGGTACGAGAGGAAGGGCGTACCCTTGCTGTACTCGAGAGACGATAGTATAGGTAAATTGCTGGTGGATTCAAAGTCAAGTTCAGTGGATATTTCGTTATCAAAAGTACCGCGGTGTAGTAATTGCGGGAAAGGAAGGTGTTTTGAAGTACAGTTAATGCCGCATGCGATTTCGGTACTAGAGGAGGGCACCGAAGGAGCACTAGATGAGGGGATGGTGTGGGGCACTATAATTGTGGGCACATGTGAGGCCGACTGTCCATTGGCAGGGAGTGACAAGGGGGGCTACGTCGAAGAGTGGGTAGGAGTACAGTGGGAGACAGATTAGATGTATCTCAGAGTATTATCTCAAAGTACTAATGACGTGAACACGAACTATTTCCTGCTAAACTTCAAGTATTCATAGCTCATTATAAACTACCCTTTCCTACAGCTCATCATGGGGCTTTCCCACATCCTCCTTCAAATCACGCAAATCGACATCATCAAACCCAGGAATATCCAGCTTCTTCCTCCCTACAACCCATAGTTGATCTCTCATCTTGATAACCGGCCACACCTTCGTAAACCCCACCAACTTCTCCGCGGCCCCGTTCCCTCCAAGGAAGAAATCTTCTTCCTCAAGTTTGTCTCCTTTCTTCCAAACCATTATCCCAGAGTACCCCTTAACGACTCTTTTAACCTCCCACCCGGGGAAGAACTCCACCACAAACCCAGGACTAGCGGTAATCACATAATCCATCTCCCTCCAAAACCCTGGATTCGCCAACTGTTCCTTCCTCTCCTCTTTCGAAAACTTCCAACCAGGATGCTGCACCGTATTCTGCGTAAACCTTGTCGCACCGGTCATACAAGTATATACATCCATATGAATCTTCAAATTCTCCCTTCCCGCTGCAACTTCCTCTAAAGCCTTCAACGCCTGACCACCTGGATAATTTAATGAAGAAACATATGACATCCCGAAAGATGCAACGAATGTTAGAGCCACGGTTGTGAGAAGCGCTAGGTTTAATCCGAGGTATAGAATCCCTTTCTTCCTCTGGCTAAACACCCAATCCGCACCGACGCCAGCGATTAACGTGAGAGCTGGGATAACGTAGACGATAAATCTCCACTCTTTGTGCGGCAGTAGCGAATATACCGCCACAAACGCAATGGAAGGACCCAAAACCCTCTCCGTAGTCCGCTTCCAACCTCCAGCATAAATCCCAATGGGGAGGAGGACAAGCAGTGCCATAGGGTTAAGCATCATCTTTGGTATCGCATTGAGGAAATAGTAATATACCGGGCTGGTACCCCACTCTGAACTCCGGCCTTGTACGGTATTAAATAGAAATCCTTCGAGTTCCGCCCACATGGGCTTTGGGAACGTTTGCCAGAAGTACGTGTCGACGCTGACCGCAGTGAGGACGGAGACGAGGCCTGTCACCCCACCGATGATGATGAGTTCGACGATATTAATCCAACCGGCTGCGAGGAGAGGGATGGCGTTTGTGATAAACAAAACGGCGAGTTCGCAGCGGAATATCACTGCTGCTAGAATGAGAACCTGGAGGCCGATTGGCGAGGTGTCGAACCAATCTTTGCGAGCGGCTAAAGAGCGAGGTGGTGGAAGGAGTTCTGCGAGGGCATATGTTACTATGATATATTAGTACTTATTGGACCTAGAATAGAAAGAGGGTGTGCTTACCCAGCCCAAAGGCGAGCATGTTTGGCAGCGTCCGAGAGACGTAATACATGACATGAAACTGGCTAGCTTGTAGCAGTAGATACCACTTTGCGGCGCCTGGACTGTATATACTCGCAGCCCTCCGAGAAAGCAATACCATAGTCGAGCAGTTGAGTAAGCCGAGGAAAGCTCGTACTAAGCTTCATCATTCCGTCAGTATACCAAATTTCCAGCCTACGAAATCCACTTGATACAAAATCACTCCATATAACATTAAGGTCTTTACGAACCTATAATCTGCTGCAATAGTCCATCTTGAACGAATCCCAATATCATGGAAGTAATCCCACCAATCAACCCTGCTCCAGCGAATGAACGCGGAACGACACCGGGGAACTCGAAATGGTCGTACTGCGCGAGGACTTCGGCGACATCGGTAAATGGAACCGGCATGCCGATGTTGGTAACATCGTGAATGGCTTGGATGTTAAATGATTCCTCGACTTTGGTGTAAGGAGCCATCAAAAGGTGGACGAACATTGTCGCCGGGAGCAGGACTTCGAGAAAGATCCCCACTGCGCGCGTCTTAGCGTCAGCATCATCCTGTGCGCATGTTGACAATGAATATTGGAAGTTGGACTTACATAAATCGGCATCACCGGAAGCGCCATTGTCCGGCTCGACGGGTTTCTTCGTCTCCTTCGTCTGCGACATTTTTCTTTCCAATTGACGCGATGTAAACTACTTGAAGTTCAATTGCTGTTCAATTGTAGTGGGGAGTATACACAGCAGCAGCATTGTCGAAGGCGTGCTACCTGCAGCTACACATAAGCTTACCCGACGCAAGCCAAGCCTCGACCCGCCATGAGCTAAAGAAACCCCTGTCAAACGCCGCAGATGGCTCGGTCGGTCTGGACACGACGACACCTTCCACCGTACAGTCCAGGACACTCCAGCTTCATGCTTCCATCGCCAAACCCGCCGATAACCCCGAATCCTCCCCAGACTTCTTCTTCAACGTAACAGCACCTCAGAGCCGCCATCATGGCCATGCTCTTCTGGTTCGGAAATCTATTCTACGGTAGGTTCTCATCCGACATACATAAGGCGTTACACCGGCAGGAAACTCAACAGCTAGCTAACTAACTCTACCACGTGCCTAGTTGCCGTCCTCCTCGTCAACGCCGTCGCTGTGCTGTCAGAAGATAGATTTCTAGCACGAAGTCAGTATCCCAACCTCCAATCCCTCACAAACAGGCCAGATTGTTCGAAACGAAAAGGGGGACTAACGGCGACGCGGGAAACCAGTCGGATGGGCAGGACAGCAAGACCAAGGCTTTGGTGGAGGGGATGTTAGCATCAAGGCGAAGTTGATAAATCTCATATCCGCCATACGAACATTAATGAGAAGTAAAGACTCTCCTTCTCCCATGTTGTTTGTTACAGAACATGATAGCTCTAGAAATGACACTAATGTTAGAGGACAGTACCGCTCATCATGGTCAACATTGTTATAATCGTATACGAGTTATTATTGGGTTAAATTCTGGATTGGTCGGTTTTGTCGATATAACCAAAGTATCCTTCTGGCGGCCAATTTCCGCTGTGGGAGAGGCGATCCGGGGGAAAGAACCAGCTGCGCCGCGGAGCCCCTCCTTTTTTTACACGATAGAGGCTACGTATGTGTAATCTGGATAGAAGGAGGGCTTCTTTTGGCGCGAAACTTGAAACGACAAAGGTTGAAAGATGGCATAGCTTGCTTTGCGAAAATCTCGAGACGTGAACGTTGGATTTCCTGTTGAGCTAGATGTATAGAATGCCTTTGCAGTGCCCCCTCCCCAAAAAGTAATGGTTTTGAACGATACGGTGCAACCGGGATGGTAATTTCTGTACATACAATGCGAAAATCTACCCTGTAATGATCCTTCTGTTAATGAAGTGTGTAGCGCCGCCAACGATGGTGTTTCGAATAGCTAGGTTTTCGGTCGATTCACGGTGTGACAGGTAGCAGAGCAATGTTATAACGTCAGGACTGGCTACGCCATATATACAACAGGTAAAAAATCTTTACGGATGCATTGAGTATGCCCGCAATCCTCATTAATAAATGAAACGTCCTCGTCACAAACAGGTTGGTTCCAAGTACCATCGGCTGTTGGGGCATATAACGGGCCCTTCGGTGCCTACTCATCCTCCAACTTACAACTTCAACTTCAACCTCATCTGTAACATTCTCATCACCAAGAGAGAAAAGGACCTCATTCAAGAAGAGCACCGTCATCACCAACCCAACAGAAACCGAACCCTTCCAAGAAAATTAAACACACAGCATTTTCTCAGCCCCTCCGTTTCGCAAAGTTCTCCAAATCATCCCTTGTCGCCACAGCCAACACGAACTTCCTGCCTGCGTCTGTCACAACTGCAAATCCGCTTTCTTTGCCGCCTCCGTTTGTCAGGAACTCCTCGAGCTCCGCTAGCTCCGTCTCCGGTGTTATAACCGTGTATTTGACTCCCTTGCCCTTTCTGAACCTTGTCATAGCTTCCTCGACGGTATCTTCGTCCGATAAAGTTCTGGATTGCAAGAGCTGTTTTAACCGCGGAATGGATAGATATCCGAGTAAGGAGCGATTCTGAGGGTTTATGACAGTAAGTTGGTCATATGACCGGTCGTAGGACATTGCAAGCGCTTCAGAGATGGACTGTTGGGGTGGAACGGAGAGCGCAGGTGCTAGGTCTAAATCTGCGATGACAGCCTGTGGAAAAAAAAATGGAAAAAAGTTGGTGGTAAGGCCGGTGAAAGTTAGCCCTCACAAAGTCCAGATGTAACAGCTGAAGTATCATGAATGAATGCCTGTTGTAACAAAAAGCAACAGGCAGTGATCATGCGAAATAGCATGGGACGAGATAGACGTACTCCACGATACTTTGCGGCGAGGGACTGCGCCGAAGCGGGCGTAGCGGTTTGCGACGACGGTGGGTTTCGCAAGTAGGATGGAATGGCATCTTCGGAGGGTAACGACATGCTGAAAGGATAGAAGGTGATTCTATCTCATACAGTGGCGATGTTGAAAGAAAAGTCTTCTTTGTAATGGGTGGAGCTCTAGCTCGAGGAATCGATGGCGTGGAGGGGAAGCCTGAGGTTGGTTGGTTGGTGGGATGCAATACAAATGTTGCCATTTCAGTGCGGCACAGCCAATAACAACACCGAACCGGCACAAATTGTGCGGCGCAATGTTACTTGGCTTAGGTTGATTCTAGATGTTCTGTGAACTGCAATTTGGCTGGATGATACGATTAGGCCGTATGCAGGTACAATCGGGTAGGATGTAGCTATATCTGGCTATGGTTATAGTGCGGACGAGGATGTACTACGATTCATGTGTATATATACCCCCCGAGATTCCCTCAGATATGCCATCCTCCTCTCCCCAGACTCTCTCAGGTCTCCTCAGATCTATCTATCTATCTATATATACTTAAGTATATATATATCTAGACCTCAATTAAACTTATATGAGTCTGGGCTTCTTCTACCATACATACACTTACGGCTAGCAATACATCCCCTGACATACACTAATATTTTCCTAGCAGGGTATTCTCGCATCTGTGTATGTTCATTGCAGCCCTCCCCGCCATCTCATCGAATGCTATCCGCATATGGTATTATATATAATCAAGCTAGCTAATAACAAATGCGCATAGATAGTAACCAGATCAGGATACACCATGCAACTAATTGCCCTCGCCATTCTGGCGGCCTTGGTCCCCCAGACCTTGTCCTCTCCCCTTTCCAACTTGCAACTGGCAGACATACCAGAGTACAATGTCTCCAGGAGGCACGATCCCAAACATCATGAAGAAATTGGTATCCCCGGAAGAGACCTCCTCAACCATCTTCACGAGAATTATTCCCATCGCAAATTCATCAAAAAGCGCGAAAAAATCCCCTATAATATGACGAAAGTCGTCTATGACATCCCAGACGACCTCATGGACCTCGCAATTAGATCCTATCCCCTCCACAAACGTCACGAGAATGTCCTCAAACGCCGCAGTCTCCAGAAAAGAGTCATAGAGGAACCCGCGTTCATAGGGCCACTTAAGGCGCAGCATGCCAAACGTATGAATGGTTTTATCCCCATTTTAAAGTGCGGGTCGGGCTTTTCAATAAAAAAAGCCCTATTCATCGCGGTTGTACGATTCCTATGTGCTGAATTCAACGACTACTTACGGGACATGATGGTATCCGGCGGCCCATCAACGCCAAATTATATGACCTGTGGGCCCGTTAACGGCCCGGACGGACAACAGGGAGATGCAATATTGTCCCATTATCGCGATAAGACATTTCCCCCTGGAAACGAGTACATGACTTGTACCTCTCTCATGGAACTGAGTAATTGTGCGGGAGGAGGAAACGCGAACGGTGGGCAAATAGGAGAGATATCGAGAACTGGAGACGGGAAGTCTATCTTTGATCTGGGGGTGGGCGTCCAATCAGTCATGAATCCAGTTTACTCCACCGGTTAACTTAAACTGTCATGCAAAATAACCCACTTCGTATTTTACGTGAGGGTATTTATATATAATAGTTGGGTTTTGAGCTTTGTATCTTAATCGTTTCTGCCTTTTATGTATCCAGATTGTCAGTTCTGTCAGAGGCTCGGGGGCATGTCCAGTTTTCTCTACACCCGCTTTCTTCCATTTTCTTTGTTGAAGACCACGTGTCTTTCATTTAGAATGATATTTTGTAGATTTAAAGTTTGGACCTCTCCTTTTTTTTTTTTTTGATTAATTGAATTGAATAGTAAATGTTCTCTTAAACCAGAACCTTTCTATCCTTATCGATAGCTATCTCCGTCCATAGTCGACATCTGGCGGATATCGCAGAATGTTGGATATTTTGCGTTGCTCATTAGAACAACCATACAGATTCACATTCCATCCCAAACCTCATGAACCTCCATCACCACCATCACCATCACCACCTCGCCATCACCATCACCATGAAGTCCGCAAACTTCGCCAGCCGGAAGCCCAAGGCGCGTATAATTGCCTCCTTCGAAGATGGTGAAGAGAATTCAACGACGGCGGAAGCCAACGACTCCTCCACGCCGCTCTTTAAACGCAAATCCGCATCCACGAAGACCCGCAAGACGGTTAACCGATCCCTGATCTCCCTGGAAGACCCCCATGGCGACGACGAAACCACATCTACAGACTCTCCAGAGCTCACCCGTCCCATCGTCGTAAAAAAATCCACTTTCTCACGCCAAGTTATCGAACGAAGCGCGTCATCTTCGTCCCAACCAACAGCTGCCGCATCGTCATCGTCATCATCAAAGGACAAACCGCGCGCCACCTTAAAATCCAACATCCTCCCCTCCCAACCTTTCTCCCAGCTTTCCCTTACCTCTCGCCCCAGTTACTCCAAAGAAGCGCTTGCAGAGCTTAAAACTTCGACTCCTACAACCCCTCTCCACCGCCAAAATGACGATGACACGGATGTTTCAATGTCTGATGCCCCCCCTCCTCCTCCAGATCCCCTTGATGTCGCTGGAAAATTTGCAGCAGAACGTGCTTCTGCAGCTACGGCAGCAAGTACACTCTCAATTCCCGACGCAGGCACCATAAAGGCCTTAAAAGCCCGTCGAGCGCTTCTAGCACAAAACCCGGACTACATATCCCTCTCAGACGACTCAAAGAAAGGCAGTCGTCTCCAAAAGACTCAAGACGACGAAGAAGAAGTCTTAGAAACGTTTGTAGAAGACGGAGGACTCGCGTTGGGCAGAAAAGCAGAGAGGGAGAAGGAACGTAGGCGGCGGGAGGATATTCGAGAAGCAATAGACATGGTTGAACGACCTTCTGACGAGGACGAAGAAGGTAGTAATGAAGACGGGAACGGGGAGTGGGAGGCGAATAGACTACGTACAGGAGGCTATGGATCCAGTAAACGTGAGACGTTGGAGGAGAAACTACAGAAACCGCCTGCTGTAATTACACCACTCCCGAATTTCGCGGAAGCATTGGCCAATCTGAAGGGTATCTTGATGGGTATGAACGACACTATGGAACAAAAGTCGAAAAGGGTGGAGGAACTGCTGTCAGAGAAGGAAATGATCGAACAACGGGAGAAGGAACTACAGAAATTGCTCAAGGAGACCTCTGAGAAGTATGAACGGTTAAGAGAAGAGGCCGGGACAGCCTTACATGTTGGAAGAGGACTCGAAAGCTTTGGCGATGATGCCGCAGGGAACGGAATTCCAGCTGGCGTTTAAACCCGCATTTAAATGATACCCATAGCGCCTAGATTGATATATGATACCCATGATTGTACGATACATTAGAGAATTTGTAATTGTAGTATAGATGATATCTCGACATCACTAAACCAAATCTATAGATTTAGGAAGAAACTCGAGATCAAAGGGAACTATTGATACAATTTGCATGTGCTGTAACCATGCTCGCTGGTATTATAACGCTACACACCCAGCAGATTCTTCGAGTTTATTATTAAGCAGACTCTTTAAACGCCGGAAGACCAAACGTCACTCTCAAAGCGTTAGCAAACCGTCTAATACCCTCAATCATTGCGCCCTCCTATAGTTTTCGTTAGTTATCGCCCCTGCAATCTGATAATGACATTCTTAAATTCATGAAAACTCACCTCAGCAGCAGCAAACGTCGCCCTCAAGTACACACCCGCATCCGAACCCTCCGGTCCAGCAAAAAACCAACTGCCCTTCGCTAGCAAAGTCTTTTGATCAACCACAGCCTGGAAAATTTCATGCTCGATTTCCATCGGAGTCTTCTTCCCATAAGCCGGGTGCTTCTCATTATCTACCTTAAACCACAGGAACATTCCTGCAGCAGGGGGTGTCCAACTCGCAACCTCCTTCGGAATATACTTCTCGCAAGCTTCCAACATAATATTCCGCCTGGCAGAGTACTCCTTCCGAATGTGAACTAGCCAGTCAAGGTACTTCCCATGACCCCAATGCTCGTCAAGCAACTTGAACAATATCGCCTGCGAGAATCCGCTAGGCGCTTGAACTGTAACTTCATTATGTCTCATCAACCTCTCACAGATCTTTGACGAGGTAGTCAACCAGCCGCATCTCGAGCCTGGGGCGATAACCTTAGAGAAAGAATCCAGTCGGATAACGCGGCCCTCGGAATCCATGGAAAGGTACGACGGTGTTAGGCCCTTCAAGAACTCCTCGTGGCTCTTGGGCGTTACCGAGCTACCGTTACTTTGATTGGCTCCCGGAACGTACTTGTCCATTTGTAAAAAGTAGTACGGCTCATCTTCGACAATTATCAAGTCGTGCTTCTGCGCTAACGCATAGATTTCCTTTCTTCGCTGGGTACCTTGTGTCGAACCGGTTGGGTTTTGTCCCGTTCTGTTACACAGAAAGAAAAAAGTTTCATCCGATCAGCCCTCCGATGCTCTGTCACACTTTCTCGGAATATGCATAAACCGGGATCGATGGGGAACGGTTATGCATCGGAAAATGACTTACGGAACAAGGTAGATTAAAAACGGCTTTGGCGCCTTCCTCGCATTTTCGTCCCAGTTACTCAGGACCTCGTCTAAGTGGCTCGGAATCATACCCTCGGAATCCATGTGGATTCCCACAGCTTCGATACCAAGCCCCCTCCCTGCTTCAATTGCACTGCAGAAAGCATATTCGTCGGCAATAAAGTAGTCTCCTCGGTTGCAGAACGAACGGAGACACATTTCGAATGCCGATGTGCTTCCGACTGTCATCACAGCAGCCCAATCCTGGTATGGTGGATTGTGTACAATCTAATCAGTCGAAATTAACCGGTATCACAAAAAACCGTTAGCTATAACCCTTTCGAATTTTTTCGCCCCAAAAACATGATCTGGGATTTCTGTACTACTGTAGTACATGGCGCAAAATCTACTCACCTCAGTATGCTCGGTCACCCATCTGACCATCTGCGGGGATCCAGAGCCTTGGCCATAGTTTAGTGCTACAGAGAGGTCTACGATGCGACAGTAACGGTTAGTATCGGTTTTCGTCCCATGTACAAAACATTTGCCGTACCATATGCCGATTTGCCCTCTTTCATATCGTGCTTTCCGATGGTGACCTTTTCTGCGTATTCGTGGATATCCGTTTCCGAAAAAAGATTGTCGCCGGGGACGCCAACGCTAACATGGTCGAAGGGGAAATATGCACTAGACGGGAGACCGCCTCCTAGAGATATCATTCCTATCGCACAAAAGATACATGGTCAGCTTTTGCATTTCTTGATAATAAGGTCGAATTGGGCATATGATCTACCTTCTCTAGAAAGATACTGAGCAGCTTGCTTCAACGGCGATGGCTGTATCACAACATTAGTCATAGTTGCATAGCTAAGAGCAGGCAGCTAGCACCAACCTGTCGGGACTTGCTTTCCAGTGTCAACCGGTCTAGAGATAGCAGAAAGGTTTCCGTTAGGCGGCGCTCTCCGAATAATATACCAGGGTTCTTGCGGTGTCTTACAAGTGAAGTCCTTGGACAACGGCTTCTTTGTATTCTAAAATGGAATTAGAACATTCCTTGTAACAATGAGACGAGCATGCACAACATACACTCTTGCTTTTGAAGGCATCACTGAGTCCTAGTGCCGCAATCCCACCAGAAAACACAGAGTTTGCCCTCAGTTCGTCCACTCCAAGAACGGTAAGGTAGGCTGGAGTTGTGGAGGGCGAGATATCATCCACGCCCTCAGCACCGACGTCGATGTTAACGGCAGTTGGTGGAGGCATTTCTCAGAAGAATAGAATGTCAAGATGGAGAAAGCCTGAGGTTGTGTGGGGTATGTTGGGATGCGCTCTATAAAGTATGTCAAGCGAGCTGTGTTGAGTGAGGTTGGGTTTTCTGCCGTTGGATGTCTGGTGATGCTCTGTTTCACTCCCAAAACCCAATTGCCTGGCGAAGACGGTATAATTTATAGAACCGCAAAACCACGAATTTGTAATCGGTCTACTAGTCCACTTCCACGTTGCGGACTGACTCAGGCGTGTGCGTCGGATACCTTGCCCAATTAGTGATGGTGATAGCGAAAGCTCCCTGCAGCGGCGTGGAGTCGAGGAATGGTGTGTGTGTGGAAAACTGTCGCAGGTTGCGGATTTCCGAGGGGCTTGTTTTTTTTGGAGCTCCCGATTGGATACCGGACACTTTAGAGTCGCAGCTCAAGTCAAGCAGCCTCTTCGAATTTTCTTTTCCAGGTTTTAGTAATGTTTGTGTGAGCAAACCGCAGTGGAAGATTCGAGGTGGTTAGCAATTTAGGGCGTAGGTAGACAATCAGTAAGTATCGATAAGGTTTCCCTGGCCAATCCTTGCATGGTGGGTGTGCTGCAGCAGGAACGTGGCTTTTATATCAAGAGAGGCCCCGTTCTGTCGCTTCCTGCAATTGGCCGCATTCCAGTTCGATGTGACAGCTTGGGCCTAGCTGAACCGCCAGGAGATTTGCCTCTCGTCTAAACTTCCGATATTCGGGCCAGATCAAACGGAGGGGCTTTGTATCTTCGGGTCCCAATTGTGACACAGGATGCAGCTAGCAGCCAGCTGCTCTAGCTTCTCGCTCAGCTCATGCATCTAAGCAATTCTTTTCCTGCACGAGAAGGCGATAGAATTCGGAACTCGAAGGGATGGGAGCATGCGCATGTCGCCACGCTACACAATTCAGTTTAGGCTCTCAGCTGCCACAGAATGCATCGAAGGAGCTAATGTATCTCATTCTTTTTATATCGTGGATACGGAGGCCGAAGTGGGGACGTTTTTGAACTCTCGCAAGCCCTTTACATGCATGAGATCCACATCGGAGATAAGATGGGTGTAGCTTCTCGATTTTGGCGATGCCATAGTTTGGCACATATAGCATGTAACATATTTGGGTCAGGTGTCTGTGGATCTATGAGCTCCCCGACAGCCTAGCGAATCTGTTTGCTAAGGGATTGGATAATCAGCCAAGTTAGTCTACCACTGAATTGAGCTTTCGATGTCTAAGAAGAGGTTAGAACGGCTTACCTTCGGCAAACTCCATGAGACTGAAACCCCACCATGGCCGGAGGGTGATGAGCTGCAGATGCAAGAAAGAAAGAGGCAAGTTAGCAGCACTAGTCTCGATGTATCCAGATGATTGATATAAACCCTTCCCGACTGCCGTTCAACCCGCGAAGGAATAGAATGTATCCAACCCACCCTTCTCGAAAACCCAACATTGAGGCTTCCCGTCTGTCTCTCGTTCCTGAATCAGCTGCAGGCAGCCCATTGCATCGACGAAATCTGGGGTAAATGTCTTCCAGGACGCGGATTTCTGCCGAGGGCCGCATTTATTGCTCAGCCTCGAAACAGGAATTTCGCCCGTCCGTCGACCTTCCCGTCCCAGTTTAAGAGCAACCCCTTCTCCACCAAGTTCCCCACGATTGATGTTTTCGTCCCCAGACGGCCATGCCCTTCACATGAAATGCTTGGAATTGGCTTAGCTCTTTCAATTGAATCGTATCTCGGTAACTTTCCAGAGATTGGAAGTGAATCTGTACGAATTGCGTTGTCTGAGACTTGCATTTGCGTCGAGGTCTCGCAGGGGCCTTGTCCTTCTTGAGAGAAGCGACGCGGAATTTTGGCTAGCCGGCGTTCTGGAAATGGCATGTGCTTCGAATCTAAAAGTATAGCCTCTAACTTCTGACGCTCTTGGGAAGTTGAAGAGATTGTGTATATATATATACTAGAAGTCCCCCCTTGGAGTGTAGATAACTCTCATTCCCCTCATCTTTTTAAGCAATACTATCTAAGTATCGATATAACTTTTCGAATCCCAGTTTATTACCGAAACCGAATCGATATCATAAAGTTTTCCCATATCTTCAAAAACTACAATCTTTCACTATGGCTGCTCCACTTGAACTCACCGCCACTAACATGAATGGCTGCTACACCATGGTCAGTGTATAGAACACTTTACCATTTATATTCGGACTATAAAGTTATAAACTCTGAAATATAAGGAAGCTAATATGCCACATGCATGTATAGAACCGTGAACTCTCTGGTGACACCGACGCAATCCTTGGATACGTACGTAACCCCCATTCAAAGATTCATACGCATATGTATCCTCAAAATGCATTTAAGGTTATCCAAGATACATTATATCTAACTTTTATCCTATCGTAATAGCAAAACATTGGCTGGCTCACCCGCAAGACCCTTGGCCGCGTCCCGGTCACCCTTACTCTCACTCAGACCAAGGAGGCTATCCAGGTCGATAGCGTCGCCGCTGGTTTCATCACTACAAACGAGGCCGTCCAACTTGACGACCAGTCCTACCCTCTCAACCACAAAGTCTGGGGCCCAATCACTTCCAGAGCCAAGATGATCAAAGTCAGCGAGATCGAGGACGAGACCTTAAAGGAAGGATGGGTTGGAGACGAGGTTGTTGAAGTCAACAGTGAGAGTGAGGCTAACAAGTGGAAGGCTACTCAGGTTAGTTCATAATCGACGTGATACTACTGGTAAAATCATATGAAGATAGCTAACCATACTTCATTATTTAGATCTGGGGATTCCAGGACGTTGATATCAAGGGAGAGAAACAGAGGAGGTACTTCCGACGAATCAAGCTCGTTCACAAGAAGGGTACTGAGTACTGCCATACTTGTTACGACTACTCTCCAGTGGCTTAGGAGACTCTCGAGGACGGCGTGGAGTTCGTTGGATTGGCAGCCTGTATAGTACTATTTTCAAGATACCTATTTATGTTTATGGGAAAGCGATATATCTCGATGCATGCCAGCATTGCTGAGATATTTAGTACCAGAAGTTTATCGACTCTCGTAAAACATACCTTTATCTATACCTGTGTGCAGGTATCGATACATATATAAGGAGGCCGAATAGATAGAGAATGCGCATGCATTCTAAGTAAATTGTGGATACATTTGAAGTATGATAATAGCAACCATACCCCGTATTTTTCCTAAGTCTCTATCTCTGCGTATACACTATCAATCTTGTACAATTGTAAACTAGCCCCGAGCTTGAGCATGCGCTACTATGATGGATAGTCAAATCATATGGATTCAAGTAAATACACTTTCAATTGGTAATCAAAACCCTATCCGCTAATGCAACGCCAAAACGGAGGACAAAATAGAAGTCCGAGATAGATAAAACATGAAGCGGAGTAAATCACATGTCTCTATAACTCATATGAAGCCGAATCCAAATTAATTCCCAAGCGATAATCTTGGAAAAAGGAGCCCAAGTTTCGAATTTAACCCGTCGATGCATGGGTAATTAGGTTAACCCCAGGCCGGCCAGGTGGAAACGCTATCACGGCCACCAATCCATCTTTTTATAGCTCTCCAGCATTTCCTCCACTTTCTCGGTCGTAATCGTGGGAACCTCGTATTCGAACCCTGTCACACTCTTAAACCTGGTCCCGTCTAGGGACAAGTCCGAATCTTGAAGCTGCTCTCGCTCGATAAAGGGTGATATCGGGCTATTTTTAATGCCTGCATCCTCAAGCAAGTCGCTCCACGGCTGCAAAACAGTTTCGTTGGCATCGTCCACAGCCTCATCCAGGTTTAGTTTTGCCAACTGTGAAACAATGGTTCCCATAAAACTTGTCTTAATGTTGAACACTTGCTCGACTATTTCTGCGACCGTGCCTTGGCCTGTGAACGTATGTGTTAGGAAAAGTGGAGACTAAAGAGTCGGAGAGACTCAGGGAAGATGTTCTTACTAGTATCCCCATCGTCTACAATATTAAAAATGGGTGCCGTTCCCCATTCTTCCTGCCATCCTTCTTTACCTTTGACATACCACTCTGCGGAATGCCAAATCGCCCTGCTCACGTCTGAGACATGAACAGTATTGACCCTCAAGTCCTTTGTCCACAGCAAGTCTAGCTTTTCCTTCAAAAATTGATGAACCCGAGCATTGCACATCGCCGTCGCAATGATTTTCGATGAATAAGGCCCATAAGTGTTCGCCAGCCTCAAGATAACAAGGTTCAGCCTGCCGTAGTACCATACCCAATTAGTATATGCAAATACTCTCGATTCTCAGCCGACCATACATACCCTTCGATCTTCTGCAAGTCTCTCTCTGCATCCGATTTATACTTCGCCAAGATTAACCACGGCTTGAGTTCATCTGACTCCTTCTTTCCCTTCGGTCCGTTACCATATACCCGGCCTTCACTCAACTCCACGAACAGTTTTACCCCCCTCTTCGCCGCTTCCTTTCCACATGCCACCGGTAGATCAAAATTCCGCTGTTTATATGTCTCGTCCGTCTGACCGTACTTCGTTTCGCCCGCGCAGTTGAAAACGTAGTCATAAGTCGATCCGTCGGCCCGTTCGAATACTTTCTTCATAGAATCTGTGTATTTCGAAGTAAATTAGCAACAGCCTCTAAGATTGCAAGTCCCTCAAAAGATAGGAGGAGTATATACCCGGATGCGACATGTCCGCCTGCACGAAATTCTTGCATGGCTCTTCAAATTCAGGAGCTAGGCCTGCCAATGGTGGTATTCCCTTATCGACTATTCGGATCTCAGAAGCGAGCTTGTTGGTGTGAAGATGGTAGGCAAGCCATCTTCCAATGTAACCTATTTATCACAGTAAAAAAATACATGTTATCGTTAGTGATTTTGCACTGTGAACGTATATTTCCATGTTCTTTTTTTTTGACCTCGTCGCATTTTGGTAAGGCTGTTGAGCCTCAAGCGGGGTTATGCACGTCAAGCTCCAAGCTTCGAGGTTACAAACGAGAGGATTCCAACTAAGGAGCTGAACGCCTGCTGCGCTGGGGTTATAGAGATCAAAACATACCAAGACCTCCAATAATAAGGACCGAGGGCTTCTCGTCCGCCATTTTGAAAACTTCGATAGCTATTCTCTAGACCCAAATCCCGGTATCGTTGTTTTTCTGTATCCTCGGATCGAAAAACGACTTAGGTGGCACAATGTGTGGTAGCGAACAGCTTTCCACTTTTTATAATGGTCCGGGGTCGAACAGTCTTCGTCCAAACCACAGTTCCGACAAAATAAAGAGTCGCTGGCGAAAATGAATATGAAAATAGGTATCTCGAAATACCAGATGGGCGTTTCGAAATGAAGCAGAAGAAGGTAGGTACGACTCCTTGGGGTCCTTTTCCAAAGCTTCTGAGAACTAGCGGTACCGCCGGCAAGCTAGTAGCTAGGTATCTGTTAACGTTAGTTAGCTCTATATATACTAGCTCTTCCTACCCAAAACTCGCACCATTTTTCTTTTATCAAATCTGTTGATGTGTAAAATTCGTAATGGGAATGGTCAGCCCAAGCGGGGGTATGTAGAAAGTCATGCATGCTTGTTGCCCCATATCGAGCATCCAGGTGGTAGTTTCCAGGCCTCGAGCATGAGGCAAGTATGCTTTGCACCCTCGCTTGGATCCACCCTTTCAAAGGAATATCCAAAAATGCAGAGGGGTCCCGTCGACGAAGGCACCCAATTGGCGGCCTGTTTGCAAGAGGATTCTGAAACTTCAGGAACACGAACATTGCATGGAGATGTGGAGTGTGGCCAGGCCCCACAGAGCAGATCTAGTGATCATTTGATCAATTGACCGCTCTCGCTTGCGATTCTAGATTTCCGTGCTTTGTTTGATACTGATACAATGAATGGGGAAATATGTCCACTTACCACTTACTGTAGAAAGTTATGCTGACAAAAGGAAGGAAAGTTCGAACTCTTGGACTCGCTCAACTCCGACTTGGACTTCAGGGACAAACTCCAAGATATATAAAAACAGCAACCGCAAGCCGGTCCCGCGCCGTAATACACTAACCATCGTGAAACCCTCAACCATACAGCCACAGAAACAAAGAGCTAACGACCCTAAACAGAGCCTAGTATACCAGGTTCTGCCTGCTTCATAAACCCGGACAAGTACCGAAAGAGCTCCCATGGATCCATCTTGCATTTTACCTCTACTTTCAAATTTCCATGATGCACGCGGGAAAATAAAACATGACAGGTCTCCACAAGTTTCCTGCCCCAAAATCGTCAAAAACTTATCTCCTTCAAGTGATAGAAGTGAGATTTTTAACTGCCTGGTGATGCGCAGATGCAGGTCGTATCACACTCGGTACCTCCAGATACATCATCTGCCTTTCTACGCGAGCTGTTTGTGAAATGGACCTGCAGCAAGCTGAACGATCTTAATACACGATCATAAGACTTTCATTTCACAATACAAGATTGCTTGATCCTCAGGCTATGAACATCTTATCATACCAACATACTCAATATAGGCCCATCGCCTGAATCCAGCCAGTAAAGTTACATGAGTCGCACCTCAGTGCGTACGCTCAGAGACTCCGAAGTCGAGCGGGGGACGAGTAAGATCCAGGTTGACCCTTGTAGAGATACAGAGAGGGAGAAAAAACAGGTTATGGAAACCTGCGGAAAGAACCTCCTTTCCCATGGATCCGCTGTATCATATTGCTTTCCCTTTTGTCCTTCGAGAAGTTCTCGAAGCCTCAGAAGCCTGAAAACCTGCGGGCGGAGACGGATTCGGCATTCCGAGCCTCCTTGCTTGTGCTACCATCGATGCCACACAACGCATCTATATTATCTCTCCATGCTCACGCTGCTAGGGAACCTTCGAAACACCACGCGCCAGGAGCTGTCGAAATTGAAATATCTCATGCTCTTAAATTTCAGTTCAATCAGTATTGCAGTTCAAGTGTACAGCCACAAAAGATATTCCGTGCTATATTCCGTAGATTATGATAATACCTCAACCACAGAATTTTCTCTGTCAAGATATATATGCATAATATGAAGAGTAATATCGCCAGGGCTAAAAAGGCTATTCCGGTTTCCGATCGACAGGCGCATGCGTACCATGACCGTGGGAATACCAGTAACCGAGATGGATGGGGATATTGAAAATACTGGGGTCGGAAAAACCTCATACAGATTCATCAACTGATGCCACATGCACAAGATCTTCTGGTTGGTTTCCGAGAAGCCTTCCTTCTGCGGGATATACTATTGTGTTCTAGAAACAAATTTCAAACCCTCTTCAGAATCTGGAGTACGTGCGTGAGTGAGTGTTTCGGCATCATTGTGCCTAAATTCGGGGTATAGGGCATTTCATTACGAACCCAGCCATGGAGAGATCTTCTTGCTTGAATCTCCAAGCACGGACCATGTCTGGCCGCCTTCTCTGCGGTGAGCCATTTCAATACTTATCACAGCAGCCCATGTTGTGACCTGTCTCATAGTACTATAAAATTATTCCGACATTAAGCCATCGGACTCGTCTCATAAAACAGATATTCAATCTTCCGTGTTATTAGTGCGGAGGCCAATACTGCAGACCGGAAATATAATCAATCCATACGCATCTGCTTCCGAATACATTCTGAATAGCAAACATCAGGATCGTGAGCATGATATGTACACCTCTCACCGGGGTCAAGGAAAAAATATGCATATTAGGGAATATCAAAAAACACACCATGACGCCTAAAAACACGTAGTACGCCAGCAGAAGCACCTTCTGCTACTCATCTCCCTTAACCACAACATCCACCAACTTTCCCACCCTCTTGCTCATCATCTTCCACCCTTCCGCCGTCTCCCAAACCTTATGCCCTGCCTTGTCCACGATATCCCAATACAACAAATTATCCGTCAAATCCGTCGCCTCCTTCTGCGCCCAATCCCACTGACGATCCCTCTTCACGCCCTCCCCGCTGCTAACAACCACCAACGGAATCTTCCTGTTCAAAATCGCCTTGCTCGTCAAAACTTCTGGTCTTGAAAACGTATTCGCTGCTAGACTCTCTTGTAGTTTCGCTTTAATAGTCTTTGGGTTTAAATACGAGGATTTGCCGAATATGCGGTCTTCTCTAGAACGAGATTTGAAGATCGCGTTGAAGAGGACTTCAAGCCCGAGAGGGGAGATAACACCACGAAACCACATAAAGAAACCGCGACCTGCGGAGGCGATATTGGGAAGGTAGTACTCGTGGAGAGGATCGATAAGCATGAGACCTTTGATGGATTTACCATGACGTGAGGCAAAGATTCGAGCGTAGATTCTATCGGATATTTACGTTAGTATGAGATCCTGTCAATGGGGTGGAGGGTAGGCGTACGATCCAATCCCGTGAGCAACCAAAATAAACGGCCCCTTCTCATCAACTTTCGCCAAAGCCTCACTTAATGCATCCGCTGCCATTCCCGCACTCAGCGGACTCGGAGCTACGTCGCTAAACCCGTATCCGGGTCTATCCCAATAGCAGTATCTCCCAATAGTTCCATTCACATAATTATCCTGTGCCCAGTCCAACAACCCATTGGCAACAGCTCTCTCCCCTCCTTCTAGGAACACCGTAACTTTCTCTCGTTTTTCATCAGTGTGCTCTGGAGTGCAGTAGACGTGAACCCGGTAATTACGATCTTCGACCCAGACCCTTCTACCAGGGACTTCGAGGGAGTGGTCGTATGCTCTGAGGGAAAGGGTGCCGGTGAAAAGGACCGCTATGACAAGGTAGACGACCATGATTGTGAGGGCGGAGAAGACAGAGCACCATTCCTTGAGGGAGCGACGGGTCTCAGCTCTACCGGTTAGACGTTCTTCCTCTTCCTTTTTACCCCATTCGACGCTACGGTCCACACAAACCTATTCAATAGACATGTAATATCAGTCTCGATTCTGTGGATAGGAATTGGAGGTTGGATACGTACCGCCCATACTGTAACACCAAGAGCAAAGATATTGGACCCAAGACCGATCCATCCTTCTTCCTACAGTTAAGAGTATAAAAGTTAGCACGCATCCTCTGTCAAGTCTATCAGGAAAGCTCCATACCTCTCTAAGCTTAGGAACCGATACGATAACAATCACATTCACCAATAACAAAACCGCAATAACCGACTGCACAACTTCTTCAGCCCTCGATGGGATTGTGAATGAAAACAGCAGGAGCATGAGGATTCCAATGGCCAGAGTGGTATATCCAAAGGCAAACCAACCGCCACCGCGAGAGTGGAATCCTAGAAGCGAGTTAGACGTACTGCTATATATTTTACACCGATAACATCAAAGGAGAATAAATACCTTGTGGACTGACAAAAGTCGTAATAAGCAGCACCAACCACCAACCACAAGCGACGACCAAGAAGGTGATGGTAATATATCGGAGAAATCTTATACTCCAGAGGTTCAACGGCGAAACAGCTGGGTCGTCGATATCTGACAGCCCGTTAGCCAAGTTTAACATGCTTCCAGGGTGACCTCGCAAACCTACCGAGTGGCGGCTGTCCCGAGACCCCATGATGGGTACTAGCGGGCAACAATCTGGTTCGCTCATCAGGTTCACGATACTCCCGGGGATACGAGACAGGATGTTGATATGAGTGTGAATCTGTTGGCTCGCTCGCTCGATCGTCGGACCCGTTAGTATTAGCTATTCCATCTCTGGATTCTGGGTCGTCCGCTTTGGAATTGTCTTTGTCAGTATTACCCATTTTGATTGAGAAGTTTGTTTGGACAGGCTATGAATGACGTTGAGTTTTTGCGAGAGGAAGAAAGACTATTAGATTTGAATTTTGAAGGCAGGATATCGATACAGGTGTTGAAACAATACACAATAGAAAAGGAATAGAATGGAAATAAAATAGAATAAAAGTACAATCTGGATATTTTGATTACGAAATGAACAAGAGGGGAATCTTCAACCAAAGACTAAGCTTCCGCTCTAAGGAAAGAAGGAAAAGAAAGAAAAGGAAAGGCCAGAGGAAATGCAGAAAAGACTACCTGCGAATGACGTAAATTCGTCGAAGCCCAAAAACACTAAACACTAACCGTCTGCATCGCTAAGCGGAACTCGTGCGACAACACATCCAACCCAGATTCCATCTACGACATCATCTTCGATATCTCCTGTCCTTCCAGATTGATCGAAAAAGAAATATCCTCCGGTGCGACGGCAAGAACAGGGAATACCCGCTACGACTGCCTCCGCTCTGTGTCCGGGCTCGAACCTTGCAGCAGTTGCTCTTTACCAGGACGCACCCGTCGTCTCCTTTCTTTGGAACCGTAACTGACGACTGGAGGGACCAGAATGTAGAACGAAAAGAGGGCAATGATGACTACGGAAGCTGTGGTGATCACCATGCTCTTTCTCCCTAACCGTTTCTCTGGGACGGCGCAGATGCTAGCTAGCAGGTACCAGGTGTACAATGGCTGCCGGGTAGGTCGGGGAAATTTAAATAAACGAGCGAATGTTCGGTCGGTGTAGGAGAAATAAGTAAACTTTGAGGTGGTTAAGCAGGGAAGATCTGAATAACACTATCGATGGTGTGCCGGTGTGCTTCCAAAACCGGGCGAAGATTTGAGATCTTGTTTTTTTCTTTTCACCAGGGGGCTTTTTTTTTTTTTTTTTTTTTTAAAGATCCGATTCGATTTGAGAGAGGATTGAGGCGTCGGGTAGACGCTGAGCGGGCGGGGGTACGTAATAGACGTGGGTGGGTTACAGTGGGATTTCGAGATTGTTAGACAACCATACAACTGTTCGGTATAGATAAAAGCGATAAAAGAGGCTCTGCGATAACTAAACCTCGATATCGTTGACAATAAACAGTGCTTATATATACGTTTTGTATTCGGGAGTACAGTGCCCGGCGGAACAATATGCGGAGAAGCTCGAAGTGAGATGAAAAGGAGGAAAACCTGCTGTTTGGTTCGGCACAGGTTCCGAGAAACCTAAGCCATTTGTACAAGCCCCCCGTCCCGAAATAGAGTTCCAAGGGGGCGGAAGCTTGAAAAACGAACGTGATCTATTGGACAGGGTTAGCCTGAACTGTGGTAACAACTGACTCTTCTTCAACTGGGTCTGCTGCGACAGTATGCATTATGCACCACGGCCGCCGCTTTATTCAGCATGCACAGCGGTTGAAAGCGACGGAGCGGGAATCAATAAACGCCCGATATCTGCAGCTTTCGGTTTGATAAGTTTTGCAAGGACAATGTCGGGGTATGCGTTATGTACTCCGGTTTCGAGGAAGCGACATCCCAACATCTACATGCATAGTACCTCTTGAACGCAATTCTGACCGGTAATTCTAACGGCACTTCAAAATCAATTAATTATGGACCTTTACGTAACCAGATTCGGGTGATCGTAGCTGTTTCATCCAAAGTCTGCAAGGCTTTGCGGAATCCTAACTAGACTGTCTTAAATCATAAGCCCCCATCTTCGGAGTCACCATTATCTGACTCTTTTATTGAAATATACCACGTTGTATATTTTGATGATTCTGCTGTTTCAAACTTCTCCGCACGAAAACGTCGTAATCGACTACGTCAAACTAGCGGACTCAATCTAACCTGCCGTACGGAATGTCGTTAGAATAGCGGAGTCGTCTCGTACCCGAGGAATTTGGGGAGATATCCGAGGAATGCAAATCAATGTAGATGCGAAATGGAATGCGGTATCGAATCACAAACCGGCCTGTCCAAGGCCATAGAATGGCACGCTTCTAAAGGTATAAGTTGAGTGTTTCCGCTTAACTAACCAGAGCTGTATTCCATCTCTCTATACATACAGCTGTACAGGCCTTCCGACCTAAAATTCTACATACGAGTTTTTCCTTCTTGCAACTATATCCTGGTCGTTACCATTACCGGGTGCTGCGCTGCGAGATCTAGCAGTAACTATATCCTCTCGTTTTGCTACCCTGGAACGCCTTATATCGCTATCTAGGCGGCGCTAGAATATTAATCCTAGCTAGAGCCATAGTTGGGAATCTAATCCAGCAAGTAAACCCTGAAGACGATCTTTAAGCAGTTCGGACCCAGAATCTTCACGAATTCACACGAAGCAGTATAGAAACCGACTCATCAAGCGGTTGCGATAAAGAGTCATTCCTACGTCATATCTTACAGGGACATGGAGAACCCGATCCTTGGGCAGCATATCTACCGAGACGGAGAAATAGGCGCCAGCGTTAAAGCGTCTCCTAAAGGCCACCCGAAGATGACTTGGAAGCCTGTATCCTTGAGGATGCGATTACGACAGACGCTTACGTGTATAGGCCTACTCAATCAATATTGAACAAAAAGTAGTCGAACTTCAACGACACCAAACCGAACCGACATCACTCGGATGTTCTAATAGCTACTAAACTCTCGGGTTTGTCACTGCAGTTAGGATTCGAGGAAGGAAATGGTGCGAACAACGTTGACAAGTATACGTTGTACATGCATCTGTTCAAGTAACTAGATCGAGAGACCACTCCAGGCCATATGACCCTAAAAAAGCTATACAGATATTGAAATGGTAAAGTCTCTTTCGAAATTTCACTTACTCTCCGAGGACCGGCCATGTGTTGAAGTTGTTGTAGATATGCCTATATGTCGATGGCCGTCAATACTCTATAGTTTCAACATCTATATTCTCCCAAGCGGCACAAGAATAGGCATTTCGCCCCAGAAGAGTATTTGTAATGACGAACCCTTCCGCCGCATTAGTCTGCCTGCGGCATAGGCTTGGACGCAATCTCCCCACTCTGCCAGCATAGCCTCGAACATGACGGGATGTGGACATGCGGCACAGATCCTAAGAAACTCGGGGGAAACATGCTCTGCGGGGTGAGAGCTCCTTGCTTCGTCAACTCTCGAGAAGCAAAGTTTAGTCATAGCGGTCTTTAGAGCTTCTTTTTGTAAGGCGGACTCGTGGTTTCGGTATTCATATCTCTTGATCGATGGCTGATTTATCATTATTCTAAGCCGCAGGTACAGCACTTCAGCTAATTGTTGTCCCGAAGCTGCTAATATGTAGAGACAACTGAAATGCAAAAAATACACAGACGCTAAATCCACAGTTCAAGCGGTCGAAAGTTGGAAAATCTACAATACGAAAACAAAAATAAAAGCAGTTATACTCCCTTTTCCCTTTCCCATATTAAAGCCCATTTACAAGATACGGACGTTCCCAAAAACTCCATAGTGGTCCGAAATATAAACCTTTGGTTTCTCCGGCGTCTTCTCTCCGATACCGATCGCCTCGACCTGCTCCACCTTGATCTTATCGCTAGGGGGATGGAAAATTTTGTCGAACCTCCGTTTAGGGAACTGGTTGTTCTCAGTCTGATACCCCCAAGTATGACCTCTAACGTTATCTTCGGATCCACCGCTTACTAGGTAGGCGTCCTTTAATCCCGCCTCTTCTGGAACCTTCGAATCGTAGGGATCGATAGGGTTCATGTCTCCGGCTATTAATCCCGTGTAGACGTTTGTATCATAAAGCACGAATCTTGCTGCTAGTTTGAGCTGTTCCAATCGCCAAGGTCTTGCAGCCACGAGCGACTCGAGATGTGTATTTCCCACTCTGACGGTGACGACTTCGGATGTGCGTGATGAAACGGCTTCGATATCGACGAATAAGCAGTCGCGGTCCATAGCCGAATCGTAGTGTAGACGAATCACATTTTTGACCTTGATCCTCCTATCCACCAACGTAACTGTGCCGTAGTGGCTTTTCTGCCAGATACCTCTATCGCTGACCACGTCTGTAACGTAAAAGTTCTTTTGCACCCATTCGTTCTCTGCTAGCGATTTGATCATTTCGTGGTTGACCTCCTGGAGCACTATAACGGCCGGGGATATCGTGGCAGGATCGTCGGTCCCGCTGATCAGCATGGATCGGAGATAGGACATCGCCGCGCTAATCCGATCTTGAGGTTCGGAGGAGACAAAGTCGACGTTCCATGTTATTAGAGCAAAGTTGGAGCGGGGCTGAGTGTTGGCATTTGTTTCGTCGGTGTTTTGGACGAGTTTCCATTGTTTCTCTTCGGCGTTGTAGTGGTTAATGCCTAGGACGTGGGCGACTCCAGCATCGGGGCTAGGTGTTCGAGGGACGGCGGCCTGCATTTCGTAGACGGTATCGTTAGCTATGTTTTCGATGAGGATGTTTGGAGAATTTGGTGTAGACAAGAGCTTAAGCGACAGAGAGAAGATGCAGAAGTGAAGAAGTGAGACGGAAAGGATCCTGTTCCAAAAATATGCCCCCATGTTCCGGACCGCGATTGAAGTGGCCAAAAACGCACACTGACGGCACTTACAGGATGGTTGAGGTGGACTAGATCGAGGCTCGATATTGTCCGAGTGATGAGAACCAAGGCTAATAGAACGACGAATATTCGGAATTGTCTGGTCGCAACGGTATGTGTAACATAATGGCGGGCGACATCTAGTGGTCGAGCGGCTTGGTATGATTGGGGCATCATCAGGTTCTTCCACTTGGGATCCATTAGATGGATGAAGCTTGTCGAAAGCTGGCGGTTGGATTTTCAGTGCAATTCGCAAGGCTGTACCATCGGTATTGTCGTCGCCGTCGTCGTAGTCGTCGTAATTGTAGTCGTAGCAGAAGCAAGCGAAAGACAAATCCAAAGTACCTTTAGGGCACTAGTATGTACAGGAAATGATAAGGAGGGGTGTAGTTGGAATGAATGAAAGAAAGAACGTCGAGAATGCGATGGCGAAAAGAGAGAGAGAGAGAGAAAGACAGAGTGAGAGAAGCGGCAGAAGAGAAGAAGAAACACTCACCCAGGCAGATGCGCGAGAATAATGTCGACATGCCCGATTAATATTAACAACCTTCATCTCGAATGGCCCGAAATTCGACGCTGGCCGCCTTCTCCTGCTAGCCAGACCCGTCCAGGGGCCAAACCGCCAGAAACAAGCTCCGCCGCAACGCCCGCATGCCGCCAGACGAGACCTCCAACTTCCCAGATCGTTTTTAGTCAGGAGAGCTTTGATTGTAATTATAAAATTTTCAGATGCTTGCAGAAGTGCTGGAACTGGCTGCGAAGCCCGGCTGGGCGACGACCCGGGTGCGAGGATTGGAAGAATGGCTCTTTTGGGCGCCAGATATAGACTGGCCCATCGGATATAGCTCTTCATCTCAGTTAATCAGAACGGTCCGTTCGAAACTGTCGGTTGATTGATGGATCCTCGATAACCTGACTGTATTCTGATAGCTCCAGGCGGCCAGTCCTCTCGCCTATTAAATTCCCCTGCTTCGGTTTGTTATGCTTAGAATTTCATGCGGTTAGCTTCTAGCTCGAAGTGAAATGGCTCCACTGCGAGAAACGTTCTGAAACGGGTCTCTGATTCGTCGACAGACGGTGCTTCGATTGCGACGGGAGTTGGGCGCTTCGGACCCAATCAGTCCTCGAGGATGCTATCAGGTACAAGTACTTGCGAGAATCGATGGAGAACCAAGCTGGACGGTCTTGTCATTCGTCATCATCACCAAATCCTACGATCGAATCAACAAACTAACTAACCCCTCGACTCAAGTGGATTACGTTCCCACTCTCTTGCGAATAAGGACTTCTCTCGTGCGAGACCGAAATGCAAAATGCGGGGAAGCTCTCTCACTCTCCAGATCACACCCAACATGGGTAACATCCGACAGACAGACACGGAGGGAAAGCTGTTGAGGGATCAATCCCTTCACTTGATAGATCAGCTGTACATGTCAAAGTCGACCGAATACGATGCAAGGAATGCTTGGGTCCGAATCCCATTGGTGGCCCAATTTTTCGCCTCTTTGTCTCAATGAGCATGACCACTTCCTCAATCCAGTTGGATGCATGACCTCGAGAGTATGGTCCGTGGCGTGGAAAGCTTAACAAATGCGAAGCTTTAATATATAGCCTGAATTCGACCTTTAAAAACAATACACCGGGTAACACTAATAGTCCGTCGACGGACATACATTTTCTATGCGCCGGTGGCTTTAGGGGGGCAAACAAGTTCTGCAGCTAGAGTTCTGCTAGAGACTATTAGCTATTAGCTATTCGGATCGCGAGATATCACTTTTTCGTCAAGACTGCATATATCACCAGAAAGAAATCAGCTTGTTCGGCTAAGTTATCGATACGACCACGTCCTGACGGTCGAATTTCACGGGCAGGCTGAATTAATGGGGGTGTCTCTCAAATTTTCGCACCCCTTGTTGACAAGGTCTCCAGCGCCATGGGAGGTATGCAGGATAGCTGGATGGTCTGCCTGGAGATTTTCGACTTAGCTGCCGCGATTGACAGCATCATTTGGGGGTTGCAAGTTGTAATGGTGACGCTGGAAGCTGTCAATATGGGGTTGCATTGGTTACCAAGTTCCAGTCTTCGACGCCATGTGGTTATGGAGACCTTCGTTCAAGCTCCACATCTTCGGGACTGACACCATTGGGAGTAACATCTCCAAGGCCCTTCTCCACACCTTTGGGCTTTGTAGATGTACAAGTTGTTCAGCTGGACGTCCCACCCTCTTTCTCGCTTTTCCCCCGGCCTGTTGATGCTATTATTCCGCCTACATTGTAGACCTTTTAGGTTCGATCGAATGCATCCAACCGAAAAGATGGGGAAAAACCAGACATTTAGAATAAAATGGCGGCTCGTTTTATCCTGCTCAACCGGTAAAGTTAGCCGGTTATGCCTCACCTCACAGTTTTGCCCCTCCATCCATGTCGCCAGAAGCTTTCCCTAACAGCCTGCAGCGAAAAACCGGAGCTGTTGGGCAGGTTGACTTCTTCATCCCACCTGCCAACGCCGACCATGATGCTTGCTCCTGCTGCACGATTGTGGGTCCCGAAAAGGTCGAATGGGAATAGCGTCATGCTGCCTGTCTTCTTTGTGCGCATTTCGAACATTCCTTCGTTCTGTTCCATCGAGAGAAACACCGAGCGGTATTGGTACCTGTGGACGTCGACGCAGACAATTTGATATTCCAGACACCACCATGCTGGACCTCGTAAAGCTTCTCCCACACCTGGTCGACATGACTAATAATGCTTTCAAGATCGATATATTTCGTAGCTTGTCATGGCTCTCATTCGGATCGTTTTTTGATGGTGCCTGGCGTGGGCGAACCCGTCTCGTCTCTGTTGACCATTGGAGCTTGGGCTGCGGCCCAGCATTGGCACTGTAGTGAAAAGGATCACTTTGGTCCCTGACCCCGTATGAACCTCCTGCCTGTCTGCTTGCGAGGTTTTTCTCGAGATGGTTCTATGTATTTCCTCTGACCTTCTCAAAGCGTGAACGTTCGAGCATAGCCCTCCGATCTGGTGTTTCCTATTTTTATATTTCCTGAACAGTTCGCCGGCTCGATCAATCATTAACTTCTCGAAGTTACTCCCGGCAAATTAGAAGAAAAGAAGAAAAAGGGACATTTGAGGACGGGTGTTTCAGGGACGGTTTAACCATTTCGTCTGTTCGAACTGACGTTAACATTGACTGGGAGTTTGGTAGCTGTGATTTGTAACTTGCACTTAATTGCACTGCACTTGCCGGGCAGCGTTAAAGCCTGTTGGTCAGCCTCATCGACGGCTCTCCGTTCTCTCCTGTCCAAATCAGGCCCGCCCTCAACCTCACCTCCAATTCACCTCTCAATCATCGTCTCTTTCTCCAGAACTCTCAGCATCATCAGCATCCTCATTTTTCTGGCGATAACTTCCCTCCAAATCCCTTTCGAGTCGCCTGCATCTCCGAAACCAGCTTTCGCCCTCTCGGCTTCCTCTCCGATCGGTGTTGACTTGCTGCACAATCGTAGCCAATCCAAACAGAGAACGTTAACTAGCGGCGTCGACTTCTCTCCGGCATTGAGGGTCTCAGGGTTCGGAACTAGTATATACTCCTCGACTCGACCATCGATAACCCAGGATATCCTCGCATCTCGCCTGCCATCTGTCAGGAACCTTCGACAACCGTCGGCTTCAGTCAACAACTGCCTTTCAACCACCAATTTCTGCGATTTTGTCACTGCCTTTTTTGCCTTCCAACCGTTAAGAGACCCACCAATCACCCATCCCAAGCGAAACGCCGCTACAGAATCCTACGGTCTCCTTTACCTACAATACTCCTACTACCAACCGTTCCGAATTTTTCCAAGGAGTCCAACAAGTCTCGGGGACGTTACATAACATATACCGGACAAAAATTACCCTTACCTGTTGGAGTTTTCTGGAATTCGGATTCCAAAAAATCGGCATTCTACTGTCCTGGTGTCTCCCTGCCGGCTGCCGACGCGGCAAAATCGCATACCAAATCGCCTTATACATTCCATTCAAACACCTCCAAAATGTCATTCTTCAGGAGGAGTAAATCCTCGGTGAGTTTTATTTTGCCGAAAACTCTAGGCTTGCGAATCGGCGATTTTCCGTGCTTTTCGTTGTGGCTTTTTTCGAAGTTTACCCCTTGCTAACGTCATAACCCTCGACGTTTAGGCCTCTGGTGCGCCACCAGTTGCTGCAAAGAAGAAAGAGGAAGCGGTAGTTGCTCCGACACCGATACAGGAACTTGTCCGGGATGCGCCTCAAAGAATAGACGGAAGCGATAAGTTTTGGGGCTACGAAAATGTAAGCACTCTTTGAGACAAGATACCACAAACGTACAGACGACGACTAACACTAGGATGATATAGTTCGGCAACACATGGTATGGCTTTATTTTCTATATACCCCTGGTTATTGACATATTTCAACCTTCACTAGGATCCAATGGCTAAGGTTTATGGTTCTTGTGTTCCGCTAGTTACTGCAACTCTATGCTACAATGCCTCTACTACTCGAAGCAATTCCGCGAAGCGGTCATCAACTACCCTCGAAAATCGTTACTACCCGGCGCACCGAACGGAGCGATAGCTACGAACTCAAAACTCTCGAGAACGTCGACTGAGCCTGCCGTTCCGAATGGAAAAGCGAAAGCGGGGCTTGGGTCCCCTGCCCCGCTAGCAAGGCGAGGTTCAACACCAGCGAGTGCGGCCGTCCCACCTGCCGGCCCTGCGAAGCCAGAGGATAAAGATTCACCGGAAGCAAAGAAGAAGGCGGCTTTAGCTGCCGGTCCAATCCTAAATGTCGAAGTTGCGAACTCGAAGAACTACGAGATGGAGGAGTCGTTGTTCACAGCGATGAAGGATCTTTTTGAGAGCGTGGTGGCCACCGAGTCGAGGACCGGAGTCGTGAGTCCATTGCGATTCGTTGAAGTTCTGAAGATGAAGAATGAATTGTTCCGAAGCCAGATGCACCAGGATGCTCATGAGTTCTTCAACTATGTGCTAAACGAGGTTATTGAAAACGTGGAAGACCATGCGAAGGCAGCTAGCCAGAACAAGAGTGAAACATCATCTCGCCTGATACCAGAGACTGCAGATTCGGCCGATTCCGCGAAGGCAGTTTCGACAACATCTGACTCGGTGGTGCAGAATACAGGATGGGTTCATGACTTATTTGAAGGCGCACTAACGTCTGAAACCAAGTGTCTAACATGCGAGAATGTTTCCAGGCGTGATGAACCATTTCTCGACCTTTCTATTGATCTGGAAAAGCATTCATCGGTCACATCTTGTCTGCGGAATTTTTCAGCAAGCGAAATGCTGTGCGAACGGAACAAGTTCCACTGCGACGTATGCGGTGGTCTTCAGGAAGCGGAGAAGAGGATGAAAATTAAGCGGCTCCCGAAAGTGCTGGCGCTGCACCTGAAGCGATTCAAATATATGGAAGATTTAGGGCGACACCAGAAGCTCTTCCACAGAGTAGTGTATCCTTATCACCTACGACTCTTCAATACTACCGATGATGCTGAGGATCCGGATCGACTTTACGAGCTCTATGCCGTTATTATACACATTGGGGGTGGGCCATATCATGGACACTACGTAGCTATAATCAAGTCGGAGGAGCATGGGTGGTTACTATACGACGATGAAATGGTCGAGCCCGTCGACAAATCCTTTGTGCGAAACTTTTTCGGTGATAGACCCGGTCTAGCGTGCGCATACGTTTTATTCTATCAAGAAACAACACTAGAGGCCATCGAGCGCGAGAATCTAATGGAGCAGGAACGAGCGGCTGCGAAGAAGGCGAAGTTGAACAAGACAGATATTAAGGAGAAGGATCTCAAGAAGAAGCCGTCGAAGGAGAAGGTTAACGGGCATACAAACGGACATATCATCTCCCCTATCGAAGATGTTCCAGATGTTGCGATTGCCGACGGACCTAAGACACCGACTTTGGGACCACAACCTAAGACGCCGACTGGGCTTCCGCCTGTACCGTCAATACCTACATCATATCTCAATGTTAACACCAAACCGGCAGCGCCAGAGGCTACATCTCCTGTTTCGCCAATCAAATCGAGGAAGGAGCGTGAAAAGGAGCTCAAAGAAGAGAAGGCACGGGAGAAGGAACGAGAGAGACAGGCGAAGAAGGAGGAGAAAGAGCGCGAGAAAGAAGCCAAGAATAAGGGCAAGGAGGAGAAAGAAAACGGTAGCAGCAGCCACGGGTTAAGCCGATTCAGACCACCGTCGATTGGCAAGAAGCCCTTCGGTTTCAACAAAATCATGGAAAAGGAAAGGGAGAAGGAACCTGTACCGCCAATTCCTTCAAACGCATTGCATTACGGCGACTCGTCCGCTACAACCACACAGAGCTCGATAGCGAGTCCAAACCTACAACCCACCGCCGTGACAGTATCGGCAAACGGAAGGCAGGAGAGTTTCGATGAACGGCATTTGAACGGCAGCAGCACACACAAGGAAGAGAAGAAGCATAAGGAAGAAAAGCACCACCGTGCAAGCAAGATACTACGGAAGAAGCTGTCGATCCTGGGATAGTTTCCCTGGTGGTGAACAGGAAGAGTATCAAAAACGGAGGGAGACCTTCTCCCAGTTCCTTCCTACACTTTTTTTAATTCTTAAATTCTAATGTAGTCATCATTTTATCTTTTATATTCGGTGGTATCATGGGGCATGGCTTGCGCTTTCATTTCTTTTTCCGTCCTCTCTTTTTCCCGTGGATTCCCCCGTTTTTATTTTATACTACCGGTACCTATATCATGCTTTCGGATGCGGCGAGAGAAGTCATTTTTTCCGGCATATATACCAAATGATGATTAATGCATAATCGACTTCGATTCATGTCGCCTCTTTTCTCTTTCTCTCTTCATTTCTCTATCTTCTTTTCGGTTTATATATTTTTTCCCTTATTTACCCTTTCGGTACTTTGATATCCTGAGGAAGTGTGTGTATATGCTGGAGAATGATGGGGAGTATATTCTGAAGTCCGTTTTGACATTTCTATCAGTACATTTCCATTTTTCCATCTTTAAAAGCGGTTTTTATATAGTGTCATGTCGTTTTCCTTTCTGTAGCAGGTTATCATTAATATAAATCTCCTCGTCTCTGTCATGATATCCATATGGCCATATCATAGCTGAAGTCCCGATATCGATATCGATAATGATGTAGACAAAATACGTAAACCTGGACGGGAAGCCGTAAACGCCACAGTGGCTTTGTGCGACTTTCAACAACCTCAAACCTGCAACATCCCCAGATTCCCATTTCCCATTTCCCAACATCACCACTTCGCCTCCTCCACAAAAACCTCACCAGCATGTCCGCCGCCTCGTCCGAGATATCGGAGCGGATCGCAGTTCTCACCAATGCCTACCAAGAGGTATTAACTACCCCTTAGCACTACTATCGCTGTGCAAATATAGCTAACGTTTCTGTTGTAATACAGGTGACGACATATATCGACCGTCTGGCCAACCTCACGGCCCCAGGCACCGAAGAAGCTAGAAATGAGCTGGCGGGGCTGATACACCAGAGTTTGAAGGAAGGCGATGCAGAGCTTGAAGTATGGCTATCCATATTCCTTTACTTCCTTCTTTCTTCATCTCGAAGGTGTTCAATACCATCTATCTAACATGACATATTGTATCATCATAGACATTAACCCTCCAAACCGCCACTCTAAACCCCTCTACGGACCCGCAAGCAGCACTCCACTCCCGCCTCCACAAACTCCAAGAAGACTTCAAACACGCCCGAACAACCTATCGCAAATCCCTCCTCCACTCTAAAAGAACATCAACCCTAAACGCCCGTCGCGAACGTGAAGCCTTCCTCCAACAACCGCCACCAGCAGCAACAGTTCAAACCCCAACATCCCCAACATCCTCATCATCACAAAATGATTCCACCACCTCCCCGTCGGCCTCTACCGCCTCCCTACCCCTCTCCGGCGCCCTCCTCTACCGCCGCCCATACCACCAATCCAAGAAGAAAGACACCGCCCAATCCGACCTCCTAACCACCGCCTCTTCAGACGTAACCACCGCCCTCCGCCGAACCCACGCTCTAATGACCTCAGAACTAGCCCGCTCCCACTTCGCCTCCTCAACCCTGGCCTCATCAACCGAAACCCTCAAACAACTGGGAACAAACTACTCATCCTTCGACAACGTATTATCAAAATCAAAGGGTTTAATAACCGACCTGGTGAAAAAGAATAAAAGCGATATGTGGTATTATCAGATGAGTCTTTATGCGTTGGTGGCTACGATTGCGTGGTTGGTGTTTAGGAGGTTACTGTGGGGTCCTGTGTTTTTGGTGGTTTGGTTGCCGTTTAGAGCGCTTGTTTGGATGGTTTTGATGATGTTTAAGGGGTCGACTACTACTACTACGGAGGCTGGATTGGGGGGTAGTAATGCTGGGAATGTGGTGGGGAGGGTGGAGAGTGTGGTTGGTGATGTGAGTAGTGAGGTTAGAAGAGTGGTGGAGAGTATAACGGCCGAAGCTATCAGCAGTAGTAGTAGCACTGGGGAAGAGGAGGAACCGAGTATAAAGAAAGTGGTATTGAGTAATGGAGAGGAAGTGGAGATACCGTTAGAAACGCCGTTAGAAGCGCCGACGGTACAAGGGGAATGGGTAGAGGAAGGAGGCGATCATGATGAACTATAATTTCGTAGAGCATGGCGTATAATTATTCCTAAATCGTCTTTCTTTTTATGTATACCCATCTTTTTTAGCAGGCGTTAAGATATAGTTTTTCCCTGGGTTTGTAACATTCACAATGCGATTTGCTTTAAGACTATTCCATTTTGAGTGGTATTCCAACATAACTTGTGCTGGTGGAAGTCATGGTCATGAACTTTTGTCATTTGCAGCATTTAACACACACCTTCGGTTTGGTTTCTTCGAAATATCAACTAGCTGGGTACAGATATGGCGTCAAAGAATATGAGTCGGTAAAAGCCTATCCTGCAATCTCCATCCCCAACCTCGCAAAGTCGATACAGATTTCACCATAGGATGACCGAGCCTGAAAGCCTCTTACATAGAAGCACCGCTGATGAAGAACCACTTGTCGATGCTTGGGTCAATTGGTGCAGGGGGGAGGTTCTGGTGTGCAGGAATGTGTGGGAATGAGTCGGGGGTTGTGAGAGCGGGGGAATTGCCGTTGGTGAGGTTGGTGCTAGAGATTTTGAGACTGCTGTTAGTTATCTTGTACATAATGCAAGGAATGGTTTCAATATTTTACGAATAGGATACTTACGTGGAGATGCCACCGGGGTCGGTTTGTCCGGTAATCAACTTCTCCCAGGCCTCGTGGGTCTCGCGGATGATGTCGTTGGCGTACCTAGAAAGTCTTTTAGTCTTTGTACTTTTCACATGCGCGCATGCATTGTGAAGATTGGAGGAAAGAAAGAAGAAACTCACTTCTTGTTCTTGCACTCTCCAGAGAATGCGAACTGGTTCTCAGGCTTGCCATCTGGGATTTTGTAGATGCGGAACCATTCATTGGTAGCCCTCAGAAGACCTGGCAAGTGACGTTCGACGTCCTCGACATCGTTGAGCTTGGGGGCGAGTGGGTCGTTGACGTCGACGACAATGACCTTCCAGTCGGTTTCACCTTCGTCGAGGAGAGCCATGATACCGAGGACCTTGACCTGCTTGACCTGACCGGTGTAGCCGACGAGCTCGCCGATTTCGCAAACATCGAGCGGGTCATTGTCGCCCTTGGCCTTGGTTTCCGGGTGGCTGGTGTTTGGGTCTTCCCAGGTCTACCATTGCTAGTCAATATATATTTTTAAAAAATACTTTATGGTAAGTTAGTAGGAGCGACATACTTGGGGGAAGGCACCGTAGTTCCAGAGGTAGCCCTTGTGGGGGAAGCAGTTTCGGACGAATCGGAGCTTGCCTGGACACATGGTTAGGATAACTATAGAAACTCAAAAAAGAATATATTTTTTTTTAAAAAAAAAAAGGCGCACACACCTTTCTTAATATCCTGCTTGATGGGGTTCAATAGCTCCTCTTTGCTGATTTCCTGCTTCGCATTGGTCCATCTAAGTAATTGTCAGTAACTGAAATGTATAAAAGGGGGAAGAAGAAGAAGAAAAGGAAGAGGGAAAGGTACCTGGGAATCTCAACGACCATGTTGAGGACGGTTCCCTGCTCATTGGCGTAGAGTGGGATATCGTGGAAGGGCGAGATGGGCTGGCCATCGGCCTCGATGAAGACGCGGTGCTCATGGGTGTAGGGAGCACCGACCTTGCGGACGGAGTAGTGGGGCATCTTTGGAGGACGGGAGGACGACAACGATGCTGAAGTAGAGAGATGCTGGGCGATGAGGGAGGAACGGGCGTGAACAGAGGAAGCAGCAGACGAGGACGGAGCAGCCAGTCTGACGGATTGATGGAAGAAAGAGGTTCTAAACACAGCTGGCCGAAGCAGATGTGGGCAGAATCTCATTTATACGTGGTGGCGGTGAGGGGTTATGTTTTGTATGGTGCTAAGATAAAATATATTATCCGCTAGTCAGTATTGCATTATATCACTCGACGAGGAGAAAGGATTTCATGCAGGCGGGACAGGACAGGGAGGGGCACACACCTCAGCCAATGGATTGGGAGCTGGCCAAAGCAGCAGCGGGGGAGAAGCAATCGGAGGCTGCAATGGGTATAAATATATACTGTGGGGAGGTGTATATATACAGATGACGATGGCGATGATGATGAAGAAGAAGAATGGAGATGGAGATGTTTAACAGGACGAGGAGGAGGAGTTGAGGTTGAGGTTGAGGTCCATTCAATGGGGGGTCCTGTTGGGCCTCGGCAATGAGTTGAGTGCTCTCAGAAAAGTTTTGTCGCAGTCATTCCGAACCTTCTCAACTACACTTTACTCATTCTATACTGCCATCACCATCACCATCACCATTCTTACCATCATCATCGACTTCGACTTCGACTTCACCACGATCACAATAGTATAGCTGCTCGTTACTTACTCGGCAACAGTCGGTGGATACTAATCGGACGAAACCGCTGCATGATCCGCCTTCCTTCTGTCCGGCAAGCTCTCCGACTGCACCGCCCTCGATATCCTTCCTCTAGCTGTTATAGTTATGCCACTATGACCTCCACCGACCACGCCATCGCTCCACCCGCTCCCGAATCTACTCTAGCCGATGTCTCTGCTCCTGCCGTCCCTACAAAGTATGGCAAGGTCGTCCTAGCTCCCATGGTCCGATCCGGCCAGCTGGCCACCCGTCTGCTATCTCTCAAATACGGCGCCGACATCGTCTGGGGTACACCACCCCTCCCTCTTTCTACTCAATACTATTCAAAAAATTCATATGCTAATGGCGACTGTGCAGGTCCGGAAACAATCGACAAGTCTCTCATCGGCTGCGAAAGAGTCGAAAACCCCAAGACCGGCTGCGTGGACTATGTCCGAACAGGCTTGATATTCCGTGCCTGCCCTTCTCGCGAGAAATCAAAATTCATCTTCCAGATGGGAACGGCAGCACCGGACACAGCAGTAGCAGCTGCAAAGATCATAGCTCAGGATGTATCCGGTATCGACGTAAACTCAGGCTGTCCGAAGGTATAACATTCTTATATCCCTCTCTATTTTAGACAACTTGAACTAATTCATATTCTTCTGCAGCCTTTTTCCACACACGCCGGTATGGGTGCTGCCCTCCTCAAAGACATCCCCCGCCTGCTCTCAATCCTCCACGCCCTAGTCGCAAACGTCGGCCTCTCAACACCCTACGCCCTCCCAATCTCCGTCAAAATTCGTCTCATGCCCACCGTGGAAGAAACCCATTCCCTCATCACCTCCCTCTGCAAAACCGGCATCTCAAAACTAACCCTCCACTGCCGCACCCCACCCATGCGACCTCGAGAACGTGCCATCCGCGACGCCCTCACCGGAGCCGCCAGAATCTGTAAAGAAGCCGGTGTCGAATTCTTCGTGAACGGCGATGTAAAGAACTGGGACGACGCTCAACAGGTCATCAAAGAATACGACATCCAAGGTGGCGCCATGATTGCCATCGCAGCCGAATCAAACCCGTCGTGCTTCATTCCGAATCATCTAGGTGGTCCTAAACCCTGGCGAGAAGTTGTGACGGAATACATGTTGACGGCGATGAGTGTCGAGAATCCGATATCGAATACGAAGTTTTGTATCCTCAACATGGTGCCCGGGAAGAACGAGATGCATAAGGTACTTTCGAGGGCGAAGACCTATAGAGACCTTTGCGATGCCTTAGATTTGGAGTGTACTTTCCCCGAAGAACTGGACCTTGGAACGTTGAAAACGCAGAGGGTGAAGGCGCAGGAGGAGAAGGAAGCGCAATTGCAGGCGGAGAGGGAAGAGAGACAGGAGAAGTTGGCAGAGTTTAAAAGAAAGAAGGCGGAAGAAAGTGAGAAGCAGGCAGAGGAGAGTAATAAAAGGATCAAAGTGGACGCTGTGGAAAGGAGTAATACAACCCCAGTCAGCGCTGCGGTGGCGGAATTGGCGGCTACGGATATGCTACTACCCGGTGGTGGTGGTGCCGCCGTTGAAGCGGTAGTGTAATATGCATAAACCTGGAGCTTCCAACTTTTGATCTTGCTTTTTGGCGACCGAGGTTCTTACTCTGTATGATATGCACGATGACAACTGCATGATGGGATGGCGTTTTTATTTGTGGGAAGGGAGAATCTAGATATACAGCTTTGTCTAGCTTTCTAGAATTTGGAGTTTACCTTGCGATATATACAAAAGCATATCCTTTCTTGTTTTCACGCCTCCTGAACTTCGGGGTGTCCAATATTAACGTTCTTTAAACATTTTTTGCATTTCTTGCGCTTTAGATTTCTTCGCTATGAACATGCTAGGTGCATATGCAGAATAAATGCTTCAAAAAAATATCGTCTTGAGACAAGAATACCGTTTGGGGGGGAAAGCTTCGAAGGAGACAAAAATGGTATATATAGTATGCAACGTATATACGATATCGCTCCACAAGTTTGTTGAAAAATAGTTCGAATAGGAAAAAAAGGTTATGGTATCCCCACATATGGAAAAAAAGAATAGACCAGATGAACAAATGGTAGGGAAAAGTTGGCTGCGACTTTAGTTTAAGATACCGACTAGTCTAACATAGAACTAGAGAGATACCGAACCAAAATGTGGCTTGCCAGAAATGTGAAATATGTACAGTTGTGAAGTGAAGATGTATAAGGGTAAGGGGAAAAAAAAAGAGACCAGTTTCAAACTCTCCAACACCGAGGGGTAATAACAAAAGAAATGGAATAAAACGTTGCGCGCTGCATCGTGTATATAAAAATAAAAGGAGTGTAAAATGTTAAAAAAAAAATGGTTTATTTTGTTCGATTCCAAAGACTTCGGACCTTGAGGAAAGGATTTTGAAATTGTTTGTCGGTTGGTGTTCCTGTCAGGCAGCAGCAACAAGGTCGGGTTGGAAATCGTTTGGGGAGGGAAAAAGTGGTCGCTTCGTGGTAAGGACCGGATTAGATAGTCAATATAGATATTCTATGTAGCATCGTGACGTTTAGGGCGTAATATTCTGAAGGTGTCGGTGTTTTATAGTCGTCCTCGTCCGTATTTTCTTTAGTCGTTCTTCTCTTTCTCAGATTTATAAAATCTTTGAGTAACATCTTTTTTTTCTCGCAAATGAAAATGTCGAAATGCGTCCCATCGATATGATATATTATGGTATGCCTAATTTAATAGGCTCCAAATACACTCTTCCTCCTATCCTTCTTTGTGCTCGCGCTGCTGACGCTGCCGTGCATTTGTTGAACACTGACGTTTGGAGTGTGCTTTTGTGTCATCGATGGACCGTAGATGTATTCTCCGTCGATGTAGTAGGCGTCGCAGATGAAAGTTGTACGGCGGGAACGCTTGGTATAGCGTTGTTCGAGCTTGAAGAGCTATTTAATTCCGATGGGGCTTTATGTTAGTACATGTTGGAAGGCGAAAAAAGTTGGGTGTTATAATATATGAAGGACGAACCTCGATCTCTGTAGAAGAAATGTTTAGTTAGTAACAGGTTAAATTGAGAGAGAGAGAGAGAAAAAGGCAGATTTGGGGAAGTAAGGGAAGCACATACTCTGAGAGAGCTTCTCGAAGATACCCATTTTGTCGACAGTTTATATTACTTAAAATATGAGAAAGGAAGGATAGATATCGATAACGGCGTATTTGTGATTTCTAAATGGAGTTTCCCGTCGAATTAGTCTAAACGTTCTCTCTCTTTTCTCAGGGAACATCCCGAATTCGATAGCACTTCGGAACCTCGCACTCTGCATGCATACATACACAAGCAAGAATTATTTCCAAGACCGTATATAAAGAAAGAAATCCAAGAAAAAATGTGATTCCTTCTAGGGTATCGTAAATTAAAATATATCACAGAATGAGCGTGGGTGTGTGTTCTTCTTTTAGTGAGAGGAAAAGTTTCCAAATCCGAGGTTTTTAATCACTTTCTCTCTCTCTTTGGTTCCCTTTTCGCTTGGGAGGGAAATGCAATTATCCGCTGTCACAAAAACCTGGGACGAAAAGGGCCGGAATAGCGAAGCGGAGAATGGATACGGGTGTGGAGTAAACCAAGAAATCAGCCTGAACTTGAGAAAGAAGCAGAACTAGAAATCCAAAAAAGAACCAAGGTGAGGGGAAAGGAAGAGGAGAGGGAAATAGAAAAAATACGGGAAGGGGTTGGCTGGAGTTATATGGCCATGGGAGAAAAACGGCCGGATCTTAGGATACGGCAATGTCGAAGAAAAGAGGCATGCATTTAACGGTCTAACTGGATGTGCGGAACTTTGGGCTCTTAATTTCGCTATTTTTCCCACGATGAACAAAGGAAGTGTCAAGCGGCCTTGCCTTGTTGGAAGTGTGTGGCCACCAGCTGCAAAATGCAGGGCCTGGAAGGGTGTTCGTGATGATGATGGGGGGTTTGGAGACTCGGATTCAGCGCATTTGGGAAAGGGGCCGGCAAGGGCCCCCATCAAGTCAGGGATGGCATCCTTCAAGACATACCCACCAACAAGACCTCTGCGGTGGGGCATGTCCGACCTGGACTTTAGCTTCAATTGCTGACCCCCCCGGTCTTATTTCCTCGAGTCGACGGCGAACATGGAGAAAATACCCAATTCTGACAGCTGAACCATCTTGAAGCTAACTCCGCGAGGAAAAGCACGGAAAAAACATGATTAAAAACGGGTATCACGATATCGATCGTACAAACGGAAGGGAATCCTTGGAGATAAAGTCTCGCTTTTTTACGGGTCCCCAAAGTTACACAAAGGTCTAGTTTAGTAATTAGCGGAAAGAAATGAAAACATCTTCTTCTGTTGGTTGGAAGAAGACCTTTCGGTTTCGTCGATGTGGGATGGCAAAATGTTCGGAATGAAGGGTCGGTTTCTAGAAAGTACCCGCGGATATGCAGGTCTTCCCTTCCCAAAGGCCCACATGAGGTCGCATGCATCAAGGCAGAAGCCTTGTCACCTTTCCATCACTCCTGCATGCATGCGAGCTGCAACAGCTCGATAGTTTGCTCGCGAGAACCGAAAGAAAAAAAAAGTGGATTCCGTTATATGTACATGCTAGGTACAGTTTCTTTACTCCTCTTTCTCGACGTCTACAAAAGTTGCTCGTATTATAGGATCCATAAAATATTCGAAACTTATGCATGCGGTGGCGTATTTAGACATATCCCCGCCAAGATATTCCGAAATCATCAGTAAAATGTTGGTCGTATGGATCACGAATTCGAATTCGTCTTCGTGGTCGTCGACGTCTTATCCGTATCCGCTCCTATCGACAAAACTTCTTGGGCTAAACATTCGTTTCATGCGGGAGTCAGCCTATCGATACAATTCCGGCCGATAAAACATAGAAGCCCAATCAAAGTCTTCAGTAGACGACTTACCTGCCCACATGGATGCATAAACTGTTCCACCATCGACAAGTTCCTGATGGGTTCCCTGTTCAGCGACAACACCGTCCTTCAACACAATTATCTGATCTAAAAAAGTCAAAAAGCGGCCATTAGAAATCGTTCAATCAAAATCTCGCAATTGTACCAGTCTAGTCTCGAAGAGGCATAACCTCAGGGGCTCAGACATCAGACAAGTTCAAAGTGGGGCAAGAGACGACCAAAGCTCATAACGAGCTGCCTTGGTTGCATTTCCACCCCAAACATGGCAAGCAGGGAAGGCCCCAGCAAGAAGAAAAACGTGGGTTTTGCACCATGTGTATCAAGACCTGCACGTTCAGGAGGGGCAGGTGCATAATGTTCGGAAAGACATACCACTATCAAAGATCGTGCGCAATCTATGAGCGACAAAGACGCTTGTTCGCTTCTTTTCCTTAAGGATGCCATTTATATTTTGCAATAATGAGGTTTCGGTTTCGGTATCCAGGGCTGATGTCTATAAGTTATAATTATATCCCATGCATATTAGCAAACCGTAATTCAAGGATTGCCTTCAATGCGGCGCATCTGCCATGCCACGGATGAAACTTACAGCTTCATCGAAGAATAACATCGGTGGGTCTTTGAGGAGTAATCTCGAAACTGCCAGTCGTTGCTTTTCTCCACCTATTATCGATAGCTCGGACACGCGACCATAGCGTTGCTTAAGATTAGCCAACCTCGGTTCGACACGATAGCTAAAAATGGGAGCAGGCGATCTTGCCCGCCACAAAGTCATAGCGAAAACTTTCCCAAGATAACCTTGGAGAAAAACTGTAACTTGCCTGATATCATAAGACCTCGCTCGCCAACTTTCGTTTGATAGCCATCAGGAAACTTTGCGATAGTTTCGTCGATTCTGGCACGCTTGGCTACCGCTCTGACCTCTTCGTCTGTTGCGTCCGTCCGTCCGTATCTGATATTGTGTTCAATGGTGTTATTGAAAAGTGGAGTATCTTGTGGGACAACGCCAATGGCTTTGCGGAGAGACTCCACAGTCACCTCCCGGATATCTTGTCCATCGATCAAGATGCGACCGGAATCCACATCATAATATCGGAATAGGAGGCGCAGAATTGTGGATTTTCTACTGGTTATTAGCCCATTTCGTTCGAACTGTTAGGATTCTCGGGTAGACTTCGACTCACCCGCAACCACTAGGTCCGACAAATGCGACTTTGTGGCCAGCTGGGATCGTAAAAGATACATCTTTGAGAATCGGCCGCTGAGGGTGATATCCAAACGAGACGTTCTCGAATCTTATTTCACCTCCTTTTAGAACAAGCGGTTTGGCATTCGGAGAGTCCTATCGCACTAGTTAGATTAAGACCGGCAAATGACATTCGTATTTATGCACCTACCCTGACGGTTACGTTGACTTTCTGGAGATTAAACAGCGTCTCCATATCCAACAAAGACTGCCGTAGCTCCCGATAGACACTCCCCAAAAAGTTCAAAGGCACCGAGAGCTGGAATACCAACTGATTGATCATAACAAGGTCGCCGACAGTCATAGTACCATCCACCACGCCTTGCGCAGCAAGATACATCATTGTAGTCAGCGCAGATGAAAATATAATGTTCTGGCCACAGTTCAAAAACGCTAGTGATGTCGCGACCTTTATGGATGCAGCTTCGTATCCATGTAAAGCTTTATCGTATCTTTTGACCTCGAAATTTTCATTATTAAAGTATTTGACGGCTTCGAAGTTAATCAGTGAATCGACCGCAACAGTTGCTGCAGCGTTATCAGCGGCATTAGCTTGTTTTCGGAATTTGGTTCGCCAGGATGTCGTGACAATTGTGAAAGCGGTATACGCAGACATGGTCACAGCGGTAACAAGGGCGAATTGGGCACCATAATTGTACGTCTGTCCAGTTAGTACGCAGGCTATACTTCGAATGAAGGAAATATCTGGATAGACTTACCAGGATACCACAGACCATAGATATTTCCAGTAAAATCGGTAGGATATGGAAGACCATGCTCGTCAGCACAAAGCTAATACCCTTGGTTCCACGGTCGATAGCCCTCGTAAGCCCGCCGGTTTGTCGGGTCAGATGGAAACTTAGATCTAGTCGTAATAAGTGGTTAAAGACGTCACAGGCGACCCGACGGATAGCGGTTTGTGCAACTGTTGCAAATACGGCATTTCGGATTTCCTGGAAGGCAGTAGCACCAACCCTAGCCAAACCATCTACCGATCGTTAATATACAGACATCACTGTGGTTAGTAGAAATGCGGTAGACGAACATGCCAAAATTAAGGACCCTGCTACTGCAGCGGCAGTCCCTCCAACATGAGTGAAATCGATGTTAAGTGAGTCGACAATTGCTTTGAAGTAGAATGGGACTTGAACATTGAGGACCTAGTTTCCGTTAGACCAAGTCTCATAACTCTTGTAGAATAACAAATAGTATACCTTTGCTCCTATGAGTAGGCCTAATGCAAGGCCTACCCTTATCCGGGTCCCGAGATTATCCTTCAAAGTCCAAATTTTAGCATAAGCGTCGATTCTATGCATACGACAATGAGTTGGACTCACCTTCGGCCATATATAATGAACCATATCTTTCAAAATTGCCCAATCAGCCTGCCTCTGCGCAGATTTAGACACATCAGCCGATGCTAACAGCGGGTCGGCTACAGTGGTCGCCTGCTTCTTCGTTTGCGTCTTCTTGTCAACCTCGGCCTGCAATACTTGGGGCGTCTTTGTGGCACTCTTGACATCCTGCGCCGCCTTCGTAGGGTTATTTGTAGAATTCGTTGTAGCATAGCGACGGAACACTATAGCTACACGTTTTTGATATTGACACCGACCAGAGTCGGTCTTGAATCTTAACAATGGCTGCGCAGCAGCTTTCGGCATGAGAAAGGATGCATGCTGAGGATGCCGCGCGCAGACCTGACTTAGCCGCGCGAAGGATTTCATCTTAAAGGGCCAGCAGGCGGCTGGCTGCAACTCCCAGCGATATCAGAACCGTGATAAGGCGTGACCAAGTCACCACATCTTCAGCGCGGTAGCTGGCGGGATTGGCGGGTTCTATATAGACTGGTCGAGCGACGTCGGTGTTGTTGGTCAGCAAACAAATGAATTAACTCTTGAGATTCGATTCTAGTTCTGGTTTTAAAAAAATAATGTTTGGACGACTTACACTGGGCAGTTTAACCCGGCCACAACCGACTTTTGGTGAGGAAATAGTGCCTTAATGCTGTTCGATTGCGCGAATAGTGCTTTAGCTTGACACTTGACTTCTTGGGCTGCGCTGCGGGAACCAGCCCTTAGTAATTTAGTTCGATTTCATCATCGAGCTCCGGCGATGCGGCAGCAAAAATACAACGCTTGCAACGCAAACCCATGGATTAGATATCTCGACTCGACCTTAGATTCACTGGGTCCTTATTGAGGTAAGTTACAAGTAGAACTTTGCCCTGCAGTTTACTTCAAGAGGTCTTCAATTGGTTCATTTATGCATTAAGATTTATTTATGTTTTACAATTTGATCGAATTCTCCTTGCGGCAGCGGTAGCCCCCGCGCGCACCTTGGCGAGCCTTTCCAGCTTGTATCCTGCATGATTCATAGACCAAAGGCCGCGCTGCGCGTTAAAGTCCTCACATTCGTAATCCCGCAATCCTAGCCGCCAGATCCTATAAATTCGAACAATTACTCTAGTATCTTACTACTACAGTGCTCTCGACGATGGATAGGCTTCCTACAGAAATTATCCTTATGATTGCTGACCGACTTCCCGCGGCTTCTCATTCATGGGGTTCCGAACACGTCAAAAGTACATCAAGTTTTCCGAGGTTGCAGTTGGCAAGAGTTTCACGCAGGATCTGGAATATTCTCCGCCCCATTATTTACCGGTCTTTCCAGTTTGCGTACCCGTGTTCTCATTATCGGTTATCTATCGCCCGCGATGGTATTGACGGGCCCTGCCCTGTGGGTCCTGGTTGCCCCTCAACACTGAAACTGACTTTTGAAGCCAATGGCGTTTACGTAAGGTACGTATACACTTCCCATCATCACCCAGTAATAATAGTATCTGCTGATCTCGAATTGGTGATTTACCCATCCTCAGACGTCTATCAATCTCGCTGAGGTCCTACTTTAGGGGCGGTGACCCAAACTATGATGACGATTCGGGTCTACTATACCGCCGGATTTGGGGAGACTTACGCGTAATGCTCTGCGCTTGCCCGAACCTAGAGTCTCTTAAAGTAAGCCAGGATAATTATGAGACCGCTCCCTTCGTATCCGATACGCTGCGGATTATCGCCAGTGTCATACGGTGCAACGGTAAACTGAAGGAACTCGGTTTGGGATGGAAAATCCACAGACTCCGACGAGAGGCTCATTCAATTACCCTCGACCCGCTTCCTATAATAGCTAAGCTGGATCGATTAAGCGTTAACTTCCCACTTCCCGAAGTGAATGCTTTAAATAAAATTTTAGAAGCACTGGGACCGGCAGCGGACACAATTACCCGATGCGAGTTTACTTTCAACCGGATCCGTCGTCCACCGCATGGTTATCGATGTAGAATGCGCTTGGTAAAGGCATTAGAATTTCCAAGTTTGCGTCATTTGGTTATGAATGGGGAGCTGTGGAAGTGTGCGCTCTCTCCATTAGATATTGTACGGTTTGCACCGTGTGTCGTGCGGGATCTTACACTCGGTTTCAGCGAAACCGTATTAGTTGATGAGCATCAGGAGCAGGTTAGATTCAGATTTTGTCAACCAATCGATCATGGACTTTTTGTCTTACCCCCACCTCTCCCTCTTAAATTATACCTAAAAACTTTTTTTAGATGCTAATGGATCGTTTTAGCTCCTAGAATCAATAGCCACTCAATTCCCCGAGGTTGAATATTTCCATGTAGGGTTCCGGTGCTTTGGCAGGGATATCGATGGCCTATTGGAGATGCATGAGGCGGCCTTACAAAGGCTTGCCACAAATTTGCCGAAAATAAGAGCAATGACAGTCGATGGCCAAATCCATTCGTCCGTCTACGAGACCGAGTCTGCCCGCGATCACCAGATTTTCGACCCACGCCAGTATATTGTCGAGAGAAATAGCGAGACTGTTGAAGTTCGGCGGGTGGAAACCCTTTAAGACAACTAGGCTTGGGTATTATATATATGCCATGGATTGCCCTGTGAGGCATATACTAGCATCATGCATGATATCAAAATAACGAAAACTCGAAACTCCGGCCTAGATATCGGGTTTTAGTTTGAGGGTTATAGTTTTCTTGTTTCTATAGTTACGCTCCAAACCTAGAATCCAGATAGTACTTGCTTCCTTGTCGTATCAATTAGTGGAGTTAGTAACATCAGAGAACTTGTAGTGCTAAAATCTTGGATGCATGTAATACTTTAGCGTCCAAGACAACTGGAGATTTCGTCATGTTACACAAAGTGCCCTCTGTTGTCAAGACCGCAACTACGTAATAAAGTACCTCCGCTAATTATAAGCAAGCTTAAGTACTTATCATTAAGTAAAGCGCTGCCTTATGGACGGGTACCCAGCACTAAATTGATTATAGATCTCGCCCCAACAGTACTAGAATTCTGTTCCGCCAACCACCAAATCGATTTCAAGAACAAGTTCCCTAACCGTACTGAAGCTTCGAAGATGTCTTCCGACATACCTACAATCGATTTCTCTGGATTTCTCAATGGCGACCCTAAAACTCGCCTCGAAGTCTCCAAATCCATTGTCGAAGCCTTTCGTACATATGGCTTCGTCTCCCTCACTCACCATCCAGTTCCCCTAGCTGAAGTATCTCAAGCCTTCGAATGGACAAAGCTCTTCTTCGATCTTCCTGCCGATTCCAAGGCTCTGGCTCCACACCCTCCTGGTTTCCTACATCATCGCGGATACTCTCATCCAGGGCGAGAAAAAGTCTCAAACCTCACCCGCGGAACAGACACTGAATCCTCACTATCTCAAACCCGACAGATCCCTGATATCAAAGAATCCTATGAAATCGGTTCAGAAAATTATCCGGACCAGCCAAACATATGGATTCCACAAGATATTCTACCAGGGTTTCAAGAATTTATGACCAAATTCTACTGGACGCTTGCGGAATTTTCAAAAGAAATAGCGAAGGCTTTGGCGTTGGGGATTGGTCTTGAAAATGAAGATTACTTCGAACCGTTCTTTACAGGTCATCATAATCAGTTGAGGTTGTTGCATTATCCTGAGATTGATGCGAAAATTCTGGAAGAAGGAAGGGGAGTGAGGGTTTCCGCACATTGTGATTGGGGGTATACAGCTCGATTCCCCTGCCTATCCCATTTTCAGGGCTTGATTCTGATCAGAGCGTTCGGTAACCTCCAGTACATTTACGCTCCTCTTTCAAGATGACTGTGGGGGACTGGAGATAGAAAGCCCTACAAATCCCGGCGAGTTCATCAAAGTTGACCCGGTCGAAAACGCCTGCCTGGTCAATATTGGAGACTTGATGGCACGATGGAGCAATGGTAAGTCGTCGCATAGCCAGATGCTAATAAGTATGTTCTCTGGAACCTGACATCTTTACGATTAGACTACCTGCGATCAACGTCACACAGAGTCGGCCTTCCACCACTTCAAGATCGTTATACTTCGACTGGCGGAAAGCGGACTACAAGGGCCAGATATTCAATCCCGTACTTTGTAACTACGACCCCGGAATCTGTTATCGAGTGTCTTCCACCTTTTACCGATGAAGCGCATCCTGCGAAGTACCCACCAATCACTCAATGGGATTACAGTAAGTCGAAATCGAGCATGCAATATAGTTAGGCATAGTCAAGCAAGCATGCATTCCTTTGGTCCCAGAGCCAGCATCCATTACTTTAGGGAACTTCGCAGCATCGACAGAACTGGAAAAATCGTATTCCTATATTTACATCCTGCAAGCTCAGGTGTCTTTACAAGATTCTTTTCTTTATAAACAAAGAACGGTAACCAAAAAAGCTAGTACTTACAATAAATAATATTCCCTTCCCACCGACTATGCACAAAAGGGCCTCTGGGTCTCCGGTTTTTAGTGATAAATATCATCCTGCACGTGCCAATACTTCCTCTCTTCTTCCCTCTCCTTCTCTGTCATGGGCGGCAGGTCGTAATATTTGTTCGATCTAAAGTGTCGGATATAATGCAGCATGCCATCCCCGATGTCCTCGACTTTGTCCATACCTAGGTCAGCGAATGTCTTCGCTGTGGGGTCGATCTTGTGGTCGATGAATTCCCTCTCCACCTCGTCTGCACTGGTCAACGGCCACCAGACATATTCCCATGCTGAACGGTAAAGCTTCTGAATTGGCTTTGGAATATTGATGTGTGTCAGGCTGCGCTTCGTTTCGTTCTTGACCATGTCGCGGATTTCACCCATGGTGTATTCCTTAGGGCCGAAGAGCTCATAAGTTTGGCCTGCGGTTGAGTCGTCGTAGGCGATCTTCTCGAGAGCCCTTCCGACGTCAATGGACTGCGTATTAAGCGAGTTAGAATTTTGGATATTTCTTATGTTTAGTAGACAAGGTGGTGACCCCAACATACGTGAACTGGACGGAACTTCTCCCGAAGATTGTTCGAAGTGATTAGGTATCTCTTCTGAGCGTGGAACAGGAGCAGGCGATCTTCTTCCCCCCATATCCTTGCTGGGCGGACAATGGTAGTCTCAGGGAAGATGGCCCGGGCTTCTAGTTCACCCTCGGCCTTGGTTCGGAAGAAAGCAGATGGGGAATCGAGGTCGGCATTGTGAGAGGATACGTGGATGTATCGGTCGATGTCGTATTTGGCTACAGCCTCAGCGATACGTTGCGTTCCCTCGACATGGACGTCCCAGAAAGAAAAGTTCCTAATGCGGGCATTTTGATAAGCGCTCGATCAGTCATCGGGTTCTGGATGTGTAATTCTCACTTGGTCTCATAATCGCGGCCTATAAGGTTGATAACGATATCCGAGTGTCGTACGCTCTCCTCGATGGACTCTGTGTTTCGTAGGTCGAATTCCTGATATACCGTATAAGCTGAGGCTAAATGATGCTAAAGGTAAGGCGAAACATCTATACCAAGAAAGTAATACGTCCCAAGTCACCAGTGACTTTAAGATGCCTCTTCCACATCTCCTCTCGGTAGGGAATCACAACATTGCATCCCGTACGGGCTACCCGTCCTGTCAGCGTCCGTTCCCCCGCATAACTCCAAGATAGTGGTCGCACCTAATCGATTGACAATATAACGACCCAAAAAACCTGCGGCACCGAAGACTGTAGCGGTATGACCTATTCCGAACCGTTAATTGGCGCTCCTGCGTTTCTCCACTGCGCGGTTTGAAGTTACCTCCGAGAGAAGATCTGTATGTCCGCTATATCAGCAATTGCCCATATTCCAGACCCAAAGGATGAATATAGCCACCGTACCTTCCACCACCCTGTCGGTATACCGGCTTTCCCGTCCTCGTAATAGCGATATCGTGGATTTGCCGGGCATTTCGTCCTGCCGCAACCGCGGGCTTTAAGGCCACCGGACGGGCGTGAGAGGCGATTACCCTCGCAGCCGACATGATGGAAGGATAGCGATGTTGTCCTCTCGTCCAGCTGCTAGGGGAGCGAATCGGATGTCGGGGATGGCGGGGTGATTGAAGCCGTCGAAAAGCGTCTTTGCATGCGTCGTTTGGAGGAGGACTGGCTTAGTATCACGAAAAGCGAATGATGTCGTTGGCTGGAGCCCAATTGTGTTGTTTCGGACCAACCTCAACTCCCAAGCTTCACCTCAACCTTGCTTCAACATCCAAACCCCAGTTTCGACCTTCAGCTCCACCGACGCTTCACGACGATACACAAAACACTTACCTCCCGACATCCGTATACGCCCTCGAATCACCTCTCACTACCCAAAAGAAGATACAGCAACGATGACCGTTGATATCGAGGCGTTCCTGTCCGAGGAACGCGACAAGGCCGATGAGGACCTTGCCGTCATGTTCATCCAGTTCGAAGAACTATGGTCACGAAAGCTATGGCATCAACTGACAGAGTACCTCCTGGAATTCTTCAACCGGCCGGAAAGCGGGAAGCAGAGACTTTCGATATACCAGACCTTTATTCTATCCTTTGCCGATAAGATAAACCAGTTGAAGTTGGTGTCGTTAGGGCTGTTGGCCGCGTCACAGATCCAAGGTACGCGGGGTGCTATCTGGAATCTCTGTCACGAGCTTCCGTGTAGCTTTGGGGACCATAGTATACTAATAGGACGTCTATATAGATAAGAACGATGCCCTGAACTTCTTAAATGAACTTAAGGGCAAGGTCAAGGGAACGTCGCAGGAGGCATACGTCTACGCCACAGTCGAGGCAGCAAAGATTAAGCTACAGATAAACGACTTTGAGGGTGGAAGGACAGACTTGGATGAATCTGAGAAGATTTTGGACAAGTTTGATTCCGTAGAATCGATGGTTCACGCCTCGTTCTATAGTGCTAACGCGGATTACTATCAAGTACGGTATCTTATCGCTTCACACGGAATCCTGCAACCCCACTACTAACATATGATCTTCACAGGCACGACAAGAATTCGCTTCATACTACAAAAATTCCCTCCTCTATCTCGCTTGTATCAATATCGACGACCTCACTATCGAGGACCGTCAAGCTCGTGCCTACCTCCTCGCAGTCTCCGCCCTCGCCGCCGACACAATCTACAACTTTGGAGAACTCCTTCTCCACCCCATCCTCGATTCTCTAAAGGGCACAAAACACGAATGGATACACGCCCTTCTATATGCTTTCAACGAAGGAAACATCGGTAAATACGAAGGTCTCACCGTCCACCTCGATAAAGAGACTACTCTGTCCAACCGTGGAGACTTCTTGCGTAGGAAGATCCGGCTGAGCGCCCTGACTGAAGCTGTATTTGTCCGACCGCCGAACGAGAGGGCTTTGTCGTTTTCAACAATTATGAAGGAAACGCAGGTGGCACCGGATGAGGTTGAACATTTGTTGATGAAGGCCCTAAGCTTGGGGTTGATCCGGGGGTCAATAGATCAGGTTTCGGGCATCGCAAGGATATCGTGGGTGCAGCCCAAGGTGCTGACCATGCAGCAGATTAAGGGCATGAGGGATCGGTTGACCGAGTGGGATTCGGGTGTCAGTCAATTAAGCGTCTGGATGGAGAACAAGATGTAAGTAAGAGATATTTGCATAGATGCTGCATAATCACCATCAGAAGTAAGTAGTCTCGAAGCTACATCAAAAAGCAGTTTTCGGCTGTATTTTAGCTATAGCGGAGATAGAGGCGAAAAGAAAGTCATAATATACTACATTCAGGATGACGGAATTATCGAAGCAGTGAAGCAGAATACCAAAGTGAGAATATACCAACCATGCGCCACCCATAATACAATCCGTCCCAATTCCAGTCCCAGGTCCTAGTCGACATCCCCCCTAACCCCGTCACTCAAACATACCTCTCCTTCTGGTAACAGCCTCCTCAACCTCTCTTCTCTCACTTCTTCTACCCCGCCATACCCCTCCGGGTCCCTCATCTTCAAAAACGCCTGCACCCTTCCATCCTTCCCCATAGAATCCCTCCTTATCCTCCACAAATCTCTCTGAATATCTCTATTCTTCCTATCCCTCTTCTCCTCGTACGAAGTATTAAACTGGTCCACTCTCACCAACTGTATCAATATCCCCGTAAAAGACAGCAGCATAATAACAGTCACAAAGTTCTTATGCGTAGTTATCGGCTTCGTAGCGTCCGCATCTTCAGTACCCCCGCCAGACGCAGCGTAATAAGTCCCACCACTACCCATCCCCTCAGATTTATACCACCGCTCCCAATCTTCCCATGTTGCATTCCCGGCTGGAGAGTTTTTCCAAGGTCCGGAAGCATATGTAGCAGCCGTACGCCGTCTAAAATCCGTATGACGGGGGACGGTGTTCCAACCTACCCCGAACTCATCGTATGCTTTTTTCTTCGTGGGGTCGGAGAGAAGGGTATTTGCAGCGATGATTAGACGGAACCGTTCGGTTCTCGTGGATTTGGGGAGTAATGAACATGGGTGGTCGGATGGTGGGATGCAGTCTGGATGGTAGAGCTTGACTAGCTGGTAGAAATGCACTTTTTGATAGATCGAGGAATGAGGTTGATTGAAGATTTCGTAAGGAGTTAATTGAGAAATAGGCTTTGTTGGCCAACTATGATGAGAGTTGGTAGCGTAAAGCCGGTATTGGGGTTTACAGAGTTGAGGATGTTCATGCTGGGCGACTTGATGCCTATCGGTGATGGGGAAGAGGGAATAGCAGCCGGCGATTAGACTGCATTTTGGGAGAATGGAGGCTGACGGCCGGGTTACATACATGGCCGAGTAAGTTGGGTCATGGCAGGCCTGCTGGATGGTGATATTAAGAACCGGAGGGGTTCTCTGCCGCGGGTATTCGAAGGTTTATGTTTGAAGTCGCATGTCGGGGACGCGAGAATTCAAGGTGGGTCCGCCAAGCACACGAGCCCGATAGACAAGACGAGTCTGAACGTCATTGACTTTTGACAATTGACATGAACACACAGACGAAAAAGGAAAAGTAGCCGCCCATATCGAATACAATTAGAAGAAACATTACGATCCAGATAACCAAAGGCAAAGCGCCGAAAGACTCCCATCCAAACCACCCATATTACATTATCATGTACCATCGCCAATCCGTCCGTAGAACACCGCGCCGAACAAAAAGACAAAGAGTAAATTCAGACCCAAGAGCTACCCAGCCATTTGACTCCGACTTGCCAACTCCATCTTCATTTGCAACCAGCTGAAAAACGACGGGGACCTGCAGAATTTCTTGTAAAATGTTTCCTCCATTTTGTTTCGTTGAAAATGTGTCTTCCCTTTGAACTCAACTCCGCTCCCGTATTTTGCTAATGTCTGTAAGAATTCTGCTTCTGAGAAACAGTTGTATTCGAAGGGGTCTATGGCTGATCTGGCTGTTATCAATTGTGCGAAATATCGGTCCAGAGGTGCAAGGAACCGGGCGGTCAGAAAGGCGAAATGCCGGCGGACAATACGACTGATATCAATCGGAGAACTATCGCCTCTGCAAGCTTCGTCGAGTTCTTTGAGAAATGCCCAATCCCTAGACATATACCCTTTCGGTTCTTGGCTGACAACGTCAAACCCTGTTTCTTCTTTGTGTGGTGGCTTCGATTTCCGATGTATGTGCCCGTTTCTATTTGGAATCTTAGAGATGGGCTACTTTGATACTTCTGATTAGAACTTACTTCTGCACTGGTTCTGTGAGATGCACTATGTAAGGCGTATCTTTCGGTACGTGAACAGGGGGTTTCTTCGACGGCGGCGGCGCCTGAAGTCTCTTTAATATGAACGGATTTGTTACTCCGATTAGATAGTGATTCGTGTTTGGCTATAGCGAAATGAGTTTAGTAAATGAAGACCTGGATTCCTGGGCTATCTTGGACTTACACCGCCATGAGCCTGTGAAAATATATCTATGTAACGATGATTTTAGTATGTCGATCAGTTTAACAATCATTTAAGTGGCGAGGTTCGTACCTGAATGCATTGTGATGTATGGACGATAGTCTCCTGCAAAAGGCACCTGTGACGTGAACTGTTAGAAAAATTAGGAACGCCTATAACCCTAGAGTTTTCACCTACGGGCCTAATGAGATCAAAAGCTAGCGATACAAACTCGCTACAAATCCGAGGATCTAGAGCCAAAGCAACGATTGGCTCGCAGAGAAGTATCTAATGCCCATTAGTACCACAGAAAGGATTCGCCGATATCTCTTGAGAAATTCTTACTCGCTCATAGATGATGTATAAATCAACAACATTTGGCAGGCATCCAATTACTTGCTTCCAGGATCCAACCGGATCTAGCGCGAAGATGTCAATCGGATGGTTCTGCTTCACCGATTCCTTCCGCACAAGGCCCTGCAAGGGGTACGAAGCATGTAAGGGGCTGCGGGGTACGTTAGCCATTATCTTCTATGTCTGGAAAAACATCGGTACTAACATATGGAGATTGAATATTGATCCGAAGAAAGGCAGCTCCATTTGCCCTGGTCTGGGAGTCGGCCAGTTCACAATCTGTGCGCAGGCAGACTCCATCAACGCCGAACTGGCACTAAAATCGAGCAATGGCAGGGTTTTTGCCAACATCTGGTCTCGAAATAGGGATGTGAAGTCATGTTGCGAGATAACCACGAACGATTTCTGTCCGTATTTTCGTTTTACAGTCTCGTCTCGCTGCTGGCGAAACAAGCAGTAGCCGAACCAGAATTCCGGATGTGATACCAGCTCTGATGATGGGACTTTGATGTCCTTTGATGTATGTCGAAAACGGAAGTGGAAGGATGTGTCCGTTGTGAGGTCGTCGGGATTATTTCTGTCCGGAAAGCTATTAAAGCAGATAGTAGTCAAGTCCGCCGGGGAGAATGGTGAATATGGATAAATCCACTCGACCTCAGGACCTGCATTCAGCCAATAGAATAATTAGTTGGATACTCTTGCGATTATGTAGAAGCTGTGCAGCTAACCTAAGTCAACATTGAAATCGCACACGATGCTATATTACGAAAATATACAGTCATTAGCCGTGTATACTTTTGCGACAAAGCGTTCGGCATGTGCCGAAGGCGTTGGGTACCCACAAGGCTATCAGCCATTCTCGCAATTTGTCGACGGAGAATGTGGATTCTGGGACGATTCCCTTTAATTCATCGAGTCTACGCGCCTCAGTCAGGTCGCCTGAGGATTCGCCGTTGCTGTTGGTCTCCTTCTCCGTTTGAGACATCTTTGCACCGTCTACAACGACGTCAAAGGTCGCCTGCAAGATATCCCCGCCGCAATACTGCAACTGCCAGTGTTGTTGTTGTTGAGGCCTCGAAGATGTCACATTCGCTCGAGGCAAGGTGTCCACCGTGGAGGAATGCAAGGAAAGGTTGAAACGGTGGGCGATTGAGCGGTTCTTTTAAGCAACAGGGCCTCTACCTGGATCGGTAGAATGAGTTAAAGGCGGCGTCGTGCTCTATGCGGTGTAATTTAGGTTGCGGCGAGCTTCATGATCGAATTTGGTAGTCCGTTTCAAAATGCCCTGCCAGACGCCGCCTGCATAAACGAGATTTGATGCTGACCGCCTGCAGCTGGACTTTCTGGCAGGCTTCCAGGACGATTTATAAAACCCCCGTTCAGTAGGCCCCACTGATCGTTTGCGGCAGTAATGATATCTTGTCATGCATATGGCCATGCGCATGCGACTTTGGAAGGAAGGAATAGGTAGTTAAGGACCAACTTCGGGTCGCTTAAAGTCGCTCTTCGGTGACGTTGGCTTAGTTTGCGACTCGACGGCGGGACTCAACGGCCTTTAACCAGAATGCCGGCCAGGACCCTGGAAACCCGATATGATACGCTGCTTGGAACGAAGCCCGGTTGGGACGAACTAGAACCGATGCCGTGGTGCCGCAGAAGTGGGATTGGCTGCGGTGAGGATGGGTGAAGCTTGGCTGGATTAACGATAATGCAGCTTCCCCCGCAGGCCACACTAAGCACTGCACCAGCGTCGTCAAATTTGACAGGACTGCTCGTCTCCATCCGCCTGCCCGACATCATCACTGCAAACCATCGCCATCGTTTCGCCGGCTTCATCGATCAAACGGCTCCTATCCTTCTATTCCTCGTCGACATCTGAAATCTCTCTTCACCAGCATCCCGTAGATACCTTTTGGCAGGCAGCATCAAGCTCGGATAGCATCCTGGCCCTTGACGTAACGACCCTTCCAGCCTTCTGTCACAGCCAAAGTCCCAGCTTCGCATTTACAAGTTCCAGTCGCAGTAACTACAACATCAGCACATACGCTCGTAAGCACACAGTGGTGGCCTCTTCCGAAAGCCAGGCAGTTACTTAAGCTCTCTCCAAGCTTTAGAGGATACACCTTTCCTCTCAAGTCGAGCTTTTGCATCTGTCTTGCAGTTGCAGTCTTTAAAAAACACATCAACTATCACCATCATCAATCAACTTTTTAAGATAATTCGGAATCCGAAGTAGAAGCAGCAGAGATGGATCCAGTGATTGGACGAAGTCTCAATGATAAGCTCTACGACAAGAGGAAGATGGGTGCTCTCGAGTTTGTCTCTCCGAGTCACATCTCATATAACATCCCTAGACCATGCACCTGTAGCTAACCACACAACGACGATGATGGTAGATTAGAGAAGTTAATTCGAGAGCATCTTGCCAATAACGACACCGATAGGATCAAGGAAATCATTGATCAGCTAGTCCACGATTTCGCCTATGCCATTCATCAACCACATGCTAGGAATGGCGGCTTAATCGGCCTAGCTGCTGCATCAATAGCACTCGGTCCGGTACGTTACACACAGCACCTACCGACAAGGGACTCGGGCTAAACTGGTTGACCTACAGGAGGTGGCCTATTACCTCGACTCCATCATTCCGCCGGTTCTAGCTTGTTTCGAAGATCAGGATGCTAGAGTCCGCTACTACGCTTGCGAGAGTATGTACAATATTGCCAAGGTTGCCAAGGGAGAAGTCCTCTTGAACTTCAATGAGATATTCGATGCCCTGTGCAAGGTAGGACAGAACATTCATCTATTCCGGAGGCGAATATGTCAAGCTGACGGACATCTCTATCTAGCTTACTGCGGATACGGAACTGTCCGTTAAGAATGGTGCCGAGTTGTTGGACAGGCTTATCAAAGACATTGTCGCTGAGTCCGCCTCCACGTACATCTCTATCCTACATGCCCCCCAGGATGAGGCTGTCACATCGGACGATGAAGAAAACGATTCGGACTCAATGCTTCAGACGGCTTTCTCCCTGAAGAAATTCATCCCCTTGCTTCAAGAGAGAATACACGTCATCAACCCGTTCACTCGTCAATTTCTTGTTTCTTGGATCGTTCTCCTGGATGGAATCCCCGATCTCGAGCTTGTCACATTTCTTCCCGAGTTTCTTGGTGACCTTTTCGGGTATCTAGCTGATCCTAACGCCGATGTTCATGACGCTACCGAAGTGTGCCTCGAGGGTTTTTTGCAAGAGATAAGAAAGATAGCATTTGTCAAACGTGGGGTTGAATCACGACGTGGGACCCTTACTAAACCCCCCAAGTTTAAGAGCCCAAGTGAGAGTGAAGGAGCTGTTACGGATGATACTGACCCCAAGAAAGAGGACGATGATTCTGGCAACCGTGATGAAGACCCAGAGAGCGGACCTGACGGAATGTGGATGCCTGGACAGGATATCCCCGTCGACCACAAAAGGATATTGGAAATCTTAATGACATTCATTGATCCTTCTTCTCGTAAGTGCCTATTTAGAAACTGTGGTGTAAGGGCTATGCTAACAGATAGTAGAGGAGGAGGAACTTCAACGCACTGGGTTCCTTTGGGTCGCAAGTTTCCTTGAGATATGTCCCGAGGAGGTCGTCCAATTCATCCCACGCCTGCTATCTTATGTTCTCCCGGCTACCTCCAGCCATTTTGAATCCGTCAGGGAAGTCGCTCGAAAGGTTGACGGTCTTATGCTGAAACTCATCCTCAATCTCTTTGGAGATTCAAAACTTTCTATCACTTCTCATCAGCGACGATCTCCAATCCCCCCAAACCCCTTCGCTCAGCAAGACCCTCGATCGTCCACACCGATGCTCGCTGAACCGGCAGAAGATGCTGTTAGTGAAGAAGTAGCCCGTGCCTCCATCTCTGGCACTACCGGGGAGCTAGACTACGGCGCCACTGTCCATGCCTTGACTATCCAATTCCTGAACGAAAACGAGGCAACTAGGCAGCTCGCTTTGGACTGGCTCATCATGTTACATGAGAAGGCTGGTGACAAGGTAATCGCCGTCAACGATGGTACTTTCCCAGCACTTCTTAAGACACTATCCGACCCGAGCGAGCTTGTTGTTACGAGGGATCTTGAGCTTCTATCACAAATCTCAAAGAATAGTGACGATGAAGTCTTCGCTTCGTTCATGAACGACCTCTTGAACCTATTCAGTACTGACCGCCGTCTTCTGGAAACCCGCGGGTATCTTATTATCCGCCGTCTTTGTCTCAATCTCAACCCTGAGCGCATATACCGTACTCTTGCTGAGCTCATTGAAAAGGAGGAAGATGTCGAATTTGCTAGCACTATGGTTCAATTGTTGAATAACAACTTGATGACTGCCCCTGAGATTGGTGAGTTGAGGAAGCGATTGAGGAGTCTGGACACCAAGGTATCTATCTTCTCTCTACCGGCCCGTCTTTCTCTTTGCCAGATCTCTCTGATAATTTCATAGGACGGCCAAACCCTCTTTATTGCATTGTTTAGATCGTGGTGCCACAACGCTGTCGCTGCTTTCTGCTTGTGTCTTCTCGCCCAGGCTTATGAGCAAGCCTCTAACTTGCTCGCTATCTTGTATGGATACCCTCTTCACCGGTTTAATGGCCACCTCTAATACTCTATAGTGGAGAGCTGGAGCTTTCCGTCAGTCTTTTGATTCAACTCGACAAGTTGGTCCAGCTCCTCGAGTCACCTGTCTTCACTTGTAAGTGTTGTATTTTGGCGTACAACTCATTATTGTTATGGCTAACCGTATCGAAGATCTTCGGATGCAACTTCTCGAGCCTGAGAAATACCCCTTCCTTTATAAGTGTTTGTATGGACTCTTGATGCTCATGCCTCAATCGTCCGCATTCGCTGCCCTGAAAAATCGCCTCAATAGTGTTAGCGCTATCGGGTACCTGCATCAACTAACTCCCCGGAAGTAAGTTACCTTCACTCGAGCGGCCCCCGGTCATATCAATGTATAGCCTTTTAACGCTCGCATAGTGCCCCAGCCTCAACTACGTCCTCTTACGAGCCACGTAACCGTCTTAAAGCCCGAAGTGAGAACGAGATCAAGTGGATAGAACTACTTGACAAGTTCAAGCACGTTCAAGAAAAAGCTAGGCGCTACAATGTTCAGTACATCACAAAGGCCTCAACCCTTCCACCACTCACGGACGTCCCGCCTGCTAATGGTACATCCTCTACGACTCCACATCTCTCTGGTACATCTGGTCACGGAAACTCTTCCTCTGGTCCTCCCAATCGCATTCCAACCCCTAGCAGTGTTACGAGCGCTCCGACTACTAAGTCAAAGGGAGGTCTGGGGATTGCCAGATTGGCCCGAGGGAGGATGAAGAATCCGAAGTGATCCTTGTGGCTTCTAATGTCCAACAGCCGTGATAAATTCACGGACACCACCCTTTTCGTTGTTAGTCACAATATTTCGCGATAATGTTTCGGGGCCATGTCGGCCATTTGTTTCTCTTGTTTTACATGATAGCGTCTGGGCCGCATCATTGCTTTTGGGAGTTCATATTTCCTAACCAGCTTTAAAGGATCACACCGATATCTGAGTACCCCTGGATCATAATATACCCGGGGGTAAAGGACATCCGATTCTTCCTGCTATTTTCGTTTGGCAAGCGTTACCAGGCTTTTTGGTTTTTTTACAGTCTGAGATATATTTTTTTGGCACATGCATGCATAGCGGAAGGAGTTTCATTTGTCTATGTTACTTTCCATCAGTATTTTTTTTCAGAACAGCTTGTCATCGCGTATGCATGGATTGATACTAATTTGATATCACCCGTTTCTTTCTTATATCCCTCTTAGTATCTGATTTCGAAGCGGAGTATATTATCCTTTCGTATTTCAATTTTTGATGAACATGCCTTACCCAATCACCCGTCTTGAGAGGCGCCTCGTATTCAAGATTGCTTTTAGTCCCCTAATATACAGATATATGTACAAACCGAGCATGTAGTTGTTCGGTAATCTCGAGGTGAGCGGAAAATACTATACTTACTCCAAGGTATTCGGTGCTCTAAATATGCAGGATATACCTTAATTAAGCCTTTTTAATATCAATGTTCGTGTGAACGAAGATGATTCTAGTTGAAGACCCTCTTCTTCTTGACTTCGGTGTAACAGTGGACGATGTCTCCTGCCTGGAAGTCGTCAAAGTCCAAGAAACCCATACCACACTCCCAACCTTGCGTCATCTCCTTTGCATCCTTCTTCATATTCTTCAGAGTTTCAAGCGTACCTATAACACAGAGTTCTATTAGAATAAAGTTTTCCCAATAGGAAGTTTTTGAGAGAAAAGATATTCTTACCATCATAAATCGTCTCCCCATTCCTCAGAATCTTCGCCTTATACCCCTTTGTAATTGTTCCTCTGTAAATCTTACATCCAGCAAATGGCCTCGTAACCTTCTTCTTGACATTATACTGGAACACCTGCAGAATCTCCGCTTCACCAACCACAGTCTTTACAATAGTAGGCTTGAGTTTTTCGCTCATCAGCGCCTTAATATCGTCTAAAATCGCGTAGATGACGGTATGGTGAATAGTCTTGACATTGGAGAAGCGTGCGAGTGCCATGATATCCGGATCATTAGAGACGTTGAATGAGAGACAGTAAGCGCCTGTACTCTCCGCCATCCTGATGTCAGATTCTGTAAGTGGGCCGACGCCGGTTCTAATGACCATTGTCCGTGCCTCTTCGTTCGCGACACTGAGGACTTGCGCCTCAACTGCCTCCACAGAGCCTGCGACGTCTGCCTTGATGATGAAGGGGACCTCAAGGACCTTGAATTTGTCGTCTTGCTTGACCTCTGGTACCTGAGCAGCGGCCTCTTCAGCATCCATACCCTGCTCCTGTAGCTCCTTAAGACGCGCCTCTCGTTCCTTCTTTTCGTGGTGTAGCCTTCTCGATTCGTTGATTGCTTCGATATCTTTCGCCAACTGTTGTCGCTCCTCTTTAAACAACCGATACTCAACAACCGACTTCGCCTTATCCTCCGTTACCGCCTGCAGAATCTCGTCACCTGCATCCGGTTGGTCTCTCCATCCATCAACCTCGACAGGTGTACCTGGAAGCGCCTCTTCGAGTTCCACACCAGTGTCCGTAATCATGTTCCTCACCCTCGCCCACGTTGTACCCGCCACAATCACATCTCCCTTCCTCAACGTACCCCTCCTCACCAATACAGTCGCCACACGTCCCTTAGCTTTCGTGGAAGTCTCCACCACCCATCCTTCCATCCGGCCAGTTGTATCAGCCCGCATGTCAATATCGTCAGCTTGTAACAGCACCGCCTCCTCGAGATCCTCCATTCCCAACCCAGTCTTTCCGGACACACAAACAACCTGAGTATCTCCGCCCACCTCTTCGATTTGTATGTCATACTGGGCAAGATCGCTCTTCACTCTCTCCGGGTCAGCGTCTTCCTTGTCGCACTTGTTGACAGCAACGATTATAGGTACACCCGCCGCTTTAGCATGTTTGATAGCCTCAATTGTCTGCGGCATAATACTGTCATCGGCCGCAACAACCAAGATAACGATATCGGTCATATTAGCCCCACGCTCTCTCATCTTCAGGAAGGCCTCGTGGCCGGGAGTGTCCAAGAAAGTGATGATTCGTCCAGACGGCATGTTGACTGAGAAGGCACCGATATGCTGGGTGATACCGCCGTGTTCCTGGTCGACGATAGATGATTTTCGTAGCCAATCCAAGATGGTAGTTTTCCCGTGGTCGACATGGCCCATGATGGTAACAACCGGCGGACGTGGGGGAAGCACCGATTTATCAGCTGGGACGGATAAAGCAATCAGATCTCGTTCGTGGCTCTTGTCCACAATCGGTTCAAACCCGTATTCCATAGAAATCAACCCAGCCATTTCAGCACTCAAGACATGGTCCGGATTTGTCTCCGTGAAACCTAGCTCCTCCATTTTGCGTGTAAAAGGTTCAAGCTTAACTTTGCAAAGACGAGCGAGCGTGTTGACGCTCACGAATTCTGGGATCAAGATCGGTGGTAGCTGTTGCTCCTGCTCCGCTCTCTCCTTGGCCTTTCGTTCCCGTTCGAGTCGCTTCCGTTCTTTCAATTGAGCTTTGGACTCGACTTCTTCTATTGGATCATCCTCCGTCGCCCATTGTCGGCTGTGCTTTGCCTTATCCTTTTCTTTCGCAGATGATCTACGGTTCCACTCCTGTGCTTCCTCTTGCGCTATTTTAGCTTCGAGTTCCGCCTTCCGCCGCCTCTCCTTCTTCGATTTTTTCCCACTTCCGATAGCCTCATCAACGTAACCAGCTTCAGCGAAAGCCTCATCGACTAAGTTGGTATCACCAAATTCGAGACTTCCCATACCATACCGATTCCTGTCCGTTTTGAATTCCTGAAAGCTTCGCTGAGACAAATCTTCGCCAAAAGGTTGCCGGTCCCTAGATGCTGTCGGCTGCGCAGTTGATGTCTTACCACTAAGTTGATCGAGGATATCATTAGAATCAGAAGCGGCAAAGACGCTCTTCTTGGTACTGATGCCCCATCTTGCTACCCCAGATGTAGCTGCCCGCCATCTGTTTCTGATTTCTGGATTGCGGGTCAGTGATTCCTCCGAGGTTGCAGGTTTTTCAAAAGTTGGCAATGCTTGCGCGTGCTGCTTGCGAAGGGATTTTAGATCATCGGCTGATATATCTTGCCGAATTTGTGATTCGGCCGTTGCCGCCCAACTACCGGGAGTTGGTATCATGGGTGCAGGAGCAATTGGCGTAGGCGTAGGTGCAACCGGGGTGGGTGATTGGAAAGAAAGCCCTTGTGGAGCTCGGGCCTCTGCAGATGCTCTCGCCCACTTGCCAGGTGTAGGAGTTGTAGGCGGTGGCATCGCAGACAACTCCCTTTGTGCCCAGCTCATACTAGCAACTGACGCATGAACAGATTTTCGTGCCGGAGTAGTAGGTTCCGGCGAAGTTGTGGATCTGTCGAGGAAAGACAATGGTTGTCGGATGGGGGGGAGCGGGGTTGCCTGTGAGGTGGCGGGTTGAGGTTTGGCAACAGAGGAAGCAGCCGCTGGACTGCGAACTGGACTTGGTACGGTTGGCTCAGTAAGTCTCTGAGACGAGAGGATTGATGTAGTCTCGGTCTGTATCTCGGGCTGGATAGGTACGGCTTCTCTCGAGGCATCCCGAGACCGAATTCCCGTGGACAGTAACTCCTCAGTAGATTGAGATCCTAAGGTGGAGGCTTCAGGGATTTGGACATCTGCAAGTGAAGCTTCTTGAATATCTTGTACTTCTGCAGCGGCACTTATCGGGGCTGTTGCATCTATACTTGTCTCGGCAGTAGTTGAGTCGGTAGCAATAACCTCGGGTTCAACTGGTGGAATAGTCTGGGTTCCCTGCTCCACTACTCGAGCTTCACCAAGACCGGGTTCGACAATTGGATATTCCTGGGCTTCTTTAAGTTCATGTATGGCCGAAATCTCTTGTTCGACAGGCACACCGGTTTCCACAACTGGTGCCCGAGTATTCATGGGCGTTTCTTGCACATGGCTTTCAGCTGCGATGTTTCCGGACGCGTCTGTCTCAAGATATGGAGCTGCCTCCGGGAGTGGGGCCGCCCCTTGGCTACGCTCTGTTTCCACCGTGACTTGTGGTTCCACAGAAGCTGGCTGCTCCGCTACTCCTTGACCAAGATGATCTCCCATAGTGTGTGTGAACTCTGCATTTTGGACCACTGCCTCCGGATTTAGGCCACCCTCTCGACTATCTGACTCAGCTTTGGACTCTTCGACAAACTGAGCTAAACTGTCGAGAGTGAAAGGCTGTGGCGTTTCTTGATATTGTACTCCAGTATTTAACTCGGCCTTTGTTTCAACGGATTCTGTGGCTATCGGGTCTTGTATCGGTTCTGTAGGAGGGCCTGAAGGGCGGAAATGAAAACGCAGGCCTCCCTGGCGGTCCTTTGTGAATTGTGCTTGAGCCTGAGGTGGTTCCGGAGGGGGTGCAGGCTCAGGTTGTTCTACCGGCTTCGTCGGTTTCTTCCCCCACTTGGATGCAGCGATTGATGCTGTCCGAGTACTTCCAAACCCCGAAAACGAAGGTGGTTTCTGAGATGTCGGAAGGTTGTGTAGGCCTCCATCTTCCGGCTCCGGTCTGGATGCTAGATTTTCGCCAGCCAGGCGATTGGCACTCGAGTGGACTCGACGATTGAAACGTCTCCGGGAGGCTGTTCGAGGTATCGACCGTTCCGCCGTCGCTGTTGCCCGCAGCATGCAATGGAGGCATGGCGAGGTTACCGGTCGCTGTACGGATGTTAGAGCTGCAGACGCTGAAAAGAAATTTGAAGACGTACTCTGGCAATTGACGAGCGCATTGTATCCTAATTAGAAATTAAAACCTCCGAAATGATAGTATGCAGATGCTGGCCGCCATGGTGGAGAGTGGATGAAGGTGATGTCAAGACCGAGTCGGGCAAACGACACCGAAAAAAAATAATTTGGCGGGACAGCGGGCATGCCGAGAACTTGCCCCCCGATAACCCGACGCCGCTAAGTAAATTGCCCCGCAACAAAAGGCTCACAGAAAACAATACTACAGAGCAATGCTTGATACTCGTACTAAGCTTGGTAGGAACGTAGATATTCTTCAGATACTAAAGAAGTATACATTCTGTACGTGTTAGAGATATCTCCACGCTACGATCGTTTTCTGTCTGGCGCCGCCAGCTCTGCTATTGAAAAGCTGGCAGTGAACCCTTTTTTGCCCTGTCTCTGTTGTTTCCGCCTGCTAGGTGTGACATTTGAATCTTTCGGTTGAGCAATTGGCTGTGCATCGTATATCTCCTCCTCGTCCGACTCCTTCTCCGAATCTTCTTCGTTATCACTATCCCCCGGAAGGTTTTCCGGCGGTCTATCCTGACTGTTGCTCGGAGATTTCTGTTCAGAAGTTGGATTGGCGAACGGCTTTGAGTTCAAGATCTTTTGTCTTATCTCCTCCATGTCGTCGTCCTCATCATCACTCGGCGGTAGGCCGTAATTCCTCTGTTTTCCAGCTTGTAAATTTCTTTGTTTACTATTGTCTCCATCTTCGTCGTCGTCGCCTTCTTCATCATCCTCTTCGCTCTCCGATGGTGGTAAGGAATATCTCCGATTCTGGTTTCCTGCGGCCCAAATATCATTCTCCCCATCAGCATTCCCTGCCTTCTTGTTCTTGTAGCTCTCTTCCAATTGGTTCAGCCACTCGGTTTCAACCGCTTTAACCCCTTCTGCATCTTCACAGGCGGCATATTTGTCGAGTAAGTCTTCATTGATCTCAATAAATGCGTGACCCCACGTAAATGGCAGCATAATGTCCTCCGCCCAATCTGGATGGCCTGTGATATAAAAGCAAGCAGCTAGAGCCTCAGCGCAATTGAGTTTCCATGGTCGTCCGTAGTTGACAGGATTCGCCGCTACGAGATACGGTACTGCATGATGGTTTATCAGAGCCTTTCCGTGCCATGAGAAGGGATATTCATCTTACATAGTCTCTCATGCTTTCCGCCTATCCGCGAAAATGGTATCTTTATGAGCATAAGGTCAGCGACCGCATAATACTCAAGTCTCTCAAGCTAGGATACCTCTGATATTCTCGCCCACGATGCTTCCACCACAGCTGCTCCAGCTTCATTCACAATTTCTGCATCTGCAGGCGACACAACTAGTTTTCCATTCGGCCTATCTTCATCATCCGGTCAGACATCCAACAGGCAGCACTCCGGCGTAGAATCTGCATACGTAACAACGACACCTGCAAACTTCTGTCCAATCCTAAGATTTCTAATAAGGCCAGCCTTTTCAAGCCTCTTTCCGGAGCATCGTTTCGGGTCACAGTGGCCAAAATCCCACATTGCGCACTTGTATGCCGGCCTTTTAACTGCGCCGTCCTCATCGTTGTCTCGCCTATAAAACGAGGGTTAAAAACAACCAACAGTTAGTGGTGCTACAATCATGCCAGATCTTCAGGTGTTCGTACCTTTGCCTTGGCCGGCTATACTTGTCGCCCCCTTTCCCTTTATTCGAGTGTCGAACCATGTTGTAGCGTTTTGATGTCTGTTGTTCTTTAGTGAAGTTCCACTTCGAGGTTTTCGGTCGCAGAAAGATTTAACCCTGGCAAACAGCTCTTCGAAACTGCGGTTTGGTGGAGGGTGACGTTGCCGTCCCGGTACCAAGCCCGAAAACACCACGTCCCACCTCTCCAGGAACCACCTCGATTCTCCTCGATTCTCCCCCATCGCCGCTCACACAACCGGTCGGATAGGTACAGATTCCGGAGCCATATACCCTCTGCTTTAAGATACAGGATTGCCCAACAAGGACCTGCATGGAGGCAGCATCCGTCAGAATGGCAGCGAGAGACCGGTGGAACATGTATCCCGCGGAGCCCCACGGCTCATCACAGCTTCAGCGCTTCATACATACAGCATGTGATCCGATGAACTTCGAGCCCAATCTGGCGCTGCATCTCGAGATTGCGGATCTAATAAATTCGAAGAAGGGAAACACGTACGGCATCTACTCTTTCGAATACCCCGCCCCCAATCTTACTGGCAACCCCGCTAATGCTGTGTCCGGATGTAGGCCGAGAGAAGCTGCCGTCGCGATTGTCGGCTACATCAACAGTCGGAACCCGAACGTGTCCCTACTTGCTTTATCGGTATGTCCGACAGCTAGAGTGCTGTGTTACTTTATGTACTAGCTAGAGGAAGCTATTGGACATTGGTTACTGATTCTAGCACGGATGATAGTTATTAGACATATGCGTCAAGAACTGCGGATACCCCTTCCACTTACAAATCTCAACAAAAGACTTTCTTAATGAGTTAGTGCGACGATTCCCAGAGCGGCCTCCAGTCCGGTATTCGAGAGTACAGATGAAGATCTTGGAGGCGGTCGAGGAATGGAAGACGACAATATGCCAAACAAGCCGATACAAGGAAGACTTAGGCTTCATCAGAGATATGCACCGACTATTGAGTTATAAAGGATATGTCTTTCCAGAGATACGGAAGGAAGATATGGCCGTTTTGAACCCCTCGGAGGTACGACCCAACTCCGTATCATTACTTGCAACAAAGCTTAAAGCTAACGAACGACATAAAGAATCTCAAATCTGCTGAAGAGCTTGAGGAGGAAGAACGCGCTGCCCAATCTGCGAAACTCCAGGAACTCATCCGTCGGGGGACACCTCAAGATCTACAGGAAGCCAACCAGCTTATGAAGGTGATAGCCGGGTACGATCAGACCAACAAGACGGACTACCGGCAAAAGGCAGCAGAGGATATCGCCAAGCTGCAGGAGAAACAGCGATTATTAGACGAAATGCTCGCCAAAGTCAACCAAGGCGAGAAGATCGGGGACGGTGATGCCTTTGAGGTACAACTCTCCACGAATGACTGTGATTATCCCCTACTAAGTTCACCATGACATAGGAACTGGCAAACACTCTGCGGAATGCCCAACCCAAATTGCACAAAATGGCGGAAGAGGAAAGTGACGATGCTGAGGCTGTCGCCAAGTTATTTACTCTTAATGATACTATCAATGCTACAATCGAGAAGTATAAGCTTCTCAAGAAGGGCGATTATGCTGGCGCCGCGGCCGTCAAGCCTGGAGTAGTTCCTCCCGGTGCCACGTCTACAGATTTGATTGATTTGATGGGCGATGAAATCACCAGCAATGGCAGCTCGAATGGTGCCGGCGATACAGGCAAACGAGTATCTAGCTTGGAGGATGATTTGCTTGGTCTGTCCATCGGCAGTAGTAGTGGTGGCGGGATTGCTCTTGGGTTCGGTGCAAATTCGAGTAAGCTATAGCTCCGTTTGAGGTTCTAATCGGCTCTGCTGACAATGTTTAGATATACCTGGGCCCCCATTATTATCGTCAACTCTCAATTCGAGCACGGCTCGGGGAGCGACGCCTGATTTCTCACTAGGAAACTTCCCTTCTAACCACAACAGGCAGACATCGCTACCATCGCCCCCGAATCCGATGTCTGCCTTCTCAGGTTTGACTGGATTCTCTAGTTCACCGCACCCGCCTCCACAAAAGCCCCAACTTGTACAAAACGACGACGACGACGATTTCGCCGCGTTCTCGTCCGCCGTACCACCTATTTCCCGGTTCCCGCCACTCAAGAATACCGAACGAGAATTGACTTCCTCGCCCCTACGAATAGTGGTGGAACCGTCACCGAGATACCCAGCCGACGGGCCCCTCAATATTAAAGCAAAGTTCTCCAATGCAACCACTGATGGTTTGAAAGACGTCACATTTCAACTCGCTGTAACAAGAGTAAGGCAGCCCGACCCAACTGCAAGCCCCGTCTGAACTCGGTGTCAAGTTTTTGTATTTCTTCGATCGTTTTATTGGGATAGGGCTGATCTAGATTCCTTTTCCTTTTCTAGTCGCTACAACTTAAGATGGAGCACCAAAGTGGCACAACGCTTCAGCCGCATGAAGTAGATGGTATCAATCAGATAATTCGAATTTCTGGGGTCGCACCGGGGGCAGGAGGTAACGTGAAAATGCGGTGGAAGGTGTCCTATCGCGTTGGCGATAATCCTCAATTGAAAGAAGAGATGGGTGAAGTTACCGGGCTCCCGGTTTCGTGAGAGGTTTAAGTTTTCCGAGATGCAGTAGCGGCGCCAATGGGTGACGCACAATGTCGGCTTTGGAGCTCGGTACCAGGTACCACAGCATGATCAGCGTACAGCTATATTCTATTCAAGAATTCTGGATTATATTCCTAAGCATAATGTTTTGATACCTTGAAAAATACTGTCTTTGGCGGGTGTCTGTATGCTGTTTTGCTCAATTACCTTGCCGCAGGCTTCTTTCCTTCTTTTTGTTCTTATCTAGCATTTTGACCGTCAGATTTTGGCGACCTTTTTCTCTGCGCATGAATTTCAAGCATGCACAAAAGAACCATCACCATCAGCTTACTGAACCAGGTTTTCACTTATATATTCCAAATCTATGACAAACAGAAACTAGATCTTGCTCTTGGACCCGGCCCACTGGAACCGTCTTGACCTCACCCAATGCAATGCAGGCCCTCTCACACTTAGACCCTTCGTTGCCTATGATCTGCCGAATCGGTGACCAAAACCAGACGAATTCGCGAAACTGCCACAAGATCTAAAGTTTTTAAATTTTAGCCCATCGAGTCGGGAACTTTTTTGCCCCCATCCTCTGCCACTGGGCGAAAAATAGTCTATAACTCCCCGATATCCTCGTCCCAGGAGAAAGGATATGGGTTCGGTACGACCTTCAGAATGTAGCACAGCCCTAGCCCACGCGCTAGTAATCTTTCCTGTTAGCTCGTACAATATTGCAATGCAAATGCACTGCTGGAGAGGTTGCTCATTCGCTCTTACGTGCTAAATATTTGTACTACATGTTTACAACGACTGATAACAAAAAAAAATAAAAGTTGATAGCTCGGACGCCATGTAGAGCTGCCCCCAGACTACGAGGTTTACCCCGGTCTTCTCATGGTCTCGAAGCATCAATAACGATTACCGACCAATGCAGGCTGTACCGGAATCTCGTATTCCCCTCCAATCAGGAGCCTGTCTAACCACACTAAAAGATATGAAGTTTAGTTCGGTTGGAATCACGCAATTATATCTGGTGCGGAAAACTCCAATAAACGGCTTCATCATTCAACAATTGTTTTCAACTGCCGAACGGGGTCGGTATCTTGCTCACTTGCTGTCCCATTAGCAAATAGGTTGAGATTGTAATATTGTATCAAGCTTTTCTTGGACTGGCATCCCACACCAAGATTCTTTTGGCGCAGGACTTGGTGCTTAACATCGTCTTCTTAAGATGCTGGAATTCTACAACCGTATCGCTTGGGAAGGGGACGACTGCATGTCAGCCTACAGATGTGGAGGCCAAACGACCCGTATCGCTTTCTCTCTCCATCATATTTCGAACACGGATGCATCCCCAAGAATAAGCGACAGGGAACGAGAATCCTTGTCCGAAATTTCGTTCGCATTTTTTCTTTAAGGTGCGGCGCAGAAAGCGAGGCCAGGTTTGATCCTGGCTGCATATCCAATGTTCCAATATTGAATCGATAAAGCCATATTAGCTCCTTAAACCAAATTGAGACATCAAAAGATATACGGGGTTTATTGATTGATAGTACTAGTGCGGCTGAAGTGGAGGAGCTTCTAGAGCTCTCATCGCAAAAGATTCCCAAGCCTTCTCTCATCGTAAAAGAGGACAAAATATCCAAAATTATCGAGTTTCGGTTGTTAGCTAGAAAGCTTGATAAGAAATAGGGCCGAAAATAAGCACTGTCATCAACATGGGATTCCCGAGAAGACAAGGATGGTGGAAAAGGCGAAGGGCTGAGGACTGCCGGAAACCTTGTTTTCAGCCTTTTTTTTTTAACGAGGTCGGCAGGAAGAGGAATTATGATTATGGCCCATCGAACCATGAGCAGAAGAACCTGTTATCTCGCAGCGGAAATTCGAGTTCGCATTGAACCCCGTAAAATAGGAACTCGACAAATTCGGGGATATTCTGGACACCATTCGCATTAGACCAACTTTTGAAACCAATTGGCCACAAGTAAAATACTTAAAATACTGCAATGGATCATATGAACAGCCCTAGAAGCACGTTTTGTTTAGCGTGTGCCCGTGCAGCAAAAGTGTGGAGGCAGACCACATGAACCATAATTCTTGAACGCCCAGCCAACATTGGCCGACGTCTTTGGAACAGCCGCGACTCCACTCGCTCGCCTTCCTCAACACCCGAGAGAAGAGGTTGGTTGTTCTATCGCGGAGTGATCCTTTGAGAAGAAGGAAACTCAAGCCAATATTCCAATCGGATTATGCCAAGAACCTCGTTTGAAATGGGCGTTGAGTACAAGAATAGAATACCTGAGCCTTAAAGAATCCCGGAGCTGTAATTCGGAGTTTCTCGTTATCAAGAATGACACGAAAATAGAGATAGTCGATCTCTCGAGGAGCCAAGGAGCTAGGATTCTAGTGATAAATCAATTCAGGTCAGACGGACATGTGTAAGAGGTAGGAATTCGCAAGATCAGGATTGCATCCTACATGTACCGGTGGAGCTCATGGCTTTGAAGTTTTCCAAGACTCGATTCCCTGCTCTAACCGCGCCAGAGGTTTGCAAAATAGCTTCTCGTCAACCATTTTTTGATGAGCACATGCAGCCGTTTTCCCAAGCTGGCGACGAGATGGGAACGAATCAGCGGTGAGATGGGGCCCTGGACCAATGCATGTACCTGTCGCCCACTTCCGTTACATGGGGGGAGAAAGCACAGGCGTTCGAGGAAGAAGAAAAAAATGAGACAGCAACCAGCGCGTGAACGCAGAGCAGGTAGGAAGATGTATTGAGACCCACCTCGACCGTGGACCGGTTCCCAGAAGCCCGACCCAGCTGCAGCTGGTGAGTTCTATAAGTACAGCGCGAGTACCTCCGAGGCTACAAAAAGACATTCTCGTTTTCTCTCCTTCCCCGCCGAAGAAGCAGAAACAGAAGCAGCTGGAGGGCTAGTTTTGGTGCTGAGCTCAGTAGTCGATTGCTGGTTTGAGTTCGTTCTGGGAAACGGGAATTTAACATAGCTTAATTCCAACACGCCCGCGGCCTACTAATTATAATCCCAACCTCCACGCCGGACTCCAGGCAGTAGGTATTCTCTCCCTTCAGGCGCAATGTCGTCGACTGCGACTTCAGCGGTCGCTACGGCGGCCCCAACGAAGATAGCGGACCAGACTGGTATCATCGGTGGCGCGAACCCAGCTCATTACAACAAGAACGATCCAATCGTCGTATTTATTGTTCAGGTTAGTGCATAAAAAGTTAGAATGGATTCCGATTGATCAAGCTTCTGACAGCCCGAATATAGGTCTTCCTGATCGTGGTACTATGTCGTCTATTACATTGGCCATTGTCGAAATTGAGGCAGCCTCGAGTCATTGCCGAAGTCATTGGTGGCATTATACTGGGTACGATAAACCGACCAATGCATAATTACGATGCTATGATATTTTGGGTAGAACGCTGACCACAGCTATACACAGGTCCAACGGTCATGGGTAGAGTTCCCGGCTTCACCGCAAATATCTTCCCAGTGGAAGCCATGCCAAATCTGAACCTTGTCGCCAATCTCGGTCTCGTCCTCTTCCTGTTTTTGATCGGTCTCGAAGTTGATTTCCGTATCATGATCGATAACTGGCAAATTGCCCTGGGAGTTGGTACCCTTGGCATGGTCGTTCCATTTGGATTTGGTTCGTACTACCAAAAACGTGAATGGGGATACACAGAGACTGACTTCATCCAGGTGCCGCAATTGCGTACGGTCTTTATAACGAGTTCGGACAAGACCCTGGAGTTAACCAGGGTGTCAACTTCGGTATCTTCCTTCTGTTCGTTGGTGTGGCTTTCAGTATCACAGTAGGTCCACAAATAAAATACGGTATCCGAAAGAGAAACAGCCATAAAAGCTAACTCTGTGATCAGGCTTTCCCCGTCCTATGTCGTATCCTTACAGAACTCAAGCTATTGAGTACCAACGTTGGCATCATCGTTCTCGCGGCTGGAGTCGGTAACGACGTTGTCGGCTGGATTCTTCTTGCTTTGACTGTCGCCCTCATTAATGCCGGGTCCGGCGTCTCAGCCGTTTATGTCCTATTGGTTGCCGTCGGTTTTATCCTCTTCTTGTTCTTTGTCGTGAAGCCAATTTTCCATTGGTATTTGCGAAAGACCGGAAATATGGGAAATCCTAGCCAGGGCGCACTCACCGTCACCCTATTGCTCTGCTTGAGCTCTGCCTGGTTCTCCAACGTCATCGGTATCCATGCTATCTTCGGTGGCTTCGTCGTTGGGCTTGTACGTATCACCCACGCTCTATCACGATATCTAGTGATACTAACTTTATCGTCAAGATTTGCCCTCACGAAGGCGGTTTCGCTGTCGCTGTGGCCGAAAAGATCGAAGATTTGGTCACTGTCCTCTTCCTCCCGCTCTATTTCACGCTCTCTGGTCTTAGAACCAATATCGGTCTCCTCAACAGTGGTATCGTTTGGGCCTACGTTATCGGTGTGCTCGCTATCGCCTTTATTACGAAGATCCTTGGAGGTACTATTGCCGCAAAATTCTTCAAGCTCCGTTGGAGAGAATCCTTCGCCGTCGGAGTTTTGATGTCCTGCAAGGGTCTCGTCGAGCTTATCGTGTTGAATATTGGTCTTACTGCCGGAGTTATCTCACAGCGCACCTTTACCATCTTCGTCGTCATGGCTTTGGTCACCACATTTGCCACTACACCTTTGGTTACCTTTTTGTACCCAGAATGGTACCAGAAGAAATGCCTGGCTTGGAGAGCGGGCAAGATCAATTGGGATGGTACCCCAACCGATCAGTCCCACGAAGAACCTGAGCCCAAGACCAAGACCACTGTTAACAGGCTTACTGTCCTCCTGCGCCTGGATACCCTACCAAGCTTGATGGCTCTCGTTTCACTCCTCAAAGGAGAGCAGGATCCCCTCCCACCACTCGTTCATAAATCCAAGAAGGGCGAGGAATCCTCTTCGAAGGCCGACGAGGTTACAAGGGCTGAGCCTGGCCCAAGGGCACAGAGATTAGAAGTTCACGGGCTTCGTCTACGTGAACTTGGAGAACGTACATCTGCTGTTATGCGTGTCACTGAAGAACACGAGTTCGCAGAGCGAGATCCCGTCGTCAATACATTCAAGGCATTCGGCAGAATGAATAATATTGCTTGTGCCACCGGTTTATCTATCGTCCCCGAAGATGCTTTCTCCGGCGTTCTCTCTGATCGTGCAAAGGATACATCTTCTGATTTGTTGGTCGTTCCATGGAGCGAAACCGGCCAAATCAGTGATAACTACGACCAAAACCTGGAAAGCAAGGAACATCAATTCGGATCCAGCCCATATGTCCACTTTTTGACATCCCTCGTTCAAGATAGCACTTCCAAGCTCGCTATCTTCATCAACCGTGGATTCGGCGGCGTCAGCCGTAGCAGCGACAGAAGTCTCACTCGCCGTAACAGCACTGTCTCTGGTGCTGTGTCCCGTGTAAAGACCGGTATCCAGGAATCAGCCACTCTCCCAATCCTTGACCCATCTCACCATATCTTCTTCCCCTTCATTGGTGGCGCCGATGACCGTGCAGCTCTCCGATTCGTCCTTCAACTCGTTAAAAACACCAACGTCACTGCCACTATCGTCCAAATTGCTTCCACTACGGGAGAAGCTAAGAACGCCAGCACGGTTGAAGCCACCGGCTCTTCCGCCGCGAGCGTCACAGAAGATGACGCAGCTTTCTACCTTCAAATCGCTGCCTCTATCCCTTCAGAAATCTCCTCCCGCGTCGTCTTTGAGACCCTGGAAACAGATACTCCGATTCAAACAATCATCACCCGTGCCAAACAAGAAGTTGGAACTACCCTTAAGAACGCTGGAGACCTCGTCATTGTTGGAAGGACGCATACTGAAAACTATGCTTCCCAACTTACAGGTGTTACTTCTGAGCATGCTCCTCCAATTTCCACAGATGCAAGGAAGATCATAGGAGTTGTTGCAGAGTCAGTTCTTGTTGCCCAGGTCAGGGCTTCTCTATTGGTTTACAGGGCATAAATCCGTTCGCTATTTTCATATTTAATAGAAAAGTCTTCGTTCTCACTCGCTTTTGTCATCCTTTGGGTCGCAAAAATTGGAAAATAACTTCCGAATACTGAGAGAGTATGGGAAAAACAGAATTATATTAACCGTTCGATTCGATTCGAACTTCTTTGTCCCGACTACCACCGGGCAGGCTTTTGAGTATTATTGCTCTTTTTTTTCTTTGGCGAATTGCATTGATATTTGGCTTTTTTTATCTTTTGATGTCTCACCGGTCTATGGGGAATACTACGGCTTCTTTGTGTTCTTGAAATGATATCACGTACGTTCGTTGGGGCTTGTATTATCTACGACATTTATATCTAGTTAATACTTTTAAGTAGTTAGGGTGATATACTACACTTTCCAACTACGTACAACCTAAGTACCTACGTAAGCACGCATCTCGTCTCATGCCACACATTCAGCTTCCCTCAAAAGGGTTGGTATGCTCATATGAGGCTAATTGGTGCACGCTGCTTAAATCCCGTTTTAGTATCCGTATCGGGATAGGTCTCGTAATTATATCTAACACTAACTATATTTTCTATCTATGTACACAAAGGCCTAGGTATAGTATACGAAGGAAAGATATTTGTAATAGAGGGAAAACTATAAAAACGTGTGGCCCTTGTATACAGGTGTATTATCGATAAAGCATAATAAAGACTCAAGGGGTTTTACCTTAGATTAGACTGAAGTCTCAAACGGTAACGGAACACGTACATGTACAGCCTTATACTTGAATATTTACGGCTCTCTCTAGCCACGGGAGACGTCGAAAGAGGGTTACATCATAGACACTGGACACTCAGATCCGAAAATAGTGTAGGGGGTAGACACTAGTTTTTCCATTCATTACTTAGTAATCTTTCTAAGTTTGTCCACATGCCCGTCTCCCCGTGCGGCATACCCCTTAGCCTAATATATATAAAAAAGATATAGTATAATACATGATGGAATTGATGGTGATACATTAAAACACTTTAGTTGTATGCGTACGTGTGGGGAAAACCTGGGGTCCCGTCAAAGAACCTAACTATTTCCCATCCCAAAAATACAAATAACTCTTTTTGTCCTTGCCTTATATAGCCGTTTTATTTTTTATTTTTTGTGGGGTTTTGACTTTTTTCATAATTTTTTTGGTGCGGGTCAGCCGCTTTTGTCTTTTGATAGTTGATTCATGCATGATGCGTGAAGATGTCTGACCTGGGGAGCAGAACTAGATGTTGTGTCCTCGGCCGGGCCTGATCATGAGAATTCGAAAATTAAAAAAAAATATATAAAAAATAAAATAAAGGGAACCGAAATATTTCGAAGAATAGAAGGGGTGTCAATAAATCAAAAAAAAAAGGGGAGGGAAATAAGACAGAAAAGAAGAAAACATCGATGTCGTCTAAAGGTCGACGACAGTCGATTGAAACCATCCAGCCGACGACATGTCACACGGACGGTTACCAAGAACTAGTCTCTAAATTAGACAAGCCCAAGAGCGAGGTCATTAACCCCCTCGACCTCGACACCATCATAGACCCTAACATTAGGGTACTTCGATGACTTGTACTCAAGGTGGTTATCGAACTGCTCGAAAGTCCCTCGCCCACCCTACACCGTTCATAAAATTACAGATTAGTATGAAGACGCTAAAACCAAAGTTGCACAACCAAATGATTTCCAAAAAAGAAAATAAGACCTACCAAGCCTTCAATGGCACTCTCGACAAGGTTTGAGCCCTTCATCATCTTGTCGGCGCTTGTTTGCCAAAATGCAATACCACCAAGACCACGTTCCTTGACATACTTAGCCTTGAGATACGTGATCCTAGGCGTATCGAATGAGACCATTCTGCGAGCCTGTGCGTTATAGGACCAAGAAGCCAGGATTTTCTCGTCTTCAAAGATGATATCCTGCTGAGTAAGAGGGAGAGCCTTGTAATCATAGATGCCTGGTTCGACAGGGTAAGTACCAGGGCCAACACCAGAGTATGGTTTCCCAGGGCCGTCAGTATTCTCAAATGCACGGCCATATATCGGCATTGCAATGTTGAGCTTGCGAGGGTCAATACCACCAGCGATATACATATCAACTGCAGGAACGACAGCGGCATCGGGGGTAGATCCATCAGTAGCCATGAAGAAAGGGGAGGCGTGACCAGCAGTCGTCAACCAACTTCCAGCCATATCATAGCCCATAATGTTGATGAAATCGAGATAAGCATCGATTTCCTTGAGCTTAAGCCACTGGATCTTATCAGGGCCTACAGAAGCGGCGATAGAAAGCTCCATTCTCGAGGCACCGACAGACGATGCTGCGGCGTCCAACTCCTGTCGTAGGAACTTGAGGGTCTCAGCATGTGCGGCAGCCGTAACCTCGGACATGGGATATTCCCAATCCTGTATGCGCAGCAAATTTCAGTGATTAGTAAAGATGCAACTTCAATCATTGGTGAATGGTACGGTAGGAAAACTTACAAGATCAGCGCCATCCAATCCCAAATCTATAACCCAACGGGCGACACTCTTCGCAAAAGTCATACGCTTCTCCGTAGTGTCTAGGTTCGCAGTCCAGGCTGGATCTTGCGCATATTTCCATCCACCAATACAGAGTAAGATCTTGAGGTTTCTATTTTGATTCTTCATTCGGAAAATCTGTTCGTAGATTCCGTGAAGAGCACCAGCTCCTGGGTTGGGGTTCAACAACGGCTTCTAGTGATTTGAAACAGGGAGTGATTAGTTTAAAACAAATGAATAGAGATTTGGAAGTTTAATCAGTAAACTCGGAATTGTGGAAAGAATAGTGCCACATACGGTAAAACAGGCCTCGGTGTCTACAACGAAAGCCTCCCCAGTAGGACCGACGTTCCAAAATGCAACATTGATGTGCGTCCATTGGCTTGAGACCAAATTCTGAGGAGGGAAAGCTCTCTCATAGATATACTATATCCAAGGTGTTAGCGCTAGAAATTAAAGTACGGATTGAGACATATGTAAAGATTAAAATTGCAAATTACATACCCAATCGTCGTAATATGCGACGCTGCGGAAACCGGCCTTGGTAACATTACCCGATGCAACAACAGGAGGAGTTAATGGAGCACCCCCAACAGGAGTGTTCTCAGCACCACCATCTGGCAAGACGCCAGTGGTTGGAGTAGGAATAGCTGGCGCAGCGACCAACTGAGAGGCGATATTCGCCGGGATGGGAGAAGCCAAAGCGTAAATATAAGAGGTACCAGCCGGACCAATAGCGGTGCTGATTGGTTGGACCTGACGCTCTTCGATGGCTTGTCCATCCGCAGGAATGGCGACACCGGTAACGGTGTTAGCCAAAGCGCTAATCAACGACGCAATAATAATGCCCCTCATCGTTGGAAGACCTTGGAAACAAATTAGCGTAAGAGTAAATAATTAGACCGATGAATGATTAGTATGTATGTTTTATACCAATACTTACTGTGTATATAAGTGTTAAACACAGAAGGGTTCTTTGAAATAATGTTTTGTAGTCTGTGAAAGTATTCAAGATCGAGAAATATATCGATATCTAGATATCTAAAGTTGGTCTGGCCAATTTATTTCGCGTGGGATCTGACAGAGTGGGGTGGAGAAGGAAGAGAGGAAAGATAGACCTGAGGGCGAGAAGGGGGGGCTTTTATAATGCTCATCAAGCAATAATTTTTATCAACGGTGTCCTTCGTCGAGGCTCGACATACCGCCAGCGATCCATGAAGATCGATCTACATCCTATCTTCAGAGGATACGAGGACATATATATGATCTTATTTACTTCAAGCTCGGGCCCACCGGAAAGATAATTAGAATAGTTAAAAAAAAATATTGATATTACTATATAGTACCGGTCGTCTGGATCAGGCCGTTGGTGCATTTCTGGTTTAACGCGGTTTTTTACATTCGATCAAAATCCATGATGCTTTCTAGAAGCGAAGTGTGTAGTTTTCTCAATAGTTTTCCACAGGAATATATATAGCACGTATCATTTAACCATAGTTTTGCACGCACTATAATATTATAATATTACATTATTTGCTACGTAAAGTTCTCCCTAGGTCATATTGATATTCAGGCCTGGGATCAGGGCATAAAGCTACGTGGCTACTTGGTAGCTATCAGCGTACGAGATAAATGGAAGGATGGGTTTTATAATTAAGAATTCAGTTTATGTATATCTTCAGTTCTAGAAGTCTCGGTCACATTCTATGTGCACCCTTCGAAAACAGAAGGAAAAAAGCATTTACCTTTGCGCCGAAACAAGATAAGAAATTCCCCGAGACGCAAAGCTTGTCAACGGATCATCAAGGTCTTAGACCTAATGCCAAAATTATAATTCCAACTTGTAAATGTTTTGTATGTACAGTAGTATAACACAATTTACGACCATCTATCTGTAAATTTACTTTTTCTACGATCTATCCATCGACGACTTTGTATCTCATTGACAGATCAATCCTCAATGCCGCTGGTCCCCTAAAAATATCCCAAACGCACGCCGGCCATGTTGATCGCGATTTCCCACGAGATCTTCAAGCACAGTGATCACCTAATAAACGCTTCTGGTGAAGAATCTTCGAACGTCACCTTACCGCCCTTCACCACAGTCGCCATTTTTACTGTAAGGTTTTCCTCCCGCGTAGTTGATGAGAGGTCGGATGGCTGCTTCGGTTCATCTAGCGGATGGAACTTATCGAGAGCACCGGGTTCGGCTGAAGCCACATCATTGATTTCGTCTTTGGTGAACACGTTGCTCAAACGTGATGTTCGCGATTGAACGAGGATTGTGCTAGGGCCCTTGAATTGGAGGAATAGCTAATCACAACGCCATCAGTTCTGCCAAAAATAAAAAATATTGCCAAAAAAAGTATTTGTGAAGAGCAGATCAACAAAAGGACCGTTGCCCTAGAATTCAAGGAATATCGACTTACCCTATCACCCCATAGGACACGTCGTACCCAGGTTTTGGCGTTATACAGAAATTTGGATATCGCCTGGTACGTATCGGTCTTCGTCATTGTATAGATGAATTCGGATCTTGGAAAGAGCCCTCGTAGGATGCTCAGCTTAGGCAGCTGGAACCTCAGAGTCGTCTGTGCCAGTCGGTATGGACGGGGCCGTTCTGCGCCAATTGAGTAGGCCAACAGGTGACTTAGAGACCAGATATGTTAGCAGGTATCCCCGAGTAACATCGACTGTCTAGAGACGCATACGTTGGATGTATAATCATTTCTTCGCCATCTCCTAGAATGATCTGGTAGACTTGACCCTTGCCGACCAACGCAGCTAACCCTCGGCCGGATATTCGTGAATTACTCCATTGTGCAGGACTCTTGGACGGTTAGCGAGTCATATTCTCTAAAGCCTGAATACGATGGAAAGGCAGAATCACCATTGCCCGGTTTATAATTGGTGTAGTTTGGATTGAGTGGCCGGTCCATGCAAGTAATGCATTCCTTTGAGTAACCATCCAATCGATTGCACCGTCGAGTTCGATTACAGCGAATGTGGTATTCGGAGTGTTTGTGCCGACAAGGCATGTCAAAGGAGTTGTCGATGAGATCTAACAATTATCAGCCTCCCGTTCAGCACAATGCCAAGAGCATAAGCATTCTTGAAATACATTTTGGTAAAGAAAAGGAATCCCTAGGATCGCTCTTCGAATTGGTTTGAGCATAGACAGAGTCGACACGGCCTAATATCGAGTTTGTTAGCAGAATCCGATGCACTGAAAACTTTGCCATTTATACTGACATTGTTGATATCGCCTTTCGCCGTAGCGCCTAATAATGTTCCCCTCCTAGTATAAAGGATTGCATCTGACGGTAGTGAAACGGATAAAAGGGAATGTGGTGCTCCAAGAACCTCGAACTCGACGGCTATAAAATTGTTAGTAGCTGCTATTTCGCAAAATGGAAGAGAAAATCGTACTTTGAGGAAAAGGCCCCTTGCCACTAAGTTTCGGGATAGTTCGAGTTTCTTGAGTGAGGTCAATTGGCGGTGTGAGAGATGTTATCGACGGTGTCGCCTTAACATGGACGAAGCGGGTCGGTATCACGAGACGGGAGTAAGGAAGTCGAGCGGGAGTGCAAGACTCCTGGAGAATGCTGAGGATGCAGGATCGCGTCATTCGCGCATGACGGGCGGCGAAGGCCATGCCGCCACAAGTATTCGGGTGCAGGTGAGAATGCTGGAGAGGAAGATGTCGACGTCAGGACCGAAGAGCCGAAGTCGTCGGGAAGTGTTGAAGGCTTCAGAATTATACGCAGCGCAATTAGCTGTGTGGTTTATATTGAGACTCGGGCAGATAATTAATTAGGAGTTTCTTTGCCTAAAAACATGACATTATTGCCTTTTACCATAACGTCCCATGGGCAAGAAAAGATCTCCACTAGCTTCAATCTTTGGATTTCCCTGCGCGATTGTCACCGGTTCAATCCTGGACGCCGCCATTTTATTTTGCACTTTTTTGCAATTTTTTTGGGGCTCTCCCAATTTGGGCAGGGCTTGGCACCACAACAAGCAACACACCCAAGCGTTGCATTTTGCTGAGACTGGCAACAACCGTTCCACTTCAAGACTAACCAATGCATCCCCATATGCATAGTATTTAAGTATGTGCCACGAGTGTATCGGAATTCTAGAGATGGATTCGAGGCTAGGACCCAACATTACAAGGCCGAACCCATGGTCATATGCATCCTTCCCTTCCACGGCACCCCAAATTTAAACCGTAAACCCAATACACTATAACCATCGCACTTCCCGTATAGCTACTTAGTATGCATCGCCCCGCATCCACACGGCCGCAGACACGTAGGACTAGGTCGTATACTCCAGCTCTGCCCCCAACTTAGTGCCCGTCCCACCAACCAAATCGGAACTACAGCATGTTAGCACAAGAAAGAGACCCAGATGACCATAGGAAATATCCTTCTTTCCGTAGATCTAGCAATATGAAAACATTACTTTACATTTCATACCCTATATATATATATATAAGATATATATATATTCTGTTGAGCCCATGAATTCGATCTCCGAGCCTCTACGGTCGGGCGAGATTAAGTTTCGGGCTCAAAAAAGGTCCCCTTCAACTTAACCGGCACCATGAAGCACTTACTTTTTACCATCCATTTATTTTCTTTCGCCTTTCTATACTTCCCTTCGATAGTCCTTTCTGTTCAGCATCACTATAAAATTGGCACGAACGAACACATACGCACCTTTTGGGGCTTTGTTGTCAAAAGTGACCAGAGAAAGAACACTAATGCACTTAATAGATTCAAGCAAGAGGCTTTGAAAGCCACAATCCCCCCGAGGAAGTTTGGAGTCTACGAATATAAGAGCGATTATTCAGGGACATGGGCATTTCTTATAGACGGAGCAGCTGGTATTAAGGAGGATGTGGATCTGAAGTTCCACTTGTGGGATACATTCCCCGAGTTAGTGAGTATAAAACGAATGGCGTCTACGTATTTGTGCTTTGTAGACCTCCGTCTTCACTGAGCTAATATAATAGAGAATTCTCAGATCGCAGAGATAGGGTCCTTAGATCTCACGTCTCATTTCGCCGGCCCTCCACCACCAGGTAAAGGTGATGGTCCACCCCAGGAACTACCTCCGCCAAGCAGTCCGACTCCACGGAATATTAAACGTCATTCGCTCAATCGATATTCTCGCTTAGGCCGAAGAGCATCCGATGGTGATGGCGATGTGGAGATGGCTGAAGACCCGGGTCCCATGTTGCTTGGATTAAAAACAACATTTCAAGAAATGTTAATGGTTTCCCAGCCGCCGAAAGTAGGCTTAGTGGATATGCGTGGCTACCGGTTCGAATTCGAAAATGCAGGAACGGGTGTGAAGGTGTATGTGATAGACACCGGTGTCGACCCTTCCCACGAGGTATTCTGAAATCCTTCTTCAGCTTTCGTTGGCCTAATCACACATACGCATACATGTCTAATATCGCGGATGCTAACTAATGTCCGCCTCGGTCACACGGGATGGCCCTAAAATTTAGGCATTCGATCATCAGAGAGACAAACTGCTCGGGAAAGACTCGGCCTCCTGGATATACTCGGGCCCCCTCCCTAGCGACGAAAAGAACGATGAAGACCTCCCAAATTTCTTAGGAAATATACCCGGCGACCTTGCTGATGGCTATCTCTGGGGATACCACGGGACAATGACAGCTGGTAAAATAGTTGGATCGGGTTACGGACTCGCTTCTTCGGCGGATTTAGTTGCCGTGAAGGTACAAACTGGTCGAAACTACTCACACGGTGAATGGGGTTTGCTAGACGCCCTTCTTAAGGTTTACGACGATATTCTAAGAAATATTGAAGGAGATACCAACAGCAGCATCAAGGGGGTGGTAATATCTGTATCATATGCCATCAGCCTGGACGACGAGATTGAGAATTGGAAGGATGCGACCGTGGGATTATATCAGGATATTCTAGGTCAATTAGAGAAGATAAAACCTAAAGTATACTTCGTAAGCCCAACCGGGAACAAAGACACGGTGAGTCTGTTCTGGGCCTAATTCCGCTCCCACACGACACTCCATCTGTAGTAAGAATAAGTGAATAGTGTGTATAGGAGCCTATAGTGGTTAGCTAATCTTTTGCGAACGTAAACCTCTAATAGGGACAACCGATTACATATTATCCCCAATCCCTCATACTAGAGGCGCGTAATACAAACAACCGGGCCTTTAAGCAGTGCCTTGTAGTAGGTGGCGTTAAACCGGATGGCACGACCATTTTCCAGGAAGGCCTGAATGTAGACTTATATGCTCCTGCTTATGATCTGGCTGTCCCCATTCCTCCCATCGACCCGAAAAGACCAAATATAATGGACAAATATCATATTGCTGCCTCTGGGACATCCTATGGTAAGTAAATCGATCTTGAGGACCGTTTTTGAAACTCCCTGATAGCGAATATACATTCACAGATACGGACGCTAACTTTAACGATATCACTTACAGGGTCAGCGTTTGCAGCAGGTCTCCTTGCGGCCTTGATTAGTGAAGACGTAGAAAATCCTGTAACACAGATGAAGAAATGGGCATACCCGAGAAGAAAGAAGGGTCACAAGGTAATCTGGAACGGTATCACAGAGGATCTATGGGCGGATGCGGGGGGTGAATACCAGCCGGTTGACAGAAAACGGCCGCCATCTGGGGACTCGGATGAGGAGAAGGGGAAGGAGAAGGATAGAGACTGTTCCCCTAATCGGCAGCGGCAGAAGTTGTGCTAGTTAATTCGTGAAAGCTGCTTTATATCAAAACTCCATGTAAGGTAGACCGTGATATTTCAACTGCTCGCACACATGTACATGTATACGTAGACGCAAGTAGTCCAAAGATATGGTACTGTCCCAGGATGCTTAACATCTTCGGCTTCCATTGGCTCGGTTGGCTAGTTTGATCGATCGGATCGGGCACCCGTCCTGACTAATGAGCTAAGGCGCCGAACCATGCATGCACGTGCATCCCGCTGAAGAGCCCTGTCATCCTTCGTCGACATCCCACATTTTGGAGGATCCCGCGCTGTCTTGCTGCACTGTCGTGGTCGCAGGTACTGGTAGTTGGAAGACGATGCATTGGAGAAACGGCACGACGACGACAACGACGACGTCCGCTTAAACCCGACTTCGCCGGCCTGATCACCTGACTGTCTAATAGCCGTCAGCGAACGTGCCCACGCGCGCGACTTTCAACACATCCGCGAACACCACCACCATAATAGTCTGCCTCTCCTGGACATCGGCGACAGCATCGGTGGATTACAAATCGCAGAGCCTCATGAGCGAGTAACCAACCTCGGGCCATCCAAGTACAATACGATCACTCGTCGAGAGCAAACTGGCCCGGCAATACTCGAACTTCTACGATCTTAACCTTCGGGCAAACAACAGTAAACACACTTCTTGCGCCGGCCGCCCACTTACATTCTCCTCTACGACAGCAGTCGCCACCGCTACAACCCTCTCCGGACTTCCTTCACGTCGGCTCACCGGCCGGCTCTAATCGCTACAACCACATTACATCCTCATCATACTTGACCTCTATCGTATCATCCAACCTGTTCGCCCGCTACAGTTCCAACTCGCCTGGCTTACCATATCTCCCATTTGATACCACAATTTGTTAATCATCATGAGCGGAGACAAGAAACCGGCTTCTAGCAAGCCTCCGTCGTCTGCGTCGGAAGGCTCACAAAACTCACAAAAACCATCCTCTTTGAAACCCGAAAAATCGAAACTCCAGACCTTCGGACCGCCTCTTAATCTCACAGTGCCAAAGAATAAGGCAGTTGGTTGTGGTACGTACTTCAGATGGCAAGTCTTATCGGTTACCTGGTCGTTGCTAACGTTATGGGACATCTAGAGCATTTATTTGCGTTCTACAAGAAACCTGGATGGGGAGTCGAGGATACCAAGGACCGATACAATAAGAAACTCGATCAATTGATTGATTATAGAAAAGAGTGCAAGGCTTGCAGCACCTGTCACGATGTCCCAGCCTCCCTATATCTCTGTTTGGAGTGCTCTGAGCTTAACTGCTGGGACTGCGCGGATCAACATGCAAAAGGCGAGGAACACGAGTTTAGTGAGTTAAATCCCTCGCTTGATGCCTGCTTACTCAATCTAACGACCAATCTTCAGGTTTGAATTATCGAAACGGGTTCCTTTGGTGCCACAGCTGTCGTGATTTCATCTATGATTCCGACTTAGAACGTGTCAGATGTGCACACGAGAAAGTTATTGCAGCGACAAGTAGGTTGTCTATGCCTCTGCCCTCTCTGGCTACGTTCTAAGATATCCTTAACCTATAGGCTTTCGAAAACGCAAGCGCCCCACTGCCGACGAGGCGAGGTACATCGAGAACAATTCGAATCCTCAGCCGTGCAAATCGACCGGCCTCAGAGGCATGGTGAACTTTGGGAACACTTGCTGGATAAGTGTTTCCTTGCTCAGCCTCCTTCAAAACCCTCTTGTGCGGAACTACTTCATGTCACGGCCTCACGAATACCAGACATGTCAAATTGAATATTGTTTGGTATGTGAACTTGGTAAGATTTTCGATGCGTTTTACACGGAAGACAACTTGTCGCCGTTCGCCGCAATGGAGTTCATTATAGCTGCTTCAAAACGGTTACCAGTAAGTCCTCACATCCAAAATCGTATTCGAAATATCAATTTCTGATATCCAAGGACAGAGCTTCAGAGCAAGCGAACAACAAGACCCTAGTGAATTCTTAGATTCGCTATTTAGTAAACTATGCGAAGACTTTAATCAGAAGGATGCTTCTGGGGAATGTAAATGCATATTACACCAAGTCTTCTACTGGAAGCAAAACGACCATCGCCATTGCAGAAGCTGTAAGGCAAAGGGCATCAAAGACCACCTAGTCGGTCCGCTATTGCCACTTCACCAACTGCCGGACGGCTGGCGCGATCTGCCGGTTGGCAAACGAAGAAAGACTGAGACCAAGGCCGACAACCCACCTCCAAGTATCAAAATGTATTTTGACGACCACTATAAGAAACATGATACTAGCAGCCGGTACACCTGCGAGGGTTGTCATACCTCTGGGAATGTTACCCAATTCTACTCATTCAAGGGGTTCCCGATGGTCGTAACATGTTACTTCCCCGTACGTCCTTCTCCCATAACATGACTCAGGCTGTCGAGCACAAACTAATTTGGTTTCTCTCAATATAGTGGATGAAAATGGCCGACGATGCCAGTACAGAGCATGTCGACTTTCCGCTATCCATCGACCTCAAGGAACTAGCAGCACCGGTCCGGTCTGGGAAACTCAAGCTCGACGACGCTCCAGGCGTCTGGTATGACCTATTTTTCACCACCGTTCACCACGGTAGCGATAAAGGTGGACATTACGTCTGCTACACTCGGGACCGTGAAGGAACTGTAAGAATCTCATTCTGCTAACATAGACAGAAATGCACTAGCTAACGGAAATACCTCGTAACAGTGGTTTTATATCAACGACTCCAACGTCCACGTCGCGGATGTCGAGCATGTCCTAGGTTCTACGCCCATAATGCTTTCATATATTCTCAGGAAGCTTCCAGAGGCAGACGTTTAAGTCCAACAAGGCCTTCAAATAACGATACCCTTCGATTCCGCCACCAAATGGACACCAGTTTCATCTCACGTCCTTCTCACTCCCCTTATATCCTTTCTCTTCCTTCATTCATATTCTATTACTTAAAATTGTCTGATAGCGTTGGTCACTCTTTCTTCTTCCTGTTTACCTTGTAGGAACTCGGAGTTATGGTTTTTTTTCGTGGGCTAGCGAACGTTACTGTTTGATATGGATATACTCGTTGGGAGTTTACTACGCGCTCTCAGCCCGCACGACTGTTTTTTATTCTTAAATCGTTCTTTTACGTATACGCTTATGCTACCCTTGTTGAGACATCAGAGCACCTAAACTGCACAGTGTACTTTGTAGATAGCAATGGTATTGAGAAAATTTCAACATACCAGAGGGTACGGATTCGATCAGAAGAAAAAGTGGTGGATATAAGTAAGTATATGAGCAATCAAGTATTTAGGCGCCGCCCCAAGCCGGTATAAGGTATATAAGTCGTAACAAAATGCATAACAGTACTAATACGAAGGAAACGTTAAAGAACTTAACAGGTGAATCGATTTAAAAAAATAATACTCCAGCCCGATGAATTTATAAGACGGGAAAATCGATCGTTAGAAAAAAAAGAATTTTTTAAGGGAAGGGAAAGGGGCTCATAGAAAGAAAGAAAGAAAGAAAGAAACGTGTATCGACCCCTCCAACAGGTTTCACTCAGCCCTGCACGGGAGGTATTCGTGCACAATAAAATAAAGCTAGAGAAGTAGGAAACGCTCGAGTCTCTAAGGGAGAGGAAACTTAAAAAAAGGAAAAACGCTCATAATACTCCCTCTTCACTGTGGGTCAGTCCAGACTCTAGCCTTAATCTGCCTGAGATTCATAATCCACATCGACATCGCCAGTTCTTCCTCGTCGTCAACGCCAGAACCCATGATCATCGCCCCATTCTCGACACCTTTCTTTTTCTCGGTTTTGGGCCGTGAAAATACATCAGCATGATGTCCCCCAGATCCAGGACTCATCATTATTGCACCATTCTTTACCTTCCTTCTCCCACCTTCATCATTCTTGACAGAGACATCGTCATCCCAACTTTTCCCCAAAAAGGTGCCCACATTCGCATCGCTCTCCTTACCACCCTCTCCACTTAATGCCAAATGCAAACCCTTCATCTTTTGAAAAGCCTTACTAGCCCTTCGTTTGGCAATACTCTATTTTGCCAACGTTGGCTCCAGAGAAGGTTTTCGGGAGAGAGTTCTCAAGCTCGGAGTTCTAACTCGGCTCCCCGACGATGGTCCTGTGGGGGACAAATATCTGTTTTCGGGGAGGACTCCGAGCCTTTCTTCCATTTTCTCCCTGACGATTCTGTATAGGTACTCGAATTGTGATTCTGATTGTACCATATACATTCTCTGCACTCTCAGCTTATCGACCAACTCGAATATTGGATCTATATCTCCTTCAACGGAGTCGTAGGTTCCGTGTCCGATTTCGGGGAGCATATGATCTAGCGCGATAAACGTGCCAGAGCGTCCGACACCAGCTGAACAATGGACGATTAACGGTGACTCTGGGACTTCGTTCTTCTCATTCGCCAGTTCGATCAACTTCAGCAAAGCATCGGAATCGTCTCCTTCTGGGACATTCCAATCCGGCCATCCTTTGAACAGCAGGTGCCATACGATCTTTGTGTCTCCTGGTCCAAGTTCCTTTGCATACCCAGAAGCATCAGGCGCTGCCGTATGTTTCCCTTGTAGAACTTTGATTTCGATTTTCCTAATCTCCGTTCTAGCTTCCTCGTCAAATTTGTATTCTAAGAGACTCAATTCAAAGTTGAAAGGGTCGACGGTGCCGGGTTCTGCACGGTCGAAGCGGCGCCAGCTGTCCTGCATATCCTGGGGGAAGTACGGGTAGCACTTTTCGCGGTTCATTTCGACGGTTTTGGTAAGCATTACGATTACTCCTGGTCCGGCGGTTTGTTCGAGAGCCATGAGCCAAAGGTGACGGGATTGGTCTTGTTTTGGTCCCTAGATAGCATTTAAGTTAGTATTGAGCTTCGTCAAGGGTTATATGGTGGGTTGAGGTTGTACCTGTGTTGCGATATATTGCTTGGGGCCGGTATGCAGGCTTTCGATAGCGATATGGGAGGCATTGATATAATCGTTATCGGCGGCATCGATGCCTAGTTTAACTCTAGTCGGATTCCAGACGTGGATATTTGCGTATCGATTTCTGGCAGTAATATGCAACTCCTCGTTGATGTAGAAGTCGGAATCACAACCGTTGACTAGGCCGTCAGCGAATCGTTCCCGCTGCTTGGTATCTAGCGCCTTGAATTTTTGGGATATGCCTGGATATTAAAATTAGTACTGCGTTAATTGTAAAGCTTGTGAATGAGGTATTCGATGGTAGAGAGCGGGACGTACTGATTGGATCTTGCAGCAGGAACTCTGGAAGCTCTGAAGCTGCCATTGCTGCTGCTGCCCCACTAGTACCACCGCCACCATCCTCATTCGACTTTGGCGACGACGATCCGGCCGGCGAACCAGGTATCTGAACTGTCGGCGGCGACGAAGCTCGCAGCTTCTTCGGATCTGAGTCCTCGGCGAGGAGAGTGGGCGAATCGCCGTTGGCAGCGACGGTACTGTGGTCTCTTTTGAACACCATATGAGCGACTCGTTTGACGGATGAGGTCAGGCCGAGGACCTTGACCCTTGTTCGTGGAGGAGGCAGTTTGGGAGAAACTTGGAGGGCGAACAGGGTTTGAGGTTGGTGGTGGGATTGGAGGTGTTGCTGCTGCGGCGGCGGAGGGGAGGATTTTATGGGGGTCCAGGTCCACGCGGGCTTGAGCTTCGGCTTCGGCGCTGCAGCTGGGTGTTTCTTCATCCAGAAAAATTTGGAAGAAAAACTTGGAGAAGGAAATAAAAGGAAAAAGGATTATTCTTCAATTGGGAAAGGCAGAATTGACAGATAAACCCTTTTTTTTTTAATTGCAGAATTGGATGAAGTGGTTTTTTTTTTCAAAGGCTTGAGGATTGGGTTCTGAAACGGCGAAAGGCGATACTCTCGAGGGCACTGCTCCCGGTACCGCTATGACTGCTGCAGCAGGATCAGTGTCAAATGGGCGCAGGACTGAACGAATTCCAACAAAGAACTTCTCAACAAACTGACAATTGGCGATGATAACGGCGAGAAATGCAGAATAACAATAGTAGGGTAATGCAGCGCGGTAATGCAATCCTTAGCAAGTTGTACCAAAAACTGTTAGAATCGAAGTCGTGTGAGCTCTGCAAATTTGAGGATCCAAACAAAAATTAATGGCGCGGTCAGTTATTCGGGCAAAATGCAATCCACCGTCGAAGCTATAAGAGATCAAATAAATAAGAGGTCAAATGGTCTAATATATAGATCGAATATGCGCTAGCTATGGAACAATATGTATATTAGAAGAAAAAAAAAGAGAGAGAGAGAAGAATATAGAAGAGTCGTTCAGAGTTTGATATCAAATGAGCATATGGTCAGAGCTAGAGCACGCTTGCGGAACGAGGAATGAAGAACTGATATAGAAATAGAAACCCACGTGGAGGAACAAGTCCGGATCTTGCATCGGCCGCTCGCATTGCAGTGGCGATCGATATAAAACAGGAGCGCACTCTATAATACACACAGGATATGAGCACAATGTAGGCCACCCATGGCTCCACTCCATCTAATGGGATTTCCATCACTCAGAGTGTCTTTGATGGTGCAGGTATCTTCCTGGAATGCAGCTTGGCCATGTGGTCTCAGGGTGCTCTTGGGCCCAGTGGGTCCCGGTGCCTTGGATTGGATTGGATCTGGTTAAAAGGCGTCCCTTGAAACTAGCCCAGCTTTCGACGTTCGGGTGGCGGCGAACCATTGAGGTCATTCAACAGCCCTTTTTTCGATTCGAAGAACCCAAATTTTAGGTTTTTGAGGCAAGAATTAGGAGAAAATAATAATAATAATTTTAGCCTCTTCTTCATCATCTTCGCCAGGAGAAAGGATGGCATACACAGGACGCATGGTGGGCTCCACTCTCGAATGGCCTGTGTTCATTTTAATGATCATGGACGAATGGGTTGATATTGATATATCAGCATTGCAAGCCGGCTTACCCGGTGCCTCGGTCCGGGTCTGCTTGGCCTTCGACTATCCAGGTACGGACATTGTCTTGGAGAAAGCCAAGAGCGACAAAATAAAACAGAAAAAAAATATAATTTCGTCAAATTGGTAATTATCCAGGAGAAGAAGGATGTGTGCGTAGGTAGACTATGTCAATGTCAGTGGGCACGTGCAGAAAATTAGATTAATCCCGTAGACGTCGATGCACGTTGGAATGTGGTGGGTCCGCCAGGAACGCCTCGACAAGTGCCCTGATTCAGAGTCCAAATCTCTGACAATGGCCCGTTGAAAGGTATTATTAGAAACAAAGCAAATTGCTCGCTTAATCCGCTGGTAATCTCGTCTGTGTCCGAGCGATTGACGTAGTATGTTGACGAGATCGTTAGTGTGCAGCTATAGCAGAAGCATCTCCATTGTGATATCGATATCAAGGTGTCGATGAAGCTGTCCGTGGAGAAGAGTGCTGAACAGGCCGGATGGACAGACTGTGTTGGGTGGACGTCAACAGCGTTGGGGGCGATGCCTCAGCCAAGCAAGCAGCGTCAAGCAGGTTAACTCAAGCAGGGGCTGTTTTGCACTGCACTGCTGCCTCACCACAGTATCACCACTGCAAACCTCTCGACGACATCATCGTATATTAAGCCCCGGAACCCCCATCGACGTCTACAAACCTTCCAGAAGACTTCCTTCCTCGATCTATCCCTTTGACAAGACTTGGAATATTGATCCGGCTCAATATAATCCATATCCTTCCCAGCCTTCCTGAAACGTCATCCAAACACCAACAACTGGACCCGACAGATCCACACAGCCAACCGCTCTCACGACACGACCCGACGGCACTGCTTACGAAACTACCTCAAACCCCTTTCCAACATCCAACTCTCACGCCATACTCCCATGGCTTCGTCATTCCTCTCGCTGGGAGGGCGTACCTCTCCCATCCTGCCTACCAGCAGGCCGACGTCGGGCCTGTCAAATCTACACACTCAATCCCCTCTACCCTCACCGGCATTCGTACCAACGGGTCATTTGCACACCATGCCCGGCGTAGGAGGCGCCTCGAGGACGTTTGGTCCGATCGGTGGAAGGTCCGATAGCTTTAGAGTACCTGTATTCATCAAACGGCAAGTTCCCTCGGAGGATAACATCGGACGACCGTTCATTGGCTAATACCACTCCAGACTATGGAAGATCCCGCAGATGGATTTTGAAATGGCGATATGGGAGATGACTTGCCTTCTGATATCACCCAAGAAGGTGTTCCGGTCAATGTACCACAATAAACGTACGCCTCACGCCTCCCAGACAAGCGACAATGGTTACCAGAGACTAACGAGCTTCCCAATACAGAAACCAAAGGCCATTGGGGCCGAGACGACCCTTCCTTCGTCGCTCTACTCTCCTTCTTCCTTTTACTCACATCCATAGCCTGGGGACTAGCCTACACTCCCTCCTTCCTTTCAATAGCGAGGCTGGCCCTCGTCCTGACATTCGTGCATTTCCTCAGTGGAGCTCTCTTCGTTGCGACAGTCGGGTGGTACCTTGCAGGGAGGTTCTTACGGAAAGGTAGAACCGGAAGATTTGGTGCAACTCCCTCAGCGGACGGCGAGTTGGAGTGGGCGTACTGCTTTGATGTTGCAGTGCGGGCGTTCTTTGTGGCCTTCTTCTTTCTGTATATTGTACAGTTCTTTTTGATGCCACTTTTGTCCAGAAATTGGTGGTAAGTAACCAATCGTGAAAACCCCATCCAAATTGTACTAACTGAAAGCATCAGGATATCGCTGTTTATTGGAAATACCCTGTACCTTGTAGCATTTTCTTTCTACTGCGTGGTTACCTTCCTCGGGTACAATGGTGAGTCTCAACACTTCCCCATCTCAAAAATTTATTCTAACTGAAAATTCTAGCCCTCCCGTTCCTCAGCCATACCGAAGTCATCCTCTTCCCGATAGTTGCATTCGTAGTTATCTGGGTTGTCAGCCTGTTCGGTATCAACATCGCGAGGAATATCGCACCGCTACTCATCAAGGGCGCCTAAGGGTTGTCACATTTTCGCGACTTCTTCTCCCACCGTTTCCTTTCTCTCTCTCTTATTTCGACGTCTGACGTTTTCTGAAAGCTTTCTAGCGGAATGACATATGTAACTTATGCGGCCTCGGACTTTTTTCGGTTTTGATGGGCACTGTACTAATGAGTCTTGAACTTTTTTTTGTTTTTCTTACTTTTACGACCTTTTAATCAGATATAGGGTATTCTAATAGACTTGGAGAAGGACTGGCGAGAAAAAAAAATGCAGAACGGAGTTTTTATTTTCCTCTATCAGTGGGAATACTCTACTGAGTGTGTAGTGCAAGGTACTCATAGCTACGGTATCGATCCGGACATTAAATTGGGCTTCTTTTGGCAATTTCTTTCTACGTCATTTGGCTCTCATTCCGTCCGAATATGAAAATCGTGGATTTTTTCCTTTGGTGATTTTAATCGTCAAAAAAAGGGCCCGCGAGTCTCAATATTATACGTCTTGACCTAGTATTCGTTTGCTTTTGGCGGGGATGCGGAGGGCTGGATGGTTTTGAGAGACATGTCGTTTTCTGTAGCATTTAAATATTTCTTTGAGTTTTTATCAGAATCAGGTTGAACAATACATTAATTCCTTATCTCTGCAATTTTGAAATTTAGAAGCTCATCAATCGTATGTATAGTATACCAGACAATGGTGATTCTAATCGGGTAATCTCGGATAGAGTATGTATGATGATGCATTGCTTTCTGTGTATGAACTTCAAAATCCTCTCGAATTCCTCAATGTCTTCAAACTAATGCCGTATAACTCCTTTGACCTCCTAGCTTAATCCGATGCAAAAAAAACCCACGCCGTATTCTTACACAACCTCATGGCTATAGGCCTTTTATCTCCTGAAGAACCTCCCCCACTCCGAATTCCGGAACTCTTCACGGAAAAGCTGCATGTATAATTTCAGTCCCGTGGCTTCCTTTTGTTCCTGTTCTCTAGCCGCCCTTGCAGCGGCCCGGTATGCTGGGTTGCGTAGTTCATTGACTTTGCCGTGGATCCCGCGAACGAAGCGGTGGAATAATGGGGATTGGAGGAGCTGGAACGTATGGATGAAGTCAGTCTTAGTACTTCTTCTTCTATCGATGCATGGTGATGCTTACGCGGGCTATGAGGTATGCCTATAAGTCGAAGTTAGCTATGGTGAAAGATCCGGACAAGGACTGTATAGTAGAAACCATATACCTCGAGCATACGGATTGGTATCCGTGACCAGACCATCTCGAACAAGACTGTTTCTGGCCTATTCTATGGGGTTTTACATTTGGGTAGTCGGAGCAAGCGTGAAGCTGGACGGGATTAAGCATGTCGTCGCAAGTCGCAGCGAGCGAACTGGGGTTAGTAAGCGATCCTTGGCAGCCGCAGCCATAAACCGCCTTCTTTGTCCCAAGACTTTGAAACATCCTCGAGTCACCGACCATCCTCCCCTACCGTCCATGGCAGCAACTGCCTCCTCCGAGAATAGAATCGCACCGGAAAGGCGACTACAGTCTACTGAAAATGTAGAATCGAACGTATCGACCGAATCATCAGATATCAAACGAAGTCTTGAAAGCTGTTGCATTTGCTTAGCACCTGTTACTTCTACGACTCGTGCAGTCGCCACACCTTGTCTACATGCCTGTTTCGACTTTTCATGTCTAGTGACATGGCTGGAGGGGGCGCAGAGTACCTGTCCAGTATGTAAACAGGCGGTGGAAGGTGTTAAATATAACTTCGATGTGAAGGGAACCGGTTTTCAAAAGGTGTGTGTAGCTTCGTTTGTTGCCGCAAATAATTCGAAAGCTAACATCTATTCGGTAGTATAGGATAAAGACTTCGGAATCGTCGACTCCCTCGAAGTCCGAGGTATCTCGGAACTCCCACCGCCGTGCTGAACTCCGGCGACTTCACCATACGGCCTCTTCCTCACTTGAAGGACCGGCAGATGATATCCCTCGCCGCCGCTTCGTCTACAAACATCGCCTTAGAAGCTTACACATCGGCTCAAACCCTTCCTCCCGGTTTAAAACCTACACCCCTGCCACAATTCGTTCTTCACCAGCGTTAATATCAAAAGCGAAATCATTCATCCGCCGCGAATTGGAGGTGTTCGATTGGACAGAAGGGAATAGAGAGTGGTTGGTAGAATACATTGTGGGGATATTAAAAACTGTTAGACTTAAGGATGCCAGTGGGAGGGCGGAGGATCTGGTAGAGGAGTTTTTGGGGAGGGAGTTTGCTGGGGTGTTTTTACATGAGTTGGACGCGTTTTTGAGAAGTCCGTTTGGGAGGGTTAGGGAATGGGATAGGTGGGCGAAGTATGCTGTGGAGATTCCAAAGGATCTGGGGGAGGTACAGCTTGATGAGGGGTGATGGTGGAGTTTGGTGGGCAGGATGAGGATTGAAGTGGATTCACGGGATCTTACGACGGATCTGGCCAGAATCGGACGATATTAAAGGGCTACTTCTGGTGGGCAGAACGAACCCGGCTGCTACAGGTTTTAAACTCCATAGCAAATTGGCTGGAAGTTTGATACCCGTAGAGCTAAGACCATGGCTATTACACCGGATGGAACAGGATACCGTCACATGGTGATAAAGCTGGCCCTAGCCTAGGATACAAAACTGCAAGGAGGGTGCATTCGATGATCGTGTCACTAGGACCGGGTAGTATATTATAATTACCGTCGAAAGTAGACATAGATGTTGATAGTTTAGAGCATGTACTATACTCTGCATAAGAAACACCAGGCACAGCGCCACAGCCGTTATATGTGGCTGTGCGGAATCTATTTGTTTGTTTACCGCGCGCAACACATCTGGTTGCCGCACGCTCCCAAGCAAGCTCTGGTATCAGATTTGCTAGCTTAGCTCCAGGAGCCCCTCCACACGTCCCAATCCAACGTCTTATCGCGAAAATACAAAACCGCGTCTATCCCGCGATATCAGCTGCTCCGTGCAGCTTCGACCCTTTCTATCCGTTGTACCTCCCGTATATTCGAAAAACGATACACCAATCTACCTCCTACCAAAATGTCTGGCCGAAGCAGAAGAGCGGCCTCCCGACGAGTCGTCGTCGAAGAGAGCGACGAGGAGGAAGAACAGGTTCAGCAGGAAGAGTCTGAAGAAGAGGAAGAGGAACAAGAGGAAGAAACTCCACCACCACCTCCTCCTAAGAGACGAGGGAGACCGGCCAGGAATTCGACTGCGGCGCCGTCACCAACTAAACCGGCTCCAAAACCGCGCGGTAAACGGAAAGCCGCTCCAGAACCAAAGGTTGAGGAAGTGGAGGAGCCAATTGTTCCAGCAACTACAGAAGACGCCATGGAATATGAATCCACGCCTGTTCCGGAGACTATTCCTACTCCTGTTAAAGTAGCTACACCAAGGCGATCAGTACCTCGAGATAGCTTACCACCTTCGGACACGATAGTACTTGCTAGTCCATCTCGAACCCAGCAACAGCAAGTACTGCGAACTCCAATCAAAAAATCCGCGCCCCAAGAATCACGATCCGGATCCCAAGCACCACAAAGCCCGAACGCTCCCAAATCACCCTTCGCGGAGATAAACAATAATGTCAATGGCGCCTCTCCTACAAAAGTCGAGCCTCAATCTCAAGTCCCTCTGGAACCTACGCCAAAAGTGCGTGTTCCGACCCCTCCACCACCTGAGCCCGTTGGCCCTAAAGCTCGGATAGTCATCACCCATCTCGTCATGATGAACTTCAAATCTTACGCCGGCCGACAAGAAGTCGGCCCCTTCCATTCTTCGTTCACATCAGTAGTAGGCCCCAACGGATCCGGTAAATCCAACGTCATCGACTCCCTTCTCTTCGTATTCGGCTTCCGAGCAAGCAAAATGCGCCAAGGCAAACTTTCAGCATTGATCCACAATTCAGCCGGCCATCCCAACCTAGAATTCTGCGAGGTTGAGGTACATTTCCAAGAAGTTATCGATTTACCGACAGGGACAGAAATTATTCCAGATTCTACTTTGATTATCTCACGGAAGGCGTTCAGGAATAACTCCAGCAACTACTATATTGATGGCAAAACCAGTAATTACAAGATAGTAACCAGCCTCCTCAAAGACCGCGGCGTCGACCTGGATCACAAACGTTTCTTAATTCTACAGGGCGAAGTCGAAAGTATCGCGCAGATGAAACCAAAGGCCCAAGGCGAGCACGACGACGGATTGCTCGAATACCTCGAGGATATCATCGGTACCTCCAGTTACAAACAACCAATCGAAGAATCCGCCGCAGAGGTTGAGAAACTCAACGAAGTATGTCAGGAAAAGCAGTCAAGAGTACAGATTGTCGAGAAGGAAAAGGATAATCTGGAGGCTCCGAAAAATGCGGCCGTGGCTTACATCAACAACGAGAATGAGCTGGCAATGAAACAAGGAGCATTGTATCAGGTCTACATGTCCGATTGTGAGAAGAACATTGCGTTTACGGAGGACTCTATGAATCAATTACAGATTTCACTGCAGGAGGAGCAGGATAAGCACCAAGGGAAGGAAGAGGAGGTTAAGAAACTGGAGAAGGACTATAAGCAGAGCGTCAAGGACTTCGAGAATATTGAGAAGAAGACTGCGGCGATGGTTAAAGAGGCTGCGAAGTTCGAGAAGGACACTGTTAAGTTTGAGGAGCAGAAGAAGTTTTTGGTGAATAAGCAGAAAAAGGCGGAGAAGACGCTGAATTCAAGTCGGTTGGCGGGATCCGAGCAGGTGGGCCTCATACAGCGATACACCGATGACGTCAATAGGAATACGGCGGAAATCGCACAACTTGAGAATAGGATGAAGCAGGAGGAATTGGTACTTCAACAAATCCGAGATGAACTGGCGCATAAAACCCGAGGACTATCAGAGCAAATCTCGGTCAAGGAAGCTGCGATTCAGCCTTGGAAGGAGAAGGTTGTGAGCAAGCAGAACGAGATCGCGGTTATTCAAAGTAAACTGGATATTCTACACGAGAGAGCCAATGCTGGTCAGAAGGCTGTGGAAGAAGCTGAAGCGAAGATCATTTCCATCCAGCAGGCTTATGAAGCTCTCGACGCCGACTTTAAATCCGGTCAGAAGGAAGGTAGAGCCGTTATGAGAGAGATCAAGAGGCTTGAAGCAGAATTCGCTGAGCTTCAGAAGCAAGAACCAGATATCAAGTCTGCTCTGTCGAATTCTCGGCAGAAGGCGGATGAGGCGAAAGCGTCTTTGTCAGCTACCCAGAATCAAGGAAACGTTCTGAACGGTTTGATGAGGTTGAAGGAAACAGGTAGAATCGAGGGTTTCCATGGCCGACTGGGTAACCTTGGAGCAATCGATGCCAAATACGATGTCGCTATTACCACGGCATGCCCGGCCCTCGAGAACATGGTCGTGGACACCGTCGATGTTGGTGAACAATGTATTGCCCATCTAAGAAAGAATAACCTTGGTCGAGCCAAGTTTATTCTTCTGGATCGATTGGCCAAGCGGGATCTAGGCCCCATTCAGACGCCGGAGAACGTCCCTCGATTATTCGATCTCGTCAAGCCGAAACTTGATGCCTACAGGCCGGCTTTCTACAGTGTGCTACAGGATACGCTGGTAGCCAACGATTTAACACAAGCGAATCGTATTGCATACGGAGCGAGGAGGTGGCGGGTTGTCACATTAGATGGTCAATTGATCGACAAGTCCGGTACCATGTCCGGTGGCGGCAACAGGGTCTCAAAGGGCGGTATGTCAAGTAAGCTGACGGCTTCAACGACGAAAGAAGCTGTCGCGAAACTTGAAGCCGAGCGAGAGACCCACGAACAAACGTGGTCCGAATTCCAAAAGCAACTACGAGCCATCGAAGATGCCCTACGCGAGAATAAAGACCAGGTGCCCAAGATGGAAACTCGCCTCAAGAAGCTTAATCTGGAGCTTGAGGCGAAGAAACAGCTTGGGCTAGATGCACAGCGACGACTGGAGGAACTTAAATCGGAAACCAAACCATCGTCATCGCACCATGGCGAAATCAGGGCTTTTGAGAAGGAGATCGCTGTCCTACAGGACCATATCGCTAAGCTCAACAATGAAACCGCGGGCGCCGAGGCAGAGATCAAAGCCTTACAGGATAAGATTATGGAGATCGGAGGTATTAGGTTGAGGAGTCAAAAGACTTTAGTGGACGGTATCAAGGAGAAGATTGATACGCTGAACGAGGAAATGACGGTTGCGGAGGCTTCCAGGGTGAAGGCGGAAAAAGCGAGGCAGAAGAATGAGAAGGCTGAGCAAAATGCGACCAAGGAGCTGGATGGTGTAGAGAGGGATCTAGGGAAGTTGACGGAGGAGATGAATAGTCATACAGGGAAGGCGTACGATGCGGTTAAAGCGGCGGAGGCCCAGAAAGATGTAAGTGCGAAACATCTATGCTGTCACCGGCATAATTCGAGGCTAACGAAGAATAGTTCACCGATGAGTGTAAGGAGAAGCTGGCGGAACTTAAGGCGGAGCTTGACGAGAAGGCCTCAGAAATCAGCAAAGCCCGAGGCACGGAGATTGACATGAAGAATACGCTTGAACAGCATGAAAAGGCCTTAGCCGATAATCGAAAGAGATATGCTCATTGGAGGGAGAAGTTTACTAAGCTGTCGCTCCAGAGTCTCTCTGAGATTGAAGGTGAGGAGATGCCGGATGCTCCGAACCAGATACCAGTCTACTCGAATGACGAACTAGTGGACATGGATAAGGAGAAACTGAAGGCCGAGATTGTCATTCTGGAAGAGAAGCTTCAAAATGTCAACGTTGAACTTGGCGTACTGCAGGAGTATAAGAGGCGAGTGGCGGAGTATAACGAGCGAAGCGGGGATTTAAATACCGCGGTTGCTGAACGTGATGCGGTGAAGAAGCGGTGCGACGATCTACGGAAGCGGAGGCTAGATGAATTTATGGAGGGGTTCAGTATGATTTCTCTAAGACTAAAGGAAATGTACCAGATGATTACGATGGGGGGTAATGCGGAATTAGAGTTGGTGGATAGCTTGGATCCCTTCTCGGAGGGGATTCTATTCAGTGTCATGCCGCCGAAGAAGAGTTGGAAGAATATTTCCAATTTGTCCGGTGGTGAGAAGGTGAGATATGATCCCTTGGTACTAGCAAGGTGGGCTATGCTAACAACTTATAGACTTTGAGCTCGCTTGCATTGGTCTTTGCTCTTCATCATTACAAGCCTACACCCCTCTACGTCATGGATGAAATAGACGCTGCCTTGGATTTCAGGAACGTTTCCATCGTTGCATCTTACATTAAGGAGAGGACGAAGAATGCACAGTTCATTGTCATTTCTCTCCGTAATAATATGGTTAGTCTCCACCTCATTATTGTACACGTACCTCGACATATTTCTAATATTGTCTCTAGTTCGAGCTTGCCTCACGGTTGGTGGGTGTCTACAAAGTGAACCAGATGACGAAGAGTGTGACTATTGAGAACCAGGACTTCATGGTCCGTAATTAGGCCCGTGTGTTCCGCGGTTCACTACCCGTGCCTCCCTTCGACCTCTCGGATCTCGAAATGTTTAGCTATAATGGCCTTTTATGCTGCTATGATTATGATATATTTCTTTGGCGTTTCTGCTTGGGGTTGCGGCGGTGTCATTGAGCATGGCCTAGCGTCATCTGCATTTTGGAGGTCTCAAGAAAAAAGAGAATTGCATGTAGCATAGAATCTAGCTATACGAAGGAAGCATGCATCGATTGTGTGGAATCCTTTAGCCTCTTTCCCAGCTTTATCCGGTTATAAGATCGTACATCGTATAAGGTACCTGCGGTCGTTCAGACCGAAGGCCGCTGCAGTTGGGATTTGTTGCGCCTGAACGACGTTTGTATCTCATCGAAACTTCTTGGTCCCTTTTAACCGATAGGTTGCAAAACCTAGCTTCCAACCCAACCTAAAATCCATTGATCCATCGCTTTTTTTTCTTTCGACACGACTCGGTCCGACTTTTACTTTGCTCAGCCGCAATCTATTCTCCGGGAGGGGAGACGAGGATACCTATCTGCAGGAAACCCTATTTTCACGACAAGTTGCCACTTCGGAGGGGCAAGGGTGGTCTGTGATATAAAAAAGACTTAAAGATGGAGGAGGACGACTTGCAGTGAGTGCTAAAGTGCTTCAAACGACAAAAGAATTTATTTGATACGGCAAAGCCATTTTTCTACGAGACAAGAACAAATGGAATAAATAATAATTGTATACGTATATGGGGGGGAAAGGCTATCAGCGGCGACACTCTCTGCCCTCCAAGAGTTTATGCAAGAAAAAGACACACGACAAAAGCGGTTCGAAGAATTAAAGGCCCAAGCCGAAGCCGACGATGAGGAACGAAAATCCGCCGCTACCGGCGGTGCTGCAGCGGTGACGATGGAAGATTTCGAGGCGGATTGGAATGCGAGTCAGTTCTGGTACGACGATGAAACGAGTAAGGCTTTGGCCGAAGAGCTGGTGGAGGGGGTTGAGGAAGGGGACAATGTTGCGCTGGTCAGTGCGCCGAGGTAAGTAAACCTACGAAACCCTTCTGGTTTGGACGAAAGGAGTTATCGATGGGGATACCGAGGTTTTTCGAGAATATTTGTTTTATTTTTTTTTATTTTTTTTTTTGGATAGCTGCTAATCGGCTAAAAAACAGTGTCTTTGTGAAGTTGAAGAATTTGATGGTGAGCCCCTCCAGTGTACCAGATGATTTTTCTTGATCTTTGTTTGCTGCGAAGTCCCCACCTTTGTGCTGCATGACGGCTGCCAGTGCCCAATGGTGGGGTTGACAGGGTCTGGGGCCTGTTCTGCAGCCTGTACAGCTTGTGCGAGCATATGCAGATAGCTATCGTCGAGCTAGCTATAGCTCTCGGATTCGGATCGTTGAAGGTTCCGACTCGACAATAGCTAGCTAGGAAGCTTCGGACGATAGCGATAGATCCCATAGACCTCCATGGACCGCTAGACAAGACCCATAACAATATTCCTGCGTGCATTTTGCATTCCAAGTCAAGGAAGCGGGTCAAGAGAAGTCATTATTAACCCGGTTTCGTACGTTATGATTCATGGAAATAGAAAGACAGATTAGTGCCGAAGTGCAATATACACCTTTTCGAGTATGACAATAGGTTCGCGCTATTCGGCTCCGAATTTACTTTTTACGACTTCAATGAACCCTTGAAGTTACCGGTAAAGTTCAAGGGTTTCTTCGACAGGGTGTTGGTGGATCCGCCATTTTTATCTGAGGACTGTAAGTCAAGTTGACGTTTCTATCTTTTTTCCGCAGTTTCTTTAATCTTATCATTCCTCTTGAGATGACGTATTTAATACGATGCTCAAGGCTTATGACTATTACTCGTATTATAATGCCTGTGATAGCGGAGGGTTACGATGTTTCAAATTGCGGAGTAAAGATAAAGCTTGCTAACAACGTTGTCACTACCGTCTAGGCCAAACAAAAGGTGAGCTCAAAATCCAACGAAGAGGCCCACTCATCGGGCAGAAATTTTATCTTCCCTGCATCTGCTGGAAGAATATTATAAAGCAACCCACCCTTCACGATCACAAATTTCTACGAATGATCTTGGTTTTTTCTTTTTGGATGGTCAAGTTGCGTGGGCTAACGTATTACCGGGGTGTTTGTGAATTTTTTTTATATGCAGCTGCTATTACAGTTCGATGGCTAGCGAAATCCTGGGCGGGGATAATCGGTGAGGTTACGGACCGACCGGATGGCGTCGGATCACGACAACAGCAACGAATTATCGTTTGCACAGGTGAAAGGATGAAGGGCGTGGTTGATAAGATGTACAGGAAGGCTGGGGTCAGGTGCACTGAGTTTGAGGTCCGACATGCGCAGGGTTTGAGCAATGAGTTTAGATGTTATGCGAATTTCGAGAGTAGCAGGTTTAAGTGGGAGAAGGAGCACTAACTAGCATGCTTAGCACCAGCGAATATAAAATATCGACTTTAAAGAATTAGAAGCCGCTTTTGGGTGTTATATAGAGGTATTAAATTTTAAAAACATGTTATATCATTTTTGAGATTTGAGATCATGCGGGATAACTACGACGTCAGATTCGCCATCCGATTGAACTTTGTAGGATACGTATACATCATGCATCAACAGATACCGGATGCATCCAAGATCAAAATTGACGGTGATACCTGACGTTACCCTTCTTTGCGTAACCCCAAGTAAAAGGAACTCTCACTAGATTAAGGAACTCTAGCAATCTTGACGCCAAGTTCCATGTGGGACGAAGATAACCTAAAAAGCCCGAATGCAAAGCTGTTGGCCATCGAGGCTAAATTCACAGCTGCACAGAAACAAGTATAGTATCCGCGGATTCCGAATAGGATGAGATAATGCGAAATATCGCAAGTCCAATAATTCCATCGTACGACCCGAACCCCATTACCAAGCTCCGACAAGACCGAGATATGCCGGATCGTCAATTTTTAACCCATGAAACCGACGCCGAGTGAAAAGATCAGATGACAGTGAGGTGAGCACAGAATGTGCAAATTTGATAAGTTGTAAGTCTTAAGGGTCGGGCAAGTCAAAACGAAGGACACGGTTTACCGGTAAACCCAGAACCGGCGAATCATAATGCAAAACATCGGCCTGTGGTCTGATTGATGCAACACCGGTCGCCAATATAACCTGTGGTCTGTGTTAGAGCTTCCTATAGTCCTCCTTTCACAAGCTTATGCTCTCCCTCTACCTCGAAGTATTTTGTAACTTGTGGCTCGTTAGTAGCTGGAATGCCCCGCTTTTGCTTTCGCGCTGATATTCAGCTGCAGGGTGACAGTAAGAAACAGGTCGAAGTGAGGAAAAGTTGGTAAGCAGGCCGCCATAGCATCATTTGATGCATGGGACCAGGGTAAAGCTTAGGCGGACCCACCAGCGTGCATGGCTCGCCAACCGAGAAGAAGGTTTGTAAAAGCAAAAAAGGCGGGCGGATCGTCATAGATCCTTATTCGATATCGAGCTCTCACGAAACGAAAAAAAAAAACCGAAAGCCCTGGCCAACGGTGGCTACGCGTGGGTCCATTGTGCGTCCAAGCTGTGGACTTGCCGGCTACCTGTGGTTGCGGTTCCCGGCACAGCTGTGGATGCGTATATGCGATGTACTCCTGTCATGCACGATTTTTTTCGTGCAGCCGAAATGTTCACGAGGAGACGTCGAATAACTTCAAGGTAAGATCGAAGCTTAAAACTACGATTGACCCGAAAACGAAAGTTAAGCCACTAGGAAACTTAAGGGAAGTCATCCTTGAAGTCTCAACGGGGCAGCCATTATTTCCGAAACCCGAAAGCGAAGAACAGAGGAGGAAAAAAAAAAAAAAAGCTGATTACACTATCAATCAGCCAATTGTTCCCGCTGATCCCGCCGTCGAAGTTCTTGGTGAAGCTTTACCATGTTCGTATAAACAATTCGTGAATCATTCATCCATCCGCTGGTTTGATGCATCTACCGAATTTGAGGTAGAAGAGCGCCTTGGAATTAAGATTTCCGGCGACTACCGGGCTCTTTAGGGCTTCACACGTAGCCGTCTTGGGCATTGTCGTCGATAACCTTGCATGTGCACCTTGGAGATACATAATTCCGCATCGGCTGTGCTCCTACTGACAGGTATCGTTCTCATGGGGTTCGGGCCTTTGGGAGATGAGGAATGTAGTTTGATTGCGAATCGTCATGGCCTGTAGCTAAGAGGCTTCGGTTGGTTTCGCCCAGACGGTTGTTTTTTAATATTAGGAAGCACTCCTTCAAAACCAAGAAGACCATGACCATGACATGATGTCGCCTTGTCCTGCCCTTTTCCCACAGACAGTATAAAGTCCGAAGAGGTCCGCAAAACGGTGAATAAATTTTTTTTTATAAAGTCGCAACAGCGCAGCGCAGTTGTTTTAGCGTGCGGAAACAGTTTTGAGGTTGTCTGAAGTTATTCTTAAAGGCTTGACTCTCCCTTGAAACTGCCCTATACACGTCTGCCACCCCCTCCGACGAGCTAGCTCCCACCATTCACCGCACATGGGCCTCTTCAAAAGATTCATTTTCAGCTAGCGGCTTGAGAAAACTACTTAATTGTCGTCGTTGAGACATTTCGATAAAGTCAACCAACCGTCGACCGATTAGATCATAGAATGGTGGGATGTTTAAGCGCCTGCGGAATATAAAAGACTGTTGTAACTTCTTGGGATTCGTCCAGACGGCACAGTTGAACTGTCGATAGCGATTTCTCACCAACGAAATTTTTTATTTTATTTTATTTTATTTTTTTATTCGTCTCAATTTCCTCAAAAGGGATCCGAAATCACGGGACGGCTGTTGGAAACGGAAAAGCACTACCATCTGCGAAAAAAGAGAATTAACAGCCAGGCACTATTAATTAATCTCTGCGCCGACCTTCGTTTTTTAAAAACGACACTCATTTTGAAATTTCCTTGACCCGATTCTACACAGTCAGTTGGGACACTGCACAATAAGCAATGGCGGTCTCGAGGCGGTGGCTGTTAGCATGGGCTCTGCTTGCTGTGTGCGATTTCGCCTTGGCCGCTGCACATAGCGACGAAGAAAAAGAAGCGAAAAAAGGTATGGATGCGAAGGGCGATATGGGCGGCATGGATCATAATGCATCGCTCAATGTACCGGCGCACTCGGATAGTGCAGACACATATTGGAGGCTATCGACAGCAAGATGGTTGATATATGGCCATATCATCCTGATGGTAATTAACTGGGTTCTCGTCCTGCCAGTGTGTAAGTTTAGCCAATTTATTTTCTCAAATCTGTCAATTGATGGTATTTCGTGGCTAACATGTGGCTGTCCGACCGGATTAGCGATAATGTTCGCGGTTGCCAAATCAAACCTTCATATCCCAGTCCAGTTCATCTTCCTCGCAGTCAACGGCTTCGCTATCTTCCTCTCCATTATATACAATGCTCAGACTCCGGACCTCTACCCGGCAAACGCCCATCACCGGATGGGATGGGTCGCCGTCGCAATTCTTACCGTTCAAACCGTTGTCGGCGTGATTTTCTCCGTCGCCAAGAGCAGTGATGCCCCAAAGAAAGAGGAAGCGTCGTCGTTGATGGCCGCTGCGGCCGCACGGTACCAACGCATGGAGTCCCACGACCGCCAAGGGTCATGGAATAGCGATAGTGCGCATGGTGGATCGGATCATAGCCCGTCGTCGCGATCCCCATCGTTAGAGGAGGAGCCCTTGTATAACGACCATGAAGAGCAGGAACTCAAGTCTGTCGAAGAAGAAACTAGGTTCGAGAAACTTACGAAGAAGTATGTTCCGCGATTCACGGTTGCGCAGAGGTGGATCACTGTCGCCAATGTTGTATATCAGATTTCGCAGCGGTTGTTGCTTATCTGGTCATTCATGTTGATTACTACTGGCGCTTCTACCTACACTGGGGTCTTCGTAAGTCCATTCAAGCATTCGACTGATATGTTAGAGTATTCTGGTTGCTAATTCGTGGTTAATGTTTATAGAAAGGCGGCATGGTTTTCACCGGCCTTGCGCACATCATCAAGGGTGGCATTTTCTTCTACTATGGTATCTTCACCCTTGGGCGATACTTGGGTTGCTTTGCAGACCTCGGTTGGGCATGGAACATCAAACCTGATGCATCGATGGTCGGAAAGTTCCGAGCGAACATCAAATCCGCCGAAATGGTCGAGTCAGCTCTCATCTTTACGTATGGTTTCACAAACGTTTGGCTCGAGCATCTGGGTGGATGGGGCGAAGCATGGCACATGGGTGACCTTGAGCATGTCTCAATTGCGTTCTGGTTCCTTGGAGGCGGTTTGCTCGGTATCTTGACTGAATCTGAACGGATTCGGGGTCTCTTGAACAACGTTTACTCAGAGGACGCCCAGATTGTCATCAACCAGTACGAAATGGCGGTTCCACAGACCATGTTCCAGGAGAAGCCGAAGTTCCGACAAAGCATGAATGTCTTCCCCGCACTTGTCATCTTCATGCTCGGAATCCTCATGGGCAGCCACCATCAGGAGAAGATGCTTGGCACCATGTTACACAAGCAGGTAAGCGAGTCTTTGCATGCATTTTCCTTTTCGGCTCTCGACGGGACAAGATTGACTGATCTACGGATTTTAGTGGGGTTTGCTTTTGTCGGGTGCGGCAGTCTTCCGTTTGGGAACTTTCTCGCTCATCTTCTTGAAGCCGCCAACGTCGTACCTCCCTTCTCGACCCTTTACCGAGCCACTGGCTGCTTTCGCCTTGATGGCAGGCGGTTTGGTTTTCTGTCTGAGTGTAAGTTGGCTTAGGATTCCATCTCATGATCGAGTTGAAACTAATCAAGGCATAGAACTCCGAAACGATCGATGCTTTTGATGCCATGAACGTCGACGGCATGTTCGCGTTCACTCTTTCCTTAGGTCTAACCGCCCTGTTGATGAGTTACCAGACGCTAGTGGTTGCCTTGAAGGGTTGGGCGGTGAAGCGGGAAGCTTCTCGTTCACAGAAGACTGTGTTTAGGATTGCTTGAAAGAGCCCACCAGTCCTGTTCGTTTTTCTGCATTGCGTATACCGGGGCTTTCTTGATACCCTGTTGCTTTTCCCCATTTCTTTCCGTTATGATTTTTTGGTCCTGTCGGTGCTGTGTAAGTAAACGCCAGCAACTGATTCGTTCGTTTGAGTTACTAGCTTTTCTTCAGCGTTCCCCGTTTTTGCAGAAGATCCTTCGAATCCTTGTTTGCTGTTTTATTTCACTTCCATTCATTCATCTTTTCAGCCTCAACGGTGCATATGGCATACGTACCGAGCTTCCCGTCAACGGCGCGAACCATATTTTCTGCTCGTGAGTCTCTTGACGCACGGGCCTTTCTTGTAAATATTTTTTACCATACTTTTTATTTTGAGAGAATTAATAGAGTTGAAGATGAATATATGTTGCAACGTTGTCGTACCATTTGTATTATGTGCAGGTTCCGAGTGCGATTCAGCTTGTCAAGGGTCGACAGAAATGCATGCTAGAATTCGTCTTCGATAAACATTCTACACTTCACTAAAGGGCCGGATTTAAAATTGGATGCAGGGTCTGGCTGCGCGCTGCGGTTGCAATTGAGGGGCATCGCGAAATTACCCATGGCCGACGGAATATGCATATGGATTACAGTATAATGGCTATCAGGAGAAAATCTTTCAAACGATTATCAAATCATTGAATAATATAAGGGTGTATAAAATCCTCGCGGGATACACATGCAAGCCGGAACTACCCATATGAAGAACACACCGCAGAAAGCGTCCCAAGAAAACCGGTGCCCCGTATGCACCACCGGTTTGTGGTGGGGATCGGTTGGTGTAGACAGGCATCTTTTCCAATCAAACTCAGCTCCGTTGGCAGCTCACATGGCCGCCACACAGGGAAGAGGGGTCATGTACCGGTACCCACTGCAGTTCAAGTCGACCATGCAGCTAGTTTGGTAGGACCCAGCGCAGCGAAGAGGAATTATCGACGCCGCAACTATTAGCAGGCTTCTTTGGGACCCAAACTGCTGGAAATGAAGGTTCGGTAGGGGCTGGCGTTTTAAACGATGTGGGTTTCTTTTCTTCTTAGGAGAGCGCGCAGAAATTGAATATACGAACCTGGGGTTTTTGGCTCTACAGTTCTTTGGGACGAAGCTAATGCGGGTTTTTACTAGCATGCTTAGGCTATGATACGGATCCCTTTTACCAGAAAGGCTTCCGGTCGGTTGGGATAGTTTACGAGATATCATGTGCAGAATCTTTAGAGCGGCAATGTTGCAACAATTTGTTGGCTCCGTTGAGCACGAGCAGTGGATATGCTCACTAGATTCGGAACGGTCCCCATAGTGCTGAAAAAGTTAAAACCCCCCACGTTCGCTACGGGCAGCTCGTGTCGATAGCAAGATTGGGACTCACTCAATTATTGAAGGACCGACGGGTCAGCGGGCCCAAAACGGTCCAAAACGTTGAAGTTTCAGATAAATATTATAATCGATGTTTCAACAATGGACGAATAGGTAAATGAATATGGGGAAGCTAGATCATGTGCATATAAGATCTCCTCCTCGAGCCTCGCGAGATTTGCAAACAGGTAAGAATTTAGAGCCCATTGTTCGACATTTTGCTTCATCGAGACCACAAACTTTTGGGGATATCCTCGCAAAAAATCGTCAACCCCGCCGCAGGGACCCATTCGTCCTCGTAATGTAATCCACATTCGGAGGGCGGTGTCACGAATCTGTCGATGAGATATCGAAGCAGCCCCACCTCAAAGCTGGACAGATGCAGCAAGGGGTGGATTGAGGCAAGGGCCTAGATCCCCCTCCCTCTCGCCGACTCGATGGGTTTTTACCAATTGAAATTAAATCGGGTCGAGAAAATCGGAGTAATATCGTGCTGCAGGTAGAGATACCATCCAGGTGCCCACATATAGCATTCTAAAGTTTTCCAAGGTATGCCCTTGAACAGAAGATGCTTAGGTTTCGTAACTCTTTTAAAGGAGTATAGACGTTGTATTGTCAGCAAATTAAAAAAAAAAAAAAAAAAAAAAAAGTTAGTGACGAATGGAGATAACAAAGATACCGCGCTATGAACTCTACTGGAGATCCTGTCAGCAAGAAAAACCCCGATTCCATCTCATTGAGGGGGCCGAGATTTGATACTGAAAACTAAGGCGCTAAGCTTCGCCATCGAGGCCTTTCTTCCAAAGAGCGTTCTTGCTTTTTCAATCCCTTCACCGACGATGTCCGGGGCGAACGGGACGAATTTATCCAACTGCAAGGTCATTTCACATAGCCGATGTGAATAAAGTACATGTACCTACCGTCTACAATCAATTATATGCAAGCGGTTCGATTCAGCCGTTTGGGCCGGCAGCTTTTGCTGGATAACGGGACCAACAGAACCCACATATTGGTTGCAGAAATGGTATTGACGGTTGTGAAAGTTGCTTGCCATTGGGTTTTTCGGTCGATAGTCGTGGTTCCCAGCGCCCCGAATCTCATTTAAGGTAAGGCTTGCGGATAACCACGACCCTGGACCCTGCAAGGGAGACTGTCGGGATTCTGGCTGGCATGTGTGTGTGCAGACAAAGTGGTAAAAGGAAGAGGCGTATGCAAAATCGACTGGCTACCAATAGACACTCTGGTACCAGAAAGAAGATCGACCGCCCCCCCCATGCAAGAAATGCGGGCGTTATATGGCAATCATCGGACGGCAGGGAAAGGCGAGAGGTTTTGGGAAATCGACGGGATAGATGTCGGCTGATTCCAGCAATATATTGGTGGGTGGGTACATGATATCGAAGAACTGGCGAGCTGGCGAGGGAAACAAGCCAAGGTTTTTTGGGGCTATTTTCTGTATCGTATGATATCAAATTTCTCTAAGTGTCAATGCGGCGATTAGCCTGGGCAAGCAAGGCCGAAAAAAAATAAAATAAAAAGGCTCCGTCGAGTTTGTTTCTTATAATTTTATTTTCAAATGTGTATATATTGCGCGAAGCACGGTGCATTAGCACGAATGCAGAAATTTATGTATGTACGAAACACGGACAGGTCGAAGTACAGATACTTGTGCGCCTATGTGCCATCGTGAATGGCCTTCCCCACAGGCGTCTCGAAAGTAAACGTCCTGTAGATTGCATATTGCGTGTAGGGGCTTGAGGAGCGACGGGTCCGATAATATCATTGTATGATATAAGAGGTTACCATTGTCGTCTAGACCCTGTCGCCAATAGCCTCCTCGCTCTCCCACCCCCTAGGCTTCTGTTACCCAAAGCGAAGGGAGCCAGACTTCAAAAGGCGATTTTTGAAATGAGCAGTGCGGAATACAGACCGCAATCCTGGCACGTTCGACGGCCTGTGGTTGAAGGTGTGTCTAGTGTCCCGCTACACCACTCAACCTGCTGCTCCCGCTAAGCTCTGGGCTCGAACCATGCGCCTGGACCAAACCGGTGCCATGCTATATCAGCGGAGATGCCGTGAAAAGGATCCTAGGAATTGATCCCAATTCGATCTTGCTTTTGTCCTGGCCCTTGCTCATCGGATACCGAGCTTCTTACAGTTTAAATTTTACTCCTCACGGGCTATTGCATTCGCAATTGCTTCCATAAGAGCAGTAGACTTTCCCGAGTCCCGATGCATTTAAGCTTTGTTTCCCTCGACCGACTCCTCGACTAACTTTTCTTTTCTCCTCGTTCCTTTCCCCCACACGGCCGCTCTCAAAAGCTAAAGGGTAGGACAATACGGTCGAGAGCGTGTTTAGTTTATAAGCAGCCGCTACCCGTCGTCAATTAATTAGTTGCGTTAATCGTTACTTTCGACACATTTTGGCTGCCGCTGCCGCTGCTGCGATATCTTTCGGGTTCTCACGATACTTACCCTGGCATTCGAGTCGCATCCGACCTGCTTGAAGGAGCTGCCAGTCGACCGTTGACGAGCTGTTCTGACCCTGCACCGCATACATACCAACGCCGTAGTCCTTCAGACGAATTAAAGCTCTGCCCGCTTTATGCGACAGAGAATCAGCAGATTTGGGAACTTTGATAGCAAGCCACTTAAACCCCCAATCTCGGAAGGTCAAATTATCCCGAACACGCTCGCACCAAGCTTTTGTGCCGCAGACCGCCTTAGCGACGATTGTTGCTCAAGGCCCACATCGCGAAGTTGAGAAGGATAACAGGCATCCGCTTTCCCATCCAGATATTCTGGGAATTTCCCCCCAAAGTTTCCACAACCTGTATTCTCTTGAAGGTTATATTTTTAACCCGAAAAAAAAAACCCTATTTTCGTCACCGACGTCGGGAATTTCGCATCCCTCTGCAATCTCGGTTCCCCAAAGATCGGTTTCCAAGCACAGACGCCAGCCTGGTTCCTGCATCTGCAATTGTCGATTGCGGCAACCCCTGTCTGCCTGGAGGTTACGTTATAGCGCAAAAGCCCACTTTCACCTGCTCGACATCACGACCTGCTGTTAATGGAAAGCCCTCATTGATTTTCAAACAGATTCCGGAACGAAGGTTACGTAGCGAAAACGCATAATCGCCTCGACTTTCTTGGGAAATTTAATTGGTATTCTGAGGATCTTTGTGAGGAACCTTTTAAATACTGTTAGCACTGGCTATATCGGGTCCTGCATTGAAAGCAGCAAGTAATTTATTATTGCATACCAAGACAAAATATGTCGACAACCGATCAGAGATACACGTTCGATGAGAACGAGTATTACTATAACGTTTACAGCGGTACGAGCGACGATGGAGGCGGCCAGATATACTACTATCCCCACGATGTGCCTCTAGATCATTCCGCAGGCAGTTCAACAACCGAATCGATTCCTTATGGAGCAATGGCGGCGTATCACCCTCCCCCTCCCGACTTTGGATTCCCGCCCACACCGTCAGCAACGACACTCTACACCGACAGTAACGTGATCGCCCGAGGGATGAGGTCTCCCAAACGCTCACCTGAGATCCCTAGGCGGGTTAGCCAAGTCGAAGACCAACTCTGTAAGTTCCCGATCTTCTTTAGCTGCGTTGAAATTTGAGTGCCCAGTATTTGTTTGTCACCATGCAGATTTGCCTGTTTGGTAATGTTTCTCATGTGGGGCCCGTCTGATTCGTCGGGTTTCGCATTATTCCCCTGATCCGTCGCAGCCCTTCGGTTTTGGAAATGCGATCCGAAATTCAGCGGACACTTCGCAGGTGTCGTAGATGTGCATATAGCAAATGTGCCGTTATATGCCAAATTCTCAGCCATTTCTTTCATGCCGCTGTGGAGTCGGCTTAGGCTTGGATCCGTTAAATTGGAAGCCTGGTTATTCTTGTATCTGCTGGTGGCCTATCTTCTCCCCAATCCTCAGGATTAGAAGCACCTGAAGCTTCCCTTACACACATCGCGCGTCATGTCAGCGTGGAGTTAAGATAGAGCTCTCGCGATGCCTTTATCTCAACTTAGCATTAGCACCTGTCCACCTGCGCTTTCGATATCGTGGAGATGATCCGAGGCTGTAAAGTCGAGGTTGAGGCCTACCGCCCTTCAATTCCCATGGCCAAACCATGCATGTCCCAATACCAGGTGCACCTGTACCAGCTTCGATGTGGGTTCCTTTTTTCTTTCTTATTCTGATACGGGACTTTTATGACTGTTGTTATAAAAGTAGTATCATTCGAACATCATTTCCCCTGAAACTGTCCGACGGACACTGTCGTCATTATTCGTTCATTGTTCCTTGCTTTGCCCGGTTGTTCCTTGCTTTTCGCGTTCGGATTGAAGATGGTTCTCGGGAACATCTCAGCTGTGGATGTTGCATCTTTGTATGGCTTCCCTGACGACAACGCGCTGACGTTCTCCAACAATGCAGTCAATGTGGAGCAGATATTACAAGAGCTCGTCAAACGGAATGAAGCTATTAACGGGCCTCGCAAGAGCCGGAAGAGAAAGGCCTCGGTACGTTGTTCCTCGTATGCTGTTTCTGTTTAAAATAAATTAATCTGACTTGTTAATTCCCTTTTGATAATATAGGGAGATGACGAGTCTGAGGAGTTATTGAGCGATGAGCGAAAAGAACAATTTAAGGCCTACCTGCTGTCGCAAATGCAGGATCAGGCCAACAGTTCTGAGTCTGGTTCCAGCGAAGATGCAGACTCGCCGGAGGGAGACGATGGGCTGAACACTGCTGTTGTATTGGCAGACAGTCACTTCCAAGTCGCAGACCCTCCCGTTCTAAAGTCGCCCGTCGATTTCAAGGCTGGTGCGCCTTTCCAGGGATACGACGGTGTATCGGAATTCACAACATGCTTGCCACACTTCCCTCCAGATATCTTGGAGGAAATTCAGATGCCCCTCAGAGGGTTCAGTCCGACTACCCGTATCATTGCCCCTGCGAAGCCACCGAGTTTGAAGCAACCCGGCGACCACTATCTCCTACAGGCATATATTGCAGTTACTGCTCCACGATTACAATATACCTCGCCATCGTATATCAATCTATGGTCGAAATACATTCCTGCCATGGCGCAGGAGTCACCGGCACTTATGGAGGCCATGCTTGCATTTGCAGCTTTGCAGGTTGGGTTGAGGGACAACGATCAAAGATATCTTATGGTTGAAGCTCCGACACATTATCATCGAGCTCTTATGGCACATGGTAGAGCACTCGCAGAACATGAATCCATGACCTCATATGCACCTTTGGCGACAGCTATCTTGATGGGAATGTTTGAGTTGTGGTCGGGCGAGAATATGAAGATGGGTGTTCACATGTTGGGAGCTAGGGATATGATTGTTGCTAGAGGAAAGGAAGCACACATGACACCTGTGGGACGTGCTTTATATGCAGTATTTAGACGTCTTGATATTGGTACTTCATCTGTTACAGGAAATCCCTGCTTCTTGACACCGGTATGTTCTTCGAAATAGTATCTTCGCTAGAGCTGAACTAACATCTAGACAGGACTGGTGGATTATCGACCCCATGGCCAGACTTCCAATCGACCATGAAGCCCCAACGCTTCTTATCGCAGATGCCGCCCTTTCTAAGAGCACCATTATCAACTCGAGGTTAACATACGTCAAGAACTGGGCTATCAGAAAGCGAAGAGATTTGTGGATACAATCCAAAGGAAACGACACAGACCCCGTTTTCCTCGAGAAGAAGATCAAGCTCCAAGAGAGCATCTGCCGAAAGGTTGGCCGTCTGGAAAAAATGATGGACGATTGGGAAGCCGACCTCCCAGAGCGATTTGGGCCATCAGAGGAGAACGTATGGACAGGTCCCGACGGCGAGGACGATGATATCAACCGGACTGATATCCATGTTATCATCCCGAGAAAGTACCCACACTTTTCGATTGCTTTGGCAGATGCTTGGCATTATTGCTTGCGACTGCAGACCTATCGTGTCAAGTACCCAGATGTACCCGTCGCCGACCCGAAGATTGGAGGGTATGTCCACGGCGTGCTTCGTATCTTTGCGTCGTTGGGCTTTGAGTCGACTGCTTTCATGATGCCCATTTTGTTTTTCGCTGGTATGGAGCTCCGCCAGAAGCCTCATCAGGACTGGCTGGCGGCGGAAATGCAGAAGCATATTGAGCATGTAAGATTTATATAGTGGCCCCCCCTTACGAACTGTGGTTTGCTAACTTGGCTCATAGACTGGATTCCCTGGTTTCGTATTCGTTTTAGCTGGATGTCGGTTCGCCTGGATGAAGCTCCAAGGCCAGACAGCCGGCCGATTCACAAAAATCAAGGAAGGAGCAGCTGCAAGGTAAGCACTAACACTCCCGCCATTATAAAATACAGACACTAACATTACTTAAAGAATCGATGGTGTTTCTGAAAATCTTTGGAACGCCGAAGGTGTTCTTGGTACAATGGAGGCACTCTCCCTCTACGATTCCCCAGATATGGTCCGTCAACGCAAGAACTTCCAAGGAGACCTTGAGACCTCAACAGTTATTGGCGATGATCTTGAAGAAGAGGAGCCGCATACTAAGGAACCGTCATTGACGCCCCAACCGATGGGCGCACCTAGTCCCCCGTCGAGAAATACTAGCGACGCGAGTGAGCACCCAAATAAGAGGGTGAGATATAACAGTTTTGCGGCGGAAAGGAACCAGAGGTATTTAAGGGAATCGCCTGGATTGGAGGAGTCGTTGACAGAAGAACTTGATTAAGGTTACCGCCAGCCAAACCCCACGGATTGGTGTGGCTTTATGAGTTAGATTTTAATTTGGTGCGACTTGCTTTATTTACTGGGACAAAAAAAAAGGATTTGGCAGGTATAGCATTTGTATAATCTTATTGTATTATTCTTTGGTTATAAGAGTGGAAAGGTCGTTGGCAGAGTTAGGAGAAAGGTTGATGTATCCGGAGTAATATGAGAGCATCGAGCTGGAACTATCTTGAATTGCATGGAGGGCCCAAAAAAAATCACAATTGTCGGACGGCGTCATGTTTGGTGGAGAAATAAGTTTATATAGCCTAACAATATTATTCCTGATTTATTGCGCACCTGCTCTCAGTTAAATGAACTTAAAAGAGATCCTATATCTCGTCTTTTGCTGGCTTTCGCCTTGTAGGCCTTGTTGGCGTTCTTCCGCTTGAAAGGCACATTTGGGTTCTCTTCGTTCCCATTCTCAACCTCTGATAGCGGTCGTTTCTTCTCACTCTTAGCTTCGGAAACTTCCTCTATGCGGCGAGGCCCCACCTCTTTCCTGTAGAAATAGAACCAGCCATTTACTTTGTCAGGATTCGGGTTCGGGGATACATCTAGCATCACCCTTTTTTTACCGTCCGCCATCCTCTCCTTCATAATCACCCATTCGGCGACTTTATGCATTCTCTTAAAAGCTTCCGAGCCAGCCCAGGGTACGTTGGCTAGGGCGACTCCTGCCAGCTCCGAATCTTGCCGTAATATGGCCAAACAATCTGGACATGCAGAATCCCCACAGAACGACTCCCACCCACTATTACGTCCAATGCCAAGGTCCCTTCTCCTCAAGTATTCACATCGATATATTGGCGCTCCCATGTACCGATCGACAACCCTCAATTCTATTACTTGCAACCCTGGTAGGCCGTCTAAATTTGCCAGTATTTTGGCTTCACTTGCGACCACCGTATCCCATATATTAGCCAAACGTAGTACTCGCAGGCTCTCGAAACTAGACTTGTTTGTAACCCAGTTCTTGAAGACTCTGCCAAGAGAATTGCAACCGCTATTCGTGGGTGGGAATTCCAGTGTCAGGCACACTAGATTTCGGAGACCGTTGAGTTCCGTCAGTTCCCAGACGTCGAACCCACCCTTTATCGTAAGGTTTACGAGCCACGCTGCAGAATCCGAAGCAAGATAGGGAATGTAGTGCGGGATCCAAGGTGTACTCTCTGACATTGGTATTTTCAAATGTCGTGATGTCGGAATCTTCGTGCTCGGATTACACAGTTCCCGATTTCCGGGGTGAAAATCAGGTTCGTGCCCGTAGACCTCGCAGAAGTTCCGGAATATTGTGTACGAATCCGCAGTGGCGTGAACCACATCATCCCATATTATTTTACCGTAGTGCCATGGAAGGTGGATGAGCACATCCGGCGTCAGAGACTCGACATGTTGGAGAACAACCATGCGAGAGAGGTTGAAGAGTGTCTGTTCCTGCTTTTGAGGGTTTGTACGACGATATTTCGGGAACAGGGCCTGCCGTTCGGTGTAATTCGGTTTATCGAAAAGAGACAATGCAGCAGAAGGGGTCGTGAAGATTTGTTCGGTGAAGAGGTTGCCAGACTGGTCGTGATATTTGAGGACAGGGCCAGACTTGTTGGTAGTGGTTGAGTACAAGGCAGTGCCTGGGAGAGGTTTTGGGCGAAAACGGCCGCTGAAGATATTATTGAGAGCCATCGTATGGTTTCAGGCACCTAGGCGGCTAGTATAAGGTAGACACTCCGGGCTACACGGTTGATGAAGTGGTTGAAGCCAGATCAAGTCGCGCCCAGTCAGGGTACGTCGTAGGTACGCGTCGCGGGGTTCGTGGTCGCCGGCATGAATTATGAAATCGCGATAGATAGATAGCGTTAGCTAGCCGTGGCCAGATCGAGTCCGCCCGAGATAACCTCGAATGGGCTGGTGAAGTCCTTGTCGAGATGCTGTGGTGATGTTGGTTGGTTTAGGAGATGTGGGTTGAAGATTAGGTAGTGAGGTTGGTCAAAGCAGCTGACGAAGTCGGCTGTCTCAACGGAAGGCAATTGCATTAGACGGAACCTTTTAGAAGCATTGTTCTTCTAAACCATTATAAACCCCCACAGAGACCATTTCCCTTAAACCTCCATCTTCATCTTCATCATCTCAGTCGACTCCACATATTCTTCTCTCAGAACTATCTCGATACCAGTTCAGTCGATAATATCCCGAATCTTTCAACCAGCAACTTCGGCTCCAGTCGCATTTACAAGGTTGTGGGATCATCCTGCCCCGGTCCAAAAGCGCACGATTAGCACGGTTTAAGCTGCCCCACGTCGCAGCAACTACATACAATCCCACCATGCGACTCAGGATAAGAGCTCCAAACGGTGTTCATACCATTACTCTCGAAGATGTTGCGAATGTCGGCGACTTGAGGGATGCGATTCGCGAGAAGGCTTCGATAAAGGGCGGGATTGCTAGTACGTCTTACAAGTGTGGGAATATTGTCAATAGTAACGTAACTATCGACTGACATGGCTGTTCTATCTAGTTAAACATGGCTTCCCTCCTAAGCCTCTTGATCTCGACTCCTATCCCCGGAATATGCTCCTCATCGACCTCCCTGTTACCGTGAACGGTGAACAGCTGATAGTATCAGAAACAGAGCCGCCTCTGAGTACTGGGCCTAGCGTTGTGAAGACTTCAATTGGGCCAAGCAGTGGTCCTCTTAGCAACAGTCAAGGGACTCTACTGAATCAACATGAGCGAGATCTATCATTTCCAAGTGATCCTCCGAATCCCTTCAAGAACTGGTTCGGTCCCGGTGGCTCCTCATCGGGATCTAAAGCTTCCAAGTCTTTTAAGGGCCAAGAGCCGGTTGTGCAAGTAGATGGTATGCCTGGGTGGAGTTGTACTATGCGTGTTATGGAAGACGACAATTCGTGCATGTTCCGTGCCGTCAACTACGTCTGCGCCAGAGGGTTGGATATGATGTCGGAGCTGAGAGGGGTTGTGGCCTCGGTGATCCAGGCGGATGGTGATCTACCAGAGACAGAGCAAAGATTCACCCATGTTGTTTTGGGTGAGAATAAAAGGAATTAGCTATTGCTTTGTATATCATTTGCTGACCCGGTACCCATTCCTAGGAACATCGAGAGACAAGTACTGTGAGAAGATAGCCGATCCTAATATCTGGGGAGGCTACATCGATCTTACGATCCTTTCAGAATACTTCGCTACAACGGTAGGTCCCGAGATAAGGTCTTTGAGCATATGAATATCTAGAGGGCTAACCCTTTTCGCAGATTTACTCGATATCTGTGGACGACGGAAGCGTGGTAACCTACAATGAAGGGCAGCCAACCTTTGCTATTGTGATCTACTCTGGCATTCATTATGATTGTGTGGCTCTCACCCAGGCTTCTAACGACCCTGATAACGATAGTACGCATGCTTCTGTTCCGGGAAATGCTTGAGATATAAACTGACTTGTGGGAAATATAGCGACCGTCTTCGAGAAATCCAACACAACCATGATTCTGGGAGCAGCGGAGAAGCTATGCCGTATCTTAAAGAGCCGCAACTATGCTACAAATCTGAGCAAGTTCAGCATCAAGTGTGAGGACTGTGGGACCCTATTGACGGGGACAAAACAAGCTCAAGAGCATTGTGCTACGACTGGGCATTGGAATTTCGTAGAGTATAGTTCTACGTGACTACATGTGGGAACGGTATTAAACACTCTTCGTCGTTATCTTCGTTTGGATTCCTTCTTTTCTTAGCATGCGGGACTCTACTCTTTGTAACCTGATCGCAAGCCTTTTCTTTCAAAGCATCCATGTTACAGCGACGCCTCTTGTTCCTTAGTTTAACCAGCAGTCTCTTACCAGCCTATTTCTGTGTTGTTTGGTAGCTTCGACACAACTTCCAACAGCGAATGCTATAGCTCTGATACCGAGCGTTTTCAATAAACAATCCCACATTCCCGATACACACATTCCTGAATGGAACTTGTCTTGCCATCTCAGCGCATACGGATAGATACCTGTGCATAGTGCGAAATGTCAGCATCAGCTCCACAGTCCAATTCTAGGCCCTCATCTCGGGGCCGTGAAGCCCATCGACCAACCACACCTCTGCGCGAGTCCTCACGTTCACGCGACTCCGTAAATCGCTTTCGCGGTTCCCACGATACCTTTGCACCAATCGAAAGCATAACACCCTTCTTCGCAGAGCTCGAAGATGGCCTCAATATCCTCCACGATAACCTGCTTCAACTGCAGCAGATCCACGAGAATATCAACAAGTTCAACGAGAGCTTCAGTGCTATGATGTATGGGATGGAGATGAATGCCTTTTGTGTCGATTTCCCGGAGGCGCCGTTGCCACAATCATTTAAAAGAGAGGAAGAGGCGGCGAGGGAAGCTGGTGGGTGCTTCGTATGAAACGTTTGGAGAAGTTTGAACGGTTGCTAACTAGGTTACGAATTAGAACGACTAGCTGCCCTGCAGCCAGCTCCCAGAACGGACCACGATGCAGAGACGACGTTTATGTATGACCACGCCTTTCCCTTTCTTTCTTCCTTTCTCTCTCTCACTCTCTCTCTTTTTTTTAACAATTTATTGAATTTTATGGTGGATATGGCTAACTAATAATATAGGACTAACGATACTTTCGTGGATCAGCCCGTCACGCCCACTGCATCAAGGGACCCGAAGACGCCGAACCGTAGAGGTAGAGGGAATATACCAGGTACTACACGCGGTGGAGGGAGGGGTGGGACAAGTAGTGGCACAGGGAGGGGTAGTAGAGGCAGTGGCATAGCGAGGGGAGGTTCGAGGGGCTCCCGATATGGCACGAGATAAACGTGGAAGGACGAGATTGAGGCCATAACTGCCTGGCGTGGGATAAACATTCGAATCTGCCTCTTTCTAGAAATCCTGTGCGACCACGACAAACGAACCTCTCTACACCAACCTTCTGTCTCCTTTGGTTCTTCAGCGTTTACATTTTTGCATTGTGATATACCCCCAATGAAGTACTTTGACGACCTAGCCAGTGTCCGGCATTGGCAACCAGATAGCTCGAGAGAGGGAGAAGCATCTGATATTGCGAATGTACCACTTCAAGAGCGCCAGCTGTTAGAGGAGCGGGACCCATTCAAGTTGTTAGTGTGTCATGATTTTAAGGTAGGTAAATGTCTGCCCTTCTGGGGTGTAGAAGCAGTACTAAAGTGGCATTTTAGGGAGCATATCTTCCCTACGAAGACAGCCAGGGGATTTTCTCTGAAGAGCCCGTGTATACACTCGAGTACCTTCACCTCGTCTCCACTTTTGTCTACTTCTCCCACCACCGGATTACCATGTATGTACCCCTCAGAAAAGGCAACAAGACAACACAGGCTCGAAAAGATTCTAATAGAAATTGATTCTAGACCCCCTGCATCATGGATAAACGTCATGCATAAGAATGGCGTTCGGATCTTGGGGACTTTTATTGTCGAGCCTGGAAATACAACTGGATTCGACGACTTGCTGGAGCGGGATGCCAATGGAACCTTTGTGTTTGTGGAAAAGCTGGCAGGTTTAGCGGAGTACTATGGCTTCGATGGGTGGTTGTTGAACTTCGAGGCACATTTTCCGGACACAACTTTCAATCTGCAGACTACGCTGAAGTTCATTGAGGATCTGAGGAAAGAATCCGATAGACGGGTGAAAGGGAGCGAGATCGTTTGGTTGGTTCTCCTTCATAAATTTACTCAATTAAAAGTAGCCATGGTTACTAATCTGAACGCCTGCAAGGTACGACTCTCTGACAATCTACAACCGGGTAGCATACGTCAATGGACTGTCGCCAGTGAACGCGCCTTTTTTTGATGTCTCTTCAGGGTTGTTCACGAATTATCGGTGGAAACCAATGACGCAACTACTGACTACTGCAGCTTTATCAAAAGTCATGCACAGGAACCACGACGTATATATGGGCATTGATGTCTTTGGTCGAGGTACCTTCGGCGACGGCGGCTGGGGTACTGGCACTGCGCTCTCGGTAATTCGTCCTGCAGGGCTCTCAGCGGCAGTGTTCGCACCCGGATGGGTATTTGAGCATTTCGACGGTCAGAATTTCGAAGCCAGAAATCGGAAGTTCTGGATTAATGGCGTAGCGACCGATCCGGGACTTATTTGCAGACCGGTGGCTGAATTTGCACCGGTTTGGGAAGCTGGAACCGAGGACTTCTTTTATACCAATTTTAATAGAGGCTATGGAAGGAAGTGGTTCCAGGGTGGGAGGGAGATATCCGCAAGGCCTTGGGCACACATCGGTGTCCAGGGCGTTTTGCCATCGTTTTATCCTGGGGATACGGACCGCCTGGTTTGGAAACTTGATCATGAGATTGCTTATGATGGGGGACACTCACTTCAGGTTATTCACAAGGCGGCAGCGGGTATAGATTCGAAGCTGTCTTCGTGCAAGCTGTACCAACTCAACATGAAGTACAAACAGGATCTACGGTTCTCGTTTTCATACATCTTGGAGGCAGCACAGAAGGGTAGAGTGGCAGTCTATTTCGTTTTAAAGAGGTTTAACGGCGTTACAGAACGGCATGAAGTTGGGCTACCAGTACAAGAGAGCTGGGGCACTAAAACTATAAGCCTAGATGTGGGCAAAACAGACGAAGAGATCTTTGGGACTAAAGTTATAGAACTGGGAATTGCTTATATACGTGGCGATGCGGAAGTTACAGAGACGGCGGAGGCAACCATACTCAGGCTGGGACATATATGCCTGTCTGGTTATCCTGAGCAAAAGCTTCCAGGTATTAGCAAGATCACATCGGCTCTTTCAACAAGCGGAAAACGATGGTTACGTTGGGCATTAGACTACGCAGGGTTTTCGCCCGAAGAGGGCTCACAGCCGGGGATTAAGAGTAGAGTAACCGGAGAATTTGCGTATTTCGTGGTGTACAAGGGGCTTGGTGAATTTTTGGGAATTTCGCACTGTTTGGACTTTACTGCTAGTGTGGACACTGGTAGTGATGGTGGCATTTACCGAGTTGATGGAGTCTCCTTTGATGGGAGAGTGGTAAAGGGGGCGTGGTTTTGATTACACTTTGACATAAAAGCGCACCAGCTACCTAGATACAAGTATTGCTATCACATTTATGTGTATATGAATGATACACCTTCACATTAACTATCTGATACTCTCGTTCTCAGTCCACCAATGTGTCGACTCTTTAGTTTGGAAGCTCAGGATCCACGGGATACCATTTGTCCCACATCATGCCCGGGTCATATTTCCTCTTCAATTCCTTCATCTTTCCAAGGTTTGGGCCGAATACCGAGACCAACTTCTCGTCTCCATCGGTAACCAGGGCATACAAAGTGGTTGCACCGACGTGGGCACCGACTTCTGCAATTCCCTTCTGCTGGTTGTCCTCCTTAATCCAAGCGCGGACTTGTGACATAAAGTCCTTAGCAACTTGCATCATTTCTTTGTCCAGTTCCTCGTTATCCCAAATTAAATCAATACCGATCAAGCAACCCACTCGCCTATTGGCGTACGCAGTAGCATCGAGAGGGATGGATGCGATCTTAGAGTAGTCTCGAAGGTCAAAGAGAAGCTTCGAGACGGATAGATTTTCCGGGTGAGTTGCGACTATCTCCTTGAACTTTTCAACCGTCTTTTTCAGAATATCGACGGAAAGAGGATAGCTGATTTGAGTGGATGTTCCGACGAGTCTGTTAAATTGTGGTGGGAACATCGTTTCGAACTGTTTCCAATCTGTGGTGAGAGTGTGAGGCTTCATTTCAGCCCCGCTTCCGGGGTAAATAGGACCCAGGTCGAGGAGTGGCTGAATAAACTTCTTGCCTTCTTCTTCTGGGCCGTCGTACCAGATGAGAAAACCGGGGATGGCATTCCCTCCCATTATCGCCAGGAATCCGTTAACGGCGAGCTTACCGTTAGATTTCATGACGTAATCCTGGTTCATTACGTTCATGAGCTCTAAGTAAGCATCGAGTTTGTCAGGAGAGAACATGAAAAACCCACTATATATATGATATTAAAATTTTAGCTAAATGCATTGGAGTAGTTACTCAAGGGCCATACGTACGAATAAACTTGGGGGTCTGCCTTGTGCAGCTTGTATGTGAACTCAGTTACAAGACCAAAATTGCTTCCTCCACCACGGATACCCCAGAAGAGGTCCTGATTTTCCTCGTCAGAGGCAACCACGATCCTCCCGTCAGCTAATGCGACTCGGGCAGCAAGAAGGTTATCTGCGACGAGCCCATATTGAGCTGACAGATTTCCGATACCGCCTCCAGTAGTAATACCACCACAGCCTGTGGCATTCACTGCACCCATAACGGGGCGAAGTCCTACAGCTTCGGAAGCGGCTTCAACATCACCAGCGATACAGCCACCCTGTGCGACTGCAATCATTTTATCCACATCAACGCTGACTTTGCGAAGATTCCTCATATCGATGACCAATCCATACCCGGAACTGGGGCCGGAGTAGGTATGTCTCCCTGAGGAAATCGCCACATCGAGGTTATGCTCTGCAACAAACTTGACAGTGGTAGAAACGTCTTCTTCGGTCTCCGGAAGGACAATAATATTGGCCTCTTTGATGTGCATCCGGTTCCATCGTTCAAGAAGAGGACGGTATTCTTCTTCGGGGGACTGGCCTTTTACTACCACTTTGCCTTTGACACTGCTGCGTAGTGCATCTAAGGCCTCTGAAGGTAGGTTGGAACCGTCGACTCTTTTAGGGCGATTCATTTCGAATTTCGCGTTGATATTCTAAATACAACAATTGCTTCCTAATCTCGTCAGGTCAAAAGTTTATACAAAATTAATAGGATTCTCGTCGTTAGGTATGGATTGTTGCATTTGCTGGCGAAAGAAAAAATGATCTTCTTAGAGGCGATTGTCAGGGCTTTATAACTTTATCACATTCCTGAAGCTCTCGAGCTGTTGCACTATGATATCACCTAAACTCCACCCAAATTTGCTAAAAGACCCTTCCGCATTGGAAAATCAACCAAATGCAGTTACTGGCCTGTCAGCCTCCCCCAATGTCTTGCCGCGAGCCATCCCCGCAGTAAGCATGTTTTGGCCGGCTTGGTCTTGATTTGGCATTTTCGACGGCACATTCTTGAGACACATGCAGCTAGGTAGCTATCGCTAGTCAGCAAGCAACCTTCATAGCTCCACAATAGCAGCTAGCAGGATAAGCGTAAACCAACAATTGGGATGCATGGAGCTTTCCATTGACCTCGTATATGTGCAAACTAAGTTCAAGAAATTTCAAAGCAACTGTCAGATAGCCTCGTGTTAGATATTGATTCATGTACTGCCCAAAAATCAAGGTGTTGGAAAAACTCGGTAGTTCTTTACCTTGATGTCACACAACATAAGCTTAAAATGGTCCGTCTTTTTTTCTGCAGGGCTGGACTAGACTATAATGGCCCTGCTATAGCTAAGGGACGCGGGGGAGCCGGGGTCATGGTAGAGTAGCTTACGTAGCTTCGATGCACCAATGTCAGTCTGGAGTGTATTTCCCGAGAACACGCCGCGCATTCGGGTACGTCAAGTGCTGACAATTTTTAGCCTCCGCAAATACCCAACTGGGATATTTATTCCACAACGTTGGGGACCTCTGAGCATTAATAATCGTTTTCCTTCCGGCTTCCACGCCGTTCAATTAGCATTCGACGAATCGGCATGTGGGCGTATAATCGGACCTGGTTCTAAAGGATTCTTTTAATTATTAAGCTAAGTACGAGGCTGATACTCCCCTCTTGGAATTGAGGCTGTATACATGTAGCAGCTGACGACGTTCCTCGAGGATTACATAACCAAAACCCTTTTGGACCGAGACGGGCACACGTACATGCGATCGCGCAAATTTACAGAGCAAATGCAGATTCAATTGACGTGCCTAAGCTACCCGGCTTCATTCATTCATTTAATTAATTTAACCTAATTGGTTATATTTATCCCGATATCGAGATATCCGTACCAAACGGAAGGTACTACTAACTTGTGTAAGGCTAGGAGTATCACGACAGCGATACGACCGTATACGGGTAGGTATTCTTAGGGAAAGCCGCTGCCATTCAAAACCAAGAGCTATTCTTTTCGAAGCGAGGGATTCGTAATAGTGTTTCTGCTACTACAACTCGTTTCTTAATTAATCCCACGATTTCTGTCAAGAGCATAACATTGCCCGGCGTTCTGGCCTCGCCCATATCTCCCTAAATGTACCTCTCGATCCATTTCCACTGGAATGCTTCAGGGCATTCACCAAAATCGAATACGTAGCAGGAATCTGGAAATCTCCTTTTGACCTCATCTTTTGACACAACTTTTACTGTTGGCCGGACACTGCAACTCCCGGCCTCCTTTTTTTTGTTCAACGTTGCGCACCGTTCTATAGTGAGGAATATCGTCTCCAATTGAATCGAAGGATCATTTGAGCCTGGGATAACGGCAACAACCTCTAAGCAACGCTCCGAATCCTCCGACAACGGAATTTGTTTTTGGACGTATGCTTCCACAAGCTCACTATAAGCTTTCTCCCGCTCGTCTTCAGATGAGAAGTCTTCGGACCCAGTGTCCTCGATGTATATGTATCTAACTTTTGGCGGGAGAGTGAGATTTTCCTACACGGTGATTGAGATAAGTATATGAGAAGGTTAACTAGGTTTTGGAGTAAGTGATGCCATGACTAGGTCGCCCGGCCGGCTTTCCTATTATGGATTGAAAACTTACAAAGCCACCCTTGATTAGACTAACTGATAGCCGTAGCTCCTCTAACCTGGTGAATTTGGTAGAGCTCATCGCGTCCGCTCCCCGAGAATGATCCTTGTGCGCCAACAGAGTGTTCAGAATAAGCAGATTGGTTGGATCTCTGCGATGGAAGAAGGACAGATGTCTGAGACTTTGTTCATGACGTTCAAGACAGGTATAGTCAAATTGTCTCGGGTCTGGGGAAGACATCATGATATTCAACGCAGTTAATGGCGTTGGGAGCAGTCGAAGGACCCCCTCGATGTTAGTTACATGCGTTATGGAACCAATGAACTGTAGGTATCTCAAATTGGCGAACTTACTGGCGAGGTCGTTGAGTATCTCGCCAGCATTGCGACAGACGATTAGGCTTATGATCTCTAACGTATCTGGCTGCAGAAACTCCGGGTTCTTGTAAATCTGTGAGGGACGCTCGTCCTGAAACGTTCGCAGCTGTAGAACTCTGAGGTTCATCCGCTTCGGCCAATCTGATTTGCGAATAGGGAAATACCCATGAGTTTTGCTACGGATTATCTGCCATATATAATCCGCAAAGTGCGACATTCTCGTGGAATCGGTATTAGTATTATTACTCATCAGATTCCTTCGCAAGTGGTTTCCGTCTTCGAATTCGTAGTGGCAAAAGTCGGCCCTTAAACAGCGCAATGACTCGGAGTTGGCGTTGACTACTTCCCAGATGGCCGAGAAATCCATATCACTAATGTCCAGAACCCGGATCGGCCATTGAACTCCAAAAGCTAGACTTTTGAGACATCTAAGCCTTAGAACCGCTTCTTGAAAATCGGGTCTTCTGATCAGGCTCCTCGTAATAGGGATAGAGAGTTCCGTAATATCGGGAAATCGTTTGATCAAATCGACGATAGACTTGTTATTCGAAGAAAAGACGGAGGGAGACAAAATCCTATTTAAGACCAAGGGATTTAGCACCAATCCCTGCAGCTAACAACCCACGCAATAATGCTATCCTTACCTAAGAGCGGTGAGGTTCGTGAAGCGGGAGGTATTGTCTGTAGAAAATAGCTTCACCAAATTTCTTGGTCCTTTGGCTTCTCTCTGGCATTTTCGGCATTTTCGACGGCGAGGATTCGGACATATGAATTTGAGACCCCTGATTAGACCCTCATGCTGGACAATATCGTTGAAGAAATCATTCCCTGTCAATAGTTTTTGGTGTCCACCCCAACATCTAGAATCTAAAACCAAGTTCTCATATAAATAATACTCTGTCGCAATTTTATATAGGAACGAGCAGGTCAGGCGGGTATTGGGGAGCGCATGTCTGTGGACCTAGTGATACCGTGATAAAATACTATATTAGTTCGCGCCACAGCTTATGGCTTCCACCTGGAGGTCATATACGTAGGTTCCTCTTACATAGCTGACAATTATCCTGACGAGCTCAGTCGGAAGATCTAGAAGGCTGTCGGGGGCTGACATGATGTATAGAGTGCGAGCCGCTTGATACCTATGATGGTACCCCGGATTTCCGAGCGGGAATATGAAAAGCGAGGAAGCTACATACTACCGGGTCTTTATAACATGGCCCCACCCTACGTAAAGTAAACCCAAGAAAACATATTGTATTCTAATCGCACAATAATGAACTACTTAATATGATTAATAATTATGAAATAATATGGCTGACAACACAGAAAATACCACGTTGCGGTCCAGTCGCAAGTCGGGCAAGGGTTGAGGTTATTTTACGAACCTAGGTCCAGCGGAAGTATATTTTTTCCTCGATCGATCGTTAGATGAGGTAAGGTCTCAACATATATATCTACATTGCATCGAACCCGTACCAAGTTTTTCTATACATAATCTTTAAGAGACCTGGCAATAATAACGATATGGCACATTGTCTCAGTGAATATATAGCTATCCGGATCTGTGGAATCTATCTCATTATCTAATAACAACTTTGCAGCTAATCCTCCTTCCCTATGTTTCTAATTCTATGCTCCTTGAGTTTCCTAAGGCCTTCGTTTATTTCAGACACTATGCCCTAAATTGCCTGGCTCGGGTGCGGAGAACTAGTGCCAAAGCTTCTGGAGTGCCTGTATCATCTCTTACTACCCCTCGCTTTGCTGCCCCGGGTTGGATGGTTATGGTGTGGCCACCAGACCCGGTTACATTGGAGATGAGATGGATATCCGATGGAATAACTAGGGGTGCGCCAGGGCTGAGAAGATCCACGACCCAAGCACCATGAGCACTCCAAGTAGCACCGTCGTTCGTTGCCCACATCATCAAGTTTGTTGTTCCGTAAGGAGCACTCAGTTTGAACCAAATTGAATTGTCATTTTTTTGTGCGCTGTAGATCTGCGAGCTATATGGGCCAACAGAAGCTGGGGAGTTCGCAGGGAAGTTCTTGGGAGTGAGAAACTGGGGTTGAATGATCGCCGTGAAAGTGAACGAGCTGTTGTTGACAAGGGTGATATCAACTATATAGCCAGCAACGTTAGCATCTCTCATCCCTGACAAGACATACCAGGTGTGGCGGGCGAGAGGAGTACTTACAAGGTGGACTGGCCATTTTGCTTGTTGTTAATCTTGCGACTTTGGAAGAGATCCGACGGTATGGATCAAAGTGCTTAGAATACCTAGGTTCCTTTGCAATGGCTAATTCTTAGGTTTATTTGCGAGATGGATATTTGATTGCTCGCTGAAGGTGCCCAGAGGCCCCTTTTATAGGAAAAATATAGTGAAAACCAGACCCATGCTCTTAGTTCGGGTTAAACACGGTCTGACTCGATATTTCCTAGAGTAGACCGCAAGTTGAAGAATCGCGCACCAGCCGCGCCCTTATTCCCAACATCCCATAAAATATAGTATATTATAGCATCGTACTGGTCGCTACGGTTAAGTAGAGAGTTCGGCAGTTGTACGTACGAAACAAGATCCCTGGCCTGGACTTACGTTCACCGCTAGCTACTTAGGTATCCTCAGGGCCACTGCCTGGTTTCTAATTGACCGGAACCGAGTTCATGGGCATGTCGTTATGGTGGTCTTACGAATTGATCGTAATATGTGAACTGTGACCCGACCTGCAGAATATAGTTCTCTAGCGGTGATGGGTACCCAAATATTACCGCACGAGCACCATAAAGTGTAGCGTCCCTGGTCTCGGGGATACGCGCCCGAACCCGAGCGGACTCAACCCCAGGCCTTGCATGTCACCTTTAAGAATCCAAGCTTCCTTATCCCTTTTCGACGATGCAAGCAGATATACGGTTTACTATCTTGCTAGGTAACCCCTTCTTCTTCGTACCCCTACTTATACATCGATTCCGCCTAAGCCTGGCCAGGATACGCGTTCTTGCTTCACCTGACTGCGAACTAGGGCCCTTGTACATGTTCCGACAGGGCTAGTTGTTGTATTTTATGTGTTGCTCAGGTCGGCCGGTGTATCCTTTTAGCTTGAATTGGCCTAACGGACTAGCGCTGGCCATATCTTGATATGGTCTTGTAGTATACGACGCTTTCCTACGTATACCCCACTTTCCAGACTCTACTCGCGCTCAATATCGGTCCAGAAATCATAAAGATATCGCCAGGAATTAGTTAGGGCTAAAATACATATTAGTACAAGCAGTTGTAATACAGGTTCACTCCAAGACCAGACTGGACCATTGATAGCTATTCACAAATTCACAACTAGAACTCATTAATGCGAGTATATACAAAAGCTAGCGTTCTATAGAGCGTGTTTGCAATCGTGCGGGTTTAAACTTTCAGAAAAATCTCCACAGACAAGCCAAGCATAAAAGAACCAGAAATATTAGACTTCAGATGCATAAGGAATTTAGCCATCGAGCCAGAAAAATGCGACACTAGCTTGCTCAAGACACTCTCGACTCGCCATAATCACCAAGCATTGGCCAACATTAGCTGGGGCGAACATAAAAGAGTTTTTTGGTCCACCGACAGAATCGGCATTTACAGTAGCTACATGGAAGATATAGTTGTTAGCCACGAAAGATAGTTCAACAATTAGAAGTTGGTATGGTGCTGTAGTCGTAACTTACCACAATTCCAGATAGGGTCCTTCGTGTTCCCCTTAAAGAATCCTCTTTTTTCCAAAAGACTTGACCCTTCATGACGCTTGCTCTTTTTTCCCAGCTCTACAGCTTGACCATTGGTCGCACAACCAACATAGTAGGCAATACTCTTGTAATCGTTATCACCCTCGTAAAAACGGCGGATAGTGAAATCTCCCTTTTTATACAATGCAACTTCCTTGCCGAGTTCGGGGTCTTGGTATACAAGGGTTTCTTGCTTTAAGTTGCAGTCATAAATCTTTCGCACAGTTTGTTTGAGGACTTTGTCGTAATATACGCCGACGGTAGGGGATATACACTTTTTGGGTGTTAGATTTGTCAAGATGCTTTTCGTCGAGCTCTTGACAGAGCATGAGCTTTTGAAGGATGCCGAATTCCCCGTCTCCGATGTTTCCGCTTTGAAGCTCACGATCCCACCCTTGCCTTTACATGTTGATTTTTTGGTCTTATCAACTAGTCCAGCAACTTGGCTAAGTGATACGTGGCCGGCTGTGTTCCCGAGAGTTGGAGATCCAGAATATTTGCTAGGTTCTTGGGCAGTTGACGTTTCCTTTTTACCACCGATGCTGATGCTTATTCTGGAAGATGATGATACGCTTGTTTTGCTCGAGTAGACTAGTTTTGGAATCCGTTTGAATATCGAATGAGCGCCTGAATTTACAAGTTAGAGTTATTATCATACGATAGTATAGTCATAGAAGGTGAGAACTGAAATGCATACCATCGATCAAGCTTCTTGTAGAATGAGAAGACGAGCCATGACTTTTTCTCTCGTGCCAATTTATTAAGAGTGCATTGGATGGTGTAAGGTTTAAAAGAAGAAGGGATATAGAAAAGAGAGTGATGATGTGAATTCGGGCCATGGCGATAGAAGACAACTGTAGCTCTGGACTTCTATACAACCTGCTCGACGCTAAGTCAGGTTACCCTCGAAGCCGTCAAGGCTTTGAACAGGCTGCGGAATATCGAAGACAAAGTGAAGGTAATGAGTGAATATGCTAGTTGGTATCTTTTTGGCAGAAAAGACCATGCATGTATGCTTATGCCTGATAAGTATTTGGTCGTCGCAGATCAACTGCTGAACCTCCAACTCTTATAAGAAAGGAGTATAGATTGTATGTATCTCCTCTGGGGCTTCTTGATACGGATTCGGTTCTTGAAATTAGTTCAATGAGTAGTGCGCAACTGTAGCCGTATATAGGGAAACGAATAAGGCTTTGGATTTAACCTCCGCTGCCCTGAACTGCGCAATCACCCGCCTTCATGAATCATGTGCAGGGGCGGGATGGCATGTGGACATCTGTAGGAGACGTCGGATCTTTGGCTTGTCATTACCATAATGTCCCACCTGGAAATATTACCCGACTGGCTGTGTTCGAGAATCCTTCTACTCAAACTAACATGTTTCATTGATATCCATTATCAGAAGCCCGATGTTGGAAGCGACGAGGACCCCACATTGGCGGGTAGAAAAATATAGCCCAAGCGGGGCACAGCACTCACTTCAGATTTCATGCATGCAGGCTTTATTACTGGCCGTGTTTCCATTTCCAAGATATTCTAGGGCTTCTTTGAGCTGTGTCTTGCAATTGATTGGACCACACAGCAGGGCGGTCTCTGGTTATGAGAACCAGGCAGTCTAGAAAGTTGTGTGTGTGTTGTTTTATGGTTGACCCCACGGCCCCACTACCGTCGATTTCTCTTTTGGGTGACTCGATTGAGCCTAGAAGAAGTATTATCTCACAGTTGATACCAAATCGACATTCCTCAAACTGGTTGCTAATACCCTGAACAGGGCTGCATTACTAGCGTACGATCTTATTCTCGCGACAACCATTGAAGGAATCACGATGCTCCTGGACTCCGTGCAGCTGCAGGAACCATTTCGAAACTCCGATCGTAACTTTATGTCGACTTGGAAATATCCTAGGGACTTTGCAATATGATAATGCATAGTGGCTGCGCTGTAAAACCACGACAATCTGCAGATTCCAACCCGCAGTCAACGGTTGGCACTCCAGATTGCCTTGTTCACTCATCTAATCTCGATACAGCGCGACTGTAAGAGCTAGCTTATGAGTCGGACTTCCAGGATAATGTAAGGCAGAGTTGAACACCAGCGTTACATATCTCCAGGCTGTATGCAGCTGGTGTAATATGCGTATGTGAAGCCAAGGATCCGAAGGCGAGAGTTACTTAATAATCTAGAACTCACCATTAATTACATGTATCACATTAACACGAGGTTTAAAAGAACGATTGATTGATTGACAAATTAAACGCTCTATAAAACATATAGGTTAATTGATCATTGACATCACGATCCCAGGGCTCACGAACTAGAACGATATTCGCTAATGTTACGCCATTGCGCATCGTCCTAGCTCCGTATTGTTAGATGCATCGATGAAGATGCCGGTGGCCTATCTTTGATTTATCTTCCGATGTATACGTAACACCGCTTTGGAGTCGGCCCATATGTCTCCATTGGTTAACCTGCTTTAGAAACGTTAGGCTTGGGGACGGTACATGGTGGCGACAAGTACGTTTGGCGTGCCAGGGGTTAGAAACCCGGCCGCAAAGCGAACCGTCTGTTTTGAACCTGGAAATCGTCGAGGTGTTTGCCGCTGCTATTTTACTTCCTATTCGAGAACGCAATGAGACCCGAGCTTCGTCGAAAGTCCTCAAACCTTGACCTTGTACGAAATATGTCGTTTGTTGTCCGGGATTTAATTCAGGAACCGGAAGATCCCTGGACCAAGACAGCCTAATCTTTCAACATCTTACTCCCGACAAAATGGATCCTGTCTGCAGATTCCGGAATTCCATCCAACTCCCTCTTTGACCACATACGAATTACGGAGTTAAAACCAAGTACTTTGCGCAGCTTTTTACTACAGTGCCGGACACCTATACGAGATTATATCGATTATCAAACACAGTCGAATATATGCAACTAATGCAATCACGGCACGGGACATCGATACATCTACATATTTATCCACGTAGAGCGAACAGGTAGGATTTCAATGGGTTGTAAAAAGTTATGTTTCAAGTGGAAAACAAAACTCTTGCAGCAGCCATTAACACCCCTTCATGTAGCTTTTGAAACAGTCGGTCGATTGATTAGCATCTTATCACACTGATAGTGGACCTGGGGATGCAGACAGACGAGCTGCGCGTTGTCTCAAAAATGCACGCCGTCTCTCGCCAACTTCTCGAAAGGGTAAGATATCCCAAAGCGTGAGTGGCTGGTAGAACCGTCGTCTGCATTCGATCATATGAATGAGATGGTGTAGCGAAAAGCAAACCTACGACCTATCAAATCTCAAACTAGTTCGTGCGGCGCCCGCCTCCATTCGCTTGCTTAGCAGCAATATTTCGACATGGTTTTCTCATGCATACAACGTGCATGACTTTTACTATATAAAATCACACATGTATCCGCAAAGTATCGCAACATGTACGTGTGATTCTGTCGATAGTCCAACCGTTCCCAAGCTCGTAGATCGAGTTCCTGCGCAGGAAGCCACCTATTCAAACTTAAACTATCTTTAAAGGTCTAGCTTTATAAATTCAAACTTGTGCTTTACAGCTGATTTCGTTTCTCCGCTCTTCTAAACTTACAAAACATTTATCGATATATCTTTCTCCAATTCGGGAGTATTCAAAATGGCAGCGACAGAGATAAGCATGGACGAACGGAACCTGATCATCGAGGTCGTCCTTGATACACAGTGGCTATTCGAGGGTTTCCAGAAGACGAAAGGCAGTGAGTTGGTTGGACGAATTGCACGTTTCTTCCAATCGAATCCAAATTGGAACGCTACTGGATACAACCAAAAGATGGCGCAACTTGCTGGTACTTCTATCAGTAATGTGAATCTCCTCGAAATGTACTGGGGTAACTGGGGGAGATATTCGAAGTATGCCCAGTTTGCAAACGAGGCAATTCCGTCTCTCGGTCATCCTACGCAAAGTCGAGTATTTCTACCAGTATATATCATTCTCTCGCTACTCACTCTGGGAGTCATTGTAGCGAGGATGTATTCTCGGATAACAATCACTGGGTTTGTGAGATCATATGATTATGTTCTGTTGGGCGGATTTGTCATGACATTGGCGTTCGGGATGCAAAACGCGATCAGTAAGTGACTCTATGTTCGGCTTATATCGTTGCGGCCGTAAAAGAAGGGAAAGAAACACTCTAACATAATTAATTTCCATTAGTCTTATCCACGAATAGTATGTTGAAAGCATCGGAGTCTACGTACTTTCTATGAAACACAGCTAATACGACATGATGTTTAGCATACTACAGGGGAGTCTGGGATAAAAACTGGCTTGACTTTCAGGTCGAACAAGACTCTAGTTTATCGGCATCCATACTCTATCCTCTCACAGTGGTGCTTATAAAATTCTCTTTGCTACTATTCTATTACAACCTCTCGGTGTGGCATCCACTAAGATGGGCGACCATTGTAACTGGTTTCTTTGTGGTTTCAAATGCACTTGCTACAATCTTTGGATGGGCCTTCCAGTGCAATCCTACCCTACCATGGAAGCATCATAACTACATGAACCCCGAAGGTGTTTGCCCGGTGGATACTTGGAAACTGGAGGTTGCTACTGGTTCCGTCAACATCATCACCGATGTTATCATCTGGCAAGTAACTACCCTATGTTAATATGTTCCCGCTATAACGGCCTCGTACGTCGATAGCAATCTAGCTAACACGATTTAAATTCAGGATTATACCGATCCCAATGATCTGGAAGATGCAACTTAGCCTGAAGGAACGCATTATTTCGATCTTCACGCTTGGCGTCGGTGCCCTCGCATGTATTGCTTGTGCTATTAGAGTTTGGCTCATCAATATGGCGTGGTATGGCTCTGGAGATGAGAGTAATGCCTCCATAATTTGCATTTGGACCATGTAGGTGGCCGGTTTCCCTGGAAAGATAAAACCCTACAACGACAATGATAAATGCTGACAAGGATATATAGTACCGAACTGTATCTCGCCCAGATATGCGCATCTATTCCTGCCATCCGTGCCTTAGTGCTTAGCAAGGCGCCACAGCTCTTAGGAACTGAATCTGGAGAGCGTAAGGAAAACATTTATGATCAATACAACCACTATGATCAATTTCCAGATTTTGCGAGCCAGTCAAGTTTGGAAAAGTCTTCCCCAGAAGTGTCAGTCGTGGAGCATGAGCACTATGAAGAGCGTGTGGACAACCGTGTTTAATTTAAGTATCTGGCAATGTGTTTTGTGTTTGTATTTACAGGAAAGCCGGCGCCGGCCGTGCGCTGCCTGGCGTCGGGACTAACTACCTTGTCGCCTGCGATCGAGCTCCTAATTTAAAGACTTGATAATGAACCAAAGTAACAAAACTGATTGAGATGAACATGTATGTTGCAGTTAATAAAGCCTAGAAGGATCTTAAGCGGTGTATCAACCGCCAAGTCAGACGCTAGATATTCCTTCGATACGTCCCGAGACCTCGCTCCGAGCACAGAGCCCTTCATGATCGATCTCGTCAATTGACAGGTATTGAGCTGCGCATGTTGGCTTAGGAGGCTCTGGAAGTTCTCGTTTCCGAGCTGCCGCTGCTGCTGCCACCGCTGCCGCCGGTGGGAGTTCCCGGTGGAAGCCGAAGCGTAGTAGAATGCGATACCAGCGCGGAAAGGACACGTATATTGGACTCTCCTTCCATCTGTATACGATATCGAAAAAATCCCTTTCTGCCCGGTTCCATGGCCTTGAAGGCATACCCGGTATCACCCAATAGTGGTCGCCGTCAGGTCCATATAGTTGCAGAGAATCGCTTTCGTCGGAGTCTTCATACCCATTTCTCCAATAATAGTCCCAGGGCCTTTTAATTGCTGTTGGATACGCGTCTTCAGTGCGTATATGGCTAACATTTATATATTTGCCATGTTCAGTTAGTAGACCATTGGTCCACTGCCAATCCTGGTGGGCGGCCCTTATTCTTTGTGGTACAAACGAAAGCACTAATTCCCAAAAGTCTGGTGGGAGGTGGTGGGCATCTGGTGGGACCGGCGGGTTTCCAAGTTGAACATAGCACTGGCAACCTATTGAATCCACGCCAACGAAATTCAATAGATGGACTGATTAGAATAATATCCGCTTGCAAGTAAGTTTTGTGGGAGTTGTAGGGCAATGTATATATATACCATAAATCTGCTCACACTTCGACGGCGCTGCTTCGTGGCTGCACATTGGGCCTGGGCCGTTGATTATGTCTATGTCCTCTACTTCCGCATCGTAATTGCAGCGACAGCCCCTCTTACAGTAAGCCTGCTGCCTGTTGATAAAAGTCATGGCCCTCTGTTTGTTAGTGAAGATGTCTTCCCAGCCTTTGATATCTTCAGGCATCAGTTTCCGCGATATATTTAGTCCCATCTCGAATATTTCGCCCGGCGGAGGACATCGAATTCTAAACCCGCGGTCGTAAAAGTATTGGTGCAATTTCTTGAACCTGTCCAATCCGGCGTCAGGATCTTCCTCGTCGTCGTCTAAAGGGTCGCCATCCCATACTTGAGAGTTGATAGACAGTCCCGTCGAGTTTCCTAGAAGACTAGAATTCCTTATCGATAGATTGGTAATAGGTGTCGACTGATTAAATAAATCGAGTGGCTTGCGGGGCGTAGTGCTGATATGATTTACCTCAACGTCTGGGCTTGAGACTGGGACTGCTAGGCAAGGTGTAAAGATGAAGGCTATGTAGAGAAAATGCACAAGAATTGATTTATTTTGGTGTAAGAGATGCATTGTATGGCTTTGCATTAGAGCTGGCCGGGTAGTGGTTCACTTGTGGTAGAAGCGCCGCCTAGATGCGGATAGAGATAGATGCATTCAAAAGTAAAGTAGCGTCGGAGCATACATGTATACATAAGTTGTTCGCTAGGAGCATGAAAAGGGCCACAGATGCAAATACGTGTTTAATTCAACTATGTAAACTCCAACATGCGGTAAATGAAGGCGTGGCTCCAACTTACATAACGATGTGCTTTCTGAAACTAGGAAAAAGATTATAACAGTAGAGGATGTAAATTTGTTATAGATTGCGTTTCAAACGTTGGAGACTAGGCTTTGAGGTACAAGGACGCTGTGACCAAGAAAATTCCAACAAACTTCTGTGTTGTGGCATAGATTTCCTGATTTAGAAACGTGAAGACCCCGTGCGACTAATTTAGGTTCTTTGTGTCACCATAGACTTAGGCTTAACCTCTCACTGAGATGCCAGATGTAGAGTTGATTAAACGAATTGGGTATTGATATTCACCTCGAAGCTTGGAATCTAATCCTGTTGTTGAAGCGTGTACATATATGCCACAGAGATAGTCTCATGGGTGCTGAGGGCTCAAGCGTTTTGGAGTATCCACGTAATTCTTGGTCTTAGTACATCATTCAAGATAACTCATATCAACCCAGTACTCTCTTTCGAAATGCTTCCCAAGAATATCCCCCGCTTTAATAGGAGCCGATAATTCAGCGCTGAAATTTGCTCGTGGACCGGCTGCTCCAGGGCCGTGGTTCTTGTATTCTCGGTAATACAGATTGCCGAGTGGTTGTACGGCGTCCCATCTTGACCACCCAGCCGGATTGACAACGTCTCCCAGATAACTCTTCTGGAAAACTACCCTCGAGAACTGCCTCCATGGTCTCCCAAGGTAGGTCGATCCTGCGGTAGCGCTGCCAACCCCGTTAACCTTGCATTTGTTGAATACATAGAAGGAAGTGTTATTTGCCGCCTCCCTTCCGTTGGCGGTGACCCAACCGTTCCCAAGTGTTTCAATGTCTAGATTCTCAAACCAAGCGGCAGCTCTCAAACCGAAAATGAAATCTACTGCTCCATTAACGTAAGACTTTGCGTAGATTTGACGACCCTCGTTGGCGTATATCGTATCTTGCCAACCCGTGAACTTGCACCCGTAAAAGCCTTGGTCCGTGTTTTGAGCACTCAAGGCAAGAGCTTGCGAACCCGCACCAAACGTATTGGCGACATTGAGATTGTAAAATTTTACGTTTGAGGTCCATAACCGAACGGTGGACGTTTGGTCGTTATTTGTGAGCCCTGGAGCTAAACGGGAGAGATTGTAGGAGATAGTGACCTGGTTGTCAACATATGATCGAGAATCGCAAGTGTATCCCCGAATAGTGAGCGGACCAAGGAGCTTGCCAATATAAACTTGTTCCGTATAGTTCCCAGGAAAGATGAATATGGTCTGCCCGTAGCTGTAGGGGAACGCTGTCGTATTCTTCAAGGCCGCAACAGCGGAGCTAACAGTTTTGAAGCTCCCAGGGTACTTCCCCGTTCCGTCGACAACGAGGTCACCCCAGGTTGGTATCGTCCGGGCGTGAAGTCCAAAGCATTGCCAGGGCCAAATAACTCCAGCAGCCGCACTGGAGATGAGGGCAGTGAGCGTTAAAAACAGTTGCAGGAAAAGCATATTTGAAATCCAATCTGAATTCACCAGCGTTCGGGTGGCTTGACAATTTTGGCATTGAATTGCTTACGGAATAACATCCTTATGTACTTTCCTGATATGCAAGGCCGACTTGGAGGTACGCTTTGAAGATGACGCAAGACGGACTTTTGTATCTCCGTTAACTCTTGCTATACGGTCGATACTGTCGATATACGACGAGGGTAATTAGCCTGGTTCGCAACGCAACTGTCTTTGTTCCTCGATACACCGCCTTGGCAGGAATTTCATGTCCGCCAATCATGTCATCAGATTTTGCGGGGAAGCACAAGGATTAATCGAGTGCTTGGCGTTGATATTGTTCCGAGGGTGAATGCCGACTTCTCGTCTTGTAGACGCATCTGTATGCCAACCTGAGCAACCTGCATGTCTTTGCTTGTATTGGTGCATGATAGACTCCATCTGGAGATATTTTGTCTAGTCATGCGGCTGTGCCGTCTTGAATATAGCCAAGTGTATTTCCGAAGTTGTTTCTGCTGTTTTCCTCAGAGGTCTTAAAGTATTTATGCCTTCAATGCTTTGTTGATAGTGCGGGGAACCATTCCTGGAGCTGGTCCAAATCTGTAGACCCCAAAATAGTCATGGCCAGACCTTGGTTCAGCTCGCCTAATCTAGCACCTGGTTCGGGTAGATCGACAAGATATTGAGACTGTACCTGGGAACAGGTCGCGTTTCGAGATGCTGACAGCATTCTTACGTGCCGCATAAGATACCGATACCTGAAGCGTATATAGCAACAGCTCCGAAGGGCCGATGCTAGAGCGGCAAGTTTGCTAGGGATTGGATGCAAGGAGGCCTCGAAGATGCACAGTTTGTCTTTCGAGAGACCGATGCGAGTTCTCGCTTGGGCTGGTCTCGTTCCTCACAGCAGCCTTGTCCTTGGGAAAATCTGCCCCTTACATGATTTAAGGGACGGGCCTTGGGACTTGGCAGAAGCAGAGGCAGCCAATAGGGTGGCCTTGCGACCAAGAACCTGTGTTTCCCTGTGTGGGATTAAGGGGTTGCTGGCAAGGGAGTGGCATTTTCAACAAGGCCTGTTTTTTCGATTTTGGACGTCGTTCTGGCGCGATGCTGGATGTTCATGTCGACGAAATGTCGCCGCTCTGGTTTGAGAACGACCGCTGGCCCGAAAATGGCAAATTGCATGTTCGAGACAGCGTTGAGGCGAGGGGAAGAAAATAGGAGGACCCAATCGGCCATCCAAGACATTCAAATGTAAAATGGATGCGCGTGCACATTCTTATATCGACAGCATTAATGTCCTCGCTGGCTAAATTCCAGGAATCCCCACGTTAAATTCGCCCAAGGTGGAGATGAAGATTTTTCGATGGAGAGTCCACAGGAAGGGGTCGAATGTAGGTCTGATGCACGAGTAGCCCCGTAAGCCGTTATCTCTCAACAGTTCCTCGATCGAGCAGAAGCCGTAACCTTCTTTCTCTTCCTCCATCATCACATTCTCCGCTGCGCTATTCTTTTTTCTCTCAGGCCCAGCCGATTAGATCTCTGGCTCCCGCGGTTCGCTTCAGCTGCTCCCATTTCCCTTGGTTCGCGACGATCTGGCTGGTGTTTGCTTTGCATAAGTCTCCATCTGTATCTGCGCTTAAGACGCCGTTGGGCTCCGAATAGTGCGCCCTCAGCGACGGTGACCGGAGCAGGACATTGATTCCCTGGATTTGACTGGCCACGAGTTACCCGCCTTCATAATCGGCTGGGCGGTTGGCTTGTTCCTTGGATCGAAGCCGCTTGCAATTTGGTTGCATTTTGCCGGGTAAGCACAGCTGAATATTATTCCTCCTCGCAGCAAAGGGGAGTGTGCACACACCAACTTGCTGGAGCCGGACGGGTCGGTTATTCACAGCAGGAAAAGAAAGAAGCAGAGACGCCCGTATGCAATAGGAGTACTAAGTGGTTAGTTCTTGGTGGTTGTGACCGCCAACCTACGGGCCTTTTGTTTCCAGCCAGGCTGGTTTGGCTGTGGTGTTTTTACCACCGCCATCAGTTCTAATCAATGGATTTCTCCACATCATCATCCTCCACCTCCCACCATCACCACTTCTACTCGACATCACCAGCCTCTTCACGGACGACGACGAGAACACCGCCGTCTCACAAATTGGCTACGCCTTTGCAGCAGATTCATCGTTCAGCCTCTGCTTCGGCTCTTGTCGCTAGCGGCTCGTCACGTACTAACGGCTTCGGCTCGTCCTCGTCTTCATCTGGAAAGAAGTCGGCCACCACAGCTAGTCCGAGTGCTCCACCTGTTCCAAATATCCCCTCCTTTCTCAAGAATAGTAACAACAGCTCAGTCTTCTCGAACACGTCAGGCGTTCCCACCAATTCGTTTGCAGGCTCTCGTCCTAGCAGTGCCAAATTAACCATCGACACATCGCTCTCTAACAGCTACTCGAGCAAACAGAATAGAAGTGTTTCCGACACTGTATTCTTTGCCTCCAATCCATTTGCTTCATCATCGAATAGAAACGTTTCTGCAAGCAGGGATGGAAACCTGAACTACGGAAGAAGCACTGCAAGTCGCAGAGACCAGGACAGACACGAACTAGATACAGGGTTTCGAGATTCACTAGTCGATAATCTCCTTCTCGATTTCGACAAGCTTGGCCAGGACTTCTCATGCGACCCTGTCTTTGATAAGTTCCTGGATCCATATTACCACGACACCGACCACGTTGTTGTTGGATCCGGCCAGGGGCTCACTTACTCCTACCGGGATCCGGATTACGCCCGAAGTCAACTTCAGAGTCGACACAGTCAACGGAAGCGATCCGATAGCAACCCTGTTAGCTATCATCGTTTCTACGACGCACCTCAATCGCCTAAGGAAGGCTACTTACGGGAGGAGGACGAACTATTTGAACATAATAGCACACTAGTTTACACATCGGACGGCAGATTTATCACGACACCTCCTCAATCGCGCCGTGGCCCTCCTCCGAGCCGCCAGCAGGCATATTCATTCGAACCTTTTAGCGACGCAGCTCCGACGCCGAGGATATCCAATAGGTCTCGCGCAAGAGAACCGGAGACACCCAGACAACCCAACCATCTTCAACGAAAGAGATCGACGAGATCAAACAAAAGCCTAAGGCGAACAACAGACATCATGGCTGAACAATCTACACTTCCCACAATACCCTCCGAGATGCCACATACAGAAGCAGTGGCGACGCCACCTCCCAAACCGGCCTCAAAGCCAGGTTTCTTCAGAAGAGTCTTTGGAGGAGGGGGAGGCGGTGGCGGTGGAGCAGCTACTGTTGCGAAACCCACCCCGCCGCCGGCTCCGATACAGCCGCTCACTTCAGATGTAGATCGGTCGGGGGATGGTATTAAACGGCAACCTTCAGTAGTCGCCAACCCTATACCCGACGTACCTGAACAAATACCTCCACGGACACCTCAATTGGTAACTAAGAAATCATCCGGATTTTTTAGGCGCCGAAAGAGGTCTGTCTCAGAACACGATCCTGTACCCATGCTACCAAGCAATATCACACACCACAACCGAGGATCCGAACCTCACTTGTCTCATTCACAGACGCAAGCAGTTAACTCTCGACCGGATACTGCAATCAGCCGTTCACAAAGTCGGGCACAGGAACACCATCACGAGAGAGATGTTTCTGACGCGGGTGCCGCCCCTAATGTTGTAACTTCTTCACCTAACAACCGGAATCCCTCCGGAGTTCGATCCCGGCGACCTACTATCAGAAGCATTGAGTCTGAATTACCGAATCGAATCTTTGCAGAGAAAGGAATCGATCCTACCCCGGAGAAGATTACAACTGCTGCTAACATCAATATCGACGATCTCGCTGCGGCCTCATCTACTACGAAGGACATGTATGCACCTCCAAGGGGCGAGCCGACACCAATTCAGAAACCGATAGTAGATTCATCACAACCGAAACCACAAACACAATTTGAAGGAACATTCCTACGGGATGACGACAGCGATTCGGGCACCGAAACTAACGGTGCAAATCTTACCGCTGAAAACCCGAGTAAGTCACTCGAAACCGAACGAACGACATCGACCGGAGATGTATTCTACGATGCTGCAAGTAGCGCTGGGAGAAACAACTCTGTCGCCGAATCGAAAACAGAATCAGCTGCTACAATGCCAGTCGTTGTCTTGCCACAACCCGAGGAGGATGAGGGACAACGTTCAGAACGACTAAACGCGAACGCACATAAGGCACTTCGTCCAACAGAAGAGGAGTATGAAGGCCAGCCATCACAAGAAGAGAAGGAAGCTGCTCGGAAAATCTTCGAGGGGGACGAAGAATTCTTACCAAAAACCAAAGCAGCAGCCTTCTTGGGAGAGGCGTAAGTACAGTAATCTAAATTTGTTCATGATTGTCAAACTAACGTCTTTCGCGCTTAGTGGAGCCCCAAGTGCCCGGATCCGTACGGCTTATATGGCTTTACATGACTGGACTGGTGTAAACATTCTTGTTGCTTTTCGCGGACTCTGTGAGAAGCTAGTATTAAAAGGAGAAACGCAGCAAGTCGACAGAATTGTTTCCGCGGTTGCTAGACGATGGTGCGACTGCAATCAAAACCATGGCTTCAAGAATGTCGACGTCGTCCATACCATTCTATACTCGATTCTTCTCGTTAACACAGATTTGCATATGGCCGACCTCCCATCGTCCCAGAGGATGACGAAAGCGCAGTTTGTGAAGAACACTGTAGCAACCATCAAACGGGGGCTTTCTGTTGATGAAAACGAAAACCCTCGGGATATCGCAAGGTGTCAGACTCCGTATGAGCTAGACGAGCCGGACGACACTCACCATATCAGTACGGGTGGTGGTTTAAGTAAAAGACTCTCGTTCATCAGAGGGCCCGCCGCTGTACAGCGATTCTTTGATGACCAATCAACTGAAAATTTTGCCTCAGTCGATGGTAATGGCACTGGTGGGGAAAACGGCGGCCCTCTTATTAATGCTCCTTTCCTAGGAACTTCTCGACAATGGGAACACACTTTGGAGTTAATTTTGAAAGAGTTTTATGTATCAATCAGGGCAACTGTACTCCCTCTTCACGGTGCCACTGGTAATGAAAGATCACCAGATAGCGCAACAGCCCCGACTAGCTTAGGGAAGGAACTTCGCAGAACTAATAGTACGGTTAGCAAAGCTCCGTCCGAGAGTTCGATGTCGATGCGCTATGGTGGAAGCTTCGGATCGAGCATTGGGAACAACAGTACGACGAGGCTCGGATCAAAGTGGAAGAACAACCGGTCGCGGCCTCGGCTTTACCCAGGGTCGTTTGCCGGCTCTTCGCGCACAAGCTTTGACGACAGGCTCTGGAGTCCTTCAGCATCCAGCACATGGAGCAAGTACTCTCTAGACAAGACAGCAACCACGATGATGTCTACTGACTCGCTTGGATCAGGGTTCGGTCAGGGTGACTATATGCAAAGTATAGGATTCGCAAATGCTTTGTCTACCGCCATTATCCGCGAGGAAACGGGATACAGCGGATTGCCATCCGATGATGGCGAACAGAGTATTCAACAGACCGTTCTCGACGACGATGTTGATGAACTAGCCCTTTACGGAGCTCCATGGGCTAAGGAAGGAATGATCAAACATAAGCATCACCTCGAGGCCGCCGACAAACGGGCTAAGAACCGCGGTTGGGTCGAATGCTTTGCTGTCGTCGAGAAGGGATGGATGAGGTTGTTCCTTTTCTCCAGTGAGAAAAAGAAGGTTACTCAAGGCATTGTTGGAGGAGGCAACTGGATGGAAAACGCTGAGCCAATCGGCTCTTTCATGCTGAGGCAGACCCTTGCATCAGGGCTCCCACCACCCGGGTATTCTCGTTCCCGACCACACGTCTTCGCCTTGTCGCTTCCCAACGGGGCGGTTCATCTTTTCCAATGTGGAACTGCGGATATTGTGAAAGAATGGGTCAGTACCGCCAACTATTGGTCTGCTAGGTTATCGAAGGAACCCCTGGTTGGCGGTGTCAGTAATATCGAATACGGGTGGAACAATTGTATCGATATGGACGTCTTCGCATCCCAACCCGCACCTCCAACTGCCGGCCATCAACCACGCCCAAGTTTCCAGGGCAGTATGAGGAGCTCAATGGATCACCATGGCGGCTTCCGGGCAAGGCTTCCGGGCGACAAGGCTACTATCGCCGATTGGAGCCCTCCCGCCCAAAGTATGTTCGCTAGCCCGCTGTCGGAAGCAGAACAATTCAGGGCTTTGGAGTCATATGTTTCAAGTATTGAGGGTGATCTCCAGAAACATAACGAACTTAGAGGTGCAATGTTGTTGGCTGTAAGTTCCCTAATGTCATCTCCGTTTTACCTGAAAAATCTAACAGCCTTGTCTCTAGTTCACACCAAGGCATCCGAATTACAACAAGGCGATGAATAACTGGGAGCGCAAATCTAGTTATCTACTCAAAGAAATTGTTAAGTTTAGAACTTATATAGACGTCCTTTCTTCTGCTGCTATTGCAAAAGACAGGATATTCAGGGAGAAGGAGCAGCGAGCGCTTGAATTAGCGGCGGATAAAGCTCAGGCTACGGAAAGATCGACTGAAACCATTACGCCACCCGACACAATAGCGGGAACGCAAGCATAAGTTTTTGTCAGCATTACTCTTCAATACCCGCAGTGTCTCTTTGCGACTTTCCCTTCACATTATTAATTGTTTTTTTCTTATTATTGGCGTTCTTACAAATGGCGGTCTTTTTTTCCGTCTTTTACCCTTTTCGCTTTGCGCTTCTTGGTAAGATGCCCGGTTTTGTTTCGATCGGATGCATCTTTGGCACGACTTTTACTCGTTTTCATTCAGCGTTGGATGGTTTTTTTGGGGGGTTGAAAAGCATTCATGTCTACACCTTTTAATATGAGCGTTTGTTGCTCTTCCTCTTTCATTTCTTTGCTTTGTGTCTTTGACACTATTGGCCGTTCTTCTTCTTCTTTTGTTTGTTCCATCTGCATAGTTGGAGCCCTTAATGATGGTTCTTTTTTGTTACATTACGCATCCGCTTCTCGAAGCGTTTTGGTATATCGATATCGGATCGCGCAGCTACTTGTTTGTATTACTACCCCTTCCTGATGCCCTGTCAACATGAGGATATCCTTGTTGCATTCTTTCCCAGAATGTCGATTTGCTACTAAGAAGATTTCATGAGACTCGATGGTGATGGTTGACATGAAGAATTCAATGAACCTCGTTTGAAGTTATAACAATTATTGCACCTCCTCAAACTATTTTGATACGTAAAAGGCTTTTTAATTTTAAAGAAGAGATACTCGAGATTCAGCTGATCAGATAATCTTTGATTTGGGTCTAGCCAAGTATGCCCTCGCTAACTACAAAGTCGCTAAGTCGGACTTCAAGCTTGGGGTTTTAGTCCGGCAGCTAGTTAGCGCTTCGAGTTCAATAATATTAATGCGGCGACAGCCCATCCATCTATTGGAGTATCAGAATCGATATATCCACAGCTGGAGGTTTCTGGACCTTCCCGTCATTTGATACTCCCATATTCCAAAACCTAATGCCCCTGCTTTCCCCTTTATAGATCCGGTGACCAGATCAGTACCTCCCAGCCATTGCGAGTAAGTGTTTGACCAGCCCTCAGAACCTTGCATGGGTCCAGAGTTGACATGGAGCTGACGACCAGCTTCGCCGACTCCATCGAAAACCACGCTCTGGACACAGTTCTTATACAGCCATCTGCGAGTCCAAGACATCTCGCACTCTTCTTGACCCTGGCCAAGTGATCCAGCCTTGAATTTGAGATTCGATCCAGGGTTCTGCCGCCGAGGTAAGACCCCCGGCTTGTTCACCTGCAGGCAGCCTTCTGGGTCATGGGAATGTGACTAACCGTGACCACAGCTCCACATAATATATCCCATCTTTTGCCTTGCTGCAAGTAGCCCGCCAGCCCTTACAAAAGGCCTCCTTGATTGGTGAATTGCTGGCCGCATCCAAAAGTACAACATTAAACGCAACTTGCGCACTTGGTAGATCTCGCCAGTATCCTTCCAACGTAATTGCACATCGCTCGAAATCTCCCGGAGGAAGCTTCAGCTCTTAGTCACGATCAAAAGACTCGCTATTACACCTTGGACAAGCTTAGTCATTTTCGAATACATACGGCACACATCGGGGCTATTTAAACCCCCTCCCTGGGTCGTTATCTATACATGGCATTCGAAATCGACATTGATACAAAATCCTCTCATATCAGAGCCCTAAACGACACCGCTTCAATCCCGCCATACATCCCCGTCGCATCCCCGTCCGCCAAACGAAAGCGAGACGTTCTATTATACATTACCCCGATATCTACGAACTCTTCATTCAACAGCTCGATAAGTACGTCCTTTGGAAGCGACGGAGTGTGTGACGGGGGTGGGAACGGGAAGGCGGTGGTTAGGACTGGGACAGGTGGCGGGGATATGAAACATGGAGCTGCCGGTGCAGGAGTAGTCTCGAGTCCATCAGAGTCGGAAGTTCCATCGCCTAGGACTCGAGTTGCGAACAAACTAGAGGGTTTGAATCTTAGCGGGAAGGATGAAGGAAAGGAACCGTCGAAATCTGCAAAGGTTATAAAGGCGTGGAGGAAAAGTGGAGGAGCTAGTCAACTTGTGGACCTACCAGAATCGAAGACAGATGGACGCAAGACGAATACGACCGGTATTTCTATGGCAGCAGAACAGGATGAGGACTCAGATCTCACCAGGACCCCGAGGAAGAAGAGAGTGGTGATACTCGATACGGAGCTAGATAAAAACTCAGATGATGTTGCCGCCACGCCGAAAAAGCGGAAAGGGAAAGGGAAAGCTACGTTTAAGGAGCCCGGCGAGGTAGAAATGACGACGTCAGACGAGTCAGCAGTGAAGCCTACCGTTTCGCTACACGAAGAAGAAGAAGAATCAGAGAACACAATCGTCAGCGCTGGGTTAGACGAGCCTGTTACTTTCGTTGGAAACTCTAAGCAGGCGCAAACACCCAGGAGGCGATTAAAGAGTCCGCCACCTAACCTAGGCCAGGACAACGAAACACAGCGGCCTGCGGAAGAGCTAGATACAGACTCGGATCCGGACGAGACAGGGATAGGATATCGGCCCACAGCTCAGCAGCGCGAGATACGCAACCAAAAGCGAATGCAACAGGTACGCACCGTCGTTTTTGATGCCTTGCTCGGCAGCCTCGTGTACCACAGCTAACGGCGCCTCTAGATCAAAGAATATAAAGCACGAGAGTCGAGAGAAGCTCGTGCAAAACGGACAGCCGAACGGCGGCGAAGAAACGTCACTGATCGAGGTGCATCAGCCGCTTCTTCTACGTCCAGCCTTATTCCTACGGTATCTCCTGAAGAAACCGACGAGATGGTCGACATCCAAAAGTCCGGTCCTAGCAAACGAGTTCACTTCGCTGACTGACCGGTTTAATCCCTTTCTTGAGCCTCCTCCAAGTTCTACGCCCCATCACTATTACACACAAAAGTCCACTCCTTAATATTCCAAACACCGCACTTGTCTGTTTTTGATGTTCCACTGCATATTTTTGTTATCTATCATCGACACCCAGCTTTCACGAGTTTCTTATATCATGAAGGGAGTTCTCTGGTGCAAAGGGGTTTACATTGTATCCACTTCTATCAATGATTTTGCTGTTTTTAGCTGAGTCCGCGTGCTCCCTTTCATAAAGTCTTATCCTAGGGGTATGAGAATTATCTATATCGCTTCTCAAAATACTCTACAAAACTTACTACTATGTACATAGAACTGAGACCGCCCATAGGTGACGGTCTCAAGCACCCCGAGCAATTACAATTTCTAGGATCAGCAATCCGATCCACCATACTTGAGGCTTCAAAGGCATCACCATTGTTTCCACCATCTCTTCTCCGCTTCCCTCTTTAGTCGTTCTTCCTCCTCTTTCTGTATTCTCAACTGTTCCTTTCTCTCTTCTAGCTTCTTCTCCCTCTCCAACTTTTTATATTCGATAATTTGCATGGCACGAATCATCCCATCTTGTTCCCTTCCTCTACGCCACTCGCAAGCCTCCCATACTACCCAAGAGGTAGCAGTAAACATACCAACAGCCCAGTTACAGGCACTATATAGAGGAGCTACGTAAAATATGTTGTCAGCGCAAAAGCCTCTCGCATTTACCGATTGATTCTAAATTTGTAGAATATACTAACCCCGTAACACAAGTTTAACCCCACCAAACGCGAACCCAGTCGCAATACCGGTCAGGAATGTCTGCCGCGCACATGGCATCTTATGGATGTTGGTCAGGCTATCCCAGTTAATGCTCTGGATAGCATCGGAGAAGGTAGACTTTTGTCGTGGAGGGATTTGTCCGACGGTTGATGGGTCAGGTAAGGGTGGTAGGGAGGAGGAAGATGAGCCTTCCCCAGTGGGTGGCGAAGTTGAAGATGTGTCGTTGGCCATGTTTTGAGGTTGGTACTTTACATCTTGGGATGGCTAGCAAAGCGGATGTTGAGGTGAGGTTGGATGTTGATATTGAAGCCCTGGTTTGCAACACAAAAAATGCAACGTTTTGACGCCGGTTGCCCATGGGATTGAGGCGGACGTCGTGGGCTTCGCAATTACGACGATACAATTGTTGGGTTAGATGTATATGCAAATGTCATAGATATGCTATTCTAAGCTGCGAAATTCTATAGATGCATGCCCCCTAAAAGGCCAACGCTATGCAATAATCTAACTTTGAAGTAAAGCATTCGGGCAACAATCAATGGAAAAACATGGGGTTGCATTAATTTGTTATGCTCACCCTTTCCAACCACTTCGAAACTCGAAATTCTTTCAACTATATCCCCTCCAGTATAACTTTCACATTCTCCTCCAACATCTGAAGCGAGTAATACTCCGCCACACTCCTATAGACCTTCAACCTTGCGACCGTGTCCTCCTTCGAAACCGTGAGTTTCCAAACCCCACTGCAAGCACAGTGTTCCTGGAAGTCACTGGTCTTAATTTTCTTGCACTTGAAACAAACCAAATCTTGCGTGCTGTAACGTATCAACATCTCCTCGACTTCGCCCACCATTCGTTCCTGCAGCGCCAACCGATCATATTCATGTCCACAATTGAAACACTTCCAAGCCCTCTCCTTGCTCGGCTTTCCATCAACATCTAGCTCAGGCATCAAATCCTCATCCCTGCAGAAGTCTAGATCCCGGGACATCGTGCAATTTTGGCAAATGACCTGCTCGAATCGCAAGCTTTCCGTAGAATTCTCGAACTGGCCCTCTTTGCTGAACTCCTTGATGTCGAACATATGCAGCAGGTCCTTTCGGAGCTGTCGAGTTGACAACATGAGGTCTTTTGGTAGTGCGAACACCGCAGACATCGCCTTGACAAGTTCCAGAACAGCATTAGAGCTTCCAAGCGTTGTACCAGGCAAACTTGGGAATTCAAATTCTGATTGTCGGTCAGGGTGGAGTATGATGTCGTGCTGTAACCGTAATAGCTGTGAGATATTCTTCTTCAATGGCTTTAGAAACTCTTTTGGTAATGTCAAAATATCGCCAACATTGTCTTTGTCCCCATCATTGGCCTTGGGAGGTAGCTGTGTCATCCTAGGAGTTGATTCTATCATCCCGGCCGAAGTCTCTGGGTGCTTGAAGCCGTGAAGAATATGTACAAACTCCACGACCCAAGTGCTGAATGCTTCCTGCATAGTCTGTGGTAGGGCCTTGCTGAACTGCCAGTGCATGATCAAGTTCAACTTCTGCTTGTCCGCTTCAACTACTTCAGAGCAAGCCAGCCCGCCGTAGTTGTATGGATCGTACCAAAGTAGATAGTCCCAATACTCCTTGATATCAAGATCTAAGAAGTTGAAGAGAGGTTTCGCCTTGATAGCTTTGAGGATATACTGACTATAAGCGTATGCTGTGCCCACCTCAGCTTTCGTAGTTTGCAGAATTAGCCTATTCGCATTAGCGTATACGACACTAGACCCGACGCGCTTGAAATCGGCGAGTAGCTGCAAGAAAGCCTTCTTCGACATTGTCTGGACATAGAAGTGAAGAGCGTGGTCATAAAGGAATGATTCGGGGCTTTCGACCCAACGGACGAGGTGCTGGACCATGAGATCAGCCATGCTATTGCCCCTAGTTGCTTCCCCCCACCAGGCCTTCACCAGGTCCCTTAACACAGTGATGCTAGCGGAGGCGAAGGTATTTTCAGTGTATAAGGATTGCTGCTCATCGCCGTTGGATTTACCAACCGGATCGAAGCCCATAGCGTCGGCACCCTCGAGTTCGTTGATCAGGGACGAAGTCAAGAGGGTGTTAATAGCCAAATTCCGGACATCGAGCTCGATGCAAACAGAAGAATAGGATCCCCTGTTGTTGATATCAGGCATGTTAACATGTTCGAGAGACCGAACAATGCTGTCTTTCTGGTGGCCGGCGTGGTCAGGAACCGGGGTTGGCGACCACCATAGGACTACGTTGCTCGCCTGAAGTCTTCTCGCATAAGCAATATCGACCAGGAATCTCGGGTCGTGGTTTGCCAAGTTACACAGCGGGACTTTGCCATATCTTGCCAGTTCAATTAAGTGCGATAGCCACGAACCGAGAGACAAGTACCGAACCACAATGCGTTTGGCCACGAAGTTTTGCCAGCCTAGCGGTGGAAGATTGCTATCCGTCTGATCAATCTGGAGCGATAACATTGGGAATTCATTCAAAGATCGGATCTCCTTGCAGAGGGTACGCTTGTGGGGGGATTGAATGACCAGAACGAATGCCTTTTGCTCCTCAGATTTGATCTTCCTGATCGCATCGTCGATGTTTCTGTATAACAGACGTGGCTTATTGATGTATGTCGTCTTGAAATGCACTGTATCCAGATATTCAAACGGAGTCTGTCCTTGCGGTTCCTGCTTTCGTCGAAGGATTTGTTCGGTATACATCTTGTCAATGTTTGGTAACCCTTGTGTATCCTTCTGTGCATTTAGCACAAATACCTGAGCTTCGGCGCCACTGGAAGATACGAGCGAGATGAACTGTCTGTCCCCCGCAACCAGATGGAACAAGTATAAGTAGGAAATCTGAGCGCCTCCAAGGTAGGGCTGTTGAACATCTTGCTGGAGAATATCTTTCATATCGAATCCTTCCTTAATACCCTTCCCAAGCACACCTCTCGTACTCCCATCCAATGTACAGATATTGCCTAACTGGAGCATAGCCCTAACGTTCAGTGGAACATCGGTTTCATAGATTCCTTCCACCGTCGGATGGGAAGTAAGCGCCACCATTTTTTGGAACTTCTCAACGTATACCTGCTCTGGCATCGTCAGCTTGAATAAGTTTGTGGATGGATGCCCATTTGGTAGAGTAGAGCTGACCGGCTCCGAGGTACATTCGTCTAGGTCAAAGTTCGGGACATCTTTGTTCCTAAAATTGATGAAGATTGTTCTCGGAACAATGACCTTGACAAGATGTACCTTCCGGTCGATCAAGACATGTGCATTAACTTCGCCGGGGACATCCGTCTCTGCAAAGTGCAACACCTGCCATGTTTTCATGTAGACCATTTGGGCTTGTTGCCGGAACATGGAGTCTAAACCCTCGCCCGGTAGCGCCTGCCGGTCTCCAAACAGCTGCCTTCTTCTTTCTCGGGCGTGTCGCTGAATCTTCCACTTCTTCTTCTGGTATTGCAAGAAACCCTTGTAGTCTTTATCGATTGCCGGCATGTTCGCTGGAAGACTGGCATATGGATCAACTGGAACTACAGGTTCCGGCGCCTTTCGTTTGAGGCTCTGTGATGCCACTACCTTGTTCAAAACACTGTCCAGGCCTTTCCCAACCGGTGCCGTTGATCCAAAGTCCTCTATATCTTGCATATTGATGGCATTGTTGGTCACATCCGCCATAGGCTCTTTCTTGAACATATCCGTCATCTTCTTTTGTTTCATCTTGTCATCCTTCGCATTGATTCGGCGTTGAAGCCATTCGGGATGAACAATCCGCGGCACTGGGTTTCTAACCTTCTGCAATGCGGCAGGGATGGTTATAAGTTTTTGGATGACGGAGCCTAGACGCTCAAGGTAGTAGTCCCAATCAACCACATTTCTCGGATCCATATTAGTGATATCCTCGCGGAGCCATTTCCGTAAAAAGTGCTTCTTGATGGATTCCTCCGCAGAGAATATGGCGACCGGAACCGCTCTCTCTGTAACTGGCGCGCCCCTTGGTTTCGCAGAAATAATGTACTTGCAGTTGAGACCTTTATCTTTCACCATCTGATCCCCCAAGAATTCTGCCAAACGTCTTGCGGTTTTGATCGATGTTGACTTTTGACCCCCATACTCCTCCAGAGTTTTCGTCATGTTTCTGTTCTCACAAATGAGTTCAATGAGTTCCTCATCCGCGAGCGTGGATCCGTGCTGGTACAGGACGTCTAGCCAACGATTCGCTACTTTGGCAACCGCTGCGTACGTCTCCGCCAGTGTCGTACCTTCCAAGAACACCTTGAAGATCTGAGTCTGAAATATCTTGATCAACTTCAATTCTCCACGGCGCTTGACTTCGAAACCCTTTAACTCAGCAAGACTGCCGTCATGATTGAAAACAGCATATCTTTTCTTTAACCCTTTATCCTCCTCTTTCGAAGTCGGGAGAATCATAGCTTTGTACGGTCCATCAACCTCAAAAAAGATCGAGTTCTCGGAGTGTGTCTCGTACTTAAACTTGTCTTTGTCCACTAGATCTTGATATTGGTGGTTTGTGAACTTGTCGTGCACCAGATGGTTCAACATGACACAAGGGTACGATATCGGCAGTTTCCTCCCATTCGATAGGTTGAAGGCATAATTTTCAGGAAAAGTAGCAGGGAGAATACACCAGATACCATCGGTATCCAACTCCAACGGCCGACCTATCCTTTCCACGAGCGAACGGGCCAGCTGGATGATACGAGATCCAGTCAAACAAGTAACACCAGCCATCTCTAACGAGTACCATCGAGAACCCTTTCTCATGACGTATCCGTAGAAGGAATTGAGAATAACTTTATGTGCCAATTGTAGCGAATCGAAGAGAACAACCATTTTCCCGCCTTCGTCGATTTCGGTTTGAGTCGCACCGGCCTTCTTCAGCGCATCGGTTTTGTTCTTCCAGACTTTTTGCTCGCCCTTGAAATGATACCGACGATCTCTGAACATTCGCACAGTGTCAACATAGAATGGGTTCTCCCGCTGACAAATAATCGCTTCCCGTTCAATTGTTTTTGTCTCTTTGATTTTGTGGTAAATCTTCTTGCTGTATTCCGTAAGTCGCTTTTTGATCAACCCTGCTTGTTCGGAAGGAGGCAGGCTATCCCAGCTCCTGAAGGGCCCGTTGGGGTGCTTTGGCGGGAACCTCTCGTTTTCTAGAGATCTCCTGATCATAAGGTACTCGTCTCGCTTCGGCGGCAAGAATTCACCTCTCCAGGCCCAGGGTAGCCGTCTATCACAAGTTTTGCCAGGACGATTGAAATCGCAAGCGGCGCAGTCCGACTCTTTAATCATAGAATCTGGCTGTAGACGGTTGGTTGTCATGATGTTGGGATACATAGATGCGACATCCAAATGGTAGATGAGGGGTCGTTCACTCCGATTCGGGGTAGCCTTCAGGTCCATTAGATTCGCTGCGATCTTTTCTTTGACTTCCTCATAGTTTGTGACATCTTCAAGTTTCTTGTTGCTTTCGACAATAATAGCGAACTGCAAGGCCGCATCCAAGTCTCGTAATAGTTCGTCGATAGCACCAGGATCGACTGAAAAGTTGGCCGGGATGTCACTTCGGAACACTCCAGCCTCTAAAGCTTCGACGTGGCCACCGACGTATGTTTCCGACTCAACCAAGTGTCCTTCCCAGAAAACCTCATCAGGATTCTTATGCTTGTTGGGGATTATAATATTCTTTTGAAAGGCTTGGACCTAGATACATGTTAATACATCCCTCCAAATAGTGCAGATAGAGCGTATATACCATCAACAACATCTCACATAGCGTTCCAGTTCCTTTTCGTAACACATCGTCCGGCCCGAGGGGGATAATTGTACACAGCGAAAAGATGAAAGGATGGACGTATTTCATGTACAGGTAGTATGTCGCAACAGCGTCGGAAACTGAGTACTCCGCTAACGTCTGTGGGCGTTCACTCGCATACCTTCCGAAATATAAGCGTATGCAATTAAATAAGGCTTCTTAGAAGGGGCAGTAGCGTACCTCGTCATAAGTTCCGGATCCAACTCGTCTGGATCATACCCTAGCTTCGCTGTTGTGACAGCTTTGAGACCACGACTACCCTGGGGAAGATAACTGTCTCGATTCACCCAAGCAAAGGCATCCATATGTGCACAGTAGTTGCTCTTATAAATACCTTCACTATCCTTTCTAAACCCTATTTCATGGTACATGTCGATACCCAGCGCCGAAGCTCTCGCTTCCACAAAGGGCCAATCGAAGAAGTCTCCGTTGTATGTGACAATGACCGTCGGCTTCGCTTCTTTGATATGGTCGAAGAATCTCTCTAGAACAGCACGCTCGTTTGGCTCGTTGAATATCATGAATTCACCCTCGTATTCTGGTTTCGGAGTGTACTCAAAGTCTTCAATGTCTTCAGATACTATCTCCCTATTTGTTATTAGGAAACCCTATAACTTGTCAGCATTTTATTGAACCTATTGACATAGGTGGAGAGCGCTGTATACCTGTCCGTCAATCATATACGAAATCATCATAATTTGATCGATCAAGGCGTCTGGAAACTTTAGGGGAAGCTTTGTGGTTTCGATATCAAAAGCTAACACCACAGGGTCGGCACGAGCAAGACGGTCCTCGATCAAAGATAAACCGATTACGCCGTGCTTCGCCTCAACTGTATACCATTTTCCAATCCGTATATCTACCATATGTGTTAACGAATAAGTCGAGGAGATTCTTGATAGGTTCAATACCTAAATCTATCGAAACTCGAACATGATACGGGACATCATATTCTCTAATATCAACGATATAGTCGCTTGCATCAACGCCAGCAGCGACCGTTCTCCCCATGTCCAACGGGTCATCGAAGAGGTCAAATCCCGCTCGAGAACTAAATAACCCCCAGCTTAGTAAACCCCACAATAATAGCTTTGCTATAGTTGGATGCTTACTTTGTAACCTCGGCGTAGGTGTCTATAGCATCAACCTGCTTTTTGTTATCCTCTGCAATCGGCATCAGGACCTTTCGGACCGACAATAAATCGGGGACGTTGTGGAAATCGATTTTGATGAATGTTCGTCTATAGCCCATTAAGTGATTGGGCTGCAATATCGATTAGCCAAGATCCTCTAGTAGTCTAATTGGTGCCATATCGATTGTACCATCTGTAAATCCTCTCTTGTAAGCCTTGATAGCGACTTCACTAGTCCTTCGAATTTTCGACGAATCCATTCCTCGACTTCCATCTCAAATCCAGCCTGCCAAACCATATTAGCTTCCAATTCCCTTATATAGTTTCCGGAGAGCCAATATAACCTTGCAAGCTATCAGGATATAAGGGTCGTATAAAACTGTCGCCTTAAAGGACTCGCCGTCGTCGTCGATAAAATAAAAGTCGACTCCGGCCTTCCCCCCAATAATGTTCTCGTCTTCCATTGCCGTCTACGAAAACCACCAATTGTATCAGCAAAATTCCTCCTTACTCCATCACCTCTGAAGCTTCCACTATTCGTCGTTCATACCGAATGCATGTTGATCAGCCAACCAACTTTCTTCGGCCCAGCTTCGTATCTCGGAAACCCCATTTTCTCGTCTATCGAATGCGCAAGCTTTGTGGCTTCCCATTTTTCTTCCGAGCTGATTCGATCCGTTGCCAGCAGAGAATCCTTATCTACTGTCTTTTTATTGTTCTTGAGGTATCGACCACCACTTCGAGGACCCCCTCGATAGGGGACTTTGTAGCCCTTTTGGCCTTTCGACATCTTTTTCGAGGATTGGTCTGGTAGACCCGGCGTTATTCAGGCAGCGTGTTAGGAGGAGTTAAATGATTGGATTTCTGCCGGGTCTATGTCGCATTGTATGGTCGAAGCTAGGGGTATATCGACGTTTCAAGGTACAGAAGCTGTACAGAGTAGTTTTATTATGGCGGTCTTATGGGTGCTGGGTTCGTAGCAACACAGCTTGTCGCGTAAAGTGGAAAACAAGACGCCAAAGCTTCGAAGTCGCGTTCGAGGGTGTCTGATTGGCCAGACAAACAGTCGATGGTTGAGCTTTGAAGTTGGGAAATAGAACAGTTCCGGTATCAACGAAGTCTTAATATCGGGGTCGCATTCACTCCAAATGCCATATGGAACGGTTTATGTGATATGATATCGAATGTCACGTTGACCGCACCGCCACATCATCACTTGCCACATGGATGAGGCGGTGAAGGTGGGATGTGGCTCCAAAATGCGTTGTTGCCAAGACCCGTCCCACGATTTATCGATAACATTTTTCTGAAGGCAGCACGCACCCAAGCTCACAGCTGCTTCAAAGTGCAAAAAGCTTCAAACGTTGACACCTTCAAACCTTTCATCTACTCGCGACTCCATCGATAAACTCCATCGTACCGATACTTTTAACCAACTTCCTTCGATTCCTCCCTCTATAACCGCTAATCAACATGTCCTTTGGTGGGCAGACACCGACCATCCTGGTCTTGAAGGAGGGCATGTAGACCGAGAACTTATATTTTATAGACGTTACGTAGGCCATGCTAACATAACAACTTATAGGAACCGATCAGTCCCAGGGACGCGGTCAGATAATAACAAACATCAACGCCTGCCTCGCTATACAAGCTACAATAAAGTCTACTCTTGGACCTTATGGTGGTGACCTGCTGCTTGTTGACGCCAACGGCAGGCAGACAATCACGAACGATGGAGCTACGGTTATGAAGGTAGCTATTCACCTCATCAATACTATCTACTATCCGCTGTGGGAAGCTCTGGAAGCTTACAATTTCGCTCTTAACAGCTACTGGACATCGTCCACCCCGCCGCCCGTATCCTCACCGACATTGCCCGTTCACAAGATGCCGAAGTTGGCGACGGTACAACGTCCGTCGTGGTTCTTGCCGGTGAAATCCTTAAGGAGTCTAAGACTTTCGTGGAAGAAGGCGTCAGTTCGCAGGTCATTATCAAAGGTCTCCGGAAGGCATGTGTGTTAGCCGTCAACAAGATCAAGGAGATCGCTGTAAGGATAGATAAGGGCGAGAAGAGGGATATCTTGATCAAGTTGGCGGGAACCGCCATGTCATCAAAATTGATCAAGAGAAATTCAGCTTTTTTCACGAAGAGTATGAGAAAGTCTATCCCTTTACAAGTCTATGCTCAGAATGCTGACAAATATAAATTAAGTGGTCGTGGATGCCGTGCTCTCGCTAGACCAGGACGACTTGAACGAGAAGTTAATTGGAATGAAGAAGGTTCCTGGTGGCGCCCTTCAGGACTCCATATTCGTCAACGGTGTCGCCTTCAAGAAGACTTTCTCGTACGCTGGTTTCGAACAACAACCTAAATCATTCAAGAACCCGAAGATTGTCTCCCTAAATGTCGAACTCGAACTCAGTAGGTGGATCCAACACAACTTCTGTTCAAGAACCAGGAACTAATCCTTATATTACAGAGAGCGAGAAAGATAATGCCGAAGTCCGAGTCGAACAAGTTTCGGTACGTCACAATCCTAGTCGATAAATACCAAGGGTCTCAACTTATGAATCTATAGGAATACCAAGCGATAGTCGACGCCGAATGGCAAATCATTATCCAGAAGCTGGAAGCCCTTGTTGCCACAGGCGCCAAAGTCGTTCTTTCTAAACTCCCCATCGGTGACCTGGCAACTCAATACTTTGCAGACCGCGACATCTTTTGTGCCGGCCGAGTAACAAGCGAGGATATGGAACGGGTTGTCCAGGCCGTTGGTGGTAGCATACAATCGACCTGCTCCGATATTAAGGAAGAACATCTGGGTACTTGCGAGTCCTTCGAGGAACGACAAATCGGTGGCGAACGATTCAACTTCTTCGAAGGATGTCCCAAGGCGAAGACATGCACACTGGTGCTCCGTGGTGGTGCAGAGCAGTTCATTGCAGAGGTGGAACGATCACTTCACGACGCCATAATGATTGTCAAGAAGGCCATCAAGAACGACCAGATCGTCGCCGGTGGTGGTGCTCTCGAGATGGAAATTTCGAAGTACCTTCGCGACGAGTCCAAGTTGATTGCAGGAAAGCAGCAGATGGTCGTAGCAGCTTTCGCAAAAGCATTGGAAATCATCCCGAGGCAACTGTGCGATAATGCAGGTTTCGACGCCACGGATATTCTCAACAAGCTACGACAGAGGCACGCGAAGGGTGAGACATGGGCTGGTGTTGATATCGACAACGAGGGCATCGCCGATAACTTGGAGAAGTTTGTGTGGGAACCAACGGTTGTGAAGCTAAATGCGATCCAGGCGGCGACTGAGGCAGCATGTTTGATTTTGTCGGTAGACGAGACGATAAGTACGTCCTCAAAAATAATGTTATGCAGAATGGATAAATGCTGATACAACTTTGAACAGAGAACGAAGAATCGGCGGTGCCGCAAGCAGGACCACCTATGCCAAGGGGTGCAGCGTACGTTGTTTCTCCATCGCACTTCCATTCGCGTTTTGTACCAGGAGTTCTGACCTTTAAACCGATCTAGGAGCCGTGCATTACGAGGACGTGGCAGAGGTATGCCGAGAAGGTGATTACGATAGAGAGGAGAACCGGTACTTGAAATACCGAGAAGCATTTTGAATCTCGTGCATATTTAGAACTGAATATACAGATTCATGTGGATGGATGCCAGAGCTTTCATGGTCGCATTGCCGTAAAAGAAAGGAAAAAGGAAAACTCCATGATAACCCCCATAGACAAAAGCAACAGCGAAAAAGCATTTATTTTTCTTTCAAACAAGCATGTTTGAGTGAGGAACGATAATGGAGATATGTCCCAAGGAGGTCCCTTTTCTAACCCTAAAAATCACCGAATAAAGGAAATGATCCACGTAACTCCAAAGCGTAAGTACTTGTTTTTGTTTGTTCGGCACCTCTTCCGTAGAGTATAATTTGTGATGGACAATGCCAGTTGTTACTTCTTGACTAGTTCTCGTTCCATAGTCGTCTTCCCGTCCAGCTATAGTCGGTGTATCCGCTCGCCTCGACGTTCCGATTTTATTTTGCGGTTGTCTCCCCATTAATCTGTGGTCCTGTGCTGCTTGACACTTGTCCATGCAAGTCGTCCTCGCCTTCATCCTCCTCTTCGATAATACCCAACTCAGCTTCTTCGTTCCCAACGACGTGGTAGCTGGCCTGTTTCGCCTGTCGTTTCCTCTCGAGCATACGCTTGTGATACCACATACAGAGTCCCAATGCTGCGCCCGCACCAAGCAAGTTTGCGAAAATGTCGTAGGCATCAAATTTACGCCACTATTATCATCAATTGTCAACCAATCACTTTTCTTATCAAAATCAATAGTTTAAAGAGCGGGGCGTACCGGCAAGACTCCTTGGACAAACTCCGAGCCCACGCCGAGGACGCCAAACATAATCACTAAGGTGAAGTTCACGACCCGACGGCGTGATGTATCGAGGACCCAGTAGAAGCATAACTATAGTGTTTAAGCCAAGGTGTTAGATAGTTGCATGTATCGGGAACGATGCGTCATTCGTCGAGGGAGGATAGTGTACTCACTGTCATCAAAAAGAAGCATATAAAGTGTACAACTTTATCATTGACCGGAATAGAAAGTTCCTTTGAGAAACCAAGGTATGCCGACAATAGCAGCAGGAAGGCGAATGCGCCTACAGGTTTCGAAGTCTGGTCAGTCTTTATACCCATCCCGCGGCAGAACAGCCCAATCCGAAGCTATCCAACCATCAAACCAGGATAGCTTAGCTTACCCGCAATCTGAGGTCTTATCCGCATCTTGGTAGTCTGTAAAGCTCGAAAACGGGAAGCTGGAGGTTATGCGACAATGGCAATGTGCTTTTTCCAAGGGTTAGGCGGCGTTCGGGAGATGTTAAAGAATCGGCATCGCTGGTGAGGAAGTTGAAGGTCGATGTTGGCGGGGGACAGATATGCAGATATGCCGGCCTGCAGCTGACAATGGCGACGGAGTGGCCCAGTCCAACGGGCGCGGCGCAGTCTTGGCGCCCGCAGGTGGGATGAAGGCTGCGTATGCCATGACGACTGCATGCTACCTCAACCTCTCCACCATCGCTTGAATTCTCGTATTCGACACAGCATGGTTCTAACGTTCTAGCCATCTCAATATCATAGTTCGAGCATTAATACGGGCTAGGCAGGGTGTTCCTAACATATTCATAAGCAGGATACTCCACAATGGAAGGTCGCCGTCCTCGCGGTACCTAGCTATGCTCAGGGCATATTCAGGGACTGGCGAAATTCCCTGGAGAACCTGCTTCTTTTCAAATAAAAGCAGTCCGGCCTGATAGACAGCCTATTTGACCACAGCATCCGGACCCAAATTTAGACGCGCGCATTCTCGATCCAGGTCTATATCTACCTTTTTTACAATAAATAACACCCGCATGCTCAAACAAAGACATGGTACGGAAATATCTAGCCTTCCCTAATCTTAACTAACGTTCACATTCTTTGTACGGCGTTCTTAAATCCTCGCCTCTTTCAGGCCTTCATTACCGATGTATTTCGGCACCAATTGACGTTTTTAGTCCTTAGCTTCACCTTAACCTTGTAGATTCTATAGTGAAGTCTGTGATGTCGGCTTCGTCAAGGAGTTCATCATTGGCGCTGCTCATACCTATGCTCCGATCATTCTCCACGAATGGAGGTACCCCGATAGTCTACCTCGACAACGACGGCATCGCTTGTAACCGCGGCGCTCAGCCCGCCCAATTGATTTCTCGAGCTAAATCTAGTATCCAAGTAACCTCCAAATAGATCAAACGTTCTTAGATCGCAAAGATCCCATCACAACCTACCTTGCCAGCCGTGGCGGAGGCTACAGACGACGTAAAGACCGAAATATTTCCTCCCTCTGTTGGTTCAAAATCGACGAAGCCGGTCTTCTCCGAGGTACAACTTGAGCATCTGATCTCTCCATGAAGCAAGGCAACCAGTGCAGTGGAGAATCACTCTCGAAAACGAAAAACGGACTGCACCTTATGGGTCATAAACTAACCTCACCGTGTCTTGTTATGAACCCCAACCGGCCCCAAACGTTAACCCTAACTTGAAAGCAAGAACGCAAACCAAAACCTATAACACCACTAACAATATAAAAACAACGACTTCAATAACTGTACCCGCCCTTCTCTATATACTGGTACTAAGAAGGACGCTTGCGAGAGGGGGATTGGGGTGTAAGATCATGGTGAGAGGTACATCGGGCTATAGGGAAAGTGGAGGGAGTTCCTTGTGATCAGTGGTAGACATAGCCTTATAATAGCTTAGTCCAGCAGTCGCAGTCCAGAATGCAACACGAGGCTGCGTTGAATTGGTCCGAGCCGATCGACTACCCAGTCTCATAACCACTGAGAAATTAATAGTCATTCAGTATTGATACACGTACAGTTGCAAAAATACCAATTGGCTTAAAACGAAATGGAATTAAAGAACCCCGTTGGCTAGCTAGTAGCCTCAAACATACGTTCCTTGTAAATGGTGATAGGCAAAGAAGAAGAAGGAGCGAAAGACACCACTACGAAACAGGCCACAGAAATATCGAAAACTATATACATACAACCATGCAGCATCGCACAGACACCAGGCCAGCCTTGCGCATGCATTTGGTGCTGCGTAGTAGATGACACGGGCTTCTTCCTAGCCTTTCTTTTTAGTATCTTCTGTAGGCTGGGATAGTGGGCAAAGCCCGTCCTCGTCCATAGTTGAGAGTCCGAGGTACCGGGGGATGCATGTAGGTCCAAGATCCTTAGAAGTAGAATCCGAATGCGAGTTCTCCCGCCTTTGTAACCCGGCTTCGAGAGCTTGAGGTAGAGGAACGCCGAAGAAAAATTCGTGAAGATCTGCCTGCAAGCCCGGGAACGGGTCCCACAACGGTGGCCGCCGCACGCCATCTGAGGGCTCGTACCATCGAGGATGTTCCTCCCACCTATCAAGAAATGCTAAAAGTTCATCCGTATCTTGCCAAGGGTATCTCCGCCACGCCCTCGGATTCCGCAATAGCTCCAGACTCTCTCCCTCGATATTAGGAACATTGGGCCCCAACCTCCAGTACCATGTCGGAGGATTTTCGTAGAATTCAAGCCAACTTTTGTATATGTCCCATACTCTAGGAGTGTATAGCCGCATTCTGATCTCATTAATCTCGGTGTCTCTCGTCCAGTCAACCCCAATTGACTGGTTACCATGGTTCCTCAATCTTGGCCCGTTATTCCATCTCCACTTGGGATGCGCTTTTCTCAAGTGCATCGGAAGATTCTTGACTAAACTGAGCCAACCCTGTTCGCCAATATCCGAGTACTCCGGTGGGATTACCGGATCACCCAGTGTTCCCCAACATTGACAGCCTAATTTTATCCATTCGGGAAAAAAAAGGTAGAACTTAAGTTAGATCTTCAGAAGGCAGATAAGGGCATACAATTGCGCAAGGGGGCCCGGGGGGTAGGGTGTGGGTATGGAAGCTAAATTAATTTGTAGAGCTAAAGGACCTACCATAAATCCATTTACACTTTTCGGCATCCCTGTAAGTCCCACAAAAGGCTGCATCTGGGGTTGACTCCAGCTCTCCGTGCTCGCTGCATGTGCAGTCGCCACTGCAATAGTTCTGTACGCTCTTGATTATATCCATAGCCTCGTGTTTGATGTCGATGAAATTCTTCCAAGTAAAGTTTGCCGGTAGTAGTCCTTTTGTGTGCTGCTGATCAATTGGGCCGTAGAATATATGTTTGGGTTCCTCGCATCTTATGTGAAAGCCATCTTCTAGCCAGAATAGAGTGTTAGGACCATAATACTCTAGATAATCATCATCATCCTCCTCCCCACTGCGGGGCTTGGCTTTGGTTGGTTCACCCTCCCGCCCGTGCTCCTTTGGGCTAAAGGTCGTAGAAGCGGGATGCGCGTCAGAAAGTAGACTCCGTTCGGTAGTTTCTGTCGTAAGAGTGGTGTTTGGGCCATTACCCGTCTCTGGAGTCGGAGTCGGAGTGTCATGGTGTGTTATTTTATTCGGCTTGTCAAAAGGGTGGAGTGGATTTGGAGGTTTTATTATGGGGTTGATACTAGTACTGGTATCGTGGCTGATATCGCTGGAATCTGGTACGGGAATTCCGGAGGAGAATATCGCGATAAGAGCTATGATGGCCCATATGGAGAGATGTAGATCAGATACCTGCATTTTAAATAGGGTATGCAAGCGCACGATATGGCGAAGGGGAACGATTATTTGAGTGTTTCGTAGTCCTAGCGAGTTGCTCATATACAGATCATATTTTTGAAATAAATCGAACGTATTAGGTGGCCTAAAGCTATCAATATGTTTCATATAGCGGACACCGATGACACCAAAATGGTTGGAATAGTAGGACATTCGTATAGCTTGTCTAGCTCACACGAGCTGACGCGAGCGAATCTGGGAACATTAGGAAGGAGTGCATGAGAACATCACAACGTGCATTATGTTTGCATTGCAAAGTAAACTATACCGTAATATTAGAAGCTACGGTTGGAAGACGTTTGTATCTATGTGTCTGCCTCTGGATTATCGATTAATTGTCCGGCTTAGTTCCAACTTGGGAGTTTTGAAGCCAGGTCTGCGGTTAATGAAGCATGCTGACCTGGCAAGTTGTGTTTTGTTGGTATTATAAGGCAATCGAGGCCGTTTGGTGCTTTGCATTGCCTCTATCCCAACTTTCAAGTTCAGGAGATCATGGGAGAAGGGCAGTGATGCGGTTCATGAAACCGTGCCTCAACAAGCTGGTGGTTCGCTCTAGCTTTATAGATCGGTACTGGCCAGGGTATTAGGCTCGAGCTTCTAAGGTGGTTAATTGAAATCCAAATTTGGTTGGGGATATGGCACATTTGTAACAATGATATGTGTTGCCCTGTTGTAACTTGCATACCCCTATGTTATATCGAGCAGTCTGGCCATATTTGGTTCCTGGATAGCAGGCGATGCCTCGAACCAGCTAAGGCTAACCGCTCTTGCAAACAATGTCCGCTAAGATGGCGCTATTGAAGCTTGCCAGAATCTCAAGCCTCAAGTTCACGGACCCTTTTTTCTCCGATCAAACGGTCGGTAGAAAAGCCGGTTTCTTAAGCTATAGTCGCGCAGCTATGCCCATCCTGCTCCCGATTGGTGACTCCAGGATCATGGTCATTTCGGCCGGAGAACCTTAAATCGCCGCAGTCGCTGAAGCGCAGAACCACTTACATTACATAACAAACCTATAAAAAGATCACGGTCATAAGCTCACGGATATTAGTTTGTTCAGGCCTCTGAGGCAGCACAGCAAAGGTGGACCAAGGGCACTCAAACATATGCTGTCGCCTAGGAACCGCGAGGGAGGAACGAGAACGGTGCAGCTGTGACCTGGCCGCAAACGACCAAGATCCAGGCCTCACTCACGACAAACATTCTCGAGCCGATCGATCTGCGCGCACTCATTTTATCTCCGAAAAGGAAATCGTTCAATTGGATTCAAACGAAAGCCGCTCTGGAGCCCTCCCCTGGCTAAAAGAGAGCAAGAGCGAGAGTGAGAGCGTATGTTAGTCAGTACTTCTGTTGTTGGACCGGCGTGGGAGCAGAAACGTGCCCGCAGGTTTGCCGTCCGGCCATGGGAATCAAACCACCGTCGAAAACGGCGGCCTGTCGATGCGATTGTTACAATTTGTAGGGAAATGATCACGCCCATCCCTCCCGAATACGGCCTTTGATCTGGTTCGCGCGGGTCTGTGGATGAATGTACTTGCTCTAATACTTCTATCACCGGATATGATATGATTCTATTGAGAACGATGGAGCCTTCAATAATGTTTCATGCCTTATTACCGCCTCCTCCAGCTCGAGTGGATAGCGCCGCAGCGAGTATGTGCCTCTGTCTGGCTCCCGCCTTCGCTCTATAAGATACCTTGGGCCCATTAACTGCTGTGCAGCTCCGGTCTGCAGGTTTTTGCACTGTGTTCCTGCTCTGGCATCTACTATCGATCGGGTGGCCTGATAATCCTGATAATATTCTTCACTGGATCCATATTTCCTCCTTCTGGCATATCCCGGACTCCTCTGAAACCCACCTTCAAATCCAGCATTGTCTGTCGTATCTCATCGACCATTCGGTCCTCCGCTAGAAAACGGTTAGTCCAGCCTTCCCTCTCGTTTTCTTTTACGCCTATACTCTGTCGTGTGGAATTTCAGCTGCTTTGTTTTTAAGAAAGAATTTACATTCCTGAGCTTCGGAAAGTCACGATGTCAGCTTGATCGTATCCATCCATGCCTTGTCGATAGGCTAGCTCGTGGTCCTAAGTGGAGCGAGGAACCGAGCACTGAACAGGGCAAGCATTTGCTATGGCATGCTGCAGCTTGAAAATATCCCGCCCGACCAGCATTCTGCAGAATGAATGCTCGACGTTCATGTACCCCTGCGCCGCATTTCTCTCCTCCTCCCGATCTATGCGTTTGGCCTGGATCTTGATCATGCTGCTCTCAAGAAATCTTTTGTGGTCTTGGGAGTGGCCAGAAGCCCGCCAGGAATGCATTCTTCACATCTCCAACAAACCGTTTCGGACGCTTAAAAGTTGGCGACTAATCCGTGCGCAGCCGTTTTTCAATAGGCTGACCTAAAACTTGATACGGAAAGGGCTATTTGTTAGTCCGGAAGCGTTCATTCAGACGGTCCGATAGGTCAACCATCAGATCCAAATCGTCGACATCGCTCGCTCTTGTTCGGCCAAAGGACCGCAGCGCCTGCCCTGCAAGCTTAAGCAAGGCCCCGAGTAAGTACAAACAAGCCAAACGAGCAAAAAGCAAACCAATAGAGACTCTTCCTCGACAAACCCTGATCCCTTTTGTCCTTGGATTGGCGTGCATATTCAACGGTGCACTGTTCTTAATGCCGCCTAACCCTGGCTTGTGTCCCGGTTAACCCTTTACTCTTTCCTTCTCTCGTAGGTTTAGTCTACTATATAGTGGAGCTTAGGTTTATGGCAACTGCGACGATCGATAAACCAGGGTCGATAATACAAATGGCCACAGTCTGAGCTAAGGATTCAAGCAATCAACCAACCTGCCTCTCGTTCAGCCTCCGCCTCCCAGGTGCATCGGAAACAGATCCGGTGCTGTCGAATAAAAGTACTCTTAAACGTCTACAGGGACAGTAATACCGTCGTGTAGATATCACTCGTCAAATGTTGACACCGTCATCCGACATCAAGAACAACCACAACGCTCAGACATCAAATATTTCACCCCATAATCCTGGTCAACACTGCAAGCCAGATATGGCACATGACAGCAAAGGGCCGCTGAAGGCCATGTTCTCCAAATTGACGACGAAAATCCGAGATGTCAGGTGGAAGGGCAAGAAATCCGGCTGGGGCGGGAATTCAAAATATCATAAATCAGTAGACTCATTGGCAGAAGAGGACAGAAGGAACACCATAGCAAGTCAGCGTCGATTGTATAGAGCAGCTATATCGCGAGAGTTTTCCGGGGCCTCTGGTTTACGGCGGTCATGGCTATTTGATAGGCGAACGATGCCTGATATCGCCGATTGTTCTTGCACACACAAAGAAAGGTAGGATAGTATTGAACTTTGCGCCCGATAGTTGAGGCTCGAAAATGAAACTAACTAATCCTAGGCCTTCGACCGGTACTCTGTTCTTCAAATTGCCCGTGGAACTCCAATTAGAAGTCGTTACCAAGTTAATATATTCCGATATTATATCATTGCGCAAAACCTCACGCGCATTCAATACCCTCATCGTTACCAATGAGCACGAAATCGCCAGACGGCAAATCCAAGTCTACGTTGAGCCAAGATATGTCGCTCTCTACCCACCAAGCACGCTGAATAAGCCCACATTCGAATATCTCTCGAAACTGGCGACGAAAAGTATAGCGGCGTCAGCTCTCGCTAAAGCGCTAGCGACGCAGCTATACGACGACTTTCACGAAAAATACTTCGATCCTCATCCGGCCAATGCCAAAATACTGATTATACGGTATATTACTGAGAGGTTGCGATTTTCTCTCATGATCATTCAACATTTTCTTGAACAGTTTGCGGAGCGTAAACTATGGCGCGACCGAATGAACGGGTATGCCTCCAGGGCAGACGATATCCAACTACAAGAGGCTATTATGGAAAAATATTACACTACCGACCAACTCGTCGAAGCATCCGACTTCTATAGGCTCACACTATACTTGCTGTGGCAGAATGTAGCCATGCCTGGAGAACATGAGAAGATCAAACGTATCTGGGCGATAGTTACCGATACCTTGCCCGCCGTCCAGGATCTTACCAAGTTTATGATTGTTGGTGGGATCCCGGAGCTACGGAATATTTACCGCAAGCAAAAGCCATCTCTGAGAAGAAAAGCAATGGCAAAGTTTTCAGCAATGTACAAGAATGAACAGGCGAGATCCTCAAAGGCTGGAGCAACGATATTACCCAGAGTACACCACCCATCAGAGAATATCAAGCGGTATTCTACGCTCGCGATTTCACCCAACATTTTCCATCTGTGGATCCACCCTGCCCAGAACGTTATGTTTAGGAAGGAAGTCATAGACGGATTGAACCAATTTAGGTGTATCGACGAGATCGTCGAACTCTTATTGGAGGGCTGGGAAGAGTGGGCGTACCCGCGGGATCTTGACCTTCTGTACAGCGATGACGAAGATGACACACAGGCTAGACACAATTGTGAGGTATCAGCAGCGACAGCGACGCCTTGAATCCTTCAGCAAGAGCCCCAGACGACAAAAAGTGCCAATAAATTCTTCTTTTTATTTTATTTTTCACTGTTTTTTGTGGAATGTGGTGTACAACGGTTGAAGAAACAGGCAGTGGAGTGGCGTTTTATTATCCTTTTGTTGCATTTGCATCGGTCATTCTTGCGAGCTATGGGATTGGGGACGGGTTTCCGGCATTGGGATTGTACAGCATTGGCATTGGCATATCTTTCTTTTCCTTCTCATCACCTATTATGGACATCGGTCATCATTGCATGCGTGGTACACTCGGCTTAATTGATTCCGGTTACCCTACGAGCGTTTTAGAAGAACTTTTCTTTCTTTATTTCACCGGATATCCAGTAGATGCGAGATAGAGCATCACTGGGGAAGGCGGGGGAGTTTGGCTCCAGCTTATTGGGTTGGGGAAATCGAAGACATACATAGCCGTATCAATTTGGAGTCGTTTTAGCTTTTTTGTTTGGGGGTATCCTACAAAGATGGCCATATTCTTATTCACGCTTTGCTACTAGCCTGTCATCGATGCAATGGGCGAGCGAGATATCGTTCCACGTAGTACAGTCTGCATAATTTAGTTTATATGCATGTCACAAAGCACACTAGTCGGTGCAGCAAGCAGAAGTGTACAATTGTAATTGACTTTCTGTTCCCCATCCAGGGAAGTGCGAAATACCAATTGAATCGCCCGTTCGTCTAGAATTTCTACTTTTGATGCGTTTAGAGTAACGTTAAAAGTTCGAAAATGGGTTTAAGACGACGCGATGAATTGGCGGAAAAAGAAAGAAAGACAGAAAGCAAGCAAGAGAGAGAAAAAACTTTGTAATACAGATGGGGGTGCAAATTGCAATTGCTGCTACCTAATCGATATTATTCACTGGTCAGACGCAGTGCATGTGTACGTATACGGGCTCCTGCGAGGTATGCATATACATGAAGTATATGCGTGTGGGTTCTACAATTTCTCCGTAGGCGGTTTGTATACTAATGACTAGAAGAGGATGGGTAACTACATCTTGGAGCGACATCGGGAATATTAATCTTGAGATTTGAAGGTCGCTTCGATTATCGAAGTTGCAAGGATGCTGCCGTTCTCGTCTCACACAGAACCCCCTTATTCGATTCGAATTCTCGCTGTCGTATCCCCATATGTCTGAGACCTCCAGGCGACTGCTATCTTTAGCGGATAAGAGAATAAAAAAGTAATGCTCATTTTCTACTCGCATTGCATTGATTCACCGGTTTACCCCCAAAGCTCATGTTACGTAGGCAATTAGAGATACCATGGTACAAGACCGGAACAGCCCTGGTACAGCCAGACGAGTATACCACTTCAGCTGTTGGCTGTTACGAGAGCCTGATACTTACGAGGTGTGGGGTGAAGTTCGAACTCGGTTCCATACGGTGCAGTAGTGTGGATGGGTGTTGGAGGTTCCAATTGGATATCACCAATTGCAGCTCCGTCTCGAGTCTGGGACTTCACTGCGAGGTTTGTTGTTTTCGGAGGCGTGCAGGACTGGTGGTGTAACACGCGAGAGGAATGTGAACCCATGCCAGTCTGATCTGGACCTCACCTGCAACACATTTGGAAGGCAAACTACGACTTCGGACCTCGAATTTTCACGATCACGACCGATCTGGCCTGGTTCTTCGCATCTTCACAGCCTGAATTCGATCGCCGGGCTTATAGGATGCAATGCTATAATGGGAGTGGCCATGTCGTCTATTTTATTACTCCTCTCGCGTGCTGCTTTGGCCATTCCGGCGGCACACGGCGACTTTCCAGGTATATGAAACTGATGGATTAGAGGCCTCCCAAGTAAGTGCCCCGCAATCCAGCCATGCAAATCGACAAGGCTAACACTGTCACGCTACGGGACCGTAAAGACCGGTAGATTGTGTGCATCCTCATTTCCTTTGACATTTACAGGTCAGGGAAACCATGGCCTTACCTTCGAACAAGAGGGTAAAAAAAGGCTGTTGACATTTTGCTCTCGCGAGTTTTATGCCCGCGCTTTTCAGGAGACAATCGATCCGCAAGGCAAGTGCTTGTTTGGACCAGCGACTCCACCTGACAAAGTAAGCACCATCTGCAGACGAAAAAACTCGCAGAGAATTGCAGCAGGTCGAATGCATGGGGGGTGGGATCCAGGAGCACGGGCGACTGGCATAGGTCTGATCGCTCCTATTCGACAGGTTAGCCGGCCCAAAGGCTAGTTTAACCTGGCCGGCTGCTCCGGATTGGCTGCCATTCGTTCATTTGCACATGCCGACGAGCAAAACGGGCAATCAACTCATCTCGATTTAGCATCCAGCTGCTCAACTGAACTTAGTCGGTCGACTGTTCAGCATATAACACAGGCGGGATATAGGGATCCTCTAACAGATTTTGACACCCTTATTCGGTGCATGTTATATAACGCCCGAAGCCCCGTATAATGACTAAATCTGAGGGAGGTCCGGTTTTTAGCCATTGAGGGATATGGTCTACCAAGCACGAAGAAGTTTTTTTCACCTGCGTCGACGCATGTTTTAAGTGACCACGGTGGATTATATATACGGAATATCCACACGACAATTACGACTAGTCTCCCCCAACTCCTTTTTTACAACGCTACGACGGCGCAACCATCGTTTGCAATTGGAACTTCGTCGAACGTCGGCAGGCTGGCCTGGAGCATCAATTGTCCAAAGAAAGCCTCAGATTCACACAGGAATAGATAAGAAAAAGGAAAACACACAAGGCTCGAGCTCTTGCGTAGGCGGTTAAAGCGGCCCTCTGCGCCACTAGCACTGCTCTCTGGATATGATCTGGATCTGACCTCATCTCCGACACTCGTCCCGTCTTCTGACTCCTTATTTTTTCTCTCTCTTTCTCTTCTCTTTTTCTCTCTCCCTCACCTAGGAATTTTATTTTACTTATCATTCTTTCCTAGAGTTTCTTATATTTAATTATATTCTGCCTTTAATCATTCTCGGAAACCTCCTTACATTACATTTCGCAGGTGTTCTCGGGATTCAGATTTCGCACGGAATTAATACCAGGGTAATAATATTATCACAAGCCTCAAGGAAGAAAAGAAGATAAAGGGAGGGACACGCCCACCACCCCTCTGATAAACTTTCATCCCACCATCACCCCTCAATTATAATCCTCGTCTCGCCAAAAAATATTTGAAGCGGAACGCGGGGGGTTCAAACGTCATGGCTCTTCCAGTCCAATCTTCAGGCTCCCTCAGCCTATCTAGACGCGACAGCAGCCGAAGAGAAAGCGTCTCCCCATTCGCCGGTAGACGAGAGAGCGTCAGCCCATTTGCTAATAGACGAGAAAGCGTCTCGCCTTTCGCTACCCGACGAGAGAGCGTAGCCCCTTTTCAGGGTTTAAACCGACGAGAAAGTACGGTTGGCAGCTTACCAAGACGCGAAAGCACAGCGCAATTCCCTTCGCTACGACGAGCATCGACGATAGGACATGTACCGACAGGAGCATACTCGAATATTCCCGGCGGAAGAAAATTCAGCGTCAGCTCGATATACGCCGGTGGGGATGTATCACCGATAGAACCCCCTGGAGCCAACAACGATGATGTTGAAGTCTTATTCCATCATCCAACGCGTATCGTCTCCTTTACGATTTCGGAGGAAAAATTGAAAGGAAAAGATGCCGTGGCTAACTACACACAGCCAACGGAAAGGACTCTGAGTTCTGGTTAGTATCCCCCTTAATGCATAAAAATTTTTAGCATAGTCGTCTACCCCTTCTTAACTGTCCCTTATCGCCCTAAAATGGTGGGGTGAGGAGTGTTCCAGACGATATCTCGGAGGATATTGACGCCGCCAAATGCAGCCTTCCCTATGCATGCGTGCGCTCAAGGTAATTCCGGGGATCAAGAGCGTAGACTAACGGATTAATTCCTAAATTTGGATAGGCCCTATGAAAATTTATCGGGTTAAGTTTTCAACGGCGTTTTTGCAAGGCGGGCAACTATTGCAGCCATTGCTACCACGAAGCGCTTGTTGGTGTATGGATGAGCGCCGTGGCATATTTGTTTTGAGGATACGGAAAGATAACTACTACCGTTTGGAATTGCAAGAGTGAGTATTGGTGCATTGTGAATTTGTGACAGGATCTGAACATGCTAACGTTCTAACTCGATATTACTATCAAGGATTGAGGATGATTTATCAAAAGTTCACAGCCTGAAGTCTGTGCTCGACAAAATTATCGTTTTTGAAAAAACCAACTGTCCATTCAGATCAGAGAAACAAGATGTCGAAGAACCAGCCCCTCTGCCCGTCTTTAGGAGATCAAGTAGTGTCGCCAGCAGGCCTAGTCGGCCTTCCAGCGCCCAGTCCGACTATGGCGTCCCGGATAACGACAGCAGCAGTGACATCGTATTCCAAAACCCAGGATTCAATGTCCCGCCAAAGATAGAAGTCCCACCTTCTATGCCAGTTATGTTTAGAAAAAATATCTTTGAAGACAAGCCCATGCTCCGAGTACCTCGTCTCCAAGTCCCACAACAACATAATCTATCAACAAGCCCTCGGGCACTTAGTCCACTTTCCAGGAGCCCATTATCTCGAACATATGAGACATCTCGCAGCCGTTCGATAAGCCCACTTGCCCGAGAAGTCCCAAATGATATGTTTATGATTCCTGAGAATGGACCGCCACTACCCCCCTACACAGACGACGAAGGCACCTCTGCTCCATCTGTAGGATCCGGCCCACCATCTCCCAGATATATTCCAAGATCAGTACCCTCCGAATATGCAACCTCCGGAGTACTTTCCGACTATGCGGACTCCGCAGCCTCCGCAACCAGCAGCCCAATCGACCCATTTTGCCTTTCGTATCCTGTCCCAGAACCCCGAGGACGCTCGCCAGAGCGAAAGCCTATGCTGCCATCTCCACCACCTACGGCTATCTCCCCGCCAGCCACTGCACCTATGCATTTCCTACGCCCTCCATCTGTAGTTATTCAGAATGCAGATGCCACTGATTTCGAAATCGACTTCCTCGATCTTGACATCAGCCACGGCCCGCGTGTGTACGAGGAAGTACAGGAGAAGCCAAAACCAAAACCAAAGCCACAACCATTAGAACAACTTCATGAAGAACCTCGGAGTGAACCTATCGTCCAACTACACAACGAAGTTCACGAGAATACAAATGAAGTACCCTCGATTTTTGAACCACTTCAAACAATTCAAGAAATCAACCTCCCACAAATCCGCCCACAAACCCCTCTTCCATCCCCTCCTGCTACCCCGCCACTCTCCCACTCCGCATCTGACTCTGAAGCCGAAGAAATTATCGAAGCGGTAACCCCAGAATCCACCTTCCGTCGCAAGCCGAGCGGTGATATCTCAAATGTCTCCCTACGCCGGGCGTCAGAACCCACGGTAGACACCAGTTCCATCTTTATCCGAGACAACGATCCAGACGCCATGACCATGGAAGATCCAGAATTCGTCGACCCTCTCGCCGGCCTCAACATGAGTCTTATCGCCCGTCCCAGCGACATGCCAGTTACCAAAACGCCTGGTCTAGACGACTACGAACCACTCTCTCGCACTGGCCGCCGTTTCATCCGCTCAGTTGACCACGAAGCCGCCCGTGGGATTTTTGGCAAAACCCTCAATCTGAAAATCCACAAACCATCCGGGTTTTTACTGAAGTTTATGCTCCGTGTGGCAGATAAACTTATGAAGGGGGCTAAAATCTATGTGTACTACTGGGGAGACTGGAAGAAGGGCAAAGTTAGGGGCAAAGGTGGGAAGGTTAAGGAAAGCGGCAGTGTGGATTTGACAGATCCATCGCCAATTTCGCCGCAGGAGTATGAGAAAGTTGGGTTGCTGAGCGATGAGGATGATTATGGAGTCAACATTACGAATGAAAATGCTACAACAACAGAGAGGAGGAGGAGGCCTTTTTCCTTCGCGAGAAGGGATAGTGTTTGAGTATAACTATAAAATGCGCAAGGATGTGAGTTCGGAAACGATTTAATGTGGATGATATCGAGAGACGGCCGGAGATGAAGACCTCTTTTAACTACCATTTTTGATTGCATGCTGATGTTTAATCGCTTTTTTTTTTTTTTTTTTTTTTTTTTTTTCCCTGCATTCTTGATGTTTGATGTTGAATCCCTTTCTCTCTTTTGATTCCCTTTAATGATTGCAGCTGGGGATCTGATCTACTGCCACTGCTGCTGGCGAACCTTTTCTTGAATGCTTTTCTTTTCGCCGTTTAATTAATATATGATTGAACGGCCGGCTCTGGAATACCGGTGTTCTGTCTCTTTGGGTTATTCTTTTCTTCTATCTCCTTTTATTATTATTATTCCCTTAGACGGACCCGGCGACATGTCTCTGTATGTTAGTTATACCCGCTGCTGCTTATGAATTTCGAATACCGTACACTGTACATTTATCAGATGCATTTGAATATTTCTTTTACACCAAATTTTGCAAATTCGATTGAAAGTTTTATTCTCGAGCTCGTTTAGACAGTCTAGTACTTAAGCACGCACGAAAAGCTAGAGAAGAAGAGAGAAGTATTTAGAAAAAACTTCGGTAGCAAGTATATACGTTTATTCATTAACCTTTATTTCTTCTCTTTTTTTCTTCTTCTTCGTAGACATCGACTCCCACTTCCCCGGCCGACGATATCTGTCCAACCGACCTATCGATCATAAGATGCTATAATTACAAAGATATGAAGAGAAACCCCTAAGAAAAACCAGGCCCGCTTTACGCGTGGATGGCCTTGTCATAGGTAGCCATGGCAGCCTCCTTGAAGGCTTCCGACAGAGTTGGGTGAGCTGTAGGTATCACAAGTCAGCATTTACTCTCAGAGAAGAAAGATATCATCGTCATCATCCACAATCTCTGAACTTACCATGACTTGTCCTTGCAATATCCTCAGAGCTAGCGCCGTACTCAATAGCCAACACACCCTCCGCAATCATCTCACCAGCACCAGGTCCAACGATATGAATGCCCAAAACCCTATCCGTCTCCTTCTCAGCAATGAACTTAACCATACCATCGGTCTCCAAATTCGTCTTAGCACGCGAGTTCGCCAGGAACGGGAATGTGCCGACAACGTATTCCTTGCCGCTGGCTTTGACCTCCTGTTCTGTCTGTCCGACCCAGGCGGCTTCAGGGTGAGTGTACATGACCGATGGGATGGCGCCGTAGTTGACGTGACCGTAACCCTTCTTGATGTATTCGGCGGCAGCGATACCTTCTTCTTCGGCTTTGTGGGCCAACATGGCGCCGAAGGTGACGTCGCCGATGACACGGATGTTCTCGTGTTTAGTGCGGTATTCCTGGTCGATGATGATGCGGCCGCGTTCGTCGGTTTCGATGCCGACGTTTTCGAGGCCTAGATCCTTGGTGTAGGGGCGGCGGCCGATGGCGACGAGGACAACATCGGCTTCGAGCTGTTTAGGGGTTGTTTCGTTAGTTATACAGGGATTCCAGTTAATTGCCACGGCGGATGGAGAGCTTACGGTATCTTTCTTCTGGTTCTTGACACTCTCGATCTCCAACTTGACACCTTCGCCGGAGGCATCACCCGAGAGAACCTTGTGGGAGGTCTTGAACTTGATACCTTGTTTGGCGAGGATTCGCTGTGTCATTTTGGCGATATCGGCGTCCATACCGGGTCCACCGATGGCATCCAAAAATTCAACAACGGTAACTTCAGCGCCTAATCGCGACCAGACGGAGCCCTGTAAATCCATTTTTGTTAACTCAGGTTGCCTCGATGTGTATCAAGTACTGGGTGTCATACCATCTCAAGACCGATGATACCACCGCCGATGACGATCATTTTCTTAGGGACTTGGGTTAGAGCAATAGCTCCAGTGCTGGTAATAACCTTCTTCTCATCGATCTCCAGACCTGGGAAAGGAGTAGCTTCGGATCCGGTAGCGATGATGATGTTCTTTGTCTTCAGCGAAATCTCCTCGCCACCGTCGATTGGCTTGACCTTGACTTCATTCTCGCTGGTGATGGTACCAGTTCCCTTAACGTAGTCGACGCCGTTTTGCTTGAAGAGGATTTCGATACCGCCGGTGAGGCCCTTGACGGACTTGTCCTTTGCGGCCATCATTTGGTCGAGGTTGAGGCGGACATTGTCGACTATTATTTTATAGTTAACGATCTAGGCCGCTTATTATGGTCTCTGCTGGGAGAGGAGAGCTAACCTTCAATGCCTCGCTGTTTGATATCATGTTTTATCTGGTGGTAGATGTGGGAGTTGTTAAGCAGAGATTTCGAGGGGATACAGCCGACGTTGAGGCAGGTTCCTCCGAGCGCTCCACGCTTTTCGACACATGCTGTCTATAGTTATTGTTAGCAGATGCCTCCTGATGCATTATCATGTATATTGGAGTTTGATATGAGCTATACCTTCAATCCCAATTGCGCGGCCTTGATAGCAGCGACATAGCCACCTGGTCCACCACCAATAACAACAACATCGTGTTCTCCAGCTAAATATCTCCCATATCACGTCAGCTGCCAGTACTTCTTTGATGGATACAGCTATACATCGATCGGATTTCGAACCACCTACACTCGCTAGAATAACTCCGACTCTGTCGATCGGCGATGTAGAATGTCGAGGGAGACGCGAAGCGTGATCGCAGCGGCCGTAGTACCGACGAAGCGGCTTGTCTTTGGAAGGTTTTTAACATTGTGAGAGATGGGAATGATATGGTATGTTGAGGTTGGTGTTAACGTTTATGACGTCGGGATGGGTTTTTCGGGGTTTCGGATAAATGTGTTATAGTGACCGTGGGGGGTGTTCAGTACTACTACTATGTACTACTGAAGGAGGAGGAGATGGACCTGGTCGAAAGGATTTCAATTGATGGCCCAGTCGATGGAGGATGTTCGAGGTATGGAATCCGAAGGAGGGATGAAGAGGGTGGATGTGGTATTCTGGGAGTTGGAATTGGGGTTGGGGGACGGTCCGAACAGGGGAAAACGTTGAAGGTTCGCTTTTTTCGCTCTGGCTGGATACAATCGGCAATCCTGACCGATGCCACTGATAGCGCTATAAGCTCGACTATGCTATACCTATGGTATCTTGGGATGGCAGCTTCAACCAAAAAGTACCGCGATACGGCTTGCAGGGGTGTGTTCACTTCAGAGGCATTTATATCGCTCACTGTCCTATAGGACGGCTTCTAATATATAAAATTTCTTTCATACTCGAGATATTTTTGGGGACCCAAGTAAGTACGTTAAGCTAATTAAGTTATCGGCCCAGCCGGTGGGCAGTGGCAGGCCAGGTGATTCGGGAGGAATGCAGCCCCGGCCTAGCGAAATGAATGAACGGGAGGAGCACCTTCGGACCAGTCGGGATGTCCCCGGCCTGGGCTGCGAGGCCGATCCGATCCCGATTATCCGGCTTCTAATTCCCCAATTACAATATTAATAAGTATGAAAAGCTTGTCGACGGTTCAGTAGACGGTTAAAAAGGGTTAATTAACGTTAGTACGGGTACGCCTTATGACTTGGTTATGTCATGTCTTCGTTGAAGTTCTGAACTCTATGGTAAATTCTCTCTATGGATGACTCGAGATAGGTGCTTAAGTATATCTATAGTATAGTACAGTGGTATATTACAGTATTCGTGATCATGAGAGCTCGAGAGACGCCGTATCGGCAGGTCAGGTCGAGGTGGAAGCTCTTCATGACTCCTCCGCTCCGTCCAATATCACCCGCCTCAATGCTTCCTCAGCGACTTCGCATCCCCGCCTCACCGCCTCCTTCTCCTTCTTCCCATTAGTAATATCACTCCCCGCCACATGCTTCTTCAAAAAGTACTCCAGTCCCCTCGCCAGCGACGGATTCTCCGCCGTCGCCCTAAACAACTCTCTAACTCGTGACTCCCGCTTACTCGATGACTTGGGATACCGCTCCCTAATCTGCGAGAAAACCGTAATAAAGAAGATTTCCAGAAAATTCTTAGTATTAGGTTGCACCGACACCAGTTGCAACGTCTTCAGTATCATCAAAGACAACGATCCATGTGCCACCAGATATCCGTAAAGTTTTGCCAGATTAACAATCTTCCTAAGCGGCATGCCTTCATCTTCGTCATCGTCCATGATATTCGACTCGCCGCGGTTCATGTCATCTTCTTCTCCCATTTTCCGGAAGACTTCCCAGAGACTGAACTGGAATGTCATCCGGAGGGAGTGTTGAGTGCATAGCTGTTGTGCGATCAGTGTGTAGTATGGATTATACTGCGTCTCGTTTCCACAACAATGTAGAAGGACGTGGGGTATTTCCCGCTCCTGGTTCCTCTTGAGGCGAAGTTTGAAGAGTTTCTCCCGTGCATCCGTATAGTCCTGTTGATTAATTAGCATTTACTCTGTGGAAATGAAAGAATGTCTGCCGTACTTCAGCACTCATTATAGCTACAAATATCGCCCGGCGGATATCTGTATTCATCCGCTGCTCCCTGGCTAGTTGTAGGTAATTTGTGACGTCGTCCTCAAAGTCCGATGTTACGGACGTCGCCTCCTCCTTATCGTCATCGTTTGTCTTGAAGTCGTCGTCCTCAAGCATGTTATTTTTCCAACTAGCACCAACGAGCCACCATTTCCCTTTTGTCTCGACGTCCCGAATATCTTTGAGAGAAGGTCGAAGAGGCTCACTGGCTCGTAGAGATCTGCTGTTCAGAGTACCCAATGTCTTCTTCATGCGGACAATAGCCTCCGACGCTACAACGGAAGCATCATTCGCTTTTCTTGCTTTGTTGTTCTTCAGATTCGTCAAGGTCTCTATCATGAACTTGAATCTCGTGCTTAATTTATCAGTGCCGACTTTAGCAACCGATGTATTAAGCATGGATACAATGTCCTTTAGAGCCGAAGGGTCGTCTTGTCGTAGTTGAGGCCCGCTACTTCGTACCATCCTCAATAATAGCTCTGCATTTAATTCCGCAACTTCAGATACGAATATCCTAATAAGATCAAATATCAAACTCGATCCTACGACACCGAAGTTATAGAGCTCCGCAAGTAGCGAAACGAGATCGTTGACTTGTTTCTTGCTAGGGTTGGTAGATGTAACAGCCGGATCATCACCCAGCTTCACCGCTTCCCCATAGTACTTGTCGAAATCTTCGACCAAATTTTGAACGAAGTGCGCCCCGAAATCCGTGCCTAAGATTCTGTATAAAGCGGCGATGAAACCACCGTAGAGTGTGAAGAATGTTTCCCTTGTGTTGACTTCGTTGGAAACCGATGCCAGTACCAAAGTTGTAAGAGTCGATGTAACACTTTGCCTTGGATATTCGCGGTAGAGTTCTTCGATTGATTTGACGATTTGTAGCATGCTCTGTTCGGTCAGACGGTTGACTTGTCCCTGGATCTTTTTGCGTAACATATCGTCTGTGGGAACCTCGGCTAGTTTTCTTCGCTGGGCGGGAGGTATGTACTTGGCGGGCTGGTCCGCTGCGATGGCCGGTTTTGTAGGATCAGGTTTTGATAGTTTAGGAGCTGGTCGTCGTGAATCTTCTGTTTCGCTCTCGTCGTCCTCGCCGTCGTTTTCTTGAGATGAGAAACCAGACCAATCGCCCTCTACATCCTCCATATCAACGTCGTCACTTTCCGCACTTTCAGAACCGGATATATCGCTGTCTCCAAGCATATCTTCGTCGGAATTTGAGAAATCCTCACTCCCCGACTCGCTCACGCTCACATCTTGTTCATCTTCTTCGCCCCTCTTCCGCTTTTTGCCACGCTTCTCGGAGAGATACTGTCGGTCCTTCTCGAGTTCTTCATCTTCCGAGTCGAATCCGTCTAATAGCCAATCTAGATTGTCCTCTTTGAAGGCACTTGGTAGTTTCTTGCCCTTGATGTTCAGTTTCTTCTCGAGAGCAGCGATTTCGGCATCTTCTTCGTCGAGTTTCTCAGCTACGGCCTTCCGGACAGCTGGCTTGGTGACTTCAGCCTTCTTTGCGGGTATTTTATCGTCCGTAGGGGCTTTCGGCGTAATATTGGGAGTGTTTTTCGACTTGGGAGGCTGAACGGTCGGTTTTTGTGTAGTATAGGTAGGCTCTGGCTCGTCGTCCGATGACACTGAGTCGCTATAATCGACCGTCTGGCGGGAGAATCGAGCATTATTGTGTCTGGTCTGCTTTTTTTCAAGGCGCTCTTGTTTGCGACGCTCTTTGCGACCCTGTTTCCGGGTGTTCTTGAGCGACTGCCTGCTGCCACTGTTTTTGTTCCCTGTTCGGCATTAGCAATGACTTCTTAATAGAGATAATACATAAATATAGATACATAGGATTCATACCTGAGTCCTGGATCTGGTCCAGAATGGACTGTGGCAGCCTGGGCTGAACTGCTCCCCTCATTGTCAGTTGGATCGAAATGTAGCTGTTGGAATGTTGAAAAGTTGGCTGTCAAAAACGTTGCAGCGACTTTTTGTTAGTAACATTAGCGCCAAGCCGTTTGGCAGAGCCGCATCGCTTAAGCTCCCAACACAGTCTTGGCATTCAATCTCAAAAATCGCAAAGACGCGACGGCTGCTCGTCGTCAACACCTCGTCGTCAACACCTCTTCATCCACCTTCACCTCCCTCCACCAGCCATCACCTACGTTACGCACCGTCACAACCCATCGCGAACATCACCAACCCGCTCCGAACCCCCGTAGAACTCCTAATTGGCCCCGCTGGAGGCCTGAAATCTCTTTCCCCCCTCCTTTTTCTAGCTTGGTTTTGTGAAGGTTCTCGAACCGCTTTCCGGACAAGATAAGGCGGTCCGGACGAGTTCGAGATCGCACAATGCCGGCACCCACAGCTCCCCGCACCCTGGAAAGGGCCCCTGACGCCGAATTGGTGCTCATGAAGTCCGTCATCGACACGGTCATTGCTTATAAGGATGAAAAGTAAGTCTAGTACTCGGTGATGGTAGCGGTAGCGGTTGATTGAATAGAGCTGGTTACTAATCTACCTGTCTTTCGCTGTTGTAGTGAGAATACGATCGCAGATGTGTTCATGGAAGTTGTCAATCGTCGAAACTTCCCGGATTACTTCCAAATTATCAAGAACCCCATTGCTCTTCAAAACATCTTGGTAAGCTGCCTGCAACTGTTGTTTGCCGTCCTCCTGGTTGACCAAGCTGACTGTGATGGTGCTCGATAGAATAAACTGAAGCAGAAGCGCTACCCGAGTTTCCAAGTATTCATCAGTGATGCTGCTAGAGTAAGTGAAATCCCTGTCGAGGGAATCTTCTACAAAATGCCCTCCACGCTAACCAGCCATTGAATAACCAGGTCTTCCATAACGCGAAAACATACAACCGCCCTAGCTCCCAAATCTATAAGGACGCTGTCACTCTTGAGGTAGCGCTCCCCGCTCCCCTTCTTAGAACCAAACAACCATTGACATGCTGGTACTCTAGGGTGTTTTGCTCGAAGAACTGAAGAAGCTTACCAAAATGGAAAATCCCGTCCTTACCGAAGAGGAAGCCGTCCTTCCGGATCTCGGCCCTTTGCCAAATTCTGAGTCCGAAGGTGAAGAAGATGGAGACGCTGAAGCTGAAGAGGAGGAAGGTTCCAACGACGGCTCCGGCGATGAAGAAGAAGACGAGGAGGAGGATGAAGAAGACGAAGAAGCTGAAGACGAAGATGAGGAGATGGAAGACGCTGACGCCGTTAAAGATGATGCCGATAATGAAAGTGCCGACGGTGCAAATCGCACCCGTAGGTCAAGCCGCCGATCAGCCAAGAAGCTTGTCGATGCTGGTGATGACGATGACGATGAAGGAAAGAAAGATCGTGGCAGGAAGGAACCAAAGCGTCGTGGTAGACCCCCACGGGTTGATGCCCCTTTCGAGTGCCGAATCAAATCAATTCTCAAAGGGATCCGTAAGTACAAGACCGACGATGACGGCCCGCGCCACGCCGCCTTCGAAAAAGTCCCGGACCCAAAGATCTCTCCGGAGTACCATCGCGTCATTGAGAATCCTATGGCAATTGACACCTTGAAGGTAAAATTTTCCCCGTAGAACCACCTTACTTCTCGTTTTTTTCTAACCCGTTCGCGAACAGAAAAAAGTCAAGCGTCGCATCTACAAAAATGTCCAGGAGTTTATGGACGATGTCTACCTCATGTTCGATAATGCCCTCGCTTATAACGAGGACGATTCCCAGATTTACACAGATGCTACTTTCCTCAAGGTTGGTCTGAAGAATTCTTCTCGCGGGTGACTCGGTCGGGTTAGCTGACACTATCGTAGGATGAAGCGAAGAAATTATTCGAGGCGGAAATGGAAAAGGATGATGCCAGCTACATTGATGCTAGCAGCAAAAGTAGTTCCGACAGAGATCCAGTCGCATCCATCGAACATAAGGGCGACACGTTTAGCATCGGTGATTGGATCGAGCTGAACAATCCACTCGATGCCGACAAGCCCATCGTCGCCCAGATCTTCCGTACGTTCAAGAAGAGGTCTGATGGGAAACTCGGTATCAACGTCTGCTGGTACTATCGACCAGAGAATACCGTTCACCGAGTTAACAAGCGATTCTACGAGAACGAGGTCGCGAAAACAGGACAATACCGTGACCATGATGTTGAGGATATCATCGGCCGTTGCTTCGTCATGTTCTACACCAAAGCTTCTCGCGGACGCCCCATTGGGTCCAAAGGGAAGAACATCTACATTTGTGAAGCCAGGTACAACGAGGAGAAACGACTGTTCAATAGGATTAAAACGTGGAAGTCCTGCATTCCTGACGAGATACGATCGCGTAAGGACGACACCGAACTCTGGCAGAAACAGGTCCCACTCAAGAAGTTCCCCTCGCCAATCAAGCATTTGTTACCTGCCGATGCGAAAATGGGCGATAAGCCACCTACGGCTACATGGGTTCGCGATGACGCGCCTCCTCGAGGAGCCGTCTATATGGGGGAACGTCGTCCGGCTGTAAGTTTGCTGATGCCTGCTGTGCCATGTTGGGAAGTATTTATGCCCTTTCAACTAACACACCTCTCATAGGACTCTCCCTCTCCGGAGCCAACACCACCCCCCAAGCCCAAGTCGCCAACGCCTCCTCCGCCTCCCCCTCCACAGGCCATTCCAACCTCTCAACCGCGACCCCAGGCCTCTCGACGCGCAACAGTCGCGCAACAGGTCATGACTCCGACTCCGGTCATGGCTCAGCGCCAATATCACCAGGGTCATCAGCAGGCTCAGTTGGCCCCAATGCCCAGCCCGTATGGGCAGTTCGCCCCCCAACCGCAGCAGCCCTTCTATCAAAACCCGCAGCAGCAATACGCGCAGGCTGCCCCTTACCCGCAGATGCAGATTATTGGTATGCCCGGGCCTAGTCAGGGACACGGACACAATCACGGCCACGGGCAAGCAAACACCCGTCCGCAAGTTGACGTTGGCAGTGACATGCCAGGCGAACCTAATGCGTTTACGATCAATGCGGCATGGTCCCCAACGGCCCTCGCTCATCTCGAAACACGAAACGGCGCTCCAGTGTTCTACTCGACGGTTCCGGCATACCCTACTAACCCCAGAATGGGGTTCAGCGAATTTAGAGGCACTTTTGGGCAGGGGCCAGGAATTCCGGTTCCCACCTCCCGTGATGCTCGTATTAGAGCTGCCGCTAGGCGTGCTGTTACAGCGAATCTGCACGGGATTCCATTTGATAATGACCAGATGTGGGCCTGGGCCGAAGCGACAAAGTATTTGGAGGCTTTCATGGCTAGGGAGCGCGCTGCCGGTTCGGCTACTATGGAAAACCGTCCACTCGAGCAGGCCATGCTGTGGCCACTCGAGCAGTCTTTCGAAACACTCTTGGGAGTCAAGGAGATGAACGGTGATTCCATCGAGGCGGAGATGTACTCAGACCCAGAAATTAAGTATTACTCGAACCTGAAACAACAGAAGCAGCAGAACGGCGCTTTTGGTCATGGACCTGCCTAGCCTTTTGGCAGGTGCACAAATACATGCGACTCTCCTCTAGTACGGCTCATTCTACCGTCCATTCCCCGAACACAGCACTTCCTTTATTCTGATACTATGCTGGTTTCTACGCACCACCATTACTGTTTCTTATACGACACACTTTCCTCCTCCCATACACCGACCTTGAGGGTCGGATATTCTACGCGGCCGGTTTCATACTATTTCTCGATGCAGCATCAGCGATAGGCGCATATCGGCATATCCTCTTTTATTATTATTTCCTTCGTTCTACTGATTAATGGCTTTTACTTTATGTGGTGGGGTGGCCTTCATGGATATTTTCTGGTCCCTTTTTCCTTATTTTTGATTGCTACGACTTTTAATATTCCTGATGAATGCCATCCTACGCCCGAACGGAAAGTGCTGAGGATGCATACACTCTATTATCGACCACCCGAAGCTCTACCTCTTACTACTCCTCGTCCGACTCATTTTTTTCTTTGTTATCCCTCCTCGCCCCTCACACTTATATTACCACTTTGTTCCTCTTACATGTTTAAAACCTGCTGGTACAAAAGATGGCTACCGCTTTGTGGCTCAACTACTATCCTAACCCTTTCCGCCCCCTTCCCTACCTCATTACATTCGCAAGAGACCCTCGCAAGCAAAGTCATATCCCTGTACCAGGCGGTGAAGGATCAGGTGCCAATGATAAAGGGGTATCTGATTTGAATTATTCTCCGTTATCGAAATGCATACATGTATGATAACAAAGAGAGAAGCCTATTAACAGCAGGGCCATAACACAGAAAAGAAAAAAAGCAGAAAATAATAAAAAAATTTTAAAAAAAAGAAAAAGCCAAAGGGAGGTATTCAACTTGAACACCTCCTCGTTCCTCTTTCTTCTATCGTGATCGTGATAAAACGAGACCTCGAGTGTACACTTTTGAACGCCTATAATCGTAACTATACCCTGAAAAAAATGATTCCACGTAATAAAAGGGTGCAAGGAGTAAAGTCGGTTCATAAGACGGGAGTATTCTATATTCCCGTTTGTGGTATTTAAGATAGTACGTAAACTAAGCCGAATCTGCAGAGGTTACTGGGCCTAGAAGGGGATTTAAGCAGGCTGCTCATATGCTCTTCGGATGACTCTCGAGAATTCTATAGCAAATTAGTGTTAGCACTTGAGAGATAGAGTGTAAACTAGAGTATAAAGGTGGGACTTACGATCAATCTTGACGGTCTCCCTTGTGATTGTAGGCTTAGCCTCGTTATCTTTATTCAATGAAACGAAAACAGTGTCTCCCTCGATCTTGTATCCGGCAACTGAGGTGACAAACTCTTCGAACTTCTCATCACTGAGGTTCAACCAGTCTTCGAGCATGCTTCTTTCGATCTCGCGCATTGACGAGTCGATGACACCTGGGATTCTGGTCTCAGCTGCAGAAGTGTCGACACCGGTGATTCTTCTTCTGATTGTATCTTCGAAACCCTGGACGTCGGCTATTAAATCGGCGTAGAGGTCATCTGAATCGAGGGTATTCCAGAATTCCTTGAAGTTGCAGGATTCGAGGAGGGAGTTTAAGGTTGTGAGCTTTTGGACGGCTTCTGTTAGTTCTACGGCGCTAGGAATTGGTGGGAGGAAGTTTGGAGGGAGGAGGTGACGGCAGAGGGAGAAGTCGCTGGAGGGGAAGGCTGTGAGGGCTTTGACGAGGATGTTGGTGATTGTTTCGGAGTTGGTGAGGTGGGGGTTGAATTGGTATCTATTTCGTATCGTAGTGGTGGTGGGGTTAGCAAATTGATTTTTTTTTTGGACATTTGGAGGTTATCGGGATTGCTGTGAGAAGGATAAGATGCAAAGATGTATTTGGTTTTCAGATAGAGCTAATATAGTTTCGCTTCAACGACCGGTGGAATCGATTCATGAGGTTCCGGTGGTCTCAGGTAATAGGAAACGTGTATGGTATTATTCATCATTGGAAAATTTGCAGCCTTTCCGTTCGGGTCCCACAATATGGAACCCGTTGTGGACGTGATATATAACACGTCAAGAGAAAGAGAAAGATGGGTGATTCCTTACAGTTTCAATAGTGCCAAGTTAGCATAGCAGTCGTATGTTCCGTCTTCACACTGCTGTGCTACATATTCTTGGAATATTGTGGTCGTCTCCGGGTTATATCTGTCGAGGCCATTAAGGATGGCTGTGATGTGTTCGGGTCGCTCCTCGGCTTGATCGAAGGAACGCATCTTGGGATTGATATTTTGTAAGAGCGGAATCTACGCTCTTTTGAAGCAGCTAGGCTTGTTTGGGGTGCGTGTTCCAGAGGGGAGGAAGACCTGGATGAGGTGGGTTTGTGATGAGGTTGGATTGTGGGGAGGGTTTTGAGGTTGGTGAAAAAAAATTGATTTGTGTGGTTTGCTGGGTTTCTGCTGCCAAAGCTAGCTCTGGCTAAGCGAGTAATATTGGAGCTTGGAGACACCGTATAAACACCAAGCTACATACAAATACAGTGTGCAAGTTGTATCAGGAGGCAATGAGCAATGAATAGTACGATGGTTCAAGACGGATCTCCGTCTACTAGTATTAAAGTATACAATTAACTAGTAGAGACGATATTAATCACTCAATGGATTGGATCCAACCGATCCCCTCCTGCTGCTGACATTACTCTCCCTCGGAGACCCAAGAGAATCTTCCGTCCCAAAAGCTTTGTTCGTAAACACTACAAACGTATCAACGTCCCACAAATCCTCTAGCTCCGGTGCCAATTTATCCGCTCTCTCGTAGAAACTTTCGTAACTTTGTATAACCATCTCCTGAACGGCCCCTACGAGCGTTTCCCGGGTCCGGATGTCATTGATGTATTCGTTTAATTTCTGCCGTAGGATTGGAACATCTGATTCTGCGAGCTTGCGGAGTGAGATGGTTGCTTCTAGAGCTTCTGTTCCCTTTCCGGCGGATTCAACTACCGGCCCACTAATTTTGGAGGCCCATGCTTCGGTGAATTGGTTGATTACGTTTCGGAGTTTTACGTCCAATTCCTATAATTGATAATTAGCAATGCATTCACGGGGATAGGGTTGGTTATCATGGACTTACCACTTTAGCATCCAGCATGTTTTCCACAACCTTCGGCAACCCCTTTTGCACCAATTTCATCAGGCCATTGGGGCTGAATAGGCTTTCCGTTTGGCGGATCTCCCAGAAGGTGCTGAAGTCAAACTCGACTTCTGGTCTAACATACTCAATGTCAAATGCAACAATCTGTTCTTTTAAAATAAGCAGGTGCTTCAATAGGAAAAGTTGCGAGTCCGTGTCATTCTTCATTCTTCTGATTTGATCCGCAGCTCTCACCAACGACCCGATACACACGTGGACCACTTGATGTGCTAGGTCGTCGAATACAGTGGACTACATCCATTTATTAGCATCAAGGGGTCAAATTGGGTGTCTACATATTCTTACATTGACAAGCCGATATATCCGTGATAATAGCCAAATAGATTTTCGTAGCGACGGGTACCATCCTTGGAAAACTGCGTCCGTGTCGAACTGCGAAGGATTCTCGCCCTCCATAGGACTAACAGGATCAAGAATTTTCCCCACGCGAGGGCTTTTAAGTGGAGTCTGGATAACCTTGTTTCGTTCCGGATAATCGAGGTCCTCCGGTTTGGGTACGAAGTTTTCGATATCGTTTCGGATCACATTTTGAGCTCGGAAAATGATTCTTGCTTGTGCATCGTGTAGTGGGGATTGGACCAGGCGGCCGAAGTCAAGTTGTGAGCGGTCATATGATTCCAATTCGGCTAATGACAGTTAGCAGTATCCATGCAATGCGTTAGTAGGTGTCCGTACCTTCATCACTGTCTCTCATGTATCGAGACTGAAGCAGAGAACACAGCTCGCAGAGTTTGACAAGCTGGGTTTCGTGCATGATTCTCGGTCGAAGGTAGTCATACAAAGGCTCGCTGATAGATTCGAGGTAATCGCTACACATAGTTAGCAAAGAATATACAGCTAGCGTCTAGAAGACTGAGATATCTTACTATAGCTGCTGCTCTCCCGATGAGAAATGATTGAAGAACAACTCGTATTCGTCGAGGCAGATGCTTCTGATGTACGATATGCTAACTCTTGCGAAGCCGACCAAGTCTTTGTTTGATGACATGTCCCGCATGCTCTTCGTCACAATTGGAAATAGGAGCCGCTGTCGCGCGCTGAAGTAGAAGTTGTAACACTCATTAAGTAACGAGAAGTACTCCTCATGTCCGCATCGCTTTTCGATCTCATCGGCTAGCTCACGGAGTTGATTCCCACCGACTCGGAATTTGGCATAGAGCAATGCGGTTTGGGTGGTATCATTTACACCCTTTGCAGCAATCCTCTTACCCACATCTGCAGCTACGTCTCTTAGCTGCGCTGTGAAATGGACCTTGATGAGAGTCAGGGCCCGGGTCATAAGTTGACGATATCTTGACTGGTAGAATTCGGCATCTCTAAAAGTTGGCTGTAGGTTACCGCCATTAGTTAACGATGTGGTATATCTGGGGTATAAATGAACATACGTGAGCTGCCACATATTCTAGACAGCTATCCAGCTTAGAGAGCATATCTTTAAAGTCCGGCCGGGTAACAATTGTTGATCCTGGAGCATTCAACCGTCTTGTTATGCTTTCTAAGACACTGAACGGCTCCAAATTTGTTGTGATATCGTCCGCAAGTTTCGACAGTCTGGTTTGTTCTGACAGAAGTTCCTCGCAACCTCCTTGGAACGTCGAAGTCTGCTCCCTAACAGCTTCGAATCCTTTTGCCAGGTCATCTAGGAGTGCTACTGTTTCCCGAGCTTCCGATAGTAGGGAATCGCAGGTATATAAATGAGACTGGAGACGAGTTTGGAATACTCTAAAGTGAAAGAATGAGCATGGGCCGTGCTATCACCAAGTGGACAAGTCAAACCATACCGGAACTGCTCGTCTGCCGCCTCTTCCAACTCTTCTTCGTACTTCTCGTACCATATCGCAAAGTCGAGCTCGTTATCCAACTTTAGTCCATCAAGATTGCCAGGTACATCAGTGGGCTCAATTCTAGCCTCCTTCAACCCTCCAGCAGAGCTTGGACGTGGCGGTACTTCGGCTTTCGGAGGTTCATCATGTTTTCGAACCGGTTTCGAAGGTGTTCTAGCCCTTCCTAGACCCTTGTTCACAAATTATTAGTCAATTGGCTCTTATTTCATGTACTTTAAGGTGCAGCGACAGGAATTCTTTCATACAGTACCTCACCTTCTGGCCGGGCAGTCAACGGGTTCGGGTTCAGAGATCTTGAAGTCCTCTGTGAGGTTTGTTGGGCTTCTTCGGCGGCTGTCGCATTGTACCAATGGTCTTCGTACATTATGCCGTTATATTATCTTGTCGTTCGTTATATCGTCCGGATCCGTTCTTCGGGGCGCACTTTGTTGGTGGAATAGCGTCTCGACGGGGAGTCGCGAGAGAACAGGTCGCCGGTCGCCTAAGAAGGCGTCTCACGTGATTTACAACACGCCCAAACGACGTCAAAATTGGTCGATGCAACAGAGCCAAGATCTAACCGCTCCTTCGACGAATCAAATCCACTCCGATTATATCTACATCGATATGAAGTTGTAAGAGCGACCTGCGCTCCAGACGCTATGTTTTCGACCGGATCTCGTGCGTCTATACGCACGTTGTCGCACATCCGACCTCACATACGTCATGGTAAAAGTTCAATCAGATCGATTCATTCGCAATCCTATGTACCGTCGACGGGAAGGTTAGGGATTGCAGGAGGAGGGGCCTTGGTCCTATTTGGTGGTTTCCTTGCATATCAGGCTTTTGCCCAGCCGGTATTGAAACTAGATGCCCCGGCATTGATATCAGAAAAGAAATCCAAAATCGTCCAACATGAACCAGTAAGTATCCAAACCCAATTTACCAGATATCGAAGAGTAGCTAACTCGTTGTAGGTAACTCGATTCTGGGACAGGCCTGGAGTATTCCTGTGGGGATCTAACAGGTATGAGGCGTCCTTGTAACATCTTGATCAAGCATCTCGTAAGGTTGCTAAGCCAAATAAGTGGCCGTGTAGCAGCTCCCGACTCAGATGAAACTTTCGTGAAGGCTCCGAGGCGGGTTGGCTTCTTCGATGGCTATGTTCTCCGTGATTTACAAATTTCTCATGATATGGGGGGTAAGATAAGCCTAAAAGGCTGTATTTTCGATTGATAACCAAGGGCTAACTTCTAGTAGTTGCTGTGCTGGAAAATGGTAACATAATGCAATGGGGCAAAGGATACGCTCCCAATTGCAGGGCCCCAGTCGTTACCTTTGAAGGCAAGAATATTGTCAAGGCCGGCTTGTCTGAGGATCGTATCGTGGCTCTATCGTCGTCAGGAAAGGTGTATTCGATTCCGTTCTCGAAAGAGGAACAGGAGCTGTTTGCAAAACCTATTGAGTCGAGCGGTCTGCCATTCTGGAAAAACACTTCAGAGTCTAAGATATCGTATCGCGATTTAACGCCCGCGAGAGAACGGTATGTGTAATGCCCATGAACTGGAAGGAGATAAGCTAACCTTTCATAGAATTGTGGACATCGCCGTTGGTCTCGAACATACTGTGATGTTAACATCCGGTGGGAAAGTGTTTACAGCGGCTTCTGCGAGTTACAATTTTCCCCTAAAAGGTCAACTGGGAATCGAGGGCATCTCATGGGATTCGAAACCAAAGCCATATGATACACCACAAGAGGTAAAAGACTTAAGCCAGTTTAAGATCACACAAATCGCTGCGGGAAACTATCATAGCGTGGCTGCAGATAGGGACGGGAAAATATTCGTTTGGGGTGATAACACCAAGGGTCAGCTTGGTGTCGACTTTACTGAAGAGTCTATTCTCAAGCCCAAGTTGATTCCACGAAGGTCATTCTACAAAGGTGAAGGCATCAAATCGAAGCTTCAGCGGATATATGCTGGAGGAAATAACACATACTTCACTATGGAGGCAGATACACCGGATGAGGACCTTAAAAAGCCGGCAACGAAGACATACGATGTATTTGCGTGTGGACATGGTTTGCACGGTTCTCTGGGTACTGGGTTTTATGTCCATGCTCAGGCGGCCCCTCAGAAAGTCAAGTCTATCAGCGGTCTCACTGAATGTAAGTGGTTCGCTGGCACCCTTTTCGACTACAAAGGCTGACACCTCCAAAAGACAGCGAAAAGAAAGCGGGACTTGTACCAATCAATACCTCTTACTTGACAGTTGGAGGGTCACATACTGCGGTGATTATGTCAAGTCAGCAGAATGCGGGAGCTAGTAATATCGAACTTGGAAATGACATCTTGTTCTTTGGTGGAAACGAGTTTTACCAGCTTGGCAACGGAAAGAGGACAAATCAGAACGTTCCAGCATACATCTCACCAATTGATGCTGGCAGCGGGAGAAAATCGGATGATAGGTTTCAGGTAGTGCCGGGGAAGAAGGTCAAATTCCTTGACGAGAACCTAAAAAGCCGGTCTGCGAGGATTGAGCAGAGAGTGGTGGCAGGAAGGGGCTTGACAGGCTGCTATGCGAAGACGGTTTAGGTTGAGGGCTTAACGTTGTATATTTGTATATTAGTAACCACTAGAGACACATTGTAAATAAGGATATCTGAAAATGACAATGCCCAAGTACTTAGGCCCTGACGCCCTTCAATCAATCAATATCCAGTTCGAGTTCATGATCATTAACTATTGTACATGTGCGTGTTAGCAGTGCAGTCGAGGCTCATTGGCTGGGCGGTGGTCGTGTGAGGGCATCTGCGTTGTGTGTCGTTGGCTGGACAAACCAAATCGGGCCAGCCGGGTTTCTCGCGTCGTCGCAGCACTCTAATTCTTTCTTCTCTTTATCCTCCCACCAGCAACCTCTTCATCATCTTCCTGTCATCGCCACTTCTTCCTCAAACATCTTACAAGCGCTAAAACCATCACTGATATCGTACCTCTCGACGTAGACATTTTTGCTACACCAATTCGCAAAGTTCTGTGGGCTTCAGCATCACCGAACGAGTGACAACTAGCGATATAATCTGAGCTCTGACCAGCCGTTGCACTCACCCGCATCCGCGTTCGTAGAGGACTGTGACACCACCCCGACGCCGTACGTTCCAAGGCTGCGAATACCCGCTACACCCTACATTTCCCCCGCCTAGACTCATTGCTGACGGATTCTCTCCATAGTCTATTCACCAGTCCTAACCACTACTGCTTGCGATTTGTGTCGCTCACCCGGCCCGGCCCAACAGCTCATCTGAAATCATCGGCATGGCTGGAGGCGACGACGCCGAGGCGGCCTTCTTGAAGGCTATGAGAAACGAACAAATGGAAAACACATCTACAAATCCCGCCAATGAGAGCGGAAGCCCCGCCGAATCTCACGACACACCTGATACACACCCCGACGACGTGCTAAAAATCGACTTCGACGACGAAGAAGGTGCAACGCCACTAAATGAGGCGACTTCAATCTCATACGACGGTACACCAATCGGAAAAGGCAAGGCTGATGGGTCTGCTCAAGACGAGGGCACGGTTACCGCAACTCTCGCTATCCCGCCGTCCTCGACCTCGGCATCCAATGTTGCTAGCGGCGAGACTACGCCTGAGAACCGAGCAGAGCTCAAAAGCGTCGAACTTGCTGGACCTTTTGTAATAGAGACAGAGGACGAACAACCTATGGTTGTTGCAGGATCTAATGCACAAAATACTACCTTGACTTTACAGAGCAATAATAATAACATCGAAAATGATGAAAAGCCGACCTCCTCCGGCGCTCAGCCGGCAGCTAACTTTCCTAATGTACCCGTGCTAAATGTACCTGATGATGCCTCTCGTGTTACGAATGAGCCCATGACTGCCCAATCATCCCAACAAGGAAAGAAAAAGCGCCTAGCCCACGATGTTGTCGGCAAACTCGAAGACAGAATTTCGCAGGACTCTCGTGGTGATATTGAAGCCTGGACCACACTCATCAACGAACATCAGAAAAAAGGAAAATTCGAAGACGCCCGCGCCGTCTACGAAAGGTTTCTTGTCCTATTCCCAACTGCGGTGAGTTGATACCAAATCAAATGACGATATTCGGTCTTACTAATTCCTGTCGTGTGTCGACACTAGGCCGAGCAATGGATTGCCTACATCCAAATGGAACTAGATGCGAACAATTTGTCCCATGCTGAACGATTGTTCCAAAGGTGTCTCCCAGGCGTCCTGAACGTAGATTTGTGGTCTCTCTACCTTGACTACATCCGTAGAAGGAATAACCTGGCTACCGACACGACAGGAAAAGCGAGAGGTGTCATTACTCAGGTCTATGAATTCGTCCTTAATAGTATTGGGATCGATCGGGAGGCCGGTAAGATATGGCAAGAATACATTGCGTTCATCAAAAGTGGCCCTGGAACAATCGGCGGCAGCGCATGGCAAGACCAACAAAAAATGGATCATCTGCGAAAGATTTTTCAAAGGGTAATTTGCATTCCGGTTAATGGCCTTGAGGCGATGTGGAAAGAGTACGACCAGTTTGAGATGGGTTTGAACAAGACAACCGTGAGTACCAGTCCTTCATGAATAGTTGCGGATATCTAACACGGTGGCTTAGGGACGCAAATTCATTTCGGAAAAATCACCAGCTTACATGACCGCGAGGTCATCGGGTCTAGCGCTCCGGAATACTATCAATGGCCTGGTTCGAGCAACGCTGCCACGGTTGCCGCCGGTACCCGGTTTTGATGGCTATGACGAATACACTCTACAGGTTGAACTTTGGAAGAAATGGATCCAATGGGAGAAGAGCGACCCGCTCGTTCTTGCCCAGGAGCCCAACCCCGAAGACGTCACCGGATTTCAGAACAGAATTCTCTATGTTTACAAACAGGCGCTGATGGCCCTCCGGTTCTTACCCGAGATGTGGTTTGAGGCCGCCGAGTTTTGTTTTTCCATTGGACGTGAGAAGGAAGGTGTGGATATCCTGACGCAAGGGATGAAAGCAAACCCGGAGAGTTGTTTACTTCATTTCAGATACGCTGAGTACCTAGAATCAAGTGTCTCTGCCCCACCAGCAGAGGATCGAGAGGCCGTCAAGAAGAGGAGCGCACCGGTCCGAGAGATCTATGATAAGATTCTTGACGTCTATTATAATCTGTTGGGCAAGGCACATGAGCGCGAAAAAGAAAACGTAGCTCTTCTTGAAGAAAGTGCGAAGAAGTCGAAAGCTAACGCTGATGATGACGATGACGATGACTACGAGCCACCATCTGACACTAACATCTCAAACCAAATAGCTATGGTCAAGGAGGCAGCGAAGCAAGAAATAAACAGCATATCTAAGATAATCTCCGCGATATGGATTAACTTAATGAGGACCATGCGCCGCATTGAGGGTCATGGTAAAATTGGGGATATGATCGGAGGGTCTAGGCAGGTATTTACAGATGCTCGGAAGCGTGGTAAAATCACATCAGATGTATACGTTGCCAGCGCTTTGATGGAATTCCACTGCTACAAAGACCCGTCTGCCAACAGAATCTTTGATCGTGGTCTAAAGATGTTTCCGGAAGACGAGGAGTTTGTTCTTGAGTACCTCAAACACCTGATCGCTACTAACGATCTCACGAGTAAGTATAATTCATCGCAATGTAATCGAGGATATGCTAATCGTTTCCTGGTAGATGCACGAGCCGTGTTCGAGACGTTTGTTGGGAAAATAACCGCTGAGAAAGCCGGTAATGCAAAGAGAGTTTTCCAGTTCTTCTATGACTATGAATCCCAATACGGAGAGCTTAGCCAGATTCAAAAGTTAGAGAAGCGGATGAGAGAATTCTATCCACAAGGTAGGAAACGTTTGCGATCTTACGTTGAGCATAACTAACCTGTGGTGGTTGTGTTAGACCCTCAGCTGAAGATGTTTTCCGGAAGACATTCCTACAAGCTTCTTAACCCATCTTCCTTCTCTCCGATCGTGTCCCCTACGCAAGTTCGCCCGAAGGGGTCCGGCGCCCGACAGCCTGCGGCCGTACCCGAAAGGTCGCCTAAGCGTCAGGCCGAGGACTCTGATGGTGACGTGTCGAAGAATGAACGCCCTCGGAAGATCGCTCGTGGGGAGTCTCCTATCAAAGGAGCTGCTGGTCGCCGTTTAATGGATCAACAAAAGCGTGCCGCCGCAGCAGCTGCAAGTCGAGAACAGGAAGGACGTCACAATCAGCCACATCACGGAAAGCATACATCGATTTCAGGCACCCTTCCTCCTCCGCCAACCTCGCTACCTGACTCCATCATGTACCTCCTCAGCATTTTGCCGCCAAGTCACACCTATCGGTCTGTTAGGTTCAATCCGGAGGAGATTTACAAGCTACTTGTCAACATGAATGTGCCTGCTCCGCCTTCAAATCAGCCAAATGGTGTGTCTTACTTTTCATCACCGCCGTTTTACGCATGGCTCCAGGCCATTGCCACAAACCAGCACCGGTTTTGTGCCTATGATCAACGCTTGGGTGGTCTTCATACTGGCAGCGCTCCTTACGGAGGGTCTTTTCAACCACAAGGTCCTACGAACGGGCGTAGATCGGCTAGTCAACTTCCACATCTGCCTCATACACCCCCAATTCCTATGACCCCACCAACTCTGCCCTCCCCTCCCAACAGTGACACCCAAAATGCTCTTAGAACTCTCTGGCAGCTCATTCAACCTGGGTCCAAGTAGAGATCTAATCTTTGAAGCGTTGATGTTGTCATCTTGTTTCGGCAATAATGATAGCCTTGCCTCTTTGCTAAACAACCGTCCGAACTAAGCCACTGCGAGACCCCTGATGCTAACACTCTAAACTTATAGTTCCGTTGCCATACTCGCGGTAACTATACTACCTATATCCTATGCCGACATCTCAGAAACTCTCCGATACCCTGCCACGCCCCTGTTACCGACCTCGAATCATCCTATAGACTAGCATCTCACGGTTACGACTTGCATCCTCGGCGTTTTTTCTAATATTCATCCAAATTATCCCACTTTGTTTATTTTTAGGATTTGTTGGATTGCAGGGGACACAAAGGGCTTCATTTCTCTCTGTTTTCTCTTCAGTCATCTTTTATTATACGGCAGGCATCCTCGTCGGATTGAAAAAAGCATTTCACCAGCGTCATGTAGACTAGCAAGCGTGTAACATAATGCTATCGACACCAAAAGTTAATCAAGCCCTTCTTAAAATGAAACGTGTTCCCGTGATTTTGTAGTTTAATCTGCCAGTTACGCGCGTCATTCGCCCGCCGAGAATGAGGCTGCGAACAATCGCGATTTATCATCATTCAATACCTGCTCGTTCGTACGATCTTTAACTCATCGTTGCCTCTACCAAGGAGTTTGCTTGCTGCGGGATGTTCAAATCGAACATACAAATGCCCCGTAGGTCTGGAGACGAGGTTTTAACATTAAGATTCCTGTGCGACCACCCAAACGCCTTGCAGTTATTGGCTCCCTGAAAGCTATAAATTACTCGGTGCTTATCAAATCAGCAGGTTTTTTGCTCGCTTATGATAGGTCAGGACCGTCTCCCGTCCGCTGCCTGTTTAGTTTCCGCTTTTGAATCCGCCGACCTTCTATCGTTCAACCTTGACGATGTCAGCGAGTTAGACTTCAAACCTCCACTTGCCACTAGCCCCCTGCTAGTACAACATATGACCCCACAAGATCACCAGAAACTCAGTGCTATCTTGCCTGATCCCGAGCCAAGAGGTCCAAAGCTTGCCTGAAGTATTTTCAATACGATTCTAGTGCTAGAGTGTCTGCAGGCCTCGTTTCCTTTGCCGTTCGTAATCAAGTTTGCTAGTCCAACCATAGATTCCAGGCCTCATGATCCCAAGTTGGAGCTCCCAAACTTTTTAACCAACGTTTAACGTTTGGCCAACTTATCAGGCGTCATTATGCATGCACGAGCGAGTCCTGGCCCTAATCAAAAGTCGGCCGCGAATTCGCCCATTTCAGGGATTGTTTACTTCGACATGATAGGTTTTTTTTCCTCGACGCACACAAAAGTTCGATTTTAGTTTAGCTCCTGTTTTTTCAGGCAGTTTAAGTTGTTCGTGCTTGTCGGGGTTCGAGATCATAGGCAATGTCGGTATGCACGGTGAGGAGCATAAATACTTAGCATCTAAACCCCACATGGGGATGACGGCGGTACCAGGAAGTCTCTCGACAAGCATGATATTCCGTTTCTGCTAAATCCTCCCCGCTTATATATACATACTTTCTCTTGCGCTTATTAAGTGAAGGACTTTCTACGTCTGTGCCATCCGGTGCTTGAGGTCGAGGTCGAGGTTCAGCTGTCAAGCTTCCGCTGGTAAGTAAACGATCCCCGATAAACGACGCTTAGCGACCCAGTAGTCGCACACTCACGCCAAACAATCAAGCGTGGAAGCCAATCCTTCCAATTGGTTGTGATTGCATGAGGTTCAAAGCGGTTGGTGTGAAATCCGGGGAGCTTGCTAATTGGACTAGAAAAGGAATATCCCAAAGGGTTCGCCAGCGAGCGGGCCTCCTTTAGATTCAATATTTAATTGACCACAGCTAGATCTTCAAACATCTTTATTGCAAAGGCGATTGATTGATCTCCTCGTAGTCGGTAAGTTGCAGACTTCTCATTATCACGAACTTCATGAATTCACACCCTTGCGCCCGTTTCTGCCCACAGTGTTTTTTTTTTTTTTCCCGGGACCCATGTCCCGTGTCCGAAGCCGAGTTGCTTTTTATCGGTATCGCCTGTTAGTTTTTGATCAATTTCGTTACTTGTTGCGGAACCTCGAAGAACAGCGTCATTGGAGTAACGTTCTCCCGACGGGCGGCTGCTTCTGAATGGCTGGCACGCGGGAGTTGGACTTCTGGCTATCCACGGGTTTGCTCTCGTGGATTTTTGCTGTGAATTCGAGTCTACCAACTGCCTCATAACATTGGAAGCACCGGCAGTACACTGCCAGAAGAACACCCTATCAGTGGAATAGCGGGGGCAAGTAGTCCTTCGGGATCTTGCGAACTGAATCGACGCTATTCGAGTTCTCCGCCCCCAACAGACAATTCCGCGAACGGATAGTTGGACCGATCGAGAGGTATCGTCCTTGCCTTATTGTTCGCCAGGACGCGCTAGTCAGCCAGGAGATATAAATCGAGAACCCTGTTTGTTACAACAGTGCCAACACATCTGTGCCATCAACAGCTTCGTGTTTTCTGGCAGGCACGACTCTCGATCTTAGCTTCGAGAAAGCCCTTTCAGGACTGCCAACGTCGAATTACGCAAGCTTTGGGGAGTTGGTAAGCTGTAACAGTAGCCAGCTAAGTTGGGCAGTTTGTAACACAAGGAGGGTCTCTACAACCTTAAAAAAGTTGGTCCCGTACGTCTGGGAGGCTCGACAACTTTACCACCAACCCGTAGTGGTGAAGAGCTGTTAGAAGTTATACGCCCACTGGATATTGCAGGCTCGATTGACTCAGTTATTCAGGCATATTATATGAACGTTACACTGGACGGGGGCTTGTAGCCCGGTACAAGCTGAAGCTGCCGGAATCTCGTGTCCATTGCTAATAGTATAACTAGCCCTCTTCTTCCTCTTTCTTTTGGAGCTATTCCTTGGCTGCTAGCCGGCCCCGTCTCTTCCATTTCTCTACGATTGATAGTTCCCTATCTCTACTGCTCGTCTCTTCGTGTGTTTTCCATACTTATATCGATGCCTGTATACCCATTGCTTTGAGTCTTGGTTATTTTTGAATTGTGCAGTAGGGGAAGAACGTGTATCGCTAACATATCCCGTCCTCAAGTTCGCTCGAGAGGAAGACCGTTTATCTGGGAGCTTCTATTGGGTCATTGAGCATATAGTGCTTGTTCCAAAGAAGCCTGATCCATAGAACGACAGAATATAGTGCCGGAAACCCCTAGATTTCCAAAGTGTCTTGTGGGCCTCTCCTGAGAGTGCTGTGTTGACCCCCCTCATTACGTCCACACAAGAAACCCTCACAGCCTGTCTCAACTATTTAAGGACCTGCCTCCTCCCAATATTCTCTTCCTTTCCTTCTTTCTCCACCCCAAGAAACCATCTCTGCGAAGCAATTTGCACCTCTCCAACCTCTCCTAATACTCTCGTACTCCATCCAATTCATCGTAAGCTTCCTCTTCAGAGGTCTCGTCAGGCACGTTACCCTTCTCCTCTTCTTCTTCTTCTTACCCCTTCTCGTCTACCTCTTTACCTTTCTCTCAACTGGTCCTCACGTACAAACCGACGTGATTCTCTTCTTTACGATTGTTTCTTTCTTGTTTCTCCTTCTCATTACAACCACCGTCAAGGTAAGCTAGTATTGACGCTGCTGCTAGACTTCTTAGCATCACATTTTGCCATTTTACCCCTGTTCCATCATCTCTTAGTAGGTTTCTGCTCGTCTTGAGCTTCATCAGTGTATTTGGACGCGTCTCATGCCTGAGAGCTTCTGAGTTCCTGGTTTGAGAGCCTCGTGCAGCGGACTTTTGCAACGGATGGCTTCGCAACGTGTTTGTTGAACGGGAGCGTGCAGTTGAATACATCAAGAACTGGTTGCTTAGCTGCTAGCTCGGCTCGAAACCCGTTGCACATTTAACAGCAAGTTACCTCCAAGAAGTGATCGCAGCCTCGCTACCAGCGATTACATTATTTTTCTGTCTGTTAATTGCTTCAAAATTCCCTTGTGATTATCCCTTTTAAACATCCTCTTTCCTCAAATTTCTTCTTCCAAATTTCTTCGCTAACTCATCTACCATCTGCTCAGTTCACCGTTCACGATGGCTGCTACCTCTCATACTCCTAGTGGCGCTCCTAAGGCCATTCTTCCTGAAAAATTTACTCCCGGGTTTGAGGGACATGTAAGTGTTCTCCATCTTTCCATTTCACGGTGAGATGATGATGAAGCTAACAAGTTGTTTGCGATAGTCCTTGGTAAGTTGAGCTTAGGATACCTGTGTTTGACTTCATGCCGAGGTCGTCCAATACTAACTATAACCTACCTAACAGTACCCCCGAATCGGCTATGGCAAACGTGGTAAGGTTGCCAAAGTCTTCTGTAACTCCTACAAAGTTGCAAGCTTCCCTACTGCTACCATTTACCAGTATGATGTAAGTATTTCTATCCAACCTAGTAACCAGTTATACTACGAGACTAGTAACCAGTACCTTGACTCTGCTGCTAACACTTACTGCTTAAAGGTCCAAATCACTGGTAAGGGTGATGAGAAGCGTGCTACCTTACGCAAAGTTTGGTACTCACGATCTCTCCAAACTCATTTCGGGGGAGCAATTGATGCATTGCTCTACGATGGTACGTTAAAACTTATCAGCTTTCCTCCTTGGTTTGGGAATTCGCTCTAATACGGGATATGGTGTTAGGGAACCGCTTGGCCTGGTCGATAATTCCGCTACCATTCGGTGAAGAGTTGAACGTCATCATCGATCTTGATGATGGTAAGTTTTGTTCCTTTGCCCTTTAATTTGACTGATCTAGCTGATGGCTAACTTTCTTTGAAGAGAACCCTAGTGACCGTCCACGACGTGGCGCTGAGAACAAGTTCCGTGTCAGAATCCGCAAAACCTCCCGTGTTCCACTCCAATGCACGGAAGCCTATGTCCGTGGCAAATACAAGATGGATAACGACGTTCTCGTCGGATTCAACTTTCTCGATCACTTGCTTCGTGAGACCCCTGCGAAGCATTTCATCACCATCAAACGTTCTTTCTTCAAGAAAGCCGGCGCCCAGCGCCTCGACGGAGGTGTCGAAGCCTGGAAGGGTATCTTCCAATCCATCCGCCCAGCAGAGGGCAACTTCCTCACCGTCAACGTTGATGTTGCTGCTGCCGTTTTTTGGTCTGAGGGAACTGTTCTCCAATGCGTCCAGAATCTTTTGAAGCTTGGTACCCCCGAGGACCTCATAGCTCGCTTGAGGACTGAACATGGCAAGCGTGATCTTCGCCGCGTCAAGAGGGTCCAGTTTTATACAAAGCACCGAAACACTGACAAAGAACGTCAAAAGAAGTTCACTGTTGAGGGCTTCACCAAGAACAGCGCTCGTGACGAAATGTTCGACGTTCGCGATCGTGAGTCTGGGCAAGTCAGTCGTCTCTCCATTGAGACGTACTACTACAAACATTACAACATCCGCTTGCGTTACCCCCAACTCCCATTGATCCAAACCAAGAAGAAGAACGTCCTCTTCCCAATGGAACTGAGCTTCGTCGCCGAGGGGCAGCGTTACCCCTACAAATTGGATGATAAACAGACTTCTGACATGATCCGCTTCACCGTTCAGGTAAGTATTGGTCTTTGATATCTATGAGATGTTCCAAGCTAATAAATCCACCCTGCTAGCGTCCGAATATCCGCCTTGAGACCATCAGGCAAAACGTCAATGAGCTTAATTGGAAGGACGATCCGATCTTGCAAAAGTACGGCTTGAAGATCAGTCCAAACATGATCACTGTAAAATACTCTCCACCAACTCTATTTTCCTTGGATTTCACTGACGTTATCGGCAATAGACCCAAGCTCGAATCTTGGAGGCTCCGAAAATTTGCTACGGTCCTGGTTCCACGGAGGGAACTTTCATTCCTCGCGATGGGCGCTGGGATCTTCGAGGAAAGAAGTTCGCTCGAACAACCACTTTGAAATCCTGGGCTATCGGTATCGCTGCTCAACCTCGCCGTGTTCCTATGGAGGTTGTGAAGAACTTTGTTCGTCAGTTTATCCTTGCCTTTGTCCAACATGGTGGCACTGTCGAGACCAAGGAACCCCCCATTATGTACCTTGATCCCGGCAAAGACATGGCTGCCTCATGTCAGGAACTGTTCGTCACTGCAGGCAACGTCTCGAGGGCCAAGCCTCAAATCATCTTTTTTATCCTGACTGCCAAATCCGCCCACCCCTACAATGACATCAAGGCTGCTTGCGAGACTCATGTTGGGATCGTTTCTCAATGTAAGTTATATCTGTTCGGTGGTCATGCATTCACATATGTTGCTAACCTTTATCCATAGGTCTTCAGTCGAAGCACGTTGAGCAGGCCAAGGCACAATACTGCTCCAACGTCTGCATGAAGGTCAATGCCAAGTTGGGCGGGACTACTGTCTATCTTGACAAGACTTCCCATCCTTTCTGGGGCGGCGAGCCTACCATGTACATTGGCGCCGATGTTTCTCACGGTGGTGCCTTTGGTTCTGGTGGCATGAAGTCAGCCTCTTTCGCCAGCATGGTTGGGTCTATCGATCGTAAGGATTCACTTCCCACCCTTTTCATATAGCGGATTATGCTAATGGGTCGCTTAAAACAGTCCAAGGAGCCCGTTACTCGGCCATCTGCAACACCAACGGCCATCGTGTCGAGTGTATCACTACACAGAACATGATGAGGTTCTTGCCTACCTTGCTCAAGAATTACCGTCGATCAACCAACCAAATCCCAAGACGTATAATTTACTTTAGGGATGGTGTTTCTGAAGGCGAGTACAGTAAGATCATTGAGGAGGAAGTCTACGATATCAAGCGCGCTGCCAAATCGCTTGATCCTAACTACGAGGTAATTCTTTCCACTAAATGAGTTTTCTTCAGTCTACTAATGATATCTCAGCCGCGCATGACTGTCATTATCTGCACGAAGCGTCACCACAGCCGATTCTTCCCAGTTGACAAGCACGCCTCGGATCGTAATGGCAACATCGTTCCTGGCACCATAGTCGACAGAGACGTGACCCACGTTACTGATTTCGACTTTTTCTTGTGCTCGCACTCGGCCATTCAGGGTACAGCTCGTGCTACTCGCTATACAGTCATGTAAGTTTCCCTTCAATCCCTCTTGCCTGTTAGACAAGCAACTGACTTTCATATAGCATGGACGAGAACAAGCTCGAGGTTGATCGTATCCAGGGGTTGATTTACAATTTCTGTTACACTTATATGCGTGCCACCAACTCGGTTTCGCTTGGTACGTTACTGCTTCGCCAACTACTCGTCCCCTCCATTACTAACCTGTCCTTAGTTCCTCCCGTATATTACGCCCATTTGGCTTCACAACGCGCTCGCGCCCACGAAATCGGTGCGAACGACAAGGACAAGCAGCGAGAGCTTGAGACCACCCCCTCCGGTACTCAGCAGGAAGGTTCTTCGCGTCGTCCTCCAACCATCTCTTCCGAGGACATCCGGCCATTGGTCGGAGATGTCGGTACGCAGATGTGGTATATTTAAGTGCTGTGTTTTCGCTCTCTTTTTTTTGTGTTTTTCTGGCGGGAATGAAGATTTGTTGATCCGTTCTTGCTGGCCTTCTTCACTGACTTGCCATTAGCGGGCATCTCAGTCACGATGCTAGATGGGAATTTTCTATGATTTCTTCCTTTGTTTCTTTCTGGGTCTACTTTTTCTTGCACCGGATTGTTCTCTTTTTCTTTTGGGCGACAAATATTCTTTTTCCCTTACCCATGTATCAACCGTTTACACTTGTCTTTCACCCATGCATAGCAGAAAGCAATGTCAACGAGACGCATTATCAGGGGTCTTATTCTTTCCGAATGAATGGCTGTAGTCATGTAGGCAACAATATTAAAGACTGTAGAAACTCGCGAAGGTTAAAGTCGACTCTGCTATCCGTGAACCCGTATTCTAATGCCACCACAATCGGCTGCTTAAGTGGATAAGTACCCGGCTACATAGCTATGCATAGGCAACTTTATAATTTATAAACTTACCGAATGGAGTCGATATATCTAGGTAGTACTTTACGAAAATGATTTAGATAGCCAGAGAGCTCCTTCAAGCCGATGGGAAGGTTTGAAGCCTAGCCTTGAACCGGTCTTGTCACGTTGAAGACAACTCGAAGACATGTTGCATTTTGTAGCATTATTTTTTGCTATCACACAGGGCACGGCTAACGGCATCTGCCTGAGGAAGTCACAACGGTTCGATCGGGTAGTTCGGAACACCGGCGCTTCCCGCAATGCAAGGTGGTAGGGTGTGTCACAAGGACAGGCTTTCCCCTAGAAGGAAATCTGGGGAATCGAGCGGCTGCAACAGTACATTCGTTATCTTTGAAAATATCGCAACGGTATTGCGGGCTTTGGCGCTCTCGCTTCGAAGGGATGAGCTTCCGCAGCCAAGCTGCTGGGCACCCTCGCGAGCGGACGGATTGATAATCTCGACGATAATAGTTTGAGGCATATTCACATACATGGAAACGAATGGAAGGCGCTATTTTCTTTCTGTATTGACCACTAACATGTAAGTACCTACAGTACTTCCAACCATTTTCCCGGGGATAGCTCGGGAACAGAGGACAGGCCATGTCTTTAATGTTCTAAAACTATAGACCGAAGTATATTTACTCTTCTTGGTACCTGTAAACATATTTGTATTGATATTGGAATGCTTCCGAGAATATTCTGAAGCTTTCCTGGCAAGTACCTAGATAAGTAGGCCTTAACGGATATAAATGTATATAATACCTATTCGGCAAAATGGCGCTACTGCCCGCTAGTTTACTTCTTGAGATCTCGGGCGGTTAAACTAGGAATCGGATCGTCGAAGAAGCTAAACTTGTAAATCTTTGCACCCATTACACCACAACCTCGAGGCCTCTTCCATTCAAAATATATTATAGCCACTGCTTTACGTTTTAAACGTTTATGATATATAAGTTAGATTGGTCCCGTAAACCAGCCTCTATGAGATCAGGTTATTCTTATTTGTGTCGTTTAAGACGGTTCATACGAGCACCAATCCATTCGCCTGCAGCACGGGGAAAGGACGCCAGAGAAGAGCCCCTTTGGCCCTCAGAATTCTCTTCGTGATCCTCTGTTACTTCATATCCTCCTTCGAATTGTCGTATTCTCCGTAGTATGTCGCGAATATGGATATCAATGTCGAAATGCCGTGATAATTCAACGAAAGGACAGCCGAAGGAGTCTGCTAATGCGCGCCCTTCTGTGTGTTTAGATAAACGTCAGCGGGGAAACTTCGATTGCAGATTTTATGATATATATTAGCTAGGGTATTGGATTCTCTAACCTTGGGTTGAGACATTGCGTTCGCGCTCTTGCCAGCCGTCGTTTCCGATAACAATCATCGGGACGGGGTCATCTCTAACACCTCGAATACGCTGGTGGGCAGCAAATAGTTCGGTAAAAGACTCCCTGGACGTGATTGAGTATATAAAGATGAAAGCGTGTGCGTTTCTGAGTGCGGCCATAGCAAACCCTTCATCTAGTACATATTGTGTTTGCTCTGTGTCAAATTTGGCAATATCGATCAGAGAAGGTTCGTCATCAATCACAGTTTGCTTTCGGTAGGAATCTACAAAGTATTAATAATTCAATTAACCTTGGAAATGTAGGTGGTGTGGTCCGAATCTACCTTCGTCTGGGAAATCGTCGTATTCCAAGCATCCCGGGTTGGGCATATCCCATCTTTTCAGGAGGAAGTTTTGTCCGGACTCTCTATGGCCGATTGATATTACTCTGTATTCCCTAAGTAATATGCGCTTATTCTATTTATATTCGAATATCCAGTATTAGGCCACTGTAGTTGTGTATTATATTCGTATTGTATGGACGTAGGCCAGGCGTAGGGAACTACAGATTAGTTACCTCGTACATCTTCTCTACACCTTCTCCGTATGCAAAGGTGGCAGATCTCGTAGCTTCGAATGTGTGTATATATCAGTGCTAGTGAAAGGTAATTATGAAAATGGCTTTTAAAATTTATGATGGGGAGCTGGACAGTACCAATCCCGAATTTATATAAATAGTGTTCGTTGGATGTTGAAGTTTGGATGCCATATATGCTGCCGCTGTATTGCGGGGGTTCGTAAATGTAACCGGGTACTCATACCATATTAATGCGGATGTGTCATTTTAGTACTTTTGTTATTACAGCCTCTAATAGCCAATCATACGATCATAAAATTGGTGTTCCGTACTTGGAAGGATAATAATACGCTTTGAGAGAGGGTATCTTCGAGATGGCTCATAGCTTCGAATTCTAGACGGCTAGGATCCGCGTCTTTTTGACGACATTAAGAAGCTAGGGTTTGGGTACGTGTATATCTGGGCGTGCTTTACTCTGGGAAGTACTCTTTAAGGTAGATAACGGTATATCGTATGTGGCTTCAATAGAGCTTGACGTGGGTGATAGTAACTACCACGCCTCGGGCGCCCGACGCCCGCTGCGTAGCCTACATGAGTGGAAGCATCATCAAATGTTTTATTTTCTTTTTCTAGGTTGGTTTCTTTCTAGTTCAGTCCCCTTTGGCTTCTTGACAGAGGATGGATGTAGGTGGCGGGGTTCCAGCGTAACCGAGAACTGCCACTGCCGGTAATGGTTAAGCATATGATAAAGCTTGAGCCAAAGACGGGTGTTAGATTTAGGCTTGTATAGATCTGTCGGGCCTGTTTTTTTTCCCTCTCGTTCCTTTGCGTCATTGCAGTCTCTTTGACATTCCATCTTATCGATAAGAATCTTATATTCCTGTGCCTATGTCTCAGCATCAGCAAGTTTTGGAAATTAGAATTACGATTAATCGATTCAAGATATATCACCTTGTTCGTTATGCGCCCTTCAGGGATGTCAGTATTTAGATCGAAGACCGAGTGTCCGATGCCCAAAAGGCAGCAACGAAACCAGTTATCGCAATGCAAGTACCTAACCCGAAACGAGTTCTTTGTTCTTTTTCATTGTTATTTATAACGCTACAAGGACATTAAATTGTTGGTTAGCATTTGTCCTGAGCCGTTTGGGAGCCAAACTGCGAACTTTACGAATCGCCGGACGATTATATAGAGCCATCCGACTTCTCACTCTCTAGCTCATCAGATATTATTTCCGTTGCGAAACCCAACCCGACCGTGATCGATGCTAAGGCGATCGTAATAAAGTTGAAAATACGACTTCGTCTCTTTCCTTGTCTGCAGGCGTCCATGTTGTCCTGAATAGGAGCAGCGGGATTTTGAAGAACACCCAGCGAAGTTTCTCTATGACCGGGGCGATTTGGAAGTATCTGATTGGCTTGTTTCTGGAACTATTTCTGTTTCTATATGATGGGGAGAACGGGTTCGTAGTCGGCCCAGTAGCCTGTCGGGCTAAAGGCACAGCTTTTCAACAATTAGCCGCTAGTCATAGTTACAGGACTAATAAATTTATATAAATCGACAGTATACAGACCGAATAGCCTCAGGCAAAGTAGTTCCAAGAGACGAAACGAGGATGAGGATGAGGATGAGGCTTGATATACCGAATATAACCAGGGCTGTGTTCAATGGGGAATCCAATCGTCGTTATATTACAGCCTGTCAAATTCAAATATTCAATCAAAATTTGACCCATCAGAAAATCATTCATGTTGTAGATACCCCATACTAGATAGGTCATATCAAAGAAATGATAAAGACGTATGCTACAAAGATTGTAATATCAGTTTCGATAAATCGAATAAAATCTACAATTATAATTATACCTAGGTGTTCTTGCATCAGACATAGGTGGAACTCATGACGCCAAAAGTCCTGGGGAATATACTGTAGGCCATTTACTGGTTGAGAGACTAGCTCAAAATGCCTAGGCCTATTTATGATTTATTTCGGTTGGCCTAAGTCACTGGAGTCATATACAGCAACTAATGCAAAAACAGATATCGTATCATACGTCCTCAAGCAAGTTGTTTTCCTGCGAATCTTTCAGAAATTATGTCAGGACTGTTACGCGGAAATAATCTATAGCCAGGCTAGCCATAGCCTCGCATCAGGAATGGCAGGGTTAATTTATAACTTCTTGTGCACCTCAATATATATATGAATCATGTTGTATTTCTACTGCGACCCGAGTTGAAAACAGGATAGGAGGAGGGTATCGCTCCAGCCTAGTCATTTTGTTTGAAAACTCTTGTAAACCTGTGAGTGGGGTCTTTCACTGGCTTGGAGTGAGGAATTAAGGTGCCTACAGGCCCAGATATAGCGTCTTACGAAGCATATAAATATTAAATGATGTGTTAGTTGTAGCACGTTGCCATTACAAACCACGCAGCCTCGTGATCAGATCAGCAAATCATGGCATTTTACCTTAATGATTGATGTATCTACAACTTTGTCTATATCTTCGCTGGTGATACCGTAACGGTAAATCCGAAAGTATTTCCATCATGTTATGACAGTTGAACGGAATAGTGATTTGCGCTGTCTTGAGGTAGGTCCAAACTCTCTAAATAAGAAATGTACTAAGCTGGTATACCTTAGGTTCTTTTGGAGTGATTTCTAGAATTCTTTGTTCAAATCAATGTTGAATTTTTTACATTGTGGTTGTACTATATCCATACGTTTATTTTATTTTATTTTATTTCAAGATGCTCAATACCTTTTAATCCTCTTTCAGAAAATGGCCTATGTACTTTGGGTGGTGATGTTCACAGGAGAGAAAAGGCAGCATGCTAGGGAGGCTAGACGCCATATATTTTATAAGGGTATCGCTGGTGGTCGTCTGTGGCCCTATTCTGGCATTCATTCGCTTTCAGTCGCCGGTGATGAAGTTAAGTACCTCTTATAAGGAAGCCCGGAAGCCAAAAAGGGAAGCCGGGTACATCTAAGCTAAGTACCCCAGCACTTATGTAGATAGCGCGAAGCAGCATACTTGGTGATATCGGTACTCCGTACTTGGCGGGGGAATATGCGGGTATACGAGTAATAGTACTTGCAACTTGCCCGGGCCTCCCTCCCGAAATACCTCTTTTACCCTCACCACATTCCGTCCATGCTGACCTGTCCACGACTTCGAGAAACAGCCTGGGGTCGAGTCGAGGTTCTAACGGCGTTTCCCATCTGGTGTCTGTTCGCGGCGCTGGAGTAGTTCCAAGCTCTCCTTTACCTGCACAAGCTCGCTTCTGGGCAACAAATCCCGTTTCGTTCAAGAGCGTCTCACCACCAGCAAACCAACGGTAGCGACTCTTGGGGACGGGTATCTCGGACGGCCCTCCCCTAAAGCTCCTAGCTCTTTCCCAATCGCTGGTCCGATATCTTTCCAACCTTCATCAACAATGTCGGTCTTGATGTTTAGAGTCCGACGGTATCGGGTGCTGCTGCTCTTCTCTGCGTTCGCTATCGCGCTCTGGTATCACTTTTCGCCTACCGATGGCTCGTATTCTGCAAGCGACGAATGGCTGCAACCAGCACATGATCGAGGGACGACGAAGGAACAGATCAAGTCAGAATGGTCGGTTCCCGAGCCGGACGATGCTATGCCTCCGGCAAAGGGGAATCCTCACGGTAATAAACCAGAGGATACGTTAGAAGTTACACCTACACCTTTATCGTTGCTTCGACCAGGACAATTCCCACCACCTAGTGCTTCTTCCGAACTCGCTGCTTCTGAGACGGTAAACAACTTCTGGGTTATACCTACTTGAGTATATATTTATCATTGCTAATTTTTGTACAAATAGGACACCGAGACCGAAACCGAGACTGAGACCGAAACCGAAAGTGAGACGGAACCCTTCGTACCGATTAGACAACCCTCGACACACGACCACGTCTCACGGCCTCCACATTTCGATGACGTTCTTGACGGTAAATTTACGCAAGAAGATGTACCAAGCGATAACGGTGTCCCACATTGGACCAAACTGCCGGAGCACTTCCCGATCCCAAAAGAATCGATCATTCCATTACCTACAGGCAATCCTAAGAAACTACCCAAGATCCAGTTCGACTTTCAGCACGGCTCTGAATCTAATAAGCAACGAAATGAGAGGTTAATGCGGCAAGGCGCTGTTAAGGATGCATTCAAACATGCCTGGGAAGGTTATAGGAAGTATGCCTGGGGTCACGATGAAGTTACACCGGTTTCTGGAGGATATAAAGATCCCTTCGCTGGTTGGGCCGCTACATTGGTCGATGCCCTCGATACCATGGCGATTATGGGGCTACATGCGGAATTCGAACACGCTCTGACTGGAGTCGCTAAGATCGACTTTACGACGACGCACAGAAGCGATATCCCGATGTTTGAGACTACGATTCGGTATCTGGGAGGGCTTATCGGAGCTTATGATGTTACTGGACAGAAACACAAGATTCTGCTCGAAAAGGCACTTGAGCTGGCAGAAATCCTATACAATGCTTTCGATACACCAAACCGAATGCCCGTTCTGTACTTTGACTGGCATGCTGAAGTCATCAAGCAAAAGCACCGTGCGAGCCGAAGCGCCTGTATGGCAGAGCTCGGCTCCCTCTCCGTGGAGTTCACGCGGTTAGCGCAAATTACGGGGAAGAACAAGTATTATGACGCCATTCAGAGAATTACGGATGAATTTGAGAAGTTTTTGCCGAATACCACATTGCCTGGGTTCTGGCCTACCACGTTGGATGCGAGTGGCTGTGAGTGGGTTGAAGAGGTTTATACTCTCACCACAACCATCTATCCTTCTGCGACACCTGAGCCGGATTTGGATGAAGATTCACCACCGGCTTTGCCGACGAAGAAGGCCGGCTCACTTGCCGATGCTGCCATCAAGGGTAAATTTGATAAATCGAGGGGGAAGACCGTCCATACGCCAACTCCTCCGAGAGTTAGCGAAGAAGACGGTGAACTTGATGAAGAGAAACCGAGTTTGACACAGCCGAGAGAAGCAGCAAAGAGAAGTCCAGGTAGCCCGGATGCCAAATTAAGGAAAAGGACCATCGATGACGACGAGGCGGAAGACCCAAACTCAGGCGATGAGCCCAGCCCCACTCCGAAAGTCTCCGACAAGGAGAAGAAGTTGTCAGAACTCCAGAGCGGACTTGCGGAGATGGAGGAAAAGGCCGGCGAGTCAGATGACAAGCAAGACGTCATCGCTGTTTCTCACAAGAACCCAGATGCACCAACGTCGGACGATGATGGCGAGCCAGCCCCGCCTACCCAGTCTAAGCCAAAGCCAAAGCCGGTCCCACCAAAACCAATAATTAAGCAGCAGGTTTTAACCAGGGAAAAGTGTGTACCATCTGGGTTCCGGATGAACGAGGGACAAGCCCATTATTCGTATGGTGGAATGGCAGATTCTACTTATGAGTACTTGCTGAAGGAGCATATCCTGCTTGGAGGCTTGAATGAGCAGTATGGACGGCTTTATCTTGAAACATATGAGACGGGTCGGGACCATTTGTTCTTTAGGCCAATGACGCCAAAGAATAGCGATATCCTGGTATCTGGAGAGATGAAAATTAGCTACGACTGGGATAGTCACAGGAAAGTCTCGCAATTGGAAGGTGCTGGGAGTCACTTGGTAGGCCCTCCGTTATTTTACATGCCACTAGTACTTGCTAATTCTCGGTGCTTTAGACATGCTTCGTTGGTGGTATGGTTGGTATGGGATCGAAGATCTTCAACCGACCAGAAGACCTTCAAGCAGCCATCAAGCTCACTGAGGGATGTGTATGGAATTATTTTTCTACAGCGACAGGAATCATGCCAGAGGGCTTCATAATGGCGATGTGCCCTAAGGGAGGCGACTGCAAATGGGACGAAGACTACTGGCGTGCCTCGATTATCGCACCAAGTAGCGAGGCTATCGAAGCCGCTGATAAGAACCATAACATTACCCTCATCAATCCATATTCGAGGGCAAGCAGGTCGGCATATAAACGCCAAGTTGGTTACAATGGCGCTGGCGGCAAGGATAATCTTCCCGCGGTTCCTGCAATTCCGGGCACGCACAGAGATATTATGGATCATGTGAGAAATTCGGAGAGACCAACTGCCACTCGAGAAAACGACGATCCAGAGCCGCCACAACATCCAGTCCGACAAAAGGATGCTTACGATCGATGGGTTGACGGTGTCGAAGAGCATCTCAAGTGGGCCAAGCTGCCACAAGGGTATACTCAAATTAATGATGCCAAATATATTCTGCGACCAGAGGCCATTGAGTCCGTTTTCTATATGTACCGCATTACGGGCGATAGGAGCTGGCAGGATAAAGGGTGGAAGATGTTCCAGGCGATCGAGAAGTATACGAAGACGGACATTGCACATTCTGCAATCAATAGTAGGTCACCATAATGTTTACGTTTTAGAAAGAGTGTTAACATTTCGGCTCTGCCTAGGTGTTATTGATGACCAGCATGTTATTCACTTGGATTCTATGGAATCCTTCTGGCTGGCTGAGACATTAAAATACTTTTATTTGTTGTTCAGCGAGCCTGATGTTATTTCTTTGGATGACTACGTTTTGTAAGTTCCGCTTTATCTTGACTAAGACAGCGATCGGTGCTAACAATAGCGAAATAGTAACACTGAGGCACACCCATTGATGCGACCCAAGCGTAAGGCGGCATAATGACCTTGTGTGTCTTCTTATTTCCCCTTTCTTTGGTACTTTTGAAAGGAGCCTCATTATCATCGCTCCCCATCGCCGTGCATAGGCATGCTTGTGAGTAACTAAAATGTGTATATCTCCTTCTATTGTGTCTCGTTTGATGATACCAGGCATTTCATTCGTTTTCTCATGATTCCTTAAGGTTCTCCGTATCAGTCACTTTTTGCATTGTACTACCACGACTTATAGATATCCTGTGAATTCATGACTTCAGGGCCTTTGTGATCCATCCCTTCGCTTTTCCCATCCCTGGTTTTGAGATGATACCCGAAACCATAGGATTGTCAATTCTTTTTCTTCACTCAATGTTGAAGGGCCTAAGCTTGGTTTTGTGACTTGAACCTGGATAATTTATCAGATTCTAAACTATCAAGACATATTTTAAATATACCTAATCTATCAACATGATAATCCCTCCCGAAATACTACAGAAGATGGTTATTTCACGAAAACACCAATTTCTCCTAGTCAAAGGGTGGTAACATATCCGCCTCCTCCCCACCTTGTCCAGCAGCCGGATTCGCATTCCTCGCCGCCGCTACCGCTTCAGCAATCAACGCCATCTCCCTCACGTGCCTTCTCCTCTCCGCTTCATCTATATTAAGCACATCCCCATCACTCCTAGACGGGCTCCCGATCAACTGCAGATCGTTATCGAACTGCGGCATATCGTCGAAGTTGTCCATGATATTTATATCATCTATCGTGTCTTCCGCATGATGCGAATGGTGGTGGTGATGTTGTGAATGCTGTTGCGAATGTTGCGAATGCTGTTGCTGTTGCTGTTGAATGGCTATTTGCCGCACCACCTCGTCTACGATCGCCGGATCAACTGCAAGGCTCTCGGGGAGCCCTGCCGCTGTCAGGAGGCTTACGTTGGCACGGCTAACGACGCTACCTAGGGTTGGATCGATAACTGATTGCCGCTGAGACAGTGACATAGCGTCGTGTTGAGAGCGGATGGATTGTGCGAGTTGGTGGTGATGGTGGCCCGGTGGTGATTTCATGGCTCTGTGGGGGTGGTCGATTAGGGCTGCTGCTTGATGGAGGTGGTGGGTGGGTATTGGAGATGGGATGTCGAGGATTGAGTCTGTGGCTGGAAGCTGTGGGATACCTATCACCCCTTCATCAGCCTCCCCGTCGGCGTCATGGCCTGCTGCGGTCGTGTTTCCGCGTGTAGAGGGTTCGCCTCCTGCACTAGAAGTTGCAGGGCCTGTTGCTCCATTGTTATCCATATCCTTCACTTTCTCAGCTGGCGCAATCGCTTTAACAACGGGCGGCCGTGCATTCTGCGTACATTCCGTACAGTTCTTTAGAACCTGGCTAACAGTCCTTTTAATTTGTATCCAATGGTACCGATCGGCTATCTGCGCAGTTGTTTTATTTATCCCTCCATGCGCAACCTTATGCACGTCCCTAGCAATCTCGTATTGTCTCTGTGGGTCGGATATAACTTCTTTATCCTTAAGCATGAGTTTCTCACCCACGAGCTTGTAATGCGTAGCTGCAGATCTGAGACGCGATTTTTCCGAACGGGTGGCAGAAGGTGGGTATTTCCCTTTTTCAAGGTAGTATCTAATCTTTTCGAATCGTTCGTTGGACTGGAAATCTTCTTCTTCGACTAGATCGCGGGAGAGGATTATGGAGTCCACTGGGTCGGAGGAGGAGAGGAGATGGCCAGCCGCTTTGATGGTGCCGATACGTTTGAAGCCTTGTGTTTCGAGGATATGGAGGATTGGTTCGTTTGTTTCGTAGATTAGATCGAAAAAGGCGGAGGAGTAGGCCTAACCCAGAAGTTAGCGACCTGAACAAATGGACATTTCCCTATCATGAATGAGAACTCATACTAATTTCGTAGCATAATCTAAAAACGTGCTAACAAGCACCTTTCCAGCGCCTTTCCCTCGAGATGCCTCGCATATCAAGAACTGGCCGGTGCAGATATGCGAACTACGGCCAGGATATCGAGGAAACACTAGGAAGGTACCCAAACAGTCGTTCTCCCAATCTCTTCCTTCGCATACCAGAGTTTCCTCCCGTCCCTTCATCATTATGGCGGCATAATTCGAGAACCAGTATGACTGGAACTGAATAATCGACATAGGCTCCGTGAACGGGAAGGTATTGCCTCGCTCGATTTCATGGTTGAATTCGGCGCAGAGTTTAAGGAGGAGAGGTTCGGGGAGACGGTGGCCTGGTGGGATTGGAAATATTGTTATCGGTGTTACGCCTGCGGATCGATCGTGTGAGCAAAAAGGATATTAAGATCCAAAGGAAAAGGTACCATGGCGATGGGCGAAAAAACTCACGATCTTTAAAGAAGGCATGCTTAATAACCGGCGGGGTTATATTCGTCAACCCCGGCGTCCACTTTCGTTTTCGAGCGAGGGGTTCCGACTCGGAGGAGGCAGCGGCGAGAGCGCCTGCGCCTGGGTCCTCAGAGGCACCTTGAAATTGGGCGGTATCATTGGTTAGTTTTGTAGGGCAGAGTCGCAAGACTAGACGGGTTTGTGTAGGAGGTTGGTTCAGATCTGGCAAAGGGACGCTGGGTTTAGCGCACTCACTGGAGCTGTTCATTTGGGCCGGCGGTGGTGATGGAATTTATGGCGGTGAAGCGCTTCTGCGGCGTATTTTTGAGGACGACTGCAAAATACCACACAACGCAGAATTCACTCTTATCATTACGGCGTCGAACTGTCGACATTCTGGCTACGAGGCTGCACGGATAAAATAGTTCCATTCAATGCTCTGCTTCATCATGTAGTATCCCTGCTAACGCTTCCATCAATTTGCTGTTCTGCTCAAAAGACAATCCCTTGACAAAAGAAAGATTCATATCCATATGAATAACTCGCAGCCTCATATCTCGTCCCCAATCCACTAATCGATCCAGCATCATTCATCCCCAGCTATTAGTCATTACAACGCTCTTAAGCTTAAGCGTCTCCATCTCGCTCACGCTCTCCAACTCTCAACAATCCCTCACGGTGTCCAAATCCCTCCGACCATACACCATCCACATTAACCTGAGCGCTGCTCGACTTCTCGTGTCCAAGGACCAACCAGAATCCCAAAGCAGGTTTGGCAAGGATGTCCAAAACCGCAAAAGCGATTATTGCTTCATTTGGACTAATTCCACGGGAAAGATCCGAGATGGCGGCAATACTTGATAGTGATGTTAGCGATTATTCTTTGGAGAATTGCAGGAACAACGAATTCAAGAACTTACACTAGATATCCGACCCAGACGACGACAACGTAAAGAGCAATTGGGTTAAAGAGAAGTTGTCCACCACGGCGTTGAGCTGTGGCCCTAGCGTTGACGACGAGATGCCAGCCAACAGTAGCAAATGCAACCCAGGACATGGCATACCAGCCCCAGGTAGTCCTGGCGCCATGAGAGTAGATGCTGAAAAGGCTAGTGAAATTCATCGCAGCTATTAAATGATCGCGTTAATATATAATCCTAGATTCTGGAAGTAAGATAGATGTGTTCAACTTACTGGCGGCAACAATGATGTTCAAAATGTTGCTTCCACTCAATCCAGCCAAAGTTCCAAGATTGAAAAGGATCAACGGAGTTGTCAACAACCAGTCAACATATCGAGCCCAGAAGATCTGTCTCAGCACCACCTTGTGGGTATCTGGGATATCATGTTTATGCCCTTGGTCGACCCAAATATGGTGGTAGTCCCAGCCACCGCCGGTAGCCATACCATAGTAGGCGAATGTTGAGATAAGGGTGATATACGTGGTGATTTGGTAAAACAAACGCTTAGGAATAGCAACTCTCCAGGCGAGACCGATGAATGTGATTGTGGAAAGCAACATGAGTACGAAGAGGACCCATAGTGTTGTAGTGCCGAAGTTTGTGATATGTTCGAACTGTGGAGGGGTCTGGGTAACTGTAGGGAGAGGAACTGGTTCGGCGGACGTGGGGTTTGGACCGGGGCCAGGAGGGATCTTGCCTCCTACTTGATGATAATAGTCCTCCATTTTTGAGGGTTAATGATATTGCTATCCTGCAGCAGTGAAGGTCGAAAACCACCCGATACGTTCAGTCGAGAGAGGGTTATGATGTTTGTCTATGAAATATTTTCTCCTAGACCGCAAATATAAAAGGAGGAAGAATAAAAAAGCAGAGAGGAGGATGACGAGTCCTAGCTTAAATGTGCATAAAGTTATAAAGGCACTCTAATACGTAATGACGACGGGCCTTATAAGCTCCGAAACGAGCATCTTTTGCAAAAATCTTGCCATTTATTACACGATTCTTACAGCACTGTGGCACCTCGCGAGCATATCCAGCCAATCGTGAAGGAGATCGAACCTGCCCGTGGGGCGGAACGATTGGCGTGACACCGAGCGAATTATGAGTCGCTTGCCCTTCAAGTTCCCATTTTGCTCACTTTCCCTCCATTCTGGAAATTCCGATCTGATCGGAGTTCATTGCTAATTGGTTCGAGGCCTTTGTTTTTTTCCTATCTGGCGTCGGACATCCGCCGTGTTACCCCAGCCCGTATTAATAATTGCCAGGAGGGTGGCCGGGGTGGTGAGAGTCGACGGGACAGGAAAATTCTGGGGAATGTGGTAATTGAAGGAAGAAATTTATATGTTGTCGTCATAATTACGAGTTCGTTTGTATGGGGGAATGTTTGGTTTGGAAGTCTCAGGCCAGTCGCCTTGTCTAGCCGGGAAGACCCACTTTGACGTTGGAGATCCCACCGGTGCATTCAGCCATGCATGCAATGCAAGGTCCGGCAAAAGGATCTAGGTAGAAGGCTATAGCTCGAGCTATGGGCTCCCCTTGAACCTTGTCACACCCCGCAAACCGGAGTTGGAGGGCTTTTGGTTGGGATTTGCTAATATTGCAATTCCCATTTCGCACACATTTGGTAATACCTTTGCATGGCCGTATTGCACAAAATTTCAACGAAATAACGATATTTAGTCCAGTAAATCTACTACTAGTAAGAGGTATTAAAGACACTTCCCAGGCAGACGAATACATACCTATTTAGTATCATTTTCAAAGTTTTCTTTTGCTTTCATACTGAATTCTCACACATCTGCAGATCGAAGTATTCGGCAACTTCTATGTTGGATTTTATGCGTTTGAATTCAACACAACCCCCCAAACCCAATGGATGCTTGGTCTGCTAGTATGATAATCGAATGCTTTATGTAGACGGTCCTTCAGAACCTCTAATTTATCAGGGAGCACCAAAAGCTCTAAGAAAATCATTTCCAATTGTTCCTTGAGCGATTCAATCAGACATTCCGGACGACTTTCCAAAACCAAAGCAGCCCGTTTTGATTTCACCAGCGAGTCAGGCCTGAGGTTCTCCTTATATTTTCTGTCTTGTTATAATACACTGATATGTCGCGCACGCACGTGTCAACTTCTGACAATAGCCATTGCGCTCGCGGGAAAGTGTGAGAGTGGATGCAAAGTCATCGGCGGAAAAGGGTTGAGAGTCGAGGCCGATGAGGTACATGTTAGCGGTCCGGGAGATATCTGGATCGCCAACGTTGTTACTACAAGCAATTGTTCTAATGGATCCAGTAATTTTCAGAGTTCCGCTTTATACATCGGAATAGCCTTTATTTTAATGTAACTTGAGTCCCTTTCTCTCTTGTAAGAGAGAGAGAGTTTTATTCGATGTTCTATACCGCCTTCATTGAAGACGAGCCTAGATAGAGCATCACAGGCGAGTTTGAGAACTAGTTTGCGGGCTCCGTTTCGGCATTGGATAACGGTTCAGACGCGAGAAAGAATGCGGCCACAAAGACAGGGTCATTCTGGAGGAGGATGCGTTTCTTGGTTGCTAAATCCTTCCCCTCCGGAAAGCACAATCCTATCTTCGTATCATGCACCGGATTTTTGACCATCCATATCGTAATTATACCTATTGGCTCACGTATGAGCTGTGAGACCCTGTCCGTGGGTGGTTTGCGCGAGCTGCGGTAACCCCGAAGTGGTCTAGTCTCGGTAGAAGTACTCTACGTTTTTTAAAGGGTACTCAATCGGGAGACTTGCTCTTCGATGGACTCACGATGGGTCCGTAGTTCATTATATATATAAGACCGCTTAGCTTAGGGCCATCTACTAGTAACCATAAGGGCATACGAAGTCTACAAATGATGTCAAACATATGATAAGCAGCCGGTTCGGCAAAATCCTTGTTTCCAATATAGCTATCCGAACCGAGCCCCTGAAGAATCAAGTATCCCATACTACCACCAAGTTCCTCAGGCAGTATACCACTTAGGCACATGTAATCTAGAAAAAGAATGTCTTCATGTTCAAGCGGTTCACCCTCTAAATTGGCTGACTTGCAACTTTGTGTACCTGTTCGAAATCCAATTGTTCTCTTTCATAAAGCTGAGGGACGATGGCATTGCACCATACATTGAGGCAAAGGGCTATTGACAGGGAGATTGTATCTGAACCACTCTGATGTGGTATACCATCTCGCGCATTCTGAACGTACACTGATGGCATTCTCTAAAATGAATAATAGGTGGGGCTGAACCTTTAGCTTCTTCTCGACGATATTCTTAGCGAATAGGATCCCAGGACGAGGTCTCGAGGCTTAATGCTGTTATTGGTCCCGATTTTAACCTTTGGTGTCTATTTCGCTTTAGATTTTCATTCGGAATTGGTAACATCACCGCTCGGCAGATGACTAGGTTAGGTGGGGTATGAGAAAACACTATGGGTTCCTGTTTTGTATGCTCTGAAAGTATCGAAGATGACTTCTGGAAGGGCAGCCATTGTTAAGTATTTGTTTCCTTTCAGGTCTATCGAAGGCCGCATAGAAAGGCAGTGTAGCTTCAAAGGGGCGCTACGATGTAGCGGCTTAGACCGTCAATTCCCTGTTTTTTCGGTTGGATTGGCAGAACTCAAGGACGTCTAGGACAGGAGCTTGGTCACTTCGCGGAGGCTGGTTTACGAGACCAACAGTAGCCAGGGAGTAATTGCGATGCGTATGACAGTAGTACTGAAGGAATAGAGGATCCATACCTAGTCTAATGCCGAGACTGAGAGGATCTATAGATCTATAGAGCCGGTCTTATAGCTACTAGATTCGAGGCTACTAAGACACCGACGTACATCCCATGCCCTTAGCTCGGTACCATAGGTTTCACCTCAAGATACTAATCTAAAGATTAGCAGCTGCCTACCAAATATGCTAAGACGAATCAACGATAATAAAATATATAAAATCCAATCCAATTCTAGACCCCATATATTAAGACCCTGCAATTTTTAGTAGCCGTAGGAGGAACGATGCTTCCCGTACCATCTATCGTCTGTCGTCGGTACTCGGATATCGTGTTGTCCTTGTTGCATTTTAGAAAGCCAGAAACCCGACCCCGCACTCTTCGAGCTCTACCAGGATACATCGTGGAAGCTCAGGAAGATAAAGTGATAGATGGAGTTATGGCCTTGCAAATAGGGAGCGGCAATGTAATGGTTGAAATTTACCCGCCAAATTATAGAAATCGTATTACAGTTCCCCACTCAGTGCTAGTATCCACATATGCATGTCCTTAGATTTGCCCCGCAATTGATACGCACTTCGACAAGACTACACCTTTAAAAACTCGTCAAACCTCTAATAAAAAGCGAGTAAAATGGCATGCATAAAGTAGTTTCTCGTATTGTCTATACGTGCAAAGTCTGCTTGATCGAAATGCAAACTCGATTCTTCTTCGAACGCGTCCATGCAGACTGCTGCGCGAACTGCAAGGTCGTCTGAAAACGCGTCGAGCACAGGCGCCGAACAGGCCTCGATTGGTTCGACAATTCCAGGCAGGACCCTTGCAGTTTGGTGGAGCTCTGATTTGCTGGCGACAGCCTGAGGCTGGCTGGTTAGGTCCTAAGTTAGGTACTGAGGTTAGTACGGCGAACGGGCATTGTCTGCAGTACAGTGTTAAGTTCTACGTTGCTAGGCCACTTTGGACCTCACCTAAAAAAACTCTCTGAAGCTTCTTCTTCTCCTTCTTCTCCTTCTCTCTCCACCTTTCCATCACCAAACTTCATCACCAGCTTCAATTGCTTCCTAACCGCCAATTAAAAGGTATTGTAGCTTCCAATACTCTAGCAACTTCCCCTCATGATATTGGAATTCTTCCCGAGCTCTGGTAGCTAACTCGTTAGAGCTGTAACATTTTAGCCTCTCTTCTACAAGCTACCACTCCACTACAAACACCACTGTCTACAGCAAACGTTCGAACCTCCTCACCTTCACAATGGTAAGATTCCTTTTTTATCTCAATTTCATACATTGGAAGGCCGAGCGTGTATGAAGCTGACGTCCATCGTTTTCTCTAGTCCGTCGTCTCTCTACTCAAGGTCAACATCCTCGACAACCCCGCACCCTTCAGCAAACCCTTCAGATTCGAGATCACCTTCGAGTGTCTCGAGCAACTTACCAAGGGTTCGACCAAACTGTATCCTCTTCATCATCTGGACTATACTAACTCGGGAGTTTGGCTTCAGACTTGGAATGGAAGTTGATCTATGTCGGCTCCGCCACGAGGTAGGATTCCCTTCTTCCACGTCGCGTGCCATACTCGATCGTAATAACGCGTACTAATTATCTTTCATCCAGCTCTGACTACGACCAAGAGCTTGACTCTTTGCTCGTTGGACCAATCCCAGTCGGTGTCAACAAGTTCGAGTTCCCAGCCGACCCACCAGCCTTGAACAAGATTCCAACTTCCGAACTCCTCGGCGTTACTGTCATTCTCTTGACTGGCGCCTACGATGGCAGAGAGTTCATCCGTGTCGGCTACTATGTCAACAATGAATATGACAACCCGGAGATGAACGCCGAACCTCCAAAGCAGCCACAGATCGAGCGACTGGTCAAGAACATCTTGGCCGAGAAGCCTCGTGTCACTCGTTTCTCTATTAAATGGTACGCTCTCCTAGATATAAGTCAATTAACTCGATTCGCTATTTTACTAATATAATAATACACCGTATAGGGACTCCGAGGAATCTGCTCCCGCCGAATTCCCACCAGAGCAGCCAGAGGCTGATCTTGCGCCTGATGATGCCGACCAATATGGTGCTGAAGAATTGGAAGAGGAAGAAGCCGAGGCAGAGGCAGAGGCTGAAGCCGAAGCTGCCCCTCACGATCCTGATGCTATGGAGGAGGACACCGAAATGGGAGGTGTCCCAGCAGCTCCAGGAGGCGAAGAAGAATCCGCAGCTGAAGGTTCCGAGGATATTGAAGACAGCACCGACGAAGAGGTTGAAGAAGAGGAAGAAGAGGGTGCGGACGAGGACGATGCCATGACCATGGATCATGATGGCCAGGTCGCCCCCGGTGGGGCTGGTCAACCCCCTGTCCAACACCCCATTGCCCAGCACTAAATGCTCTTGCACCCTTCTTGCTTCATATTTTTGACTTGATTACCGGGGACACTGGTGGGCGTGTGAGGGCCCCCATTTCGTTTTATATTTGTTTTCCATCGCTCTGAGCTCCAAGCGAGTATTCTTTCTCCATACTCTCTTCTGGCTCCACGAGTCTTCATGTCATGCATCGTCAGCCATGTTTTGTTTTCCTAATGCCTTTTCTATGAACGAACTAAACCTTTTGTCTTTTTTCTTAATTTTTTCTTTGTAAGGATAAACCGGGTTCTCTTTCATTCAAGGGCTGCTTTCTCACGACCAGGAATTCTTTTTTCTCCGCTACCCCACCGCTACCTCTTCCAACTACCTGTTCCTTCTCGAGTCCTGGTCAAAGACTATTACCCCTTCCGTCTGGCTTTCTCTTCTATAAAGACTAGAGCCTTTTCCTTACCTAGCTATCCTTCACTGCCGACTTCCTCTATACACAAGCAGTGAGGCTAGACTGCACTCCATAGAGGTGCTATGATGAATAAAAGAAAATTTCATCTTTTCCTATCAATTAACTCCGTAATGGCCACAAATATGATCTCTAAAGTTGAAATGGGGACTCTGTCATACATCCAAAGTCCTGGTAGCGTTCGCTTCGCTTAAGCCGCAGGTGCGAGGGACCTATCGAGTTGATGCCACCATGCACCACTTGAAATGCAGAACCTGGGCGACCCAAGTCAACTTCGGGGAAGAAAGCAGACGGCTTCAAACCAACAATCCACTCAACTAAATTAATGCTATTCTATAGTTGTTTATTATCTAGACGGCTAAGTATCTTTGGCTTATCTAGAATATGCGACTGGAAGTGACTAAATTTTAATGTTCAGCGTTAAGCACAAATCCAATAATACTCAAATGGACCGCAGCCATCGTGTATTATAAGCTAGCGCTAGTTAATACTTACGTGCATACATATACAAAGACCTTCGGCCGTCGGCCGTCGGCGCGTAGGGCTGTTGAAATGGGGGTTACAAGAGGGGTTTGAATGTTTGAAGCAATTGGCACCGTATTAACTTAGTATATAAGAGTTTACTGGTAGCTGCCAATACGTATCAATACCTCCATTGCATCACAGCTCCCACCTCGCCCCTCCGACATCGACACCCCTCATATGGTCATCTAGCACCTCCTACACAGCTTCAACCTTGGACCTACACTTCCAACCCCGGATCATATCACAATGGACGCCGAAACGTCAAGGTTTATCGACAGCATCGTCGACCGCCGTATCATTGTCGCTTTCGACCTGTTCGGCACTCTCCTAAGCACCGACTCGATCTCCAAGAAGCTCGCCGAGTACTATCCCGACCAAGCTGATTCAATATCCACTGCTTGGAGGAAGTATCAGTTGGAGTATACTTGGAGATTGAATTCTATGGGTAATACAGAAGTTTCCTTATATCTTCCTTGTATATCTCCAGAATCCACTAATCATGACGTATCACGGTATCCATAGGAGTATTCGAAACCTTCGATATCGTCACCCGTAAATCCCTCCTCCACGCCCTCTCCGAAGCCTCGATCCCACATAATGAAACCCACATCAACGAAATAATTGCAGCATACTCAACCCTCTCACCCTTCCCGGACGTAAAACCCTGCCTCGAAAACCTAAAGTCAACAAAACACCTTCAACCGATAATATTCACAAACGGTACTTCCAACATGGCAAAAACTGCTGTCGCGAATACCCCGGAATTGGAGATATTTACTAAGATCCGTGAACGCGATTCACATCTATCAGCGGATGAGATTGAGAAATATAAACCTCATCCGATGATTTATCAGTACCTTGCTGCCAAGGTTGGGAAGAGTATTGGAATGCACGATAGACATGGCGGGATTGATGAGGTTGTTCTGATTTCTGCGAATCCGTTTGATATTGTTGGTGGTCAGGCAGTGGGGTTGAAGGGGGTTTGGGTTGATAGAGCGGGGAAAGGGTGGCACGATGCATTGGTTGAGGAAGGGCCGAAAGTTGTGATCAAGAGTTTGGAGGAGTTGAAGGGGGTTCTGGAGGGGATTTTGGAGGTCAAGGGGAAGGTTTGGGAAGAAGTTACAAAGGAGAATAAGGAGTCGTAGCAAGGGTTACCAGGTTCGCTTTATATGACAAAGTCTGCTTATTACTATCTTGAATTTCCAATTGTGTGAAATAAGACTAGTATTGGTGGGTCATAGCTAGGGAGCAAGGCCCCCAGCAGGAACCGAAGGAAATGTAGTATACTATACTCAATCAACAGAATACAAGATGTCGACGGGTTTTGTACAAAAATTAACGGAATGTCAAGATGGAAGAAACGCCGTCCCCACGCATATAATACAAACTCTGGTAGACGTAACCAAGCCAAAAAAGAAACATGGCATCTAATCCCATGGATCATACCCCCCCCCCACTCCGCACCGAACATTAACTATGCGTCTATTTCTTGTCCTTCTTCTTCTTCTTTGGCGCTTCCTCCTCTTCATCCGGTTCTCTTGATCGCTTCTTCTCTTTCTTTTCAGATTTGTCCTTCTTCTTCTCCTTCTTCTCCTCCTTCTCCTTCTTCTTTTCTTTCTTGTCTTTCTTCTCCTTCTTCTCTTCCTTCTCTTCCTTCTCCTTCTTATCTTTCTTCTTTTCCTTCTTGTCCTTCTTATCTTTCTTGTCCTTCTTTTCGGCCTTTTCTTCGTCCTTGCCGTGGATCTCACGCTTCTCGAGTTGAGAGATGTCAATTTCATCATCGTCCATCTCCTCATCAGAGCCAGCATCAACGTCGACATCAATATCAGCGAGGGCGAGGTCCATTGCGTTTTTCTACACGCCAAGTTAGCCTTTTTCGTTTAAACGCAAAATTTCGAAGAGCATGTTAAACTCACCATCGCAACCTCGTTCTTTGTTGGGGCAGCACCGGTAGCATAGAAGTTTAAGCGCTCCTCTACCTGAGCCTTCAATGCCTCACCGAACTTGGTAGTAGGGACATCCGAGAAACTGTCTATCCTCGAAGCGATAGAACACTTGTTGGCAAGAAATCTAGATATCCGGCCCTTGTTCTTTGCTCCAGCACGTCCGATAAACGAAGAGTGGTAGATTAATCCATATTTCGGTGTGTTGCCCTTTGTCTTCAAAGCTCTGAACAGCGCCTTCTCAGCTCCGAGGATCTGGACTGTCGAAGCGGGGTACTTGCTGAGATTGGTCAAGCTACCAGCGTGCGAGATCAACCTAGCACCGACAACCTCACCAATAAGTGCCGCCAAGTTGGGTGCCACGATAGCCATCTTGTTGATCAAGTAGTCGTGTAGCTTCCTCCTATACTCTGTCAAGCTAACCACTCTCTGAGCGAAATTTGTCACATTCTCCATATCTGCCTCGGAGATGTCTTGTCCCATGGAAACCTTGGCGGCATCGATAATAGCCTGGGCGATATCAGCATCATCGTTGACAATGACGGCGAGGTCGTGGAGCTTGTCGTTGTTTAGTTTGGACTTGTCCTGGATGAAGAGGGCTAGTTTGGCGTATTGGTAGTTGTCGCTGACGATCTTGACGAGTTCTGGGAAATGCCAGGAGTACCATTCACGAACGCGCATGGCGAAGGTGTTGACATCTTTGTCGAGGAGATCGAGGAGGGCGATGGATTGGATGATGTGGTTGCTGGAGGCAATGCGATTAGCACTAGGGAACAGGTATCATCCACTAATTATTTAGGAGGCTACAGCAACATACTCGTTCTTCTGGACAGAGAACTTGACCTTGGCTCTCGAGAAGGCGTGACCGAGACCAAGACTTGCACGTTCAACGTCGCCGGACTGCAGCTGCTTGAGGAGTTTTGTGGAGTGTAATCGCAGACCACGGATTAGGTCCTGGACAACCTCGTTGGTCTCGCATTGGACATTGGGGAAGTCGGCTTTGATGGAAGTAGCAAGATTCTTGTCTGCGATTCCGAGGACGACCTTCTTCTTCTTTGCAGAGGGCAGGTTGGCCTGGAGGAGGGTCTTGAGGTACTCAGACATGATACCTGTGCAAGATTATTTACTCAGCGATAGTCCAAGGAACCAAAGAAACGGACGATACACACCCTCAGAAATATCATTGGCATTCTCAAGTGCATGTGCAGCGCCCCTAGAATGTGCGATATCCACGTTAGCCGTCCAATTCTACCAATTCGCGACTTCTAGACAACTATTCTTTTTCATTGTAGACGTACTGGAATGGCGCGAATGACACCAATTTCACCATCTTTCCGAATTTTGCCAGGTCCTGAACACACTCCTGAACCTCCTTGAGACGGTTGCCAATCGTTTCGGGCTGCATGACGACCTCAAAGATCGAGTAGCCGACGGCATTTTCGAGGAGGACGTAGTCGACGGCCGCCATTGTGTCGGTGAACTGTCTTTCAATCGGTCCTAATTGTATAGGTACGTGTACTAATAACCCGCGATATCCTGTCCACCAGGCCCGGTATCAAAAATAGGTAGTTGACCGTCGTTAGTGTCGAAGAAGGTCACGATGGTTGGCGATGGCTGGGGTTGGGTGTGGTGGTTTTTAGTTCGATGGCTCGCTGGAAAGAAAAACTGAATTTTTGAAAATTTCAGCGTGGAAGTAACAAATGCGGCTTAGCGCCCTTTCCTGCTGCGGCTTAAAAGATGTGTTGTGGCGCATGCATATTGTGGCTAGTGACATGTGGGCAAGAGAAAAGGAACAAACAAGAAGAGAAAAACTTCGAACAACAAATTCGAGCTGGTTCTATCGATAACACGCACACACCCCACCATACACGCATTTTTCTTCACTTTTTACCATCATCATCGACGAATATTTGTTCGATCACGGGTTTGCATACTCCGACCTCGAGATACGAAGCTATAGACACCAAATTTGAAGCTTGGGAAGGATGTCGGCAGCTCAGTTGTTGAATCCAAAGGCCGAGAGCAGGGTATGTGCCGGAATCTTTAAGGTGGCTTCGATGGCAGCATGCTGATATTGGGGTTCAGAGGAGAGGTGAAGCTCTCAGGGTCAATATCAATGCCGGTATTGGGCTGCAGGAGGTGCTGAGATCGAATTTGGGACCTATGGGGTATGTCTAGTCGACGGAGCTTGGCTTTTAAAGTGGGATGCTGACGAATACTGCTGTAGAACGATAAAAATGTTGGTATCATCGCGGCTATGATAGTTTTTGAGGGTTAAATGACTAAATTCGATATCAGGCTGGTAGATGGAGCTGGAGGCGTAAGTTTTATCGACAAGTGCTGTTGAGACGTGCTGGTACTAACTTGGGTGATAGATTAAACTCACGAAAGATGGCAAGGTTCGCGGATATCCGGTATTTTTGGGCGCTGGCGGAATGATACTTATACAGATATAGGTTTTGTTGAGCGAGATGCAAATTCAGAGCCCGACGGCAGTTCTTATTGCTCGTAAGTTTGCTAGAATTCTTGCATCGTGAAATAGTACTAATCCGATAATAGGTGCCGTACGTATGCCAACGACATAAGATGCACGTATGCGAAACTTACACAAACGGTTATCTATAGGCTACAGCCCAGGACGAGATCACAGGAGACGGAACTACTTCGGTTGTCCTATTAGTCGGTGAACTATTACGCCAGGCCGATCGCTATATCTCTGAGGGTGTGCATCCGCGGGTTATTGTTGATGGATTCGAGATTGCCAAAACTGCTGCCATCAAGGTACATACAACTATGAAGATACAATCATGAAAGTTAGCTAAAATCCGTCTAGTTCCTCGACGGCTTCAAGCAAGATGCCGCGGTCGACCGCGAGCTACTTCTTTCTGTCGCCCGCACCACCCTCTCTACCAAGCTGTCACAGGCGGTTGCCGAGACCCTCACTCCAAGCGTCGTGGACGCCATCCTCGCAATCCATAACCCACCAGAAAAGATTGATCTCCACATGGTCGAAATTATGACCATGCAGCACCGAACAGCATCTGAGACCCAACTAATACGAGGTCTCGCTCTCGACCACGGTGCTCGCCACCCCGACATGCCAAAGCGCGTCAAGGATGCTTACATCCTTGCCCTCAACGTCTCCCTCGAGTACGAAAAGAGCGAGGTCAACTCTTCATTCTTCTACAGCAGTGCAGACCAACGTGAGAAACTTGTTGAGAGCGAACGTAAATTCGTCGACGAGAGGCTCCGAAAGATTGTGGAATTGAAGAAAGAAGTTTGCGGAGCTGACCCCTCGAAGGGATTCGTTATCATCAACCAGAAGGGTATTGATCCCTTGTCCCTAGATGTCCTGTGCAAAAACGGTATTCTTGCGCTGAGGCGAGCAAAGAGGAGAAATATGGAACGGTTGCAGCTTGTCACAGGTTGTGTATCGCAGAACAGTGTGGACGATTTGTCTCCAGAGGTCCTTGGATGGGCCGGTAGCGTCTACGAACACACACTTGGGGAGGAGAAGTACACGTTCGTCGAGGAAGTCAAGGATCCAAAGTCCGTCACAATTCTTATCAAGGGCCCCAACTCGCACACAATAGCGCAGGTTAAAGACGCAGTACGGGATGGATTGAGGAGCGTTTACAATATGATTACAGATCAGTGTGTCGTTCCGGGCGCTGGTGCTTTCCAGATCGCGTGTGCTGCACATCTGTCGAGCGATGAGTTTAGGAAAGAAATCAAGGGCAAGGCAAAGACTGGTGTTCAGGCTTTCGCGGACGCCCTATTGGTTATCCCCAAGACGTTGGCACAGAATGCAGGGTTTGATATTCAGGATAGCAGTAAGTTCCAGAGGTATCTCTATGATATTTCAGTGCGACCATGGCAAACTAACGAGTTGAATACAGTATCGGCTCTACAGGACGAGCACGCGGAGGGTCACACCGTTGGATTAGATCTTACAACTGGAGAGCCGATGGATCCCGTCAGCGCCGGTGTATACGACTCTTACAGGGTTTTGAGGAATGCAATCGCGTCTAGTTCTAGCATTGCCTCGAATTTGCTACTATGCGATGAGATGTTGAAGGCCAGGCATATGGTAAGCTTTCCTGTCTTTTGCCCTAGAGCTGGAGGGTTGTGTCACATTTGATTAACAAGTTTTATAGGGCGCAAAGACCGGTCCTGGAGGAGAGCCAGAGGAATAAGTGCAATAAAAAGTCATATTTGTGTATAGCATTATAGACTAGCAGAGCCAAACGGTAGAATCAAAAGCCAATGCCATTTGATAATGCGACGGCAGTACCACGATATTTGTGATACGGTTCCATCGAAGGTTACGAATCTCAGGAATAAGCGGTATCGATATCTGAACCAGGTATCGGTACCACGAGACAAACCACCCCGATATGCAACCGATCGAGAAATATCAAATCCCGATCAAACACAGAACGATATTTCAAATTATGCATTGAGCCACGCCGCTACACTTGCCACTTGATCGTCCAACTTGTAAAATTCTTTGCATCGATCATCCCGACCGTAGAAAGTTCGATTTTATGCAATGTTGTTTGATCAAATCGACAAACAGTCAATACACTGACGTAGTCTGCGTAGAAGTACAGCATAGATCCCTGCCACATAGTCCAGGCGGCAGATCACCACACATGCATCGACCGATCTGTTCTTTTTCGTGAAGGGGAAAAAAAAAGTAAGTATTAGCACCCTGAAGATCGCGGAAGATTTTTAACTGTGACTGGGACCAGGATCGAATTATCGAGGTTTGGATCGAAATGTGAGAATTCGGTTTTGATCTCTGATTTGGTGGGTGCAAAAATGCAACAATGGTTGTGTGTTGATAACCCGACCTTAGGGTGGAAATGGTTCAAGTCCACCCTCTCGGCCAGACCATCTCGGAACACATTATTAGGGGTCACATTTACGGTAAGTATATCCTCCATTGCCTTTTTAACCCCTGTACAAAGTATCTGCTTTCCAAGGGTTCACAATTTTTGTTATACCGAGGAAGGTCCGTCTATTTGGATCCGCTGCTAACTTCAACTCTGAAGTGGAATCGCCCGAGCCACGATGGACGGCGGCCCATTATCTACATCTATCAGCATTCCGAAGCATGTGTTACTGATATCGATACTCAGACTACCTAGTTGTTCTAGTTGCCCTCACCCTTTAGAAGCTGTCCTTGGTTTGCCACTGCAGCGGCGAAAACCGGATTCCCTGGAACATGCACCTGCATCTGGTCAATGCGGCCGGCAAAGACTGATCAACATCATGCATGGGCCAATCAGCTGTGTTTACCGGGGTCCTCCGGAGGCCACGGCCAGCTTCCCTGAACACCGTGGATTCCAGACCTCGAACAATCAAAACATGGTCGCAAAAATGTCCAAGAAGCACGGACATATGCATATAGGGCTGAGTTAAGGTTGGAGAACGTTCGAACAGGCCATGCGGGCGAATAAACGCCCCCGCATTAACCAGGTCATGCAATTCCCGGTTATGTAAGGCCGCTAGCTTCAGCACTCCGTGAACTGGGCAAGAAAATTCGACTTTAAGGGTCTAATATAATCGAAATTTTGAGGGAAACGGTACAAGTTATACATCATCTGACAGCAGTGTTGAAAAAGCGTTTGCTGGCCCAACTTAGCCTAAAGTGACGCTAGCCCTGGGCACACGCCATACGATCGATCGATCGATCATGAGCGTTGAGTTCCCAGCCCAGTTCAGTCCAGTTCCAGTCCAGTCCAGTTAAAGTGGAGAGCAGAACAGAACAATCAGGCCTACCCGCTTGTTCGGTCGCAAAACTGCAGCGGTGGATCAGAACGGGCAGAGATTTGCGCTGCACTCGACCCGAAAAAAAATAAAATCCAAAGCGGAATTTTAGCTTTTCTTAAATTTCCTTTCGACTAACGACATCCGCAACACAAACCTGGCCAAAGACTGCTGCCGGCGATACACAGCCAAATCCTCGATCTCCGCCGCCTCTGGGCTCAAAGCCAGTGTGGTATTCTTTTCGGGTCTGCAGTGCCGGAGTAACGAACCGACCAATAGCGAGCCAGGAAACAGCTACCGTTTTGGACGACAGGAGGGAAGGGTACCGAAGGATATTGGGAGTATGTACTGTGCGGACATTCATGGGATCCTGTCAACCCGACACGGGGTATGCCCAGCCTTTGTCCTTTCATGCAGGGAAACCGACGAATACGTCGATGATCATATGGCCGACGGCGCTGGTGGGCTTGATTCGACGGAAATACGGGCTCTCTATAGGGGTTCGTAGCCATGCATTTGTATGTACATACAGGACTGTGAAGTGTGTACAAATACATGCTTTCGAATCCCCCGGCTGGCCCCAATAGGGATTAATCTGTCTGTTGCGTCTGCCATGACCCGTTTGCCGTTTTTTGCTAGGGTTTACGTTTTCGAAAATCCTCGATGGACCGTCATTTTGGCGATGGCCGAGCAGCTATGGCCAGCCAGGAGACCGGCCATCTCGTCAACGGTGGGGAATCACGCTCTTTAAGGGCCTCGCTCCCTTTCCGGGCGGTGGTGTGCGACGGCTGCTGGACGCAATGCCTTCGACCGGAGAATCGAGAATCTTGAAGGCGATCGGACCCTGAGCAAGCTGACTGCAGCTTACAGTTCCAGGCCCAGAACCCTGATTCCCTCACAACTTGCCACTGAACATGCTCAATGACGCTCCCCTCGGATACCGCCCGCTGATTGGCCCGATCCTACCAGGATCTTTCAAGGTGCCTGAGGATCGAGAAAACACCAAAATTTCTTAACGGAGATGCCATATTTCGCTGTTGACACCTGCGCATAGCCATGCCTCAGCGAATATCTGCCCTGTTGATCACTCCACCAACAATGCATGGGGTGCAAAACAAGGCAGCGGACCTGGTCCTTTATCAGCCCCATTATGGGATAAAACTGGCAATTGCATCTGTGAGCACGCTGCTTTTTCAGAATAGCCCTTCCGAAATCAAGGAACAGAAGACAACGATCAATTCTGCCAATTATACTACGCATATTTCCTCGCTGGGTAATCGTTACGACCCCTTCTGAACGACGTCAAGTTTTCCATCTCAAATTCCAACTTCAACCTTTTCCTTCCGGCATCTTCACAATTACCTTTCAACCATTGTCGTCTGATCCGCAAATACCCAAGGGCTGCCAACTATAGCTATGAGTGAGGATTATTTTATATAGTACACACTCTAGCTGTTATAGCTTCAAATAAATTTTTATATACGGTTTTCCCATGTCGACGACCAACGTTGAACCCAATCTTATGCCGGTCGGTAGCCAGAGCCCACAATCCTCGAACGGACGACACAACAGAAGAACCTCTCCAGAGGATTCGGTATCACTTCGCCATGGAATCGCCTCTGCAAGCGCAGCAGAGCCCAATAAGGCCTTTGCCATCCCGCCGACGTTACCACATGGAAACCCGAGTAGCCACAAAGGTCCGCCACTGTCACAGCCTAAGAAAAATACAACTGGACAGCTCCAGCAATCACACGACCAAGGGATCACAGTGGATGAGCCGCCACTATCGTTGACGCACGAGGTTGATCGAGAGTCTGCGGCTAATTCCAACGGGAGCAATGATCGAAGTGTTCCAGAAGATTGGTTTAAGAGTCTCAATACCAACGTGGGCGACTTCAATAAGCCAACCATAGCTGATGGTAGGTACTAGGAAGAAAGAGTGTGCCCGTATATAATATGGGGGCCAAATCCTCTGTTTTCAGCCTGTGCTAACTTCTATTATTAACTAACTTAGGCGATTCACCCTACTACTTACCCTCAGAAAAGCAGCGGAGAAGGCAGCGGCACCAACTCAACCCAAACGTGAGAACAGCAGCTGGCGGCGGAATTCTTCTCGGAAATCGTTCAACGAACCTCAGCCGATCTGTCCCATTCCCGAATCCAAGCTATCCGCCTATGCTTCCGACTCAGGACTCTGACGATGAGAGTGATGTGTACAGAAGTGTCATTGACGACCTCACGATCAAGAGTAAGTGGTGGCCTGACCCATTTGCATCCTAAAATTTCTGTGGATTTCCGCCTGCCTGTGTGATGCTTGGCGGATGTGATCCTCGAACTGGAAATTCGGAGGCGGAGAACGGAGACAAACAGTTACATGGGCCATGTGATAAGAAACTGGTTTTCCCCATGCTAACACATGTTGTATTTTTTTGCTACAGATAAAAAGCTGAAGAAGAAGTTACGTAAAATGGAGAGGCTGCACTGCAATGAACTCAATGAAGAAAAGCTGTTTGAGGTTCGGTGTTATGGGCTTCCTCCGTAAGTCGCGCCGTGTGTTGGGGGATCGACGACCTAACGTCGGTGTCCTGGAGATAGGCCTCAGACTGATGTGTTTACAATGTGACGTTTAGATCCCGTAAACAAGAGTTGCAAGAGCTTCTGCAAAAGTTCGCAGCCGGGATGGATGGCAATGGGGGGGTCTATGAAACCAAACGGTCCGATGCGATTTCCAATGCCAATGCGACGTCTTCGACGAACCCGTCTTCATCGTCGCTCTTACAGAACACTGACTCGGCGTATGCCACAGAGACCCGGATGACAAGTTCGGATGGTGCTGCGGCAGATGTACTCAAGGCGAATGCCCCGAATTTGGGACAGGCAAATGCTAAACCTAGGGGGGCGTCAACGTCGTCATTGCAGGTAGATGCCCGGCCGATACAGTTTGCAAACGAAAGGGCTAGGATGAAAATGGTGGTGAGACGGTTGGAGCAGCTGTTTACAGGAAGCGATGCACTCCAATCGGAGTTGGAGAAGTCTAAGGTTCAACAGCAACTAGCGGTCGCTGCAGCTTCGGAGAAATACGACACTGCGGTGGACGAAATGTTGGCAGAGTCTGGCGATGAGGATGACCGAAGAGAGGCGTCCATGATGTCGCACCAACAGGACGACGATTTGACGAAGGAGAAGAACCAGGATCAAAAATCGGGTACCGATACGACCCATCAAAGACCGACCCGCCCGATGGACTTGGATCCAAACCGAGCTCAAGTTGCGGCCGATAACGTCGAGTATCTTGAGCAAATGTCATTTTCTTCATCTCACAAACACCACAAACCTGCGTCTGCCGGAGAGATTTCTGGGTGGGTTTATCTCAACCTTATCAACAACATGGCCCAGGTACATACCCTCAACGTTTCGCTGTCGTTCATTAAGAAATCAATTCGGGCGATTAGCGACAAGCTCGAATTGAGTCCGGACGGGAACAAGGTTAGGTGGAAAGGTGGCCTCATTGGGACAAGGTTGAGCAGTGAAGGCGATTCGAGTAGTGGGATAGGGGAGTTGAGCAATGAGGAATCCTCGCCGGGAGAAGGTGATTCAGGCCCGAAATCGAGAGCGAATTTAACCTCCGAAGGAAAATCCGGTATCAAGGGAGTTTCGTCAAAGGGTGTGAAGTCTCGGCCCTCTCAAATCTCTTCACCAGCCCCCACACCTGGTGCATATAATACCGACGCTTTCCGTTACCGACCTTTAATGTTTCATAGTCTCAGTGCCCGGAAGAGTAATTCAACGGATACTTCAGAACAAGATGGATCTGATAGTAGTTCCGAGGCGGATACAAACAATTCCGGCGGCTTGGTTCCTATTCTTGAATCTAGCTCCAACGTTGGGATCGGCGATATGGCTAAGCTTGCACCTATCGATGGGCCTATAATATATTTCGGGGGCGCACCTTTTTACACCGATCTCAGTGCTCAAGTTGTTTTCCGGGAGGGAGGCCATATTTTTGCGAGAAATGGGGAGGGCAAAAACTACGAGAGGTTTGTCGAGGTGCCTATTGGACCTTTGTCACTTAATGAGGACCAGGAAGATGGAGAATCCTCAAACCAGCAATCTCTTTCAAAATTCGATTGGTCGTCACAAGATATCGAGATGAGCCTGACGGAAGATTCTGAAGAGAATCTACCCGAACTTACCTCGATTGTGTCACCGACTAGTGACACCCTTCCGATGGCTATGCCGTCTCCTCGTCCGTTTGAAATTTCTGGAATCGGCGGTGTACGATCCGAGGATAACTTCGTCATGTACGTCAAGGCAGTACAGAAGCCCGTCCGTCTACGAAAATCTCGATTCCGAAAATCAGGAATCATCCACCACTTCATACCTCCAGAAACCCTTGCCCAATTCCTTAGCGACGATGGTTCTACCTCCACGATTGGGTTTGAGAACGAAATCACCGATACTACCCATTTCCGCCTACCACCTTCTAAACTTCCTGACCCTGTGTTCGCATTCTCCCTCAGCGAAGAATCCTCCGACCCCTTTACATTGAATTCTGACGAGCCTCGATCTTACGAGTCGCTTTTATCCTTCGCCTATAATATTGAATCCGACTCCCGTTCTTCTGGCGAAGGAATCCCTTCTTTCCACAGCCCCGACCTTGGCGACCAGTCGCCGATGGATCTAGACGCAGAGGAAAGAATTGTTATAGATGGCAATCCCCTCGCACCGCTTAGTGTTATAGCCACGGCGGGAAGCGAGGACGGAAGTATAGCTGGCTCGACGAAGGACACTCATATTCTTAAATCCTTGGACGACATGGATATCGGTTCTCTTTGATGCAACAAAACAAAAGCTACAATCTTTCGAATATTTCTTTTTTTTTTTTCCAGTATATATTCCCCGCTTTTCTTAGCCTGAATTTTGTTGCGTTAAGCATTCATACCTACTAACATCATTAGGCGTTTCTTGGATATGTTTTAACTTTGCTGTATACCAATTTTCCAGGAAGCATTCCTATTTCCTAGCATTTTCTTCGCCAATTATTCCACGTTGCCGATACGAATATTCGAATTGGAAAGGAGTTTCGTTATTCCCCACTTTCAATTTATTTTCTCTCGTTCTAATTTCATACTTCCAACTACATAATTTGAGCCCCGCACTTTATTACTACTTCTGGCGATTGGATATATTTGTACCCGCCTTTCGCAGTTATCTACTCTTATAAGTTAAAGCTGTAGCGGGGTGCTTGATCACCCCTACTATATATAGGCATTAACGATCAATAGTTTATTAATACCACTGTGCCCGTGGGATCTTCATAACATACCCCCTAATTGTCCGTATGTTCGTAGCGAAATTTGGAATCCCATCGGACTTTCCGTTTACGCCGATGTAGATACGTGAGAAACTCCTTAGTTTGCGGCCAAACGCCTATGCAGATATATGAGATAAATGTAAAAATCTAGTAGACTATCCTACACAACTTGTCTATTCAGACTCTCTAAGCTTCAGCTCATCAGACCCCCAGACACACATCACCAAGTCCGCAATAGCATTCTCCACCCTTGGTTCTGTATAAATCGACATTCTCTCGTCCCCATGAACTTCCATCGGGACCATTGTCCCACGATGTGACATCGCCGCGGCTAATACATTCCTTTGAACTGATGGTATCTCCCTTAGCTCGTCTGGCTTCCCTGGCGCCTTTAAATATGAAGAATAATCCAGATGGTATCGCAATGGCTCGCCCCTACCCCTCTTTAACATTGCGCTTGAAGTTTCGGTCAATTGAAAACTTCTGATGCCGAAGTAGAACGTCATGAGTCTGGTGCCCAGACACTCGGTACTTCCGCCGGACCAGACCATGTCAAAACTTAACGCATCCGTTCCGTTCGAGTTTAGAAAGAACGCAGAGTCGGTGTCTACGGGTATATCCGACATTGAAGGTTTTGGAATATTCGGGTCAGGGTCTGGAAACCCTTGTGCCGGGAGTCTGTCGTTTATAGCTGTGTATATCGCGTGGATTTGGAGTTCTCCGGGTTGTGGAACGGATACACCGGTTTGTCCGGAGGGGGAGGTGATAAGTTCGTATTGGTGGATTTCGTTACGTTCCACGGGACGGCGAGACCATTCTTCTTCATCGCGGGAAAGGCTTACTTTGCCGAGTTTGGTGATTCGGGTTCTGCCCCAGAGGTTTAGGTAGATACTGACTTTTGGGTTATCATGATGATGGAGTTTTGGGGCGCGTTGGCGGACGACACGGTATTGGATGTAGTCGTGATAACTTTGTAGCATTTCATCGTCCTTTTCGCGGGTGATGGTTGAGTAGATGTAATCTTCCTCAGAAGCGGATACGACGCCGTCTTCCTCGGAAACTGTGCCGGTGGTTAAAGAGAATGTTTTGATGTAAACTTTAAAGCCGGATGGTTCTTCGGTGTATTTTTTCCATTTAGTTCCGTTTCGAAGGTCGGGTTTTATCAGAAGAACGTGGGAGTCGTCGACCATTACTACTTTATCCGCCGGGACGAGCGGGGAGACGGTAATTCCTCTGGTACGGAGGGCTTCTTGTTCGTAGCGGAAGACCATTTTCCCGGTGAAGAGGTCCCAGACGAAGAGACCGACTCTTAGAGAGTTGCTGCGGTTGCTGAGGGCTGCGTAGTGGGTTCTTGAGTGGTCACCGATGATACCCTCCTACGTGATTGAAGAGAGTTAGCTTGGGTTACAAAGGATGACTGGACATGTGTAAGACAATAACATACCGTGTAATTGACATGTCTGTACTTGAATGTCTCGAACAAGGAGAGCTGTTCATATGACGGCTTACGCTTTTCCCCGTCCATTTCCTCCACCTTCGCGAATGGGGATATCAACCGAAATGCCTGGACGAGATTGGTATAAAGCGACCCCGTCACATTCTCCAGTTTCCCTTCTTTCGTATGCTCAACCACCAGTATATCTTCAAATATCTTCAGACGTCTAACAGAGTAGGAAGACGGTTGGGCTCCCATATTATTGGTCCCCAACTCGAGTCTCATGTTTGAATACTCGCCGACATCATGGTTCCAAAATATCACTTCAAGCCCTCCAGCCGTGGGGCTGACGTAAACGAGCACATCATCAGCAATAGCATATACAAAGTTATTCGATGCATTTTTTCGGAGTCCTAGACGGATTTCTTGAATCGGAGTGCCCCTTCGAAGGTGTTGTGTTCTGATACTGAAGTTTCGAAAGAGGGCCTGGTAGTACTCTGGTGTTAGTTTGGGCGTCAGAGTGTCTGTGATGCCGGCTTCTGAATCCTTCTCGAGACGGGTTATTATTTGATATTCTCGAGAGGCGGAGCCGTAGATTCGGATTGCGGCCCGGAGGAGGTCGGAAGAGGAGAAGAGCTCATTCCAGTGCTGGAGTGGTCCATTAGCCGAATGATCATTAAATAAGCTCGATTGGTTTTACAATCCTCGTACTTTGTTTACCCCCCTAACCCTACAGACATCAGTAGCATCGAGGTACGGTAACAGGGATAGGGCAATATGTATTTCAAGAGCTGAGGGGTCCATCGTGTTGGAGATTTGTAGGTGAATGTGTTGGTATGAAGTTGGGACTGGACTATGGCAGTTGTGTTACCATGATTGAGAGAGCTTTGAGGAGCTGGGCAGTCTTACTTATACTAACAACTTGGAAGATTGTTTGGAAATATGCATCTTCCTAACAGGCGGCAAAAAATTCACATTTGATGCAGAGGTTTCTATATCACACGTTCCCGTTGGTATAGACTACGAGTGCAACCGGTGCCTGGACAGGGATTGCGTAAGGACTTAATTATCTGACATGACTGTGCTTGGATGGCTATGAAGCCCCGCGATCCAGCCAAAACGGCAAATCCTAAAAGCCGGGCTGGAAACGCGCACTCCACGTGGCTGCCTCTTGCCCTAAAAAGGATCACTTCTTTCCGCTCGGGCTTCGTCTTATGCCGGCTCTTTTCTGGAAGTCTTATGCACCATCCTATCGCGGGATAAAAATACAACAGATCGTTTTGCGTTGCGATTGTGGTAGAACCAACGTTGCGGGACGTACATGCATGAAATAAGAAATGTTTTATGGGTTCGCAGAACTCAAGCTGTGCCATTTGGCTTGGTCCCATCAATCATCTCTTATGAAAGATATCGGGATTGAACTCTCCATCCTTGAGTTTCTCCGGGTCGCCATTCCAAACAAATGTACCGCCTTGTTTTTCGGTTTTCTCTCCCGTGTCTGGTGAGATCTGAGTGATGGCGAGTGATTCCATAGCGTAGTTTGGCCCTTCGTATGTTGTGAGACGGTCCAAATACGGCTTGCTGGGGGCTTCCCAGGTAAATCCTTTAATGATCGATGGGTTCTCTAGAGTTGAGGCTTCGCATTTGACGAGAGCTGGGTATGGTCCCCATAGTTTGATCTTGTACCCGGATATTTCTGCGGGTGTGAGGACGGGCTCCTCTTGAAGTCTGGTGATACGTTGCAAGACACTTGGGATTCTGAGAGTTCCGTAGAAGAAGAGGAGGATTGGTTCGAAATCAGAGGATGAGGCTGTAGGTTGAGGATTGGCGGTGTCGGCATAGCCGCCGACTGGATTACCGGAGGCACTGGCCATTGTTTAAAATGAGTCTGTGGGAACTGCGATGAACGAGGTCGGTATCTCTGGAGGCTGTTTTTTGTGTCATGGGAAAGGCTATCCTTTTTTATTTTTGTTTGATGACTCGTTCTGAGCTGCAGGCCGCTCACCTTTACGGTGGTTAATAAGTAAGTAGTCAGGCCAGCTAGTGCCAAGACAGCTTTATCTATAGATCCTCGCTCGTGGAAATGCAACAAAGTAACCTCGTTGTTATCAGTCCAAAGCCATACCGACGTCCTCTCCACAAATGTGCTGTGATCAACGGGCTCGAAACTCCCCTATCGTTCTGGGGGCGTGGTATTTAATTAAAGAACATGAAAGACTGACTTTTTTATATTGGATTTTGAGCGTCTAACCAGATCCACTGTGATTACCGTTGTAAATGACACGAAGGCTAAAATCCCGTATAATCATTACTTATTTTGCAGACCTTATCGCGGCAGAATAACAGATGTAGTAGCTGCTAGTATAAATCATCCCTTCCCCGCACTTCCCCCGCTTAATTTACATAACGCCCTACAGTACTACGAACAGTTCAAATATAAAGGCAATCAGATCCCTGACCAAATCCTTACGAGTTACACATTCCGACTTTCAACCTTCACTCGTCCAACTTCAACTGATCGTCCATTTGTACAATACGGAACAACATGGCTAGCTCTACTTTTAACTTTGACGTCTGCCCGGACATCTCAGAAGCCGTTGACCTTGCCCTCGCCACTGGTGTCCAGCAGGGGACCATGGAAGATACACACAATAACGACGTTCTTGATATGGAAGCCCTAGTCAATTTTCAAGATTTCGAGCCACAATATCAGATCGAGCCTGAACTTCAACATCAGCCTGAACTCGAGCCTGAACCCGAGCTTGAACTTGAACCCGAGTTTGAATCTGAACCCGAGCTTGAATTTGAATCCGAGCCTGAATTTGAGCCCGAGCTTGAATTCGAATCCGAGCCTGAATTTGAACCCGAGCTTGAACTTGAACCCGAGCAACAACAACAGCTGGAACAGGAGCAGCAGGAGCAGCAGCAACTGGCAAAACAACCAAAACAACTGCCACACGAGAAACAACAGTATAGCTTTGACGTTCAGTTCAAAGGCCTCCAAATGATGCTAGGGCCACAAAAAACTCCCGAAACGCAATGGGAGCTGGTCTTAATGTGTCTTCCTGAGTACCCCGCGGTTTTTAAACCGGACTGCATCGATTACGAAGCCAGAGTCGCTATAATGGCTCTAGGTGTCCATCCAATGCGAGAAGCTAGTCTCCATGTTCTCAACGGCGATACCCACAGTGCCGAGATTTGCATGCAGAAAACGCTCAATATAGAGGGTTTCCGTTCCCCCGAATTGATGCTCCTACGTGCCATCGTCGCTCGAGCCGATGGAGAGTTTACGGAGAGTTGTGGGTGGTATGTATTCCCATAATTGGAATTTAACCTTATAGAGATGCATGCTAATTGTTTCTTACCACTTAGGTATCAAGAGATATACGCTGCGCAGATCCTAGCTAAAGCATGGCCCTGGGGCGAGATAGGCTATGGGAAAGACAGAACGAATACTATCGTTCGTATTCACAGGCAGTTAGAAAAGGAATTGAAGAAGCCGCAAGATAAGAAAGACTTCGAATGGCTCGGCGATATTGAGCAGGCTTTCAAATACGAATGGTCTGTTTTCTTCCGTCGAAATGAGAAGAGATATCAGCCAACTGCAGTTGCCCAGCCATTGTCTCCTCAATTGCAGGACACGTTAGCGTTCCAGATGGCGCAATTATTGCAGGCGTCGGCTCAACAGCAGCTGCAGGAATTGACGCCTGAGCAACAGGTGATTGCCCACCAGCAGATGGTAGCTCAGCAGCGGGCGATTGCCCAGAAACATCTGACTGTCCAGTACGAGTTGATGGTTCACCACCAACAACTACAGTCCGAACAGTACGCTTTTCACCAACATCAGATGGGTCACCAGTATCAGGGGATGTTCCCAGAGGGAATACCTCAACAGTTTATGATGGTTCCACAACATCCCATGATGCCTCAGGAGCTGGAAGGATACGGGATGCAGGCAGATGATGGTGACACTTGCCGGAGCGTCTCGGGTTACTAATTGATACCTCTTATATGGAGATTTGTTTTTGTCTCGGGCCTGGTTCGACTCGATGACCCACCAGTTCTTTGTACCGTGTTTGGGGTATTGTGGATTTTACAAGACCGGCTCTACTTCGTGGAGGCTGTCATGAAACTGTTCGCTGGTTATGCCCACGCCTACAGTCGGAAACACTAATGTTTAATGGTAATAGAAGAGGGTTTCATTATAATTGGGTTACGCAAAATGAATAAAAAAAAAGGAGAAAAAAAAAAAAAAAAAAAAAAAAAAAAAACGCCAAAAATATGATGTCTTCCGCATTCCCTTCTTTCTTTCTTCCTTCCTGTCTTTCCTCCTTTCCTCCTTTCTCTCTTTCTCTCTTTCCCTTTTTCCATTTCTCTCTTTCTCTTTCTCTTTCTTTTATCCCCCCAGTTCCCCAGTTAACCCCGGTTTCGTTTTAATCCTGTATGGTGCCTGTCATACCCATTCTAGAATAAACTCTTTGCTCCTCCCAAAACAGCTTTACGCTTTTGGCCCTCAATAAATTTACTAGTAGCCTTTGCAAACTCCGCAGTAGTATTCTCTAAATTCTGCATATTATCTTGGAAATTTTGTAGATTTTGGGTTCGGGCGTTGAAGGCATTGGCCATGTTGCCGAAGACGCTGTTGCCGTTACCTGCTGTTGGACTCTTGTCGCCTCCGTTGGCTTTCTGTTCGGCCCTAAGTTGCTTTTGAGAAACTGGACGATCTGGACCACCAATTAGAAGGTCAAAGTCCTCGGCTGAGATGTGCTGCGTTCCGCTAATCCATTGGAGACCGCTGATGGTGGGGCGAGCTGGTAAGAGGATGTCCGGATTGTACAAAATGTCCTTTGGTTGAGTGTGCCTATTGTGAAGAAATGAACGTTAGTGATATGTCGGGATGAGGTATGTTTAAAAGTCAAAACCTACAGTTGCTTTCCGGTTCCCCACACGTAGAACAATCCGATTTCAACATGGCTGGTCCATGCAGTGATAAACCCTTCTCGAGTGATGTGGCAATTCGACAATTTTGCACGGTCCACCTCACTTGGTAGGTCGAATGTACCCAGTTCCTTCAGTGCTGGTACCGAGAATACTCTGACCTTGCCGGTACTGTACACGCAGACCAAGACGATGCCCTTATCGGGTAGTTCGACGACACCTGCTTTGACACACGTCATTTCGTCCCAGGACTTGTGGTTTTCCTTTTCCTCAGGAGGAACGATAATCCTGGCTTGGTTCTGTGTAACGCAAATTAAGAAGCCATTGATGAACTTTGATTGTCGCAGACCAGCAACAGCGTCCGGCGTCGCACGTGCGGAGGCTCCAGTGTCAGAGTTGATTGGGATCAAAGTTAGGGGTGGGTTATCGATCGGGTGGCCTCCAGCGCATTGAACCGTGTATCGAGAACCGTCGGGTAGAATTCTGAATGTCATTACATTCTTAAGGTTTGTTCCAACATGGAGGCAGATGCTAGAAAATTCTAGGGGGAAGTTAGCCTACGAACTTATAAATGGCTACGAGGAGCCTAGGAAAGGTGTTCGTACCATCGTCGCCAATGGTCATGACCGAGAACGCCATGGTAACCACATATTCAGCCTTCTCCTCCTTTTCGTCTTTCGATGAGCTAGGGACACTGGTTTTCCTGAAGCCGCCAAAACTCGTGCGTTTTGCTTGGGATGGGAGTTCCTTCGAAAAACTTGCGACGGCTACACTACCACGTTTGATATCTTTGGCAAGGGAGGTTAAACTGCTTCTTTTGGCGGCCGCTTTGGCAACCTCCTTGATCCGGTTGACGTCCTTGGTAACGGTACTAATGACGATGGAGTAAATAACGGTAGGGCCCTGTCAAGGAAATTAAAGTTAGCAAATGTATGCATGTAAGCCCTAAGACTTATTTTGTGGTGGGAGCATACTCTAAGGTCGACAATGGTTAGAGTGCCGTTATCGTAGCCGATGGCAACGAATCCGATATCACTAACAGCTGTTGTCTTAACAGCTCCGGAACCGGCATCCATAAGATATAGTGGTAGAAGTCCCTCCTTCAGTGTTGGATCTGCTTGGCTAGCAATATCTCGTAGCTGGCCGAAAGGCGAAGATTTCATCCCCACAGCTGGGCTCGTCGGGCTCTGGAGGCCTCCCATGTAGCTCTTATTACGACCCCATCGGTAGATAACTACCTCACCCGATTCCAATCCAACTGCCATTTCTCCGGTCGCCTGAGATGCGGATACTGCTGAGATTTTAACGGCACCAGGTTTACCAACGACGACTCCGAGATCAACCTCGAGGGCTTCCGGATTCTCGATGTCATCGTTGTGGCCGAGGTCCCAAATCCTGACTGTCGCATCCTTGTGAATAGTATATGCAATGCTCCTATCCTGGTATCTGCGGGTCATCCTCGTAGCGCCTGCGCCTCCCTTAAAGTATGCTGCCGGCTTATCCCTTATAGCGGTCATACCGAGCCACTTCTCACGACTAATCGGAGCGACTTCCATAGAGAAGGGTTTCGGGTGGACCATGGCCATGCTAGGGTGCATCATCCCAGCTGGGGATAGATATTCGCCGTCGGGGTATCGGAGGGTCGCAATGTCACCATTAGTGAAGAGGACCATGACAGCGGACGGGTCATGTGAGCCGGCATGGTATGGGGAGGTCTTTGGCAACATGCAGAAGTCGACAACGTCGATATTGTGCGGCACTGGCAAAAATCGCTGTCGCTTTGGGTTCCCTAGATGCTCCGTTATTTGCTTCCAAGAGGACGTAATGTTGTTCGGTGCGACTCCGAATTCGATCAATGTTAGACCCTTCGCAGCCATGCCGACATTATTACCACCAGATACTAGCAAGCATGTGTCGTCGATGTTGTTCGAGCAGCACCATGCAACCTTGTGGAACGGTTCTCTGAGTGTGAATGCAGCGCCCAATGCTGGTCCACCGCCAAAGCCAGCCATCACAGGAGCTGGGAGATGAACATCGAAGTCTTGTAGTGTCCTTGCGGTTAACAGTCTTCCGTCAGTCGTACTCCAGAAAGCCATGCATCCATCTTCGTAAGTCGTCAAGACAGTGGTACCGCTAGGATTGAATATGGCATTTGAAAGCTTCGGAGTTCGCAAAGTCTTGATAGTCGCAGGATCCATATCCGAACCAGGTGCACCGGGCTTTAGTTCGAATTTCATAGTGAAAGTAGCTTTATTCTGTTTAAGAGAGAATAGCTTAGCACCCTCTAAGTATGAAATTAAAAGAGTACCCAGGTCCCTAGGGTGCATGGCTATCGAGACGACCGGGAGAGAAACCGCCTTCGGGCTGTGTTCCCTCCATAAGTTCGGGATTTTGAAGGGAGCTGCTATATCCCTATCAAGATCGAAAACCACGATATCCCCACTCTGTAGCCCGATAAAGATGAAATCTGATGCTGGATCGGTGCAGATTGCAGAAACGGCTCCTGGCGGAGACCACGAGCATACGAGTGTATGTGTTGAAATATCGAAATGATGTAGTTCATGTTTAGTATCGACGACGAACAACCTATTATCGTGTATCCGTAGGTGTTTTGCTGAAGTCTTCTTCGGTAGAGCGTATCTGACTGATACTCGACCACGTCCGAAGACATATACGGCGCCGGGCGATGTATCCGTCTCATTCGTGCCGACCGCAACGAGAGACTGAACGGGATCATACGCCAGAGCCGATGGCTTACCCTCAAAGCCATATCTTTTGACCTATTTCCGTTCCCCGAAAATATTAGGATCTTGTTAGCCTCATGAATAAATATCCGAGAGTACATGTGCAGGCATTGGACCCATCGGCTCTGGGTGCCTAAATACAACAGACGGGCTATCCCACTTACGTCATCGAGCGCTAGGTCGTCATTCGAAATGGTCCCGGAAAGGTTGGTCTCGCCCTCACTTTTGCGTCGTAGAAAAGGCATTTTTCTGTCTTTGAGATCTAGCCTGCCTAACTTGTCGGCGAGTTCTGAGTTTTTGGAAGCCATCGTGGGGAAGGTGGGAGGGAAGGTTCCGAGAATGGGGTGTTTGTAGGACGAGACACCGAGTGGATGGTTGGCTGAGCCGCACGCCGAAACAATTAAAATCCGGCTATTAGGATTAAGAGAAGGTAAGCTACTTAAGCTAAGTACTCAGGTAAGTACGTACTTAGCAAGTATATATATATAAGAGACCAAGCCAAGTAGTAGGTTAAGTAAGTATCTACAGCTTGGTCGGCCGGGCCCTACGCGGTATTAAATAGTCGAAGCACAGAAATAAAATCGTGCAAACGACCCTTCAGCACGCCGCCCGGGCACTATTATAGTCTCCTTCCTTTCGGCACCTAATTAGATCCAACCATGCCGCATTTTCTGGCCTCCTCTGACTTCGTACTCCCAATGTGTCCAGCTGCCGTTATCTCTCGGATTCTCTTAACAGTGGTTTATGTACGGTGTCCCGTCTAGTGGTATAAAACCAGCAAAGGAGCGAAGGAAAACTGGCTTTTTCTGCACCTATTCGCATGCTGCTGCTCCACTATCGTGCTGAAATGTTTAGTGTTCCTATATTGGCAGAAGCAAAGACGGTATGTCGCTTACCCAAACTTGATCATGGTGCTTAGGTTTCCTTGTTATTTCTTATTCTCTTCGCTAATAATTTACGGGTATTGGGTGTCTGTGGTCCCCCCGTTGATTCCCTTTGTAGACATGGTGTTCACCGTAATATCAAGGGTCCTCGTTGGGCCGTGTTTCGAACTCGTACGCGGATTGCTACACGACAGTACTAAAAACCCACCTGAGGCTCTCCATGATCAAAGTTTGATCGAATCATGACCAGAAACATTCTTAAAGGCCCGTGGGTAATATTGCAATGCTAACACTATCTAGTGAAAGAGCCCCGAGACACTAGGCCATCATTATAGACTTTATGCCTATATCTCAGCTCGTAATCGTTGCTAGCCCCGTCATGTATGGACGTTGTACAGTACATCAAGTCCACTTACATTAGCCTTGCCTCTCAGAAGTGGGGTCCTATATGGTGAACTATAGGCTTGAACTACGGCAATGTCGCGGGAGAACGCCCCCAGTTTCGACGATTGGTGGCCTGTTGCAGCGTCCTCCATAACCGAGCGGAACAAGGTCCTGATATCTCGATCTTGACATGCTGGTGTCGAAGAATCGTGAAGGTTTATAATCGGTCTTTCCGACCCGTCGACATGGAACTGCCCTAATTGTCAGCGTGGCCGAGTGGTTAAGGCGTTTGACTCGAATTCTCTCTGAGTTGGACATCAAATGGGTTCGCCCGCACAGGTTCGAATCCTGTCGCTGACGACATACAATTATCTTTTTGCCCTTTTCCGCCCCAAACTTTGGGTCTGGGATGGAGTATATTTTTAAATTTTTTATTTCTATTTTTCGTTTGGCCCCACCTCGCGCGAACCACAATCAAAAACGGGACTAGTCCCCATGGACCTTGCCTTAGGGTTCCAGGGTGACCTGTGGGTCGGTGCAACTTTCGCCTCTCGACTTTTCAGACGACCAAAACCAAACAGGCAGTTGCAGCCACTGCGCTTTTGGCCCTGTTGGAATTTTGATACATGCGTTGACCCAAGTTTCGAAATGTTCAAGATATCTAGGCGAAAAGATAGCATCGGCTCCACGAGATCGTAAAGCATGCAATGCATGTCTGTGTCTGTGTCTGAATATTATCGCAGTCGCAGTTGCATTGTGTTCTCCTTGTTCCGTTGATTGATGTGAGACCGCCCCGGGGTTAAAGGTTTTAACATTTTCTTGCCCGTGGGAAATGAACCGCCTGCCATGGTCAGGCTCCGAAACTATAAGCAACATAATAATTATCCACTTTAGAAGGGAAATCTCATATAGTTACCTCGTGTATACGTACTTAAGCTTCTCAGCAATATTGCGGCATCGGATGCATGCTGATCTTCCTGTCGGCTTATCCCTTTGGGAAAGCTGGATATGATGGACTATGCCAGAGAAGCTAGAAGCCCTCTAAACTGGGATGATATTATGAGTCTACTAGCTAATTGGTTTTCCAATTATGGATCCTGACCCCCATCATCTCGAAAGCATTGTCCAAAACTTGATGGAACGCCATACCAATCACCTAAGTTGAATGCAAAGCCACTTGGCCTGCCGGTAAAATTCGAAATCAAACCCTTCAATCGCTATAAAGAACGTATCTCGGACTGCACTAACATTCATAAATGGCCAAGAACATGTGCAACATTGCTTCTTCAGCTGCAGGCATTCCTAGCGATTAATATCGCCCGAGGTTCTAAAAAAATAAAATATATCGTCGTAAAAACAAGCAACCTCCTAAAAAGGACCCACATTTTAGAAACCCTCATGCAAACAAATGACGAAAAACTTGATCCTGAATTTATTTATTTTTCCAAGCTTATGTATGTAGGTGCACCTGGCCTTGAAGCTACTAGCCCAGAGAGTTTAACACCGGTTGCTTCTGCCTGTTAAAGAAATCATTGGCACCGATGTGACTTGAGGTCTCCGTATCGGTCGCGAGTGCGGACCTGTCATGGTCCCTTCGGGGCAAGCCTCTTGCCAACTGACGTGATATCTGCTAGGAAGCTGGGACTTTATTTGGCTTGGGAACGTGTCCCCGCTCTGTCTGAGTTTTATATAAAAATTTTGAATCTTGCAGTGATTGGCCACAGTGCTGTGGAAACTAGGTTCTCTGCCACGATCTAAGTTACAACGGTTCCCTGTCTTCTTTCAGGGAACTTTCTCTCAGAGCATACCGAATAGGATACTCGATCATGTGTACAAGTGGGTCGTGTGTGATGGTGTTTACTAATTGGGTGGTTGATGTTCAGGTCCCACATGTGCACAACGGAACAAAGTCATGGGATACCAGTCTATTTTCGTATAGAAAACCGTTCGAACCTGTTTGTGATTTCGAGAATTGCTATAATTCTAGAAGGGTGAGGGGTAGCTATTACCTCGAGCTCGTGGGTCCTTCTTACTATACGCTAGCATCGGTCAGTATCCACCTGTGTGGGTAATAGCCACTTACGTACTTCAGGGCATGTCGAGCAGCATTTGGTATAGCTCCTTCGGCAATTGAGGACCCAGAAACGTTCATTAGCGGCGGTCTTCAGATCTGGTATTGAATTACTTAAGCATGTAATTTAGCGCGGTTCAAAGGAGAACTCGAAATAGATATGGTTATCAGGCCTGGAAAGTCCACACAAAGTGTAGAGGCTATTAGTGGCAACTTCTAGGAAGTCACGATACCAAGACGTTTCAATTAAGGCGCATGTCAGCATGGCGTTAAGCTAGATATTGAATTGAGTGCTTAGAATTGTTCGAACTCGGGGCGTCGACTGCATGCACGACGCATGCTTAACAATAATATATATAAGTTACACCGAAGCACAGTCGTACAGTGTCATGTTTCAAAGCTGTACTTCGCATAAACCGACCACTTCGGATCCAGACGCTTTTCGAAGCACGTATACGTGGACTAACAATGAGTAATTGTTAAATATTCAGTGGTCTTAATTTTTATATCTTGGAAATTGTAGTATCGTGTCAAATTTGGTGAGGGAATGTGAACTTTACGTAAATTTACCCATACTGGCACTAATCCGGCCCCAAAAAATCTGAATCCAGGCGACAGAATTGTCGAATGTCTGTTCTCGTTAGCATTGGCGTCTGATCCATGGCTTCATTCGGTCGGTGGCAGGGATGTATGCTGTTATACTGCATTATCGATAGTAGTTGGGAGCTCGTTCTGGCTCGGTGGTGGTGGTTCTGCAGGGGCAAACTACCACGGCCAAGTTGCAGCTACATCGGCCCTCCGATCCAGAAAATTTTACTTTACCCGCCCCGCCAAACGAGGTACCAACGTTAACCGGCCCCAATATTGCATCTGGAAAATTTTAAAGCTTCCCATCTTAAATTTTCCTTTCCTGCATTGTACCTTTAGTCCAGCAATTCAGCCAGAGAATTAATTAACAACCTGCAAAATGTCGACATACGCCTTATCCGAAGCCCACAAGGAGGTATGTGGGAGCTACCCCGCCATCTTGGTATCGACGGAATGCTAATTGGAAATGTGCAGTTGCTGGAAAAGCCTCTCAGGGAACTTGATCCCGAGGTGGCCCAGTTGATGGTAAGTCTCTAGCTCAGTCCAATTGGTATATACACATAGAGTGCAATGTCGGATTCTAATGCCTTGTGTAGGACCTTGAGATCAAACGTCAGAAGGAATCCATCCTCCTCATTGCCTCCGAGAACATCACCTCCCGCTCCGTCTACGATGCTCTTGGTTCGCCAATGTCCAACAAGTACTCCGAGGGTTACCCAGGAGCCAGATACTATGGTGGAAACCAGCACATTGACAGCATCGAGAGGTTGTGCCAGCAGCGTGCTCTCAAGGCCTTCAACTGCGACCCCGCAAAGTGGGGTGTCAATGTCCAGACTCTCTCTGGCAGCCCCGCCAACCTCCAGGTCTACCAGGCTCTCATGAAACCACATGATCGATTGATGGGATTGGATCTGCCGCATGGTGGCCATTTGAGCCATGGTTATCAGACTCCAGCTAAGAAGATCTCTGCCGTCTCGACTTACTTCGAGACCATGCCATACAGAGTGGATACCAACACTGGTATCATCGACTATGACATGCTAGAGAAGACTGCCATTCTGTACCGCCCAAAGATCCTGGTTGCCGGAACCAGTGCCTACTGCCGTCTCATTGACTACGCCAGAATGCGCAAGATCGCTGACTCCGTCGGTGCATACCTTGTCGTTGACATGGCCCACATCTCCGGTTTGATCGCCGCCGGTGTGATCCCATCTCCGTTTGAACACGCTGATGTCGTCACCACCACCACCCACAAGAGCTTGCGAGGTCCTCGCGGTGCTATGATCTTCTACCGAAAGGGTGTCAGGTCCGTTGACGCTAAGGGCAAGGAGACCCTTTATGAGCTCGAGGATGCCATCAACTTCAGGTAACTTAAGATCTTCGTTCACTGCCTCATAAGATGACCATTCTAACGTTTGCCTTTTTAGCGTCTTCCCTGGCCACCAGGGTGGTCCCCATAACCACACCATCACTGCTCTCTCCGTTGCTCTTGGTCAGACCTTCACCCCAGAGTTCAAGCAGTACCAAGCACAGGTCATCAAGAACGCCAAAGCCTGCGAATCCGAATTCAAGGCTCTTGGTTACACTCTTGTCTCCGGTGGAACTGATAGCCATATGGTCCTCCTCGATCTCCGTCCTAAGGGTCTTGATGGTGCCCGTGTCGAGATAGTTCTCGAGTATGCCAACATTGCTTGCAACAAGAACTCCATCCCTGGTGACAAGTCTGCATTGACACCCTGCGGTATCCGTATCGGTGCCCCTGCTATGACCAGCCGTGGGTTCGGAGAGGATGACTTCAAGAGGGTCGTTAGGTATATTGACCAGTTGATCAATATCACAAAGGAAGTTCAATCCGAGCTGCCAAAGGAAGCCAACAAACTCAAGGACTTCAAGGCTAAGATTGCCGAAGGCATTCCAGAAATCCAGGAGATCCAGAAGGAGATCATCGGATGGGCTTCTACTTTCCCACTCCCAGTTTAATTTGACTATTTCTGTACGACAAAGTAGAGAAATGCAGCGATAGCTTAGCTTGCTGTATAATTCCTTTTTTTCTACCATCTATTTCCTATTCTATCTTGCTTCGAGCTTCTGGGTTTTGCGGGGTTTCAACACACATGCGTACTTATTTTATCTCTTCTTGGGTATCTTGACGACAAAAAGGCTGGTGTTCTGGGGGATATTCCAGGGAAGGAGAACCGAAAAAAAAAGTGTATTCAACAACCATGCTTCTAGATAAAGGGAACGATTATCAGATTGATATCAATTGAATATCCTCTTGCATCCTAATTGAGATGCGAAATGACATGAAGCTTGTTTCCTAAAAAAAAAAATCGGAATTTTAGTAAGCCTAGAAGATCCCATGCTTGAAGATTTTGGATATATACCTTCATCGTATTCAGCCGGACTTAAAATCTCATAATTTTTTTGTTGGAGATGCCAGAATGGATGAATCCTAAAGGCGGCCTCGCCGACCTACTGTCCCTTCGCGTCTTTAACCGCCTCCAACCCCCGGATCCTACCTAGGACCTCCCTCTGCTTTCGAATCTTCTCCTCTAGAGCCTTTATTTCATCTTCTTGCTGCCCAATTGACCTTGTGATGTCCGGGAGATCATTAAGTATGGCCCTTGCCTTCTGGATCTTGATTCTTATCCGTGAAGCTTCTGCATCGACATCCTTCGGTTCGATCGGAGGAAGGTTTGTCTGCGTATGAGGAGACGTGGATGAATTCTGGGGTAGAAGACGGACGAGGAGGTCGTAGGTGTGGGGGATGAAGTCGAAGGTTTCTGGAGGAGGGAAGGAAGGTGGGTGGGGGCCGGCAAGCGCGGACGTGTCGACCGGGACGAGAGCCATCGTGTATACGACGCGTGGTAGCTACCCAGCAAGTAAGTAAGTACTACTTAGGCAGTACTTCGCAACTTACATAAAGAGCTCTGCTAAATTCTGAGGTTCGAACACCGTCGAGGTTGCTGAGGAATGAAGCCCGATCCCGGCGATGAGGGTTTTGGCCAATTAGTTCGCCTGAAGCCGGCGGGTGTGACGACAGTGTGGAATTCGTTCTGTTGGGGTCTTTTCCTGGTTGCTTTTTTGGGGGGGCAGTTTTCGCCGATGCCTGTCTGGTGGTATGTGCCCCTCCACGATAATTATAGTTATAACCCGCTTCCCGGTATAAGACCACCCGCTTCTCTGACTTCATAAACAACCTCATCCCAATCAATCGTCCGCCTCTTTCTCTCTTTGATCTATTATTCTAAGCTTCGTTCATAGAGGAATAGACGACGAATCGATACTGCTGCTTCTTCTACAACAGCGACCAACACAGGCTTGCTAACCAATCGATTTGCTGATACCCCCACCTTACAAGATGGCAGACGTCAAGAATAAGGCCGTCCTCAGTATGTCGCTTCAATATGAAGTTTCTATCCTAGTATCGGCTTTCAGGATGCTGATGCTGACTTGATATACAGTCGTCATCGATGGATGGGGTATTCCCACCGGCCCGGGCCAACCAGGAGATGCCATCGGCCAGGCAGATACCCCAAATATGGACAAATACTACCAAGATAAGCCCGGTTTCACCGAATTAGATGCTAGCTCGTTAGCTGTCGGTTTGCCCGAGGGACTTATGGGAAACAGTGAAGTTGGCCATTTGAACATTGGCGCTGGAAGAGTTGTCTGGCAGGTACGAGACCATATTTTTACGGTATTCTACGGTATATGACAACCCTCATTGACATATATTATCGAACGAATAGGACGTCGTCAAAATCGATCACAGCATCAAGCAAGGCGAATTCCCAAAAACCGGGGAAATTGTAAACTCCTTCAACACCGCCATCAACGGCAATGGCCGTCTCCACCTTCTCGGTCTCGTCTCGGACGGTGGTGTCCACTCTAAGCAAACACATCTCTTCGAACTCATCAAGGTTGCTAAGGATATGGGTGTCCCTGAGGTATATGTCCATATGTTCGGAGATGGACGTGATACAGACCCCAAGAGTGGTGCTGGATACTTGGAGACCCTGTTGGGAGTGATGAAGGATACTGGCCTTGGCAAGTTGGGGACTGTGGTTGGTCGATACTATGCTATGGACCGTGATAAGAGATGGGAGCGATTGAATGTTGCCCTGGATGGTCTAGTTAATGGCAAGGGAGAAGCCAGTGAAGACCCAGTCGCTACTATCAGGTCAAGATATGAAAGCAATGAGACCGACGAATTCTTGAAGCCAATTATTGTCAACGGCGACGAGGCTCGTATCAAGGGTATTTCAAATTCAATTCACTGGATATTGCGATGGAATAACTAACTCGAAGATTAGATAACGATACCCTCTTCTTCTTCAACTACCGATCCGACCGTGTCCGTGAAATCACTCAACTTTTGGGTGTCGATAACTCCCCACTTCCAGACTTTAACTACCCGAAGGATATTTCCATTACCACCATGACACGTTACAAAGGAGATTACCCGTTCCCAGTTGCTTTCCCACCCCAGCGTATGGGTGATGTCCTTGCTGAGTGGCTCAGCAAGAAAGGCGTTCCACAGTGTCACGTCGCTGAGACTGAGAAATACGCCCATGTCACTTTCTTCTTGTAAGTCACTTTTCGATCTACAAAATTACATGCTGTTGGACTAACATTTCTCGATAGCAACGGCGGTGTCGAAATCCAATTCGACGGCGAAGACCGTGAGCTCGTCGCATCGCCCAAGGTCGCCACCTACGATCTCAAACCCGAGATGTCCGCCCAAGAGGTCGCAGACCGCCTTGCAGAAAAGATCGCAGAAGGCAAATACCCATTCCTCATGAACAACTTTGCCCCACCAGACATGGTTGGCCACACCGGTGTCCTTGAAGCTGCGATCGAAGCTGTCACTCATACCGACCGTGCTATCGGAACTGTCTACGATGCTTGCAAGGCACACGGATATACTCTGTTCATCACCGCTGATCACGGAAACGCTGAGGAGATGTTGAACGAGGAGGGTAAACCAAAGACTGCACATACTACCAACCGAGTACCGTTTATCATGACGAATAGACCTGATGGGTATGGATTGAATGGTGATATTGGTGTTCTGGGTGATGTTGCGCCGACGATTTTGGAGTTTATGGGTTTGGACGTTCCTGATGAAATGACAGGAAAGAGCTTGTTGAAGAAGGATTAGAGAACTGGTGTGTGTTATAATGGGTGGTGTTTTTTTGGGATTGACGGGTTTATGGAAGTATGATGTAGTATAGACGGGCACTAGATGGCTTCTTCGTTCATTATAATTGCGTGGCTTTTGGAGGTCCGCAGGTATTGGTTTCTAGAGAGACCAAAATAGGATTGGTACTCGTACCATCGTTTTGACATCATGATCATAAGAGCCATAGGAGTGCTAGCGGCGCTGGCGTTTAAAAGTTGATATGTAAACGGATAAAACGAATTCCAAATTCGAAGATTGTATACACAAGAAAGAAAAAAGGAAGAAAAATTACAAAAGCTAACGCCGTACATTTATCAGGCCCACAAATGCTCAAATTTTTTCATCAAACCTCTCTGTGCTCGAATTATTACAATTAGACAAGCCAGAATGCCAACATCTAGTATAATCCAACCTGTGACCCACAAAAAAAAAAAAAAAACGACAGCACAGCCCTTCTCATTCTCACCGTAAACTTTTGATGAACCTTGAACACAATATCTCGCTATACAGTAATGCCCAAGACTCAGAGAGACAAACCTGATGGAACAAAACATTTACACACTTCTCTCCATCTTCCCTACCAGTCTCTAGTACGTGGTTAAACACCACCAGTAGAACGGTAGCACTATCAAGGCGATATCCCTACAATCTAGACAGACCGCCCAAAGAACAGCTCTTACGTTCCTCGTCTTCTTCTCAATCCAGGATCCACAAACCCTCGCCTTTCCATTTCTCCATCCCTTGACCACTTGCCTTCCAACGGAATTAGATTGCATAGCCTTTTGTAACGTAAAGCTCTTCTCATCAATCCACTTCTTCGCTTCCTCTCGTCCCTTCGCAGCAACATCTCCAGCTCCACTCTTTTCAATCCACTGATTCATCGCCCCAGAAATTCCAGTAGGGTCAATCATCACCGTCGACTCCTTTCTATACTTATACTTCTCATCATCCCGATCTGAAGTCGGTGTAATCCGTCCGGAAGGCGGGTATCCGTACCCACCCATCCCAGGTCTAGGACTCGAACTCCTCGACCCTCCAGGCGATAAACTCCCCGATGCGGTAGCACGGGGCTTTTGCGAAACCCCTCCGAGCGGTGGGGTGGCGAGCGTACTCGTCGTGGTACCGTTGACCGCGGGGATAAGCGTATGCTGGTGATACGCAAAGGTGGCGGTCGTGGGAGTGGGGGTTGCTAAGGGTAGAATGGGATCTTGTTTCTTGGCGTTAAAATTCGCCTTTTCTGGGGAGATAAAAAGGGAAGGTGGGGGGTTGCCGGTTTTACCTGATTTTGATGATGAGTGGTAGTAAGGGGAGTGTTGGATTTTGACGGCGAGGATGATGAGGGTCCAGGCGAATAGGCCTGCGTAGAGCATGAAGGTGCCGAGTTGGTCGGGGAGGAGGCAGAGGTGGGTTTGGGCGTTTATGTTGTACTCGGTGGCGTTATCGAGGTGGTTTTTCTTTCGTGCTTGGTTGTTTTCGAAGTTCTTGATGAGGTCGTTATGTGGAAAATCGCGTTCATCGGGGTTGTAGAGACTCAGGAGGAGGATTCCGGGTCTGCGGATGCCCATGCACCAGCTAATGGATTTAACGGTGATTTCTTTGACGACTCCCCAGCGGCCAGTGCGGATACCTTTACCTGGGTCACCAACACCGGAGTGTTCGTGGACACAGTAGTCGTGGTCGTCGCCAGAAAATACCCATGTTGGTGAGACTTTCTGGAGGAGGTCACGGCTGAGTTCGTGGGAGAGGACGTTGGAGTATTGATAGCCGGCTCTGAATGGAATTCCACCACCGTGCAGCTTGGACTCGCGTAGGGGTCCGCAAGGTGTACCTGGTCCTCTATACAGGGGAACATGGGTCAGAAGAATAGCGGGCAATCGCCTGCTAAACATATTCTGCTGTGGTGGTGGCTGCCCCGGGTCCGTGGAATCCTTTTCATTGGAAAGCTGGATCTGCTGAGACATCAGTTTCCTTGGAGTGGGAGTCCTTGGTACTGGTTGATGCATTCCCTTGCCATATTCATCGAGCCATTGTTTTGCCTTTCCACCAACCCTCCACCCGTCGGCGCTTTGCCTGTCATCTGATAGTGAAACGGAGTCGACTAGCACGAACGAGTGGTTCCCGATCTCCCATACTGAGTTCGTCTCTCCGAAGTACGTCCTGAACCTCTCGTAAACAGCAGGCTTGATACCCTTCCCGAACCCCAAGTCGTGGTTTCCAGGGAGCGATTTAATCGTCAAAACACCGGGTTCGTTGGGGAATAGTCGTTGGAATCGTTCGTATTCTTGATGCCAGTATGCGTCGTTCATGTGTGCCTTCTCGCCTCGACCAGTACCGCCAGGTGCCTGTGTATTGTCCGCTGTGTCCCACTCCCTACCACCATCGAACAGGTCGCCTAGAAAGATCACGGCTGAAGGGCTAAGGCCGGCGAGGATGTCCTGATAGGCTCGGCCGAGGTAACGGTCGATGTAGTACATTGTCGCCGCCATTGCAGGTTTCGATCTAGTGTATGTATGAGGATCGACGAGCTGTGGGTCAGCAATGAGGATGGTATGCTCCGGGGTAGCGCCTTCGGGCTATAGATGCAATCTAATATCAGTAAACTTGTCTCCCTATCCTCCAAGGGAGGTTTTGACATACCCATCTCTCCCAATTGCTCCAATTACACCTTGCCACTGCATCTCTAAAGCTGGCCAGCTCACTCCAGTACACCACTCCTATCCAGACCAGCCGTAACAGATTGTTGATGCTAATCTGTGCTTTCCATCCTGCCCGTTTAGTCTCCCACCACCAGATCTTCGTTGAGGTTATTAAAGACGAGATTATCGATGTTAATGTGTAGAAGATATAGAGCGAAATCCGACGAAGGAGGTGGACGAGGGATAGGGGCAGCCGGGGTAGCGACCGGACGAGGCCCGTGAGGCTCGATGCGCTGAAAGCCGGCATTTGTTCTCCGCCCGCCGAAGCGTGTCGAGGGTATTCCTTTAGGCGGCCAGGGTGGTGGTGGTTATAAGTTCGGACTCGCTGCTGAGTTGGTTGTTGTTCCCGGGTTTTTCTGGTGTGAGGGTTTGGGTTGGGTTCAGGAGGTTTAGATGGTTTCTTGGGACCGAACCGCGACACGCAATCAATTGCAAGGTACCGTGCTAACTTATAACCAACGTTTGGCAACGAATACGCTCCTGGGATCGCAGGAACCGCGGACTATGGAAGCTTGATATATCGAAGTCGAGTCGCTGAAGAAATGGATGTTCGGATTGGTAGAATTGCTTGCGAAGAGGTCCCGTTAAAGAACAGATCGTCTAGTTCCCGTCGTCAGGGTTTGTTCTGGAAGGAGGCGTGCAGGAACCCTGGGAAGAGCAGGTGGAGGTACGTGTATGCTTATGCAGAAATCGGTGCACCGTGTCGCATATATGGCCGCTGGGTATTAGGTGTATTAAATATTAAGGTCTACAGATTGGATGGATAGATAGATAGATGGTAGTTTAAAGCATCGCATAGGAGATATGTCTATAGATGCCAGATAGCAGCTTGACATGAACTAATGTTAACAAGTCGTCGTCAGGAGAATTGTAAAGAGGCGAATCGGAAATTGGTATCGCCAAGTAAGCCAATCAGGGGCTTATCCAGGGTCTGCTGCTAAATCTGGCCCGACGAATTGAAGCATGAAGCCCGTGCTCGCTCTTTTAAATTTAAAAGGAGAGATATCGAGAAGTTGGAAACAAATCGTGTATTGGATTGGAGAAATATTAGTAACATCTGCAAGTGGCGGCATCCCGACGTGACAGCCGTTGAGGCTGATAGAAACGCCCGTATCAATCAAATGTTCAGTTCCTGATATCATCCAGGCTAAGTCTAAAACCCCATTACAGAAAAGGCTTCTGTGGGACCCTGTTGCACCTTCCCAAATCAACACGGTTGTACTATAGAATATTGAATAGACAGATAGATCTATTGAATTAACTTGGAGAGAGGATTCGAGATTTAAGCAGCATCCCGACCCCTATTTAGGAGTTAGCAATGCCCCAACGCTAAAGTACATGAAGGGTCATGCAAGACGGTTGATAAAAATCTGCGGCTCAGCCTTGTGGGTGCATATGCGCAGATGCCTTGTCTTTTGCAAAGAGAAGCACCTAGCATATGGGTAAATTGCATAACTTCATAAATCGGAAAGTATATTAGATCTAGAGTATACGTCGAGGCTAGTTCATTGGGCCCGCGACTGCAGTGGGGTTATAACGGTAGCTCAGACCCAGCTGAGGACTAACGTTAATTACGTCAATTTAACATCAACCGATACCAATAGGTATAGATACAGGATATTGCAGTAGTAACCGGTGCATTGGTTCTTAGAGACGATCGATTCAGTAGCATGCTTGTACAAGCTTGACAGGATAGCGAAAAATATGAGGTGACAGGACTATCAAAGAAAATAGGGTACACAAAAGGTTATCAGGGCTTCTTATAAACATATAATTACAATGTCCAGCTCAGATGGAATAGAATAGACTGATCATGAAGGCCAAATTCAGACAAAACATAAGGGATTTTCCCTCAGAGGCGCCTAGGCAAAGCGGCCTAGAACCTCAAGTGTCTTCTTCTTCTATGCCTAATATGCACCTCATCATCTCCCCGCTTGTGCCTATTTGCGGGACTAACGCCCGATGCAGAGGCTTGAACGTTCGCCGTAACTGTGTCTCCACCATTGCTCACTGCCGCATCGGTAGCTGATGATGTTGAACTCTGACTAGCAGAGTCAACGCCTGCCGCACTACTCGAGCTAGCACCGGCGTCTGAGGAACTAACAGTAGCAGGGTCAAACGGAGAACTCGTGGTGGCTGGAGAGGTGCTAGTTGCGAACGTGTTAGTAGGCATTGTCATGGAAGTAGAGGACGCTGTGGTAGTGGTAGTAGCCATCGTCGAGGTGATTGCTGTTGTAGCCACTCCGCTTGAGGCTCCTGAAGTACTAGGCGTGCTTGACATGCTAGAAGTACTAGAAGTGCCGCTACTTTTGGTCGTAGATGAAGACGAAGCCTTACTCGAGCTGGATGCCTTGAGTCCCGCACCACCACTAGACTAATATTAGCATCAAACTTTTGGTAAAGACTTTGGGAATATTAATGATACTTACGCAGCAGTCAACTTAATAGGCGTAGTCAATGTAAAAGTCTTAACGGCGCCGGTGAGGGTAACCCATAGGGTCAAAGGGTCATTCCCAATCTGCTCCGTCTTGAACGATCCGACATTCGTGATGCTGTTTCCAACAGGGATCGTGACAGGAATCGGAACACTGCATTTGTTGCCGGTCTGGCAGCCAACGGTAAAGCCAATAATAGTCTTTTGGTCGGCCGCAGTATTCCAACTAATGTTGTATTGGCATTGATCTCGGGCCATGCGGTTCATAAACGCAGTTGCTACATCATCATGTTTTTTGGTAATAATTGGCCAGTTGACGTATTGAACAAACTCATTGAGAACGCTTTCTACCCACATTTCCAGTAAACTGTAGCGTTTTGTGTTTCCATTGATTGTAAGCTGGTCCACATCGTACCATCGGAGATTGGCTTGATGGAACATATATGGGTCCTGACGGAGAGCTAACAAGTTCTTTGCGGTGGACGCGCGCTCTAGATTGAGGAGGTCGAAGATATCGCCTTTTCCAGCGGATGTATCAATCCACTCCTGTAATGTGCAGTTGGCGGTGTCGCAGTTAAAGTAGATTCTTGTGGCGAAACGAGGGATGACGTTGAATCCATCAAAGCCATTGCCGGACATATTTGTAATGAAAGGCCAATAAGGGCTGAAGGGACTCATAAGTGGTGGACGAGTATTGTCACCGACACAGCTGGTAAGCCCGGCGGTTGACCAAGCCCTCAGAGCGTCGCCGTTGTGGAGGCCCGTGATAGCTGGAGGGACAAGACCCTTCCCGGACCATTTAGCGGCCTTATCGAAAGTAGCCAGCTTGGCATAATTCTGGTTAAAGGTGATTTCTCTGTATGCATCATCGTAGGTAATTGGATTCTCGCCCAAGTGAGTGAAAGTATGGGATACTAATCCGAAGGCATCTCGGTAACTCTTATCCATAAACTGGAGAAGTAATGGGTCTTTCTACGGGGACCTTAGCATTCAGGTACATAACAAAACCAAAGGAGCGGCTTAGATATAGATCTAAAACCTACCTTCATGCAATTTAAAGTCCACGTAAACGTAGAGTTTGGTGGCCACATGTCTGTTCCAGTACCTAGGATCTTTTGATATTCGAGAGGTGTAACTTCCTCAGCACGAACGAAGGCGATCGGAATCGGGCAAGTATTCCCAACACCAATGGTTTGAGTGTATATAAAGTTGCCGTTCCCGTTAAATGCAAATTCGATAAAATAGCTGCTTCCTGCATTTCCTCCAGATACAAGACGCGTATTCAAATCCGCTTGCCAGTTGAGGTGTTCAGTGACATCGGAAGGTCGAAGTCTAAACGTTCCGCCATTGGTACCATAGATTGCAGACGGTAAAAATAGATCGTCAACTAAGGAAAACTTTCGTTAGCAAATATTGCAAGGGGCGGGTTATCATTGTAGCATTGGACTTACTCTGGCTGTTGAATAATACTCTTCTATAACCAGCGTACATTCCGAAGAGGCCCCAGTTAATCCAGACATGATTTAAGTAATTGCTGACAGCACTCCAGGTTCCGAAGCTAGTAAAGAAGACCATCTGCTGTCTCCCATTGCTAAAGGTGTTGATCACGCCGCCGCTGCTCGTGGTTGGGTATTGCGAATTGGCTCCAAAGGTCATGAATGAGACCGTGCTGCCAGAATCTGTAACTGTGGCGGGATAATGCCACAAGCCTGTCATAGTAATTGCCGGAAACCTTTTAAATGATATTAGCCGGGCAATTCCATTTCTAAATTAAAATCTTTTTATGTGCACTGCTTCCAAACTCACTTCAGGCCTGCCGTTGGAAATTGTTCGGCGGCAATATTTTTGTCCACCGTAACAGTCTGATCATCACCAGCATTACAACATCCGCCTAAGGCTTGGGTACCAAATTGGCTACTTGGATATGCATTTATATGAACCATTCGAACACCTGCAAACGTTTAAACATTTTAACATAATTATAATAACCTAGACTGCAATTGCCCGGCCTTATTGGCTCCAGGAGGCTTACCATAGACAGTTTGATAGTCATACATCGCATTCCACTGATCTTGTGTAAGGGCGCTCCGCCATTGGTCGCCAAAGTTATATGAGACTTGACTGATAACTAGGAATAATCCGTAGTTGCCGTCGCCGTTTGTTTGGTTTAGTTGTGGGAGAGGGGTTCCGCCCTGCGGAACAAGGAGAATCTCGTAAGGAATGCCATACCCATCCATAGTACCAGTCACAGTATCTGCATTTGGTTTATCCGGGCTGATTACTAGGACTGTATTCCGTATCTTGACTGCGATTCCTTCTGTAAAGGTGCATAAACACCCTAGAAGAATCATAACGAGCATTGAAAAACGCCCCATGCTTCTGCTGCCCGATGCAAACATGCTGGGCGAACGAATATCCTTCTCTAAATTTCTTTGAAATAGGTTGTATCTCCAATACCTAGGTATATTCGAAGGGTTGACGTCGACTAGAAAAGCTTGCCTTTCCAACTCCCTCGCCGAAGGGTTTATATATCCATCATCTGAACCCGGTTACCCAATCCGTCTATTCCATAGGCAGCCATGAGACAGACACGCGGGGCCGCCCATCAGGTCCAGAATCCAGATTTTATCTTGATGTCATGGCATAGTCATCGAAATCTTCACAATAGTTGGTCTCGAAGGCGCGCTAACGGTAAGCCTCAGGTACTAATCGGCTATCTTTTGCTCCCATTACTTCAGATGGCTGTCGTGGCCAGTGATCGAATGCGTCTTAAGACGATGTTCAGACCGCATTCGGGTTCTCGAACAACAATATCAACCAAGAATCGGGGCAAATGAAAGCGACAGTGCGGACCTGCATCGATGCGCATCAGCCATTTTGGAGAAGCATAGACCCTAACGCAGGAACACAACCAAAGTATATAACACGCTAGCCACGAGATTGGCGTAGCGCGGAAAAAGAGGGGTGTTCACCATACGGTGGGCTAGCTGACGGATGAAGCGTATCCAAATGTGTATATTTCCGGATGCGGATATCGTGAGATTACGACCAGGCTGATCGATACCAACACATTCCTTTAGAGGGGCAGCTGCGATCGAGGTCCACTAGAAAGCTAGTAGTAATTCTATGGGCCGCTAGAATCGGCTTCGTACGAAATGTATCCGACTACCCAATCGGTGACTTCCTATAAGCTTAGGTTCTGGGGACAGGGTCGATCGAGACTTGATGGGTACCGTATTCTTTTCTCCACTTCGCGAACGATTATCTATCCGGTAAGTTTGGATGAAAAAGTGCACCTTGTGGAAGGCTAGAACACATCTGAGGGGTACATGGGTGTGGTTTCTTTCGAACACTATTCATCGATTCAATCGTTTAACCAGCCACGATCGATCTATAGATCTAGATCCGGATCTAGCTATAGAATTATAAGGTGGACTGAGGCGCTGGTCAACACCCAAGTTGGACCCCCGACACCAATGCAATGTATTCCGCCAAAACAGAGGCCACCCTAAAGCATTACTTACTAATTTTTTTTTAAAAAAAAAAAATACTCTTACGCCCATGTTTCAGGGCGAGACCCAGCCACAGAGCGTAGTCTGGCCCGGCTTAGTCTTTTAGCGTTTTGTTCAGGCCGCAACGCAAAAGCTGTGAGTTGCCGCTGTTGCATCTCCGTTTTGGGCTTTCCGTTTCGGGACGGAGCTTGTCTCGTGTTGACGGAGCTGGACTGTCAACACCGTGGAGTACCACGTTGTCACACAGGTGGAAAGCCGTCTACACGCGTCTACCCCAATTTAACTTCAAATTTTGTATTCTTAGGCTAAGTCCGAGGTAGCCTTCAGCACATACAAACACAGACGAATCTTCTCCAACCTACGAATATTTCTGCGATACGCTGTACAATATGGCCGACTTACCACCACCCGAAAATCCAACAGCTTCCAACACACCTCCTGGGCGGGGGCCGCCTAAGAGAAGGAGGGAGGATTCTGGGCTCGAAAATACTGAACTAGAAGATGAAGAAGGTCATGCTAGTTCGTCAAGACCTGTTCCGAAAAGGCCCGCTGTTGAATTACCGGAAGAACCAGAGGAGCCAGAGGAGCCAGAGGAGCCTCCTCGTTTGAAAGAGTTCCGTTCAAGCTGTCCAAGAGCGGTCGAGCAGCGAATCGACAGAGTTCGGAGACAACGTATGTTCTGCCTTGGACGTGAGAGGGATGAAGAGAACCTGAAGGAAGAGTTCAAAATTGCTGGATCAACCGGGAATGTTTACACTGTCACACTTGAGAACATTCCTACATGCGATTGCCCCGATAGTCTTCATAAGAATGAAACGTGCAAGCACATTTTGTTCGTAATGATCAAGGTGCTGCGCGTGAGAACGGAGCTAAGCTATCAGGCAGCTTTGCTCAATTCCGTAAGTTTCGGATATATCCGTAGCAAATATGTCGTCACTTTAACGCCCTATCTACAGGAAATTCGAGAAATATTCGAAGCCTCATCGATTCCCGTTGAAGGCGATACTTCCGAAGACAAGCGGCTTCGAAAATCCCTCGACGCTGATGGATGTCCAGTTTGCTATGAACCCTTCGAGGAGGGTGAGAAAAACGTCCTCTTCTGTGTTGCACAGTGTGGTTCGAATATTCATAAGGTCGGTAGATACTTGAACATCTGAGGATATAACCCTCAAATTAACTATTTTGTAGGAGTGTTTCCGTCAGTGGGTTGCCTCAAAAGCCGGAGAGACTGTCACCTGCGTTATGTGGTATGTTCGCCGCCAGCCATAAATAGACAAGCTCAGCTAACAAGATGATTTAGCCGCACGCCTTGGCAAGAAAGCTCTCCGGATAGAGGAGATTACGAGGACATCCTGAGAAATGCAACGAAAGGAAGAGAGGGATACCTCAACGTTGCGGAGCAACTTGGGATGGGAACACATCGTAAGTCAATGTGCTACTGAAGCCTAATTTAGGGAGCAAAATATATTTGCCTCCCGTCAGAACTTGATTCTATTGCTGATATTTTCACTTCAGGCCGCTATTAGCTAACACCCTAGATCTACTCGACCATTATAACTATTGGGCCATTATGGCAGCGGAAATATTATCTCTTTTCCATCTGGAACGTTCCTCCCTCACATCTCTAGTCCCATTTCTGGTATTATTTCATGTCCCATTGACCGTATTTGGATATGCATTGCCTCCAAAACTTTATATTTCACAGTTTCCCCGTTATCCTTCTCCCTTTCATTCATTTCACTATCTCGTATTATCTGAAATTGAGGGTATACTGGCTTCGCACCATAAGCAACCGTGAAGTTTATCTTCTTGATGACTTGCCACATTGAAATGAGTTCTGAAGGTGGAAGCGGTACCTGTCGCTGTCACATTAGCCATGCCCAATTGCCACGAGGAATCAATTCATCACTTACCCAATTTGTGACAGAGCGTTGGAAGGTAAAGCTGGGGGCTCGATGATTCGTGGCACACTAGGTCACTTCTTAGTAGGCTCGATTGATTGAAATGAATTTTAGGAGGGTGACAGTTCATGTACCGGCGTCATCAGTAACGTATCCGAAACAAAAAGTTTCTCCCCAACTGACAGCACCGCACTCCCCGGGAAGTGTCCCCCGACCCGAACAACCTTGCACCCAGGGACTATCTCCGCCTCATCTTCGTAATACTTTATCACATTGCGCTTGTCTTCCATCTGCACCCAATTTTTATCTATTTTGGGTAGGTATATAGGACAATTCCCAAATGCTTCCGACCATACGAAGAGGGGTCCATAGAAATGTGGATGACTCATTGCAATACCTTTCACTTCTCCCATTGCCTTTACTGCGTCGATCGTAGGTTGGTCGATATACGATGCTACCTCCCAAATGACTAGCCCGTGTGGGGTTTTGATGATGAATGGACATTGACCAATCCCAACCTTAGGGACCGTATTGAGAAATTGAACATTAGGGTCTTCATCGTCTTTGAATATCTCAATCCGCCGTACTCCATCACCGTTGCTGCCGACCGGTGGCGATAAAGGTGGCGTGCTATACATTTTGTTGAGGGTTGTCCACGCCTGGCCTGCATGGGGAACCGCTTCTCTGTGGTCCTATGGGGGCGGGCTGCACATGAGCATACTAAAGTTCGGATTGATACTATACCTAGGCACCTGAGCTCATAGGGTAGAATGTAATAAAACAAGGACTCATATAGCTTACATCACAAACCGGACACCGAGTCCGTTTTTCGCGATCGGTTTCCTCGTACTGAACCCCACAACGAACACAAATGAGTTGATCCAGTCGAATCGGATCTATCGATTCCGGTACCAAAGATAGCATCTCGAATCCCAATTATCGGATAACAAAATTTGTATATACTTTTTGTAGGATAACTGGGTAGTAGACTTGAACGACGGTTCGATATATCGATATACGTGTAAAGTTTTAATGGGCCTTCGGACTAAGTATATGCATATACTCCTGACTGAGAAGACGTAAAAAATTAATTTGTATCTCGAATTCGGAAGAGAAAATCATCCAGAATTATGCAGTGGAATGCGACAAGGTTGAGCAATTGGTTCTGTATGGATTCCTGGGCCTTTATAGCGTTAACGTCCCAAAGCATTCACAAAATTGGCATCCAACTATTGACAACATCTCCGTCTATATAGCTATTACATCGGCACAACTACAAATTATATAAATTTATACTACCAGAATATGCATTGTGAACCCAGTGATTCCATCTACGCCTCTACAGGCCTGTCCATGTTTGTACTACCAACACTTCCGATCGATCTGCTTAATTTCCGACGTGGCGTCAGGGATCATTGAACCAAGCATCTGTCCCATGCAGCTGTAGAACATTTCAGTGGAAGACAAACGACAGCTTTGATTGTACCACAAGAACATCCGTTCATTGCTATTGTCCGTCTATATCGTATTTAAAATTGGCCACGTTATTTGGTAGGCAAATTTATGGGATGTCTGTTACTACCCCTTACACAGGATGTCCGCATGCTCATAAAACTCATGCAGCCAGGTTCCCACCCTTCCATCTTCCTCAATCTCTTCTTGCTCAAGGTGCTTTCGCACAATCCAATACGACAAACTCACAACCCTTGCGTACCGATACTCCACCGTACCTTTCCGAAAAGTTTGGTCATGGTCGTCGACCCCTCTCCTCTTCAATTCCTTATCTAATAGATCGAAAAGCACACCCTGTGTTACATTTCCGTTCTTTTTCTTCTGTTGTTTGGTGGTCCACAATGTGTTCCCTGGGTTCCAGTCTGATAAAGGGTACATGCCAGCAAACTCCCAATCCAAAATACCGGTAATTCTCTGCGATTCCCTATCCCACAATAAATTTCCCAATACTAAATCCCGATGGGCCAAAAATGGTTTTGCGCCATGCACGCATTCGGGTATCTCCGGCAAGGCCTTTAAATTCTCGAGATACTCAGTGCGCAACGCTTCACAGTGCTTGTGTTTTTCGATGATTCGTATGTCCCTTGCAACCCTTGCTTTCCAATATTCCGCGAGGTTATTGAATGGTGTTGTAATGTTTAGTGTTTCGTATGTCTCGTCCGGATACGTGGACCAATGCTGCTTGACATGATTGAGAGAATACGTGGTACATTCCACGTACGGCCCCGGCTTAAACTCTGGGGTGAAACCTCCAAACCATCTCTGCGGAAGTTTCGAAGTAAGGTCCCGGAGTTCTTGTACGACGTCTATAACTGCGGAAACCAGTGCGGATGGTTCGATATCTTCCCATATATCACAGAGAGTTTCGCCGGGAAGCTTCTCGATAACGGTGTACTCATAGCCCAATTCATCTGTTGTATCACTGTAAAACAGAAGTTTGGGAATCCTATTGCTGAATGCCAGTGGTGCGTGCTGTTGTAAATATTTGAGCCAGCCGACTTCGTTTCTGGTTTTGACAGATGGGTGGGATGGGTGAGATAGTCTGACGAAAAATTCGTTGCAGGTAAATCCCGCTGGCGTTGACGGTAGGATTATGAAATACAGATGATTAAATATCCCTTCGCTTTCAGGCGCAGAGATATGGGACGGTTTCTGAAGAGCCTTCCGCTCGAAGAGCTTAGATATTTGGGGAAATAGATCAATGTGTGCAGTTGGCATGCTGACTCTATAGATCTAAATGTAAGATTGGGAGGGTGACTATCATCGATTCGATTCTAAATCGATCCAGGTTTTGGTCGCATGCTTAGACTTAACATCCTGTACATCCTTTCTATCTTCTTATATGGAAGATATCAAGGAGAAGCCCAAAGATCGGCCAGACTCGACCAATAGAGGTTGGGGATATTTGCTCTTACGAACAAGGAAACGACAGCCTCTTACTGGCCACCTGATCCCAGTGCTGGTCGCGTGCTGGTCTGGAACTCTTGGTCGCGTGCATGCAATACGTCTCGACTCCGACACGCTAGCACAAGATAGCGCCGCAATTAAAATACAACATTCCCAACGCATCCCTATGCCACCCTTCCAGAGAAAGATGAAGGCCGGCTCGTAAGCAAGAAAACATAGAAAAGAAAAGCCAGTGGCCTCTTTGACCCCATAAATTGAGATCGCAGCCCAGGTTGCCGATTTCTCGGCATGTCAACACGAGACAAGACGACGAGGCAACCTCTCCGAATCGGTTATCTTCCTCGCCCAGTATTTATATTCAAGTACTTTGGTATATATGCTAGCTAGATTTAAGAAGAAGAAGAGTAGAGAAGAAAAAAAAAAGCTTGATATAGAAACATCTTCAAATTCGACACGGCCCTTTCCCCATTTTTTCTTTCCAAATAAATACATACAAATAAGGATACGTATATACAAAGTCTTGTGGTTATATACAGGTATTTCTGGTCTAGATTTAGACTCTAGTTGAACTGGCTGAAGAAACTCCAAGTTTCCTTGGGGCTGAAAGTCAGGCTGCCGCTGTCACTCGTGGATCCATCGCGAGGTGCAGCAATATGGCCGGCGTCAAACGCAATCCAGGTAACTGGATATCCAGCCCTACAACTATACGAAGTCTTGATATGGGTAAGGCTTCCCTGAGATGGCTCGGCTGGCGACAATGAGGCGCAACCATTGTTTCTCACAAACCTATCTCGAAGGGTACGACCTCCACCAATGTTAAGCGTTGAGTCCCGGATACCGTGGATGGCCAAGTACGCAATGGGGTCATTTCCACCGCTGCAACCACTCAACAGGCCACCGGACAGAACTGCTACAGCGCGGAAGACGTTCGCTCGAGAGCATGCGAGGGAATAAGACATGGCTCCACCGTAGCTGAAACCAGTTGCAAATCGCTGCCTTTGGTTGACGCAAAGCCCGGCTTCGATGGTCGAAATCATCTGGTCAACGAATGTAACGTCCTCACCGCCGGAGTTGCCCCAGCCGTTGTTCAAACCTTGGGGAGCAACAAAGATGGCGGTTTCACCAGCTAGCTGCTGCAGACCGTAGTAGGACCATACATCTCTCTGGACAGTTTGACCTGTAGCAACGTCGGTCATCGTTCCACCGAGCCAGTGGAGTCCGAAGATAAGCTTGTATGGCTTGTTTGGATCGTAATTGTTAGGAACCCGGAGGATGTACTGTCGGGTCTTGCCATTGACGGTCATCGATTTCGTACCGCTGGTCAGAGTCGCCGATCGGCCACATCCAGGTGAGAGAACAGTGCTACCAGAGCTGCTAGCAGTCGTCGTCGAGGTAGTACCCGCTCTAGTAGTGGTAGTAGTCGCGACTGTAGTCGTTTGGCCCCCACCTGGGTTGCAGCTACCAGATAGACATTGCGAATAGTAGGGGTTCGAGTAAGTACAGCATGCGCCAGATACACATGTGGTGGGCCCAGTCCAGCCAATACCACCGCCTGCAATCGTGTGTCAGTTGTGTCGCGTCTTGCCAGAACCGGGATTATTAACATACATTGACCCCACAAAGTCTGTTGACTGAAAGCCACCTGTGCGAGCCCGGCCAAGGCCGATATGCCTACAAGTATCGACTTCATTGTCGCAATGGGCGATGAGCCAATGTAAAAAATTGTTAAATAGTGTAGTTGCGATTGATCGAAGAGGATGCCTGGGATTCTAGAGGAGAGGGGGAAAGAGACTAGACTATCAAACGGGATGAATGGTCATCTTTATAAAGGCCTTGTGCACTCGAAAGGATATATCGACGGGACCACTAACACGATCATCCGAGAGTGTTCTACAATTTTTAGCATAAGGAAAGCTTGATCAGTTGGATTTTAGTGCCCGATTCGACACAGGGTAGGTCAAACCGCGGAGTGTTACAGGTAAACGCGAACATAATGGAGTATAACTGAATTACTTTCGGGAAAACCCTTCTGCTTCCGTAGGCTAAGAACATATGTACATGGCTCACTAAGTCAGACGATCGTGGTGCTTGCGAAAGATGTGTACGAGTATGTATTCACTATAGATTTCTGCGGATCTAGGAGATTGAGGTATTTGACATTGGTCATCATGGACTAAGCATGTTGTCGCAAAGCAGGGGCCGACGCCAAGGTAATGAAGACTTGCTCGGTTACTACCGATACGAGACGGTTCCTGTTGAAATTTGCCGGCTTGGTAACTGATCCTATGCTTGGATCTAGGTGGAATGGGTGAGCGGGGTGCGTCAAAAGCTTGGACTATTGCAAGGTGTGCTCCCGAGGAGCCGAAAACTTGACCTAAAACTCCGGACATCTTTTCCGCGAGTGATGATATAGAGAAACAGATGGCTAGGGCAGTGTAGCTATATAAGCTTAAACTATATATACGTCTAAGTTTACGAGACTATGTTCAAGGTGGTTTCTAGCAGTAGGTTACTCAGCTGTAACATTTGAGATACAATTGGATCTGATGATCCCCTCAAGACCTCAATATAATGGTAAGCAGCCACTAGGGGAGGTCAGTCGATTGCAATCACGAAAATACGTACCTAATACTCTCTAAATATATAGCTGTATGCATGTAAAAATGAAGCCTCAATAAGCGCTGACCTCGAAATACAATAACAGAAGTAAGCGGGCGTGCTTCGGTTTAGGTGTTTGCCGAGCCTATTTCCCGACCTCTGGGAGTGATCTAGACAGAATAGCCATCTGGTTGCACCACAATTACCATACCGAATCTGAGGTTGGTTCACGAAACATAGCGAATCGTCAATATAACCGATCCGAACTTTAAACGAAGATGCAACCCTTATTTTCCGGGATTAAGGAGATTAATCCGGTGGGGTATGAGGTCTCCTTGGCCTTGGGTTGTTTTAAAGAGTACCTTGGCAAGGCAGAATCCTCTTTTTTATATCACCTCCCAATTGGTGGAATCCGCAATATTCAGGCAGAATGTCAAGGCCCATCCTTGCACTCGCAGAGCCAAGGTCGAGCCATCCGCTACCATGGTAAGATTTATTAATTAATTCTACGTGTTAAGATAGAGGTTCAGACGAAGCCGGGGAAGAATGCCGGGCTGCACTCCCGTTGTAAACGGCTGTTGACGGAATGGGTCGTGGATAGTCTATTATGACATTCTTAGTCAGAAATATGGCATAGCAAAACCCACCACTTAGAGGTTATATAAACTGAGATACAATCAGGCAAATATTAAATATGAAACGGTATTTGTTGCATTCCATCACAAAATAATCCTGTATGGGTACTGGCTGCTCCATGGAGGCCACGACCTTTGTTACAGTTTATTATATGAGAAGCTATCCAGTCTGGTCAATTGACGTCAATGAGACCAATCCAGCCTAACTTGCAAGTTAAATTTACTGCGCCTTTATGCATATATGTGAATTGTTGATTTATCTACATACTCGGGATGTAGAGCCGGGTGGTAAGGTAAGGTGGCGTGCTCGATGCCACGTCAAGGTTGCCACTGGGGGAATATTTTACCTATGTTACCAATGTATTGGCAACCTGCGGTTTATATCTTCCGTGTATCAGATAGTTTGGGCCTGTTCGATGCTATATTCCAGGTGTGTACCTGATACATACATTGCGAATATTTTCTAACTACCCTTGCACTCATTATCATGACTTGGAAGTTTGAGGTCTCTCCCTTCACGGTGTAATAACTACTTGTATTTACGCCTAGTTCCTTTTGCTCTTCAGTGGAATTCGGAAGGGAACTCCTGAGCTATCTCAGGGAATACTTTCTGGAGGATGCAAACATCCTAACGCTTGAAGGGTGATTACCATGGTAAGAATACGACGCCAAATCGAATCATTGTTACGGAAATGCACGCTGTTGCTATAAATACTAGAATATATGCCGTGTTCCTGGTTATGCGCCTAGGTATAGTTAACCAGCTCGGATGCATAAATGCAAAGAGATCTCTTGACCCTACATATATATTTGCAATATTTGCGGGATTCAGAATCACAACATGTTAACAGTCGGTTGTACATGTAGATGCAACTGACGGAATATCGGTCCTCACTCCTAGAGATTATTCTTTGAATAGTATGGTTTTGGGGCAAAGTGATATTCAATTACGCCAGAAGCTTTGATCAGATCTGATTTGAACGAAACTCTCTTGATATCCTACCGGGCCGTCTTTAGTCTTAAAGACCCCTGTTAACTCGTCTTGTGTTGGCTGATATTTCGGCCCGCTCCGGTCTCGGGTCGGAACCCTCATCGAGGCCGGCTTCGCGATTCGGGCCACAAATTTAATTTCGAATCCCCGTTAAATTGGTACCAATATAGTTACATTGTTGCCAGGGGAAAGCTATACTGCTAAGACAGACGTCAGACTGTAGCCAGGCCCCGCTGACGAAGGACATGGGGTTCCACATATACACCGCTTGAGTATGTAGGATCTAGCATCCATCTAGACTGGCGTCGGCACAAACAGACTTGAAATATTTTCTACGCCATCCAAAATGCTGTTTTGTGCCCCAAGACGGCCCCGTTCTTGTCGTGGAACAACATCTGTGCCGTTTGCGATAGCTATCCCAAGCAAGACTGTTGAGAAAAATTTGATATCTGATATCGGCAGCTCGGATCACGGAAGGTTCTCGGAGCAATGAGATGTGACCAATGGCGTCGAGAACTCTTCACACAGTGCGCGGGTTCGGCACACAACTGACAACATCAATCGCACAAGTCCAAATCGCAGCCAACGGCTTCAGAATCCGGACCGATCCCCAATATACACCGGTCAGCAATTGCCCCAAACCAATTTCAACCAATTCTCGGCCCCTCAAGTAATTTCCAATGGTCAATTGGTCCGGCGACAATACCCAGGCGCCGGGGGCCAGAACCATGCATGACGTGCAACAAATGAGAAGCGACAGAGATGGCGACATTCTCGAACTACGCCAAATTTCCTTTTTCGACAAAACGGCCGGGCCAGACTCAGGCCACGACAGGTCTGATCCTGGATCCAGCGGTTACACAAGCATTCAGGCTTCTCAGTCAAGCCTGGGAAATGGATGGGCAGGAAGCAGTGGATCTGGAACTCCCCACGGCTACCCAAGCCCAAGCACGAGCTCCGGGGTCAATAGAATATATGGCCACGCGCCCGATCCACAAGGGGTAGAGATTCCAAACCCTCCTCGGGACTCTTGCACAGGACAAAAGGCTTCGAAAACATGGCCTCCGAGTCTCGGAAAGAACCGTTTTAGTCGGGAGGTACCCTGGCACGGGGTTAGAGATCACCTAGGTAAGGGAACGTTTACCATCCCACCGACTGTTGTGCATACAATAACTATCAGACAAATGGTCATTGAATCCCTCGACGCTTGCTAGCTTCGTGTATTCATTATTGTCGTGATATGCCTGCCGCATTCTCTCAATATCCAAAACCATAATCTGCGAAGCTTTTAAATTTTTTACTGACATGAAATTTTCCATGGGCAGCACTTGAACGAACTTTTCTTGGATGGCTACGCACCAGCGGTGCATTTGCAATGACAGGTGTCTTATTGGCGCAAATATCCGTCATTGTACACAAGAATGAGGAGCAAGCTATAATAGCAGGATTAGTAGTTCGAAACTCCTCTTCTTCGATGCCATCGATCCATGATACTGCCAAAACGTTATCTGCCCTGACAGTGGGTATCGCCCTTGTGACAATCTCGATCGGAGTTTTAAGATTTTATTTTGGGCAGAAGGCGCTGATTGAAGGTTTTGCCGTTTCTGGCGGTTGGCCAATAATCGGAATGGGTGTATTCGTGCTTGGAGTGAGTTCCCGGCACATGGTTAGATTCCATCATTGAGTTTCGAAACTGACTGCAAGTAACAGTACCTTTTGGTTGTTTTCCTATTGATGATCCTCTCATCGGATCCCTAATCAGGCTTACTCCCCATTTATACACAGGACTCCGGGATTCTCTCTTTTACATATAATTCTATTAACAACCAACAGATATTGGATATCCCTAGGTAGCGAACCATATGGCTTGATCGATATGCAACTCAGGCCGGGGACAAGACGAATACCACAAAGAACAAAGAAAACCCTATCGGCCGTTCAGCAAACGACTCCAATATCTCAACCTCAGTTCCCAGAGACATCGTACCTGGTATTTGAGACTTCAAAAGCTTATCTAGAATCATTGATACTATTTTTAATAGCCAGTCTGAGACAGCAGTTTTCACAGAGGCTCAACTAAGACGATGACTCGAGGCAGCTATTTCTCCAGTCTACATGCACACTTTTTATACTCTCTTGAGCACTCTCGTCTGCCAATAAGGTCGTGTGCCAACCCTCGCTTCCAATGTATCGTTCCGGCGGGCAACCTCTCAGATTCGGCACGTGGCACAAGCCGTGTTGGAGTTCTGGGCCACAATCCAGCGCAACGCAAAAATCAGTGGAAAGCATGCGGCAGCATTTCGTCATAGCTCCAAAACTCTATCGTGAAGCAAGGAACCCTCATTTGCCTCGAAGTTACCCTGCTTTTGGTCAAGATGATAAAGACAATGGAGGAGGAACTCTGTGTCAAATACATACACTGCGGATACCGCTTACTTGTACCTCGCCCACCCCTGATATTCTACATGGGAAATATTAAATCTTGTTCTTGAAATACTTGAATTTTGCACGAATATCCACCACATTCCTATCCCTAGCGCGATCTGATCACTACAACTTGCATAATCAACAGCCTCCAAGATCTGAGGCTTGCCAGCCCCGCAGATTCCAGGGTCCTCTTCATCTTCCCCATCTCTCACACGCTGCTCACAATCCACCGGATAGAGAGAACGGCCAAAGTTTTATTCACGTTTGTCATTTGGCAACCTTCACATTTGCTTCCTGTCTTATGGATTGGTTGGTCCGCCAAACTGCCGCAAGTCGTCTCTTATACCCTCAGTCTTCAAGTTGTTCGGAAACGCAGGGGTTAGGACGTGGTTGGTGATGTACTTGGCCTAGCCCGCATGGCACCATCGTCGGATGCAAGCCATGCGTCTGTGACGCCGGATTTCTTATGCTACGCTGCTTTGCAGCATAGCCCCAGTCCAGCACTCATCATATCCGGGAACACAAAGCAAATCGAGTTTTGTAACTATTCTATGGAGAGGCTGTTCCATGATGTTCGAACACAATCGGAGAAAGAGTCGGATCCATTCTCTCAGGCACCACCTGTAACATCAGACATGATAAAGGGGTACAACTTATCGGAGATGGGTGTTGGGTTGATACAGGAGGGCTCAGCCGTGTTTATTGAATTCGGCTGGACGAGGTACGTAAAGATGTTGACGGAGACACTGTTTCATATCATATGTATGACTCTAACGACCTTACCAACTGTTTTAGACTGCTAGATGCGCTCCGCCCATTAACTGGAAATAAATTATTTCCCCAGGAAAACCTTCCAGAGAAAGAGCGACCAAGCATAAAAAACAGCCATAGAATCCTACTCGAGGAAGTTAATAAGGTCCAAGAGGTAGGACGAATCAAAGATGCTTCGGTGGATGTTGTGTTTTCTCTTCCTCAAATCAAATTCGAATTCGGATCCGATAAACAGAACTCTCAGTTCCTCAGCGGCAACCCCGTACACACATCAGCAACTTCTCCCTCTGGGAACGCTCGCTATGAAGGCAAATGCATCATTACTTCCTTTGATACGGCCGGGCTATACTACTACCTCCTTACTTTCGTTAGCGTGGGGCCCGTCGATCACACAACCTCCGCACTTATAGCTCACCGGTCCTCGAAGTTGCCCGCTTCATCTGGGGCGTGGGTTAAAGAGAATACTGGCGAAGCAGACTACTCTGACGAGGCCGACTACTCCGGCCTTATCGACCTGAATATAGACGTCCTTTCAATGCAGATCGATTCTCCTGAAAATTCCCAATTGACGGTTCTCCAGAAGATGGCAATTATGAAAAATGCAGTGGTAAGTGCGCAAATCCAAGACTTTATACATATGATAATAATTGTTTTCAAATTACACAGTTGGATACTATGGCAGTCCCAGGTTTGTCGAGGAACCCTCTTGTTTTCATCTGTAGCCCGTATACTAACCGGTTTCAGTATTTGCAACCTGGTTGGATGGATCGTGCACTTTCGCCAACAAATCGGGTCTATATTGGGCGGCTGTTGATATGCCTGCATCTGGCGACGGTTAGTGCATTATAACCCGATAACTAAGATGTCTATTGGCCAGAACAATTTATTTTAGTTCACTAGCTAACTAGCTAACTTTATCACAGTCGGTTTTATGGATAATCATTGGACGTCGAAGTTTAAGGTATATGATACGGAATTTAAAGCGGAACTTGAGCTTGAGGAATATCCGCTCGTAGTAAGTAAACACTATCCGCATAAACATGCACTCTGGTGACTAAATATTAGTAGAAATTATGTCGTTTGCAAAAGCCTCTCAGATCCCAAAAGGTGATCCCTTCCGCTCCGAAGCACAGGGTGACCAGCACTCTGCCACCGAGACATGATCTGATAAGCCTTGCGTAAACTAGGTTGGCCTAATCAATAGAGATGGAGACCGAAAGGTTTTCGATGTCGCCGGGGAGGGCATTCTCAATTCTAATGGAGATTGGGTAGCTGGCTTGATCTGGTTAAGGGACGTTACACAAATGCAAGAGGAATTCGAAGACAAGTTTGCGAAGCAGGCGAAAGAGAATGCCAGGCGTACGAACCCGATAAACCCCAACATATCTGCAAATCTGTTCCTAACTTTCAGGCTAGTTGTTGCAAAGGAGACAACTGCAAACGAGGCAAGCCGCCTGAAATCTCAGGTAAACCCCCAAAATCATGATATCAATTTCGAAACGACAGCGTAATGTTAACACTTTCCGTGCAGTTTCTAGCCAACATGAGCCATGAAATACGAACGTATATCACCAATTCAAGAGCAGTTGTATTTGATTGAGGGAAACTAACTCAAAGTTGCAAAACGTTTAGCCCAATCGCTGGAGTCTTAGGTATGAGCGAGATCCTTCTCGATACCGAATTGAGCGAGGAACAGCAAGAATATGCTGAAAATATACAACGTTCTGCGAATGCTCTCCTCACCGTAATCAATGACATTCTCGACTTCTCAAAAGTCGAATCCGGCCGCCTTGATATTGAAGAGGTCCAGTTTTCCTTGGCTCTTGTGTTGTCAGATGTCATCAGAATGATGGGGATCCACGTTGAGAAGAAGCGGCTTCACTTCATTACAGACATTGCGGACGATATCAAATATGATATACAAGTATTGGGAGACCCCGGGAGGGTTCGGCAAATCCTTACCAATCTTCTCAGCAACAGCATCAAATTCACACTCGACGGTCATGTCCGGCTGAAAGTCGAGGTCGAGAAGGAGCTGATTGTGGATAGCATGACCAACGACTTGGTGCCTAAACTAGCGAAAGGCGCCGAGAAGTATATTGTAGTAAAATTTGAAATCGAGGACACGGGGATCGGGATCAAAGATGATGTCATGAAATCGCTATTCACACCATTTGGCCAGGCGGACTCTTCAACTGCCAGGAAGTTTGGTGGGTCGGGGCTAGGGCTCGCGATATCGAAGAATGTAAGTCCAATGTCATATGATCCGGTAGATTGATACGTTGACTGACATCCGGCAGCTGGTCGATCTTATGGGAGGTATTATCGAACTCAAAAGCGGTATGAGAAACTTGAGACACAACTGGATTTTAGCGAACGTGTATCCAACTAGCTAACCAAATTTGGCAAATAGTATATCAAAAGGGAACTACAGCTACCGTTGTAAGTTGAGAAAGCGAACATTCTTATCTATACCGTGCTTGCATTAAATGCTGACTCGATGGTAGAGAGTACCTTTCCGATATCCACTTTCGCGATCCCCGAGGTCCTCAGCTGGCGAAGGTTTACAACTGCCGGACCTTGACAGCGTCCCTGAAAGATTGCAGAATGATACCAGTCTCTCTATACGGAGTTTGAGTGATACTAGCGTGAGCCCTAGACTTAACCCATTAGTGAACAACGATGTCGTCACTCCTCCTGTATCCCCGCTCCTTCGCGAGACCTCACGGCCGCAAACACGAGCAGACCCAGTAGCTCGAGGGACATCCTTGAGCGAACCATATTTTCGGAGCCGATCTCGTTCTACTGCATCCTCGATTTCAATACCGCCGCATCTCCATTCGATCCTAGACCCGAAACTCATCCTCCCAGTGGAAAGAAGAATAAAGTTACACATCCTAATTGTGGAGGACAACCTGATCAATCAGCAGATCGCTACTAAGCTTGTACAAAAAGTGAGCCGATAATATATGATCGCGAAGCCCGAATAATTCACTTACCATACAATTCGCTAGCTCGGATTCAGTGCATCGGCCGTATCCAACGGTCAGGAAGCGTTAGACTACCTCATCGAAGCAAACCTGCAGTTCCCAAAGGATCCTGCCATTAACACACCGGCACCAAAATTACGAGCAAATTACTCTGCTTCGATTCAACGAGAGGTTCAACAGAGGCTCGAACGAGAGGATAACCCTAACGAACCTATAAAACATCGGGAAGTACGAAACAATCGAACTGACCCCACAATGGCTGGGAAAATGTTCCCCGACCTTGTGCTCATGGACTGCCACATGCCTGTGCTAGATGGATACTCGGTAAGTAATTGGCTATAATTATTTTATTGAAGGAAGTATGTTTATGGATTATACTAGGCAACTCGAGCACTTCGACTGCTTCCAGAACCCCTCAGAAATGTTCCTATCATTGCGATGACTGCTAGTGCGATCAAGGGAGACAGGGAGAAGTGCAGAGAAGCCGGGATGAGCGACTACTTGAGTAAACCCGTAGTTACCGCTAACCTTGAAAGAATGCTGGTAAAATGGTTAAGTTATACTGGGGACGACAACTACCAAAGTATTAGGATGAGTGGACAGACACCACCACGGGAAAATGCGAAACGACCGACAAGTATAAACCTATCAGATATAGAAAGGTTTGATCCGAGCAAATATCGGGTACACTAGGATGCACAAATGGTCGGTAGTTTTGAAAAGTTAGGTGCCTAACCGGCAAGCACATCAGGAAATCCGGTGCCTTGGTCATGAGTGCTTTGTATGGTTCTTTCGGTTCTTTCTCCTTAGGTTTCTTTATTCTTTCGTTTTTGAATTATTTTCTTATTCTTCCTGACCTGTATACGTCTACTTCGTCTTTCGTTTTGGGTGTAAAATAGATAGACTTCCTTCCCGCTCGAGTACCGACAGTCCGACATATTGGTCAAGGCGTTTAATGGCGTGTTAGGCTACCAAAAGTATATACCCAGGTTTTTGGCCCCTCTTTCCAATTGTATGCACTTGTTTATCTTTTACTTTCCTTCATTTTTGCATATATATATCGTGGGTTATCGGGGTAGCTTGCGTGGGTTTACTTTACCTGTACGATACATTCCCTATCTGTAAGAGTATATTGGAAATCAATGAATTTCACGATTGCTAGAAAATTCGTTATTTGATATCGCATAGTCGAAATATTCAGTTCGGAATGTCCGGGGGCGGGAGGCAGATGTGCATGAATGAGCTGTTGGTTAGTTAATCTGACGTCCTGATGTGGATACTGGCACTGCTACCGAGAAGGACGACAAACAATGTGATATCATGCCGTCGGCAGCTCAAGCATCCACCCTTCATTGGAAAACGAGATGCTGACGGTCCGCATAGCTTCGCTGATATCGAACCCAGCCGTCAGCATTGAAGAGGGGAAAAACTTTTGGCGGACACTTTGGAAACAAAACCGGGGGAATAACGGGTTTGTCAGGCCTGTTTACGTTTACGAGACCGCTGCATATCGTCAAGAATTGCGAATATCGCAGATACAAATTACAACAAAGAATACGAGTTGGGACAGTCGGAGATTAGCCAATTGGCAGTTCAAACGGAGTCGATTTGTTTCCGACCTCCGAGGTGGGTACGGGTACGTGTAGGCTATCGTAACTTAGGGCTTCGACAACGAGGCCGCTGTGTAACCATGCGTGACCCGAAAAAAGGGCCTCTGACGGCCTCATAATCCGACATCATAGATGTACCAGATCTACTAATCAGAAACGTCGGAACCGTGAGCCTAAATAAGCGTGAAGGGTCTGTGCCAAGTATCGTCCCGACCGACGGTGCAAACCATCTGGCCAGTGAACCCGCGTCTTGGAGTCTGGGCGGAACGAATGCCAAAGAACGAGAGATTCAAAAACATAAGGCTCCGTCAACACATCATAGACGGAGCATTGCTGACCTTTGCGGAAAAGAGCTCGAGGTACTTCAGCCTTATGAGTGGCTCTTGGCGCTGTAGGTTTCAAATCCTCCAGATTACGTACAGACCAGCGACGTCTATGGAAAATTCGAAAAAGCGGTGTGGCCTGGAAAACTATTGGCCCAGAGGTTGGTTCGGACGAAATGTTGCCCCGCCGGACAGCTGAGCAGGGGTCTCGACGCCACTCACGGCACAACTCCTTTCGCGATAAGGTTGGACTGGTTCAGGCGCAGAGTTTTGGTTAGGTTTTCGCTTCCTGAGCTGAGATGAAAAAAAAGATTTGGTCCTTTGAAGGATATGCGTGGACATGTACTCCTGATCGGGCAATACGAGAATACGAGGGTTCAAACCAAGGAAAATAGCGAGTAAGGCTCCCAAGGGAGCATAATGCAAAGAGGCTCCGTCAGTGCATGTCGGAATAACGTTACTTCATTCGAATAACGAAAGCTCTTACCCCTAGCCGTTATGCCCGTCTCTATCGGCCTTAGTCATAACCTTATACCAACAGTGGTATCATCCGGAGAGTTCGGAGGCACGGAGCTGACGACGAATCGGGCGGGAAAACAATTACACTATGCCTGAACCTCTGATACTGCAGTTGAAGGTCCATCTTGGAACGACCAATATCCTGTTTATATATATTCTGTTGATACCCTCCATCTTTCTTGTGATCTTATCAATATCAATATCATCAGCCAATTGGATATCATTGCATCGACACACACTTCAAAGGACAATCCTAGAATTAGAATTTCAATCCTTAAGGGACTTTCGAATTTCGAATATATATATCTTGGAGTTTATCCCCCTTTGAATTTCCAGAAACAATTTCAGACCTTTCAACAGTGTTCGACACTTCAACGAAAAACGTTTGCAATTTCAGCCAGCCCCGACTGCGAAAGGACCCACTTAGTCTTCATCTATAGGTGGACTGCACAACAACTCCCTCACAATGTCGTCGACGGTAGAACAGGAGTTAGCCGTCTCCAAAGTATATTCCAAAACAGACCATAAACCAAATGAACCAAATGAGCCGTCTGGCGAGTCAACGCTGCAAACCGGCAGCGCAAGCACAAAGGCTCCAGAATTCAAAATGGATTGGAGAATGTTGTTGGCATTTGCGTCGCTCATGATTATCACTCTTGCGGCTGCATTGGATGCTACTATCATTTCGGTTGCACTGTACGTATCCATATTCACATAGAAACATTTAGACCCTAAGTGAAATCAGGGACATAAGCTAACAAATTGGTTATCTAGGCCGGTACATACATCCTTTCCAAAATCCAACGTTATTTTCCGCAATTGTACTAAACTTATTACCATAGGTTATGGCGAGCGAACTAAAGGGCACAGCGACAGAAGCATTCTGGACTGGAACAAGTTTCTTACTTGCCTCTACCGTCATTCAACCAGTCTTCGGATCTTTCTCCAACATTTTCGGCCGTAAACCATTGATCCTCACATCCCTCGTGTTCTTTACCATCGGTGCCATTTTGTGCGCCGTCGCAAAGAATTTCACCTTAATCCTCGTCGGTCGTACCATTCAGGGTATTGGTGGCGGTGGCATTATCGCTGTATCCGAGATTATCATTACAGATTTGGTTCCGCTTAGGTATGTCTCTGTCTAGCGGGTTTAAGAGTACCGACGGCTAACATTTTACTCCTCCAGAGAGCGAGGAAAGTACTTCGGTTTCCTTTCAACCATGTGGGCTCTCGGTAGTGTCCTTGGCCCCGTCCTTGGTGGCGTCTTTTCCGAGAAGTATGCCATCTTCCATTGGCGCTTTTCATAATATTTGTCTAATCTGAGATTAGGGTTTCGTGGACCTGGGTTTTCTGGATCAATCTTCCTTTCTGCGGCATCGGGTTCATCATGATTCCGGTCTTCCTCCGATTGAACTTCATCCCAACTAGCATGGCCGCCAAATTGAGACGTATTGATTGGATTGGCGGTACTATTTTCATCGCCTCTTGCACCAGTTTCTTGATCCCAATCACCTGGGGTGGTACCATGTACCCATGGAACTCTTGGAGGACCGTTGTCCCACTCGTTGTCGGTGCCGTCGGTCTCATTGGATTCGTATTTTACGAGAACTACATCGCCGCGGATCCACTGATCAGAATGAGCGTTTTCAAACAAAGAACTGCTGCTGTCAGCTACCTCGGTACCGTTATGCACGGTGTCATGTATGTGATGATGCCCAGAAATATCCCTGAATCTTCAAGCTAACGTGAATATTAGTCTCTGGGGCCTCCTCTACTACCTTCCTCTCTACTACTTGGCCGTTAAGAACCAAACCGCTATCTTGGCCGGTGTCTCTGTCTTCCCCCAAACTTTCACCGTCGCTCCCGCCTCTGTTGTTGTCGGTATCATTGTTTCCGTCACTGGTAAATTCAGATGGGCCGTCTATACCGGTTGGGCACTCACCATCCTTGGAATTGTAAGATCTGCCGTTTCCTAGAAGAAATAAAACACAACTAACATGTAACAGGGCCTTCTTTACCTCCTTGATGTCCACACTACTACAGTCGCATGGGTCTTCATCAACTTGGTTTCCGGTTTGGGAACTGGTATGCTTTTCCCATCTATGGGTCTCGCCATTCAAGCTTCCGCCCCAGCCGCCGATACCAGTTACGCTGTTGCAATGTTCTCTTTCCTCCGTGCATTCGGACAAACCTTCGGTGTCGCTATCGGTGGCATGGCTTTCCAGAACTTCCTTAAATCCAAGCTCGAAAGCTTCCCCGAACTCGAAGCTGTCGCTGGAGAATACGCCAAGGATGCTGCTGCCCTCGTCGAGGTTATCAAGCAAATGCCCTTCGGTGCCCCCGGCGAACTCCGAGAGAAGCTTGTCTGGTGTTACGCCGCTGCTTTGAAAAACGTTTGGCTTGTTTTCCTTGCCTTCGCTATCATCGGTGGTTTCTTGGCCATTTTCACTGAGGATTTGAGTCTTGACCAAGAGCACAATACCGAGCAAGGGTTCAAGAGAAAGGAAAAGACAGCCGATGCCGAGAAGAACTAAGCTATGGTACGCTGTCAGCGATCGATATCGTGGCAGTCACCCTATAGTTAAGTTGAGTTGAATATGTTTAAGGTGGAGTTTTATTAGGAGCAGTAGTAGTAGCATTTGCAGGCGTTTTTGGAAGCATTTTCATATTTTTTTTTACTCTGAGTACATATGGGGATAGATCACCACTTTCGGGGCATGATTGCATGAACAATAGGTAATGATAGAGGACTGTTAAATAATTTTGATCAAGTACATAGTAATAATAATTCTTCAAACGTTTATACAGCATAAATACTCACCTTTCAGTAATGAATTCCTATTGGGTTATGTCTATTGTCTGGGCTGAAGTGATTTATAAAGTTTTGAAGTCCCGAGTCGCGATTACTGCACACCTAACCACGAAGTTTGGAGCTTGCAGTAAACATTATGCATCAAAAACGGCATATCTTCTCATCACAATTTATCCCCATCCGTCGTAAAATATAGTTTTTTTTTTTCCCCTCTAGAATATTCCCTGATCCCACAACTTGGATGTGCGGTTTCCCTTAACTACGGGACATGGTTTCTGCAGCTGCAGTTTGTGTTGCTATATGTTGTTGCATAACGGACGAAGCTCAGATCAGGGCCTCCTCGTGGCTGTTCTCGTACAGCCAAAAAGGGTAGTGACCAGGGCGGATTACCGTTATTTGGTTGTGGGTCTCTTTATATACGCACGCCATGGTTGTGAATCGCCGTTCTCTCCGTCTTCTTTGCGCATCTTTTTTTTTTTTTTTTTTTCTCTTTCTGACACTTTATAAGTGGTTCAATTCTGTTCACTTGCACAACGTTCAGATTAACCTGTAATGTCTAGCATTGACCTCCTTAAATAGTCATCATAACGATGTCTTCACCTAGACTTCAAGACTTGGCCCCATCTCGCCACATCCTCAGAACTGTATTCGGAGACATACAACCAACAAAGATAGACGTCCTCGTCCAGACCTTTGAAACTTGTACTTTCAGTGCTCACTTCGCGGGAGAATCAAAATATGGCACATGTGACCTTCTCGTGCGTCTAGATTCGGCGAGCGGGCAACTCGAGCAAGCATCAGCTATGCAACAGCTGGCACATCTCAGTATTCCTAGGCTCGTTCCAAAGATTTTCAAGGTCGGCTGTTTAACCGATGTCAATGGGCAAAAGGTGATCTTTCCTGGGATATCATCAGGGAGCTTGTTTGCATAGGACTAAACATGTGGCTGATATAGGTCGAGTTTTCGGTCATGGAGTTTATTAACGGAACCGTAACTCTGGAGTCTATTTGGCAAGACCTCGAAGATGGCCAACAAGCGGTATTGATGGGTTCAATCGTGGATGCTATGAAAGAAATACAGTCACTCCGATTAGAGGATGAAGCTGTAAAGAAAGTCCTCTCTAAAACACCCTTTTCCCATACAATGGACGGCAATAGTATACCGGTAGCAGATGGCCCTCAGCTCGGTTACGTCGAAAATGCGGCCGACCTCTTTGCTGCACTCATAAAAGAAAACAACCCGAAATCGCCAACATCGAGTATCAAGACGTCCCCATCAGGTGATGGGTTCATCCTTACTTCAACATACGACGGCCTCAGTCAACTTAAAATTCCCAGCGATATCCTTAAAGATCTACAGGGGCGGTTCGTTTTCTGCCATAACGACCTAGAACCACGGAATATTCTAGTCCGTAGTGTGCCTGCACTAGATGATGCAGTGAAGTCCTATAAACTTGCTGCTATTATCGACTGGGAAATGGCTGGGTTCTACCCTTTTGCATACGAATATTGTTTAAAGGACCATGTACTGGGCAGCTCTAATCTCCAGTTCAGCTGGTATACCTTATTTAAGGAGCATACAAGGCTCTTGCTCCCAGCACACGAATCAACGGAGACCGTTATTCAAGCAGTTGATATCATCATGTCATCTCGAAGGAAACGACTGGCCCGTAACGTTGGTATTCTAGTACGGGAAAGATGGATTATTCGGGAAAAATTGATCAAGGGATCGGATTTGAGAGACGGCTGGGTTAGACGGGCGGATGCGGGCAGCATCGACTGATTTACGAAAGAAGACGATGATAAGCTTCTGGGGGATGTCTTGAGAAGCCTTGGCCGCATATGATATTCCGTCAAAATCAAAGAGGTAGCACTTGTACCGCCATAATTTCGAGAGGCTTAGCTAAGTAGGTTTGTATAACGGTTTGGCGCTAACCAGGACCATCATCAATCAGTCACCGTCAACTTCAAACTTCGAGGAGCGCGATATTGTGTTGCGTGTTAGTTTCACAGAAGGTTGGGTTGGATTATGTAATCAAACACAGGGTCGCTGTGTAATGGTCTACCAACCTTCGTGGACGTGAACGACAAAAAACCTATCGCGCCGAAAGACCTTGCAGCAAAAGATAGTAATAAGTGTCTATCATATTGGGATAAGGATACAGGATGCCTCGTAGCGATGAAGCCGAAGCTTTCTTGTACGTCCAGAGCCCTTCCGCGTTATACCATGGCACCGCTAAGCTAACCTTCCACAGTGTTGCCGTCTATGAAACAATCCAGCAAATTCCCTACGGCAAGGTGACATCCTATGGACATATCGCTAAGCTAGCTGGCTACCCGTAACGCAATCCTTCTTCAACTCTTAGACCAAAATCTTTACTTACACAACTGGCATCCCCAGAACCCGCCCGCGGCAAGTAGGTGTAGCCCTAAAACACCTGTCGACAGACCTGCAGGCAGAATTTAATGGTTCGAACGTACCTTGGCAACGGGTTGTTAATTCCCAGGGCGTCATTTCACAAAGAGAAGTTGTATCAGGAATGAGAAGGCAAGCTGATGCTCTTAGAGCAGAGGGTATAACGGTCAATGTGGATAGGCAGGGAGAGATGTCAGTGGATTTTAGGGAGTTCGGTTGGTTCCCAGCAGTGGAAGAGGATGAGGAGGACGAGGACGAGGATTGAGAATACGAGTTCGAAATTACAAAATGCACTCTAATAACCACTACTTATTATCTTTCGGTATTATGAAGTCGATAGGGGTCTTTTGTTGTTATTTTCTTTCCCATGGCACTATACATGGAGATATCTCGGTATATAATTATTCAGCTATGGCTCCAAACCGACAACGCTGAAATATATACAGGCGGCGTAATCCCTTGACTAAAAATTTTACTGCATCCGATGTCAACGGGTATTTTGTGGGAAATTATCGAAAGGAAGATAGAGAAGTGCATCAGATTATCCGTCAGTTTGTGGGTTTCACCGAACTTGCGAAGTGAGGTGCAAACGTTTAAACCCTCACGGGTTGTGCCTGGTTCTGTCTAACGTTAAGCAATAGCACCCCTGCTCTGCACCCTGGTTCGGGCCCGAAAGACGGTTCGTCATGTTCCATGTTGCCGCTACACAATCTCCCCAGAAATGTTGGTCTTTCGTTTGGTCTTTCCTTGCAAATTTGCACAAGTTCGGCAACTTTGTTCTCCTGAGCAATTCATAACCGATCAATATTGTAGTTACGGTGCAACCTACGTAGTAGTGAGAGGTTTTTAGTCTGTATCCTCTCCAAGATGGAAAGTTTGGAATTCCTGTTAACTGGCATGTATGCTGCGTTATCTGGGCAGTCAGTAGCACTATTTTGAGAGCCGCTAGCGAGCTTGGTGTCGCTCAGCCCAGCAAATCGTGAGCTCGAGTGACTGCCAGGTAGCTGTATCCACAGTTCTGCCTACAGCGTGACATCATAACCATGGAGCTGCAGATTTCGACGAAAACGCAGGTTAACGTTAGAAGGTCGCTGTTCACAGATTTGCGACGATATTTGCCACCCAGGCGCACGTGGAAAGTTTCCGAACTTTTGGTGTCGCGCATATCGCACCTGCGTAGAAGTCGCACAGGGGAAGGGTTTCAGTCATGTTCAAACTAGTTGATTCTGCATCACCACATTCTAGTAAACAATTTGGAATCGAGATTGCACTTAACAATATGCATGTTAGTAATCGGTGAGCCCTTGAGACGAAAGCTTGCTTTCAAGTTGAGCCGCGGAAGGGAAACAAGGAAAACCGACCCTTGCCATTTTAGATCGGATCCGGATCATGGATCAAGGGTGCCAAGATTGACCTTCTTAATTTCCCACAACTGGCTCGTTGGTGGACGATCTTCCCAGTTGTCATAAGATGTGTGTCAAGAAGCCTATGACTGCGAGAAGGAGGGATGAAGTGCCCTAACGTTATGGGATGGTTTTAAAAGAGGTCTCTTCTCCCCTTATGGGGTCGCAAACCAGCAATCCCAAGATTCTCGACATTCGCTTGTTCAGGATCTATATTAGCTGTCAATATTCCTCGTTTCCGAAGCTAAGCCTGTGCCAAGAGTAGCGCCTTCGACTCTAATCCGACACCATGCGCAGTAACTTGCTTTCCGTCGCTGTATTGACAGCGCTGCGATTCTCAGTGACGCTAGCCAATGAATATGATCTGCACTTTTACCCGCTGGAGGCGCGAGAAGTCGGAGAGTTCGAAATGCTGGGGCGGGAGATGAATAAGCATGGCGCGCCAATGGCCGGATTGGATATCACCGCGGACCTAGAAAAGAGAGGGATGTCATTGAATCCCAGACAAACTTGTCCCTCGGGTTACGGTCTTTGCCCATCAAGTGGGAGATGCTGTCGCTCTCCAGGAAGGTGCTGCGACGACGGCACATGTATCGTTAGCGGGCAGACATGCTGCTCAACTGGAGGTACATTTCCTTACACTGAATTATTTTCGAGAAATCATTATCGGTACTAATTAGCATTCTCTCCCCTAGGCGCTTGCAATACCGGGCGGAAATGTTGTGGAAACGGCTGTATTCCGGGTTCCGCCATCTGCTGCTCGAACGACGGCGACTACTGCGACGCTGGTACGTATATCCAAATGCAAAATCTTACTTCTTTATACTAATAAGCATCATATAGGATATCTCTGCTGCCGGACCGGATATTGTGTTTTACCAGGCGGTGAATGTTGCCGGGATTGTACGTACAGACCAAAGAGCTCCACAACTGCTATTTAATTGTCTAAAACTAACAATATTTTACTTAGACGGAACCTGCCGCCCTGGATATCGATGTGTTATCAATAGCGCTGGCGTAAGAGGCTGTCGACAAGGTACTAGTGGAGGCGGAGGTAGCTCAATCGCTGCCGAACCAACTTCACGAGGAGACAGTGTATCCAGTCAACCATCCCCAACGCCGGCGCCAAATCCCACGACACGTCCTTCAGTCGAATATAGATGGTACACCACGACGATTTATTGGTATTACTATTGGTACTATTACGTTTGGGTTTCAACTATCGACTATACTTCCACACGAAGCTCGAGAACAAGTACGTCTACCGCTGTCTCCGCTTACGTTACCGACTTTGCCGCGGCCTCCAGTTCGTTTGAGGCCCTGGCGAGCGACTTTTCGACATCAACTCCAACCCAAGACACTACGGAGTTTGAAGGCCCAACCCCGACACCCATGGATACCACATCATCCGCAGCATCGAGCATCTCGACCCCTAGTCCCACGTCATCAGCCAATTCACCACCAGTCAACGGAGGTAACGATAGAACGAATCCCGGTGGTAGTGGGGATAATGCTCCAAGCACTGGTTCGCAGTACAGGGCAAGAGACGTCTTAGTATTTGCGCCAGTCGTGTTATTATTGTCACTGGTGTACATGCTGTGATCAGAAGATGATTTTGTGATAGGGAAAGGATGGATGTGAATGAATTGTGTATACATAATACCAAATATGCATTGTAATATTAATGAACAAAAAGCGATTACCAAATTGCTTCCAAGAAGACCCCCCGTAGCACCGTAGACCCTCGAAATCTAACCTCAAAACTCCAGATTTGCCAATGCATTCGAGACCTGTGTTGTAAATGTTGCATTTGTCTGCGTTGTCCCGATGTGGCCGAGCAAACCTGCCTCTTTTGGATTCTGCCGCACTGCGCAACCAATCGGCCCCAACGAGATCCCAATCGCCGAGGGAGAGCGCTTCGCTGACGAGGGATCATTGGACCTTTTCTGGTACCTTTCTCCTGCAGGACTCCCAACGGCCAAATATGTCTATTCTCTGAACCACAACGTCTACGCCCTTCGCCCTCAACAAGTACTCGAGAACCGACTCATGGATTCCCCGGATGGATTCTCAGCCAAATCCCCAGCAATCGCTCCCTCCCATCGACACCTACGACCCTCTCCGCGATGACCTCCAGAACTTTCGCAACTCCACGGACGCCACGGGTGGTTCGCCCGTCGGAATGAACCCCAATAGCACATTACCCCTCAGCTCGCCTCCCACTCCGACGGGTGGCCATCGGCGAGGTTCCCTCCCTTTTCTCCGGAATCGCAACCGTACAGCGTCGGGCGCCAGTTTGACGTTCATCCAGCCGGCGCCCATAGACTTAGTCGACCATACTGTCGAACCATCTGAACGTAGCTCGGCCGCTTTTGCCCGTAGCGTCGTAGTAGGAGACTACACGATCATCAGTGGGTCGCCGTTAAGGGCCGGTGCATATGTCGTCTGGAATTGTACGGTAGAGACGTTAGAAGGCCAGAAGTTCACGGTTATTAAACGTTACTCGGAGTTTGATTCGCTCAGGGAGAGATTATTACTCGCATTTCCGAATTCTAAAGCTGCACTGCCGCAGTTACCGAGAAAGAGCGTGGTTTCAAGATTCAGGACGAAGTTCCTAGACTCAAGAAGGCAAGGGTTGAATTATTTTTTGTCGTAAGTTTCCATGTTCTCAGTCTCTATCGAAATGTACGACATTTTGCTAATGGCCCCCGCTATGGTAGTTGTATACTCATGAACCCGGAGTTTGCTGGTTCGCCTTTGGTGAAAGAATTCTTGTTTAATCGGGATTAATACCGGCTCTTTTGCTATTGATTCGCTGTACATCGTTTGGATGCTTTTCGTAAAACTCTTGCTTTCAAAACGCGGTTCTTTGTCGGTTTACAGCATTTTATGTTTCAGGCGATTGATATTTGGTGGCATGCCCTATGAATGATCTCTTATACACTAGTTAACCTTAATCTTTAATCGATCAGTCAACTACAGACAGCTTTATGCTTTGAAGTCAGGCCTTCCCTAGGATTATACCCACAGTCGAACGTCGGAAAGTTTGTCGTGCTAGCTCGTATTTGTTATTGATATAAAATTGAAGATGCTATCGAGAGTACCACTAAGGGAATAATAGCTGTAACGGCAGTAGTTCTTCGTCGCTTAACATACATATGTAACTTCATCAATCCAGAATTTGAAATTGAATCTTCGTCGATCGCGAGCCACGTATGTACCATCAGCTCTCTTCTCATACTAGAGACTAGTGCTCAGACCGTTAGAAAATATGATAGAGCCTGGTTTCGTATCTAGACGTCACAAACTTTAAAGGAGGGTCTATAAATCTATAGGGTCATTATTTTGGGTTACTATACCAGTGTATACCCGGCCTAACTAACGTAAACCATTGTATCCCGAATTCGATTTATATGGCAAGTATCGATATCGATACCCTTCAACGAGACCATACCCTCCTGATATTTCCAAAAACTTAAAAACGAATCCAAACTTTTCGAGGTTGGTAAACATATGTGATTGAGGGAACACCTCCTTCGTTGAAAGCCGAGTAGATCTATAGAGAGGATTTGGATCACAGTGTGTTAACTTGAAGAACCCATATATACGAACCACCCATCATCTCCACTAAGCTTTTACGCCATCTTTCAGTCATCTCGTAACGCTGTCAAACAATATCGTACATCGACTCGCAATCTTGACCACAATTCCGTAATATCAATCTATCCCCACCAATGTTTTATCTCGCCAATGCATCGGCTAACATCGTACTCTACTATATTAGCTATCTCCACACGCACAATCATAAATACTCCAAAGCAACCATGGGACCCACTACAACCAGCAAGGGACAATCCAGTACCAGGCCGTCGGGTAGAAAGGTCAAACCCGCGGCCACTTCCTACGGACCCGCTAGTACATGTACAGCGGGTGTCAACAGCAAACCGACCCAATTGCAAGGTCACCGAATCCAACAAACAAGCCCAACTCCAAAGAAACTCCAAGTCGCATACAAAAACAATGCCATGAAGGGGCCTCGTGGGCGTGGTCGAAAGGCGTCAAAGGCGTCTATCCACCATGTTTCTGAGCTCGCGATGATTCGAAAGGCAGATGCCCGAAAGAAGGCGATGAAGACGAAAAAGGTGATGAGAGATGACAGTTCTGGTGTCCAAAAACTGATTGCTACGCTCGGGGAGCTAGACCTAGAAATTGGGGAAGGGAAAAAAGATGGCAAGAAATGACATTGTGAAGGGCCCAACAATGTATTTTTCTTCTTCTCGTTCGGTTTCTTTTAAAGATGCCATGGGCTCTACTGTTAAGAGCTCAGACGAAATATTAATAATAATCGGTTTCCGTTGAATGTTGCCATCGAATACAATATTTACAACGTCATTATCCAAGGACCAGGCCATCCCACCGTAATGCACAGCCATTTGACTTCAAAGTATCCCGTCCCAGTATAAATCTTTTGACCAATTGACCGACGTCTTGAACATAATATATCTACAAATTCCGGGAGACAGCTGTTCGCATAAGCTTTACTAAATACATATCCCATCCATCTTAATTCACAGCTCGAGTTCGGAATTCGAATGATTATGTTTAAGTCAATGTTCTACTCGATCAATTAAGGCTCCATAGCAATATAACACAGAAACCTACTAGAGGGAAGTGATCGAAGCTAACAGTGAACGTCGAGTTCCTTAAGGCCTTTCACTTTCACTAGGACCGCACGGGTCGATAATGTCGACCAAGGAGAGTCCCCCAGGCCAGGCCGATGTCCACCCAAAGACATTATATTCGAAATGGTGTGTTGTGTGAGGTTGCACGAAATTGATCCACCAGCTGCTAATTCGGGCAGTCTCTGATGCAAATCCTAGAGATAGTTGCCTTCTTTGGCAAAATAGTCCAGCTACTATAAATCGTCGGAGTGTTTTGGGTCTGGGGAACTAGCTATTAGCACACTCTACGATCACCTTCCGTCATTATTCCTACTATCCATATTAACTAGTAATTGTACGACCTGAGTAGTCACAAGGGCCCTTATGATATTCTCTTACTCTTGAAAGAATTTGCCATAACCATGGCCATGACCATGTGCAACCCGAATTGTAGCCGAGGAATGTTACCACGCTGTACTGCTGTCATAATTCAAGTGCCATACGTTACAAAGGGCCAGAATTGATGGCATTCAAAAGTGAACGCCTTCGATTGACATTGATACTCTATACCTCTAATCGGCCTTTCCGTAATATCCTCCAGTCTTCTTAACACCAATTATCCCGGTAGAGTTGCTATTCAACCTTCAATAGGGCGCTGTAACTGTATATCTATCATGGGGTTCAATTTTCATGCAGAGAATGGGGACCCTCCGGAGTTGCGGAATTGGAGAGTACATCTCATGGCAATTATTATGAGTATGGGATCGCTAGCAAGTAAGTTGTTCTTCAACTCAAAGAGTCCAATCTTGTCCAACTGTTGGTATCAATCCCGAGCTTCTCACCAATCGAGATAGTGGGCTACGACACCGCAGTAATCGGCGGCACAATGGCCCTCGACTCCTTCAAACGGGACTTCGGTCTCAACGACGTCTCTCAGCACCAACGTGACACTCTCCAAGGGAACATAGTTTCCACTTTCCAAGCCGGTACATTCTTCGGCGCCCTCCTCACCTTCCCAATCGGCGAGAAAATCGGCAGAAAGAAGGCGATCATGCTTGCCATCGCAATTTTTTTGATCGGCGGTACCTTAATGACATCTTCGAATGGACATTTACCCTTGATATATGCTGGTCGTGCCGTTGCCGGGTTTGGAATTGGATCGGTATCACTACTTGTTCCGGTATATATCGCGGAAACTTCTCCACCTTCGATTCGAGGTCGCTTAGTTGGGATCTTTGAGATTCTGTCGCAAGGTGGTGGTATGTGCGGGTTCTGGATAAATTACATTGTTAATCGCACGATTTCCGTCGATACAAAGACGCAATGGCTTATTCCTCTAGCTTTGCAACTCCTTCCTGGTGTTTTGCTCTTCTGCGGTATATTCTGGTGTCCAGAAACCCCAAGGTGGTACGCCAAACATGAAAGGTGGGAAGAAGTCAGCGAGACTCTTTCTTGGATCCGAAAACTTCCAATCGACCACGAATATGTTAGAAATGAATTAGAAGAAATACGGGCGCAGATATCGTCCGTGAGTCCGCCGCCTGGGACGGAAAGTGCCAAAACATATTATGTATCACGACTTCTCCAGAAGGGCACACGTAACCGTATCGGGATAGGGCTACTCCTCATGGCTTTCCAAAATCTTACGGGCGTCAATATAATAACATACTATTCACCTCGTATCTTTGAAACTCTCGGAATTCAAGGAACGGATACTAAGCTCTTCGCTACCGGCTTCTACGGCGTCGCTAAAACCCTTGGGATGATAATTTTCTCGGTTTGGTTAGTTGAGAAAGTTGGAAGACGGAAAGGTCTAATCTGGGGCGCTTTCGTTGGATCCATTCCAATGTGGTATCTAGGGGGGTATGTTTTAAGAAACGATCCCACGGCAGCCGCTGCAAGAGGCGACGTCGCGCGAAGTGGATGGGGATATTTAGCTATAGTTTGCGTAAGCAGTAACATGTCCCCAATTTTCAGAGGCTACTAACTAACCACAACTATAGGTTTACCTCTACGGATTAATATACTGCGCAACCTGGCAAGGCATTACCTGGGTATATTGCTCCGAAATATTCCCCTTAGATGTCCGAATGCTCTGCGTCGCCATAACAACAGCAGATCAATGGCTTTGGTCGTTTATCATCTCGCGGACGACGCCGTATATGATCACATCCCTTGGCTACGGTACCTATATGTTCTTTGCGTCTTTGATGGTCTGTATGGGTATCTGGGCGTGTTGGTTTGTACCGGAAACGAAAGGGAAATCTCTGGAGGAGATGGAGGATATATTTGGAGCTGCTAAGACCCAGGATTCGGTCCAGGGAAATGAGGCTGTAGTGGGGGTTAACGAGAAAGAAGTTGATGGGATACCTAGGGCGGAGCATATAGAGAACATTCGTATCTTAAGATAGTGGTGGCGGTCCGCGAACGGATTAATCGAAAAGCTTGAGGTTTTAATACTCACATTTTAGAGGGGGGTTCTGGTATGAGAAACTCCCATAGGTAACTGCAGTTGACTGCGAGAGTCGGGTGGGTTCATATGATGCATTTCTCGAATATTACAACGCAGGCCGATGTTGTATTTTAGACGACAATCGAATCTTTGACGACAAGTTATGGACTTGTATTCGCGTGCCCAAGATATGCCTACCAAATAGACAGTTCGCTAGTGAAGACATCTCACACCTATAGATAGATAGCGCTACAGTATGGGCTCGAGTTGCAATTCAAATAGTTAATATTGATATCCTAATTGACAGAAATTTAGGGACGGATTAGCAGCCTATCACTCACCAAGCCTATTGCCCCTCACACTTATGATATTACAACTTAAGAGGGAAACAAATACAATCATAATACATATGAATATCTAGATATCTGGAAATATATTCAAGTATTTGATAGCTATCATCCTTCCCGGCCACCGAAAGTCAGCCGACGTCTTCATCGCCAGACATATAGTAACCTCCCTCAATCCTTCCTTACTCTCCCTATGTTTTCCAGCTCACCAACCAGTAACTATCCACCGTTACACTCAGAATATACGCCCAAAATGCCCGGCCTCAAACTCTGTGAGGACAGCCTCCTTCTACAATACGATGGAAATCACACCGGGTTGGCCTACTGCACATGTCGCCATTGCAGTCACGATGGGGCAATCATCCTCCAAGTGACCCGAGACGATCACCTCGAACAGCAGCGATGGATGAACGACTTTCGTGGTGAAGACGGAAATATATGCCCACCATTAACGTCCCAGGAAAAACAGACAGAATGCCTTAAAATCCGCAAAAAAGTTTACGAGGATTTAAAAGACAAATATTTGAGGCAACTGCAGGAAAAGGCTAGACTGCAGAATCTAGAGTCCCAGTCGACGGAGGAGCCGTCATCGAAGAGACTTCGTTTGAGTCCTAGCTATATGGATGAGGATACTACGGCAGAGGCTCAGCATGAAAGGGAAAAGATGGAGAGTCTGGCGGATATACAAGCCGAGACGGTAACCGACGGGTTTATGGCCGTCTACTATCCTAACTATCATTACAGCTCGAAAACAGCAATAGAACTCTACGGCATGAATGGAGAAATTATCGAAGAGGCCAGCAGTCTTCGAATTTGCTACAAACTTCTAGAGATCACGAGTCTATGGAACATGGTTGGTGGTTTGCGCAGGAAGTGCCCGCGAGGACATGAAGCGATCAGGTCCGAAGACCTCCCAGTCGAGAGCACGGCAGAACTAACCTACCTTACTCTCGATAATAATTATGCCAACTTTTTCCCGGGGTTTTTGTACGATCTGGGATTTATGCTATGGCTGACAAGACAAGCATTCCACGTTGATTGGGCACGGCTTAGGCCTTGCGAGATCAATAAGAGTAATGAGCATGCCCTTGAGGTTATCTCTAAGTTTTTTGAGGAATACACGGCCAAGAAGGTGGATTTTGCGATTTCCACATCGATCCCCAAGATGGAGGTGCAGAATGTGAGGACTATCTATACTAGTTTCCTAATCAGAGAGTGGGGTCGGAAGGTACACTGCAGGATTCGGGCAATTGCGAACACTCGGTTGGCTTTGACGGAGAGAAACGATGGCAATGCAATGGACACTACAGATTGATACGCTTGCCGCCTTCGTCTTCGCCAGCTGGAAATTTGGGGGGTTGTCATCATTGAAGAACTTCGGCTGGTTTACGTTTGCGAAACGGAGCAAGCATTCTCGGAGAATTGTTGTTATTATATTGGGGGTTTTATGCAAGGGATGCTAAGGAATAATTAATCAACGTGCTCTACTTGGAAAGTGGAAGCAGTACGATTCATGGGTCCACTTCGGTTTTCAGCCAGCGTATTGAATGTTGGAATGCTGGTTGCATTGTTCGATGTCTAGCGAGCGAGATGTACGAGAGCTTTCCCCACCTTGCTAGTGTAACGCCAACCACCAATGCCAATGTCGTCTTTAGGTCTCGGCTGTTGGCCGTTCCCGAATACCGGACCGAATATAGTCTCTTGAATCAGCCTCAACGACCTAATAATACGAGACCTGGGTATATCCTAACCTGGATCCATAGAGGTATGTAAATACGGTATTCAGTGGCCTTTTGCCTACAAGTTTAGGTAGTCATTCAATTGGTAATAAAGAAATCCCTAATATTAGGTAGTTTGGCTATGCTAGGGAGAGCAATAAGATGCATTATGCAATGTCGCTAATAAACACTAAGCATCACCTATCATCTGTCAACCTCCGCCACACCGCTCCCCACCTCCTTCCAAATAATATCCCAGAAAAAAAGCCTTTCTTTTGGTCAAAGAAATAAGAGCAAAAACAAGCCCATTCTTCCATAACAGTAACCGAGAGAAAAACGCGTAATTATAAACCGATACCGAGCAAAGGGAAAAAAGTATATATATCCATCATGGAAAGGAAAGGGACATTGCGAGCAATTTAACAAACTTCATCTCTGTGAATGGGGTCTTATAGCTGAGAGACAAAGGCGCCGCAAAGGATGGATAGGATCATGATGCTGAACGTGTAGCCGCTTCCAAGTTTGATGGCCGCGTTGGGCTTGTCGTCACCACCGCTGATGCCAGTCTCAGCCGGGTCGTCATCAGAAGCACCGGTGGTCTTGGAAGCGCCATTCTTGCCAGTTGTTGCCGCATCGAAAGCGACATCATCACCATTGCCGTTGCCGCTGCTGGTACCGGTTGCACTTGGGGCGGAAGTAGTCTTGCCGGATCCGCCGGCGGTGGTGGTTACACGGGTGGGGTTGCTGGCACCGCAAACACGTCCAGTTCGGCAAACTTCAGCACAGGTAGGGTCGCTATAGTAGATCTTGTTAGTGGAAAGGTCTCTTGTGAAGTCTGGACAATGGTATATATGACTTACAATTGTCCGCAGTTCTGGATACAGTTCTGGACCTGGTAGGTGCAAAGGAAGTATGGGACTAGATGTCACGATTAGATATGATTCTTTTCCCACAATCACATTAGAAATAGGATTGAACATACTGGTTTGGGAGTATTCTGTGGCGTTAGGGACAGTGTTATCGGCGCAGATGCACTGGTATTGAAGGGTATCGACATCACAGTCATTGACGAAACCGCTACCAGACTTCTGATCGAGGCAGAGAAGACCGCAAGATGATATCTAATGTTCCCTCCTTGTTAGGATTGCCAATAAACATTTTTTATATTTCGACATCGATAGGGAGCCGATATATATCGTACCTGGTTCAAACACCATGTCTGCTTGGTTCCGAGATCGATATCTTCGGGGTTGACGGGGAAGTAAGTCTGAGCAGAGACGGCACCGAGGAAGGAGGTCAAGGCGACCGCGACGGAGACGGAGAAGTACATGTTGATTGATGATGGTTGATTCTGGATGATGATGATATAGAATGTTAGAGTACTGTTCTACTGGTACGGTCTTCTACAATGGTCGTATGATGAATGTATGTTGTATGATGTATGAAGTGTGATGTCTGCAGTGTCGTGTGGTATTGAATTGAAATTGAATTGACTTTTGTTTACTCACGTTATTACCCTGAACGGTTGGTTGGTTGCGGAGTGATTTCTGAATGGGCTCGACAGCAACAAAAATAGCCGGAACCTCGTCGAATCAATTAAGATATTACGGATTAATAGTAACGAGTGTGGTGAATTAATTCTGCAAGAACAACTGGGAAAAACGAAGGACTCGAATTGACGACCGCAAAGACTTAAAGATCTCGTGAAGAAGTGAGGGAGGAAGGGAAGAGGAAAGGAGGCCCGGCAAGAGCAATGCCAGTGAGGGTGTTTTTATTTGACCAAGCCGAGATTGCCGTTTTCCACCCTCTCTGCACGCCCCTTTCCGAGCCCAGCCAATGGCAATGTCACCAAGCATTCTCTGCAATTTTAGTCGCAAGGGAAGGTTCTTTGCCTTAGTTGTTCCGTTATGTGTATGTACCCCAGTCTCTTCTCACCCTGAGACTTGCGAGCACTTGGCTTTTTCGGCGGATTCACTGCTAATCTCAAAAGGGCCGTCACTAGTGTTTAATTTGCGTTCAATGCGCACAGCCCTGTATCGAAAATATGGATTCTCAAATGCACCGTGATCTTGATTCGATCTTTGGAAACCTTCATGGTTTTGGAGATATTCTCCATGAACATGTACATGTACATTGTACATACATACCGTCGACGACGGTCACATCTCACATTCACAAGCTGTGGTGTGCACCAACCGTCTATTTTTATCGCCCCGATGTTACTTCTCGTCCTCCACGCTAGTTCAAACCGTCTAGTATTTAACCACCATCTCCTCTCGTTCACGAGACGACTTCCTGATCATCTAAGCTTCTTCTCGGGTTGACAGATGCAGGCAAAATGTGCCAGTCAAACGCAATGGCACCGTAGCAAGGGTCCGGATCCTGGGCAAAATGTTCAACACCGCGGCCCCCAGAAATCTCCAACCCGACCCGTCTTTTTTTTTTTTAAACACCATGGTTGATAGCCGTGACCACACAACCAGCCTGAATTGGCAGTTGTTCTTCCTTGCCATCGTCGTCGGTTTGACTTGATCCGGATAGCAATGCTCCCGTATAGGGTTTCCTTTAAACTGTGGCAATGGACGATAATACCGTCTCAGCCCTCACAGGCATTTGACAATGCGCATATGGCAATTTTCAAAACATTGCATTTTCAGGCGTCCTAACAACAGGAAATGTTGGACCAAAAAAAAAAAAAAAAAAGACGGCTGAATAGATACATTTTCTGATCCAAATTCAATCCCTCGAAGAAAACACCAAAAGTCCGCTCGCAGACAAACTATTCACACGACATCATACCCAAACAAAATTAATAAAAATAACTTCATGCAATCAAAGAAGCCTACGTAAGCACATAATATAGAAAAGAATCCTCAGATCATCTTAAAGCAGATCAGAAACCGGAGAAACGGCACGCCCCCGTGGCGCACAGAATCGATGATAACTTGCAGGAGATATCCGCCCAGACCGCACTTTCAGCCCGTTCGGCCGCTGATGGAAATCTCCGCCAACACTCGGGGCCGAGCCAAGTCAGCTCGTTTAAGCGTCTTCGATAACTTCAATTGTTGGGATATCGGTATTGGCAACAGCACGACGGTCGACGCCTACGGTTTTGGTTACGCAGCGGGCTGTTGGGGTTTTAATTAGCACAAACCTAGAAATATATATTCGGCAACATGACTTACTAGAAGTTCGCGAGGACGTCGACGTCGACGTAGTTCCGTTGATAACGAGACGAATCCTGGTTTTGATGACAACTCGGACGCACGCTTTCGTAACCGACTTGGGTTCTGGCTCAGGTACTGGGGCCGCAAATCCCGTATCAGACGAGAAAAGTATCGAGAGAAACAGGAACAATGACACAAAAGTGTAGACGTTGAGGCTCCGATTAAACATCGTAAAGTATACGTCTATCGAATAACGAAAATGTATATGAAATTAGGCAATGGAAAGAGCAGAATAGAATCGTTGGAGTCTACCCGAAATGCTGTGATTTTACAACATCGAAAACGAGTGGATTGGAAGCCCATTTAAAGACTTCCTGATGTTTGTAATAGGCGTGTTATCTTGCCTGCGAGCTTCTTGACCTTCATGATTCAATATCGATCCTTCAATCATGTCACCAATTAATTTAGAGCATGAAACAGCCTCGTGGATTTCGTAACCATCGTATTCCAACACTTCTAGGCAACCGGAGGAGCATCGGGCCTTCGCGATATCGATATCGTCTACGTATCGAAGATGGGAGTTTCGAAAAGTCACAATAGTGGAAAATGTTTATGGCGATCGTTTCCAAGCTAGTGCTTCGACGACGTCCTGCCTTTTCGGGTATATCCTGTCACCGTTTTTGTCCAGGCAAGGACGCTTAGGATGCGTACCTCTCCCCAAATTCGACATATTGATGGAAACACCCAAACATCCCGCAAGGTTTAGTTTCCCGCGCCTTTCCTATTCTCGAGACCTGGCAGCGGTTTCTGAAGCGTGGCGAGGTGCCTTCAATGCCTGGAGATCGATTCTATGTATACGTTTAACAGAGTACACGGCCCAAAGACTGTTATTCTCAATGGCGTCGAAAATACACATCCATTATCCCTAATTAATCGAATCTGAAGAACGCCTCAAACTCCAAAACAGTGCTGGCTAATCGTACAATCCGATCACGGCAATCTCGAGCACCTCGTCCGAAAACCTCAACTAGAAAGACAACATCATGCAGGAACGCCATTTGAAATGCCGCCGTAAACAAACCGCACATATAAGTACACACCAACATCATCACTAAGAGTAGAAATTATTGGTCTGGAAACCGTTCACCAATTTCTACCTTATCTCCTCCCAGTTGGCCTAACTTTTTCTAGAGACTTAACCAACGATGCCTTAAGCTCCTTATTAGCCGCCCATTGCCCGCTGAATATCTTCATTCTTTGGACTGCAAGGACGGCGAGAGCCACAGTCTTTAACTTTGGTTTCTTCTGTCGGGATCTCCTGTCAACAAAAATACCCATCTCCTCGACCATCTGTCGCTGCAACTCGTTGCTAAAAGGAAACTGTTAGCAAAGCCAATATTACTTGATGGATTGTATTTTTACAACTTACCAAGCACTGTACATCTCCATCTGTTTCAGGAAATAATGTTTCTGGTAGGCCAGATCTCTCTTGAACTTCTCCTCGCGTTCAATCTTGATCCTTAGCCATTTGATCTGCGTGGCCAGTCCCCTCATCTCTGCTTTGTGATTCTTCTGTTGCTCAGAGGAGATAAGCTGCATTTCCTTTTGCGTGAGAACATCGTTTTGTACCACTTTCTGTTCAAACAAGTTCCTCTCGTCGTCCCAGACTTTCTGCATATGCGTGAGTTTCTCCTGGGTACGTTCAAGGCGGGACTGCGATTTCAACAGAGCTTCCTCAGCTTTTGTGGTTTTGTCCTTAAGCTTCAACCGATCGGATTTCAAGGCCTTGATTCTGGCGACGAGCTCGGTCTCGCGGGCAAGCATGAGATTCAGGTCGCCGTCTTTGGTCTCCACATCGCCCTGGAGCTGTTCGATTTGCAGTTTCGCATTCACGAGGTGTTGATGGAGTTCCCGGCGTTCGATAAGCGCGTCGGTATCATCAACAGCAAGGCGTGTTCGGTTCGCTCTCGCTTCCCTAAGATCCGTTTCTAGCTTCGCGATACGTTGTCGCTGCTCTCGGACCTTCTCCTTGGAATCAGTCTCGCGTTTCTTCGTATCATCGAGATCTTTCTTGATCTCCGATAGTTCCATGGGATCGATGAGGTCGACCTGTGCATCTTGAAGTTCGCCGATGCGGGTCTCGAGTCTAGCAACCTCACGTTTAGCGAGGCTCAGTTCCCGGTCTCGAGCGTCACCAAGTGCCCTGACTTGGGCCTTGAGCTCAGAAACCTCGTCTTCCAATTTCTGCTCATCTGCAACTGCTTGCGTCATCGCCTCCTCTAAATGCAACTCCAACTCTTCAGCTTTCGCGAGTAGCTCATCGCGTTCGCTGGTGACAGACTGAAGACCTCGTTCCAGCTTGCTTTTGGCTAGGCGTAGATCAACCTTCTCTTGGTCCATTCTGGTGCGGGTACCGATCTGAGACGTCAAGTCTTTGATCTGCGCTCTCAGCTCCTCTCGCTCAATCTCCAGCTCTTGGCAATCGGCTTTAAATGAAGCAAGCTCTGTACCACTGTTTAGAAGTTGTTCGTGGAGACTTTGCCTATCCTTAAGCGCTGTCTCTAGCCTCTTTTCCATATTCTTCAAGTCGATCTTAAGCTGTTCTTGAGATCGAGATCCGTTTTTCAATGAGTCAAGAGAACTCTGGTAGTTCAGCTGCTCGTTTCTTAGTTGTGACTGAGCAATCGTGAGGGTATCCTTGTAGGTCTTCATTTCCGATTTTAGAGTCCCACACTGAGACTCGGCATCTGTAAGTTGTTCCCGGATATCTCTCATTTCAATCGAGTGGTTTTGAGTTGCGGATCTAACTTCTTCCTCGAGGGTTCGAATCCTGTCATCCAACGCCCTTTCGTTCTTGCGGACCTGGCGAAGTTCGTCCTTGGCTACTTGAAGTTCACCAGCATTTTTCTCAAGCATTTGCTTTCGCCGGTCAAGATCAAGGTTAAGGTCTGTAATTTGCAGATTCAAAGATGCTATCTCTTCTCCATGCCCGGCCTTGAGTGTCTTGATCTCGTTAGCTAGCTTCACCTCATGGCCGTGAAGTGTCCCTTCGGATTCCCGCAAGCCGGTGATTGTCTTCTCGTAACCTCTGACCTTTTGTTCTGCAGTCGTAAGCCTGAGTTCCAACTGTCGCTTCTCGGCACTCCAATCATCAGACTTGGAGCGTAGGTCTTTGTTCCGGGTTTCCAAGGTAGACCGGAGCTTGTCGATCTCACTTTCCAAGGCGTTTCGATCACCAGAGAGCTGAGCCTTCAAGGATTGTTCAATGCCCTGCGATTTTTGTTTCTCGTTGGCAAGATTGGATTTGAGTTCTCCCAGCTCTTTGGTCAGTCTATTAAGATCTTTCTGCAACTCTTGACTCTCTGTCGTCAACGCATTATGTCGGAGCTGGAGAAGGTTCTTCTGGCTTTCTGTATCTTCAAGCTGTCTCTTAGCTCGTTCCTTCTCTTCTTGTAGCCTGGTAATGTCAACTTGTAGTGCCTTGACGTCACCCCCAAAGTCGTTGGACAATTCTGCGATCCGCTTCTTGAGGACGTCGACCTCAGAAGACTTCTCGCGGTGTAAGGTAGTCATGGAAGCCAGATCCTCTTGCAGCTTCACAAGATCGTTCTGCAACCTTTGACGACTATGCTCGCGATCCTGAGCCGTACTCTTCATGTAAATTGAACGCTCCTGATGATCGTCCCTAATCCTTTGGACTTCTTCCTGGTGCTTCTCCATAAGAACCGCCATTTCCTCCTCCATGCGATTCCGCTGATCGATTGCTTCGTCGATTTTGTCCTTGATGTCATCAAGTTCGTTTTGAAGTCGTCGGTTGTCGTGTTCCAATTCCATAACCTTGTCAGCGAGCTCATTATCACAACCTTCGCGGTCGGTTTCCATCGTTGCCAACTTCAGGGCTAAAGAATCCTTCTCATCCTGAAGCGTCTTCATAGCAGATTTCTTCTGTTGGTATTGTTGCCGGGCGCTGGCGATCTGGGCATCATGTTCTTCTTGCATAACCTTTATCTCGTCATCTTTTCCAGAGAGCTCCTCCTGCAGCTCTTGGATTCGAGCGTGGGCCTCTTCTTGTTCATTCCCTTCTTCATCATATTTCGCTTGGAGCTCTTCTTCTAGTTCCCGAATACGGTCTCTAAGGTGGTCGTTCTCCTTATCCTGGGAATCCTGGCGATTGTCTAGTTGCTCTTCTTTAGCCCGAATATCAGCCTCCAAATCCTCTTTCTCTCCCTCCAAGTCAGTCACTTTTCGGTTCAAGGCCTCGATGGTCTCCGCGTCCTCTCGCTCAGTCCCATCTCTATCTTGAAGTTCGAGTCTGAGCCTTTCATTCTCATCCTTGAGCATGTCTAGCTGGCTGTTCTTGTCTTCTAGCTCTGCCATCAAATCTCTGATCTTTGCTTGGTCGAATTCTGCTTGTTTGCCACTAGCAATCTTCTGTTGGGCGCTGGCTTGGGCACTTTGTGCATCTCCCTGAAGTCCCATTACGAGCTTTTCAGAGTCGAGGAGTGCCTTCTTTAGTCGCTTCAACTCGGCACGGAGAGTAGTGTGTTCGACTTTCATTTCGATATTCTAGCCAATAGTTAGTCTTTTGTTCCATCCTACTATGATTGTGCGAAAATGTACCTCTCGAATAGCGACGTCATTGAACTCTGGTCCAAGCTTATTCAGCTTGTCATCAAGAAAAAAGATCTTAAGCTTCAAGCTAAAGTTCTCCTTCTTGATCTCGTCTATAATCTAAATTTAGACGTTAGTAACCCTCATATAGCCGTTGACGGAACACATCCACTGCTTACCTTCTCCTGCTCTCTCAATGTCAACTGTCCGTCGTCCAGAACCCCACCTTTACCACCCATCCTCGGTATCGGGGTGGAGACGTCTCCAGAGTCGTCCTGGTTAGGGGCAATCGGTGTATTCTCATCGTTATACGACGAAGCATCAATTCCCGAACTATCACCCCTCGGCAGCGGTGTGCCTCCCGCGTACAACTCCATATGCTTAAGACTAATTGGCGTCCTGGCAACCGCAGCATTGATCCTCGCATCGATCTGTGTACCCATATTGTTCTTATGAACGGATTTTAGAAGTGGCGTGAATTCTCCGGTAGATTTTCGGTTTGTTTTATCGCCGAGGGGAGGTCGTGAAGGGGTTGTGAGGTTCAAGGAGGATTTAGGTGCACCAATGGATAATGCACCGCGTTTCGGCTGGTTCTTGTTGCCCACCAGGCCGGGACGGAGAAGGTTATCATCTTTAGGTTGGACGAAGGTTTTTTCGGGTGAGAATTTGGGACTGCTGAAGCCAACAGCACCTGTGACGTCCATATGGGACGGGGAGTTGAAAAATGCAGCCATGGTGAAGGTATCAAGCTGTGGGACTCGCGTGTCAAGAGGGGTGTGTGTCGAAGGACTAAATCAACATAGAATCAAAGAATATGTGAAAAAAGATGAAGGTAGAACGCTCTTATTTCCGTAGAGGCTGAGAAGAGTCGACGGCCACCGAGCCGCATTCACGATATGCGGCCAGTAGAGCAATCGTGATTGTCGTGATGTTGAGGTTGGATATACAAGGAATGCCGGCTCGTCCACAAGTTTCTTGGATGTCGAGGTTGTGTTGTGCCAGCAAAACATAAACAAAAACAATTGGTGTTGACGTTGTCACGTGATAAGATTTTGGCTTCCAAGATCGGAAAGCTAGCCTGAAGCGGATATCCAACATGAACAACAAGACTAACTCGCCAACAAGAATAATTGCATGCAACAGCTCAGTTTCAAGATCAATCACGAACACGGAATCAGGACATTGCCAATCGTGTTACTCAGAGGCACAGGAACACATGTAATTTCGAACATTTATCTATGTATTGACTCCAGGTAGGTCTATGAACACCGTTGTGTGTTTCTGTCTTGCGAACAGGACAAATCCACCATCTGGCCTTTCAAAAAAATATGTACAGCGAAGAAAGGACAGCGAGCTCCATGAACGAATAACAATTTCTATCCCGAGACGAAAACACAAACTACCCCATATTCAATACGGGATATATAAATGGAAAATTGAAATGAGAGTGATAGCCCACGTTGTTTCAACAGTGCTTGCTCATCAAGAGCGCGATCCGGGGATGCCAGATAGTTACAGAGGAAATCTTGGGGGTATGCATGGAAAGATGCCAGGAGAAAGCACAATTTATTGATAGAACCGTTAATGCTCCGATGTTCCTAGAAAACAAATGTTTGAACCCCGTGTCCCGATAAACCCCTGTAGAACATGATGAGGGTTGATTGAAAAAAATGCAGTGTCGTGAAATCGTGAGTCATAAAGAATGTTTGAAAAGAAAATATCGAGCAATGAACCTGATTTCTCGATAAAGTATGGAAAGAAAAGAAAAGGCAGAACAACACCGATGCTTATCTAAAAGACAACTGAAAACAAGCTAGTGAAAACAAACTAAAAACAGTGCGCTTTTGGGTATTTATGTACTGGAAGTAAGGAAAAGAGTTGATACAGACGAGTCAGGTACTGAGGGGTACGGATACCGAGGACCTCGCTTAGTCGCTTGGGGAGGCTCCGAGGATACCCCAGTGCTTCTCGACCTCAGCGGAGGAGTTCTCAGTCTTCCAGCCCTCATCATAGGCGGAGAGCAAGACGTAGTCGTCAAGGTTGGACGCAGCAAGCTTGAGGAACTCAGCTTGTTCAGCCTTTCCGGGAACAGCGTTGTTAAGTTTGTTTCCAGAGTTAGGCCACCCAGTCTCAGCGATAATGACTTTGTGGTCGGCTCCGCAAGCCTCTTGGATTTCAGCAAGCTTCTCTTTCATGAAGGTGCCGGATGAAGCAACATCACAGTTCTGGTCAAAGAATGGGTGGAGGTTGAGCATGACAAGTTTGTCCTCGCCGCAAAGAGCTGGAAATTTCTTGTACCAAAACCAGACGTCAGTGTTGCCAACATCACCAGTGTAACCAGCCTCCTTGAGAGCGGATCGGGCGAGACCAGCGTATTTGAGGGACTTTGAAACCCAAGCTTCGGCAGCCCCAGCATTGTTGTTGACAACTTCATTTCCAACGGAAACAAAAGCGACGCCGGACCAATCGTTGGCATCTTTTCCGTATTCCTTGTTGGCGGCCTGAACACCAGCGATAAGGGCATCGAGCTCCTTTTGGAAACCGTCATCGCTCTCAAGATTGTAAATTCCTAGCATAACTTTGACGCCACCGTCGTATGCAGCCCCCATAACATTGGCGACCTGGTCGCAGTCAGTTCCGTAGATACGGATCCAGTTGTATTCGTTTCCGCTGTCGAGAACCTTCTTGATTTCGCTTCGAGTGGTTTCCTTGTTCTTGCACTGTCCGTTATTGTGGTAGACGGAGTATACGATTCCCTTTCCGAGTTTACCATCCTTGGCTGGCTTCGCGGCAGGCTTGCTGTGCTTGCCGCTCTTGCCGCTCTTTCCTCCGCTAGACTTGGAAGGTGCAGGTGCAGCCGTTTCCTCTGGAGCATCATCAAGAGTCTTGGTGATCAGCTTCTTCTTTCCCTCCCTAACTGGAGACGGAGCCGGTGTGGCATCAGGGTAGATAGTAGAATAACCCTTAGAGACAGTATTCCCGTTCTGATCGAGGACAACAAAGACCTTGACGGTTGGCCCATGGACCTTGACGACCTTCACAGCCGCTCTTGCTTCGAGTCCTTGGGTATCGTTAGTGCAAGATCTAGATGTACTTAGAATTGGGCAGGTGGATACTTACGGTGGGGTGCAGCAATAACGCCGGAGAAGATGCTTGCTGCTGCAGCAGCCCAGATGGCGAGACGTACAGCGACCATGATGATTGATGAGATGATATATATAGAAGCAGGGTTATTGAGTCTGAAGATCACAATAGGAGGCCAATTGTTAGCAGCGAAGGACCATTGAGGCTGGTTAAGAGCTCAAAAGGACGAAAGAGTGTATAACGAGTCAAGGGAGCATGGCAGAGAAGGATATAGGCGATGGGATTGCAGAGAAGAAGGAAGTTGTAAGGAAATAGGGACAATTGGCGGGCGGAGTGCATGATAGGCTTTATCGCCTGGTGGATGGGCAGACGATAAGTGATAGACGTCTATAAAAGGGACGACCACACCAACACAACATGGCAATGCAACATCCACCACTCATGACAACTTCAGTTGTATGCGAATGAATACAACCAGGTCTCCGAAAACATGCTTGTAGAAATGCAAATGCGGCACGACATGTAACAACTTACAGCTTCAATGAGGTGTTCGAGGTCGGTACGTTAGGAATGCCTAGCGAGTAGTTTCCTTGGAGGCAGGCCTGCAATATAAGGAGTGGATCTTTGCTCTGCAAATCGATCTAAAGGTAATGACAGAGCGGGGTAATTTCGAGATCTAGCCGAAGAACCCTTGAACTCGGATGGTATGTCTTATTGTTCTTGATATGTTCCTTCTCAAGAGTACTAGACCCGAGATACGTCGTTAAGGACTGTGTATAAAAAAACAAAAAGCTAATTATCCACTAGGGACAATTGTCGATATCCAGCAACAGATAAAAGGAATGTGGGCAGCCAGGTGCACCAAAAAGGAAAGATGATGCCAAAGGAGAGGCTATGGAAGCGGTGGTCATAAGAAGGGAAAGAGGTAGAGGGGGTGGAAGGTATCTTATATATAGGTTTCAAATGTAAGTGGTTATGCCTGGCTGCATTTCAAACTTGGGAATCGGAACAATTCTATTAACTGACACATTCCTTTTTGCTTGCGCTAATACCATGAATGTACATGCGGTCTAGTTGTCCCCACTTCATCGCCTTTCGTATGTATGTACCACCCAGCCTTTGGGAAGCTGTGCCCCTCATTCCGCAAGACAAACATGGGCACAGAAAAAAGAAATATAACAAATGCCCAGATCGAACTTTCACGGGATTAATTAACCTCACCCGCCAAATCGCCGGCCTTGGCCGCTTCGAAGAGCTCAAGGGTGAAAATAGACGGTCGGTTTTGAGAGCGAACGCTCCGTAGCCAACAGGTATTTTCAAGCTATGTTAAGAACATCTATGCGCGCGGTCTGCTGTTGGAAACAAAGACAAATAGTAGCATTTTTGGTGTGGTGGGCGCCCAATGTGAACGTCAGGGGTAGCTTAGCAGTTCTTAGCAGCTCTCCCCTGGCTTGTCATCCACACCTCACGGCCTCATGAAACCGCCGCTGCTCCTATCAACAGGGACCTGGATCAGTCAACAAACGAACACCTGTGGATGCAGCTTACGACGAGATGCCGAATATGTTATCTGGCCCGAACCACATACAAACCATTGATAGGGGGATGGATCATCATGAAACTCACGGCCTCCAGTTGTCGTCATCCATTGTCAAAGCCGTCGTTGATAATAGCATCCAGGCCTCCAAGTAAGGTGATCTGTGGAGAAACCTGCCCTCCTAGTGTGGTGCCACATCAAAAAGTCGATATTCGGAGCGGACTTGTGAGCTGGCGAAGGGCATCTGCATCTAGAGATCTAAAATCCCTAGATCCCGGTTCACATGCAGGTACGAGAAAATCGCTCTGCCGCATTACCTAAGACCCGCATTTGAAGGAAGTTTTACGCACTGCACCCGAACATCCAACCGAGCCTGACAGCTTTGAGCGATAAAAACGACACAATTCGTATCGTATACCTCAAAGCACCCAAATCTACTGCCCCCACATATGAGCATTCAGGCAGCTCCTCCCCTCAAGAGGTGCTATGTGGCGATATGCTTGGCTTTAGATTCACAAGCCAACGAGGAGAACGATGGTGTGTTGGCGATTTTAGACCCGCCTTGCCCGGATTCGCAAGTCTACCCCTGCCACGGCTGGACCTCCTTGTTTCCATTTGTCCTTTTGGTTCCTGCATTGGCCAGCCCTGTTTTGCCTATCAAACCCGGCCAGTGGTCACAGATGGCGCCGTCCCGGCTCTGCTTGCTGCCGTCGCTCTTTTCCTTCTTGGACCATCATTTATACAACGTGTACGACCAGGCGCCCCCAGCTGCCTCACTCTGATCGACGCTGGATAGCAATTAGCGAACAAGAAGAATTCATGATTATCGATAGCTAAGTACGAACTATCGATAATTTATCTGCCGGGTAGGCAGAGTTAAGTTTTTTTGCTGCTGAAAGTCACAAGCCTGGCAATACCTGCCGATGTCGATATTCGTCGGCAAAAACAACCAGCTTTCTCGTGATGCCGGCTCCAATGAAGCATATACAAGCAATGTGGCATCAACTGCCGATATTCTTTTTTTCTTCGAAGCTTTTTGGCTAAACGGCCACACTAGCGTTCCCTTTATCCATGAGCTTATACAGTCTCGTCACGAGCTTATATATTCCAACCTCGCAGCCTTTTTTAAAAATTCCAACAGGCTAGCTCCAAATTCTCTGCGTTTATGTTCACAATGCATCGCCGTCGACATATTTACTCATAGCTTTCGGTAAATAGGCGGTATATTCCAGCCGCCCGCCATCGCGTTGACAAGTCCGATGCTTGTACTTCCAGGTTCCATACCAATGGGTGGCTAGACCTGCCAAGCCCATGTTAGGTGGATTTTTTACCCAATTCGTCGACATCCAGGCTTCCAACAGGGATCACGATGTTTAAGGTTTCCAGTTACATGTTCATGGTACTACCCGTCTAACAAGGAAAATTTTTGATATCACGCCAACCGGGACGAAAGGTAATATCGCCGCGGGACGTTCCATCTTGGTCCTGGCGAGGCAGACATTTGCTCCGATCAACTGCTTCATCAGGCAGTTCAACAAGAGCCGCAAAAACTAGGATAGTATTTGAAAGCTCCATCGATACGTTTCAAAACTTTTGAGTATTCCTTTGGCTTCCGTCTTCCGCCGGCCTATTCTCGGGGTAGAAACCTATTCCTGCACATGATAGCATGCATATGCGGTGTGAAGGCAGAGGTTTGCGAAAATACACATTTTTTCTTCTAAGAATACAAATATTACGCTCGTCTTATGCCAATGTTGTGACAGCTCATGCACTGTTTGACTGCGTCGCCAGCCACCCGATTGCCACATCTCTGCATCACGAGAATTGATAACTCTATTAGACCAGGCGATTTGAGGCAGTCAGCATCGAATTGCGAAATTCGTTGATGGCAGTACAAAATCGTATCCGAATTCCCCACTTCTTGCGGAATTCGTAATATCACTATCGATAATTATCTTATTTTTTTTTCTGGTTAGCAAAAAAAGATTCCTCGTATGTAGACGGTTGGCAAAGCTGCGCAGCTCAGCTGCTGTAATTGATGCCAAAGACAAACTGACTGTCGCAACGCCCGTCCACGTTTCGGATAGACTCTACTTCTCGCAATTGCGATAACGAAAAGCGGGGTGGCGGGATAACCTTATTGTTATAGTACTAGTGTCGTCTGAGTAAATAATTCCACAAGCTATATATGCAAAACTAAAAATTCACTCGAACACTCGCGAGCGCGAGCTCGGGAAAACAGGATATCAGATTCCAACGTTACACTACTCAGAAGTGCATAAAGCCTTGAGCATCATTGACATTGGTCAATTCGTGGAGGCTGGCTTAAGCTTACGAGACCAAATCAGTACAGTATCATATGCTACCGAGGAGATCGTCGTTTTCGAACTTATAAGCACCAGTCGAATAGTTAAATAAACCAAGATCAAGATGCAGCTGGTCTCGTAAACCGACCCCAACGAAGAATCCAATACAGTACAGTGGGGATGTTAAAATGTTCTGAAGGCCATCGATTTCATGGATGATGGGATGCATATCGATAGCAGCAGGACTGATCACAATCGACAGTATTAAATATTTACCTCGAGTGTTCGGTTTCTACGCTAACGGTACAACATATGCATCATTGCATGAATGTTGTTGGAACACAGGACTCTCACAAATGGACTATCATCTGGAGTCGATTGAACAGAGATACGATTAAGCAAGCCTAAGTGATATTGATAACTACGAAGGGTGCTGGTTTTTCTAAGAGCAGCATCTATCGGGCCTATGATCCTTAACATTCGTGATGACCATTCCACCGATAACGCACCGCCCAACTTCTGTTAGGGTGAATGCAAGCAGGGCAGCATATATATAGAAAAGCAGAGCATGATATATAAGAAAGCAATGGGAAACTATAAAACAGTCCAGACCCTCTGGAGAAAACAGAGAATTCGGCTTTAACGTTAGACCCGGAAGATCGACTAACTTCGTAGACCACGTATACGTACCCACACTAGCCCTTCTGCTCGCGACTTTGTATTAGAAAAGATACCAGCACTCGACTTTCTGGAGAATACATTCTAAGAAGCCGCTTTAGCCGCCGCCCTTGCTTTCTTTCGATTCCACCCAGCGGCTCCGAAGAAGATTGGTTCGTCGTTGTCTGTATCGATTTCAGTGTCGCTCCCTACAGTTGGACACACACTAGAACGGTCTTCGTCCCATTGAGAATCTTCCGTACTTGGTAATGTATCCGAGTTAGTTTGTTCCCCATCAGTATCTCTAACCTTTCCTTCGTTTGGAATGGGGCAGGTCAAGGAATCAGGTTCTTCCTGGAGAATGGTTGCCGCCTCTTGTGCTTTAAATGGACCACCCTGTTCCTCGACCGTCTCTGTAGCACCTAGATTCCGGTTTCCTATGGATTCCCTGTCCTGTTGTTCGCTTTCTGGTTCATCAGGAAGCGCTTGGGGGCAATCTACGCCGGGCCCTTTGGATTTGTCCTGGCCATTATCCAATTTAGACCCGAACTCGGGTCGATTAGTAAATGGCGTGTGAGAACAGTAAAAGCATGAGTCCGAGCAGGGCACTGAAATGTCAGATCTGCGAGCAAAGAAGTTTTCTTCCAACTCCCTCGTCCCTTCAGTGGAGTCTACATGAAGTGAACCAGGTGCCATAGGTGCACACGGCGCCACAACAGGGAGCTATCAGCTATTAGCAAAGGTTAGGTTGAGTAATTTCAACAAAAAAGTACCTTGAAAATCAATTCTCTAAGCGCCCTAGAGTCGTGGCCTTGGCTATGCAATACGAAAAACTCCTCGGGAAACTCTGGCCACGGGTTTCTCTGCGACTGGTTTCCCTCTTTGTCCATTGCATTGAGCACGATCATACATTTCTATCACGGGTATGAAGTTAGACAATCAATTCTCATACTTGGAACGAAATTCAGAGTCTTACGGTCCATCCGACTTGGAGTGATTCCCATCCAATTTCAGAACCTTCTGCTTTTTGTTGGATTGGATGAAGTAGGTGGAGCACCAGACGCCCATGATGGCCTTCTCTGTGCGCGGAGGGCGTATCGTCCCGAATAATCTGCTGTTGCTCAAAAATGACCTCCATATTGAGAAATTTGCGAGGACTAGCAGGGTCGATTCTTCAGAGTGAATGTTAGCTTTGAACCAGATAGAAGGGTCGCCTGGGGGATATACATATATCCAAGTGTAACCTCAACCGGTACTTTGTCCATGCTGAGTCCTGTAAAAGATAGATCTCCTTTGTACAAGTATGAAGGATGCTCTATCTTCGAGATCCAATTATGCTGCAATTTCTTAAGAGTAACCTCTCGTGGCATACTCTGTACAAAATCGGGGGGATCAGTTCTAATAGTCTAGGCTCTGGATCTTTAATATCTGCGTCAGAATAGTTCTTACCTCCGCATTTTCGGAAATCTTGCGCAAAAGATTTGGTGCATCCTCTCCTCTTCCAGTGCCGGAGTAGGGGCCCAGCTGAATCGTCAGAGAGGGATATGACAGACCATCGTCGCGGAGGATCGGAGCATCGAGTGCTGCAACAAGTTGGATCGTATTATTCACACGGCAGAACCCGATTGCTTCAATGGCCTGTTTCTATTAGTGGCAAGTTATATCTCCGATCCTTGGGTCTCGCTCACCTCTGTGCGAGTGGTGAGAGTAGCATGCTGCCTCCCCGTGCCATCATCTGGATCGACGTTGAGTTGTACATCGTCTAGAAGTAGTGCCTTAGAATACAGGCTCTGGGCCTCGTCGGGCAGTACTATTTGCGGTCCCTTGAGCTTATGGAGTATTAGAATGGCTCTTTTGTGGCCCACTTGGCTACGTTCATCCTGTCTAAAAGGTGGTCAGATTCACGCGAAATTGATGGGACCGGTCGACCATGGCATCCTGGAACTTACACATATATGTAACCAAACCGGCATCTTTCTTGAAGGAGTATTCTGTTATCCTTCCCGATGACTATACAACTGAGTCCCGTGGCCATAGTATATAGATTTCGTGTAGCAGCTGCCATCTTATATAATAGACTAGGAGGATGAACGAAAGGAGATAAAGGGGGAACAATGAGGGAAGGGAGCAGGATTCAGGAATATGGAGACCCCAAGGGGAGAGTTAGAGGCCAGAGTATGATGGGAGGGAGGGGGTTGGGGTCCCTTCAAGCAAGTAGGACAGTTGCACAGCTGATGAATGATTGATGGTCGGTATGGACGAGGCCAGGGAGCTCTGGAGAAGGGTTTAAGAGTGGCATAAAGGTGCGTGCATACCAACGTCGATCAATCTACGCTCTCGTACAACTGTGACAGCCCGACTCTTGATACTCAGGCAGATGCCCGGTATCTACTTCAGGACTGGGCCATCTATTCGCCGGTCTATGCGCTCTATATAGTTACTTAAGTAAGTAGGTAGCTAGATCCCCGTGCCATGTATACTTGCTTAAGTAAAACTCTAGCCCTTCGTTCAGGACTAGTTGTACGAGACCATGGGCATAGACACTCCAGATAATCACGATATCGATATAGGTGTTAATAATTAACATGTTGGGTTATCAAATATCGGGTATATTAGATGGTAAGGTGCTTGAAGTGTAACAATCAGGACTTTCTATCTCATTGAATGTATATCTTGGATCAGCCCAGCATTCTAGACAGGTGCTGATTGAATGATAGCAGCATATATATATGAGACGGCCATTAATGCATTTGTATTCTTTGGTATAGTATCCCTTAGCTTTCGAAATTTCGATTTTTGATATCCGGATCCTCTCTACGGATCCGTAGACGTACGGTCTAGCTAACGTCTTCTCATTCTATCACCACTACTACTGAATACGGTTTGTTGCTTTGAGGGACCTTCGAGTCGGGCCGAAACCTGAAGAACCTCAAAACAAACAAAATAGGATGCCTGATCATTGAGCACGATAGTAGCTAGTAGGTATCGGCGCGCAGGAATCAATTATAAACCGATAATTTTTAAAGATATTGGCACTTTAAATTTCCAAGGTCCTATATTCCAGTACTCCCCCATAATGCCCACAGTATGTAGTAAACCATTTATTAAATTTTAGAATGCTATAAGGCCTTATGGCCGCTTAACGTACGTACAGTAGCAGATGTATGTCCAAAACTGGCGAAATCCCCAAGGATATCAGATATTTTGCCTCGGGGCTCAGGGCCCTGGGCACGGGGGCAAGGATATTACCACAAACCCTACCACCTGGTACTCACCGTCGTGCGGCATGACTTATGAGGCGAACAGCTCCAACATTTTGAATAGCGACTCCGATACGAGCGTATTCATGCATAGCGTATATCCAAACCCATCTGGGGCACAAATTCATTGATTCGTACATACGCGCGCGATCATCCATTAAACGAGGATAATCCGCGGCCATACCCTAGGCTTATGCCTACAGGGTCGCTTCTGTTCGTGAGAAGACCCGAAAGCTTGTCGTACAATGCATGGTAAGCCGATGCATGCAGTCAGCCACCGGTGCACCTACCTTCCAGCAAGTAGAATCCCCTACGCAATTAATTGTTACAAACAATGCAATGAAACGTAAATAACGAGAGAACCCTTTCGATGTTCGTACCGGCTTACTCCGCACATACATAGCCTTCCAACAAACCAACTCCTTTACAACAAACAGGAAAACACCTAACGAAACTCCAGGGAACTCGAGATCTAATAATACTACCTACTTTCAAAGTTGAGAAATATTAATTTCGAAAGTTCTAAAAGTAGCCCCACATGTTGTAAAACCGGCCCGAGAGCTCAGCCCCATATCAAACGAAGTTTTATAACTATATGTCCACGAAATATGTTTCTTCAAACTTTCGTGTCAGGGTGGTAGCAACGCAGAATGTTTCCGACCCGTTATGTTTTATGGGGCTAGTTACGTTGCATGCGTCGTAATTTAGAATTGGGTTGTTGAAATTCGATCTGGGAATACGAAGATTGGAAACATATAACTGCTCAGAACAAAATTTAAGTTTGGACACAAGTCCAGTTACGAGACTGGTTTGGGCCGCAGCGTACTGGTTTCGTAAACCAACCTCAACGTAGTAGTTAGAGACCCACAACAATTACAGAGTGCGGCATCTCGAAAAATTTTGGTTCAGAGTACGCTAGCGTATAGTCTTTAGGTCGGCGCAGATGAATACCTGGCTACGTACCGATACCTTTGGTTCATAGTCTAGGAAAGCTAGGACCTAGGTGCAAAAAGGAAAACTTAAGCAGCGCAGCCGCTACCCCGCACCCAGCTATCAATCAAGTTTTTTTAACGTGGGGTGAACTTCGTCTTAGTCTCAAGCAGAGTCTAAAGTACTATGACATAGAAGACACTACGAAGCGCTTGCAAACTACAGAACATCGTGGTCCATCCGAGGCGGCATCCCAAAAGGGGTAATTTCCTGTTTCGGGAAGGAAGTGCATCCGAAACCATATTCCAACATATACAACGCACTTATTATTATAGCTCGATATTAAGTTAAATAAAGTTTGGAACAAGGTATTATTGAATATCAAAGAACTCCTAGGTTGGTAAAACCAGTCAAGGCTACCAACTGAGTATTCCCAGTGTCTAATTTGTACTATCCCATCTGCTAACTACATAATTGCAAACAGACCAGGTGAGAAAAAAGGGGGGGTGTTATATCATTACAGGAAGGACTGTGGGCAACGCATTGGGTTGTGTGTATAATAGTTAAAAATGCTCAAAGCTTATAAACGTTTAAACTGAAAATCAAATGCAAATGCTATGCCGAACTAAAAATGAGAAAAAAGGACTAAACCCGAACATGCGATGTGATCTTTATATGGTCATTCGCGTTCATGAAATTTTAAAATCGGTTGCGACTTCATTTTCGTTGAGAGCGTATTTAAGCCCTCATCTTCCTGTAGGAGTATCCATTGCCGCCACTGCTAGATCCGTATCCACCGTTACCGTTGTTAGTTGGCTGAGCAGCCTTGGTAACAGTGATGGTCTTGGTCTTGGTAGCGGCCTGGCAAGCCTTGGTGATAGTGACGTTCTGTCCAGCCTTGGTGACAGTCTTGGTGACAGCGGCACCGTGGACAGTCTTAGTCGAGGTGACGGTGGCTTGGTAACCCTGGAGGGTCTTGGTGATAGTCTTAGTGACGGCAGCGCCGTGGACGGTCTTGGTAACAACGGCGCCCTGAACAGTCTTGGTAACAACGGCGCCCTGGACAGTCTTGGTGACGGCGGCACCCTGGACGGTCTTTGTAGAGGTGACAGTAACTGGATATCCTTGGGCGGTCTTGGTGACAGTCACAGCTGGCTTGGTAACAGTGACAGCAGCACCTTGAACGGTCTTTGTAGAGGTGACAGTAACTGGATATCCTTGAGCAGTCTTGGTGATAGTGACAGCTGGCTTGGTAATAGTGACGGCCTGTCCTTGAACGGTCTTGGTGACAGTAACAGCCTCCCTGGTGACAGTGACGGGCTGGCCAGCGATGGTCTTAGTGACGTAGTTGGTAACAGCTGGTTGAGTAACAGTGACCTTCTCGCCCTGCTTGGTGACAGTAACAGCTTGGCCTTGGACAGTCTTGGTAACAGTGACAGCCTCTCTGGTAATAGTGACGGGCTGGCCAGCGATGGTCTTGGTGACGTAGTCGGTGACGGCGGGCTGAGTAACAGTGACCTTCTCACCCTGCTTGGTGACAGTGACGGCTTCGGCAGTCTTGGTGACAGTGCAGGTGGTGCTGACAGTTGGTCCGGGGACGTTCTTGGTCTCGACAACAGTCTTGTAGTTGGTTACAGTCTTAGCTGGGCCCTCGACGGTAATATACTTTGTCGAGGTAGCAGTGCTGGTAACTGGAGCGGCAGTCTTGGTCTCAACGATAGTCTTAATGTTGGTAACAGTCTTGGCTGGGGCCTCAACAGTGCTAGTCTTGGTCGAAGTGACAGTGTAGGCTGGAAGAGTCTTGGTGTTTGTGACGGTGTTTGTGACAGTCTTAGCTGGGGCTTGGACAGCTGCAATAGATGCGTTAGAATACATGTTCGAATGATGCTTATATTGCGCAATTGCATGACTTACTCTTCGTCTCAACCTTTGTCGATGTCTTGGTAACGGTGGTAGGATTGCAGTTTGGAACTGGGCCGTTGTTAGGACTTCCGTATCCATAATCCCCAGGTGCGGCCAAAGCAGCCTGGGCGGAAAGAACAGCAGCCAAACAGAAAGCGGAGAACTTCATGTTGAAAGATTATTGATTGATTGATTTGGATAAAGAGGGAAAAGAATTGAAGATGAAGAAAGTTATCGTTGTCAGTGAAAGTCGATAAAAGATAATTGTCTAGAGAATGACTGAGAAAGAAAGTCTTGTCAGGCTGCTGTATGCAGAAAGATTGAAGAAGAAGCGAGTGCTGGTGAGTGGAAGAAATTATCCATGGTGAAAGAAACAATCCTTTATATATTTTCGGTGGTGAACCCTCTTGACCGTAGATTTTGGCCGGCTGTGAGCCGGACTCACGATTGGGGTAAGTTGAGCCAAAAAGCAATATCAAACGACTGTCATTGAGTCCCTGCAAAGTTGGCACCGAAAATACGCCCTCAGTTACAAGGTTGCATTGCGTCCGCACAACTAACAGCAGGAATAGCTTGAGGCCCGCCAGAGGTGCTATCTGCGACATGTCTAAATCGTGCATAACGAATGAGCGTTTTGGATTTGAGAGTGGGCCAACGGAAAAGAAAAAAAATTCTCTCTCGCATCTAAAATGGTTTCTTTGCTATTTCCATGCGCTCAGACAAGGTGGGAGGTGGCTTTTCTCTGCTGGGGTTGGTCCTAAAGGATCCCCCTTTGGCGGATTTGGGCTAGTCCAGACGCTTAAGCGATGAAACGAAACAGAAGGGCTAGACTGTGTACACCGCTGAACACTGGACCCAAAATAATAGCCGCTGTGACTGTAGAACTATGTATAGAGAGAACTATTTGCGGGCACTGCGAATGGCAAAAAAAACTTCAAGAGATCTCAGAATCGAATCGTTGGCCCAGATGTGAACTAAACAAGCTCAGCCTGCAGCGGTTGGCGTTCGACAGCGCTACATTGTTTATCCAACTTTGCATTGGAATCCATGACAGCCAAACTTTGATTTCGGAATTGGCCAGAGAGAGAGAGAGCCACAATTGCTATAGACCCGGGTTTTCGTTACGTTGGCTTAATTTCATCGTACGAATGGAGAAGGATTAGACCTCCCGGAGGTACGTTTCTGCGCACCATACGTCAATACTCGGTACACCGCAGGGCGAAAATACTGGCGGCCAAGGCTTTGGGATGGCCGTTTAACGAGGAAAACTCCCAGTGAAGCATCTATAGTCGTTAAGGCGAGCTTGCAGCTGCTAGCAGCCAACCCGGTCGACTGCCTCGGGTTTTGCTCCCCGTATACGGAGTTCATGCGTCTAACGACAGGTGCCCAACATCCAGCTGGACATGACGTGACAGCCCCTGCAAGGTAGTATTGCCCGTCCAAATGCGGCGTGCGGCCACGTCCTGCCAAATCACACGAACAGGACTCGCCATCGTCCCCGGGGCTGCCACGGCGCTAAGAAAGAGCTTAACTGGCCCCTGTTCACCAGAAAAAAGTGTTAATTTTAATTTATAAAAAGCCCGCTAATGAGAGGTCGCCGCCGCGTCGCTGGATTCCTAGCTGTCAAAGTCGATAGCTAGTACTAATGCACGATGCGGGCGTAGGGCTTGATCGGACCACTTTCTGTCGTGATTTCTGACATTACTACTCTGCACGCACTGCAGCGTTGTCATTATGCAGCCGACTTTCAGCCCAAGTAGCTTCACGAAACACCAAGGAGCCGCTTAGATTCCTATCATGGATAGACCCAGGCTAAAACGATTCCTACCGATAAAAAATTCTTTAAGTCCGCATAAACATCGCAAGGGTTCTATTCCTAGAGCTTCCGGCCTCAAAATCAGGGGCTAGGAGGCCGCCCAAAATTGGATTTCCATCTAGGCCCTCATCGAAGATTAATTAGCCGATTTTACTTTGCCTCCAAGATGATGAATCCTCTCAAGGGTTCTCCACATCCATGATAGTGAATTTCTCCGAACACACATTGATCACTCACATGGCCAAGAAGAGCGGGCGCCGGGCCGCAATCAAATTAAACATCCTGGCACCTCGATCTTTTTTTAGTTGGCGCTGGTAGAGCTCGTTTAGATGTGATTTCACAGAACAGGACTGGAATCACGAAATCGTGACAGAACAACAAAGCTGAACGAGATACGACTGATCGATTGAGCTTTGATGTTTCGAAAATTTCGCCGGATCTCCAGCCGTCGGTACCCCCCGGTTTCGACCTTCGACACCAAACAACCAGTTATACGTATATATGTTGTGCGACGTCGATACTAGTCGAGCGATACTCGACGCAATAGGTAAGAGAAACCCCTTCAGGGGAATATAGTATGTCGCGTTATCGATAGATCACATCTTAAGGTCTTGTACGGTACAAGTAGATGGCAATCAGGCGTGGGACCGGTGTTTGGGGTATATCGCGCATACGTTGGCGTTCCACGGCATACTCTCGAAGATCCCACGGCCTAGTTGAAGCTAGCTCGGATGGAAAGGGGTAGATCGGAACGATCACGATGTATTCGGCATTCTACGTCGGATTCCCGGCTGTCTTTTACCTGGGATGAATTCAGATGAAGTTTTCTTGGTGACATGCACAAGGTTTGCTGCAGGATTTTGGTGGAGATTGTTGATGTGCTCATATCCCCCAGATATTGCATTCTGCAATTTGCACAGACATTCGATTTCCTAGGATGCTCCTTCTCGATCGATACTTCTCCGAGTGTCAATTCACTTCTATGACTTCCAGACCCGAGTCAAGGCCAAAAGGGGTTTGCTTTTCCATGCACAGACTCCGACGTTGCGCTCGGAGTGCCGGGGAGTCCCTTTCGAGCTCTTCTCCACCAAATATTGCAATTTCTCTCAATATTGCCTCCAACTTTTAAGATATGAAATGTCTCCACTCTGATTGATGATGGGAAACAATTTCTCAACAAGGCCTCCAAAGAATTCCTCATCGTTCACAGGGATTCGGAGAATGAATGAACCATGTTTCCTCGCTTCAAATGCCCAGCTTTCGGCTCGGAGGGTCAGGAACGAGGTCTAGAAACCTGTCGTGCATGTGTTGTTTCAACCCGCATGAATTCCACCAGCCACAAATGTCGCAGCGCTGCACCGCCACGCCGCGTCTCCTTTAAACGAAAAATTTCTCTGTCGGCTTCTTCCACTTCTTCTTCTCCCCTTTTCTCTCCTTAGAAAACGTATTATTTAACAACCCTCTCTATTCACTCTGGCTTTTCTTATATCAATGGAATAACCTTGGAGGGGAAATGAGAGGGGAGAGAAAGATGGGTTCACGGCGATTGCCATATGGCGTCACTGTGGATTTGGCCTCCGTTCCCTTATGTCCAGGAATTCACGATGCTCAACAATTTCAAAGGACAACATGTCGGTAGGAACATCTGTAACTAGGACTATATGCTATGCTATGTATGATTAGGTAGGCCTGGTGGTAATCGCGTAAGCGTACCTGCAATGCAACCTAGATATTAGTGACCTTAGTGGGTTTACAGTGATGTTAGGCATATGCGTATCTACTTAGTGTCGAGGTACTTGTCAATTATACATCGACGTTATGATAGAATAAGATCGCACCATGTCTAATAGGCCTCGTCTCCGTTGTTATTGTAATAGACTGGACGCCATAACCGCCGCCCGCATGATCTCGCAGCCGTGATCTTGCGGTGGAATCAGCTGTGGATCCACTCTGAAGATATATTCCGAATAGCCATGGATGAGGACGTACGTCATGGTCTACAGGCGCGGAGCACGTCTAGATCATCAGCTCAATCGTACATAGTTTAAGGCTGTCGTCGGTACTTGGGCGTTCAACAAGCGACATGCGTATACTACGGGTCTATACAATCGAAAATGTATCTTGCTCCCTACAACAAGTACCAGGCGGTATCTAATCATTGTGTATATACCGACGGTATCCGACCAATTTGCAAATATTGCCCCAAGCTCGCGCCTAAGGCCTTCTTCTTATATTCGTCTAAGTCTATATCCTCACCAGAAATGTTCTCATTAAAGTCGCTAAAACCACAGCACCTGATAACATCACAAGCAAGATCCGCAACCTCAGCATTCTTTACTTCATCTTCTTCCCACTAGCCTTAGCCTTAACATCAGCTTGTCGTTTCTTCTCTTCCAATTCCGCCGCTCTCTGCTTCGCTTTCTCCTCTCGTTCCTTCCTGATCAAAGCCAACCTCGCCAAATCACTCTTGGCCTCGTCGGTCTTTCCGGCCTCGTGTAGTTTCCTATACCTCTCCTTCGCAGCAGCAGCTTCAGCGGCCTCACGCTCTCTTCTCGACATCGTCGGCTCAATGTTTCCGGCATTGGGGTTTCCAGATGGCGGGCCTCGAGGTTGCTTCTGTGGCTGTTTCGCAGCTGGCTGCTCTTCCTCCTCCTCTTCGTCGTCGTCCGATAGCGAGAGGCCGGCGACACCTTTAGATAGCTGTGCACGTTTGGCCTCTTTCTGGGCTTTTTGGGCTGCTCGACGTTCCTCACGGGTCATTTCGCTGGTCGCGACGGGGAGCTTCGGTTTCGATGGTCCAGCATTGCCCTCCCCTTCTTCCTCTTCGGATTCTTCCTCCTCTGATTCTTCTTCTTCAGATTCTTCCTCTTTCTCGCGTGGACCCTGTGAGTTCAGGGTGGGGTTAGTGGGGATGGTTGTAAATGGAGAATAAGGCGGGGAAAACTACTAACATCATCCCACATTCCAGGTGCGTCTTCGGCTGGTCGGACGTCTCTGGAGAACTTCTTGCCGCCTTTAAGGGAGCGAAGTAGTCAGTAATCATGTCATGATAGTAGTTTAATGGGTGTATCTCTGTTCGTACCTCCACGGACCGGCTTGGAGAATTTACCCCTCGGCGGCATAGCTGTCGTCTGAGCAAGGTACGATAAGCTGCGAAAGTTGGGCAAGGAGTGGGTTCGTAACGTCTATTGTGATTGGGACGTCTGTAAAGGAGTCGTAAGGTCTCGCGATCGCAAAGGACTGTAGACTTTGTCGATGTGAAGGTGGGGGAGACAAAGGGCGAAACGGATGAAAGAATTAGCAGTGGCGGGATTTAGTTGGGTCGAGTCAAAAAATTATTTTCCAGTGAGTCGATCTTCACGAGGATTTCTAGCTTTGCTGTGCTGCACCAACAAAAACGGCAGCCAGGCAAACGCATCGGCGACCAATCAGAGCAGCCCGCTTTCGAAGCCTCGACAGAGCCGCATTTCAGCATATACATATATATGGTCACGGATTCACTAGCGAGATTGGAAGAGAAAAGGTATGCGTATGGCAAGGAATCAATCATTGAATCCCGTCTGTTTCCATTATCGAACTGCCGGAGCACTGGCAGCAAATGAGGAGGTGAAGATTATTCTAAATACATCTTTAAGAGATTTTGTGAATATGCACTGATAGATGTCCTTTTCCTCCCAGAAGTTATGGTAACTAAGTATTTTCCAATGTCCAAAAAGAACTCCTTGAATTATATCCGCTAAATTTTGAACCAATCCAAGCAATAAAGGTTTATCCTGAAATGTGGAGCGTCGAGTATATTGGGGCCCGATTATTCCATCATCTTCAGATTAAGAAGGGAATGTTTGCTGACGGAAGTCGACCAAGGAACTTAAGAGTCGAATGGGACAATGGTGCCGTCAGGCAAGGTCTTGACAGCATCCTCAACATCGGTCTGGGGAGCTGCGACGGGTAGAGCGATTGGGGCAGCAAGAACCGAAGAGAAGGAAGCGATGAGGAGGAGGGCGATAGCGAAGAACTTCTGCATTTTGACTGATTTATTTGGTAGATAAATATATTATCGGAATGGGTTTTTGGTTTCCTGAAGAGGATATCGTTTCTTTGAAGCTTGAAGGGGCGATTGAATTAATCGGCTTGAGAGTATTTTATGAATGAATGGAGGAGCTTTGGACTTTTTGTTCGTGGTCTGCTTTTAAACTTCGAGGAGAACAGAATGTCGACCGGCGACTAAGAAGAAATAGAATAATCTTCTGAAATGAATGGAAATAGAACGGTAGACTGAATGACTGGACGACTGGCGTGAGGAGAGAAGGCAAGAAGAAGAGAGGCAAGAATTGGAGATCACGGCCTCTTTATACCCCAGAGCATCACCGTCAATGTGTAAGCTGAAAACCCATAACGTTACGAGCTCTCCATGATTTTCGATTCCCACGACACTTTTGACATCAGAGACGTTTCTACTTTACAGGGACTTTGGCGGTGAATCCATGGGTACGGCCGGACCGTGAATGTTTCAAAACGCCTGACGGGCCCAATCGGTGCCCAGCCAAGACTCACAGCGTGCGCTTAACGACCACCGCTCGTCAAGAGCATCCGTATGAACAAACATTTTTCCCGTTTTGAGGATTCTAACAATTTACTTGAGAAAGTGAACGTTCTTGTTCTTAGCATTTGGACTATTGTCTTGTCTTGTGATATAACAGTTGGTGTCTGGGGCTTGGTGAGGTTTGGGTGTGGTCAAGTTGTTTCGTGAAACAGCAGTGTTTCGACCCAGTTTGAAGGAGAACACCAAAACAGTTTTTGCGGGCGATTCGTTTTTCCCCGTCCTGATATCGATGTCTAGAAACTGTTTAATAGCACGAAGAATGTTTTGTTTGCAGTTCTGAGCCTGATCTAGACCGATGCAGGTTGACGTAGAAGCCTCAGTCAAATCTACATATCCAAGAGTGAATACGGACTCCGAACCGCAAATGAGATACCAACCAAATGTTAAATCATGCATTTTACTTTCGCCTTGACAGCAATTTCGAATACGAACAAAAAGCGTAGCGCCCTTTATTTTCATTTGGCCGTCGCGGAAACTCAATCGATCTATCGCTAGGTTATACAGAGCAGTGCCATATGCTGAGTACGTCACGTTCAAGGACTAATCTTTCCTTGCGCTCCACCTTTGACCTGCGAAATTGCAATAATCACACCTATAAAGTGGGAACTTCCGGCTCAAGTGAATTTCATTGAATTTTATGATTAAACGGCAGGGTAACATTTCAAGGCTACCCATGTATGCCGCTCATATTAAGCAAAATGGATTCCAAGATTAGCAAAACTTAAAGCTTCACATCGTGAAACGATCGAGGAATGGCCAACTGAATTTCGACTCCGGTTGCTTATCGCCCTTCCCACCTCCATTTGCAAGTTCGTCGATGTCTTCCCTGGATGCACTTCGGATAGCGCTCTGAAATAAACCAGCTAGTTCCTCCATACCTTTCGCGTCTAGAGATGGTCTCCGCTTGATTGGGGGCTCGTTTAGCTTCTGTTCGATACGCTTGTCAAACTGGCTAACAACCCGCAGGCGTGCTTGCTCTTGTCTCTCCCAATAGGGGTCCATAACTTTCGAAAGGTTGAATTCGAGAATCGTGAACCCTCTGCCAACTTCAGTCATCACCAGGCGGCGATTTCCTTCGGTGTCTATATGTGAAGAGAGTGAAAACTGGTTCCGAGCATGACTTAATACTCTCCCGAGCCCAAATTCGAGGTCGCAACTCGATCCTCTGGTTTTCACAACATGGTCGTATCGAGTGATGCAGATTGGGTGAGCGGCCATGCCTCCGATATGGCTGGCAATCACGATCGATGCACTATGGTTAGCGTATGATCTTTCCTTCACGGTTATACCTGGGATTTCGAACTTCGAGCAGTCGCCATATGATCGGAATGTCGGATGAGTTTCTCTCAAGTTCCAATACCCAGCCATGCCATCCTCTAGAACGGTCCAGAGGGCAGGGTAGACCAACTCAACAGCAAGAATCCTCTTCCTAGCCGCCATGTTAAGTGGCAGCGTTTGATCGTCGGCGCCAAAGGTAGGGGTCCACAGTGGCGGCTTCTCCTTGAATGTTCTCTTGAAAGGGTTCACGCGGAAGGGCCTGACGACGCCGTACTGTCTTAGAGTGACATGTATGGTTATCGTATTCAGTGTATCCTCTGTTGATGTCAAGTCATCGAAGTATCGGAAGCTCAAGGAAATATCAGCAGACTGGCAACGAGTAACATTTGCCACCGTCTCCGACGGAAGTCCGGCTTGGCCTTCCCCCCAGACCTCAGCGCTCCAAATGTAAAGCTGCCCGGGTGCCTGCATTGCTGCAGCGATGATATACCATCCATTTCCTTGTATCTCACCTGCCTAAGGCGAGGCCGGGTTTGGCTTTCGTCGCATGAAGTCGAGACAAATCCCTATCGGTCGGGTTCGCCCTTCGCTTCGAGCTCTCAAAAGGATGGTATGGACCGGGAAGTCGTTCGATGCAATATCAGCCGAAGATATACCTGGAGGTGGGAGCCGTAGTGGGAGAATGACGAGGTGTGCCTTTCCGTCAGCGGTGATAGCAGCGATGTACATCTTCTCCAGCCATGGGTGCGACTCGAGATAGGCGTATTCCGGAACAGAGTGGGAGGCTCCGGGAATTGCAAACTCAACAACAGGGCTACCAAGCTCCACTAAATATTTCCATGGGAAACGGGCATTCCGTTGGATATCGTATTCTTCGGGCTCACTGTATGACTCGTACTTGGGAGCTTTGACTGGAGTCTGTTTGCGAAGAGGATCTGTGAGGGGTTTGGTGTCCGAGTCGTGGAAAACAATCCAACTGCCTCCGTCGACGTCCATTTCCATATCGGCTCTCGTTTCATTTACTTCGTTAGCGGACCGCGATGGTGCCTGCCCTCTACACACCCGGGACCGCCTTGGGTAGAGAAGTGTGAGCCCTGTCTTAGTACCGTATATGATGACGCTTCGGTCGTTTCCTTTCTCATTCGACGTAGCTAGGCCATTTCCATTGGTAATTCCGTTGGCTGATTCGGGTTTTTTGATGCGAGGAAGGGGATATGGATAGTATTGGGCTGGAGCTGTGATATCATCCTTGACCACGTAGCTGTTTCCATTAGCATCGACGCGTCGGGTTTGTGAAGAAGGGAGGTTACCTGAGTAGACGAGCCCTAGGATCCAATCTTGCCAGAACCGGCACTTTCGTATCTGGAGCGTCAGCCATGGTGGATGTGAGCTGTTGGTTGAATTGATTAGAGGGTTTGAGTATCGAAAAGAGGTTGAGTCAAGATGCTTGTGCCTCGCTCGACCTGATTCAGAGGAGAGGACCACACCCGCAACACAAGAGATTCGATCAAGATAGAATTCTATTCTAGATACACCCGGCCATATGCATACTTAGGACCTAGTATGCACAGCACTTGAAACAATACACGGCCTCCCTTATAGGGCTAAGGTGATTATGAAGAATGAGCATTGTACTATTCCACCTCCTGAGCCACCTACTTCCCGAGTTCAAATACCGGGTCCATATATACAGTGCCAAACCCGCAACCCCATCTCCATTCACCAGAGCATCTATCTATCTCTTCACCAGTATACGGATCGATCTTCTTTTTGCATGTATCTTGGGGGTGGTAGGACGCCATAATAGACCAATTTGGCAGAGAAAACTTTTCGTCCCCTTCTCTCCTTGCAGCATTCAGAGCCTTTGCATATCCACCGTACCCACCACAGATCTGGTTTCCGTCCATCGCGACAAGATCCGTAGTCTCGCCCAGATACAGCGAGGGCTCCGTTCCAGATAGGAATATCCTACATAGGAAACCCGGTTACGATTAGTCTGGGGTGCCGGCGAATCCCGCGAATAGTTAAATCAAGAAGATACGTACCTGCGAGCCAACTTTGAATCTTCATAATCCCCTTCCTTTAAGATTTTACCCAGATAAGTGTGATTGGTACTGAACTTAATAACATTTATAAAATGGTCATATTCTTCATCCTCCAACCCCTTCATAACCTCCACATCACGGTCCTTCGCAAGTTCCTTAAGGTCATCGCAGTTCTTGAGCGTCAACCATCCTCTGAAACTCTGGTCTTCATCCCAACCGGTGCCAAACGCATTATAAGTAATACACCACCCGAGTGTGACATGTTCGATAAATCCCTTAAAAACCGTTGAGTGAGGTTTGCCTGGATTTTCCGTTACAAGGCCGGTAGCGCGCCAGGTCGTCCACTTCGGACTAACATCATTACAGATACGGGGGACGAGCCTCTTATCTCGCACAGTAGCCTCTGTTAGGGTCGGATCTATGGAAAGGCATATATCATCTGGAGGGGAGTCGGAGTGCTTGGGTGCCTCTTTGAGGGGATTGTCAGTCATATGTATTCTGGATTTAGCTATTTGGTTAAGTCTAGCTTACTTATTTCCCCCACCCATGAGTAGGCTCTTACTTTTTGCTCCGGGGGTTCCTTGGATGAGACATTTCCCAGGGCTATGATCATATAAACGGGGAGAAAGAGTAAAAGTGATGAATGCATTTTGATATCACCGATTCACACCTTGTCGTGGTAATGATATCAAAACACTGCACATAACACCTTGCCTCGAAAATTTGCCCGTTCATACGATAGTTGTAACTTGATGGTATGTATATATATAGATTATCAAGATTGAAAACCCGGTAGGACTCAGGTATCTCTCTTCTCATATTTAATAGTTCTCGCTGCGGCGAAGCAAAGGAGGGATTGTAATTCCTTGTTAGATACTACGTTATATTGGGCGAAATGTTAGATCTCATGCGCATAGTGCAGCGAGGAGACTCGAGACTGGCACAGACAGCACAGCATCCAACTACAACTATTTCCCCTCACGTTGGCTATCCTTCGAGTGAAAAATTCATTCTACGCACCAACCTTAGCCTTTAGCACTTTTAGCACTCTTAGTGTTGAGGGAGTGGTAAGTTTGTGCGTTGAGAGGCCCGCCAACCTCCCGTGAAACAACAAGAATGCTCGAGCCACCAGCCTGGTGCTGGCTGGCTGGCTGGGTCCAACGGTTGTGGCTCGTGCTCCAGCCAGCCCGATGACCTTCCTGATAGAAACCCCCCTGCACATGTACATGGCATGTACATGTATACCATAGAAGGACCTGTACGAATTGCATACATCCGTGGGAGCACAGCATGGCCGGGGTTGGAACGATGATGACATAGTCACAGGCCCATATGTTCCTCCTCTTGATATCGACCTATTAGCGTTCAACGGTACCGTATAATATATTCCTCAACGTAGACGTCGGTATCGATATTGACTGTCGTGTGCTCTGTCTCTCTCCTTCAATCCCCCGGCCCCTATCTCGTAAACCAACCACGGCCTTTGCAATTTTGATATCTCGTAATAGCGTCTCGCATCGTATTCCGCAATCGAATTTTTTCTGTTGGGTCTCACAAGCAGGCTACTTTTTCCCAAGTGTTTGAGTACCCCGCTGCCCGCCTTCCCTTCTGAGATCACTAGAACTCCGAAAGTCGAAAGTGAAAAGAACCTCCCAACGGTTCCCTCGGGCTTCTGGTCAAGAATAGAACCATCCCAGCGGTCGGGACGAAACCTGTTCCCTCCCTTGTCTTGGATAACTCGGTCGGATTTCGATATCCGGGAGCTAGGGAACAGTCCACTTTCACGTTCTCCGTTATCAGAGCAAACCTCTGCTTTCGAGCCAGAAGAGCCTCGGAAATTGCCATCGCCAGCCTGGGCACGCTCGGTTTCGGTCAGGCTTTAAATTACTCGGGTCGCCGCTTGGAATGCTGTTTTCCTGCTGTTGATTGTTAGATTTGTTCGAGAAGAATCATTCAATGCTGGTGGTTGTGGCCTACTTCTTCGGATAGAACAGGTTGAGGGAACTTCTCGCCTTATAAACGGCAGCCGATTATATCATATCATATCACCCTCATCGCCCTCAACTTAACCTTCCGAGCGCCCAACTTTAAACCCACACGCCCCACAGACACCGAAACAACCAAGTTCCGCCGGCCGTAAAGGCTCTCGAGCCTGCTGATTCACCAACATCGACTCAGGACATCGGCGAAATAACGCCTGTCGTCCAAAATGGCGGCCCCACCAGAGAGGCCGAAGATAAAGTTCCCGAAGTTGAACCCGTGGAGCTATGACATCTTAATCTGGTTCTTCACAGGTAAGGCCATCCCGCGGTTAGATCCGAGGCTAGGTTCTGAGCTATACTGACATTAAGGATTGGATAGTCCTGGTCGACCTCTTCTTCAGAGAGGTCCATCCTCGCGGAGCCTATCGTATACCCAAACGAGGTCCCATTATCTTCGTCGCTGCCCCTCATGCCAACCAGGTCCGTTACCTACACTCGAACTATGAGTCCAATCGTAACATAGGCTAACCTTGAGCTAGTTCGTTGATCCGCTCCTTCTCATGCGCTCCGTCAAGCTCGAAGCCGGCCGTCGAATCGCCTTCCTTGTCGCCGAAAAGTCCATGCGTCGCAAGTTCGTTGGATTCTTTGCTGGATCCGCTGGTGCAGTTCCGGTTTCACGTGCCCTGGATATGACGAAGCCAGCAGTTGGCAGAATCTACCTCCCAGATCCAGAAACCCCGACTCTTATCCGAGGCGAAGGGACCAAGTTTACTTCCCAGGCATCGCTAGGAGGTTTGCTTGTCCTGCCTACACCGCCGAGCGGGGGTAGTGCTGCAAGTGCAGAAATTGTCGAAATTATCAGCGATGAGGAAATTAGATTGAAGAAGGGATTCCCGGGCGAAGAAGCAAATGAACAGATCACAGGCAAATCCGAAGCTGGGCGAGGTACCAAGTACAAGGTAGCTCCAAAGGTCGACCAGAGTGAAGTTTACGATGCAGTGTTCCAGAGACTCAACGAGGGTGAATGTGTCGGAATCTTCCCAGAAGGTGGTTCCCACGACCGAACCGAGTTACTACCGCTCAAAGGTACAGTTGATAGGTCTACTGCTTAACTTACCGAAAGATTGCTGACAGCATGTGAAACTAGCTGGCGTCGCCATTATGGCCCTCGGAGCTCTAGCCGCCAACCCAGAGTGTAATCTCAAAATTATTCCTTGTGGCATGAACTACTTCCACCCAAACAAGTTCAGATCTCGTGCGGTCATTGAATTCGGCAGTCCCATTGAAGTGCCACCAGAACTTGTTAAACAGTACCAAAGCGGTGAGAGACGCGAAGCGGTTAGGGTCCTCTTGGAAGTCATCTACAACGCTTTGGTCGCTGTAACTGTTACAAGTCCTGACTATGAGACTCTCATGGTTATTCAAGCTGCCCGCCGGCTGTACAGGCCTACGAATAAGAAACTCCCGCTACCATATGTGGTAGAGCTCAATCGTAGACTTGTCACAGGGTATACGCACTACAAGGATGATCCGAGAATTGTGAAACTCAAAGATCTTGTGCTGGGCTACAATAAGGACCTCCGCATCTTAGGTCTTCGAGATCATCAGGTCGAATACGCCAAGTTCTCGATCCCACAAGTCATTGGTACTTTGCTCTACCGTACTGCGAAACTCTCGATCTTGGCCCTGGCTGCTCTTCCCGGCACAATCCTTTTTGCTCCTGTGTTCGTCACCACTCGCTATATTTCGCATAAACGGGCCAAGGAAGCCCTAGAGGCATCGACCGTGAAAGTCAGGGCCAAGGACGTCATTGCTTCCTGGAAACTCCTTGTAGCTCTTGCTCTTGCGCCATCGCTTTACTCCTTCTACACCTTCCTCCTCACATACTGGGCCTATAGCCACCGTATTTGGGGAATCCTCCCGAACTGGGTCCCTCTCTGGCTCGTTGTCGTTTTTGGATACTGTTTCTTCCCCGCCATCACATTTGCCGCTCTCCGAATCGGTGAAATTGGAATGGATATTTTCAAGTCGCTTCGCCCACTAGTCCTTTCCTTAAACCCAGGCACAGCAAATACTATCGTCAAGCTCCGTCGCCGAAGAGAGGAACTAGCTATCGAAGTTGCCAACATGATCAATATCCTTGGTCCTGAATTGTTCTCCGATTTTGATAACAAACGCATTATCGCCGATCCATTCCTTCGAAATGCAGAGGCTGAAGCGGCTGCGAGTGACCCACATACGCCCGTACTCTCCCGACGTGGAAGTCAGATATCATCGGATAATTATAGCAGCAATGTTCTTCCAGACTTGAAGGCCCCTTCGCCGACGGTTTCTATGGCTAGCGGTTTGCCGAGGAACGAGAGTTTTGGAAACTTGGGAAATATTGGACTATTCGCATCCAGGCCGGTTAGCAGAGCGAGGAGTAGAAGTAACAGTGCTGGAGGATTCCAGTAAGTTAAATCTTGTATTGTGGCCTCTGCCGTATTTTCTAGATCGCTAACGATTACTTTTCTCAACCTGTAGTGTCAAAGCCTTCAGCACCTTGGACTCCAAATCCAGCTTTGAAGAAGTCAACCGAAGACTTGTCGAACGTCGCAAAGAGAGGAGTAGACGACAATCCGAGAGCGAAGAGCTGGATGAGGAAAGCGATGACTCGACCGTCCATCTTAACATTCGCCGGAAGAAGACAGTTTAGGAAATGCTTCGAGATTTGGTGAATGAGCGGGATGTGACGTTTTAATGGGAAGGTCTTTTTTTTTGGATGATATTCTTCTTAAGCTGGCTCGTTTGGGTCTGTCTGGAACGGGGCGGTCGGAGGTAGCAACTTTCGCTTGCTTTGAGTCCTGATAATCCGGGGTCCTCTAATATTCCCTTCGTTGTTTATATTCTTGTTTTTGTGGGGATTTTCTTTCTTTCTTTTCGCCCGTTCTATTCGTGTTCCTTTTCAATCTCTTCTCGTTCATTTTCTGAATGGCTGTATGGTCCCTTTTTCTATAATGTGGGTATATCGGTTTGGGTCTTCATTCTTTTTTTCTTCTGGGTGGAAAACAAAAAAATGTGAGGCGTTAATGTTGTTCGCCAGAGTGCCGTTTTTTACTTGAATATATATTCTTTTCCTTATATAAAGTAAACGGGACGCCAGGCTTCTGGTGTCCCCAACCGTCTGATGTATACCTACAGGCCCGCTGCTTTTTACCTCGGTCCCTGGTGAAGAACCGGTTCAAGTGGTACGAGCGACCCCAGTGTCGCTAAATTATAAACCAAAATTAAAAACCGAGCTCTCGAATTTAGGCTCCATTACAATTACTAGGGTCTACTAATATACATGAGGAGGTGTGCTACAATGCACGCCGTCTCAACATAACGGCTCGAGCAAAAGGACATGACGTGTACGATGGAAAGAATAAAGGCAAAGGAACATAAGTTTGATAGAACAATCATAAAAAAACGGCTTCGAGATCCCTCGGCTTCTCAAGCATGTGAAGAAAGGGGAAAGGAATTCAATATAGGTCCGTTACCCCCCAACAAAAGAGCCCCCATCTCCACCACGGGTTCCGACCCCTTCCGAAAAGCCACATCATTACCGCCACCCCCACTGTCCGCTTTTCAATCTATCCCATAACCATCCCTTCTCTCGCTTTAACCGTCAATTCCTTATACAGCACTTGATCTTCCGTCAACGGCAAGCCCAAAACTCTACTGGGTTCGACTCCTAAATCTTGGCTCTTGAGCATGTAATCTGCCAGCACACGGCCCATCTCCCTAGCTGCCACACCTGGCAAAAACTCTCTAATATCTACCTTTGGCAGTCCCTCCATAAGTCGCTTGACAACATCTCTTCTAGAGTTATTCTTAGGAATGCCCTTAACCTTTGGAATAGCCGGTGAATAACCTCTGTGATGAGTCATGATGCTGGAGAGGAAGATGAAGTCTAGATAGATTTGGGCGCCGGTAGCCCAGTTTTCGACGAGACCCGAATCTGTGAATTTGCTGATTACATCGTAGAGTCTTTCGAGATCTTCATTGACGATGCAGAGTGGTGCAGCGTGGTTCAGTAGTGTCTTGTGAGCTTCGCTCCATGCGGAGGCGCTGAGGAGACACTCGACTTCTTCAAAGTGATCTTGCTGGAATCGTGCTTGTAGGGCCTTGGCTTCGTAAACCCAGGCTGAAGGGATAAGCAATTTGTGGAGAATGAAGTCTTGTTTGTCGTTGTTGGAGGTAAGATCAGCGACGTGTTTGGCGAGCATTTCCTTGATTGCGTATACGCGACTAGAGTGAGGGAAGCAGATATTAGCACTTTCGATCGGCTAGTAAATAAACGGAAAATTATGAGTGGGGGGTCTGTGGCATACCTCTCAGGGGTAGAGAGATGCATCAGCACGAAAACAGCCCAATGCCATTGTCCTTCGGCCTCCAACTGGCTTGCAAAGTCCAGTGTAAGCTTCTCCGCTGCAACAGAGCTCGCTTTCGTTTCCTCTTCGTCAACAAGCATCATGGTGTCTTCTGTGAAGTCCCTGACATTTTTCTCGGCGAGCATCATTCTCAACTGCCAGGCAAGTCTAAAGTCGCACGGGTTCGGGCTGTAGCTTCGTGGAAGAAGAACCTTTTCGAGTGGATAGCTGTCGTCGGCGTACATACTCAGAAGACCCCAAAGGGTATCATAAACGGGCTCATCATCTTCGTCTATTTGATGAACATCCTTATTTTCGGAGGAATACCAGGGCTCAGGGTGTCGAACATGTTGCGTTTCGGTTGCGCCAAACGCCTTCTCATATGCCAAAACGGCCTGATTTAGCGCCTGGTCCTCGAAGATTTCGTACCAGAGTCTCAGTGCGAAGGTTCGTCGCCAGTCAAGACCGAACATCTCACCGAGCCAGAATGATGGCGTGGCCTCCTCCATAGGAGCACTAACACCCTCGGAAAACCCCACATTTCCAGCAACTAATTCGTAGAGTGCACGGATTGTAACTGGGATTTCCGCGAGGACGCCAGATGCTCTCCAGGATTCAAGTTGCCTCTTTACATCTTCCCTTGCCTGTCTATCACCACCAATAAGTGGGATTAAGGTTGCTAGACGGAAATCATTACCCAGGATAAGATGATCTACGGCCTCGTCAACTTTGTGTCCACTCAGGAGAGCAAATGCGCTAGCCTCAGGGCTTGACGCAGCCTTTTCGTCACTTGCGACATCTGTAGCGACAATTTCTTCAAAGAAACGAGACAATTTAAGTTTTCTCTTCTTCTCTCGGAGATGGATTCTGACATGGGCATGGGCCGCTTCAGGAGGGAACCCGTCCTCGAGAGGATCGAAGAGGATTGATGCAAGCTGCCAAACAGCCTTTTCATGTTGCTGTTGTGGGGATGACCCGAACTTGGCCTTCGTGAATTGGTTGAACCCCAAAGTCACGTCTAATTTCGCAAATGGGATGTTGGATCGGTCTTGTATGATCTCAGAGGCAGCAACTTGAAGTTCAAGTAAATTGATGGCTGCGGCCTATTATTGGATATCAGCTCTGAAACTTGAATTCGGGAATGTTGAAGCTTGATTCAGAATACTTACAGATGTTCCAGCAGAGTATTTTAGCTTCGCCTTGTGAGTCTTTGAAGCCTTGATTTCGCCGAATCCCCTCGAGCGCCCACCTTCAATCGAACCAGCGTAGATAATCTCGCTGGTAGGTCCCCAAGCTGGACGGATACATTGTCGCCATTCACGGTCATCTGGCTGTTGAGTCTCCTTGTCAAAAGCTTCGGGGCGTTTGTACTGCGATATGCTGCTCGCTTTCTTGTTTCTGTTCACAACGGGAGATGAAAATACTCGGACGGAGGGACGATACGGTGACTACAGAGAGGAACAATGTTTTAGCAAATTATTCTCCAGTCAATTTTTCATTTAAGATGAATTTCGTTAGGGTAATATTTATCTAAATACATGAATTGCGTCGCGGTTACAGAGATTAAAAGACGAAAGCAATCAGTGTGTAACAAGTCGTATGACATCGCCGAGGGGAGGAAAATAAACATGCAGTATGCGGGATTGGTGTGGGCTAGTGGAGGAAAGCGAGGAGAGAGGGAATAAATAGAAGAAGAAGGAAGGGAGGGGTGAGTAAGGGGAATCACACCTCAAAATCACGATTCCTGGAAGCAAACAAGCTTTCTGAAAAGTCGACATTGCTAACATCGCCAAATGGGTTCCTTGCCGAGGTGATCGGACCTCTGAAGCCGAGGGGGGCCCTAGTCTTCACGGGACTGATGGTTCGGCTGAGTTGATCTGTCCAATCACGACCAACTCCCAATTTGAGTTCTGGTGTAGCTTCGCGGTAGTTTTCGGAGATAGGTGCGAGCTGGGTATCATCGTCCTCACCGACGATCGAGACATCCTCATGAGGAAGGATTTGGGTGGTTTCCCCTTCTTCCTCTGAAAGGTCAGAACCTTCGACAGACTCTCCTGATGCGTCTTCTGGATCTACAATATCAGAGGTAAGAGTTTCATCGATGAAACGCATGGAGGGTGCCTTTTTGGAACGCTTGAAGTCAAAGGTGTCGTCGGCAATGCTGTCGTCCTCAAAGGTGATATCAGATGGTGATGCAAAGCTAGACCCTTCCAAGATGCTCGAGTCAAAGCGCTTTGTCGGGGTTGCATCATAGTGTTTTGTTGGGGTTGCGTCGGTATAAACAGAATCGTCCATGTAGGCGTCTGTTTCATCATCTTCCTCTTGAAGCCCGTAGGTTGTGAAATGTTGGACCTTAAATATCCAGATCCCGTCTTGAACAAGGTAGTCAACGAACTCGGTATCTTTGATGTTCTTGAGTCGCCGTAGATGGAATTGGTAGCGCGGGTGCTCTGGATCTCTGATGGGTTGTTTGTGCTCGCGGTCAGTAGGATAGCATTCTTCAAGCGTAATAGTAGCTGGGACATTCAATCCATTTCCGGGCGAAGGCTTTTCCCAGCCGGGGGGATAGACAGTGCAGACCCGATCCGAAAATGTGATCACCCCGCCCAAGATAGCCTCTAGAACGTCAGCAAACGCCGTGAGGTCGACCGGCTGGTCGAACCTGATCTGGCCGAAATTATTTCTTCCGACGAGGAGATCCGGAATAGCAGACAGTTTTTCTCGTGGCATAGATTTGAGCTTTTCTACGGAAGGGATAGACCAATAATCACCAGTCTTATCACCGCCTGCCCTGACACCTGACGAACCAGCCTCTTGTTCGACCTCTACCTCTGCCGCCTCCGCTTCTGGTTCTGGTGAAGGCACACGAACTAATGCATTTTCAGGACCAGGTGACGCAATTGGGGCGCTAGAATGTCGAGTAGGCGTTCTCATATAGCCGAGGTCAGCACCGCTCGCTGGACTTCCAGTTTGAGAACGAGGGCTTGCATCGAAGCTAACAGTCTTTTTAATGGTATTTTCAGGGGTCGCGGTGTTATCTTGAGCAGCTTTGATAGCTCTGACTTCTCCCTCTTTAACAAATAAGTCCGAATCCCTCAGATTCCTGTCAATAACGAGCCGTTTAAGGCTAGAGGAGCGATTCCCGCCCGGTGTGAAAGCAGATGTGTTAAGGATCGAGTCGTCGCTAGTACCCGCCGAGTCAAAGACAGACCCGCCGAGCCCGATTCTGCTAGAACTACCACTAAAAGTTCTACCAAGGCTCCCACCTGCCATAGGAGAGGACGTGCCAAGGGATGATCTAGAGAATGGCGACGCGACTCTAGGCGTCAAAGCAGGCTGTCGAGGAGCGATTTTGCTATGAGGGATCATGGCCGCCTTCTTCTTTGCCCCAGATAGAGGTGTCGCCAGGAGGCTAGGAGCCGTACTGGCGGCTAGTGAAGCATCGAGCAAGGAGACATTTCCGTATGGCCTTTGATCCATGATCGAAGCCGTAAGTGCTTGCGGCATTCCGGGCTGCTGTTGTTGTTGCTGTTGCTGGGACTGGAAGAGACTTGCTCCAAACCCTTGTTGAGCAGGCTGGGCAGCATTACCGAAGAATCCTCCAGCAGATGACTGGCCGAAGCCAGCCCCAGCGTTCTGTTGTGGCTGGCCAAAGAGAGAGGAGCCTTGGGGTTGAGTAGCCACTCCAGCAGACCCAAACAGACCACCACCAGCCGCGGCGGGCTGTGCAGGCTGTCCAAAAAGGCCTCCTGGTTTCGGCTGGTTTCCAAATAAGCCACCAGCCTGTGCTGTCTGTTGTGGTTGACCGAACAAGCCACCGGATGTTCCAGTTGCTGCCGGTTGCTGCCCGAATAGGCCCCCAGTTTGAGCAGGTTGTTGTGCTGCTTGTTGTTGGCCGAAGAGCCCACCGGCTGCGGGTGTAGCAGTTGCGCCAAATGGCTTATTATTGCCGAATAGCCCACCAGCAGCCGCAGGTTGTTGTGCTTGTTGGGCCTGGCCGAATAATCCACCAGTAGCTGTGGGGGCAGGAGTCGTTGAGGCGGCGCCAAAGCCCCCAAACGCTGGTTTGGCCGGTGTCTGAGCTGCAGCCTGGCCGAACGCTCCGAAACCGGTAGCGGCTGGTTGTTGCTGCTGCGTATTCTGAGCTCCAAACCCTCCTCCTCCGCCAAAGGCACCTGTGTTCTGTTGTCCAAACCCGCCAGTAGTTTGCTGTGTAGTTCCGAACAGGCCACCAGCCCCAGTTGCTGTCGATGTCGCTGGTTGCTGCCCAAACAGAGTATTTCCAGTAGCTGCTTGACCAAAACCTCCTGCTCCAGTGTTACCAAATCCTGTTCCAAACCCAGCAGGCTTCGGTTGATTTTGGCCACCAAACAATCCAGTTCCCGCAGTCGTAGCTGCTTGCCCGAACCCGCCTGTGTTCCCCGTGTTCCCAAACCCAGTTCCAGCGTTACCCTGTGCGCCAAACAATCCACCGGTGGTTCCGGTTCCAGCGGTAGCGGCGCTACCCCCGAAGATACCAGCGCCTGCAGGCTTGGGTTGTCCAAAGAGGCCTCCGCCAGCAGCATTTGAGGCACCAAAGCCGCCGGTACCTCCTGCACCAAAACCTGTATTGGTGGCGTTCGAGGCTGTTCCGAAAAGCCCGCCGCCAGTGGTACTCGTGGTTTGGGGCTGTCCGAATCCACCAGTTGCCTGCTGCTGCTGCTGTTGCTGCTGCTGCCCAAAGGCTCCGAAGCCAGTGGCGCCAGACCCAAAGCCAGACGGTCCTGCGGCCTTCGTTCGATTTTGCATGTAATCTTGAAGTCGAAGTTCCTAAGAAAATGAAAGTCAGTATATTCGTACAATATCGTAATGTTGTAATGTTGTAGTGTCCAAACTTACTTCCAAACTCCAATTCTTGTATGGGTCTGTGAATGAGATTGTCTGAAAATGGTTTGTCATGCTACTAGCAGCATCCTTTTCAGTGAAGGGAGAAAAAGGCGACGTCGCGGTGCCCTGGGCTGGCGGTTGGAGATTGCTGTTTCCCGCTGCAGCAGCACCGAAGCCGCCGCCGCCGCCTGTGGTTTGGGCAGGCCCAAATCCACCACCAGTGTTCCCAGTAGTGCTACCCCCGAACATACCTCCACCAGTAGTAGTCCCGCCAAAACCTGTGGTTGCCGGTTTTGAGCCAAACAGTCCAGTACCAGTGGTTGACGAACCGAAACCCGTACCTCCTGTAGTGCCCGTACCAAATCCACCTCCAGCACCAGTCCCGGCACCAAAACCTGATGTTGCTGTATTGGACCCAAACAAACCACCGCTAGTCGTCGCTGGTGTTCCGCCGAATCCTTTATTCTGGCCAAAGCCACCTGCTGCGGAGGCTCCAAATCCTGTAGAAGTAGAAGAATAGTTAGATTTCTGTGATGCCCATTTTGATGACTGCAAACCGCCTCGGTTGGAAGAGCTAGGTCCTCCGGGTTTCCCGCCACGTCGAGTATTCAGAAATGACGTCATTCTGTCTTGATGGATCGGTCGTTCAGACTCTCCAAGGATACTTTTTCGTCGTTCTTGTTGATCTCAACCAAGCTTCCTAAACTCGAGAGCTTTGGGAAGAATCGATAGCGACAAAACCGACCAAGAAGCTGACAAGTCGAAATAGAGAATATTTAGAAGGTCTCGTTGCTTCCTGTACGTACCAGTTGAACCGAAACCCGTCGATTGGGTGTTCGTGCCGAAGCCCGTGGAACCGAAACCCGTCGATTGATTTTGTGTCGTTTGACCGAAGCCTGCAGGATTCCCCACAGGGTGTCCGTTAGACACATTCGGAAACGTGCTGGGTACCGCCCCCAGCAAGCGTACAGAATGGAGGGGATGTGTGATTGGTGATCGCAAGGGAAGGGGGAAGGAAATAATCGCTGTACTCACCTCCGAATCCGGTACCAGTTGTATTCGAACCAAATCCACCACCCGGCTGTTGCTGCTGCTGTTGTTGTTGTTGCTGTTGCTGCTGGTTCTGGCCGAAGCCTCCGAAGCCGCCGCCGCCGCCGGAAAACATTGCGAAGGACAGTTAATTGTTCAATTAGGGGGAGAGATATTGAAGAAAGACGCGCAAGCTGTGGACGTTAGAGCCGACACGCGCTTGAAGGTCGCCGCTCTGCGAGGTCGAAGACGGTGATTGCCCAATTCCTTTCAGCGCGTTTCTTTCAGCGCTAGTTCTTGATTGGGACTCAGGAAGACCAATACTCGGTATGGTCGTGGCAGGCGAAGGTCAGGCGACGATATACAAAAAAATTTCGCGATCAACTCGACAGAATGACCGAAAAGGAGACAACAGCAAAACAAGAGAGGAAAAAAAGGCGATGCTGGGAAACGAGAAGGAGAATCAAAGGGTTTTTTGATGAAGGGAGCGTATAGGAAGGCGACGAAGTCGAGGCAGAGGGAGTTGATGCCGCTTGTTGTGATGAAAGTCGCTATCCAGCTGATGAGATGGGAGGATGAGATGTCGTTGAAGCGGAGAGGTTGGAGTGAGGTTGTTTGTGTGTGTGAGGTTGGCAGACCACACGCTAAGAAAAACCCGCCAATATAAAGTGTTGCGGAAGGTGTTGATGACTAAGCACGCAACACACTTGGATCCTGTGATGGGTGAACGATCAGTACAAAAGGTGCTTTTACGGTCAGGCCACAGCCAGAACGGCCAATGTAATGGCAGGAGCTGCTGAATCCTGCTGAGTCAACTGCCATGGAGCGTCTATAGATGGGGCTGGACCGGTCGATTGAAGGTCACCTGACTACAGATGTTACAGAACTGCTACCCGATGGATCCTCCCAGGATCCAGCATGCACTGCTGCCTATGAACTAACTACTAGCTACTGGAGCTGTAGGCGGAATGACTGCTATCAAGTATGAAGCAATACAGCCCTGTGTCATCTCATCTCATATCATTCTCACCAGATCATTCATACTGCATCGTCTCGTAGTATCATACTGCAGACATCGATATAGCAATATCAGAGTTTGCGTTGGACGCTCGGACCATGTGGGATCGCCATTGTTGTGTTGCGCTGTTGCACGCGTTTGTCCCACCAAAACGCGTCAACCTCCACCAAACAAGCGAGCGCCGAAACCTCAAACATCCACACCACCAAAGCAAAGTCAACTCCAATCGCAGGCTTCATCTTCCCGTTACAGAAGCTGCGACATAGCCGACACTACCCGATAATTCGCCTCATCCCATCCCATCCCATCCCATCCCATACATCTATCGCATTTCATCTACATGTACGCCTAAATGTTCGCCACACCCGTTGCGACTTCTTCGAAACCGCAAGCCCCAAATCCTCGATCTCGACGACCTGCCCAACCTACCTCCTCGTCGCAAGCCCCACAAGTTGGGACTATAGCCTCTATTGCTTCGCAGAAGCAACCTCAGCGATCGCATTCGCCCTCTGGGGTTCCAGGTCCATCATCTAGACCGATGCCTGCTGGTGCTTCTGCCGGTGCTCTCTTTGGCCGGTCCACGATTGGAGGTGGTTCCGTCGGTGTCGGATCTGCAGGTGGTTCACATCATCAGACGCATCAGCATCAGGCGAATGGCGGTGCTGCCGCCCGGGAATTGAGCGAGGAACAGAGGGAAGAGATCAACGAGGCCGTACGTTCATGCGACCCTTTGAGATTACGATATACATCTACATCCTTGATATCTACAACTACGTTCTAGAACCTCGAATAGCGATTATATCAGCTAACACGGTGTACGATGGCAGTTTGGACTGTTCGACATGGACAAAGACCAACGGATAGACTTCCACGAGCTCAAGGTCGCTCTTCGGGCCTTGGGTTTCGAAGACATCCCCAAATCCGAACTCCTATCCATCCTTCACCGCTACCCAGCCCCTACATCAGGCAATTCCACACGGCTTCTGATCGGCAGGGAGGACTTCATCACTGTGGCCACGCAGAGGATGCTAAGCCGAGACCCGTTAGAGGAAATCAGAAGAGCATATACGATGTTTGATGAAGATGGTAAAGGCGGTATTAGTATTGCTGACCTGAGGAGGATTGCTAAGGACATCGGAGAAAACCTGGAGGAGGAAGAAATCAGAGCAATGATTGAAGAATTTGATTTGGACGGAGACGGGCTGAGTATGGCGGATTTTCCCATTCTCAAAGTTCGAAACGGGCTCCTGCTAACAGTGTTAAAACTCAGTTAATGAACAGGAATTCATAGCGATATGTCGTGGAGAGTAGAAACATCGCACACTCAAAATGCTGCTCAACCCCATTGTCATCGCCTCGCAGCATTTACTGTTTCACTGCGCCCTGATCCACGAGATGTCCTCCCCATTGATTAACAATTCAATATGGCCATAAGATTATACTCACATGCGTATACCCTTCTTATTCATTGACCTGCTTCTTTGCTCGATAGCCTTGCTCTTTGAAACATTCTTGGTACGTTTGATAGCGAAGGCGTTTAGTTTTCCACTTGTCCGTCCTTTTCTGCCGGGTTTCCGTTCAACCTGCACATTTTAATGTAAAATCATCAATCCTATCCATATCCCCATTCGTCAGCCCATCGTCGCTCGTATTCTAATGAAGAAGTTGTGGATCAATCATATGAAAACCACATACTGTGGAAAGTATATTTCCTCGGTTACGCTGGCTCCTCTTCGGATCGCGGCTTAAAGATCGGATTTCGATTCAGCCATGAATTTCCCCCCTTTGTGGAGTCTGGGGACGCCGTGATTGCTTGACGATCGTGCGAAATCGTCCGAGTGTTCCTGCTTGGCTACGGATCAAGCCAGCTCTAGCCATCTACCGGCATCTGGCCACGAGACTAATTCGAGCCGAGACGCTGGGCAGGATCGAGTACGGGACGCCTCCGAGCCCATATTCCACTGCCCACGTGGGTCAGCTGGGCGTCGTCTTCGAGCTCAGCTTACATCCCATCCTATGTAGGCTTAAGCTCAGAACCATCGCGTGGATTCCTATGGATTTGTAGCATGAAGCGCCCAGTCCCAACGAGATAGCCCGTGCCCTGGTTTTGCAGCATCACATCCCACGAAGCTGCAGGATTCCTGAGACTGGGGGTCACCCACTCGGAGGGCTTCCATATGGAGGCGCAAGTCAGCAGCTGTTGAAGTGATACTCCCCATAGCGCCCCCATGATCTATAGATGCATACGAACCTAATATTCTCCATGCTTTCCTGGAGGAAAGGGCGTATCAAAAGGAGGCTCGAGAGTCCCCTGCCTGCATGAAGCTGTATTGGAACCAAGGTTCAGCGCTGCATTTCCGTCTATCCATGATATGGCCCGGATTTATCCCCATATCCCCTTCCCTTTCCCCGCAAGACAGGCATTCCGCTTATTCGGCAGATCGGTATATAGTATTATATCGAATACTAATACATACATACAACCTTGATGATTAGTTGATTCATTGCTATTGCAGCCAGGATACCGCGATAACAGCTATGTATAACGTTGCAATATCCAGCCACTTATATGCATGCCCCATGCAAACTCCTAGGTGGACCTCGTAGCGAGGTCCGTATCTGGACATTTTTCAAGAATGACGATACTTAACAAACATCTTCCGTACTGTACCCCAGTATTTTGTGTCAAAAAAGGGACCATGGGGCGCTCTATCAATATGCATCCTGTACAAACCAGCCCATTTCTCACCTGGCACTTTACCAGAATCAACATTATCTTCGCGAATTCATTCTCGTCGCCCCCGATACGCGGACAAATAATCTTGCGTCCACGAGCACGGCCATCCAAACCAGCTAGTCGATAGACGAGAACGCCAGTGGATCATCTTGGCAAAAGGGGGTCAGTGCGAAGAGGAACACTGGCAAACTGGTTGTTGTTTTTTTAAATTCAAGGGTCTGTGCTTTTGCAGGTTGTCGACTCGAGTCCCACTAGCTACCCGAGCGGCATTTGCCATTAAGTTTTATTGTCATTTGGATTACAGACTGACAGAATGCTTGATCGTAACTTTGCAAATCGAAGATTAGTACGTACATTACATAGGAGAGTCCTGAAACCTCGAACAAATTGTACAAGCTAGTGTAAGTTTCACGATCAACTCATCTTCCATCCTTCGATAAACTCCATGGATATCTCCACCGTGCCAGGATCCGCCTTGTTTTGTGCTCCCCTCAATAAATTTGACACATCGGGCACGCCGTTAGCACTAGTTACTGTTACACGGCCCCAAGAGATTATTATGCGAGTCAGAACGGTGAGGCTGAGAGGATGCAGGTAGCTGGTACAGGCGGAAACCTTGAGGCCTTGTGATAGCTACAAATACCCAAGAGGGTCCACAAATTTACGAAACTTTCTCGCCCCCGCGTTTTGACCACGTTTTATGCAACCTTTCGAGATGAGTAAAGGACAGACAAAGTGGCGTGATATCTGAATTATCGTCGCCAGGCATGTCGATGTAGCTCACGGGATATGAAGCTGAAGGCACTAAACGGTATCGATATGTACCTCTCCATCCGAACCACGGAACACTCCATAAAACCTAAATTATGAGATTACATACCACCCACATCAAGAAAAAGCACGGACAATATTCCGAAATTTTATGAACCCACATCTCAAACGCCCAGTTGCGAATTCCCGACAGAGAGTGGAAAAGACATCACTTCGACATCAATGTTAACTTTCCGAATCGAAATCGACGTTCGGACGTCTCCACCCCAGACATGGGTTAGCGTGTTGCGCAGCCCAGTTCTTGCGTTGCATATTTGCTCCATCGTTCATCTTCCCTCTCGCCCAAAACCGACCAATCTAGATTTCCCGCCTACCCCAGCGAAACCGATCTATCGCTTGGATGAAATGGAAAAAAAAGACAGGTAGCGAGAAGGGAAAAAAGCGGTTAACAGGGTCATGTCCAGCAATTTTACCATAACAATCTCCCCGCATTCCACAGACGAATCAGAGCAGAGGATCGGATTTTACTTTATCCGGAACTGGATTAAATAGGAACGTCTCTCCGTCAAACCTTGCATACGCAGCAAACGGCTTCGAAGCCGATATTATCGATCGGAGATCAGTCGGAATCTCGATGTTTCTGTTGGATGATGTTTGTCAAGCAAACAATCTTGATCGGGAGCAAGGATCAGTTACTTGTCCTAGCATTCATGACTCTCCAATGGCAAGTCCTTGGTCATTGCTCAAAAATAGGCTTCTCAGCCGGTAATCCAGATGGACCGGGCCTGCTGTTAGCTCGCCCTGCTTCCGCGAAAGTGTCAGTTGGCGGTCTTGGTGGGGAAAGCCCGCAATTCGTGCGACGTTTCCAAGATTTGCTAGCGAACATTTCTTCTTAGGTAAACCAATCGATACCTAGGCGGTTGACACACAAGCGGCGGCAGGCTAAGCAGACAAGACAACTGGCCCCCAGATTCGAAATATCGATATGGATTAGCTACCTGTTCTCGGTCGAGAGGGTGGTTCCGGGGGCCAAGGTGATTCAGAACTAGGAGCTTTGACATCTCACTAACTTATCTTGTTTATTTCATCCCAAATGTTTCTCTTCGCCAGAAGCCGAGACTACACGATAGATATCATCTGTAAGAAGGAGTACACTGTAGGATCTCCGGATGACGGTATAAACTTATGTAAGTCCTTAGTGACAGATCTTAAGAGACGGGATCGAAATATCGATCAAAGTTTCGTGTCGGTCCGTGCCAAAAAATAGTAATCAAACTTAGTCCGCTAGACTATTGCCTGTCAAATCGAGGCAAGATACGCTACTGTCATGTATCCTTTGTGGGACCTCAGTGGGGTCATTTCAGAAAAGGTCCCTTTGATACCCGCAGTGCGAGGCAAATCACGTACAGAACCCACCCGTATCAACACCCTAGCATCTGCACCGCCATGTATCGATATCAACGATGTATCAGAAATGTGCTCAACAGTACCCTCTGGCCTTCGATTCAATTGCAAGGGAAATGCATTGGCCTTCGAAAGCTAATATGGCCAAGTCCCCCCAGTAAGCTCCTTTACCTCCTTTCCCCACTTGGCGTTCGTCCAAATGTTGCACATTGAAGCGAAATATCCAAGGTATTATCGTAATTCGTTCAATTGATTCTATATTCAGGTTTTGAGAAAAAAAAGTACCCGAGTTTTTTTCTTGGCTTTAAGTTTTTCGATTCCTCTCACACCCGAACCACCATCGCCAACTGTGAGCCAAGAATAAGCCCGCATTCGGCTGTCGAACCGTGACCTGGATCAAAATAAACTTTCTGTACATTGCCAAAGCTCGCACAGTAGTAGGATGTACGTCGACGCCTAACGTAGCGAACCACCAGCCAACCCGACACCCATTTAGGGAATGGAGTCCAGGGAATTAATATTCCGCGCAGTGTGCCAAGATAAGCCATTCGTATCGAGACGTCCATCCTTTCCAAACCAGGCCTAACTTCTTGATCTGTTTGTGCTACGGGAATCGATCACGTTCCTTCTTTTGAATCCCTTTCATAGTTCCTGCACGCTCGAGCCTGTGTTTCTCACACAAAAAATGGCGAGAGAAAAAATGCAGGCCTCACTCGTTGGCACTAGCTTTGACGCTAAAACGGCCTGCAAAACAAGGTGCCCACATCGAACTTATTGGCGTTAGTGGCTTGCTACGGGGGTGTGGATTTCAAGGCTACGGGGATGCTGTGATGTGCTTATGTAGCTACCTGAATATACCCTCACCAGTCCATGCCCGTTGTCATCAAACCGCGTAGATTAATCGATAAAGCAACCCCATGTCAGAACATGTATCAACTTCGGCTCAGCGGGGCTAAACAGAACCAATAGGAGCTGAACTTTTTTTTTTTTCTCCATCTGCTACTAACTCTGGGCAATATTGTGGAATCCATCCGGAAGTACTCCGGGCAGAAATATCAAGGCTGGGAGCTGAGAACTTCATGGCTTTTTCGGATCTCTTCAAATTCCTCCTGCAGGTCTATGATCCGGGGGAAACGAAGGGCCAAGGTCATCCATTCCGCCAAGCCATCTAGCAAAGGCGGGCAGGCTCCTGAGTCAGTGTCCACTCCATCCTCTCAAAAGTACATGTACATACTCGCCTCGTCCAAGGCAGAAACTCTGAATTGACGACGTAGTGCCCCGGCACTTGGGGGACGGCATTCCGCGGAACCAAAAAAATTTTCCCGCTTTGATAGGAACAGGAAGCCAGATCGAAGCTTTCCAACCTTCGAGAAGGAAAGTAATCGGTTGGGTTTGAAGCAAAACATGTCAACTAGCTGTGAGACTTTAAAGCTTTTGATGCAATAGGGTCCGAAAAGTTGGCCGGAATGGGCAAGCAGGGACCGTTGCAAGAGGTTAGTTGCGCCTCGTACGACAGCACCGTCGATCCATCGATCTATGGACTGCAAGCTGGTCAACAAAAACAACACTAGCTAGATAGATATCGAGGAAGCGTCCGGGGAAATATGCTATCAAAGGAAGCCGAATCAGAACTCGTTAAATTCTCCAGGACCATCATGACTTTTTTGTTTTTTGAAATGTCGGTGCGCACGCTACCTCTACATGGGCAAACTCGTCAAGCCAAAAAAAAACAACCGAAGAAGATTCGTAAGAAAACAGTAATGCGCCTAATCTGCCCCACCTCCATTGAATGCAGACACGACTCCAAAGTACGCCTTGAACAGGGCCAATGTGAAATGTAAACGAAAAAAAAAAAAAAAAGAATGAAAACCTCCTGTGCGAAGTACACGAACCCCCAGAATGTAATAATAATTCAGAAACAAACTGGAAACTCCAAACCAATCTGTTGCTAAAGATGCAATCGATGGTGATGTACAAAGTTATTAAAATATTTGATATGAATGGGCTAAAGCAAAAAAAAAAAATATGCATGGTTCTGTTCCGCGAGAAATGAAAGTTTTTCCGAGGATATCTTTGTGACTTTTTATGAATTTACCGGTAAGCCGGTTGGGGTGACAAACTGACAGCAGTATGAATCGGTACCAAGGCTACAATAAACCATTAGCACGGTTTTTGGTGTGGTCAAAAGAGTTCAACTTACAGCCAGGAGATCCATGGTGTGCATGGTGCTGCCAGGCATGATGCGAAATTCCTGCGCTTGGGCTATGGTGAAGAGGACTAAGAGAGCGGGGCTGAGAGCCACTGCTCAGCGGCGGCAATCCTCGAAGATTCGACCTGGAATCCGAGATGTGTAATGCAGCTGTGCCAGCTACAATATTGACAGGAATAGTTGGAGTAGAAACTGGGGTAGGAAGAGAAGCGACAGTTTGATATGGTGGGCTCTCACGCCATGCTAGAGTCACTTGCTTGTCGAGATCTGCCCCCGGGCTCGATCCTTGGGATAATCTTAACGATGAGTTCGAGCCGGTACGGGATTGGGAGACTGACTCCATGTTCTCTTCACGGGGACTATTGCCGGTCAGTGATAGTGACTGAACACTCGACTTGCTTGAAGATCGCCTGCTGGCTAACGCCGCAGCTGTGGCGGCGGCGGCTTCGCTGATGGTCCCGGTATGATGGTTTTGATGGCGTGTTAAAGTAGTACGTCTGTGGACTTCATGTGAGCACATTTTCTTCTACACCTATAGCAAAATCTTTTTACCTTGTAAATGTTTTCTGGCAATCTGCGTAGGGGCATTTGTAGGGCCGCTTGCCAGAATGTATACGACGGTGTCGAGCAAGAGAGCTGGAGTCACTGAAAGGCTACAATAGTCAAAGAAAAAAAATGAGTAAAGGCTTAAAAAACAATATCGAATGTCGCAGGGAAAAGCTACCTTTCCACAGGCTTCACACATATGAGGCTTCTCTCCCGTGTGAACTCTTGCATGGACTGTTAAAGCAGATCTCTGAATAAATTGCTTCCCACAACCCTCGAAATCACAGACGTGCGGTCTGATACCACTATGTATCCGTTCTAGTCCAATTATTAGTAATCAGTTTCGAATATAAGCACGTTGTTTGAAGCTAACCGTGACGTGACAGGTCACTCCTTCGGGCAAAACCCTTCGAGCATGTCTTGCAATGATATGGTTTCGAAGGGTCATCGTTTCCATTGTTTGAATGAGGTCCTTCTGAGTTAGGACCTGGACTGGTTGTAAAGGGATTTGAAGGGCTAACTGCAGGAGGTGGAGAATGTTGCGTCTCGAATGAATATCTTGGAGCGAATGATGCATGTGGATATGTCGAATAGGAATTTGGGGCCATAGAAGGTAGCCGGACTGGTTCCTGCTTCTCGAATCGTGTCTGATTGTTTTCCGGTTGTCCGGAAGTTGGAGAAACGGCAGCGTCGCTGCTAGCGCCAGCTTCCTTCTTGTTTAAGATGTTAACGATATCCATGGTGGCGTCGATAGTTTTCCCTCGCGTTGATAAATTTAGATCTGGACCGTTTGTGGAGGAGTTGATGAGGTCCTAGTCCTAGCTCTTCTTAACCTTGGAAGCCAATGGATTATAAATCAAGGTCAGATAGGTATTTCGATAGAAAAAATCTCGACGTCACAGGATGGTGGTAAGAGGGCGATGTTGTAGACTTTATAAGTTTTTAGTACATCCACAGGGACGAAGGGGTAGGAGAAAGCTGCTTAGAGGAGAGCCTTAATTGGAAAAGCTTTGAACCACGGCTCCGGAACTTAGACTTCGATAGTGCGAAATCTCAAGGCAGTACCTTAGCTCGGCTCCAGACGAGGGCTGCGGGATTCACAGAAATTAGATTTTGGAGTGGTGGACCACTGAGACCCGACCTTTCCGTATGCAGATGCCCAACAAAGCACCGATTTAGCGACCAAGATGGCGTCCGGGCGGCTGCAACTTGCGGGAAACAAAGTGATTGTTACCTCGAGTAGGCCCTAGCGAAGGAATGACGGGTTCTGCCCTTAGTCAGTGGGATGAGTAAACTGATCTGGAAAACAGGACGGATTTCCAGATATTGGATTACGGATTTCCTAAAGTTTTCCGCTCTGGTGTTGAAGGTTTCCTCTGCCAAGATTGGGGAAGTGTTGCAGTTTTGGGCGTTGTCGTCTAAGAATTCCGTATGGTCGTATCAAAGGACTTGGTGGCAAGCGCAGCGACGGCTGATGTCAAAGTTTGGAAACTGTCTTCTACGGGAAAACCCAGTGCTGTTTGTGTCAGTCAAAAACACCTAGATGGGATGAGGCATTGTCGCAGTGCAATGTCTCCGATATTCCATTCAAACCGGATCTCGGAATGAAGTTCGAGGTGACAACGATAAAGCCGTAACACTTCGGACGGGAGGAATAGTAATAATACAACCGGTTAAGGGCAGAAGCGAAGGCAGCTGAATCGGACGAATTGCAACTTTCCGCTGTAAAAACAGCTCGATATCGTAGCTAGGTTGACAGCTAGATTCGAAGTCGCTGGAAAACTCGGTAGCAGTGCATGCACCGAAGGAGCATTAATGGGATGAACTGGGATCCGGTCCTCATGCAGCTAGTATCAAGCGGTGCACCTTACAGAAGCTAAAACCTGCCGGTGCCTTGCCCTTGGTTCGAAGTATTTGTCTGGTGTGCTCTGAACAAAGATTTGATGTGTGCCTGGGTTACTAACCTACAACCTGCCTACCAAACTTTGATTTCCTTGCTTCCGTAACGGCTCATGCAATATCCCAAAGATCCACCAAAAGCCAATACTTCATAACATCGGAGGATGTCTTGGTAATATATGGCAGTCGTAATGGCTTAATTTTACTGCTTTGTTTGTGTGACAGATGTCTCGGACGGGTCGCTGGAAGAAGCTTTTTTGTTTGTGCAAAGTGCAGGTTCAGAGTTCGATATCGGCTTCAAGCAGAAAGACTGGCGTAAAGTTTAGTTTATATTATGTGGTGGAATTTGGCTGGTGAGGAAGGATAGCCGCTGGATTGGTCGCACTAGGGTGTGGGCGAGAACCTGGCGTCGGTTGGTTTGATGATGATGTTAAAAGTCGCCGTATGCGCTATTGGGCGTATGTTTTGTCCAAAGTCTTGTGATATCTAGACACCCATATACCCTTACGGTGTCGAGAGATACAATATTGAAATATGAAAAGGCGTAAAGAATGCTTCCAGAACGCTCACTCTTGGCCACTGATACGTTTCTGCTTGGTAAGGATGAACAAAAGAGTCGTAAATTGGTATGTCCGGGTACGGCTGCCGCAAGTTAGACTTTTGATTCTCTCCAAACATTAGATTATCAGGAAAATCGATATTTGAGACAGGTAATATTATTCCCTATGAGAGGAGACTGCTGTAGTGGAAGGACGTTATATTTAGCCTCTCCCAATCATTCATTGCCAACGTTCTATCATGGAGACTGAAATATATCCGGCGGGGTGACAACTATGGTCAAGCGACAGATAGGTCACATTGGCAAATGCGTCGAGGCAATCATATAAAATCCATCCAATGGGGGAAACTGGAGAAACCCCGTCGATCTGACGACCGGAAATATAATAAAAGGCGAACTTAATGGTTGGTAGGGGAAATATCACTTACAGTAAAGTTCAAAACACCGACAAGCCACAGGACAAAGCTCAAATAGCTAGATTCATGAAAACGTAAATAAGAGGTCGATGCGATCCAATTTGCCTGTCGTTGAGTGTGCTGTGGGAAATATCTTTTTTATACAGGCCTGGTGCTAAATATCTTTTTTATATAAAATAGGTAAAACCTGTGGGCCTTGAATGGCTAGGCACCTCGAGGCTCTTTTTGAAATCCGGGGTCAGTACCTCCACGTCCTGGTCCTGGCCCGGCGCATGGGAGGCAAAGAAGTGTTCAGATTGATGTTGTGTCTTCAATCATCAGACGGCGGTGACTATTCGAAAAGCGAGCCAGCAGGATCACTGTGCCGTGCCCGTTTCAACAGATGCAAATTGTAAGGGGAAGGGCAAGGTCTCGAGAACAAGATCCTGTATGGGGGATCAATGCGTAGGCGGTAATTGAGCTCCCAGACCTGGAGGTTTTTGTGGTGCGGGACTAAGTTTTAGGGCATGGCCGGCAGTCGAACTAGTTGCCTTGGGGCGAGGGAAAGCCTTGTGGGTGGGGTGGGAAAGGGCGTTCGAGGATAGCGATATTGAGCTGCTGAAACAATACAGAGACCAGTTTGATATCCCAGATATCTTGAGACTACCTTACCAGTAGATGCACGGATTGCTTGTCAGCGAGCAGCAGGCTCCAATCGAAACTGCAGAAATAGGTTGAGACAGGTTGAAAGAGAAACATAAAGCTAACTCGGCCCAAGACGAGGAATATGGGAAAGCGTGACGGGCAACTGGCGAAATGTCGCAGAACTGCAGCTACGCACGGACTGAAAGCGATAAATCAGTTGTCACCCTTTCGGATTATTTCTTCACCTCCCCAGACACAGGCAATAATATAGCATAATAAAATACTCCAGTTCTTTAGATCTTTGGGTTCTATCCGAAGAAATATCTCGCTGATAGGTTCGTTTGGGGCTTTCTTTTGGCGGCTAAGTTATTTCGTCCCATCTGTGGAACTAAATCGCTCAAATGAATGGAAGTACTCGATGTGGTATTGAGAACTGAGTATTTTGCTCAGAACTCGGGAGAGTAAGAGATTGGTGTGATAAATTGAAGGAGAGAATAGGAAAATCTGACCAGTAACATTTCCTCAGCGGGTTTTACTTGATAGCTAGCCCGACGGCTTGGACCGAGATTGTTCACAGTACATCCACGGCACACACGCACAGCTCCCAGGTGTTATGCGCAGTGACCACCTCGATGCTGACCCAATACGGAAGCCGCAAAGCAACCTCTTGAATTGAAGCTCTGCCCAGGATAGACCCCAGAGAGGCTGGATACAAGTGCCCATGTTCGGCCGATGGGTTGGGGGCGTGACCCGCTGCAGGTCTGAGTGGGACGCTTGAAACCTATCACTAAAATTTAAATCATCGGGGCGAGAAAAAGCTGACACATGAACAGTAATAACGACTCGGCTTTGAAGGTTGAAATATTCCGCTCCACAATTGCAAAGTGCGATGCCAATGCAGCTAGCTAATGAGCGGGGAAGTTACCAAGCTCACTTCAAACCGGGCTGCCGATACACGTAGTTTGGATGTTTCCAGGCCATGGATGTAATCAACCCGCCGCACACATTTTTTGCTTCTATTTACCCCAGAGTGTCCTCAGCAGGAAAAACCCAACGTCCTTTCCAATGATTTTATCGAATAATGAGAGCCATGGATGCCTTACAGATGTACCGTATCATCGTCTCATCGTCTAAAAAATAACAACTTCCCCCTGTCAAAGCTGAATTTTCCCGATTTATCCGGCACGCATAGAGAAGCGGGTTTGCATTTCGGTCAAGTTCAACCGGAGCGATACAGCTTTGTCAACAGGGATTTTTAAACTAAAATTTATAATTCCCTGCCGAGGGAAGGCGAGGTCTTGCAGCTACGAGTCGGGACGCATAATCAACACCCTCCCCAGATGAACCGGAGGTAATCCTTCCATCGGAGCGCCGGAGCGAGCAACTTCGCCAGAGGACAATCGTCCGGCATGTCGCATTGGCTAAATAGACCGTGGCAAATCAAAGAACACCTCTGCAAGTTGACGCCAGATCGACCGAAATGTGATTTCAAGACCAGCGCTATGATATAGGAATTTCCCCTTCGACTTCCAGCAGTGCGGAGAGTTCGCCCAACTGGCCAATAAGGAACCCCCAGTATGTGACTGAGCTACAGATATGTGAGATGGAACCCGAAACAGCCTTGCTCGAATCAAACTCACCATCCGGGGTTCGGACGAAATCGAAATAACGACCAAAGATGGTTCACCAACCGAAATTGTCCAGGTAGGTCCCTTCGTAGTGCATGTACGTTACGAGGAAGATCCTCGAACGTGGCACTCTCATGCTTTGCCGAATATAATCCTCGTGTCGATCATGGGACCGGTCTATTATCCCACAGCTCTGGACCACCTTATGATCAATAAGCCAGCTTTCTTATGATGAGTTCCAAGGAATCACGGGAGACCATCCTTGAAGCGAGCACAAGGACAAAGGGTGAATGAAGGTAGGCACTGCTCAATGGATATATCCGCGTATAAACCCGGTTTTGTATTCCATTGTATCCTTGATCTATTTATCCGGCTGCCACCGTTGAGGTGTGTGTATTTCGAAGATTACACGGAGAGAGTCCAGCCAGCTCGGAACAGGAGTCGCAATAATGCAAATCATATGTACGGAACGGTTGAGCAACGCTGCAGCGATTGTTGTTCCGGCTAATGTACGGAATAAACCAGAGTCGAGTCGGGTGCGCCAGGACGAGATCTCGGAGCTGGAACAGGATTACATAGCACAACTGGGGTTTCCCGACCTGTGACACCAGCTTTCCTGTCAACCGCCCCACACATGGTTGGTGGGAAAAAAACTGCTGGTGAACTGGGCGGCGTAAGGCACGTGCATTGGATGTTGGCACCCGCATTGCACCGGCCCTGCTCCTGGTCCAGAAAATCCGAAGTTGGAGCGTAGGAATGCCTGGAGTAAGGCAACGGCAGCCAGGGACCCCACAAGCATGCAATGGCCCAGCACGGATCCATGCGTAGACGATAGCGTCTTCATATCTAGGCTAACAGTCGAGCCGAAGTCCCCCAGCTAGGTCGAATCGAGGCCACGAAAATGAGTTCAACAAGACTGCACGTGGGGCCGAACGCAATATATTTCCAGGAACAGTACTGGAGGACTATAACAAGCCATGCTATTGCATATCGGCTCCGACACAACTTTTTGGTGTCGTCTGGTACAGACGCAGCGACAAGTGACAGGTCATGTTTAATGGCTGGAGCTGAAGAACCGATAATATACCCCAACTGAAATTAATTTTTAAAAGCAGGCTTGAGTTTTAAAAATCCACCCACAGGAGTTACGCAAGATCGATCAACAGCTTCTCAATCAGGCATTTTATCATTCCATCCGGGGCGATAACGTTTCTCTCCGAAGCCCCGAGAACGATTTTACGGATAATGACCGCGGAGAAGACCTATAGTTTCCGCATGAATTTCAACGGAATAGCACATATACAACCCTCCCCGCAGCCTTCAAACCGGCTTGCATACTCGTCCGACAGGCATCAACATCCAGGTTTTCTACTCGTCATCTCAATGTCGACATTTTACTTGTGTGTGAATTCCATCAGCTGATCCCAGCCGCGAAAAGTCATGGCTCGCCAGGGACTTCCAAGCTTCACCAATATCCTTCCAGCCAAAATCACACGTTTCATGCAGCAAACACTCTGCATTGATGATGAAGGTTCTCGTCGCAAAACTCGGGGAAATGTGGTGAGCTTACTCCGGACTTCGTACGGGTCTTCCCGCTAACTCAGCCATCCCCCGGGCCAATGCAATTGTGGGGCCAGCCGTTTGCCGTTTCGACATAAGACCATCTTTCGGGATCCCCGTGCAAGGTCTGCACCTCTGAGTGATTTTCTATCCATCCGCCCGTCTGTCAACGTCTCACAGAAGAATTCTGATAGGTAATTCGATGTCAAAGCTCATCGCCAAATTGACTACTGAAACAAGGGCTCGTCCTCGCCATTGGGCGGTCGGAGTCGCGATTGTTGATAGTTGTAATCGTCGCTAAATTAGGTGATATATCGGATACTGAAAGTTGATATCCGCTGGTGCTGACATCGCTGAGTACCCAAATCAGTAACAACCTAGATCTATGGGTTCTCATAAACCGGACATGCAGTTTGAACCTCGATAATTTTTTTTCGTGTTCCTCGTGGCGGGGTACCTCGATGAGTGATATTGGCGGGTTGACTCGCAAGCATGACCAATCATGGCAAACTTTTAACGGCATCGTTTCTATTAGCCCAGCAGGTGGAGCAGTGAAAGCTTTGACCTTGCATCATGCAGGACTTGATGCAGTGTGCGATTTTTTTTTGTGGATGTCTGGAGTATAGTAACACTGACAATGATCTGCACAGGGATTCTGATTCTCCGCCATGTCTTTGCAGCCGTCTCAACCAGAATTGGATTGACTTTGGACAAGGGAACAATTGGGATTTAGGTCACAACTCCGCCTAACGATCAAGCGGAAATTTGCCAAAAATGATATCAGTCATGTGGGAATATTCCTGTGCTGCAGAACTTAAAAAGCGCTTAGCGGGTGACACCTTGACATTCGCCAACCCAGAAAACGGTCATTCAGGGATCGTTAATTTTTGATAACATCTCGAAACATCAAACAAATGCACACGCCCTACATTCCGATACTAAGCTACAGAAACAGCGGAATTCATGCTGACTGAGGCATTAGATGATTTCCTGAATGCATCAATTAGTCCTAATCAATCTTCCAGCAATCATATAGCGCATCAAACTTTTTCCGTCCCGAATTCCCGCCCCCAAATTCAGACCGTGGAGGCTAAAAGACTCAAACAAGCAAACAGATATCTAAGTGGTACCGAGATTGCTCCGCGTATCGGCTGAGGAGCTCTACAATCCTCGAAATCCTGGGGAAATTGGCTCATATACCAAATCCTCGGAGTATCTGCAGCAAGGATGTGGATTTCGAACGTTGTGGGCTCTAACGACACATGTACAGCTTACGGCTAGGCTAACTCAATAGAAAAGTTCAATAGCCTAAACATTGGTCCCTGTCTTCGTAAGCTATATGAAGATACTCTATATCGATAATCGATAATCGATAAGAGAACTTCACCTATTAGCTATTATCGAAACTGAGGATATCAATGTGGCACAGTAACGAAGGCTGGGTTGTACAAACATTCAATTCATCTCTTCCCTAAGGGTCTCTAGCCGATTGTGCAATTGGTCTGAATTTCGAATGTTCTCTTTAATGGCACATGAATCCTTCCCGTGCGCCCTGCAATATGCAACTCGAATCAACGAAGTACGTGTTCATGTGGGGGTTCTCCGTCGGCCAGGAACGCTTTTCCAAGGAAGAAAAAAACATAATCACCTCGATATCTACTCCTGCAACTTTGGAACAGACGAAAATACAGTTTTCTTGCTCCCAATCACCACGCATTGCATATATTCCTGTCAGGACGGTTTACATCAAATTACTTCAACCTATCGGAGCCTGACCGACACGGGAAGAGTTTTACTAAATTCTAATTGTTTGTTAGATGGAATTGGAGGACAAATACAGGGTCTATAGCCGTTCGATGCATGCATGCATGAGTGCTCGAGCTCATCGCGGCTTGTCCTACGTGAGGCTACCTAGGGTTCGAAACGAGAATCTACAATAAACAATAAGGTTTTGTGCCCTTTCTCGAACTGGTTGTAGAAGGGCTGCCATTTGAGATTGTAGAGTTACTTTGGGCACAGGTGTGGGGGTAAAACTGGCACGTCCAATTATATGTGAAGAATATCACGCTTGCAACGCAGTATAAAGAACCAATCGCCTGATGCTCTCAGAAGTTTCAAGCAAATCAAGCCAATCGAGACATCCTGGAAGCCTGAGAATTCGAATTCATAGATCCAATCGAAACTCGACAAGTTCGCTCCAAGTTGATTGAAAAGTTCCAACCTGCCGTCCGCGCTTTTTAAAATTTTGGAGTTGATCATATGATACTGCATCCTACATCACGCCGACAGCGGGCATCGATCACAGTGGCAGTTTGAACTGTGGGGGAGCTCCGAGACAATCAAACCTGACGCCGCGATCAGACCTCATCGATATCTGACCGTTGTGGCTCAGAGAGGGTAGATGAAGTATTTTCTAAAATAGGAATGATTGCCACTCAAGTGTCCACCCCTTGCTACGTTTCTTCCCACGGTAACCGCGCTGCATGGTAAATCGTTTCCAAGGTATCGAAATCAAAGCGAGGACTAGTGAGGCTCATGATATGTCCCTGCATACGATGAAATATCCGAATCTACGCGGCCGATGTTTGACCTAGCCCTAGCATACAATGGCTAAATATCGATACGTCCGAGCCCGTAAGCCACGCAGGTATGTAGAGCCTTGCAGGCCTTGTATTCATCACAAGCCCGTAGAGTGGGGTTAACCTTGCTCTTTCTCAATTAATTTCACATCATCACACTCCTTTAGGCACCCAGCTTATACAGAAACCTCTCTTGACCCATCGATGCTTGGGTTTCGCGAGGAATAACTCAGCTCTATGCATATGGGTCATTTCGGACAGCACTTTCATCACCGCCTCTGTGGGGCTATTATGCACATGGTTCTCGGTCACAATAACAAGGACCTACTATTACGCATATTACGGATGCTCTGCCGTTGTATACTACGGGAATGTTGCAGGGATGTAAAGAAATTTTTGGAGAGGCCTGTGGGACGACTTGTAGGCTTGCAGTCTAGCCATGAGGTCTTTATTGGAAACGGCATTTTGCAAAATCTGGTCCCTCAACCCCGCCTCCGGATTCGCGGGGTTGGGGAGTAAACCCCAAGTTATGCGCACCGCAATTACATCAAAATCTTTCCGAGCTCCGTTCTGACTAATAAATGAACCAGTATATCAATATACCAGCGATATTTATAGGATCTCACGGTCAACATGCCTACGGCATATCGGACGAGTACCGGGTAAATCCGCTTAAATCTGCTTCACGAATTCGATCTAGTAATCCACTGCGGACGTATATAACGAGAAAATTCCGTTGTATATGGAAGTATCTTCCGTTCTCTTCGAAGAGAGGGTAAAATGGCTCATTAAGCCGGTATTCTATATCTAATCAACCGGTTCCGCATTCCAAGCTGCGGAAAAAGATGTTCACATTTCAGAGGTTTCGTCTCACATATCAATATATTGATATAGGTTACCTCAACGAAAAATTTTGTGGGCAAGTATAGGCAAAAAAGGGTGAACATTGGCTTACATCTGTCGTACGAGCGTCAGATATATTCGGTAGGTGTAACAACTGTCATAGCATACGCGATCACTTCGGGCCGTTTTTGTTTGCGATGTTTCATATCCGGAGGCTCGAGGTCCGAGACATGCAAAGAATTCAGACTGCTTACAGTTATAATATATTAGCCCCATTCATGAACAGCTTATATTCACCCCAAACTTCATAGCGGTACAGGTACGAGTCTAAATGATCTAACAGGCTACGATTTTCCCCTCACCTCTGCCTAAAGAAAGTTTTCCGTTCGTACTTTGTGAAGTTGCTGACTCAAAATCTTGAACACAAAGCTTTAAAGTTCACGGACGTCCACAAAAATGAGCAGGGATGTCGAGAGAAGACGTCAGGCCCACTTAGTCAGCTCGACGGGAGCTAACGAGTGCAAGTAAGGGGTTTTCTCGAACTTGGAAAACAATATGAGACGCGATCATAAACAATTAAACTAGCTCCAATATTTCGCGTCTTGATATCTGTTATTTTAGCTACTACTATCTACAAAAAATTTTCCCTAGCAAATTCGTGCCAATTTTTTTGATCAATTTTCGATATCTTTCTCGCGTGGACGTCGAACCTCGTATTAATTCTGTGTTACAATGCCGCCCAAACGCGCCGCGTCTGCAAGCTCGGGTACTGCTCCCAAAAAGCCGCGTTCAGGAGGTAGCAACAGCAGTGGCAACGGCAACGAACTCCCTGCCATCCCACTGAGCAACCGCTGGGCAACTGTTTCTGGATCTGAAAATCTTGATGATGACTATAAGGTTGTCGCCCGCAACCCAGTCAGGGCATACATATATATCTGTCTCTGCCAAGCTCCTTTCAAAGATGATGAGGAAGAGGGTGACGGTTGGGAAGATGTCATGAAGAAGACGAAGATGATGAAGAAGACGAGGAAGAAGAGGAAGCGGACGAATTAGAGGAAAACGCCAATCAGCCTCGCAAAAAGAAATGCGACGGCGGAAGAACATGTATCTGCAACAAACCAGCAGAAGAGCATCCAGACCACCCCTGGAAGCTAACAATCGCCGCAAAACGCAAGTTCTTCAACCAGCGTTCCCAGTGCGACCTCCGCGACCCAAATAACTTTGGCATGCACACATATAACGACCACGCCTCCTACGGTGTTCTTGAGACGTTTGAGAACCTTATCCTTGACTTCGAAGAGGCAAAGGATAACGTGGACGAAAAATGGGTTATTTGCGAAACTTTGGGATATTTTATTCCAGGAGATCATGCGTCGGTTATGTTTAGGTAAACTTCCCCGTTAAGGTTCAGTTCGAGTTTGATTTGATCCCTCGATTGCTAATAGTTTTTGATATAGGATTGACGATGCTGAAAGGGCTCAGGAATTGTGTATCCTGCTCGGACGCCTGTTCCTGTCGATGCTTGCTCAATTGGAACGTGAGGGCCTCTTCACTCCACTTAGGATAAAAAAACCTTGGGACCATTATGGGGCTATGGATGCTAGCAGTAAGGGAATTCGCTAACAACGGCTGCCTGGAGAGTGAGGATGAAGAGCCCCTTGGCCCAGAGGGAGACAGAAAGACCTGGATGCCATCCTCCTTTGATAATCAAATTCTTGCATATGCAAAGAAATACGACATCACACTTTCGGGCCCCAAGGATATCGCGGGTCTCATTCGAGAATGTGAAGGAGATACTGACCCCGAAGAAGTTAATCTTCCGGTTCCTGAATCCAACAATGGCCCAACGGCCGACCCCTTTGGCTTCACTAAAAGCCTGAAAAAGTACAAATCCGATCACGGCCCGCAGATAGGTGGTGAAAAGCTAGACATCACCACATTTAGTAGTAGGGAACGGAAGGATGCTTCCTATGATAACAAGGATCCTCTGGGGAGGAGAGAAATAAATGCCATAAAGCAGGGCATGGTATTTGCATTGGGTTGAAATTTTAGTTCCGAACATAAATGACTTGGAGGTATCGGCAGTAGGGAAACCTTTTCCCCCTTACTTCTACTTACTTTTCTATTTCGAAGCACTGGCGCTGTCGCATTACTTTTGACTCACCTCACATATTCTTTAGTTTGTATGTCTTTAATCCTAGAAGTTTTAGTTTAGCAATAAACATATCATTCACGCCCTCTAACTTCTACGTAAGCAAGCGGCTAGTTCAAGACTACACGTAGCCCCCATACTATGGCTGATTGCACAATACGAAGAAACAATGCACCCCGCCCATGGGATGAACACGAGAGTACTTACCGAAGCCCGCCATAGTGAATAAAATCCAACATTAATTTCACGATTCTTAAATATTTTCGGGACATGGAAACCTAGACCGTCCCATTGTTATGCTAAGAGAGTCCGCCAGGCTAAACTTTCCCAACATGCATATGATCACACAGAGTGTCGGATATTTTTGGAGGCCAGTCTACTATATCCCCCAGCCCTACGAATGAACAACCTTGGTGATCAACTTTCCAGTGTTTTCACTATCAGAAGAAGTATCGAATTAGCGACGGCCCGTGCATAAAACGTTAAGCATGATACAGTACGAAGTACTTACCCATTCAACAACTTCAACATCCCCTTCGGCACATCTCCGATCTCCGCCTCCCAAACCTGCTTGATCAATTTAATCTTCCCCTCCGCGAACCAAGTATTCAAGTCCGTCAGTCCCTTTAAAAACTGATCTGCGAATTGCAGCACAATAAACCCTTCAATCCTAATCTTATGACAAATCTTCACCACCGTGAAACATCAGTACCAACATAAAACGATCGTTTCATAGGATATATATACTCACCACCTGCATCCAAGCCTCCCTCGATATCCCCGCCGAAACCTTCCCGCCATACCCCATATCATCATAAATACTAATAGCCCCAGAAACAACCACCCGCCCAAACTCCTTCATCCTCACAATCGCTAAATCCGAAATCTCACCTCCCACATTATCAAAATACACATCAATATCATCTTTCGTAGCTTCCTCAAAGTCTTGTTTAAACGTCGGAGACCGGTAGTTTAACGCGTAATCGCATCCGCAATCTTTCTTGAGAATCTCGCATTTGGCGTCTGAACCTGTGATCCCTACGACGTTTTTGATGCCCAGGATGTTCTTGGCGATTTGGCAGACTATGGAACCCGTGGAACCTGCGGCTACGGAGACAACCACGGTGCTGTCTTGTGGGGTTGCCGCACCGACGGTGAGGAGGCCGAAGTAGGCGGTTAGTCCCTGTTATATATTATAGATATATATGTTAGCCTCAACCCCCAACGTCATACGCTACATGTAGACTTACGGTAAGACCCAAAGTCAGAGTATCAACCGCATCACAAGGGACTTTAAACATAATAGACTCAGGAGCCAGAACGAAATACTCGGCCCAGAATACGCCTCCCAAGACCAAATCTCCCTTTTTATACTCAGCATTCTTAGACTCGACGACTTCTGCAATACCGTACGCTTCCATAGGCTCGCCGTTGTTGATTGGCTGTTTTATGGAAAAAAAGGGTATTAGATGATTATTGTGCGAAATATAGGAGGTTTGGAAGGGGGAAAGTGGGTTACTCGCCGGCCGGTAAAGTCTTCCCTCGGTACTATCCTTATTAACCCAAGTCCTCTGTGCGGGGTCGTTGGAGAACAAAAAGGCTTTGGCAAGGACCTGCCCTTCCTTAAGATCATCCACTGATAATTCTTTCGTGACCAATTCGAACGTCTTGTCAATGTCCAAATGGTCACCTGACCGCTCCTTGACGAACCATTGTTTTGTAGAGTATGTGGTCATTTTTGAAGGTATATTCCTCGGTGTATATTGAGCGCTTGTATCTAAAAAAGCGGAGAGAGATCTAGAAGGATAAGAGAGAAAAAAGTATCGAATTGATAAAGGGTATCCTGAGTGGTACTGAACAATCAAAATGCCAGTTTTGACTTAACACTGAAAATCCAATGGAAACCAGAATTCTAGAAAACCCCCAGTAAAACAGGAAAACGGGCTATTTATACCCCTCTACGAACGCCTTTACAGTCTACAACCCCTCATTGCCCAATACTTCCTAAGGCACCCACCGCCTGAACAGTTTCTGCGAACCTGCTGAACTCACCTACATACAATCTGCATACGCAAGTTCCCCAAACCGTTTAGCCTGGTATCAACCATATGCACCGCTGATGCATTTACTACCCCCCAAAAAACGCCCCCGCCATGCATCGTATCCGTATTATCCAACCGAGACTGGTTACGAGACCAAACCGAGATAAAGAACTTCTTGGTATGCGTGGTGCTTGGAGCCGTCATACTCGTCAACTTTTTTCAATCGTTGGAAATTTCACTCCCGTAAGTTTTTCTATAGGTAAGCTACTTAAGTAGTTAGTACTAAAAATCCGAAGACGTCGGCACAATTTAAATCAATTGTAAGCTACCAGCAGCTAGCTATACCTACAACCCTGGTATTTTATACACCTATCTCACCCCATATGCAAAAAGATTCCCACAATTCCCACAATTTCTATAACTAATTTCAATACTAACATAAATATAAGGGTCTATATACCCAATAAAGCGATTAAGGACCCCATATTTCTGCCTTCCAATGTAACTAACAAGTCTACAAACATTAGTTATTGCGTTGTTAAGCTGTGGGTCTCTTTTTCCAAGTAAGCCACACCCACGTCCGACGATACGATCATTTCCTATCTTGGGTCGAATTTGGATCTTAATGAGGGGTTATAAGAAGCTAAGAAGTTAGGAACTATAGAGAGAGGGACGATGGGGTATCGAGTTCATAAATAATAACCTGGAAAGCTAGGTTAATATCAGATTGATAATAAGGTAGACCTCGCTGCTTTCCCAGCGTATGAAGACCAGGAGATAGCTGGCCTTTATGAACGAATTGAGGGGGAACAAAAAAAGCATAAAGATCCCTCAGTAGATCGGGAAGATTTGCCATGTTTAGGTATCTCCCTGCTAGCTGCTGCATATATACCAGTGTAGGTGTCCAGATAACCATATCCCTGGATTTGAAATATTTCCCCTCTAGCTGGCAATTGCGCAACATAAAAAAAAAGAAGCCTATCGGGGGGAAGGGAGGAAGGGAGGGAAGGAAGGGAGGGAGGAAATGTTGATGCATGCCAGAAAGCCTCAAACGCCTTGCATGACCGCTGCATGCGCGAGTATATTATAGGAAAACCAGACGTACATCTATGCATACATACATACATACATACACCTAGATGTAAAAAGCTGGCGAACAGAGGGAGGAAAAGTGCCCAAGAGAGCGCCTGGTCACACGGCAAGATATCGAAATAAACCACTATCCAACCCGTAGCCCAAATATTCCGCTACAGCGCCATTGGCAGGCCCGCATCTCAATTATCTATAAAACACCATCTACTATAGCGAGCTCCCTCCAACAAGCAAGTGCGTCCCCTATAATATACCAAAAAAAAATCAAAAATATATATGTGAGTAGCGCTATCAGATCGGCCATGTATACAATGCGAACCAATATACATTTAAAAAAAATAAGCCTGGAATCTGAAGCACGAAGTACATAATAGATAAGGTCGATCTAAGTATGCGGGACCAAAACGGAGAAAAACTCCACAAACAAACAGGTTTCCCCAAAACCTCACGCGTTCTTCCATGATCTTACCATCTACTTAGGTAAGCTCTACATTATCTTCGGAGGTTTATCTAAGCCTTGTAGTTTTTATCCAAGCGAAGCTTACATAGAAAACATAAAAAAAAACAACTGATTGAAGTTTCAAGGTTTCATAAACAAGGGTATTCCCGTTCCATCGTCAGCCCGTTGTTCAGCGGAAGGTTGCTTGGATCATCCTTGTAAGATTCCAACTTGTCCCTCACCAATCAGCGGAGAGGTGGAATACTGAAAAGGGTATAGAACATTTGTGGTATTTTATATTTCGCAACGCACGTGAGTGAGTGAGTACGACTTATCGAGTTGGGAGCGTGGTCTCCACTCTCGTCACCAGAAAGTTCGTGGTCTCCATGCGACCAGCCATATAGAACAAAAAGTGATTGATTGTAAGCTATTTGCGCCATTTTATAAACGAAAACCAACTAGGAAAAAAAAGGAGAACAGAAGAAAAGGAACCGACCATGCGAATGAATTATATAAGGAACAAAGGAGAGAAGAGGGACCTTCGAGTATAATACATTTCTCCTAACCCTTATTATGGGGAAAGGAGGAAGCGAAATTGAATGCTTGGGTGCTTGGGGGTTCGTAGTGACTATGCTTGAGGGATGCATCGGCAACGAAGAAAGATAATGTCCTCTTTGGAGAGAGGAAGAAAAGGAAATGATATGCGATAAACGGAGGTGATAGCAAGGCATCGTACCGTAGGAGAAAAACTCTCCACGTGTTAAATGACGACGGAAATGAAAAAGGAAATATATAGAAACACACAAAAGCGAGAAAGGAGCCATCTCACACATACAACCACCGGGGAGGGGAGGAAGTTACGGGTATAGGTTACCGGAAGTGCTTGGGTGGGGAATCAATAGATGGGACCGCGATATCTCATCTATAGTAGAAACCGGAGAGCCTCGGGTCGACAGGGATCGGAGGTTCTACTTTGAGCATAGTATTGAAGGGCGTTCTATTGGATGAATTATTGTGACGTCTCGATCTTAGGTAGGATGCTTTGGCGTACGCTTCCCGGTCCTAGCGGGAGTGGCCAAGGAGGTTGAACCAAAAGATGGCTTTCTCAACACTCTGCTTGCCTTCGTCGTCAATGGTTACCATATCGGCGATGATATCGAAATAGTTGTCCTTTCCAGGTGTTATGCGGAACTCGTGTGCAGAAAACCTTCCTGAACCTGCGAGGGTTGGGAGGGGATTTGGGTGGTGGCCTTGGTGTTGGACCCAAACTCCGTAAGGGTTCGAGAGAAGTTTTGGGTGGGGATAGATTTCAAAGCGGACCTTGCTTTGCCCCTGGTTTAGGTTAATGTAAGAACCGCACCTCCACCTATCAGATTCGGGTCGAATATTGATAACCCACGGTTCGTTGCTATCCGGTTCAACGGTGAGCTTGACGCATTGGATGGGGGAGTCTTTGTCCGCTAAAATGGCTTATGAGTATATAAGTTTACAAGAGGTGAGGCGGAAGTATCACTTACTGGATCCGGGACGGCGTAAAATTGAATGATTAGTGGGTTCCAAGGGGTGGATGATTAGGCCGTTTCTAATTGATTGAGGATTGAGTCTAAAGTCGGCGTAGGTTGGGGCGGTAATGACGGGCTTGGTGACCGGAATAGCCGCGGTGCTTGTCAAAGTCTGTGGCTGTGGTGTGGCCGCAGCTAGTGCCGGGGACATAGGTTTCTCCGGTCCGAGATTTGCTGGGCTAGTTGCGGCGGGATGCGGGGAACGGGATGCTTGGAACGGGTTACGCGAGAGCTCTGAACCCGGGGGTGGCGACTGTGCGGCACCAAGAGCAGCTGGAGTCGAGGCTGTTGTTGAAGGGTTTGGAGGGCTCGCCGCTTGCTTTGATCCGTTCATCTTCAAAATTATCCGAGGTTTCGGTTCGATGCCGTTTTCCATTACGACATCTTCCGATTTCACCTGACGGACCTGGCGGCCCTCTGGGGGCAGGGTCCTGGGGGCCAACCCGAAACGTTTCCTGTTTTCAGCCATGACCGGAATAAACCATGCCTAGGTCATCGGTTAGAAACATGTAGTTGATATACCGTGCGTATTGAAGTCGCATTCGTGGTGGCTAAGTGTACATACCTCCAAGATCCTGGCATCGTCCATGACCTCGCTATGCGGCTCATTATAGAGTGCACAGTTATCGAGCATGAGGAAGATATCGTCTTCAAACTCGGATACAATGGTGCTGGGGAGGTAGGTTTTGGATTTCAACTTTCTCTCGATTTCTTTGAGTGAAATTGGATTCTTGATCATCCGATAGTAATCCGGGTAGTCCTTCTTGGAGACGAGTGACCGAAAGAAATCTCCAACATACGTTTCACCACTTTGGAGAAGGGATTAGAGAGAGTTCTTGGGAGGGTGATGCTGTAATTCTATGTCTCGGATAGTGGGAGCTTACCTAGAATCCCTCACCTCATTGAGGAGGCGCTTCACGATACCGGCCAGGACATCCTGGATTTCTGTGTACGACTCTCCACCGGCTGCTTGGGTGGCACCGTCTGTGTTCTTGGAAGCATTGAAAGCAGAGGCCAACTCATCGACCAGGATGCGAATCTTTGTGGAGAACTGTGCGATGAGGGAGTTGGTCTTGTTGTATGTGTTCGCATTTGTTTCCATCAACTTGAAGTCATCGACTATCTCCTGGACAGATTGATAGGAGTCCAGTTTCCCCTGAAAGTCCAACGCAAAAAAACGGTCAGCGAGGCACGAAGCGTGTCAGCGATGTATTGACGGGGAGAGACTTACTTCGATTGTGTCAAGGGCAATTGGGCTCGTGATGATTGTGTAGTAGTCAGGCAAGTCGGCCTAGGAGTCGCGACAACACAATGAGGGTGTGGAATTAGCCAATCCATGTTTCTGTGAAGATGCCAGGCTGCGACATCCGTGTATCCGCATATGCAGGTACGATGCCCGAGCAGGTATCTCGCCAAGGGACGATACGGATGGCTGCAGACGGGCATTCCAGGGCCTGTTGGACTAAAGCTGGTCCAATGAGGCCTGGAGTCTCAAATATCACAAGTACTTGAGCAGATATAAGTAAGTGAGTATGCTTACCTTGGAGGGAAGGGCCTCGAAGTTGGTCGCAATTAAGATGCCCCTGCTTATCCGCCAATGCACGTTAGTCCGGACGGACGTTCTTATCGATCAAGGAACGCTGCCATGTCTCGTTTCCACACTTAATCCCTCTTCCTTCCGAGCTCAGCTCCATTTCAACCTCCCAGCTCCTTACAACTCACCCGTCATCATCACACAACCACTATCATTTATGAAGGAGATGAAGAAGAAGAGGACAGAAAACAGACAGACCGACCATCCGGGTATCAAACAGGAAGGAAGCTGAAGGGATAAGGGAAGAATGGAGGTGGAAGGGGAACTCACCGGCGGGAATCCGTGGCTTCCCTGACTTGCTTAAGGGCTGCACGACCAAAATCGGCAACGGAGTCGGTCTCAGAGAAGTCAAAGGAAACCGGCTTTTGAGTTGGTTGGTTGAGACCAGGTTAGTTTCTCTCCCGGACCAAATCTCCGAAGCTAGCTACGGCTACGGCTACGGCTACGGCTACGAAGGCAAGGTTGGTTACTCACCGAGTTTGTCTGTCGCATCCTCTTAGACGAGTCGCTGTCCTTGGATGGAGAGCCGGACTGCTCCTTGCGTTTCGTTGTGCGTCTCATTGTTGTTCGGCTACCAGTCGGCTCCAGCAAACGATCTCAATCTCGACAAGCTGCCAGATGCAATCTCGAGCGCGTCAAACGAGAAAAGAGGACGTCACAAGGTAGATTCAATGGGTGAAGGGGATGGGAAGGGGTGGTTGTTGGCCTGTGGCTCTATCCTCCGAACTGCGATATGTCAGGGATAGAGCCGAGCTTTGACGCGAGGGTGGGAGGGTTGCGGTCGAGTCCTAGCGTCCGTTTGTCGGGAACACGATGAGCAGAGACGGATGCGAGGTATTTACAGGGGTTTGACGTAGATTGGAGGCGAGTGTCGATGGGTTTTTCGAGACGGGATCGTTATTCGCGACCGATAAGCTGGAGGGTTTTGATGGTTGGATGTCGGGAAAAGAGAGAGATGACAAAAAGGAAGGATGGAAGGATGGAGAGAGAGAGTGTGTGTGTGCGATGGCGGGGGATGGAACCTGACAAAGGCGATGAAGCTGGTCGGAGCGGTCGGGATGATCGTATACAAGCAAGGCAGTGGCGTCCTTCTTGGGGGGGTAGCTGGCAGCTGGCAGCGGGCAGCGGTGGGATGGGATTTGTCGAGGTCTGCCTGGCTGACAATAATAATAATAAGAATAAAGTGTCGGATTCGAGGCGACGGGAAGCAAAAGCCAAACCAAGCCAAACCAAACCAAACCAAACCAAACCAAACTAATTGATTGATTCATGCAAGGTACAGCTCCCGGCCAACTCTATCGCGACGGACCACAACACATTAATTCTCTTTCATTCACTCGCTGGCAGTATTACAGCACTCAGTCCTATAGCACATAATATAGGAGAGGGTATATATTGTTGATGTTGATTTCTATTATCGAGCTATTCGAACAGAAGCATTCATGTTATGACATTGTATAGAAGTACTACTAGTTAGTAGTGATCACTGGTTTATATTTTATATTATACAGGCGTGCTGGTGGTATGAATCGACCGCCCGTTTGTTTACGTGTGGCTGTTCAAAGTTCTTTGACCACCAAATTTTCAGTCGCTTCGACTCAACAACCCCTCCACTGTACAGCTCTGCTCTGCTCTGCACCGCTCCAACTCTGGCTAGCCATCTCTCTCCCCACAAAGAATCCCTTCCAAGCTCCCATTCAACCCCATCGCAGCTCCATCATCCTCCCTTCTCTTTATCTCTCCATCTCTCCTTATCTCTTCCCTCCTGCAATCCCTTCAACCACCTTCTCACGCTCTTGGTCTCCCTCAGCATCCTAGGCATCGACCCTTTTTTTCTCTCTCTCTTAAGCTTCTTTGACTCACTAGCCTGTCTATCGAACAGCTGCCGAGATCCATCCAAGCTAGAATCGACATCGATATCGCAAACTTTGCACCTATATACCACTTCCTATACTGCTTCCACAATGTCTCGTCATCACCACCGTCAAGCTGGTTCCGGTCCACGGATGCTCACTGAGGCTGAGCGAGCAAGACTCGAGGAGTTCGTTCCCGACATCAACTACTCTGCCAGGTACACATACACACATACACATACATCCACACGTCTCGTTATCTTCGTCTCCACTCCAGTTCTCTAACCACCAAAGCTCGAGCAGATACTCAGACAGCAAATACGAGTACCGGTACTTTTCTCATCTACCACCCGACCAGCTTCCTTACTAGGAATACTAATTTATCGCTCTAGTCATGTGATGCTCCCCAAGGCCATGCTCGATATGATTCCGAACGACTACAAGGATAGTAATGGTGTCCTGAAGATTCTGAAGGAGGAGGAATGGCGTGGGTTGGGAATCACACAGGTACCATACACTCCCTTATATACTCCTGCTATGTAACAAAAAAAGTATAGAGTTTTGAGCTGATCGCTGGTATGTGTCCGATTTTAGTCTCTTGGCTGGGAGCACTACGAAGTCCATGCGCCGGAACCACATATTCTTCTCTTCAAGTCAGTATTCTTTTCTTATGCCCTACCGACCGAATTTCACCATCTTGAATTCTAATTGTTGGTGGTTTTTTACTACTTTAGACGCCCGAAGAACTACGGCCAACCGGGACACTGAAATGGTCCCTTCCACGTTGTCTTCGATCTACACTAGATCCCCGAAATTTACCACGATAGCGACAGATTCTCACCTCGCATGTCTATAATGGATTCGCCCTCGTGGAGAACTGTACAAACGGAGACTCGCAGGACGAACAAAGGCTGGATCCTCGGGCCCTGATAGGGGAGAGAAATCCTTTTTTGAAAGAGAAATAGAAGGCGAAGGAGAAGCAAGATAGAAAAGACGACAGACAACCTTTTGAGCAACATATCCCCTCACATTTTCAGGCGTCCCGAGGAGTTTTTAACATGGATTTTTAGTTCTGTTCTTGACAAGGCTCCCAAGCTGCCCGCTTTTGTTTCCCCTCCTTTTCCTCGCTGTTATATTAGCATCTATCAATGCATACTACATAGCTCATGAAGTACCTCTTCCCGCCAATGCAATGCAAAGTCATGTCATGTGAGATTACATAATCGATCCCAGCGGAAAATGCCGCGGCCGATGAAACGCGTGCACTTCCCCTTCCGGTTAGCCCCTTTGCAAAACTTGCCTAATCGGGCAATTCCCGTGTCGGCTCCAACGCATTTTTGCACAGCGCTCCGACGCTCCGGCCCAAATCTCCCATCCTTTTCTTCCCCGTCTTGTCTTCTCTATCTCCACCCTATCACCACCAACCATCATCACCACCATCCCTCTCCTCCATCACCACCTTCCTGTAAAACTTCACTTCTTCAGCGACGGTTTAGCGGGCGCCCAGCTTGTCGACATCATATTTCTTCTTCAGGAGCCATAGTTTGGTTTTTTGTCCGTTCTCTCTGCCCAGCTTTTGTGGACACTCGCTTTCCCTGCTCTCCTCGCGACGCGCTGGGTTTTTTTCTCTCCCACCATCTCGGAGCCTCCTACTCGCTTTTGTCCGACAACCATACCCTTTGGTCTGTAGAACCACTGGGCACTCGGACTTCGACAATCACGGACCCCGTATTATATATCTCCCGGCGAAATGACGTCGGCGAAAGAAAGTTGGCACCCGGCCGACCAGCGGGAGCAGCCTCCACCACCCGGTCATCTCCCGCCCAGTCAGAGCCAGCCCGGTAGACAGTCCCCTAGTGGGATACACCGTTACCAGTATGCTTTCTACTCTGTTCATTGGTGCTGTTTTCAGGTCCACCGTCCATGATACTAATCGTTTGTTTTTGGAAATTATCGTAGGCCACCACCTCCCTCCCAAGGTATGCCACCCAGAGGCTCCCTCTCCCTCTCTCGGACCGCACAAAATAGGATATCCGTTGGATGCAATATTATTCTTCCCACCGAATCCCTGATCGTACATTCCGAGTTTTCCGGGCTTTACGCCTTAGTTTGCTTGTTGGTTGTTATATCACCGGTTTTCGGGGTGCTAACGGTGTGTCGCACTAATTTGCAGGAAATTTTTATCAAGGGCCTCCACCCACATCACAAGCTGGACCTCAGTCTGCACCTCAATCGCAACTACCACATCTTCCTAGCCTCTCGTCGGGACAGCCTCCGTACCCTCTCCCGTCGCTACAAGGAGGTCCTCAGGGTCCTCCCCATCCTCACATACTAGACCGTCCACCACACGAAACAAGACCCCCACACTCACAGATTCCGCAGCTTGCGAGTCCTCCTGTTGGGATTGGGCAGCAGCAACAATCAGGCCCAGGCCACTTGTATAATGCATCACACCCTCCGAATCCTCAGCAGCAACCCCCGGCTCAACCCCAGGACCGGTTAGGGCCCATCACACCCGCTAATAATGCTCAACCACTCCCTGCGATAGCTTCGCATCCACTCCAGGCACTAGCACAGCTACCACAGGGTGGGCCTCCACCACCCCAGTCTCATCAGGAGGCCGTTGCGACCATCGTCAATGCTCAGCCTGCTGGTCTCGTAAATATACCACTCGGTGCACAGGCGCCGATACCGCCTTCGTACCGTCCACTTAATGTTAAGGATGCCTTGTCTTATTTAGACCAAGTAAAGGTTCAATTTGCAGAACATCCTAATGTTTATAATCAATTCTTGGACATCATGAAAGATTTTAAGAGCCAAGCGTATGTGCCAAAATTGTTTTTTAAGTTGTTTTTGTGCAGTACTCTTTGACGGGACTGTTCTTTGCATCTGTGCCAAATAGTTTTATGTTTTTTTCCCCTCTGTTCGTTTTCCCGCTGAATCGTTCGTTTCATTAGTATCGATACTCCAGGTGTCATTGAGCGTGTGTCGACTCTTTTTGCGGGGAATCCGAACTTGATTCAAGGATTCAATACATTCTTACCACCCGGGTACCGCATTGAGTGTTCCAGTGATCCTTCGGATCCCCACTCGATTCGTGTCACCACGCCCCAAGGGACGACAACTGCGACCTCGGGACTTCCTCCGAATCTCCATCTCCAGGGAGCAGTTCCTCCTGCCGGACAAGTAAATGGAGGGTGGCGGCAACAGGATGCATGGGGAGAGCCGGCCAGATTCAGATTTGCTGGAGATGAACCCGGGCCCTCTGAACAGCCTCCACGGGAACCGATACGGCCAGGGCAAGTTCAAGGTCGTCCTGGGCACCCAATGGCCAACCAGCCGGCCCATCTCCAACAACCGCAGCCGCTTCAACCCGGCCTAGGACAACCCTCAGGTGCTGACACCGTTAATCAGCTCCAAAACGCTGTAGCTGCGGCTAATGGAGCTGGACCTTTGCCTGGAGGTCAGATGAGGCAAGCGCCGCCCAATGGCCCGTTGGGACAGCCGGTGTCGAACGGCCCACTCACTCCGGGAGCTGATGTAAAACGCGGTCCGGTAGAGTTCAACCATGCCATAAGCTACGTTAACAAGATCAAGGTAAGCGTTACATCGCATCTATGCAACTTGTACCGCCCGACTCACCCGATAACCTTTGAATAGACCCGATTCTCGTCGCAGCCGGAAATCTACAAGAACTTTCTTGAGATCTTGCAGACGTATCAGCGGGAAAGCAAGCCGATTCAGGAAGTGTACAGCCAGGTGACCCAGCTGTTTAACGCCGCACCTGATTTGCTGGAGGATTTCAAGCAGTTTTTGCCGGAGAGCGCTGCCCAGGCCAGACAGAAGCCGGAAGATCATCTTCGGGAAATGGTAAGTCGTCGTTGGTGGAGTAAATGGTGGAGTAAATTGTAGGAGAGAAGGCTGACATAATCTGGTTTGATAGAATGGAATGGGCGGGCCTGGCGGAAGAGGAGGACCTGGCCCACAACAAGGCCACTTCCCCCCTCCTGCGTCTGCTCCCAAGGACACTGGAAAGAGAAAGCGTCCGGCACAGCCTGTTCTATCCAATTCTCGCGACACAGGAATGGCTCCTCTGCCGACCAATCCGCTGCACGACCTGAACATTGGGCCGAGCCCGGGTCCCCGGGGAACCGCAGCTAACAAGGTAACGCTCCACTCCCTCCGTTCCCATCTCCGCAGGCTTTCCTGCCCTTCCTTTCCATCCTCCTTCCACCTTGGCCATCTCAACACTGTTCCTAGCTCTTATTGTTCAATTCACACCTCCACATCACCTCCCTCCCCATTCTTCCCCCTTAACCTTCTTGCTACTATCAGCACCTATTGATTCTCAACCTCAACCATTATCAAGGCCTAGAGGGCCCAGCTTACCTTAAAACAAGTTAACTAACGTGTCCTCGGCTCTCCAGCGCCCTAAAATCATGCATAAGGCGGCGGAGCCTCCCGTCTCCCCTACTCTTATTCCCGCGCCACCAACACCTCTTCTTCCAGTAGACCCCGTCGGAGCAACGAGTGAAGAGATTGCCTTCTTTGATAGAGTCAGGAAGTATATCGGTAACAAGCAGACTTACAATGAGTTCCTGAAACTGCTGAACCTCTTCAGCCAGGATCTCATGGACAAGTCGTTGCTCGTTGTCACACTCGAAACGTTCCTCGGCAGCAACCCGGAACTCTTCAACTGGATCAAGCGGTTCCTCGGTATCCCGGATAAGACTGAGGATAACGTGCAGAATGCTTTGAAGAAGAGCCAAAAAGTTCGGCTTAACGTTTGCCGCGCTCTAGGTCCTAGTTATCGCCTATTGCCCAAGCTCGTAGGTCACCTACCGTATCCTTCTACCCAGTCCAGCTTCTAACAAACCTCTAGGAAGCCACTAAACCATGTAGCGGCCGCGATGATATGTGTCGTGAAGTTCTAAACGACGAGTGGGCTTCGCATCCAACCTGGGCCAGCGAAGACTCAGGTTTCGTCGGCCACAAGAAGAACCAATATGAGGAAATGCTCCATCGTGTTGAAGAAGAGAGACATGACTATGATTTCCACATTGAGGCGAATCTGCGAACGATTCAACTTCTGGAACCAATTAACCAAAGGATTGCCACGATGACCAACGAAGAAAAGGCTAATTTCCGATTGAGTCCTGGTCTTGGAGGGCAAAGCCGAACCATCTATCAGCGCTGCATCAAGAAAATCTATAAAGAAGATGGTCTTGAGACTATCAAGCAGCTGCACGAGCAGCCAGCCTATGCGGTGCCCATTATTCTCAGACGACTTAAGCAAAAGGATGAGGAATGGCGATTTGCACAGGTAGGTGATCACCTTTTTGCTCTCTTACCTTCAAAGTTATTAATGTCTGTATAGCGAGAGTGGAACCGAGTGTGGCGCGAACAGACGGGTAAGATCTTCTATAAGAGTCTCGACCACCAGGGAAACACCTTTAAACAGAACGACAAGAGAAACACCACCAACCGACACTTTAACGCCGAGATTGACGCCCTCTACAAGATTGCAGACGCCTCGAATACCGACAAATCTCACCATCTGAAATTCAGTGTTCCAGATCTCGATGTTTTGTTGGATATTTGCCGTTTGCTGTCTACACAGTTGGAAAAGGACGGGGCATATTCGTACTCTGAGCGTCAAAAGATCGCAGCCTTTATCAGGAACTTTATCCCCACATTCTTTGGAATCAACAAGGATGAGGTAGAGAGTGCGATGGGTAGCTTCTCGCGAAAGTCTCCGGATGAGGACGTGGATATGGACCACGCCGATTCATCTTCGGGCAGACGTAAGAACAAGGAGTCAACCCTTCTCCAGGATGTTCTCAAGCGAGGACGTGGCGGGAAAGCCCACAAGGCGGATGGTACTGGCAGTCGCGGGTCTACTCCGGAACTTTCGAATGAGGATGACCTCATGGAGGTTGATGCCCTTGATTCGGAACCAGTCCCTCCGAACGCCCCGGCCACCTGGATAAATCCCACTGGCCCGTCGCGCCCCACTAACGGCATCGAATCCTTGAACGCTGCACCAGGCACTGATGCTAGGGACATCGTTGTCTCGGAGCTAAAAGAGAGGAATGTTTACAATTTGTTCGCAAATAGTACCATTTATTGCTTCATGAGATTGTTACAGATCGTTTACCAGCGACTCTTAGACGTCAAGAGCTGCGAAAGTGTGGCCAAAGTTACGCTGAATCGTCGAAAGAATAACACGACGGCTCGAAAACTCGGACTGATCCCTCAGCCCTACGACGAGTTCTTCACTGTTAACGACGATGCTAACTATTACCAGCAAGTTTTGGATCACGCTGAGAGGCTCATCCTTGGAAGCATTGATTCCAATGTTTTTGAGGACGGAATGCGCTCCGTTTATATCCAAAAGGGGTGGCAGCTCTACACGATAGACAAGCATATTGCCACGCTCAACAAGACAATCCAGACGTTTGTCAGTGATAGTAAAGATAACAGCGGTGAAATTCTCAAGCTCTTCGACAGAGACAGGGCGGAAGAGAAGACCAATTTCCAACTCCAGATGTCGTACCGACGGGACGTTGAGATTTACATTGGGCGTGAAGAGCCGACCTACCGAATTGAATGGGTAAGTTTCCTTTCTCTTCTCATACATCCCCTAGCATTCCATCTAACACGAATTTAGAATACCGATACAAAGGAGATTGCTATCCAGCTACTCTTCCGAGTCGATCCAACACACACGGCCAAGTTGACAAAGGACGAAAAATGGTCCTACTACGTGGACTCGTACATAATGGCACAGCCCACCGAAGGAGTCGAGGCCCCCAAGAAACCGCCATTCCTACCCCGTAACCTCCCTGCGCCGGAGGCCATTGACTCCTTTAGCTCCAGAGACTGCGAACTTAACGGCTCATACAGCTATAAGAAGCCAATCATCCAAGAAGGGTTGGAATTGAAGATCTGTGTGAATACGTACAAGTTGTACTTTACGCCTGGCACTACTGATGTTATGATTATGAGTGGAGAATCCAGGCTAAGGTCTATGGAGGCTGAGAAGCGGAGCATTGTGAAACGGAAGAGGGATTTTGAGGCGGAGTTTGTCAATAACACGAAGAGGTTTAAGGAGGCACCTGCGGAGGATAGAGTGTTGGGTTGCGATGGAGTCGAAGGCTTGTGGAAGGCTTAGATGGGGTGTCAGTCCTTTTGTTCTGTTCGCTGGTTTTATGGTTGCTAGCGAGGAGGTTTCAAGGCGGCATTCCGTGGTCTTTTTTTTTTCAGGAGCCATCTGTGTGTTCGGCATACGGCGTTTTTCCGGATCTACCTGTCTAAGGTGGCTGGTGAATAACTTGTTGGATGGGCTATACGATATATACTTGGGAGACTTTTGTACGCTGAAGAGATTCCGTGATGGTGGGGTGCCATACGGTCTATAGTTTCCCCGTTTCGTTCGACGGAGGGTTATCATTTTACACCTTTTTTTTTTTTCTGTCCAAAAAAATCTGGCGCGTGGTTATAACCGATATTTGTCTGCGAGCGCTTTTTTTTTTTTCATCTTCTATGCTGTTTGACGTTTCCTTTCTGTCATCTTTTTTCTCTCTCTCCGTCTCCGTTTTAATGAATATGAACTAGAATTGTTTGATGCCTTCTCTTTTTATTGTCTGATGTTTTGATAGTTAGGTGGTGTTCATTAATAAGAGAATTACATGGTGGTTCGAAATGATCGGAAGTGTTTGTAGGGAGGGAGTGTTCTACCTCGTTGGGTCCGGTTTACGAGACCAGGCCTGGACTATTTTACGACTCGATAGATATAGATACAGAATTGAGAAATACATGTATTATACTTGATGATATAACGAGCTAGAAAGGCCTATCTACAGGCGACATGAGCCTAGAAAGGAATATACATGTATACGCATATATATGCGAACGAAAATATTAAATACATCGACAAAAACCCTCAGAGATTACATTGCATAGAGGGGTTACTTTAGGTGTCTAAACCATATACCACATATTTGGGGCTAAACACCTGATCGCAATTCTCCAAAAACAGTGGTTTCATTGGATCCGGGTTCGGTGGCGGGGCGTAATAGGTCTCAGATGTAACGTTGAAGTACTGTACACAAATTGCTATCTCTTCTTCCGATTGTTTACCATGCCTTAGAGGAGAAGTCGCATTACATCTAACCCATGTATCATAGCTATCCTTCAAGTCAAGAAATTTTTTGGTTTTTGGCCAGCGGTCGAGTCTGACTATATTGTCCTCTTCGCATTTTTTAGTTCTGTTGACGTAGAGGTTTAGGCCCATTTCTATGGGTGAGGAGTCCCATATTGGGAGCGTATTGGCGCCCTCTGCGGGGAGCTGGTCGGCGCAGCCGAAGAGTGCTGGGTATACTTCTGTGGAGAATCTGTAGGCTGTGATTAGTTGTGGGATTATGAAGGATTTGGTTCTATAAGGTGTGGAAGTTGTGTCGTTTGTATCTATATCGCGGTTGGGGCAGAGGTCTGTAACCCCTGGACGGGTGGGGTCTGTATGGTTGAACCAGAGGAATTCTGTGTAGTTTGGTGAGGTGGATCTAGAGGGTCCGATGCTGTAGTTTTTTGTTTTCGCTGTTAGTTATTTGCTTCTTTGCCAATGGTTTAATGGTAAAGAGAACTATATGCATTGTCGGTCAAACTTACGCAGTATTTAGTAACCCCGTGTTTACATTATACATTGGAGCATTCAACGCCTCGAGATCTTCATCAGCACTACAGGAGGATACGTATACATATCCAAGCGCATCCGGAACATCGGGTAGAGGATTCCCCTCTACATCTTTCATAGACCCGGGATAACCCCACGCGGGCGCGATACACCTTTTCGAGGACGAGTTTCTAATCCACTTGGCAACGTATTTTGCAGAGTTGACGCCGTACCCGGGGAGACCGTGGGGTTCTGTATCGTTTTTTCTGGGGATGGCAGCTTTTATAGAGACGGAACCTGTGGTTTCCCAGGTTTGATATTCGGCTTCGTTGGGGTTGCAGGGTTCGAGGGTTGCGGGGATCATGACGTCGACTGGGGTATCGGATGCTGGTGCGATGAATGCGCGGTCGGTTAGGCAGTATTTTGTAGAGTTTATGAAGAGGGAGACTGATTATTATTTTTTAGTAGATTGTGGTTTAATCAAGTCAGCGTCTCTTCGTTTATTTGTGTTATATACTTATGTAATTCTACTGGTAGGTTTTTTGGGGAGGTGGAATTGATATAATATAATCACTTACTCCTCTGGTTCTTCAGAGACACTTTGAGTGTAACATTTCGAACGCCGGTGAAGTTGCTATTCACTTCGTTCGGGAATTCGTCGAGTGGTATAAGCCTTGCTGCTTCAGTGGCTTGGCCATGGAGATTCAATGCAAGAAGAAGAAATATGGGGAGGAGAAAGTTCAAGGCGGCTAGATGTAGGGGAGGCATAATCGCGCCAGTTGCGATCGATATTTTGTACAATACAGTGGGGTAGACGATTTAAGAGTAGAAAAACCGAGAGAATATTTTCGGTTAAGTTATTGAAGATTGACAATAGTTAGTGTAAAATGTCAATTATTTTTCATTTATCGATAAGTAGTTACCTAAATATGTAGGGCGAGTTAGGGTCATATATAGGTAAGACCTACAAGCTTGAAGTAAATGGGAAGTATACGTGCGGGAGGACATTCTTAGTGGCCTTTTTTTCTCCCAGTGGTCAGGGATGTTAGAGAGTTCTCCAGGGTGAGTTGAAATGCCTCTACCGATATCATTCCGATATCTAGCTTGCTAATTTATAACGGTTGTATATAGGTACAAGTTATAAAGCGGCGAGGTGTGTATGTTATAAGCCACAGTAACGGTTTGTTCTTGCGTTCTAGGTGATGGAGGAGAAATATGACAAAGCTAGTTTGTAAGGTAGCTTTAGTCTGGCATTTAGATATTCTCACATTAAAGTATGGATTTGAATAACTGTATTCTGTTCCTGTTCCTGGGCCTGGAATCTACTGTATCATGTAGGCTGTTACTGTTGGGTATGCCTTGGATTCATGAAACAATTGTTGTCATGTTGGATATTCGAAAGTAGTTTAGGCTCTTAGACAGACGTTAGTCTTGGCACCAGATGTCAAGCCTCAAACGGGAAGTGCAACGCCGGTCAATGTTGTTGCAATTGTTTCCCTTTCTGCTGCGCTCCCCCCCTCCGGTTTCATGGAGATGGACTAGTACTCACAGGAGATGTTTTCCTCCCTCTAGGGGGTTTACGAGACCAATATGGCATTGAAATATTGTTATTTTTCTGTTCTACGGTGCTAATCAAGGTATGGAAAGTCGACGGACCGGACATTATGATCTCTGGATGATTTTCGTTGCTGATATACACCTAAGTGTATGCAGTGAAGGAGTTCAAACTGTAGTACTATGGATTATGCAATATCCTCATGAAAATTTGGAGAAGACAAATATCAAAATAAATACGATATACATTTAAACATCCTTAGTAGAACAAAGAGCTTGAGTCTGAAAGGAGCTCATCGGCTTGCCAGCAAGTCCGCATCAAAATGGTTTAATTATAAATATCCCTATTGATATATGTGGCATCGCAGTCCTTTAATCCCAGTGGTTTCGCCGGGTCTGCCATTGGCGGCGGAACTGCCATGTCATAATATTCCTCACATTCTTCCCTTATACCTTCACCGATGTGGGCAAAGCCGATACCCGTGAACGTAGTACAAAAATGCCATTTAGAATATGTCACCTTCGCTTCATGAAACTCCTTCGAATTTGGCCATTCAGTTGCTGTGCGTATATTATCTTCCTGGCATTGTCTAATTGCGTCTACCCAGATGTTTAGTCCGAGTTCTATAGGCGAGTATGGGGAGAACGCTGGTAATACGGTGGTGTTATCGTAGAGCATCTTATCAGCGCAGCCGTATATGGCTGGTATGAACTCGAACTGGAAATTATTTTTTACAATTGTGGGGATTTTATGTGGGATAATAGCGACTTTGGCTTGGTTGGCTGTGCCGTCCGTTGTACCGTCTTCACCGGGGCAAGTATATTGATCGCCGGAGAGGAATGAGATGGATTCGGTGTATGTTGGCGTAGAGCCTCCAGAGCTATCTAGTCTTAGTATTCATGAGATATTTTTAAATTTCTAGGAAATGCGACTTACGCAGTATTGATAAACCCACTCCGTACGCCATACTTAGGGTCGTCTTTATCCATTCCAAGATCCTCACAAGGGGATAAAAGCACCAATCCACGCCCATCCGCTATACCGAGATTGTCTAGTGAACTTAGATTTAACCCCTCACCGGCATATCCCCAGGCCGGACCGGGAAAGATACACCTTCCACTAACGGCATTACGTATATATCTAGCGTCGAAGTGTGTAAAATCGAAGCCGTAACCTGGGATTCGGGCATCCGGTGAGGGTTTGGCTGGCTTTTTGGTAGAGAATAGACCGGTGATGTTCCAGAATTGGGGTGGATAATATTGGTCACATTCTAGTAGGTGGGCCAAGTTTGAGATCGCTTCGTGTGGGTCTGCGAGACAGAAACGGGTGGAGTTTATGGTGACGGAGACTTTTAATATGCGGGACGGAAAGGTTTTTTTGTCTCTTATTAGTTTCGACTTTGGCTTAGGGGGCTTAAAATATATTTAGTACATTATAGAATGGAATACATACTTTGGGTGAACCAGATATCTACAAAATTCTGAAGTTCTGGACCGTTGGTGAAATCAGTATCTGACTCCTTTGGGAAGTCGCTTAATGACCGAGTCACGATGGATGCGATCACGGTAGTAACTAAAGTAAGGAGGAAGAGAAAAGAGCTTAAGGAGACGTGGAGAGGCATCATGTGGTATGGCCAATAGTGGTTACTGGTCATATATTGGTAAAAAGAGGTTAAATAAACCGTCTAGGGGCTTGTGCTTGCACAAGGATAGCTATCTGGCAGCACACAGGGTTGAGGGTATATCTAGACGACGATCCACGAGTTCAAAGAAGGAAAGGGAAATATTGTAAGAAGAAAAAATTATGAGGAGCTCATAAGACTACGGGTCCCGAGTCAAGTTAAGTTGTGGCAGGAAAGTAATTATTTTCTAACCGGTCTGACGCCTAAAATTTTCCAACAAACTAAAAATCGTTTCATTGAAGTGGCGATGCTTTAGGTCACGCTACTGGATTCGAGAAGCCAAAACTCGGTTGGTAGTTGGCATAATATGAGGTTTTTGAATGTTGCTTAACTACGAAGTGAGACTGGTGCTGCACAGCGATATATACATAAGGGTGGAAACTTTTATTGCTCGTCCTCTGACCACTGGCGAGGCCACTCCAACTCCGTGAATCCCGAAACAGCATTGGTTGCCGCGCCGCCGCCGCTATGTTGGAGATTCTACATTGGCATATCCTCTTCTAACGAGGTCCTAAGAAGATTCGAACCCTGTGACGGTCCATTCTTTGTCGTTCTCTTCTTTTCTCTCTTCTTTAGATTAATCAAGATTTCAACTATCAAAATGACCAATATAGGCCCTGTAAGTGGGAGGAAAATTGGACTGAAATGCAAAATAATGAATTAGGGGGAGCGCAATGGAATTGTATATACAGCTCGCGTGGTGACGCAGACAAAGCGGGAATAACAGTTTGCATACCTTACCCCCTAGAGCGCCTTCCTCTAGATTAAGAAGTTTTCTTTATTCCGACGCTGAATGTTGGTCAACTCGTGGTAAGCGGAATGGAATTACAGTCATACAAATCCGGCGGTACCTCAGGAAGACTGGGTTCATTGATAAGCCCTTTGTTGGAATCAAGGACGTCGCTGTTTAGACATTGTTTATTCCATATTCTAAAGGTCCCCAGACTTTTACAGTACTTCCAAGTGGAGACGCGCCTCTCGATTTCTTCTCTGTATCCCTTGTATCGCTCTGCATTTGGGTACTCCTTTCGTATGTTCTCATTGTATTCTCTGCATTGTCTGCGCAATTCTACTTTGTCACCGTAGCTGTTGAGACCAAATTCTATCAATGATGGCGTGAACCTCGGGAAGGAATCATCGGTGTTATTGGTACAGCCAAACATGGCGGGGTGAAATTCCGTGCCGTTTATCTCTAGTGAGATTAAATATGGAATGATCAGGGTTCTGGTACGGTATTCTGCTTCGTATGGGCGAGGTGCGTTTTGGGTATTGTTGCTCTTAGGCTTTGGCAGTCTTGGGCAAGTATGCGGCCTGCCCGGCTCCCTGAGCCCCGGGAAGTCGAAATAGAGTATTTCCTTGATATTGGTGTAGGTCCAGCGGGGGTTGGCGTCTTCGCCCTTGAACTCGTAGCTATGCCATATGGGATTTGTGTAAGCATCTGATGACTGCAGTGTCCATAAAATTCTCCGACATGGTGTACTCGGTAAATATATATATCACAGGGGAGGACTCGATTCAAACCTCCGTGAAAGGAGATTTGGCAGACCAATTATTCCTATGGTGCTTTGAAATCAGGGTCGACTTACCCAGAACCCACAAGTGCACTCCGCACGTTATATATATGATTATATGCCGCACTACCCTCGCACCTATAAGACAAGTATATAAACCCATAATAATCTTCCCGACTGGGAAGGATTGTTTGATTTATTTTTACTACTGTGCCCGGGTAGCCGTAGAAACCCGTAATGCATCTTCCCGTGGCTGCATTTTGGACCGATTGGGACCCGAAATGGGTATAGTTGACAGCATATGCCGGGAGACGAGGTTCTTGTGTCACGGGGTCTGGGCGTTCGGCACTGGTGAACATGGTTCCATTAGATCTCCAGCGCTGGTGGAGGTTATCTTCTCTGCACTCTTCGAGGGTGGCGAAAATTCCGTATATGGTATTCTCGCGGGGTTGGAGGGTTGTGTCTGGGTCGGTAAGGCAATAATCGGTGGAGTTTATAGTAATGTGTACTGCATTTATATAATTTTATTTAGTTGAATTTATGGAGCCAGGGGCGGCCAATGAAATGACCTTCTTTTCTTTAATTAAGGGTCTTGAATAGGATTGATTTGAGCCTTAGTGTTTGGTATTTGAGGGCAAAGGTTTCTTCTATCGTAAAAAAAGGAGAAGAAGAAGAAGAGGGAAAGAGAAGAGAAAAGTACGCTTACTTTGGAGTGGGCCGCTAGGGTCATAGGCCCATAGATCAAAACTCACATCGTCGATATATGGAGGGACGACGGTGTTTGGGAAGGGATATTTGAGTTGTGCATTTATGGTGACTGAGAAGATGATGAGAAGAAGGTAGGAAAGGTAATTAAAAATGACATCTATGAAGGATAACATGATGTCGCGACGGTGGCATAATATTGTGCTAACGATAAACGGTAAACCCTGTATACATGTAAGGTATCGTATAGGTCATCTGGGCCCGTACTAGATCTTTGAGACGAAATCTCGAGAGGAACGACTAAATTTGTGCTATTTAAGCTTCTATTATCCTTATCGGAGCGGGATTAACATATGTAAGATGGAATATGCCCCTTGTTTGATTTACAGATCATGTGCCATAATTATGCATAACCAAGTTGGAACTTCTCCATTCTCTAACTATTTGTTGTGTATATATGTATTGTTGAAATTGCGATTAATTGCTAACATATTAGAACGCACCAACGACGAGCAAAGTCCAGGAATACGCACTAGAAAATTCTATAAAATCAGTCTGTGCCAAAACTGCTATGGAATGTTCCGAAACCGAGCATGGTCATTAAAACGCAAAGCCATGTTTTGGATTCGACGATTGTTTATGTGTTGATCTTTTCGAACCCGCGGCCTGGCAGTGGAATTAATTGCTGAGCACATATTGGAAATTAGTTATGTATATATTCGGTCAAGATTAGACGTCTAAAGTACATCGATGACAGCGGCTCTTTAGTGCCAATTGATCCATATATAGATCTGGATTCCGTAATATATAACAGCCATATCGTGGTTTTTTCTTTCAGAGTTAGCTTTAAACATTTATTCGACACGCAGAAACTATTTTTTTTTCTTTTTCAAATAGAAAGTCTTCTTTGAGGTTATTTCGAATGGGTATAGACTGTTCTACTCCTACAGGATAAATTGTTTAGAGAACAGGTGTTAGCCTACTGCGAACCAACAGTTGCCCCTGGCCTTGTGCCTCCCCCCTAACAACTTTCGGCTTCAAAATTTCCACGGAGTAGAAATAGATGCGTTATTTCTAAACCCTTTTTACCCTGCAATCTGGTCCTGTCACAGGTTTTTGAAGCTCATGGCTATAACTGTGGATGGGCAGTTTTGCTCAGCATCACACACACATTTTTAGAGTTATGGTTGTCAGATTGAGGTTTATTCCTAGAAAGCCTCTACCGGGAAGGGTTCATGACGCTTTTGTTACAAGACACAGTTAATGTTGGGGGTTACATAGCAGTTAGAATGTGGCGTTGACACTGTTGGATATTGGTCTTCAAATCCGCCAATGCCCTTTCGAATTGTAATCGATATCGTCCAACATCCGTTTCTAAGAATGCAATAGTTAAATCTGTTTTTTTTGAAAAACTTAGAAAGTGCTGAAACTGCCTGAGTATTAAACTAGGGGGGAATTTCTTCCAAAGTAACTGTTATTCTAGGCAGGACGTCTTGAGGCTATAGTACATACCAAACCCCTGCGGTAGACCATCACGTGATCGGTATAAAATTCTCAAAAGCTTCCTCGAAAACACCAAACCGAAACCACACGACTCACCTTCACCAACGTCGCCAACATCGACGGCGCGGTCTGCCACTCCCTTCAACCCCCCCATCTCCCGACCCTACAATGCATTACGAACACCTACGGTAGCTTCCCCCCACCAGTACATTTTCCGACATAGAATCATCCCTCCTACCGTCGTCGTCGGAACCCAACTTATACCACACCTAAAGAAAGAAACCTTTCATCCGGCATCCGAACCAAAAAAGAGAAAGAGAAAAAAAAAGTCTACTACGAAAGATGTCGGCCAAAAACTTCCGTCTTCCACCACTCCCCCGCTTTCGTGTAAAGTCCGCGAATAAGCAGCAAGCACACCCATGCAACCTCGTCATGAGCAGCGTTCTCGGCTGCTGGGCTTCTCAAGGTCACGCTGCAAAGGGCTGTGAAGCCTTCGAGCAGGCGTTACGGACTTGTATGGACACCAATGTTAGTAACACCCTTTCCCCCTTCCCCCCCCTTCTTCCTCCATAACACAAGGCGAAAAAAAGAAAAGAAAAAGAAAGAAAAAAGGATTTCGTTCTAGGCAAATCCAGCCAAAAAGTCTAGAACAGCCTGAGAAGCTTATGTGATCAATCCCATTGCATTTTACACACGCTAAACCATCGGGTATTCCCTATCACTTTTAGAAACGTATTAAACCGCAGAAGAGCACGCTTAACTACCATATGGCGAGGTTATACCCGAAGATTGTGGGGCCGCAGAAGCCACATGGCTAACCGTTCCGTTTTTTCGAAAAAATCCATTGGGCTTAGTTAACTAGTTCGGTCCGGTGGTCGGAGGGATGCTGTATGTACATATATTGGGATAATGCATTGGGATGGAATGCCTGTTCTTGGTGTAGGGGATTATTAACTTTGTATATATTACTCGCTTAAGTATAGATGGAATCTATATAGTGATAGATCGATCGATTCGTCCGCTTTTTGGGACTATATTGCAGCTTGTGCGCTGAGGCTGAGATTGTAGATGCTTTAGGTAATATACCGACATATTGATATTGCAGAATATACAGTATAGCTATAGTACACCAGAAACGTCGATAATAGCCAAAAAAAATAGCAAAAACTCTATAACAAAAATGCCGTTCACCGAAATACCGTAAGAAGAATGAAACACGCAAACCAAAGAAAGCTATATACTCATCGCCTTACCGCCAAATTGTCACCTGTCCAGCCGCCACTGCCAAATTCGATTGACAAATCCCCAATACAGAATCCAGATATTGAAATCCCCAATACCAAACTATCCCAATCAAATTTCCATCCCACCCCCTAAAAAAGCCACAATTCTAGGCCTCATCGACCCACTTCCCTTCCTTCGCCTCCACATAATCTACCATATCCTCAATGGTACAAACTTTAAGCCCCCATCGCCTCGCAAAAGCAATACAATCGTCCCGTCTGGCCATCAGCCCGTCCTCCTCCTTCACAATCTCACAGATAACACCGACTTCTTCCTTCCCTGCGAGCCTGCAAAGCTCCGTAGCAGCTTCGGTATGTCCTCTTCTCACTCTAACGCCGCCCTTCTTGGCTCTAAGAGGTAGTACATGCCCTGGTCTTCTGAATTCCAAGGGCTTCGAAGTTGGGTCTGCGAGTTTGCGAGCGGTTAGGGCGCGGTCGTGAGCGGAGATTCCGGTTGTGGTGCCGGTTGCGAAATCGGTGGTTATGGTGTAGGCGGTCTGGTGGGTATCTTGGTTTTTTGGGACCATCTGGGGGAGATCGAGGCGGTCGGTGTGAGCTGGGGTCATGGGGACGCAGACGTAGCCGCTATTATCGGATTGTAATGTTAGCAAATGGTGAGTTTTATGAGGATTGTGGGGTACTTTTGGGGGTGGTTACCTGGTATGTCGGACCATGAAGGCCATCTTCTCGGTGGTAACATCTTGAGCTGCAATGATCAGGTCGCCTTCATTTTCTCGGTCCGTGGAGTCGAGGACTACGAGGAATTCTCCTCTTCCTGAGAATCACATCGTTAGTTTAACTCGTTACTACTCATTGTGGTGATTCTCCGAAAGATGCGGCATCCGGACCGAAGCCGGTGAACCAGCTTTTTTCGCTTGTGATTTCTGAACCAAAAAAAAATCTCGAAATTCTGGGGATTAAAATGAACGTACTGAAAGCTTCTACCGACTCCTCAATCGAATCGAATTGTAATTCCTTGTGCGAACCGTTTGTTCCGTTGGCTCCGTTGATTCCGTTGATGCCATTGCTGCCGTTGACGCCGTTTGCGCCGTTTGTAACAGTTGTGGTGGTCATTGTCGCAGGCATGATGATATAATTTCTTGGGGAAAAAGAAGAAAAGCGAGCGATGAAAGAAGGGTTTTTGCCGACTTGCAAAGAAGTGTTGCCGATGAATAATTCAATTGATCAAAGCTTTGCTATAAGCTTAGTAAGAAAGTACTATAGTTACTATAGTATGTATTTCTGTAGAGAGGAGGTATAGACGGATAGGGATTCGATGGTGAGGGAGAAGGTCTAGATCCAGTTCTTTCGAGGGGCCAGAAGCTGGTATATATAAGTTCCAGAATCTCAGCAGCAAGGGCCGTACGGTCCGATCTGATTGAAATCGCGGTCGTCAGCCGTTTAATTCCTGCAGCGATATGCTATAGCTATAGTACCAAAGTACTAACCGGTGGCGGTCGTCTTCGGCGTCGAAAGAAGAAAAACAAGTATACAGTATACTCAAGTATATCCAAGAAAAGGAAGAAAGGAACAAGAACAATAGAAGTTAAAGTGGAACGGCTCGGAGGCAGACTGAACGCCCACAAAAGGCTTATAAGGGAAGGGTGGAACCGGGGCGAGTACACAGCATCCGTTCCACTGCCGGGTCTGGACCGAGGCTTCCCACTAGCTCTTCCCACGAAGCTCGATTCGAGGTTGAAGCGCGGGTGTAATTGGCTTCCTTGGGTAATGATGACTAAGTCAGCTTAAGCCTCGCAGGTGGCGAATCAGATGGAAAGGGAATCGGCCGTGCTTTTGAGGTAATTCTGTATACTTGAAGTCGGTACTTGTACACTTTTTATATGCTTTAATACGTTTTTTTTTGTGAAGCTCGAGGGGTGAAATTGATATTAATCATGAAAGCATGGTATTAGAGATTCTTAGTCATCTGCGAAGCTTGTTAGTAACGTGATTGTGCAGGGTCCCGCAGTCGGCCGAAGTTCATGGGTCGTGGAATGCTGTGCTACCCGACCAAGCCGAACTCTTCCCTGCAGCCCCGCCGGCAATATACACAACGTCAAGGTAAATGTTCTAAGTATGGATACTTCGGTCATTGCATTGTCATCGTAGGGAGAAAAGGAGCTATCGTAACACTTCAAGTCTGTTCATTATACCCAAAGTTACAAAAAAGGTCAGGAAAGAAAGAGGAAAAACGCCTGTATCGTAACAACGGAAGAAGCCGCTAGTAAGCTAAGCAAGTAAGCAAAGCAAAAGAGGAACAATTGCAGAAAGGAGCATTGAACCCAAGAAAGCGATCGTGAACAGAGCAGTCGGTAGCAGGCAAGCAGCGGTAACGGAGAAGACAAGAAAAAAGAAAACAAAGGAAAGACGTTAAAATAGGCAGTATCACCCAAAACAAGCAAGGTGGACCCGAAATGCACGGAACACACCCCTTGACATGGCGCAACAACTGACCTCCAAGATAGTCAAGATGCTTTCGTTAGGCATTGACGACTTTCATGTCCAGAAGAAGATTCGTAGAGAAACTCGTGGACAAGTCGTAAAATCCAATATCTTGACTCCTTCCCCTTCGCCTCGTCTCTCCCCTGCATGAGTTCGTACAAAAGAAATTCATTATCAATTAAACTCCTCCAAACACAAGTCAAAAGACCTCACCATTCAGAACAATCAGATCGTACAATCCGAACACCATTTGCCTCAAAACAAAGAAGCATTGGAAGAAAAGGTTAGAATACAGGGCACAAAGGTGCCGAACCGACTCGGAGTATATTCGTGGTCATGAGAATCGAGTCGGTAGTCGTGGTCGTAGTGGTAAATTCAATGTCGAAGGTGTCATAAAGGGTGTGCAGTAGAAAGGGGTTGTAAAATATCGACAAAGAAAGGGAAGTTCAAAAAGTGTGGCATCAAGAATCGGCAGTCGTCGTATAGTAAGAGGTACCATCCTCCTCTTCAATAAAAATCGTACAAGCCACACAGGCCTAAAATTCCCACTCCAAGGAAACACCACCATCCGTAACCTGGAAGACACTCGCTGACTCCTCAGGCCTTATGGACATCCTCTTCTTCTGAGCAACTGTATCCTCGAGCCCCATATCCGGGAGTTCGTACTGAGGGCCATACATAGCCTCGATCTTCCTCATCGCCTTAACCTTATCTTTCGACTCGGCGGGGAATCTTCCAGTGCGAACGTGTTCCCAGGACTCCCATCCATCAGCTCGGGCAGCGGTAACCCAATCAGTGAGAGCGGAGTGAATGTTGGCAAGTTGCTCATAATGGTGGCCCTTTCCAGCACATCTCAAGACCTGTCCCATAATCTTCTCCATGCCGGACATAGCAACGCCCATGCGGAAGTTATTTCTCTCCGCCCTGGTAGGGAGATAAGCAATGACAGCATTCATAATCTCCACATGCAACGCGGCATAATTCGCCACATTCATCTCAATGGAATTAACGCTACCACCGTCGATAGCCATAAACGCACGTGGGGTAGGGAAGTGTGCAACGCTGAACGGTGCCTCCGGATCGTATTCACGGAGTGTGATTCTGTTTCCAGGATGATACCAAACCCATCCAGTCTCGTAGGTCAATCGAGCAACCTCACCGCTCCATCTGGTAAAGGGTCGCGGCTGTTTGATGGCCTCAACCCAAGCGGGGCCCTGCTGGCTATTAGCCGGAGGTGGGTTCTCCAAGATCTTTATGATGGAACGGGCACGGGTGACCTGTTGGTCAAGTGGTGCTTGCTGGAGGTAGGTGAACATGATGCCGATAGCGGCCTCGCGAGTCTCATACTCGTAAGGAGTCTTCTTTCGTTCCTCATCAAACATCATGGACAGAATGATAGTAAAGAGTTCGACGTGGATAGCATCGAAACGAGCGTCAGCCATTGGGGCAGTGTAGGCTGCCTTGAGGCACAAGAATACTTCTTTAATGACCTTTCCGCTTTGAAGGTCGCTAAGGGATTGTTAACATCTATGCTCGAATTAATAAGGAAGTTGCAGTAACTTACTGGTATTCCAACTCATAGATATTCTTGATCAAATCAAGAAGACGATCCAAACCCTGCTGCTCAAAGAAGGTCTCGACCCATGCGAGACGCTCGTTTCTGAGCATCCTCTTAAGGCGGCGAAGCCATCCAAGGTCAACGTCGTTGTAGTTTCTTCCGTAAAGATAATCAACGAAATCGCAAGGGGCGTTTGCGTGAAGAGGGCCGACGTTAGTCTTAACGGATGGCGTGATAGGGGTAGCCGGTGGGGCCATGCGGAAGGCCTTGTCGGAGCGAGTTGTCTTAGGTCGTCCCTTGTCTTCTTGTGTCTTGGTAGGTAGGCCAATGACACTGGCGGTCTTGCTACGGGCACGGGTATGCTCGCCACGGAACAGAGCAGCGCCGAAGGCACTAAGGGGCCGCTTCTTCTTCTCACGGGCAGGCGTAACTGGAGAAAGGCGTGGAAGATCTGGCGGAGATCCGTGGCTAGTCGGTGGCGGCAGTGGAGTCCTCGACATGACCTTGCTGGACTTGAGCAATGTAGCCTTGACGTGCGCCGGCATTTCAGATGCTCCGTTCTTAATGTTGTGAGGAAGACCATAGTTCGACTGCGTATACCATTAGCATTAGAACGCTCCCAAACAACACTGAGACTAGGTCGAACCTACCAGAAGATCGTTGAACTCATGATTCAAAGTAACAGTGGATGGGGCTCCACTGTCCAATGCTGCAGGATGGACTCTCTTATTTCCACCGGATCCGAAGCTAGTGACCCTTGACAAGAACCCACCGAGCTCATTGCTCGTATTCTCTGTCTCTCCCATACTATTACGTTTGCCCATAGAAATTATGCTTCCCCAGCTAGACTTCCTTTCCCCTGGCACCTGACCATAAAAGGTATTCGGTCTTGGTAGTGGAGCCCTCAACTCGGGAGTGACTGCGAAATTACGCTGACCAGACGCAGAGTAGAGCTTGGGAGTATAAAGCGAGATCTCCCGTGCAATTTCCTCTGGAATATCCGTCTTGATAGGAGGAAGAGCCTTGTTGGTATTAGCCAAGATGCGAGATGGCTTTTGAGATGGTCGAACGTTCTCTTGGTCGATGGTACTGCTGGACTCGTTTTGCATTCGAAGCTTAAGGAATGAAGCGTCCAGCTGGTCGGACATGTACTGAGATTGCTCGACAAAGGCAGGTTGAAGAACCCTGGATGTTGTTGATGGTCTGGCATTTCGTAGGTTCTGCTCATCTTGGCAGTCATCATCGGTGCTGATCGTGAAACCGGTGTCCTTCTTGGAGTCCTTCTTGGACTTCCCGGTAAGGAGGTCCATGAGACTCGGTGTCTTCATGTGTCTGGCCTTCGCATTGGGCTTAGGCAATGGACCTCCAAACCCATGGTCCGTCTTAGTGGGTGATGGAGGTCCGTTTCCACCAACCGCACCACTGGCAAATGAGAAGTCCAGGGGAGGTAGCTGCGGAGGACCCATCAAACCCAGGCCCAGGGCGTCACCGGCGGACTCAGCACGCTTATGACGGCCACCAAAGAATCGAGAAGCCCGTTTCGTGGGCGATGGAGGAGGAGGAGGAGCCATTGAAGAAGCCATGGAGACGGATATGGAACAGTCTGTACGGCGAAAGAACTTGTTAACGAGACTGTTCTTGAGACGGCTGAAAGTTGCCCGGAGGCGTCGTGGTCGTGGTTGTTGTCTGGGAGGGGATTGTGACTGGGATTTGGAGAGGGATTTGGAAGGGGACTGGGAGAGGGACTGGGAGAGGGACTGGGGTGAGCTGGCTGGGTCCATTCTGTATGACGGACTCAGCCGCTCTCTGTTTTATCACTCGTGGCAATTGTGATATGGAGAAGTTAACCGGAGGGAGAGAATTAGGCTGAATTTGGACAGGCCAATGGGGGAGGTTGATGTGGAGATGGTGATGTGATGGTGATGGTGATGTTGCTGATAGAGAGGGTGATTGTGGTGATAATGGAGGCATGCTTAGTATGTAGTACTTACCAATTATGACTGTTTTTGGAGGTGTCTCAATTGAGGGGATCTATGTACGTAGGAGCGTCGAGATCGCCGCCGACGGTGTCGAAGCAGTGGCCTCGAATCTTGTTGTTGCAAATTGGGGGTTGGGGTTGTTGGTTGGTTGTCACAGTGAAGCCCAGCAGTATTAACACGACCCGAGTGAGGAACAGTAGGAAGAAGAAGAAGAAGAAGCCGCAAACGTCACAACAGCCACGTTAAAACAGCAGCACCTCCACCACCGGGAAAAGAATAGATCGAGTAAAAAGTAGGTAATAGGAATTCCAAAAATGTTCTTAATAGTCTGTCTTATTCGTTAATATCACAAAGAATCGAAGGAAGTATGTAAGTAAGTAAGGATGAGGGGAAGGAAAGAAACAATAAGAGATGAGATAGATCTTCTGGAGCCTCTGGGACGAGGAAGCAACCCTGATGGAGTTCCAACAACTGGCGGAGCGGACTGAAGCTGAAAAGCGGGCCACCCCTCGAGATATTTATCTCATCTCTTCCCCAGCTTTTAAACATATCACAGCTTAGCAGTAATACATGGCTAGTTGATACATACACACGCACCCCTGTCATAACAAAGGCGAGAATAACTAAGAGAACTAACACCACCGGCGCCAAACAAGATGTGGGGTTCAATCAATTGATTGTGCAAAAGCTTACTTTTCTTTTCCCTTCCTCCCTGATACCGGCTAACAATGCATCTTATGCCCGTCAGACTGCTAACAAGCTCGACTTGTTTAGAATGTCGTTAGAGTGCAGGGGTCCGTCGGCCTGCAGCTTGTTCCCACAGCAACTGACGCTAATTCGGGAAAGTCCCGCCACCGCCCACAACAACAAACCACCTTTAGGCCCCCATGATGCACAATCCCGCGCGAATCGGGCAGGGGAATAAGACCTCAACGTTCCGGAGGGGCGAATCAAAGCTGCAGCGATTTGCTGGCAATGGCGGTGTCTATGTATTTTTGTTTACGAACTGTAATTATATAAGTGTCGAGGGAAATAAAGGGGTGCATTGAAAACAATATATCTACGACCTATCACAAACGGTCAACTTGCATAAGGCTTCTGCATCGGGGAAAAATACATGTTCTGGTCCACTAACATACAGGACGTGAAGATCCAGAATTTCATGCAGGACGTGTTTTCCGGCGTATCCTCGGGAACGTCAACCAAGTGGATCCCATGCCGACGGTCGAGCATGCATCTTTGGCCGGCCTTCCCAACCTGTCAACAGAATATCGTCCGATCAGAGTTTTTGTCTTGCTTGCAGACTATAGCTATCGATACTAAAATATGCTTAGATATGCCCAATGCACTGAGACACAGAAGAGAACTGGGAATATCGTGGGAGAAATTAGTCTTTCGACTAATCTCGACTGGTCTCGTATCTAGCCCGACGCGAAGTCACTACTTCTCTGTTTGTTCAGATGCAAACTCGAAGAAACCGTTGCGACGGGCGGTTTTTGCTGGAATTCGCAGTCCAGCTGATCCCGTCTGCCAGACTTCTGAGCAAGATGGGAATTCTATTGGACAATTGGGTCATCGGGACATTGCACGAGGTGTCACAAGCATCGCGAAGCAAATGATTTCGCATTCCATGTCGGTTGGGCCGGACAGGGGTTCCCTGCTGTTGGATTTTGGATCACCAACTCATAAGACTGAACCGCTCGCACCTCTTGCACGTTCACGAAATTAATATTACAATGTTGATTTAATATTTTTCAGCCCTCAAAAAACTCGTTCCTGAATTTTCTTGATAATTCCGACTTAGTACTAGTATATACATCTTTTGCAAATCGATTTATTCAAGAGCTCCGATGAAGGAAAAAAAAAAAAGGATTACAAAAGAAAGCGGCCCATGGTATCATTCCCTGATAAGTGCGACAAAGGAGACGGTGGTGGGGATTAAGGCTATTAGTATACTGCATAAGGAAATCTGAAAGCCAAAAACGCCATATCCCTGAAGAACCTTTTGTGTAGATATCATTCCCAAACAAAGAAGAGCTGGAGTAATAGAAAGGATAGACAGGCAGAACTTCTGCTAAAACAAATGGAACACAAAATAGTAGGTACTTTTTTTTTAAGCCATCGAGATCGATCGTCTAGATGCCCTTTCCGCCTCTGGTAGCAATGATAAAGGCTTGACCGGCGCTAGGGGAAGCTCTCCAGGCGCTGGTGTCTTCGTGCCCAGGACGTCGTCTTCTTCTTCAACTGCGCACTCATCCGAGGGATCCTCGAGATACATTGTTCTCAAGCCCTCTGCTGCTTCGACGATAAGGCACTCTGAACTTGCGGTGCGCCTTCTCCTTCTCTTCTCTAGCGGCTCCGTCATCGCTAGTTCCGTGATCTTCCTATAGTGTGCGATCTCCGCGGCAGTAGGCGTCGAGGGATTCAGGTCGTCAGTCGTCAGGGTTGTACCTGTCGATACACTACTCTCCCTTTGCTGGTGCCTTGTATCAAACTCCAAAGACGGCACACGGGGGATTTCCCATTCTTCGTCTTCTTCTGGGGCTTCTTCAATCCCGGACATCCACCAGTCATGGGCAGCAGAGTGGCCGAAAAGGTCTTCGTCTTCATCGAGCATGCCGGCTCCTTCGTCCTCATCCCCGCTTTCGTCATCCGAATCAAAGAAGCTGCCATTGGCGATACGATGTAAGATTTTTTCTTGCTTTTGTTGCTTTTCATAAGCACGAATCTCTTCGGCTTGGATTTCTAGTGGGCTGGTTTTTGGCTTTGTAGCCATATAGAAGGCAGTGAAAGGGTCTTCCTTTTCTGCGGCTGGGGTGGGTTGCACCGAGTACACCCTTTCGACGAGAGAATGAATGGATGATCCGTCTGAGGATCTAGAAGTGGATGCGGTGAGGTTTGGCGAAGGAGCCTTTGTAGCAGTGAAAGTTTGTGTGAGGGTTTGTGAGTATTGCCAGTGATGTGCCGCACTGGTTGTGGCCACTGAGTTTCTTCTGGAAGACATCAGATGCGCATATGTTTGTTGCGGTACTTGCCTCCAAGGAAGTTCAGCAACTGAAGAGACAGATAGTGATGGGCGGCGTCTATCGTCCACGTGGATTCCTGTTTCCGGGTGAATATGATGGTCTAGAGCTGAAGTAGACGACGAAGATGAAGCCGACCCCTGAGAAGTAGATATAGACGCAGCGGAGTACCTTCCCCTGCTGTGCCTGTTACTAATAGAGGAGAACGATGCAATGGAAGACCTATTTGACCAAGATTTCCAACTCCTCAATGGCGACCTGGACGACTGTTCACTTCCTCCGTCATAGTCCTGTTCGGATCCGGAAAGGTACGCCAAACTGAATCTACGGAAACGGGAAACTGGTCTAGAAGAGCCGCTAGACTGCTGTTCCTTGGCGGCCCCGACAACTTGTCCGTGCGACACCATGTCTGATAACTCTGCTACCGCCTCGTCTTCTTCGTAGATTTCTTGGGACGGCGCACCCGAGATAATTGAAAAGCGGGCGGTGCTGTTGGATTTGTTGTTGCTGTTGCTGCCGTTATTGTTGGTGAGTGAGAGGGCTATACTAGGAATGCGACCTCTGCTTGTGCTTCTCCTTCTGTTTCTTGCGACAGCGCCTAATGGGCTAAGTAGCAAAGATTGTAATGGAAGTTTTGTGCGGCGTTGTTGCGGCGTTTCTGTGGTATCCCGTTCGGGTGATGAGGCCCTTGAAACGGCAGAGTGCGAAGATGAGGCACGGAGCCCTTTACCCTGTGTCAGACCCTTCTCCTTCGAGTTTCGGCGCCCACTACTGGCAGGAGCGATTAGAACCGGGGCGGTTCTGAATGTCGGATTGCTAATTGAGGTTCGAAGTTGCAATTTCGGTCGGAATACCCGTGGATTAGCAGTTGAAGGTTCCTTCACAGCAGGCGGTACAGCCGGGGCTTCCGTTGGTTTTATGGTGCTCGAGGAACTGTTGCTCAATGAATAAGGCAAAGAAACAGTAGAATTCAATATTGACTTCTGATAATCATTATCCCGATCGCCCAGCCCACTATCGCTTCCTTCCCGGCTGCGGCATCTTCCAGCGTCTTCATCTTGGCTCTCGGAAAGGAGAATAGAGTTATACTGTGCGTCGCTGCGGTCTAGCATGCAACGTCGGTCTAGGCGCTTGTTCCCTTTGCCATTGAGTGGCACCGTTGTCTCGATCTGGTGCTTCTTCGGATTAACTTTGCGATTTGACTTTGGTCGTGGAGCGGGCGCCTCGATTCGAGGCCCGTTGGATTCGGGATATACTTTATTCCGATCTGCGGTATTGCTCTTGGGATCGAAAGTTATTGGCCTGGACTTCGGAGATATCGGAATTTCTTCGATTCTTGTTAGCGGTGTATTTCTTAGCGGCGATGATTCGCTGTCGCTTTCGAACCAACTGGTGAAGGCGCCCTTGTTTGTGCCTGTGCTACTTCGTTTGACGACATTTCCGAAATTGAAGTCTGGGTTGAAGACCATAACTGTGGAGTACACCGAGATATAGGAAAGACCACCCTTCGGGTCAATCGATCCTTCCGATGTCAATTGAGGCTCCGTGGGGCTTGAGACGGCCGAGTCGTAGAATATTGAATTTAGGTTTGGCGACATTATTCCGGTTTCTTGAATGTATTTGAGGGAAACTTTAATGGGGTGTGTGAGCAAGTTTTATACGATCGAAATCATTCAAGTTTTTCTCTTTCAATTCAACGGTTCAATAGTAATGAACACTCGCCCCATTTAGAGGAGAATAAAATGGGTAGGCTGGGTTTTCACAGTTTCCATATCAAGAGGCCGTACGTCGAATTTGCAGGTTTCTTGGAAATTATTTTGCGTCGTGGGGGAAACAATTTGCTGGGGAGGTAGCTGTCAACCGCAAACGGGGGACAACCTAGTTATCGAATCTGCTGGTGAATGGACAGTACACCAAAAGAAGCATGGATCTGGAGGTGGTTGTGAAAGTGAATAGTATCCTTTCGATAGTTGTTTCGAAGCCGCAAACGTCCTGCACAAGCGGATATTACAGATTTTGATAGACGGTTATTAATTTTTTTCTCGAAGGTTGAATCGACTCGATTAGTTATTAGTTAAAGAATGGGGCTTATGCTAACTGCTGACTTTGTCGTCGCTTAACCGGAGGGATAGACAATTGTCTATAGCATATATCGAAGTAGGCAATAGAGATAGAAAACGAGTGACAGAATAGAGCAAATGCATAGGTCTGCTTTGAGCAGTAGGGAAAAGTGAACCGTTCAAAAGGAACCTCAAAGTGGTAGGAGCGGATCGTTAAGAATATTAATATATCTGGCAGATACGTTCAAAACTTGCAAGGGAACAACCGGACCCCTGGAAGATAAACCATAGCCTGGACCATGACTGACCTCATTGTCGTTTCTCTCGCAGCGAAACGGACCCTTCGTGGTTAAGGCAGCGAAACAAGCAAAAGCCATGGGGGGTGGTAAGAACCAGCACCCATGCTCGCGGGTTCGCCAAACCTCGCTGTACACTGTGGGCCGTGATGATCTGCGAGACTTCATGCTGCTGGCGGGCTAGCGCCGCGAAATTAGAGAGTCTTCTTCCCTGCGCCTACGGCGACTTGGGCCAATGGTGTGGCGCGGAAGGTGGGAAGCACACCTGAGATTAAAGATTTGAAGATCATGATTGATCAATTGAGAGTTTCCTCTCAACACTAGCGGAACTTGTATCTTTGTTCGGGGTCGACCCGTTGGTGAACCCGAGCCAGCATTGTATTTTCTGGGCCGTTGGGAAATTCCGGATGCTCTTTTTTTGATGGTACAACCCGTGTCCACAACTTCAGTTGGGCTTCTGGCCAACCAATCCTCCTGCAGGGTGCAGGTGGTTTGAGTGCTTCACCAGCCGTCCTGGTGAGATTACGGAGGCATTATCTTCTGTCGTTGTAAAAGTAAAAATAGACTAACTGTGAAGCCTAATATTGAAAGAATAATCCTTATCCTCCTCCCACCGTCGGAGCCTCATGCATCTTCTATTTACTAGTGGGCATGAAGTCTTAAGTAATATCATCGAGTTCAGCCACAGTTTTCGCTGCAAAGAATCTTTCGGGGAATTTTCCTACACAAGTTCTGCAAGAGTATGGTTTCGATAATTGGGGGGTATTATGCAGCGAGCAGGAGGTAACGAATGCGTAAGGTTTTGCGAGAGGTCCCACCGCTTTTCCGCTGTCAGATGGATCCAAGGCCATGTCTTTGCAGCTCGCTTGTGCTAGGACTCCGTCAGAAGGCGTAACGGTCGTGAACCTTGAAACTATGCAGGTGTTGGTAGGTCTGGATGATGCCGGGCTGCCAGAACGAGCGTTACACACGGAACTTGCAGTTGCGAACATTCTAAACCAATTTTTTCTTTAATAAAATGTGATATTACAGAGTGACCTGTATATCTCCGACGCGGGGAACATAAGGAGACCTTCCAGAATATAAATGTGAGGCCTACATTAGGCTTTGGGGGGTTGAGGGTTCGGCAACAGGTTTTGGCACCAGGGATGTATCGGACCTGTTTTAGCGACCCAAAGTGGAGATCTAGATTACGGTCTTCAAGGAGAATTAAGACGCCACGAAATATCGATATGCCGCATCGTGCCGCACTACGTCCACATTTACAGCCCACTACGCCATCTACGCAACTACGAATTTTAAAGGATGCATCGGATAGGGGTTTAAAAGTAAACAATTCGATCGTGGGGTAGCTAGGACGTCGGCGCTATGAGGTTAAGTAGGTTGTAATTATTATCCAATTAAACATTCAAACAGAAGCACTTAGGTAATTGTTGGTTGTTGGCGAAATTTCTTATCCAACATTCTGATAAATCTAAATGGTAGCATCGATAGACACGAGCGGGCGGATGCAGACATTTGTCTCGCGGAAGATGCTATCACTTTCCGGTGTATGTTGCGGTAGGTTACATAACACTGTAGTAACTGTCTGCATTCGTCCCTCGACCCTTGCCGAACCACTTACCGTGGGAAGATTTGTCGACGGTAGATACCGACGGTTCAAGCGCAAGCTAAGTTTGAGACCTCGAGCCTCGTGGCTGACCGGGAATCGGTTGTCGTCCGGGGTTGATCCAGATCTTGAAGTGTGTCTACTGGAGTACTTAACTAACACGGGATTGAAGAGTATACCCAGAGCTGAAATCACAAAATTATAGCGTCCTTCGGCTCGTTTTCTGGGATGAAGCTTGTAGCGGTGATGTGATGCACAGACCATGGAGGTTTCCGAGCTATATCCTTTGTCGTCTATAGACGAGGTCATAAAGTTGATATTCTGGAGAGTACCGTAGACACTTAGACATGCCGAATGTTCAAATATAATCTGATATCTTGATTTTGGAATCGTCCCTCCCGAGTCATGGCGGAACTAGTTGAAGTTCATGAACGATGCCGACATAACATGCATGGCCAGTGCTTTGAACCATATGGAGCCCATGTGTTGCGCGAAAGGGTTTGCCCCATATCCCTTCCTGTTCGGGCGAATTGCCATGTTCTGAAGGTCCAATGAGAGCGCGTTGCCAAGACCGCAGCTAACCCGATCTGCACAAACAGAAACAACAACAACAAATTTCCGCAATCAACAATAATTCGGTGTCGCGTTCCACCTGCAACGGCTTCTCGACCCTTTCTACCAACAACCTCCACCTCATCATCTTCTCATCTCCACAACCATCTCCAATCTCCATCACCGACCTTCACCAGCTTCGTCTACATCATCATCACTTCGATACCATCATCATTATCAAGCTTAGCTTAAGCAATCCCTCCTCTTACTCTTTTTACCAGCTTCCAGCAACCGGCTCGTGACAGTCGGCCCGCTTTATCATCACAATGCCCAAGCGCAAGCAACCCGTTGCAGATGCGCCAGATGCGCCATCAACCTCTACCAGAACCACCCGCAAGAGAACGGCAGCCCCACTGCCAGAGCAAGAGCTCCCATCAAGAAGATCTCAGAGATCGAGGACGACCGTTGCAGCCACCGAAGCTACCTCATCAGCCGTTGCAGAGCAATCAACGACTGCTGTTGGCAGAACCCGACGAGGCAAAGCCGCGGCCCCTCAACAACCCGAACCGGTCGTCGAAGACGCGCCACCTCCAACCACCAGAACTAGAGCCACGAGATCCAAGGCCGCTAAGGTCGAGAATGAACCTGCTAAAGAAGAAGACGAAGCTATCGAACAACCCCAGGAATCTTCCACGGCCAAGCCGAAGAAAGAGCCAAGGAAGAAGAAGACATCTGTTGCACCATCAACACGAACGACCAGGAGCAGAAGCAATAGCGTTGTTTCTGTTGATTTGGACGAACTCCCAGATGCACCTGCACAGGTACCAGCCGCCGAGCAAGAACCACAGGATGAAGATGCTGTTGAGCCCACTCCAGCACAACCCTCAACAAGAAAGATTGCCAAAGCTAGAGGCAAGAGAAAGGCAAAGAATGCCGACACCCAGGAAACCGAACCCACCGTTGATGCCACCGTTGAAACTGCTAGCACCGAATATTCTGGACCTAGAAGTCGTACCAGAAGCAAGGGAAAGCAGGCCGAAGGCAAGGAGAACGAAAAACAAGCTACCGATGCTCCGAAGAGAGCAACTCGTTCTAAGAGGGCTCAGGAACCCGCCGACGGTACCCCAGTCGACCAACCAACCGCGAAGCGTCAGAAGGTACAGAATAAGCAAGAGACCGCCAAAGGGCCGAAAACACGCCGAGGTCGTTCCGCCAAGATCGCGCGAGATGCATCTGCCGAACCAGGACCTTCAGAGATAGCCACAGCGGCCACAACAATTACAACAGACGCGGCGGTCACAACAGTCACGGCAGCCCCAACAGCACCCACAGTCGTCGTCCCTCAGACAGTTCAGACGGCCCCCACAGTCGTCGTCCCTCCAACAGTTCAGACAGCCCAGGCTGCCCCAGCGGCCACGACAGGTACAGCAGTCAATACTCTGCCAGGACAGCAGCAACAGTTTAATGAACCTAGCCTGCAACTCTTCCAAGAACAGGGTTTGTACGCAGAGGATGAAGATGGAGATGTTATTCAGAATACTGTTGATACTCAGCAAGCCATGGAGGCTGAAGAGGATGCACCAACTGAGCCAAATGTTTTCGAAGAGGCCACACCAGCTGAACCAGAAGCTATTGAGGAGGATATACCAGTTGAACCAGAAGTTACGGAAGAGAATGCACCAGCTGAACCAGAAATTATGGAGGAGGATACACCAGCTGAACCAGAAGTTATGGAAGAGGATACACCAGCTGAAGTAGCAGTCTCTGAAGAGGGAACGCCAGCTGAGGCAGAAGCTATTGAAGACGTTACACCAGCCGAACCAGAGGCTATTGGGCAGGATACGCCAGCTGAGGCAGAACCCATTGAGGAAGATGCACCGACTGACCCAGAAGTCATTAGAGAGGATGCACCAGCTGAGTCAGGAGTTACTGAAGAGGCAGTTTCCCAAGTTGATACTACTGCCCAAGAATTGGTCACAACTACTCGAGAGGACGCCTTTGAGACAGCTCATGAGGCTAGCGTTACTATTGAAGAGGCGGCCACTACAACCCGGGAGACCAGCCCTATCGTTGGAGAAGCGGTCGATGCACCTCAGGAGACTATCCCTCCCATTGAAAAGGCAATTTCTACAAATCAGAATCTGGAAGCTGCCGCTGACGAAGAAGAAGTTGGTCATACGACCCAAGAGTCGGACATTGTTGCCGAGGAATTTATCGCCCAGGCGACTGAACCTACTGAGGAAGAGAAAGCCGTTACCACTGATGAGTTGGAAAGTGCAGTTCAGCAGCAGGTTAAGCCTACCGAAGTAGAGGAAGTAGTTGCCGCAGAGGATCAAGAAGAAGAAGAGGTGGAAACCGATGTCGAGGAGGACATCGCTATGGATGCCCAGGGAACGAGCTTTACCGTCGAAGAAATATCTGTTACGACCGCTGCGGTTGAGAGTGTTGTTACTCACACCGAGCAAGAGTCGGAAGCCTTTGTCACAGAGGATATTGCGATGGACCTAGGAGTTGAGGATGCTGACGGAGATAGCGACTCTTACCCGGGCTCTGGATTGAGCGGTGTTTTCGATGATGTCTCATTGCATGACGCAGAGACGAGCGAGCAGGGGGTGCTAGATGCTCGCGTGGAGGAGAGTCCTACTGTTGCTGCCGAGTCTGAGTTGAACGACGCTGAAGGAGAAGCCTCGATGCATTTCGCACAGGCTAGCGAGCAGGGGGTGCAAGTTGCTCGCGTGAGTGACGCCGATTTAACTCTTGACGAGAACGAGCTGGCAGGGCTCTATGGTGATTTGGCGGCTCGTCAGAGGGCGGTGCATCTCGTTCACCAGGACGGTGACGAGGACCTGTCTCTTTGCGGGAGTGAGGTGGAGGCACTCAATGCCCACCTGTCGGTTCAGTTGGGGTACACAGTCACGGCCCAGAAGTACAAGCAAGGTGGCGAAGATGAGGGGGCCGGCGGGCGTGGTGGTGGGAGTGGGGCGGAGGACGTCGACATGATGGACGTTGATTCCGAGTTTCTGGTGGAGGAGGAGCGCGGGGATACCCCAGAGAAGGGGGATGCAGCCGATGGCGCTTGGTCCGGTCCTGCCAATCCGTCAGCACTCGCGCCCTTGTCGCAGGCGGCCATTAATGCTGGTCACACTGCCCAAGATGGCGCGAGTCCGGAGGAAGCAGGACCCGGTGCCGACGCCATCGTGCCGCAGACTCCGGTACGTACTTCGAGCTCGATCTAAGAGCGCCCACCGCCTAACGATATATATATACACACACAGACTCGGCCCACATGGGGGCAATGGGGCCATCTCAGACATCAGCCCAGGCTTAGTTCGCCGCTGAAATCATATTGCATCACCGCCCAGTACTCACCACCGACAGAGGATACACCAGCCAGGGGGAGGCGGGTTTCAGAGAACGAAGTTTCGACCAGTGGGGACCCTTCCCCCCTCCGGAGTGAGGAGCTCTTAGTAAGAGACTTGTAAGTTACTGATTTCTTTCCTTGTTCGCGACTTTTGCTCACGTATCAAACAGCAGTACTCCGGTGGGGTCCCCTAGCCCAAGTTCACCCAGGATGCGACCGACGCCGGGCCCGAGGAGGCGGAGTCGTAGCAGGTCGGTGTGCGGAAGCTCCCCGCTAAAGAACGCAGTGGACTTCGCAGCGCCCGACGCTGGCGACGAAGCGGAGGGCGGTTCCCGCCCCTCGTCCAGGATGGCAAGTCCCCTTGCTCGCTTGGCCTCGGATTACGATCCGAACCAAGATATATCCGAGTTAAGGGAAGAGGAGGTCCCGATGACTCCTAATGCCGAGCAGCCGCTTGGCAACGTCCTGGACGAGGTGGTGGAAGAGCAGTTGCCTGTCGAGGGCACTGCTGGCTCCCCCAAAGAAAAGCCAAAGCGACGGTCTCGACTCCCAGTCCCGAAGCCTGCGGAAAAAACGCCAGGCTCCCCGCTCAGCGCCCGATCGAAGCGGGTGTCGCAGACAAAGAACCTGTCTGACCGCGAACTCTCGAAGGTCACCGCTCGAAATACGACGAGGAATGGGGTTTATAAGAATGCCAAATTCGAGCGTCAGGTTGTTCGGATTACGCGGCAAAGGCCGCCCTCACCGACTCGGGATACACAAACCGCAGCCGCAGAGGAGGCCCGTCAATTACGACAACGAGTCTTCGAGGAAAGGGGGGTTGCGTTGGGACCTGGCGATGATTCTGATTATGTCCCACCCCAAGTCTCGCCTTCGGCCAAGAAAGTCAAATGGCATGAACTGTTGGAGCACGAATTAGACGAAGACGAAAAGGCAAGCTTTTATACTGAGAAGGGAATCCTGGCTGTAAGTTCCTATTTCTAATTGAAATTACTCTTATGCAACGATGCTAATAGAAAGTTCTTAGCCCGAACGTGTTCGCAGGGACTCTGGCACTGTCCACGAAATCACCATCCAGAAGATTTTGTACGAAGGCGAGAAAGATGTCCTTGATGAGGATTTCGAAGAAGGGTTTTGAAAACCTTGTCCCCCTAACCTCTCTCTCTCGTCTGCCACTATCAGAGCTTCTCGTATGAAGCGCACATCACAGATCGATCCCGCACCTCCGCCTTCATCCCTGGATCACGACCCCCTTCCCTAGCGGTGATATGTATAAGTCCTCATCTGCCATATCTCTATTCCTCACCCCCAAGCGAGATCAAACCGGCGTTTATCATTGTCTTATCTTTTCCTGGCGTTTTACGGTACTAGAAGGCGAACTTTTTGCAATAGGGGTTTTATACTGGGCCCTCTGATACATCTGATTACAGCCATCGTCACACTTTTATTCCGTTTTGGGGGCCTGTCCTGCCTTTGTGGCCCTTTTTTCTTCTTTTCTTTACTCTCCCGGCAATAAGAACAGCATGTTATTCGTTCTTGCGTTCGGTCGAGTGTTTTCTTTAGCGAAGGCATAGTCAGGCGTTATTTGTTTCGATTCCGCGTACCTTAACGATTGAATGAGGTACTCTGGTTAATTTACTTCTCCTTGAGCTTTGTTCGAATTCTCTATTCCTGTTAAAAAGTTTCTCCTTTTTTAAGTCGCCTCGGTAGATATCTAGATGTAAAGCCTTCCTGGATTCCGTGTCATTCTATTAAATCGACACACTATTGTCCTCTAGAATTCTAACACTACTAATAAACATTAATGCATTACACGCTCTCTACTTTACCATACGGTCATAATTTTGGAAAGAAAGCTACTGACGAAACGACTGTCCACTCAATCCCGTTTGTATAAATAAAACCTCTCGTCCTCCTCGCAGTCGACATGAAATGCCAGACCAAACTGTTTTCCCTTCGGCCCCTTCCCATAAAACCCGTCTCTCCGCCCTACGCCACCATCAACATCCGTCCCGCTCCCATCAGGTCGAGAATTAAATGCCACACAGAATAAATTCTCAATTTCCGTGATGTCGAAAACCAGACCCCTCGTTACAAAAAAGTACACCAAACAAAATAGATTCAAAACCATCACTCCTGCCAGGACGACGTAAAAGCTTGCCTGCCAGCCCGTGGATACGCCGGAAGCGTATTCTATTGTCCTTATTCTCGAATGAAATGATTCTGTCGTGGGGAGCTGGTACGGATAGGGATCCACTCCGGCGTATGAATTTGATTTTTCGTCGGCTCCGAACTGTGCATTGACTGAGGAGAGGACTATAGCGTTTGCATAGAGGATTGCTAGTGCTTCTGCTACGGATGGTAGTGAAGGGTTGAACCCGGGGACTGTTGATGTGGCGAAAATTCCAAGAATCCGGGATAATGCTGCATCTGCGACGTTCAAAGAAAGGGCGTAGGCTAGAGCGGTGGATATATCTTTAAATTGGGATTGATAGGTGTCACGAGTCGAGGGAAGGTAACGCGATAGAGCGTTTGGGTTGTTGGGCGAGCAATTGGTTGTTACGTTGCCACCACCGGAGGCGGAGAGATAGTTCGTAGAACAGCGGGAAGTGAGGAGAGAACGAAGTGCACAGAGGCTGTAGGAGGGAGTCGTAGTGGCGTTTGCAGCGGTGAGGACGTACATCGAAGGGTCGGTGTAGCCGGCTGAGGAGAATATTGCGACGTTGAAAGGGGGTGGAAGGGAGACAAATAATGGGGCGAGATATCGGCCTGAGGAAGGAGTAGATAAAGATTGCGAGGAAGATGGGTCAAAGTTGAAGGCTTGCTGGGCTCCCGGGTCAAGCGTGCCTTGTCTAGTGTCCGAGGAGTTATTTGAGATGAACCATTGAACCGCAGTTTGGTTCAACTTGTAACAAATCACGTTAATAGCGGGGCTGAGTACTGAAGCTGTAGCATCGATATTTCCAAAATCGCTTTGCGTCTCTGGTTGGACGAGGTTGTTCAGAGTAACATTCCGGACCGATGGGACGATGCCGCCATGAGGCATTGCTAATGTTACGTTGTTGAGGCCTTCGGATCCAGATATTTCGAGCCATGCTCCGTAGTATCTTTCGTTCCCAACTGTGGTCCATCCTACAGGCCTTTTGTTTAATTCGTTTCTTGGTATAGATTGGTCGGATCGGTATCCGTTCCAGGCATCCGTAAAGAAAGTAAAGTCTCTGAGCGGTTGATAACTGTTGTGGACTCTGTAGCAAGTTGTTTGTGATACAGGGAGCGCGGATCCATTCATCGGGCCGTCCAAGGATGAGCTGATAATTGCAGGGCATCGTGAAGCCAATGCTGTTGAGTTCGCATATCTGTTATACGCTGAATTTAGCTACATTTATACATACACATGGGATAGTATATTTTCCGAGAAGCTACTTACGTCAATGCAACGTATCCCTGCAGTCTCCCGTCACCGTACTTGCCAAAATGAAGCTTCGGAGAAACCAAAGAATCGGCAGCTAGCACGTACGTCAGGGCATTAGTCAACTTGTAGGGCCACAATTATTCAACGCCGAAGACTTACCAGTTGTATATAGTGTTACACATAAAACTACAAACAAAATAACAACTCCTAGCACCGTTCCTCCAGCATGTCGTAGACCCGGAAATGTTGTAAGAAGTGATCCCGGTTGGTATACCCAGCCCTTCATCAATAGATCCGCTATTCTTATTCCTTTCGAGTTCCTTTTCAGAGCCCGTTTACTCAGGACCTGACCAGCATATGATGTAAAGACAGTTACGAACGATATTTCAATGGCTTTCGCGAATATGGCGGATAGAAGGGATGCGGTGGTTGGGGAGAGGTGCCCTGTCGCATGGATAAAGTTTTGATATCGAGGTTTTGTGACAGCTATCAGAAAGAACTGGAATTATTGTTAACATGGTATGATGAGTTGGGTAGCACAAAGATGGTCTTACTAGAATAGAGAATACTGTCGAAAATATCGACAATGAAAGGATCATAACTCCGAGCCCGGAGAACTTTGCTACTTTCGCCAGTTCAATGGCTTTGGGGGCCTTTGGGTCATCTTCAACCGACAATATGAGTATCAAGATCGTAATTTGCTTTGGGGCCTGAAATCTTACCATCTGGGTCATCTGTATACACTTGCGCCTGTTGGCCCCTACCTATCAATTGTATTTCTTCTGCTCTCGACGCTGCCTCGTTCTCCCTCTCCTTGAAGCCAGGCCTTAAATCAACTTGATTGTATTCCTCCGTCGCTTTAGTTTGTCTGGATCCTCCCTTCAAACTACTGATTCGGCGTACGAATCGATCTGTCGTCGTTTCTGGTACATAATTAGGGATCTGATTGTCCTCAGTCCTCGTCGTATTTAGATCATCCGGGATCCCCGCGAAAACCGGATTGGAATATCCACCCTGATTCGACATTGAAGGATACGGTGTGGAATAGAACCCCTGTCGGGTGAAAGTGTTGATTGCTATGGCGGGCGGGCTCGCTTCGCGAATTCAGTTGTTCGACGTCGAATCGTCGAGAAAAGCTCGAAAAGCCCTGTCTCAGAGTGAGGGGCGCCCTCCGTGAATATATCATCTTCCTTATCGCTGCCCCATCGGCTATATTGGAAAAGGAAAGATCTAAAGTTATTGTGGCTGGCCTAGTAGCCTTCTTTTTGTGCGCCAACTAGGTTTCCGTCAGCCCCTCGTCGATAGCACCGACGATATAATGTATTGCGTGTCTTTTAAAAGGATCAACTCGGCAGCGAACCGAAGTACGTTTAACTACGACCGGCCTCGCCTTGTGATTGGGGTTAGCCATCTTCCCTAAGTGGAGAGTTCCGGTCCGCTACGTAGACTCATGATGCATTGTTCCCTTTTAGGGTCGGTGAGGCTGAGAATAGACTCCGAACCTGCAGGTGTGAGTTTCTCAAATACTTCGATGCTACTGGAGACAGGGATTTGGTGTTGCTCTTGTTGCGCCAAGGCCGACTTGGTTCGAGGCCGTTGATTTGTGTAACCCTGGCCAAGGAGGCAGCCTGTGCGACCCAGCTGTCTGGGCTACCTCAGCTGCAGCTTACCCGTTGGATAGAGACATTGTATACATGGAAGTGGTCGGTGACTGAGACTTGGTTGACTAATTCTCCGCAGTGGATGCATAACTAGCGTGACGTTACCCTATCGCCATGACTGGCCGCGGACTGATCTTTGCGATGCAAACGCCTCGAGTTGAGTCTAGTCTTCGGTGATATATCCACGAAAATTATGGATGATGGATCCCTTAGCGAGACTGGCGACTAGAGTTTGGCGTTCCTGGGCCGGTGCCAACGTATCTGTAGGTTGGGTAAGGTTTTCCAAGGCAGAAATAGCCTTGCCGGGGGGGGGATCCTAGGGTGGAAAGGAAATATATCGTTATTTCATCAATTTAAACATTCAGGGTGACCATGTAGCTGTTCGCGGTCATTGCAGGCCCCCGATGTTGTGTAAACTTTTAACTAACTAGTCTAGTCCATCGGGGCTATAATCTCACGAGGATTAGGCAGAGATGTTGGAACCGCCGTAAACTTGATAGATACCATGATACTATCGCTTTCTATAGATCTAAACTTCAGATGTTGCAACTTCTGAAAAGCTAAATGTGATTGTATTATACATAACAGTGAATTCGGTCCTTGTTCATGAGCTCAGCCTTTTGGGGCATAACTCCGACGCGGATGTTACGTACAGCCTCGCGATCGGGCCCGGGGGCGCAGTAAGTGAAACTCGGAAGCCGATTATTCGAGTTAGTGAAATCTCAAGGCCTCGGGCGAGCGCTGTTTCGCGAAGCTAGGTGCTCCTGTGTAATTGATTTTTAGCAATATCTAGGAGTTTTCAATACTAGGGAATCATTTAAACCCTTTAAGGGATATCCGAATGGTAGGTCGTGCGAAACTCGGTTAAGCGCGAGCTTTTAAGACCTTATAATACAGGCTCTTACTAATTACTAAACTATCGACAATGCCCCCCTATGGCCGTCTAGCGTTGAACATCTATACAAGGCTAAGATCTCGAGATCTTAGATCTGGCCAGATTCGGCTAGCTTGGAAGAAAGGCAAGGTTTATTTGAAGCGAGATCTTGGATCTGAGTTTTTCCACGGCTATCTCAACAATGACGTCTTACCGAAGCGATATCGGATCAGGGCGAACGGAATCACACTAGTCACAATCACATCCTTAATAATTAATAGGTTCCATATATGCAAGGTTTTCGTGCTATGCTCATTCTAATCACAAGATATCTAGATACGAACTCAAAGTCCATGAAACCTCCTACGTGATTGATCAATTGGTAATGAAAATTTCCTTTTGAAGAGAATGAAGCCCATCTTCACGATGGATAATTAAACATCATAGTTAATCAACGCTTCCATCAGTGACTTTTCTTTCTTTCTTTCTTTCTTTCTTTTCAAGAGCCGCGCACTGATAGTACCAATTAAAATCTATTGCTAGACACCTGCTAATTAGCTAACCTTCGAGCTTCCCGTTCGAATCTGTACGCCTATCGGCATTCCCGGTAGTATTCCGCTCCGCCTCGAGCTCATTACTGTTGCTGCTCTCCACAGTTCTATTACTAGAGGGAGTGTCAATGTCCTCGATGTCAAGCGTCAAAGGGTTGTGTGAACACCAAGGCCTATAATCCAGCAGCTCGATATCCCAGGGGTACAGGCTCTTCAGATCCCAGCGGGGATTTCGGAGGGCGCCCAGCCATACAGTCAATATAGCTTCTGCTAAAACTGCAACTCTCCGGCTATGAACTACGTCCTCTATTCCTGGACTATTCGCTTTTATGGTCATCAGAGCGATGAAATGACCTGGTTCTTCCAATCTCCTTTTCTTGATAGCGGTTGATATTCGGTAAATTCCATGGTCTCCAACGATATGACGCCTCACTCTGTCGTTTAAGCCGAAGTTATATTTAGCGGCCGAACCGACATAAAGATATCGATCGCATGGAAGTTGTGGTCTATCCTTAGTGCGCATGAGTCTAGCGTATACCCCAGCATCTGTAGTATCAACTTGAGGAAGGTCTGTAAGCTTCTCAAAAGTTGGAGGGTCTATACCACCAAGTATTTGCTGAACTTGTTCTGGAATACCTGTTGCGATTAGTTGAGCCCACTCCTCAAATGGTCGTTGTTCCAAAGCGGCTCTCCAAAGCGCCGTCATGTCAGACATCAGGAGTCCGCAACCTATCTTCATCAGCCGTTCATGGAAAAACCTCTGCCAGATTTCCGAGGGAATAACTTGTGGTCCTTGTGTTCGATTTGATTTGAAGGCATCTCCCGCTATAGTTTGAAGTTTTTGTTCGATGGCAGGTTCTGTTCGACGCAACATCTTACGAAGCTCCTTTAGCGTAGCTCCCTCTTTGCGACGCGAGACTAGATATTTCACTTCCGCTTCCGACCATGGACACGATGCTCTTTTATTTTGTTTCGTCAGCGCTGTTAGATCGTCTCCGAGGCGCCGTCGTGCCGAAATGAACATTTTTTCAGGTTCACGACCGAAAATATCTCCTAAATCGACGAAGGACTTCTTATCTTGAAACATCGCCCTCAATATTTTTGGGTTTTCTTCGCTGCTCACTTCTGTAGATGTAAGGTTGTTTTTGCGAGATTTGGCTTCTGCATTATTGCTCACTAGTCGGAGTGTAATTAGGGTGTGGGTTTTTGTGTATTTCGACTCACTTCTCCATCAGAGTAAATTTAAACCGTTATGATGCCTTATGTATTGGGGCAGTAAGCATGATGCGCGAAAAAAAGAGCTCATCGCGTTTTTGGAGATGGTTTGACGATACTGACTAGGTGGCTAATTCAGACCCTCTGGATATTGCGAAAGGCTAAACAACGAGACTAGAGTATGAAGTTCGTTAGTAAAACATGCTTGATTCTACCAACTTCTAGCTATATATGGCTACCCTACTTTCATAGATTTCCTTGGGAAAATCTAGAAGCTCATGGAGACTTTCGGACGACAACAAAGGCTTGAAGAATCAGACCTGCCTGTGCAGCACATGTAAATATTCGAATGTGCGTTGACGTTGGATTTCCCAATCGAGGACCTGGGAGTTCAGTTGGTAATCTGGCGAACTCCATTTGCCCCGGCCATGCGATGTCGTCACAGCGTGAGATAAAGGTCGGCTGGTTTGGTAAATATGTTGAGGAAGGTGTGGAGTCGCTAACCACCGACTGACCTCTCTAGCAAGGGACCCTCGAAGAACGCCTCTTAACAGGGTTTTTATCGAGCAAAACAGGCCAGCAGCTCACGAAATAACTTGGTACTGGGCTAAGAAGTGCTTAAGCACATGTACCGCACGTCGCCGTCGCCGGAGATAGCCCATCGAGTTTTTTTTTTTTCTTCTTCCCGCGAGAAAGATGACCTTCCCTCTGCATTCTCTCGAATGAGCTCAACAGAAACCCTTAGTATCACCCGATTATAACCCGCCCCTCTGCTGCAGATGATACCCCCATACCGAACATACGCATACATATCTCTACATCCCGAGTCCAAACGGTAGCCTGGCATCGGGCGAGACAAGGTATGCTCCAGAAGGCCTCCTCCTCGGTTGCACATCTCCTATCCCGTAACCTTTGTGGAGGGGGTGGGGGCGGAAAGTCTATATCCCTTCTCAGCACGGGCTCCCTACGCTCGAATATTAATATACGCCATCCCCTCGTCTCATCTCGTCTTCTTCTTTTCGATTCTCGTTCTCCATCATCATCATCATCCAGAAATAATCTTCTCCAGGCCCAAGCTCGCAGCTTCACTATGCTTCACCCCCTTCAAACTCAACACCAGCAAAACAAAGCCATGCCTCCTCCTCCTCCACAGCCAGAAGAGACCGAGGAAAAACCCACAACAACACCACCAAATGAAGCCCTATCCGGCATCGACCCACTAACCGGTCTGCCCAAGCGCGGGAACAAGAGAGCATTCACCAGCGACGACCCGATTGAGGCTCTCCTGGCAAGAAACGAACACTGGTCGTCGTCCGTCAGCAAGAAGTATCCCGAGTTGTTCCCGTCGCTCGCCTCAACACAGAAACCGCAGATCCTCTGGTTCGGCTGCAGCGATTCGCGTGTGCCGGAGACCACCATCTTGAATCTGCTGCCCGGCGAGGTCTTCGTCCACAGAAACATCGCCAATTGCCTGCCGCCGAACGACCTCAGCTCGCTGAGTGTCCTGCAATATGCCGTTGAGGTCCTGCAGGTCAAACATATTATTGTCTGCGGCCACTACGGCTGTGGTGGTGTCGCAGCTGCTTGCGCCCAGAAGAAGGTATGATACTTTCTGAAACACTCCATTGACTCTCCGTTCCCAATAACAATCCACTGACATCATTACTCTTCCTCTTTCCATTAGCTTGGCCTCATTGATGTCTGGTTGAAGAACATTCGGGATGTCCGTGCCAAAAATATGACCGAACTTGACAACATCAAGGACCCGGAACTCCGAGTCAGGCGCCTCGTTGAGCTTCACACAAAGGCACAGGTTCATAACGTCCTTCACAACGCCAATGTTATCGACGCGATGAAGGAGCGGGGTCTTAAGGTTCACGGTTTCGTTTACGACGTTGCCAATGGAAAGATTAGGAAGCTCAAGGTGCCAGATGATCACGCTACGGAAATCTACGACCTAAACAGCGATAAACCGCTACATTGAGAGACTTTTCATACTTCTTCCTATCTTTTCCTTTAATCTTTCTTCAAACACCCTGTACTATTACATGAATCTCTGGGCTATGGTGGGTTATACTTTGGGATGTTTTAGCGGAGTACCTTGAGGCAAGACAGTTACAATTTTTATGGCGAGTTATCTTTTCAGGAACAACAGGACTTCATTCCGAAAAATTTTTTCTATTAGCACACCCGCGGATTTAGAGTTCCAGATACCCTAAACTGCATTCGCATCTTGGTTTTCTTGATCTTCCTTCTCATTTCTTAGCATCCTCATATCAAGCTTTTAAGCCGATCTATCCTGGCAACACAGTGATATCTTGTCTCCACTTTCGTGAGAACAAAGTATACAGGGGAATCCCCATCGCCTTCTTTGCTCCGACCAACGACAGCTGCGAGCCAAGCAATATGCACGGTTTCTCTGACAGGCTGACATGCGGGTCCAGGTCCCAGCTTCGTTTCCCCTCTTTCGTTCGTTTCCCCGCTTGGACAAGGTGAAATACGGCAATTGTGCAACGTCAAACGCTTGAGGAACCGTGCTTGGGCCTCAGTTTCCGAGCTCTCGAGCTCGTCTAGACCCTCAGAGACCGTTAGAAATGACCTGATACCTATCTGTGTGGGGCGGGGATGCGGGCGTTTCGAATCGAAAGGACTTGGCTCTTTTTTTGGAGCGTTCTTCTATGCCGAAGCGTTGAGAAAGTGCGCTGGACACGGGAACAACGGCAACGTCGGAACAGCAATCCCGAGGCCGTTCGGGTTCGCTGGTCTTGGTTCGGGTTGAGTAGGCTCGGATTGTCCGCCTGATAACAACAAAAGGAAAACACCAACGGAAGGTTACGTCGGCATCTTGGTTTCTTTGGAATAGGCCGACAAATTGGAAAGATCCGGAGGTATATCTCCCCCACACATATGCATAAGCCTCAAGGAAACAAGCTTTCTCTAACGCAAGAATACGTTGCTTGTCAGGCCATCTAGTGATGCAAGCTGCCCAGCGGAGAAGGTACAACCGTAGGAGATTTATCCTAATTGTCTTCGCAAAGGCTTGGTGAGGGGTATCTGCGAGATATCCGCGAAATAGCTGTCTCTATCAGGTGATGAGCGCATAGATACATTAGATTTCCATCGCGGTCACCGGACCTCGCGAGGATTCGAACGTATATGCCGAATACGGGCCGGATATGAAGATGGCAGGCTCGGTGTTTAATCTTCCACGGGAGCTCCAGCTTGAGATCGTGGCTTGGCTAGATGTGGATGCTCTAAAGGAGTTTTCGATATGCTCTAAAGCCTGTCGTGAGCTTGTAAATCCGCTCCTATACCGATCCATACGACTTAGCCCGACTAGGCTCGCATTGGGTATCGACTCCGTGGATGGGATTGCGAGATATCCAAGGTATCCCCTTAATTCTATTTTTACCTCTTCGAGATTTGACCATAGACTTAAATGTATGTTCTTAAATGCCGATAGACAATTGGCCCTTGATGACATGAGCGATACCTACCGCCTCAGGGAGCCTTTCGCAGCCATTCCGTTGTTTCAGGCCCTTGAATCACGGCTGCATCTATTTTCCAACGTCACTAGTCTCAAAATTCGCTACACCACTGCAGCTGATATCGAACTAAATCTCCACACTGCGTTTTCCCCGAAGCTATGGGCGTCATCGATTTGGAGCAATCTTAAGAAGATATCTCTCATTTTGAATAGCAGCGATGAGCCCGTGCATATGGACGGTGACCTTTGGGTGGAGTTCAAATACGCCAATCTTTCAAAATCTCAAAGGAATTATCTTGGGGAGAAAATCGTTGCCAGGAACGACTGGAGAGGGGTTGAATTGAAGCTGCCGCCAAACGTTGAAGACGCAACTATCCGTGTAGGCATGTTTTCGCTTCAGAAACCCTGGGCCGGTTACTGTGTAGGTTATTTCTACAGGTTATACTACCTGAGTTTGGCCTGCGTGGGCGAAAAGCTTAGGAAACTCGAGATTAACGCTGGGTTGTTTTGCCCATTGCGTTCATCAGGGGACCATGGAGAGAATATTCCGTCGAGATGGGATATTGAAGTGTGTCCTGGAATAACCCATTTGAAATTTAGAACCGGCTTTTTCAAGCCATCGGACCTGGACAATATCGCAGATCGGTTTCCTGGGTTGGAGGAACTAGAGGTATCACAAAATTACGGTCCTGGGGCGGTAGGTCTCTGGCCGGCCGATGAAGCTGTTTATCCAAGGATTCAGAAACTGAAGCAACTTCGACGGGCGGCTTTGCCATGGCCTGTTTATGCGAACATACTGCCAGCCATACCTAATGATGACCACGAGCCTGCATCATTTGCTACGTTAGAAAGGTTAGAGAGTTCTATGGACATATGGACAAGCAACGGGATGGAGAAGCTCGACAGAGTTGTATTTGGGGCGTATGGTGCGCATGTTACTAGCTACCAGTCTGATTACGATTTTGCTGGTTACGAAGCGGCTTCGTACTGGCAGATGCTGAACTCTCGTGGGCAACCGACGGCCCCGGTTCCTATATTGGTAACTCTGATTAAAACAGAGAACGGGTGGGCAAATACCGCCCGGCGTAAAACGTCTTAAGCCTTATATACTATAGGTGTCATCGATAGATATCTAGTACCATAGTATTAAAACAAAGCCCTGCTATAGAAGATCATATATCTTAGTTATCAGAGCCGTGGGAAGCCTGCATTTTTTTTCTTGAGCAAAATAATCGAATTTTGTTTCTTTAATATTTGAACAATGTCGATTGTATCCTACACACATGTACAATCTTCTGTTGTTTGCAATTGATATTACAATGCATATAGAACGGGTGTATACTAGACACTCCAAGGGGAGACTCGAAATTCCTTCCCATAATCCATATGCACCCCAATCCTCCGATACTCGGGATTCCAACCGTGATGCATCATGCATCTAAATTCACACGTGGGGGTATAAAGTTATAAAAATCTATCACTCGGGTACCTTCTTCCCCAGCTTTTTTGGTTTTCCTCGGAGTTCCTCTCGTTATGTTGTGTTATCTAAACGGCTAAAGGGAGCTCCCCCCTTGCTCCAATGGCTGGCGCTAAGGTAATGTAGCTTCTACTTCCGCGGTTCCTATTTCCTCGTTCAAAATTTTTTTGGTTAAAAAAAAAAATCTGTCTTTTTTTACCATTGAAATAACCGAAGGTTACTCTACATCATGTTATGCATGTATGAATTGTTGAGGAATGCCCGTTCACGCGGGGGAAAGCTGTAGGTAATAATGCGTGTCGACATGTCAATATGCAGACGCGGGTGCTTGACTGGAAACGTAACCTGGAATGCAGTTTGTAATTTGGGCTAAGCTAACGGGATTCCCGGTAAAATGCTAGGTGTGGATCTCGTAGTATCGGTTTTTATTGATTGCCAAAGTAAATCTATTGATTTGGTAGTGGAATTAGCACCAATTGGCGGAAGGATGGAAGCCATACCGTTGAGATAAGGTTGAGCCTGGATTCGAGGCGAGATTTCTCATTGTAAGGCGAGACTCGATTTAGGTTTTCAACGCAAAAAATTGCAACAATGTTGACATGGGTCTAAGTATTGCATGCCGGAGTGCCGCGGTTATATATGCCCACGAAAAAGGTCACTAGTTAGTTAATTTTGAGGTGATCTTGAGACCAAGAGCTTTGTGATTGTAGGGGGAACCCACTAATCATTCCGAGATGGAGATCAAAACAATTGGAGTTACGGTCTTCGATACTATTACTATAGCCAATTTCAGGAACTATTAACCAGAATGAATAATGTATTTCCCTTCGGCACAAACTAAGATTCTGGTCAGAGACCAATAAGATGTAAAGTAGCATATAGCAGGTGATATGATTGACTAGCTTAATAGGAGGTTCAAGGCCCTAGGATCTTGAGTAAGTTTTACCCTTTATAAGCACAGCGAATGCGGGGTATGGAGTTAACGATTGTGTTTATATATTGTGATCCAGATTAGGAGTATGCGAAATGTTAATATATTAATAGAAGTTAGAGAGAACCTTGGAATTGGAGCGAGGTAAGTTTTGAGAGAACTCGGAGGTATATATGTATCAATTTTTGAGAAACAAGTTCGTGCCCCTATGTTCCAAGTATGATTCTCTGCGATGGGAATTCAATTTGATTGGGAATAATATTCTATGGTGGATTAAATTTGTTCTATTGGAAGTTTTTTTTGTCATAATATCATGAGGTGCATGCACTAACTTGGGTATCGAGATATGTACTCAAAAGGGAAGAAGGAAGGATGGAAACAACAAAAAGAGATACCCTTTCTCTCTGTCGATGTATTCCCGTAGGATCGGGATAAATAATAGCGAAATTCAATCAAGAATCTAACTAAGGAAAAGTGGAATGAATGTAAAACATATCTAACAAATGAAATGAGGCTGTAGTGGAGGTAATCATGTCACCCAATATTGCGATACTCAAGTAATCCGAACTCTTGGGCATTCTTCAACGACGTCAGGGATTATTTAGTATTTGTCAGTTGATCTCGCTTCGCGAGTGCTTCTTCCTTCCATTGCTGCACATCACGTAAAGCTTTCCAATAATCGTCCTTCCTGGCCATCAAAAACTCTGTTATCTCCGCTGGTGAGAACTTATTAGCGTCTAACAGCTCTCCAAACCGAAGAGCCGCGGCCGTGAGCTTTTCCTTTGAAATTTCATCCCCTTCCTGTTCATCATCGTAATCATGAGAGTACATTATCGTGAACAAGTTGACGATTTGCTCCTTTGTTGCGAGGCCAAATGGGACTTCGAGGTCGACCCGTCCTTTTCTAACTAGCGCGGGGTCGAGGATTTCGGGATGGTTCGTGGTCATTATTAAGATTCGGCCTAGAGATAATGTCATTAGTTATAGTGAAAAGATTGGAGGTTTAGAGGAAATCTTTTCTTACCCTCATGGCTGGCAACCCCATCGATGGCATTCAGTAATCCAGATAGTGTTACCTGAGTCTTTTGATCTTCTCTGCCTCTCCTATCGCCGGCAGCACCGTCTCTCCTTCTGCTAATCTCAACGGTATCAATATCCTCAAGCAGCAAGATACACCGACTCGGCAGCGCTCCAAAGCATTCGAGTAATTTCTCCTCCGACATTCCCGTATCTACCAAACTCAAACAATAAATCGGCAACCCGAACAACCCTCCTAATGCAAAGCTCAAAGAAGTTTTCCCAGTCCCCGGTGGTCCGTGGAGTAAATAGCCCCTTCGGTAGGGAATACCCCTATTAGTGTACCACCGTGGAGACTTTGGGTTCAAGAACTCATTGACATCTCGTAGGAGTGAGCGTTTTATGGATTCGTCCAGGCTGATGGTGTTGATGGGACGGGTGGCGCGGATGGCGGCACATTGCCATTTTGGATTCCAGGAGATATCTTTGGGACGGAAGATACGGGTTTTGGAGCATTCTTGGTTGAGATAGACGCCTTTGGATTCTTGAAGGAACTCTTTGATGGGGTCGGCGGATAGGCCCCAGCAAGCGATGCGGATGTATTCGTTATTATCAACTATTTTTTTGAGGGTTAGATACCGGGTTTAAAGCATGTTTAGTAACATGGATTATGAAGAGTGTTAATACTCACCAGTGAACTGTCTACCACTGTGAGGGTCTGGAACGGCATTTTCATCTTTACTCCTTGTAAGCCAGAATCTTCTGCCGCGGAAATAGAAGACATGTTCGCCGATATGAGGTTCAAAGTCCGGCTCTAAATACAACTTTTGTTAATCCCATGGCATAATGATACAAAGTTTATCTTCTGTCTTTAAAGTAAACATACTTAGAAACTTCTGCCATTCAATCAAATGGAACTTCCCATCCTTCGCTGAAGTACTATAGTCCGTTACTCTGCTCTGATCCTCGGTATACCCACCCGCCCTCGCGGTCCTAGCTTGCAATCTCCGCGTCGAGACATTAACAGCAAGCCATGCCATAACGTGGGTATAGATCTGGTCACTTTGATCGATGGTTACGGAAGTCTCGTAGTATAATGAGATATAATATAACACTCTACCCCAGATATACGTCGTGGAACTGATGATTGCAAATGTAAAAGTGACAAGACGAAAGATCCAGTTAAAAGATGCGAAGCTGAACCATTCGAGGATATTAGAAATGAAGTCTGGGCTTGCTGCGGGGACGAGGGTTTCTAGCATTGTGAGGGGTATAGAGGAGAGAGGATCTGGGTCTCTATCGTAGAGTAGGTCGTTGGAGTTCGCTGGAAGGCTTTAGATTTGATTCATTGTGACAAATATTTTGAGTGGGAGGGGGTAGAAATAGTTCCTTTATATATTAAAAGTTTGCTAAAGTATCTTTTGTCCTAAGACTTGGTATGATCTTGGATAAGATAGTAGAACTGAGGGATCGATCTTGGAAATCGAAAGATTGGATAGATTTGTGTGTGTGCCTGTGCGTTGTGGCAATGTTGGATGTCAGCCGGCTGGGAGAGAGTCCCAATGTAGAATGACAAGGGTGTGCGGGAGGTTAGTCGGAAGCTAGGGTAGCTACCTACTTCCCGGGCAGATTCGATCTATGATCGATCTAGATGAGGGTGTGCTGATAAAGAAAATATACTTTGGAGGTATTAGTATGAACAGATAGGTGAATTTACTCATGAGAAGGTATTGAAAACATCGAGGGAATCAAATTAATTTATAACAATAGCAATCCCGTAGCTTCCTTGATCCGACGTTTATTGACAGTGGCATGCGACATGGACAGAGGAGTGAACTCTCTCCTGCAGCAGTTTGTGAGAGTTCAGTATGTAGGCCTAGGATGCAAAGCAGAGGACCGAATCGAGGGCGCCTGCGACAAGTCCTCCGGAAAAAAAGTAATTCCTCGGCAATAGAAAAATAAATATGGCACAGTAGGTATCTTGCCTGCAGGCAATCAATTGGGAAGCTCTATTCGGGCTCTCAATTGCGAGTACCAGGAGAAAAGAACCCAATTGCCAGTACGAAGGTGTTTGCTACATCAACTTGCATATTGCTCCTTGTGTTCCCAATGATAATTCGTCCGTTGGTTGCTGCTGCGCTCCTCTTCAATGGCATATGCCAGGCGAGTAGTTAGCGGCCCGTCACCATTATCGGCAAATCCATAAGAGGCTTTCTTATGCCTATACCTTAGGCGAATAACGTGGGTATCCAGATTGATGTTTGCCCATTGGGAAGGTTTTCAAATCCGACTAGTCAGGCTTGCGAGTCGATTGGTAGTCGCAAAGACTTTTTAGCACTCGCGGACATAAAAAAAGAACACCCTATAAAGCGCCATTCCGACCCACCCTTTCTGAGAGGTCCTTGTGATTTGGCGCAGTTTCCTAAATTGTAAAAGCATTCTTTTGGATACTTCTTGGTTGCCCATTTCCTCCTCTCAAAGGAATCGCACGAGACAAAGATGGAATTCAAGGCTGACAAGAACTCTTGTGCGAAGATTGGATCGATAGACGGAACGGCGGGGTTTGCCGGTAGGACTTGTGAACCGAGCGCCGATGGTTAAATGGAATGCTCCAGTGCCGGTACCTCGTCGCGGTGGCAGCAGTAATATCGGCACCTGCTAAGCTGTATAACTATAGGTAAAAGAGTGTGGCATTCTGCTCAGAACTCCTCATTGCCCGGCTGTACATCTCCGGGAACCACAGAGTCGCACAGCACCGAATTCCCGGTATTTTGACAGGAAGAATGATGCCAGACGCCGCCACCGGAGCCTGGCCGTAGACTTTCACCATATTTCGATTTATTATTATTTTTTATTTTTTCCACGAAGCGCCGTCGAGGATGCACAATGCTGCGATTGAGCGGTCGCCACCTCGCGAGAGAATGAGCTGACGAAGGGGCGTTCTCGATGGTAACACAAAGACGGACCAACACTTGCATCGTATCTTGCTCCCATAAAAGCACCCGAAAATTTCAGCCGGTGACTTCGTTTCCTGACCCTCTTGTCCCTATATCCCGCTCTTGCATGAACTCATTCAGGGATCGAAAACTGGTCACAGAGTTCTTCATCTATCGACGACGTATTCGTGGACAGTTCGAGCACACCTTGAAGGTTTCTGGTAAATATTAATCCCAAAAAGGAAGTTTCTGAGCTCGAATTGTTAAAGATCATTCTGAAGGGACATGCTACTGCAGGAGGCAGGAACGAAAAAAGATGGGAAGATGCAGCTCCGTCGATGAAATTTGAGGTAATCGGGGCGAGGTGCCGTAATTCTGAAGCAAATTAGAAGGACGAAAAAGATTTCATAAAGGGTCTTATCGCAGAAGCTTGGTGAGTGGGACCTGAAAGGATGTAGAAATGTGTCATTCTTGGTAAGGGAATGAAAATGCGTTCTCGTGATAGCAAACAACGGTACTTGTGCCCGGAAGCTGCCTGATTTACGACGATTGGGACTGGAGCCTGCTATTCGTATCTCGTCCTCCGATCCCGTTGGGGGGGTTGAGTAGCCTTGAATCGGGTTTGGGAAAGGAACGAGTCGCACAAAGCCACCAGTTATGCACCAGTGGGTGTGGAACAACAAGCGTGGTCGTTCTTCGTGCCCTGTTGTATAACCCGGGGGCCATTCCCTTGTGACCCCTAGACCAATGCGCCGCCTATCCACTACTTCTTCTCCTGTCGCCAGCTCTTCATTGTCTTTGTACTGTCATGAGCGGCACGAAATACTACAATGCCACGAAGGCAGCCCTCATGATCAGCAATGGATTCGTTTACTTTTTGAAACAATTCTTATCTCAAACGGCAGAGCTCTCTTGTTGTTATACATACTCTGCCTTTCCGATTCCTCCAAGCCCATCAGGAACTCTGTACCCTCGCCCAGCGCACCTTTCGGATTAACCGCATGATCTGCAATTTCAATCGTCCTTCGTCGGAATGTTTCTGACAACGTGTCTACGAGCTCGTCCTCTGCATCTTCGACGAGGTTGACCATTCGCTCACCGAGAGCGTAGTAGTGCGTGGCAAGATCTCGAAGGTTGACAGAGAGGGGATTGGCCTTAAGCGCATTCATTACCGGAGCAGACAGTGCGTGAGGAATATTAGTGTGAATGAATGTTTTGGTACCGAGTTGCTCGCTAGAAGGTTATTTTTGAGAAAAAAAAATCAAGATTGAAGTGAGTATCACAGCATAAACGGTGAAGTATGATGATTGTAACTTTGCAGTACATCGTAATAAAGCGAACGGCTGTCCCGTTTCCACAGGGTTTGTCGTTACGTTTCGTTCGTCTCATCTTTCAAAATCTCGAAAGTGAAAAAGAAACTTACAAAAGACGACAAGGTAGAGGGTGGTGGAGATTTGTACCTGACAGCCAAGATCTCAGCTAGCCATATAGGCATCTCTAGTTTCGTCCCAGCTTTCATATCGGCGCTATCATTGCCGTCTAGGTACCCTAATCCGGGTACATCGACTTCGAAGGTGCATGGTATTTTCTATACATTAAAAAGTGGGATGTGGGCATCCGTGTCAGCCTGCCATTGGAAATTTGAGAGCACGAAGGCGGCATCCGCGCGAAAGGCAACAATTTTTTTACGAATGATAGAGTTGCCGTCTCCCCGAATCTTGACGCTTTCAAGCCAAGATGGATCGATCGTGTAGGGCTTGCATATTGCCAGGGTAGTTTTATATATGGGTAGGCAAATGTGGTATGTAATGGTGTAGAATGTACTGGGATGTTGTTTACCTGTGCATCTGTAAGGATCGCATCAATGTCGTAGTATTTGCTGCCCATTGTTGAAGCTCATGCACAAAGCTTTAGCCTTGAAGTCGAGAATGGTTGGAAGTTTTAAGTTGGAGCTCAAGCTGTCCAGAGCTCAGTGTCTTGAACTATGGAGGTTGAGAGGCCGGTGTACGGTGTATTGTATTGGTTAGCATTCGACAAGGTTGTGGTCTTCGCGTGGGAAGACGTGTAGCATCCATAATTGCCTGTTTAGGAAGCAATAGCTTCTTTAGGCAAGTGGGCTGTCCTCCAAGCACTATTTCCTTAAACGGGAATTGTGATTAAATTTTAAGTCCGAGTGGGCGCCGGCTGTCGGAAATGATGTAATTGTGATATTCTAGACCCGCGGATATTTTGTAAGCGTCGTCCACCCTCATTTGTAACGAACTCCTCCAATTGACACTTGACAGCTTCGAAAGCACCGGGAAGCGGCCGAATAGACATCATTCTAATTCTTTGGTATGTCGTCTATTTAAAGTGTTCTTTCATATCCGCATTTTCAATACAAATATCACAGGCCTGGCTCCAGTTAAGATACTGAGACATTAACAGATATACCCACTTCAACAGGAAACAGCTATCAATTGAATTCAACCATGTCGATTGCAGCTTCAGCTCGCTCTACGCTCGTCAGAGCATCCAAGGCATCCAGCGTTCGTGCCCTGGGAAGCCTCACTGCCGTCCGAACCAAGTATACCCTTCCGGACCTGCCGTATGACTTTGGCGCGCTCGAGCCACATATCTCCGGCCAGATCATGGAGGTAAGCACTACAATATATACTGGTTTTACCGTACTGTGCTATGGATACTAGGGCTAATAAATACCTGTGATTATGATTTCAGGTCCATTACACAAAGCACCACCAGACCTACGTCAACGGCATCAATGACGCGCAAGAGAAGTTTGCAGCTGCTACGACACCCGCTGAGAAGGTTGAATTGACTTCGCTCATCAAGTTCCACGGTGGTGGCCATGTTAACCATAGCTTGTTCTGGGAGAATTTGTCTCCTACAAGCAAGGCTGGTGGTGCACCGCCCGCTGGTAAGCTGGGTGATGCTATCAACGATACCTGGGGTAGCTTGGATGCCTTCAAGGGAAAGATGAAGTATGTTATTTACTCAAAGATAGTTGAAAAATATTGTGGGAAAGCACGATGCTGACTGGGTATTGCTGAATAGCACTGCTCTCGCCGGCATCCAGGGATCCGGATGGGGATGGCTCGTGAAGGATAACACCACCAATGGGTTGTCCATCATCACTCTGCCGGTACGTATTGACTCTACTGTCGACTGCCTGCCCCCATACAAAATGTGACCACAGTACTAACCGATGTTATTACCACGATTAGAACCAAGACCCCGTAAACACTTCTCAGTACACTCCAATCATTGGCATTGACGCCTGGGAGCACGCTTACTAGTGAGTCTTCCCATCTACTATTATAGGTTAAAAAAGGAAGGGACTGACATGAATTCGATGTAGCCTTCAATACAAGAACGTCAAGGCCGACTACTTCAAGGCTATTTGGAATGTTATTAACTGGCAAGCTGGAGAGAAGAGGTTCGGTTAGTTGTTAGGCACCTATGCAACATTGAGGGTCTAAAAGACGCACAGCTTGTAATTCTTCTTGTATAATGGCATGAAAAGAACGTTAACCTTACTGTGACCTGGTGAAGTGATAAATTGTGCTTCACAACCATCCTAATTGAAGTAACGTTAATAACCAGTGACGTATCGTATATAAAATCCATAAGACGTCTATTGCATGCTACTATCGATCTAGACACTTATATCCACCTGCCAGTGCTATGCTATGTAACGACAACGTATACAACTGTAGATAGTCTTGAGTGTCGGAATCGAGGATGTGTTGCCTTGAAATTAGGCGGCTGTGATTGGCCACGCCAAAAGTGACCTCAGAACTTCAACCCGACTTCATTCAAACCTCGAATTCGAAGCCCTCCGACATCGTCCCCAGCCAATTGACTGGAGTCACCAACATCATCGAGGTCGGTCCCATAGGCCTCATCGCTGCCCACAATGCTGGCCTCACGAAGTACCTCCTCCTCCGTCCGCGCCATCTCCAAACGCCTATCCGCAACCGCCTCCTCCTCGACACCCACCACCCTCCTCCGCACCACCGCCTCGTCCCTCCAACATGCCCGCGGCCTAGCCACTCCAGCAGCAGACCCCGCTCCAGCCCCGAAACGCACCAAATTCGGTGGCCTAAAAGACCAAGACCGTATCTTCCAAAACCTCTACGGCCACCACGGCGCCGACCTCAAATCCGCCCAAAAGTATGGCGACTGGTACAAAACCAAAGAAATAATCCTCAAGGGTCACGATTGGATCATCAACGAAATCAAAGCCTCCGGTCTCCGCGGCCGCGGTGGCGCCGGTTTCCCTTCGGGGATGAAATGGTCCTTTATGAATTTCCCGGGTTGGGATAAGGATACCCGGCCGAGGTATTTAGTCGTCAATGCCGACGAGGGAGAGCCGGGGACTTGTAAGGATCGAGAGATTATGAGGAAAGATCCTCATAAGCTCATTGAAGGGTGTTTGGTTGCTGGACGGGCGATGAATGCTACTGCTGCGTATATTTATATCCGTGGAGAGTTTTATCATGAGGCTACTTGTGTGCAGAGGGCTATTCAGGAGGCTTATGCTGCTGGGTTGATTGGAAAGAATGCGTGTGGGAGTGGATATGACTTTGATGTCTATGTGCATCGAGGGATGGGGGTAAGATTTATCTTTTCATCAATTGCAATCGACAAGCCAGAAGCTAAACATATATGGGTGTCTAGGCCTACATCTGTGGTGAAGAAACCTCACTCATCGAATCTCTCGAAGGTAAACCCGGAAAACCCCGTCTAAAGCCACCATTCCCTGCCTCTGTCGGTCTCTTCGGCTGCCCTTCCACCGTCGCCAATGTCGAGACCGTCGCCGTAGCACCCACAATCTGTCGTCGTGGCGGTAAATGGTTTGACAGCTTTGGCCGTGATCGGAACTCCGGTACTAAACTATTTTGCATTTCCGGAAATGTCAACAACCCTTGCACCGTCGAGGAGGAAATGTCAATCCCACTCCGAGAGTTGATTGAAAAACACTGCGGCGGCGTCCGTGGCGGGTGGGATAACCTGCTCGCTATCATCCCAGGTGGTTCTTCGACCCCGATTTTGCCAAAGCACATCTGTGACGACGTTCTCATGGACTTTGACGCCTTGAAAGATGCGCAGAGTGGATTGGGAACTGCAGCGGTTATTGTGCTTGATAAGAGCGCGGATGTGGTTAGGTCTATTGCCCGATTGTCAGTGTTTTATAGACATGAAAGTTGTGGACAGTGCACGCCTTGTAGAGAGGGGAGCAAGTGGACGCAGCAGATTATGGAGCGGTTTGAGAGGGGACAGGGGAGCGTGAGGGAGATTGATATGTTGCAGGAGTTGACAAAGCAGGTTGAGGGACATTCTATCTGTGGTACGTATTGGTTAAGCCTCGTTACATAGGTAAAAGATGCTAACTTCTGGGATCGCAGCTTTGGGAGAGGCTTTCGCGTGGCCGATTCAGGGATTAATAAGACATTTTAGACCAGAGCTTGAGGCACGGATGAAGAAGTATGCTGAGCTACAGGGTGGTGCTGCCAGACCTGGTGGGTGGGATCACGATTCTGCGCTGAAGGGTACATTCTCTACACCCGGCCCTTGAAGATGTTAAAAAGAAACTCTTTTTGATTCAGCGTGTATATTTTTGTGTCCTTCTTTACAAAGCTGCCGTTACGGTTTGTAACAGTGGTTGTACAGGTTAGATTTTCGACCTTATTTTTTTTCACTTCGAATTGTGTATAGTCATCTTTTTTTCTTCTTGGGAAAAGAAAAAGAAACAATTATATGTCGGATATGTAATACGTCAGTATGTGCGTCCCAGATCGGGGGTATCGTATTCGAGGTCTATTATCGAGTTCATCCAAATTATAGAACCATATAGTACTAATGATGCAAAGAGTAGCCCGCCACCATAACGCCAGAAAGTGACAAAATCAAATAAAAGACGCTGTACACAATTAATATCCCTTTCTGTGATGCGTATCTATGCCGCAGCCTCCTTAACCGGCTTAACCTCCTCTTTACCGCCGTCTATAAACGTCGGCACCTCTTCCTGCAAAAAGCTGGGGATCTCGCTTTCCATGTTTGCCTCGCTCCAGCCCAACTCTGCTTCTGCGCCCAGTGCTTCGAGTTCGGCGTCTAGTTCTGATTCGTCAATGTCGTCGGGCACGTCGTAGGCTCTAGCTAGCGAAGCGTTGATGTCGTTTCCGATTTCTAGGAGGTCGGCCATTTCATCTTGGAGTTGTTCTATTTTGTCGATGTTTATTTTGCCGTATTGTTTTTTGAGGGTTTGGTTTGTGGTTTTGAGGGCGTCGACGGTGGTCATTACATCTGTACATATAGTATTTAGCACTAGCCTCTCTTTACGCAGATGTTGTATACATAGTGTAGAAAGAGAGGGTAAATAAGTAAGTACGTACTCTTCAGGTTATCGGTCATCATATTGGCCTGTTCCATATTCCAACTCTGGTTCATCAACTGATCCCGTTGAGTTTCGTACTGTTTCCTTCGCTTGAGAACCGATAGAGCTTTCGTTTTGACAGAGTTTTTAGCGGGGCCGTCGCGCATTTTCGACATTTTGGATTGATAGGTTGCTAATTCGGCATTTAGTTTTGAGATTTGGACGTCGAGGGAGGAGACGCGGGTGTCGATTTTGGTGATGGCATCGTCGAGGGTGGGTTTTGGGGCGGTGGATTTGGAGCCGAAGAGGCGGTTCATTTTGCCTTTTTTTTGCTTTCTCAGTAGCTAGATATTGTCTTGCTTTCGAGGGTTATATGGGTACTCGGTATGATAGTGTACTCTGGTGGTATTGAGGTTGGAGATGGATGAAGTTGAAGATGAAGATGAAGTTGAGGAGGGAAGTGGTGGAGGGGCATTTGCATTCGTCACTGCGACAAACGTTAAAACGTCACCCGACAGCTTCACTTTATCGCTATCATGACATCGAGACTTCGTTCTTGAAACAGAAATTACATATTTCCACTGGCCAATATAACTATTTAAAGAGAATATGTTTAGCTTCATCAAGTAGTCTATTCAAATATCTATTTTCTCTAGAATCTTACTATCACTTGCTATTACTAAGTAACAGGATCCGGCATTAACTTGCCAGCTATAAAGCACACAGTGTTATCTCCCCATCATCACCACTTCCACTTCCACTCTCCTCCTCTCCACTCTCTTCAAAAACATCATCATCACCACCAGATTAATATAAACCCCACAATGCCCGCACAATGCAAGTCTCCGGCTTCACGCATACGCCCATCAGCCAATTCTTCGTCTACTACCTCGTCATAGCCGCGGTCGCCATCTCCGTCAGCGACTACAAATACCTCTTCCACATCCAGATCATCCCCCACCTGTGGAGATGGAACCAATGGTGGCGCATCCTTGTTTGGCAGTTTTCGTACGCGAATACCGGTGAAGTGCTGTTTGCCTCGCTGGCGGTTTATACCCTCAGGGTTATTGAGCGGTTGTGGGGGAGTAGGAAGTTTGCTGTACGTTTTTTTACACTCCCTGTGATGATTATACTAGTATCTATACTACTAGTACTAGTATGTATGTATGTGTGGATGATGCTAATGATGTGTGTGTGTGCTATGTAGAGCTTCTTAACTTATAACCTAATCTTCACATCGCTCCTGACACCTCTAATCCTCGGCGTAATCCTCCGTCCCTTAACCCTCTGGCGGATGAACTACCTCCCACCCGGTCCGACCCCCTTAATCTTCGCAATCCTAGCCCAATTCCACGCTACAATCCCATCAACCTATAAATTCCGTCTCCTCCTCCCGATCTCCCCTTCCCCACCACCACCGGAAGCAACACCATCCCTTCAAGCATCGAGAGAGGAAGCAGAACCGTCGATAACTCTCACGGATAAATTTTATGTTTATATAGTAGCGGCGCAACTTGCGTTATCGCAGGTTCCGGGGAGTTTGGTGGGGGCGGTGGTCGGGTGGATTGCGGGATATGCGTGGAGAGCTGAGGTTGTGCCGTGGGGACGGTGGAGGTGGCCGATTTGGTTGTTTGAGAAGAGGGGGGTTGATGGGGGGTATGGGGAGTTGAGGAGGATGGCTAGAGGGGAAGGGGAGCAAGGGGGGAATATTCAGGAACAGGGGGATGGGGAGGGGAGGAGGCCGTTGAGTACGCAGATTTTGGATCAGTTTCGGGGCGGGTTCTAGTTTGCCTGCATGCTACTACCTCAGTACCTATATGAGGTTGAAGATGGTATAAGGGGTATTGAATGGGGGTGTCATGATGGTGATGGTGATGGCGATGATGAAGCAGTTATTTAGAGCCATCTATCTAGTGGACACTTACCAGTTTATCCAATTGTAGAATGTCGATAGCATGATTTATATTGTATTCGATGTGAAGCTCAATGAGGCTCTGCAGCAGTCATCCAAGCTGGTCTTGGCATCCAAACCTCACTTTAACATTTCGCGTCATAACTTTCCCTATCATTCCTCGAGTCCTCCTCCACCACCATTCATTCATCTTCATCATTCATCATTCATCACCACCCCAAATGATGAAACGCTCCAAACTCTCCATGCAAGTCGCCTACGACTCCGACTCCTCCCAAGCAAACACCGATTCCGATCCCGAATCCCACAACCTCCCCGATCCTGACAATGAATTCGATATCTCATCCTCCCACCGTCGCAAACGTCAAAAACGGTCAAAGCGAGACGCGAAAGAAGCTGCCGCGTTAGGAGTCTTTGGTAGCGATAGCGATGAAGACGATTATAAAGATTATTCAAGGAGTAAAAAAGGGAAATCTGGGTTTAGGAATTTGAGAGAAGGTGGGATGACTTTTGTTAAGACTGGGGAAGGGAAGGTTCAGGATGAATATGATGACGATGATGATGATGATGATGATGATGATGATGATGAAGAGGAGGAAGAGGACGGACTTAAACAAGACCCATTCGCCGTCGAAGCTACAGCCGGACTCCGTGATATTGGCACAGGCAGAGGAAACGAAGGATACTCCGAGGAAGAAGAAGAAGACCAACGTCCAACCATCGGCCTCGGAAACTCCCTACGATCAGCTCTAAACGCCACCTTCAACGCCGCCTCCCCAGCAGCCGATGAAATGTCACTTGACGAAAGCGCAGACGATAAACCCCAAATCTCACTAAAACCCCGTCTTTTCGCCCCCCGTGCACTCGGTTCAAAATTCCCGGGTGGTGGAGCATCCGGAACCGCTACACCCGCGTCATTGGACGGCCATAGGGGGCTTGGGTTTCAATCCGCTGGAACGAGTAGTATAGAACAATCGCCCGCGCCGGAGGTACAAAAGCCGCTATTCAAACGCGCAGGGTTAGGCGGCGGTGGACTAGGTTTTAGAAAGGCCGGTACTATCGATTCTACGGATTTGGAGAGGCAGAATTATAATGAACCCGAACAGGAAGAAGAAGAGGGAAGAGAAAGGGCTAGTATGTCTAATCCCCTCGGGCAAGGGTTTATCTCATCGATACGGAAGGAAGCTATGATGTTTGCGCCTCCAAAGGGTGGTGAAGATGAAGAAGCAGAGGAAGTGGTAGTAGTCGAGAAGCAAAAGGTTCGACCGTCATTTACCGATGTCCGTGGGATGAGAGGGAAGAAAGCAAAGGGCGATGCGCCGGTGGTTAATCAAGACTCCTTCGCGGCAAAGATGATGGCGAAGATGGGGTATAAACCTGGTCAAGGGTTGGGAAAAACCGGAGAAGGTAGATTGGCGCCTGTTGATACGCAGTTACGGCCTACGAGAATCGGTTTGGGTGCTGTGAAGGAGAAGACGGAACAGGCGAAGAAGGAGGAGAGGAGGGCGAAGATTTTGAGGGGGGAAGTGCCGAGTGATAGTGACAGTGAGAAGGAGAGGAAGAGAAGGGCGAGGAAGAAGAAGGGACTTTCGGCTGGGGTGGGGAGTAGTAAGGAAGGCAGTGGGGCGAGTACACCGGCTAGGAGGCGGCCCCAGTTCAAGACGGCGGAGGAGATGGCGAAGGAATTGGATGGCGTGGAAGTCCCGTCGGCTTTGAAGAATCTAATCGATTTGACCGGGAAGGGAGTCGATGTAGGCAGCCCTGGAATAATGACCGGCGGACCGTCCGAAGCAGAGAATGAAAGTGTAAAGATCGCAAAGTTGGCAAGAAAGGAACTCGAAGATTTCGCAAGGGAGTGGAAAAGATTGCAGGAGAGAAAGAAGTTCCTACAATTGGAGCAAAAGCAAATGATGGAAGACATGGACGAGCAGGCGGAGACTGTCAGGGCTTTACAAGGCATCGTAGACGGAGCCGAGAAGCTGTCTATCGATGTATCCGGTGCAGACTGTCGAAATGAATACGAAGACAAAATTGCGGCTTTGACATCTGAACTCGAGGCTCTGCAGTTCAAATACAAGAACGAGGTAGAAGTCTACGACCTCTCGGAAGTCGCTATTGCCGCATTCCATCCACTGGTAAGTCCTCTTCTTCAAACACGCGGCAGTATTCATCATACTAACATCTACAAACAGTTTAAATCCGCCCTCACTCACTGGGACCCCCTCACCGACCCTGTCTACCTCCTAGACCACATCCGCAAACTCCGTCCCATCTTCAACATCCGGACCCTCGAAGACATGGAAGCCTCCCTCGCAACAACGGGCTACACCGAAAAATCTGGTAAAAAATCGACATATTACGAAAGTATGATGTCCACCATCTGGCTCCCCAAGATCCGCAGCACGATTAACAACCACTGGAACGTGCATGATCCCGCTCCCGTTCTTACACTACTCGAAACATGGAACAGTGTACTCCCACCGTTTGTCAGTGCGAATATATTAAACCAACTCGTGCTACCGAAGGTTAAAGCCGCAGTTACGGACTGGAATCCCCGTGTTTCATCAAGACGGAAAACGGCGCCTCCACCACATGTGTGGGTTTTCCCATGGCTACCGCATTTGGCAGCTCATATGGACGATCTAGTGAGAGAGGTTAAGAGGAAGTTTAAAGGGGTGCTGGATAAATGGGATCTTTACAAAGGTGTTATCGATGGCCTCGAAGCTTGGAGGGAAGTCTTTGGACCCGGGGAACTGGAAAAGATGCTGATCTCCCATTTACTCCCCCGTCTGGCAGATTTATTAAGAAGGAAGTTCGAAGTAAACCCTGCAGATCAGGACGTAAAACCTTTAGAAGCGGTAATGGCGTGGCATGGGTTCTTTAGACAATCGACGTTTGCGCAATTACTTGAGGCGGAGTTTTTCCCCAAGTGGATGCAAACTTTGTATCAGTGGTTGACGATGGATGGGGTTGATTTGGAAGAAGTTGGGGAGTGGTATAAATGGTGGCAAGGGCAGTTTCCGGAGGAGGTTAGGGAGTATGTACTTGTTAGGAGGGAGTTTAAGAAGGCGGTTGATATGATGGGGCAGGCGGTGGATGTTATGGATGGTGTTGAGGGGGTGACGGTTGTACCGCCGGAAAGTGGGGCTGCGAAACCTCTTAGGCCGTCGCCGCCGCCGAAGGAGGAGAAGAATAAGAAGGGGAAGGTTAATGGAGCGAAGGGTGGTAGTGGAGGAGGAGGATTACAAACCGAGACGACGTTTAGAGAGTATATGGAAGAATGGTGCGCCGAACAAGGGCTGCTGTTGATGCCGTTGAGAAAGGCACACGAGGTGACCGGGAACCCGTTGTTTAGGATTACGGATAGTCCGAGCGGGAGTGGAGGGGTTCTGTGTTATTTTAGCCAGGATGTGGTTTGGGCGCAGGATAGGAAGAAGAAGGAGGTTTTTGAACCGATTAGTCTGGAGAAGGTTGTGCAGCGGGTGGAGGCGGGGCATCGGTAGGCCCGCTTCATGCATTATAAAACTGCGTGCGTGGATATATATTGATATTTGGATGTGTGGATGTGGAATGTACGATAGAGATTGGATGATATAGATACAAAATGATACCCAGCATTCGCATTGCTTTTATCCGCCTCACTTCTTCGTATATACATATATGCATTTAAGTATTTAGGTATGATATGATACGAGAAGATGTTACAAGTTACTCCGGTGTTTCTTAAAGGCGTCCTGCAGTCCGCTGTTGTTCTCCAGAACATCGATACGGACTTTCTCATCTGCACCCGTGATCTTTGGCAGTAACTCAAGGACCGCGTCTAGTTTATCCTGCGGGATCGAGACGACTCCGTTTGTCGGGTCTGCAAAGATTATATCTCCCTAGCCGTTGTAGAGTTTAGTTACTATATATAAATTCCCAGGTGGTACATGGACATAGAGTAAATACTTACGGGAACAATCTTAACCCCCTCGACTTCAATCTCGACACCCACACCGACACATTTAGACTCTCCACCGGCTCCAACAGTGCTAGCCCCCTTCGCCCACACATTAACCCCCAAACTCCTCAATTCGCTGATATCCCTAATCCTCCCATCGACCACAATCCCCACGCTTCCGAGCTTTTGTATACGAGCGGCTACTAGTCCGCCAAGGACGGCGTTTCTTTGGCCGGGAGGTTGGGAGATTACGGTTATTGTGGATGGAGGGGTTAAGTCTGCGAAGTGGGATGATGGGGGTAGGGAGGATGGGACGGACGAGGATTTTGGAGCGAAGAGGACGGTGTGGGCGGGGGCTATTATGGGGGATTGGGAGGGGCTGAGGTTGTGCGGAGCTATCAATTATCATACCTGTCAATTCTTTCTTTTCGCATATCGGAATTCGATCATAAGATATGAATGTGCGAGTGTTGCAGCTGTTGGATATTATAAATATTAGTGAACTTACCGATATCAGCGAGGAAGCCGGCGCCCGGGACTTTTAGTTTGAGCAGGGCATCTGAGATCTGTGCGAGTAGTGGAAAGCAGTGTAAGCTTCTACAATTCACATAATTGCTATTTCTAGATATAAATATATAGACACTCAGGTGTTTAAGTATAATATATAATAAATAGAAAGTGGTGATATTGAAAACCGGAACTCACGTCGCAGGCATTGTAGTCGGCTAGAGCCTTGAGTTTATCGTCGAGTGACATATTTAAACTACCCATACAATATAACTCGGGGGAATATATGATTGGAGAGGTATTTATGAGATATCGTCGTGTGACAATGGAAGATAGTTTTTGATTGAGAGACCAATAGAGAGAGGGATCTCGACCATCGGACGAAAGCGGTGTTACTTTCTTTGCCTGTGCGAGTCGACCACAAGCCCGGCTGTCCCGTTTGCCCGAATTCGATGTATGCATTGTCAACGGCATGTGACTCTTCTACTTACTACTTACTCCTAAGTACATATTCATAGGGGACCACTACTACTACCTAGGCAATTGCCCTGGTTAGTGATCAAGTGTAAGTCTCCTCGGATATGACCTGGAAATAAAAGGAACTAACTGAGTAACTACTTAGTAAACGATATATGCAAATGATACGATACGATATGATACGATATTTTTTACCTGGTTTCGGAGTGCCTGCATGGATGCCGAGCCGCAGCCACCAATTCCTTTCGTTTACAGCCGGTTAACAGGGGGGTCCTTCCAGCCTTCTTTTCTCCCACGAGGGACTTTATGCTTTACCAGAAATCGAATCCAGTCCAATTGGGACGGATGGTTTGGTTTGGTTTGGTTAAACTTTGGCCGGAGCTTGCGAAGTGGAGAGCTGCTTAGCTTGCTTGCTTACATCCTGACCGAAAAGTAAACTTTTTTCTGATACTAGTGAGAGAAGCTTCAGCTTTGACCCTTCCAACTGGCAGGAATTTGGAGGAGGAGTACCCACCGCGTTATATACTTCTGGCTGTTCTGTTAAGGAAGTATGTACGAGTGAATGCACGAGATTGCAGTTTGGCACGCTGCTGCAAACTGCAAACTGCAAGCTAACTGCGCTGCATTTCGCTCTGCACTGCACGCTGCAAACAATGTCGAACAGCACAGACGTTTTTACCTTTTGCTAGGCCTGGTCGAGTTAGTTTCTTGTAGTTTCCTTAGTTTTTCTTTCTCGGTGGTGGTTGACTGTTTGATTGACTGATTGATTCCTTGCAGCAGCCTCGTTAACGCCTTTCCACTTGCTTGTTGTGGATTACCTGTTTACTGCCAGTCTCCTCCACTCCACTCCACTCCTCTACTTTACTCTACTCGACTTTACTTACTTCCATTACTCTTCTTACATAACATCCATCCACAACAGAAGACTTGGTATAATTACTATTCCCATTCTTATTTCGCTTCTCGTTTCCTTTTCTTCCTTTTCCCTTCTTCTTCTTCTTCTTTTCCTTTCCTTTCTTCTATATATAAGTACTTATATATACGCACCTTCGACTGACTGTTTCTCTGGCCCTTCATGTCATCACACGGAGATCCCCATCACGACCGATTCCATACAGCCTCCCCTGCCACTGTCGACATCCACAGCAGCCTCCCTGAATTCACCTCTCCGCCACCCGCCTTCTCCCATCTTCCCACTCCCATCTTCCCTCCATCTTCATCAGCTTCGTCCTCCGGCACTTCCCACGCGCTTTCCACCGCTTCTCTCCCCAGATCTGAGCCTGGCTCCTCCCTGAAGCGACCCGGCTCTCCCCTGCTACGGAAGACCCACTCCTTCAAACTAGACGAAGGTTACGGCGAGGGAGTAGAAGAATCCCAGCCCTTTCACGACTCGCACCAGACTGCCCGGGGCTCCGCATACGCTGCTTCATCATCGGGGATTGCCGACGTAAAGATTCCCGACTGGATGATGGAACTTGGTGACGACGTTCGGACAGGTACCCTTTTTCCTCTCTCTTTCCCTTTTTTTTTTTGCCTCATCGTCAAGTTTTTTTTTTTTTTTTGTTCTGTTCCCGTTGGATACCCGTTTAGGTAGTCTCGTGTGTGTCTGTTTACAAGCTAACAATTTACATCCTATCAACAGAGGTTGCTTATAAACTCGTTCGAACGCTGCCTACGTCGGCCATTGCTGCCATCGTGGAACGACTAATCCCCGTCCTCCATCTCGACTTTGTCGCCCTCCTCCCTTCCGAACTCTCCCTACAGATCCTATCCTACCTACCTCCCAAATCCCTCCTGAATGCCTCTCTCGCCTCGAAAACATGGCGGAAGTTCGCCATGGAGCCTCGCCTCTGGAAGGGTCTTTACAGGGCAGAGGGCTGGTCGTTGAATGACGAGGAAGCCTTTGAGTTTGAACGCGAAATGAGAGGTGAAGGGAAACGGAAGTTACAGCAAGACACGGAAAACTTTCTGAAGCAGAGATACAACGGCTTCAATGGAACCTCAGGAGGCCCGTCCACAGACAACCTGTCGACAGCTGCCACCCTGGGCAGCGAGGCACGGTCTCCCATGTCCAGTTTCTCCGCAGGCCAACAACCTACGCCCCCGACGTCCTTCCAGACAAACACGCCCGACGAAGAGGACCTCTATCCCGCGCCCTTTCCATCCCAGCACACCAACTCGGTTCTGGTCGCATCCCAGGCCTGCGACCCCGCAAACATCACTTCCATAACAACCTACGGTCTAACACATCCTAGACTAAACTGGGCGTTTGTCTTCCGAAATCGTAAAAAACTAGAAGAAAACTGGCGGACCAACAAGTACGTCTCGTTTCAGATGCCGGATCCGGCACATGCCCACGAAGGGCATAGCGAGTGCATCTACACCATCCAGCACTCTGCAAAGTACCTTCTTTCGGGCTCACGCGACCGGTCTATAAAGATCTGGAATATCCATACGCGGCGGCTAGTCAAGTCCCTGACCGGACACGAAGGGTCTGTCCTTTGCTTGCAGTTCGATGATTCCCCGCAGGAGGATGTGATTTTCAGCGGATCTTCGGATACGAATGTTATCGTCTGGAGGTTTTCGACGGGAGAGCGACTCAAGACTATCACCAAGGCTCATTCTGAGTCCGTCTTGAATTTGAGATTCAATAAGAAGTACGTTGTCACGTGTTCGAAGGACAAATGTGTCAAGGTGTGGTCGAGGAATGAGCTACACTTTGGAGAGGCAGAGTTCGATTGTGCGGTACGGCAGATTCAGCTGGGGAATAACAGATTGATTGAGCCCTCGCAGCTGCCCCATTACATTCAGCTTACCGGCCATTCGCGACCTACGAAGGATTTACCATCTCTGACACTGATTCATACTCTCGTCGGACACAACGCCGCAGTTAATGCGATCCAGTTGAATGGCGAGGAGGTCGTCTCGGCTTCTGGAGATAGATTGATTAAATTGTGGAATCTGAGGTCGGGGAATTGTGAAAAGACATACGTCGGCCATAAGAAAGGGATTGCGTGTATCCAATACGACGGCGTCAAGATTGTTTCCGGGTCTTCGGATAAGTCTATTCGAGTTTGGGACAAGGGTTCCCAGGCGGAGATTGCAAGACTGGAAGGCCATACTGGTTTGGTGAGGACGGTTCAGGCCGGTGGACCAAGGAACGCAAGGATTGTGAGCGGTGGATACGATGAGACGATCCGAATCTGGAGGAGGGAGGATGAGAATGGCGAGTTAGATGATGGGGAGAACCCGGGAATCTTTGGCTCGCTAAGAGACGGCGTGCAGTGGAGGACTACGGGTATTTTACGACACGTTAATGAGGTGCCGCCCGCTAGACCCAACGCACACGCTCTGGCTGCGGCTGCGGCTGCTGCGGCGATGCAACAGCCCCCACCTGCCGCCCCGCAGAATGTACCCGTGGCCCCACCGCCGGTGAACCACGACAATCCGGCGTTGAATGCTGCACAGAATGCGTTCGCCAACGTTGGTGCTCAGAATAACGTCCCGGCCCCAGCTGCGCCATTACATCCTTTCCCACCACAGTTCAACATCGCCCCGATTCCACCACCGAACGTTCATCAGCTCCTGCCTCAACCCTGGAACCCCCAGAATCACGTCTTAGCAGCCCCGGCTGCGCAGAACCAGAACAAGGTCTTTAAACTGCAGTTTGATGCTAGATTTGTATGGTGCTGCAGTCAGGATATGAGGATCGTAGGATGGGATTTTGCGGCGAATGACCCGGATATTGTTGAAGCCAGTCGGTTCTTTTAGGCGAAGAGTCGGTTTGATGGGTTTTGATTTTTGTCCCTTCCGCCTCTGTTTTTGTTTTTGGTGGCTTACAATTGCTTGGGATATATGTATTGCATATCTGCATACCGGAGGTTATGAACAATAAAAAAGTCGCTACTCATACCTGGCTTTGTATGTTTCTTTTGGTTTTTGGTTTTCCTCCCTTTGTCTCTTCCTTTTTATAATTAGCAAGCATGCAGAGCAAGCAAGTACCTACGACATGGAACTTTTATAGAGAAAGAAAACCCGGCCCTCGAGGGTGTTTGGAGGTGTTTTGACCATTTTTTTGTTTTTGTCTTCCTCTTTTTTTTTAATTTGTTGATGACATACCCCCGTTTTGTGCTCGGTGGAATTTTGAATTTCGTAAGAGGATGATTCTGGGGATGGCGTTCTTCTTTTTTTTTTTCACCTTTCGATTCTTACGTTATAAGTCTTGTAGTATTAATTTTTAGTAATTCACCTTTAAATTTATTCTACTCCTTCATGCTATCTATCGATCTAGATATATATATATATTGATATATACTTGGTTTGTACAGGCTACTCCCACTCCTGGAAATCGATATGAGAAACCAACGGCGGACCCATAGCCAACTCCTGCATCTTCGGCGCAGCATTCTTAAACGTATCCGTTTCCAAGAAAGCCGCATGCTGATCTTTATCCCTCCAGCATATCAACGACAAACTTTCATTCTCATGGCCTTCATCTATCGCGAATGCATAAGTAGCTTCTATAGGACCATCGTGATAGTTTTTAAGTCCTGATGATAATATGTCTAGAACGGTTGAGAGGGAGGATTGATAGTCTGGGAGGGAGGTGTTTAGCGGGAGGGCGAAGTATTCTAATAGTGGCTTTGGGGAGGATTTTGGGGAGAGGAGGGATAGTGGGGTGGGAAGGTTGTAGTGGAGGACTGAGATTGGACCGGAAGGGTGGGTGGGGTTGGCGATTGAGAGGGCTTTGGAGACGAAAGGGGGGTAGGTTGGGAGGGATTGGAAGGTTTGGTGGGAGGAGAGGGAGTCCCATTCTTTTCATATGAATTGTAGAGTGTTAGTTAACTGTTGCATGGTGTGGTATATGTATGGGGGGTTTTGTATTGTATGTATGGGGGGATATTGGGAACTTACCGATGAACCAGAATAGTTTTTGAGATTCTTGGATTCCGATTCCCCAGTAGATTGTTTGGCAACCTGGTTGGGATCGGACGGTTGAGAGGGAGGATTGGTGGACACCGTCTGCGGCGAGGAGGTCTTGGAGGGTTATGGTGTCGAGGAGGTTGAAGACGCAGATTTCTGTGGTTACCATTTTGAAGGGTTTACGGTTTGGTATAGATATACGTTAATGAAGGTATAGATGGATTTTATATATCAAGGGAAGGGCAGATTGGTGTATAATTTGAAGTTGTAGAATGATACTTTGATATCGTCGATTCTCGAGGGGGGATGTGGGGGTTTTATATACAAAGTCTACGGATACTTCTGCAGAGAAAGCGCCATTGCGGCATCGCCGTGAGAAGCTAGAGCTATATGGGTGAGCTTACATATGCCGAGGCCATTTTAACTTTTTTTTCTCGTCGTGGGAATGTGGGCTTTTTTTGGGGTAATCTGGACGCGGATATTTTAGCTTATGGTAGGCCCTTCGTTTCCTCTCTTTCTTTCTTTCTTTCTTGGAGTCAATGGATCTTCTAGGGACGCGGAGGGTTCGATGTCAGATGATTTGCCGAAGGGAGCTTGGGTTTCCCCTTGGGCAGTTTGTATTCGATGATGGGGTTAGTTGGTTCCCTGATTTGGGCGGGATGGAATGCGATGGCAATGAGGAATGTAATCTGGATGAATTTTGGTATAGCTGCAAGTTCGCGGTGACCGATGAGGTTGAGTCTATGGTTACGAGGTACAGCTCCTGTTGGTTGGATATCCAAGCTTGATGGATTGTAAGATGTACTTAGTGCCGATTCCATACGAGATTACCTATTTCAGTAAGTAAGCGTGGTCGGTGGGGTTCATGACTATTCGCCTTCTCCACTTGTTTGGTCGGTCTTCGTCGCGGGGTCGTCTCCCTAGAACATTAGGACTGCAATATCTCGGATGTATGTACCATTCATAAGCTCCGGGCCGAATCCAGAGTTTCAAGGTAGCCTGAAATCCTGCACTCTTTCAGCTGTTAGAAAGCTGTACATGTAAGGATTTGTATCCTGTCGTATAAAAACCAGCTACATGCATACCATACCCTCGTATAAAAGTTCGAGACCGGTGTCTGCAAAACGTGGAAAGCGTGGCCCCTCGTCTCGCTACGGCCGTCAAGCCATGGCCAGCCACGTTATCGTAAGCTCTTCTCAGGATTAACAATCAAAAGGTGGGGCTTTTCTTCCCTTATCACGAGAAGGGGGTTTTCCGTTGTATGTACATATATACCTAAACACTGCGCGTGCACCCCCGCTTGAGCCAAATATTTTTACTCTTTCATGCATATGTCGTTCGTGTCCAGAGGAGCTTAAGCGCCGCCCCATGCATGCGACCCGGATTCTGAATTCTTTAAGCTTGACATATCGGAAGCCGCAAATGCAAAATAGAACTGGAAGAGCTCGTCAAAGTTCAAGCCACCGGGAGAGTGTGTCTTTTGTGGGAACCTAGAAGGGGGTTGTCTTCCCTTCCTCTGGTGGCACCGTAGGATCTGGATCGAAAGCCATTATTGTCCTCGCGGGTATAGCTGGGCTGGCCTTGGCCGTTAGCCTTTGCTTTGCTTTGCTTTGTCTGCTGGGTAAAGTCGATATCGGTGAACAGCACATCATGCCTCGCAAGGATTCCTGTAGTGAGAATGAATCGGGTTTCCGGCTGGCTGGTGCACAGAGCACAGAGCGGAGCTGGGAGTGGAGCAATCTCAATGCAGGTTACTCGCTAGAACGGTGAGGTTAATTGGCTGATGCGAGTAGCTTATTGATTCTGGTATACATGGTATGCCGCTGGAAGCTCAGTAAAAAGGCTTGTTCCTTTTCGATGTTTCGGAGTAGCAGCTTTTAATATGCAGGCGTGCTTGATTGATGGATTGATGGATTGAGTGATTGATTAAACCTCCATCTGAGAGCAATCGCCCTCCTCCATCCATCCAATCCATCTGATACATTCACCGACGGCATTGCAACTTGAAGTCAAAACCATCGATATCGCCATCTCCATCGGATCCAAGCCCATCTCATCGGGTCGTCCGTGTCCAATCTGAACGGTACGCCTGTTGTCTGTTCCATAGCTTCCCTCAGCTCCCTCGAACTAGCTCCCCAGTCTTTGCTGTATGGAGAAGCCTTCTTCCGAGCTGCACCTGCTGGGCACCTGCTGGGTTACCTAGAACGAAATTAAATTTAAAATCGTCGAACGAACGAACCAGCTAACTTACCACGGGAAAGCCCACACTCCATCATCGATAGTATCGATACCTCTCCTGAAGCTGCTCGCGACCTTCCAGTCTCCGTCTCCTCTCCTATAAAGCCCGTATGAGAATACATCCCTCCCCGTTGGCTGCTATCCCGATGCCAATAGCCCAGCTCAGGCGACCAGGTCCAGATCCTCACTGACGTTTTCTTTGCATGTAGTTCAGGGCCAAATTCGATTCTGCTAGCTCCACCTCACCCGCAACACACTATAATCTCTACCCCTCCATACTTTAACTCTCCCACTTTCCCTCCCACTTTTTCCATTCAATCTCTCCTCCCCCGACTGGCCTCAGAAAAAACACCAAAAACCCAAAAACCCTCTTTAATAAGGAACCCCGGTTTCCTCCTTCAAAACAGCTCAGCATGTTTTGGCGATTCGGTGGCTATGCGAATATCAGCACCATAGACACCATATTAGACAAGCCTGATGTCACCCTCGAGATCTTGCTCGAAGAACCAGACCTCATCCAGGAGCTCAAACAGCACAACACCAAGCTTATTGAGTTTATCCGTGAAGATGCCGTCATTCGCAAACTCCTTGAATACGTCATTGCACCGAAGATACCGGCCCCGACGGTGACGGGCAACCCTGGTGATGCTAAGGCCTTACCGCTCACTCCTGACGAGGCAGAAGCTGCGGAAAAGAATGCAGAGGCGGAGAAGACTGCAGAAGGAGACGACGAAAAGGCCGTCGATGCCACCGCTCCATCGGATGAGGCTTCTTCGCCCAAAGAAGAACAACCGGCTACTGAACCCGCGCCAACTTCGCCATCCACGGGTGATCTGGAACGAGAGAAAGCTGAGAAAACTCGAGCTAAGTACTCGTATGTCTCATGCGAAGTTCTTTCCAGCGAGACATGGTCAATATGCGAAGCTCTCATGGATAATCTTGATAACCTACGGATGTTTTGGAAGTTTCTGGAGCGACCGGCGCCGTTAGATCCTCTTCAGGCTGGGTATTTTACAAAAGTGAACGAGACGTTGTTTGATAAGAAGACCGGGGAGATGATGGATTTCTTCAAGTCGATTGAGAATATCGTCCCCATGATGCTGAAGCATATCGACACTCCTCTTATTATGGATTTGATTTTGAAGATTATCAGCATGGAGAAGTCAGATGGTGGGAATGGTATTGTCGATGTGAGTAGTAGGCTTTATGTATTTTCACCATGGTATTCAAGCTAACAATATATATAGTGGCTGTGTGCAAAGGAGCTGATACCCCGACTCCTCTCTTTTCTCTCTCCTGAACACTCATCGACTACCCAAACATCTACCGGAGACTTCCTTAAGGCCATTATCACCATCTCCGCGAACGCATCCCAGAACGAGCAATCATGCATCGGCCCCAACAACCTCACTCGTCAGCTAGTATCAGAAAATAGTGTGGAATCTCTTATCGGTGCAATGCTCAAGGGTGGCAATCCTCTCACGGTCGGTGTCGGCATCATTATTGAAGTCATCCGCAAAAACAACTCGGATTACGATCCCGAAGTGCAAGGTGGTATCGACTCGACTCCCTCTGGCCGAGATCCAATATACCTCGGCAATCTCCTACGGTTATTCGCCAAACACGTACCGGACTTCACGGGTGTGATATTGAATTCCGAGCCAACTGTTCTAAACGAGGATGGAACTCGAACGGTGAAGAGGAGAGAGCTGAAGACTGCATTCGGTGGAACGATTGAGCCGTTGGGGTTTGATCGGTTCAAGACTTGCGAGCTTATGGCTGAGCTATTGCATTGCAGTAACATGGGTTTGTTGAATGAGAAAGGCAGCGATGAGTACGTTAGAAGGAGAGATGCGCAGAGAGAACAACTTCGACGGCAGAGGGAGCTCGATCTAGCGACTCTTGTTGCTGGTCGACAGGATTTGAGAGGATCTCTTTACAATCGTCCGACTTACCTCTCCGAGAAGAAGGATGACGAGGAATTTGAGAATGTGGCAGTGGGAACTGTACTTGAAGAGGTTAATGATGGAGAGTTTGCAGAAGGACAAGAGAAGATTAAGCCATCGATAGTGGAAGATCCCGCCACCTCGCCGAAGGAGGATAAGCCGGAGACTCAGGGCTCGGAACCGGTTGTTACAGAACTCGAAGTTCCAACATCATCCCAACCTGTTGCAGCACTATCCCCCGTCTCCGAAACCGTTAAAAGTGTTGAAGGTATCAAAATCGATGATGAGGATACGGTTATGCAATCTCCACCTCCACCGGCTCCGCTGGATAAACCAGAAACTGCAGACGACAAGACTGAAGCGGATAAGCCGGATGAGCATATGTCATCGCCACCGACAATAGCGGCTACTCTTGCTGACCCTGCTTCGATTTCCAAGCCTGAAGCTGAAGAAGAGGGCGAGAAGAATACGGAAAAACCACTGCCACCGCTGCCGGAGAGTGCCGAGGATGCTACTGATAGAGTTGTTAAGGACTTGCTCTTGGATCCCGAACTGCTCAAGGTACCCGGGATAGAAATTGATACGGATGGCAGACCTTTGGTCGGCGACTATCTAAAAATGATGTTTGTTCAGCATCGGGTTGTTCCCACAATACTAGTAAGTTTAAGGTGCTAGGTTTTTGACCGGGTCGCAATGCGTGCTAACTGGAAAACAGGATTTCTTCTTCAGGTTTCCTTGGAACAACTTCCTCCACAATGTTGTATACGACGTCGTTCAACAAGTTTTCAACGGACCGATGGATAGAGGCTTCAACAGACACCTTGCCAACGACCTCTTCCTCCAGGGGAGAATCACAGACCGAATTGTCGACGGACAAAAAGCATCCGACAAAGCTCAAGAAGAGTCAAACGTGCGGTTGGGATACATGGGCCACCTAACATTGATCGCCGAGGAGGTGGTTAAGTTCGCTGAGCGACAGCCTGCTGCGACATTAACTCAGGCAGTTCATGACAAACTTCACGACGCCGCCTGGGTATACTATATGGAGCACACTCTCGCAGAAACCCGGGAGAGAGACAATGCAATTCTTGGTGGCGTGAGACCCGACATTATGGCCGGTAGACCTGGAATGGGTGGTTCGATGAGTGTGACGCAGACGTTTGGAGGTGGTGGACTTGGACAAATTAGTGGCACAGCTGACACTGGACTGGATACTATCGAACTACAGAACAGCGGAATCGGCGAAGGCGCGGAATCGCAACCGGCGGAAACATTCGACGGCGACGACGGCGACGTAGGTGCGGACATCGGATCTCGAGCGGGACTCCCACATGAGGGCGGCGACAAATCGTTATCCGGATTCGGCAGCAGCTCGGACGAAGATGAGGATGAGGAGATGCATTTGGGGGACAGCGACGACGACGATCAAATGAAGTTGGAGTTGACAGGCGACCGTAACCAAGTAAGATACCTACAACTCTTGCTTTCAGAAGATGTTGAGGACGATATTGAGGATGAAGAGGATGAGCACGGTGCGGGGATTGGTGAGGACTTTGAACAGGGCCAGAGCAGCAGCAGCGGCACGGATACGAATACGACAGCGAAAGCGACCGCAGAAGCAGATGAAGCAGACCGAGAAAAGAAGGACAAAGATGGCGACGATGATCATGAAATGGAAACGAAGGATGACCCGAAACGTGACGACGATGACGATGATAAGAAAAAGAAGCATGAACCCTTGGAGCCTTGAGATGCCTTTTTTTCTTTACGAATAGACGAATTATGTGAGCGACTGATCTTGTTCAAGCTTTTTGAGCTTGGTTAATCGGCATCTCTCTTTTTCTTTCAGCGTAAAATAGAGGCCATCTTTTACCTGGATTATTTTTTGGGTCTCATATAGACGGCTACCCGTACCAAAGCTCTGGAATCTTTGTCTTTCCCTTCTCCATCCTCACCCCTTTTCACATTTCAATTCTCAGATATGCTTTTTCGGCATAGCCTTTTTTTTTTTTCGCTTTACTTTTCCACTCATCGGCGTTTTTGTCTTTCATTCATGGTCCGTTGCATTGAATCCCCCATGTATAAAACGATTCTTCTTGGGAGCGAAGTTGAATTTATGGCTGACGACGGTTTTTCTGTACTTCTTGTTTCTCCTCTTCTTTCCCACTTGTTTTTCCTCTTCTCAAATATCTATTCCCCGGGGTTCCATACTTTCTTTCAAACCATTTTTCCTTTCCCTTTATATGATTTTTTTTTTCTATCTGGCGTCCCGCAAATCGTCCCCATCCCAAAAAACCACAAAAGCTGCACACAATCGACCTACATTAGGCTCCAAGGGTTCTATAGGACACAAAAAACAAAACCAAAAAAAAGGGTACTCAAAAAAAAAGACTATAAGATGCGAAGAAGAAACATGCCGCCCCATTAGTCACTCGGTCTGCTTCTGCTTCGCTATCTAGAATAGCTCGTCGCTATTTTTCCTTTTCGTGAATATCTGGTAAAGCTGCCGCTGGTCTGATGCCGTCGGTTCAACGGACTCCTCCCGATTAACCCTCCGTTCGTATAAACATCCTGCGTATTCATTTTACCTTTGCAAGCAGCTTAAGACGTAAAAGTCTGGTTGGGCGAGGTATCCTCTAGAAATATCTATTTTAAGTATGAGGGAGGGAGGAGGGGTTTTCGAGTGATATCATGATTGAATGCCCTTTCTTCCTTTCGTTTTTCGTTTTTTTTGGTTTCGTACAGAGATAAAGGAATTATGTTTACTGATGCAGACACCGTTTACCCTCTTCCGCACGCTGTTTCCTGGAATTTCACAGGTATCAACATCAAACGAAACTACGTCGTCGTCTACGAACCCGGAAGGCAGCGGTATCAAGCCCCTACGAATCGCGCTTAAGTGGCGCAAGATCTCTGAAAATCCGGAGGAAACTATCATCGGAATCAGCAGCAGCAGTAACGGTGGCAGTGGCAGCAGCAGCAGCCATGATATCGAAGGCGAAGGATTGATGGTTGAACATGAGGAGGCTTTTGATGAAGATGAATTTACACGGAGAGTTCTGGGGGATGATGGGGTGAGTGCCAGTTGTTGTGTGCCTCTATCGCATACCGGTGAAGCAAAGAAAAAAGATGATCAAGTAAAGGGGGCTAGTGGTGGCGGTGATGATGATGATAATGGTGATGGTGATGGGGAGATCTATTACTACTACTATGGGAGGGATCATCATCATGATGGTGGGGAAGGGATGTTTCCCAGTGTGATGTTTATGCTTTCCGGGTATGCGTATAGTGTGATATTGTCGGCTGACAGTGTACCCTGGTTCTGGGGTGTTTGAAACTCCTTGCAGATGTCATCCGGTAGCGAAGATCATGGAGAGCTGGGGGCGAACTCGCCGGTTCTGCTGAATAAACCGCGGGGGAGGTCGTTACTTGAAGACGACGATGAAGACGACGATGACGATGACGACGACGATGATGACGATGACGACGATGTGGTTTCTTCATCGGATGAGGATGATGATGATGTGGTGGACTTGATTAAGGAATCTATGCCGCAGGAGGAGTTGCATAGTTTGCATATGTCCGATGATGATTTGGAGGATGCAGAGGGGGATGAGGATGAAGATGATGAGATTGATTCGGACGATGAGAGTGAGTTGCCCAGTGTGCTGCCATTGAGGATTGTGAGAGGGTCCCCAGTGGAAGGAGGGCGTGGGGGAAGTAGTGCTGGGACTGCTGCGGGTGCAAGTACTAGTACTAGCAGTGCCAGCGCTGCAGGGGTAGGAGATGCGGTGGAAGAAGTCAATATCATCACATTGGATAAAATTGATGAGCAGTTAGCGGATCCGACCATTGTCATGAGCAGCGATTGACTGGCCGTGGGGTTGGTTTTGGGGACTCTGGTTTTGGGGTTGGCGGTTGGATATGTGGTTAGGAGGAGGTGGGTTAGTGCTTGATATATAGAGTAGAGAGTGAGAGAGAGGTAGTCTCTTTACGTGAGCTGCCGTATTACTTTCGATGATATCCTTCCCTCTCCCTTCCGATTGTCTTGTTCTCTCATGACCAGGGACGAATTTTCTTTTTAATTTCTTTGATTCTCTTTTTATACATTTCTTTGTCAAAAAAAAAAAAAAAAAAAAAAAAAAAAGAAACAAAAAACGAAACAAAATCATGTATTCCCTCAGCTTGGTTTGTATAAACCTATAGCCGTGTATTATCTTTTTTATTTTTTAGAAGAAGGATACCCGCAACATCGACTATAAAGCAAGATGCAACGTTTTCCTTTTGCGAAATTAAAAAAAAAAAAACCGGGAGTTTGCTTGACTTTATTTTTGTATAAAATGTCGGCATATGTACATCCAAAACCTACATAGACTAGGAATACTAGTCCCGTCGTCCACCACCGACTCCACCTCACTTCGAGTGTATTTGACCCAGATATGTCGATGGCCATAGATCAAGAAATACGTTTTTCCAGCTATCCAATGGGTGAGAATGTCAATCCAATCGATCCTGATATCAGGGTGACCAATTGATAAGGATATTTGTACATACCCTCCATTGCGAACTCAATTCGAACCCCTTCGGCGCCTTCGGTGCATCTGACTGCCCTCTATGTATATTGGTAAGGCGCTGGTCTCGTCTCATCACTATTTCGGTGCAAGGAAAAAGGTTATATAGGTCAGTAAAGGGATCCCGGGAGTCTGGTCTGTGGATTGGAGGATCTTGTTTTACTTTGCTATAGTTTGAATGACAATAAGTTAGTGGTAGACTTCGGTTAAGAGGTGGTCGCAAGAGAGAGAGAGAGAGAGGAGGCTTACACGATCCCAGATGTCTGTATTGTATCTTCTAGGCTTGTAGCCTTCGGCGAGGTAGGAAACCGTGGACATACCGGCGCCGGAGACGGTAAACATCTGTGAGGAAGGAAGAGGTTAGCCGGGAGCTTTATTGGGCGGCTTCAATCGGCGGGTTTCGAGTACGTACGGCAATGACGAGGCCGAAGGGCAGGAGGGTTTCCCACGGGACAGGCATGGTGGGCGGGTATTTGGGGGTTATCGTGATGTTCGAGTGGATGTCGACGTCGGGGTGGATTGTCGTGGTTGCAAATGGGAGGCTTGTCGTTGGACGAGCGGGAGTGGCGCCAAGACATCACCGTCGCACCGCCACAAATATATCATCAGTGGCTCAACGCAACACTGCCACAGGTGCTGGGTGTGGCTGGTGGCACAACGTCCCCGTTTATCGCGACCAAACACACTAACTAAGACTATAACACAACTTGCATCGTTTTTGCGCGCATCGCGGCAGGCAACATCCCATCCCACCTCGAGCTTTTAGCGCCCCGATTCGATACAGGTCAACATTTACCGTTTCCTGAACTTGGGAGGTGCTCTCCTGCTCCTGCCTTCAGCTCACCTTTCTCTTTCGCAACATTCCCCCCTTTATCGGCGACTACGGCTCTTCAATCAGGAACGCGTCGATAACAACCCTTTGATCCCCGACTGGTGGGTGTGTGTCTTTTGAAAGGGAGGACGAGGGACCCGCTTTGGAGAGGTATCGAACCTGGTAGGAGAGGTCTTGGCTCTTTTTTTTGGTACCTACACCCAAACGCGATACTTGGTCCGACCTTTAAGGAATTTAGGAAGCAGGATTCCTGAGAGCCTTTTTATAGCAGGGGATTCTTTTTATTTATTCGAACACTCAGGTCGGGAGGTGTTCCTGCGACTTTTTGATCTTGGAACGATATAATTCATTGATACCCGGTTGCTGGTTTTGGCCGACGGGGGTCTTTGGAGGTCACATCAGGCAACCTATCCTTTTCGACCATATCCCAGCCGCCGCATGACGGTATCCGTACCTTTCGCCTCGATAAGATAGGGTGGTAGTGGCCTTGGAGAACTCGTACCTGGAGATCAAAGACAGGAAGCAAGGGGGTGGAAAGTAAAAAGAAGTTGGGAACTCGGATCATTGGGCAGTTTTAGAAAAACCCATCTCAAACCTCATTCCAACATTTAAAAACCATGACGGCGACAGTGAAGAAGCGAAAGGTGTGTGTTTCCTTCGTCTGGTGTCGATAGTGCTTTGTTGCATCAAAGAAGGTGCGGAATGGCTGATTTCTGGAAACTTTGGGTTTTATGATTTAGCGGGATTCCGACGACGAAGGCGACGAATCGGATACACCCTCCTCACCCACCCAACGCGGTGCTGCGACTAGGGCTTCTAGTACGAGTGACGGTACCAGTGCTAGCGAAACCGGTAGCGATAGTGAAACTGGAAGCGAGACCGGTAGCGACGATAGCAGTGGGAGCGAGAGCGGGAGTGGCGACGATCGAAGCGCATCCGGTGATAGTGATAGCGACGACAGCGGATCAACGGACGACAGCACAAGTAGTAGCAGTAGTAGCGACGATTCTTCGTCGTCTGGCGAAGAAGCTTGGGATGGACAGTCAGATGATAATGAGGAAACAACGGGACCGTCTCCGAATCGGTGCATGTGAGTTACCTTTAGCTCTCTCGGATTCTTTGATGTGTGGATGTTAGAGCTGATTGGATACGGTGGTTTGGTAGATTTTGTGGTGGGGAGGAAGATGAGGACCCCAGCGAGACTTATGAAGAATCGCTGGAGTGTAAGATCTGTAATAACACTGGTAAGCTAAGCTTTGATTCCATATTTGCTGCTGAGGTATATCGTGCTAACTACTTGGTGTTTCCAAAGCCCATCGGCAGTGTGCCCGTAACCACAAAGGACCCGGCCAATTGGCAGCTGATGGCGAAGATGGTAAAACGATACCTCAGTACACACATAGCATCGCCCGCTAATGCATCGTTTCTATAGCTATTTCGAACTGGCGGTGCTCAACTTGCGCGGGTCTGACATTTGAAGACGACGCTGCAGACGTAGGCGAGGAGAGAACTACTCCACGCTTAAAACTGAAAGTCACGACATCGCAAAACCGAAGTCCTGGAGGCAAAGCTACTCCCAATGTCTCGGTCGCACAGAATAACGACAATACAACAAGACGACTACGGACAAGACACTCTGACGAGTTCAAAACTCCTTCCGAATCCCGACCGCAAAGACAAATCAAGCGGACAAACTACCTCCAGCTTCAGACAGCACTAGACGGCACAAGTGCAGAACCTGAGCACGATTCTTCTACCCCGATTAGGATATCTAGTCGGCAGAGGAGGACTCGGTTCCCCGAAGGGTCATCTCGAGGAGCCAGTGTCCAAAAGTCAAACCAAGGGGTCATCTTGAAGCTGAAGTTTAAGCCAGAAAAACTGGCGTACGCGATAGCCACCTCTTCTTCCATCCTCGCACAATTCCCCAAGAAAGGCCAGAAGTCATCATCACAACCTTGGATGACACCGGGTCATAACCCGTTCCAACCACAACCTCAAGTCCAATATTCACATTACACCCTTGCACACTACGAAAGCGTTACAGACGAGAATGTGAAACCTTACGGTGGAATTCTCAACGAGACAGAGACTGATACATCAAAAACGCTGCCCTTAGCTGCCGACAAGATCAAGTTTGATAAAGCTAGACAAGAGGCAGATGAAGAGAAAGCACAAAGAGAGGCTATGCTTGCCGCGGCAATGCCTACACCGAAACCTAATAGGAAGCACGATCAGGCGCAACGAGCCAGCAGCCATGCTAGTATGATCAAGTCTGTCCATTTTGGGAACCATCAGATAGACACATGGTACGCGGCACCGTATCCCGAAGAATACAGTCGGAATCGAATACTATACCTTTGTGAATTTTGCCTCAAATACATGAATTCAGAGTTCGTACAGTGGAGGCATCGGGTAAGTGCAGTAACGCCGGTGTTATTGATAGACCTTGGGCGTTAGCTAATGTTCCGAACTAGTTAAAATGCCCCCACAAGCATCCACCAGGCGACGAGATATATCGCGATGGGACGGTTTCGATATTCGAGGTTGATGGACGAAAACAACCAGCCTACTGCCAAAACTTATGTTTACTCGCCAAACTGTTCCTTGGATCTAAGACGCTTTACTATGACGTAGATCAATTTTTATTCTACGTTATGGCAGAGTATAACGAGACGGGTAGTCATTTCGTTGGATATTTTTCCAAGGTAATATTTAACCCCCCTTAGCGCGACACGTGGCGGCGGCATTGCACACTGGCATGGGTCTTCGAGATTAATAGCAGCAGTGACACTAACGAGCTCCATTAGGAAAAACGTTCAACGAGTTCTAACAATGTATCCTGTATCCTAACTCTGCCAATTCATCAGAGAAAGGGGTATGGTCATTTACTCATCGACTTCTCTTACCTTCTCACAAGGACGGAAGGAAGGTTAGGTTCACCTGAGAAGCCGTTATCGGACCTCGGATTGGTCTCCTACCGCAATTACTGGAAACTTACCTTGTGCTACCTCCTAAGAGATTTCACTGGAGCAACAAGTGTCCAGGGTAAGATGCTCGTCTCCCCCTCATTATCCCTGTCCGGCAAGCTAACGGCAGACTATGGTAGCAATGTGTGACCAAACAGGGATGACTGCAGACGATGTTATCAGTGCGCTGGAAAACCTTCAAGTGCTTATTCGCGACCCTATCACGAAGACATATGCCTTCCGCATCGATAGAGAGCTAATGCAGACGATCATCGACAAGTGGGAGAGCAAGGGGTATGTGAAGTTAAACCCACGGGCCCTTGTATGGGTGCCGTTCGTCATGGGGAGGCAGTCGCTCCTCCAGGCCGCTCCACCTACGATCGCGCCTCGGGAGGACGAACCTGTTCTGGAGGAAGGTGTACTGGTGGATGAGACGGTAGCTAGCACACCAGCTGCTACAAGTGTCAACACCCCGAAAGATAGCATCATGGATCATGAAGATTCTGCATCCAGTGGGAAGAGCGGAGATCCCATGGACCTTGACTCCGGGATGCCTCAAAAGTCCGCCGCCAATCAAAAGAAGGCGCGGAGCCCGGCTACTGCCACGAAACTTACCCCACCCGAAGAGCCCCCGACGGTGAGAAAGGGAAACACCTCCTTTATTAGACTCGGCGACGACCCGTTCCGAAGAGCCGCTTCAACTCCGGCAAAGGATTTGCCAACACGGGTCGCGGTTGACCCGAACTACATACCCCCGAGTCGCTTCCAACTGGTATCGAATACACCGGGCTCTGGGCTTAAGAAGCCAAAGTTCAACCGGTCCCCTTCTGCCGCTTCCTCAAATTCTAAAACTTCGCAACCATCACGAGTAGTATCAGCTCCTCCGGTCGCAGCTCGTGCACAAAGCGTATCGGATCTCAAAACTCCATCATCGTCCAGAAAATCACAACCACAGCCCACACCCCAGCAACAGATTCGAAAGGCGAGGTCTAGTTTGTTTGAGGAAGCAAGGGAACCCCATAATATGACCATTATTCGACAGTCCTCACGCAAGTCAACAAGAGTTTCACTGGCTCCTAGAGGCCTTGTGCCGTCCCCTGCCCCTAGCAAGGACGGGCAAATCACGGTCATCACCAATGGTGGAGGCGGGTATGATTCTACAGATCAGATGAGTGATTCCGTCAAATCTGTCAAATCGGAATTGCCAGGTGCAAAGCCGTGAGCAATCATGCATATTCACCGGGGAGAGCGTTTGAGCGTTCTCCAGTCGGCCCCATTCTACATTCTCCTCTTCGTCCCAATTAATTGTTAAACCATATTTTTATAATGGCAGTCAAGTTATGTTAGGGCGGGGGATTCTTCGTTTTCCAGCTTTTTGTTTTTCTTCTTCCTCTTTTTAACGACGTTTGCATTTCTCTTATGCTGGCGCAGATGGACGAACAATTGCCTTTGTCCTACGTTCGCAATTCCTGCTTATCTGCATTTTGTTCGTCTTACTCCCACCTTTTGCTTTTTTTTTTTTTTTTACGAGAAAGGGGTTTTACTCTACCATCACTATGTCTAGCTGGCGTCCCTGAAGATGGTTTTTCTTCTTCTTTGCTCATTTTTCCTGGGTAGTTTCTGTTCAAAGATCAGGGTTGTTCCAAGTTTTTCACTCCAACAAGTTATGTCGTTCGACGTTCACGGGATGCACAATAAAATACATAGTTATATTAACGCTGGATATATAGATATACCGTCTCTAAATTTATAAACCTTTGTGAACTTGATGCATGCAACACCAATTCGAGAAACCCAACCTTTCCATCCGCTGCCGCACGGATGAGTTCTGCAACCTGATAAGAAGTACCTTTATGCCATTTGTATGGTCGCCGTTCTCTCAGGTCTTTCCAGAAACAGCATGTATAGTTGCGTGCATTTGTGCTTTTACGGGGTCTGCATACGTATAGCCATCCCGTATAGACTGAGGTGCTCTCGGGGGGTTTAAACCGAGGGGAAGGTAACCTTACATTCCATATCGTCGTAGACGGGATCAACAGACATGCCCCTCGGCAAGGCAAACACTACGGTAGTTGAACTGAATCTTAGGATCCGACTGGCCGTCCCGGCTCGATTCCCATGAATGCAGCATTATTTTGTAAGTATATCTCGAAACCCATTACGTGGATTTGATATACCTAAGTTTCGCGATGGATATTGGGAAATATAACGCCCTTCTTTAGTGTCGTTGACACCTAACGGGTGAATGCTCGGGCGTTGTTTTTGTGGTATTTGTCTTGGCCGTTTTGGGAAATATCGAAGAATACGCCTCGCCGATGTCTCGCATAGCAATCTGTTGATATCACTTCCACATGATATGGCGGCCTGTCGGCCACACACTCCCCCGACTACAGTTATATTCTTTGCGTACTAAGTTATTATACAGGCAACCGCGCGATTTCCGCCCGCTTTGCTACCTTAACCAACTCAGAAATCAACTGCTTAGCTAGCTTAAAAACAAGTTAGCTATGATATAAACTAACTATCATACAAGTTGGTTATTACATAGGCTAGTTATTACACAGCTTAATGCTTTCATTGGTATGTATACTCTGATCAAGATTATGGGATTGCTGCAATATTCTCTAAGAGGAATTACCCCATTTGGATTATCTTGGCAGAAAATTCAGCTGAGAAACCATATAAACGCCTCGCATGCCTGGTTGATAGGACCCGACTTGGGCAGTCGGGCACCAGTATCCGGGATCGAAGCTAGTTGACTAATTCGAAAAATTTTCCCGGAACTAGCTCGAAGGTAGTCTAGCATTTAGACAGGTGGTTCAAAGACATCGATGCAGTAAGCAAGCCACTACATTGCGTTTAGACAAGCCTGTTTCTGTCCAAATTGAGATAACGATTTTTCCTAGTATAATGTTAACGTTTCGACGAAGAAATCCTTACAGAGTTCTCTAGAATAGCTTTTTGTTTGATTTAAAGTTGCATCGATAATCGATTATATCAATCCAAAGGCGTAGCTAGTTCCCTAAGAAATGATAGACTCTCTGAGCATGCACATTGGCAACAGTTCCAAGCATCCGCTGGCCACCACGGTGCTTCAGGCGTAACAAAATTCAGAGTGTGATACTGAATTCGGTGTAAAAGATTTCACTAGTCTCGTAGACTAACCTCGACGGAGGGTTGGCACGAAGTCTTACCGCAGGCCCAAGCATAGAGATGTCACGCACAACTGAGGAGATCATGGATAGAATTTTTCGCGCCCTCTTTCTACAGGAATTTTTTTCCGAGACGCAGCTCGGTTTCGAGGAGGTCTCATCCGTTGGGGATTTTTTTTCAACCTCTCTAGAAGCATCTAGCCCTCAGCTATGACAGCTGCACAAGCATGGGTGCATCGTTCCACACTAATGCACGTTGCTGAGCTTGGGGGTATGTCAAAGCTATTGGCTGCAGAGCTCTTACCGGGCTTGCCGCCGCCACTCACCTCCCCTCCAGACCCAATATTGCAATTATTGAGAAAGGTCACAGGACCAATTCTGACACAATGGTTTCCTGGATACCTACGACGCAGGCGTTACCATAGGACATTTTATTTTGCTGTCTTTGGAAGAGACTGTTTCGCTCCCGTCTCATTCCACTGGTTTCTGTTCTTCTATTTCCATGGAAGAGATATACGTCAGCTGTTCCATGTTTTAATTCCTATCCAGTCCAAAGGAAATATGATAAAAAGACGGCCAATCCCATGCATGCATGGTATCATCCATACATGATATACATGTAAGCAACAGATATATCATATAATAGTTATAGTATTATGTTCGATCAAGCGAAGTGATTTATTCTACGCGCTCTTACTCCAGAATTTGCTCACTTTGGCCAATGGACCGGAATCGTCGTTTTCTGTACCGGCGTCTGTTTCCCATCTGGAGCTGCGGATTGGCAAGCCGGAATACGGTATATACCAAAATATCTTTTGTAGATCGCGGATACGAAAGAGCTTCGGAAGGTACAACTCTCAAATTAAGGTTCCGAGCAACTGCCAGTAATCAAATCCGTGTTGATACGAGTGTCTTTTCCATAGCCTGACGGTCAACCGGAACCCAACCCTGTGACAAAAAGTAAGATGGGGTTTCCTTGTATATTTTTTTGTATGTCGAGGTGAGTATCTTCACGCACAGGCCATCTGGTAATCTATATTGCTACCAATTATAGGAACTAACGCCCACGATACTTTCCTGCAGTTTCGTTCGCTCCATGCTTCCCTTTTACCCTACTGATTTCCGGAATTTCTCCCCTGTAACTATAGAGAATTGGTACGGTGTGAGCCTGGTGCAGTGTCTGCAGTGGAAGGTACCTCCTGTTTTTCACATATATTCGGGAAGTGGAGTCGGGGAATTTCAAGGGATCTGGTGGCTCTACCTCACTTTTATCCCTATTTTTGCTAAATTCAAAAGCTCGTGGAAGGAACCATGAGTGCAGACCAGACATGACCCATGCCGATACCCGAATACGTTTATTCTCCAGTTCGTTCGAGGCTCTCGATGCGGGGTTCCGGTGTTTGGATTTCATCCTATTTACCCAGAAGCCTGCTTGCCTGGATTTGGGCCCTCAGTGTGGTACGTGAATCGGATCCGAAGATTTGCGACAGGCAAAATGGGGAATTGAAAGATAGTTTGAAGGGTCGGAAGACTGGGAATTTCCCATTGAGGAATTCTACAAAGAGGTTAAATTCAAAGGCATGAGGAAAAAACGTGGGCGCACTGCCTGCATCTTGCATTGGGAAAATCCGGAACATAACTAGCGAATTGTGGGATCTCGGTAAAAGAGCCCATTCAGCCGGCCGTCTGAATTGAAGGGTTTAAAGAAAAATATATCTCGACCGGTTTCCCTCGATTTACTTCGGCAATTCTCCAAAAGCATATATCGAAATGCGTTTTAAAGGAGTAAACTCTAGTGGCTAGCCTTTACAAGCATCTCTCTCCTTTGAACACGATGCCGGGTGAATCCCCGCCTTTTTGAGAACTACCGGCTTAGCATTGTGCAATTGAAATTTAGCCCCTTTGCTTGAACTATGGTAACATGACCCGAGCCTATCTTGCCGAAGGTCTATTTGACTTTCCTTAGCTTGGCTTTATAACCCATTATCCACAGGTTGTGCCATCGCATTTTGCCTTTGACCGGCGGAAAACCTGAGCTTGCGGGTCCATATAGCCAAAGCAGAAGTGCGTTACGTTACGAAGCAGAAACACAATTGCTTCTGCCTTGTGCGCCTAACCAGCTCATTACTCCAAAAGGTCAGGTGACAGTATGTTTTATTACACACAGGTTGATTCGCAAGCTGGCTATAGTTTCTTGTCTTAATATAATGTTGTCGTGTTACACATCAGATAAGTTTTACTAGGACGGCCGGCTAAATGCAAAACCCACATCCACATATTTCGCAGCTCATGCAATGTCGAATGCCTTGGACAGGGTACTCCATACCTTGAGTTCCATGGTAGGTGGTCCAAGCTCTAAACTCTGGATCCGTAGATGTCTGTGCCAAAAAGACGTAATGGTTTCATCCAATTCCAAACAACCTGTTTGTACTTCTAGAACCACCGCCTCCTCCTCAACACTCTATCTGTTTCCGCGCTGCAGGACGTTGCATTTGGCCCGTTCATTTTGCGTTGGCACGGTCCAAGACTCGGAACCCAAACGCAGACCAGGTTCCATTGCTTCGCTATTATAAACTGACGAATCGTAGCAGTCTGCGAGAGGACTACCGCCGCACGGGCCTGTGATTTCGCCTCTGTAATTTGTCCAAATTAAATCACTTTTTGTCTGTGATTCTCGTGCATTGGGGCAACTTCTCTCACACCTATAATTCACATACGAGATGAAATGCTATTGTTTGGCCCTGTGCATTATAGCCACTGTGGGGAACCTCACAGGAAACAAGTGGTTGATGATCGAGTCTTTAATAACATATCACGTCTCTTGCATCTGGTGTTAAGTAAGCTGATAAGGGGGGGGGTTGAATCTGGAATCGCGGGAGGCCAATGAGGTGCAGCGATCGAATTTAGCCAGATATAGGGATCACAGGAACCAAATCTCAGTTTGCAACCAGGTTCTTGTTTAAAAATCTTCGGCAGGTTGGGGAAACGGAAGGGTTGCAAACCCATTTTTTCATGTAAAAGGAAACCCATATAACCGGTTTTAAACAAGGAAAAGAAATATATCTGGTGTGGGAATTCAGAGGGAAGGGAAAAGGAAAAAAAGATCAGATCACGAACCTGTGGAACGAAACTTCACGACTGTTCGATTGCCCCACTCTCCTGCAAAGCCCTAATTTGGTATAAATGCAAGATATATCCACGGCTGGTAAAATATAAAATAAAATGATACGAAGCACAAACCATCCTTTTAACCGGGGGGATTGCTGTGCGTAATTGAGAACTGCAGCTTTGAATTATAAGCAGCCCCCAGGGTTTCTGCGTGTTAGAAAAGCTAAGGTGTTTTAATTGGAGCGTGACTGCACCTGCTGACATGACGTCTGAGGCTCTTTATCCAGATGTATGGCTGAAACGCTAGTATGTAGCTACGAGCCGTGATAGTATGATAACGCTAACGTTGAGCTTGGACCCAAAAGCGGTGTGAATTGACAGCCACTACGGTGCAGCAGCCCATGGTTACAGAAAGAATGAAACCTTATCTGGAAAGCTTCTCGAAAAGCGGAGGACATTAAACTCTCGGGCTATTCCTCGCGTGGTATTCGAAGGCGGTGCGGTCATTTGCATTGGCCAAGTCTACGAATACTGCAGCCCAGAGGGCCCATAGAAAACTTTCTGCATTGCACGGGATCGTTCCCATGGCTACAATGGCATCACTGGCAACCGCTCTTGAAAATACCAGCGGAACCAGACCAGCAATAATCCGCTCCTATCAAATTCAGGCTTTGCTTAGGAACCTCAGTCCGAAGCCTTTCGAGGAAGTGTGGGAGTTTCTATTCCATGGATGTGAGCCAATTCGCATGCATAGTGTCCGAGTGTCCCTATGTATGAGCTGTCAATGGGTGTTAAGTTACAACCCCGCCCATGCTGCCGCCTAGGGCACCCTCCAGAAGCTCTAGAAGAGACAATCTAATTTAATTTAATTTATCGGAATGGCATCGCGAAACAGGGAAAGCCCAGGGAGTAAACGCTCGCAATCATTTCTTCACAGAAACAACTCACAATAAGCGTCCCCAGTGGTGTGCATAACTCCCACCGGTTGGCCTTCCCGAAGACACATTTCTCTCTCTCAGGGATAGACTCGCATTTGCCCGTATCATGACTCGAGATTGCGGGACCGAGTATCCATATTGTCTGGAGAAGATGTGGATCTCTGAATCACTAAATGTATTTGCACAGACCCGTCAGCATCGTCAAACTCGTACTGAGAATTGGCAAAACACCGCGCCACTAGCATTGAACGAGTCTCGCCGACGTCCGAGCCATATACGATCGCCAGTGCCAAACCGTCTTGCCCGAAATCCCAGAATGAGATCTTAATATGACTCTCTATATATGGTTGCAACCGACCATCACCCTTGTTTCGCCATAGCATTCGCGTCAATTTTATAATGAACCGAAATTTAAAACAGGTCTTGTGGTATTGACCGGCGAATGAAAAATAGACTCGAGTATCGAATAGAGGGCCCCAAGGCTCGGAAAGTCAGCTTTGCCTTTCCTAAACCCAAGGTTCCTGAGCTGTTTTTTTTTTTTTTAGAATTCGTTTTTGGAGCTCTAGTTACCAGCTACAAGAGTGGCTCAAATCTATGGCTTGTGAGTCCCGCTTCCCGGTTATAGATGTTTCATGTATACAGAAATTTGAATAATCGGGCCTAGGTTTCCACTATCAACCCTAGGCAATATTGACAAAGAGATTGGGTTTAAACTCACTTATAAATGTTTCGAGATTTAAAATTGGCAACCGTGACATGGAGCAGCAGCACGTCATATTTTTGGATTATCGGCTCGTCCGAGGTTGATTATATTCTAAAGTTATCGAAGCTAAGAACCAAGCTAAGCTATCTCCATTTTGAGAATTAGTGCTTTAGGTAACTAGTGAAAATTCGAAATGAAATTGCTGATACGATATCGATACGAGGCCCCACTGAACTACTGAACTGCTAGGTTCCATCCCGAGATTTGTCTCAGTAGCAATCAGGTTGTCATTTCTTGGACGCGTGAAATTGGAAAGGCGGGGCGGCAGATTCGTCGTGCAGGCACAATCCATCTGCATGCACCTCATCGCCGTGGTTGTTGAGAGACATCAAAGAACGAATTGGTGTTGAGTTTTTCGAAACTTCATTGGTTCAAAAGAGGGGGCACTGGAATAAAGACTCTCAAGTATTGCAAATTGCGCATAAGAACGGTTTTGACAGGCTGTATCCGGACCACAACCCATGGGACTCTTCAAGGTCTAGGTTCTCGGAGAGTTAAGAGGCTTGGTCAGTTTACCGTGCCGTCTTCCATGCCGAAGGAGTTATGCGAGTTATCAGTTCTGGAAAGAAGTACCACCAGCAAGGTCGGGATAATCTTTGGATCCTTCCCGAAGGAACCGTCTGCTTCGAAAGCCTGGTCAATATTCGTCGACAATCTATGGGAACCAGTAGGTAGAGGTCTATAACCTTGCATTCACCGGTGGCAAGGGGGGTCCCACTCGAAGCAGGAAAGTGACTTTGGAAGAGCATGATGCTACCATCGACAAAATCGCTCGTCCCGTTGCCACCGGCGGATATCATTCGGTTAAGGCAGAAGTCAAATTATGTTTCTAGACTGAAAATTCGTTTCTCGATAACGACCCGAGATTCCAGATGGAATGTCTCGCGAAGAGCCTAGTCACAAAAATTGCATCAGCCTCGAACTAGAAATGCGCACGCAACGGTTGAGTTAGCATCGAAATCAAATCGGCTTCCCAAAGAGGGCAGCCCGTTTAGCGGAGCGGGAGTGGTTTCGCTGTGTCCAGCGAGCTGACCTTCCGGGATCATCGAAATGCTCAGGGTAATAACATATTTCCGATGAACACATACCGTACCGTCAGTGCCCTCCATTATTGAACCGGGTCATCTGGAAGAACTAGAATCTCCGGTGCACCTGACAAGGTATGGTTGCGACAGTTGTCCGTGGGGTGCATGTACAGACCTGCCGCCTTCACCTGGCCTAGAAAGTTGTTCCACTGATAGCGACCCAAAGCCAAACATCATTGAAAAAGGCGAGTGGAGTTGGTAGCTTCTGTTGTCGCTTCCAGCTGCAGAAGCAGGTTCTTACCAGGCACCACGTGTGTATGTCTTGTTTAAGACATCGCCAGGACGTCCTCACTGGGAAGGACCTCGAGAAATTCAAGAAAAGAAAAGAAAAATGGAATAACATTAGTCAGGTTCCAACAATATACTCGAAAGATAGGAAGACTAGGGGTATTCAACGCAGATTCTCACATATCTTACTTCTTTCCGGACTTACGAGGCCAATCAAGAGCGTATAGACATCGCAGTACGGCCAGCTGGCGGCAGAGAGATCCTATAGCGCCATTGCATTGACCCGTCGAGAGTCCCCATGTCCGGAGAAGTATGATCCTGGAAAATTAATGTGGTGTATTATTGGCACCTCTAACGTATTTTCATTTAGCAAAATGGAATCGGTGCCACTGACTGTATCATACTTCTCGTAGATTATCATGCAAACAGGGAGCCTGGAGGAGATATCCGTGAGACTTCATGATCCCCTAGCCACTTTCTCGACCAAGATGGATTCGGCTATTTCCAACAGGCGAATATAGGTACAGTAGAAACGAAAGCGAAGTGGTCTGACAAGCGGTTTCGCATGCAAGAGACTGATTCAAAGGAAGTAGCTGATTCGAAGGTTTGGAGTTAAAGATGATCCGAAAGTTTTTGATTGCTGCCTGCTAGATGTATTCACATGCCCCTAGACCCTGGGCGTGGTCGGGAATAGGAAGACCTCTGATCCCTGGATCCACGGAAGCCGCTTGGCGGTGTGGTGCCGTTTTTCGGAATTTATGAGATACACATGTTAATGCAAAGGCAGGGCTTGTGATCGAGCGCGAGCATCGAGAGGCGTGCTGATAGATGGGATTGGTATAGTGCAATTGCAACCTGCAGCCCGCAAGGCACTCTCAAGTTAGAAAACGTCTCGAGGAAAACCGGAGACACTGCCAGCAACGCAAAATAAATGTCTGGTAGCGTTGGGTTTTAGGTTTCTGCTCTCCATAGCACTGCCCACGCCATTGCATATACTGACTGATTCAGGTACAGCTGTCGGGGAGAACTAATAATACTGTTACTGCTATGAGGTCTAGACATTCGAAGCTTGTGCAACCTCGTGTCTCGTTTAACCTCCATATGCGAGCCGTTTTATTCGTTTGAAGCTCATGAATGGACAAATATAGCGGTGGAGACATACATGCTTCCTGCTAAGGTCCCCACTCCTGTGCGTGTTGCAGAGGTGAAGATTTGTTTCGAATTTTACGCCACGTTTCGCCATCCGAAGCTGGATTGCTTGGATTTTAAACTGCTCCATCGAAGCCGAGAGGTTCAACGGGAATTACTCCATCATGGTGACAGATTACCATTATAACATCCCCAAGCCAGAGGACGAGCCGATCGTCCCCGCTATGGATATGTAATGACTTCGAAGGAAACATGGAGCTTGTTCAATTAGGAAAGGAATGAGAGAATCTCGGAGAGATAGGATTGTCCACGGGTGCTAGTTAGCCCTCCTGGTTTAGACTGCTGGGGGTTCTGGATCCGATGGCAATCTTAAAGGTCTGTACCTATGCCTCATGTTTTGTATTAATAGTAACTTCATCTGGCAACTCGTATTTCCGTGCTTTTAAGGTGTATCATAGATCTAGACGGTTGCCTTTGTGCGTATAACATTTAATAGAATTTAAAGTTAGGGAGCAGATATATTAATTACCTGCTCGGTATAAAGAACTCCATTTTCGATCCCGATGGAGAGACTGTTTAGGTTTCATTGTGAGTCGTGTCCCGATTAGCTGGACCTCGATGTTTCGTTTTGATATTTACAGCTTTTCGCAAAGTTGACAAATCGCTTAGTGTCTCTGAACCTTTAATCAATCCGAAAAAGTTGGATATAGCCCATGCAGCGACCAGGTAATGGTGATCTGTATGAACGCCAACGGAACCTGGCGATATCTGGCCCAAGATGGTCGCTACTTACCTCATCGGTTGAGCATGAGCGGGGCGAGCTGCAGCCTGTTTGTCTTGAAGTGTTTTAATTCTTGCCGCTTCCGCTCAAGCTACCGTTGGATTAACATTATCAAAAAGCGGGAGCTGGCAAAAAAAGGTCTTGTGCTCGAACATCGAGATGACCCCGGCTGCTAAAATAAGACTTCGTTTGTTTCGCACGAAACTTGACAGCCCAAAAGATGGGTATCTAACCAGCGACCAGTTGGGGTAATTAGTTGAGGTCGACGAGACAATTGCGCAAAGAACTTCCACATCCTTGTTCCCTGCATATGGGCAATATGAAATAGAGGCGCCAGAGTGCCGCCGGCGTCCAAGGTAGATGATCCGTAGGAATCAATGAAACATAAAACGAGAAATCTACTTAACTCCAGGAAGTGGTGGGAAATGAATGAAGCGAAATAAAAGAAAATAATGCTGCCGAAGTCGAGCAGGCGATTTTCCTATCAGCTGGATAGCGTGCATAATGCTCCGATGAAAAAGGTATGTTCGGTTCCTTAAATACAATATGTCTAAGAATTGCAGTGGGGGTTTTCTTACCGATGTTATGGCTGGACAGCTGTCGACAGCCTCCCGTACCTATCGTGACTGTTGTTGTGCTACATACATGCCTGGCATCGATATGATTGAGATGAAGGGAAAGCTTGATGACGATGGCGACCGAATCGGACCCTCAACCATGACGCCCTCTCTTTCCAATTTAGCAGAGGGTTAACAACGTCGCAATCTTGCCTACTAGTTAGTCCCTGGTATTCTCCGCTCAAGCAGCGCAAAAAAGAAAAAACCTTCTTGAACGTCAGTAGCTGCCGCTCCACTCCCTCCTGTCGACAGCAGAGACACACCCAGCTTGCAGCCTGGTAAGCGTACAACCAGGAGTCCTGGGGTGATGCTTGTGGGGCGTGCCCTTCTTGTGGAGCCTGCATGAAGTTCCTTCCTCCCTGGGAGACAATGGCGATGTCGTGCAAGGATGGCCCCGAACATCATCCATCCAAGGACTACTTCCTTTTTCCTCCCTTCTCGGATTGCATCTCGAACACCTTCTTGTGCCATTCGCTCGTCTTTTCTAATCGGCTTACCCCTCGACAGTGCACCCGTGCTCTGAGGGGGAAGGCCCAGTTGCGGGAAAAAGGAACGGCTCCTTTCCCAAGAGCCAAGCCAAATACTAGTTCCCTTCTCTCCAGTTTGACAAGGTTCATTGTAAAAAGTAGATCAGCCTGGAGTCCATCGATCTCGTTCAATACTATCATCCGGACTCTGAGGACTGACCTTCCAGATAGTCCTAAGCCGATAGATGTCTCTCCCTAGAGAATCCTTGGTCGGAAGGGTGCTGATTCGCTAGTCTTCCCCAACGATCCACAGGTGGACAAACACCATATCAGCAGAAGCTGCCTAGTATCGTATAATTCTTGATTCTGCTGACGGTATTCAGCGACAATGCCAATAATGAGCACCGTCTAAGCAGCGTGGTGGCACTGCTTTCTGCGTGGACCAAGGTCAAGCGCGACCTCCTACCTGCCTTCCATGGGAAGCCGGTTCGGGTCGGTACCACAGATAGTGAAAGAACAAGAGCAAGAGTGCATCCACCCACACCCATTCCAACGACAGAGAGGTTAAGAGGTTCTAATTCTCTGGACTGTGCAAAAGCAAAATCCCAGGGATCGAGGGAAATCATACCTACTATAATGCAGCGAACTATCGCGAAGCAAAAAACAAAAAGTACTCACATACTTTAAGAGGCCAGGACCGTTGTATAGTTTTCCGCGAGGATTTGTTTGCACACCAGTTTATCTGGCCCACCTTTCCGGCTGCTGCTTCCTTAGTTACTCTGAGTCTACTGGCGCCAATGAACCGATTCCCTCTGGTCGTTCCTGCTCTTCCTGTCGGAGCTTATTGTTAGCAATCTTCCTAACACATATTAACACTCGGTTCCCCAGCATTTCAAACCGGAACCCAGGCTCCTCCAATTCATCCTGAAGGTGCATGGCCTCGCTTTACGGCGGACCTGATCTCAACTTTTATTTCGATATTTTAGCCTTTTCCCCAGGACGCAGTGGACTAGTCTCAGCTATAACTGTCCTTACATCCCACCTCCTTCAACAGAGCTGATACCTTTTAGGAGATCTAGCATATATTTCGTAGCATCCCACCCCCCCGAAGTCTCGTTTCTTTTCCCCCGTTCCCTTTTTTTTTATATATATAAGTAATCGCAGGTTACTGGCGAGCGGGCCCGGTCTTTCAGCGGAGACACTCAGAAGCAACCCTTCCGCATCCTACCCCATATATAACTCCAAGTACCTACCCGTCAAGGACCTTTTTTAAACTCGGCCCTGTCCAGTCCTGTGTGTGTTGGTAGACCTCCTCATCATACTCATATCGATACCTATCTATGATATAGGAACATCACTTCAACTTCGACTTCAAGTTCAACTTTTCCCAACCAACCAACTTGCAACTAACGTTTCTGCATTGGCTTCTCGCATTAACGTAAGTAGAATACTCCTTTTCTCATACTATCGCATCCACCCCTCGTTCCCCCCCCACATGTATCGTATGGTACATACCCCGAATTCAGAAAATTCCCTTTTTTTTCTTTACCTCCCTCCCACTTTCTTGTTCGCTTTCGCCGGAAAACTCCAGCGCATCCACAGCGAAACGGACATCCAGGCGATGCAGCTGCGCAGGCAAACTCCGGCAGCTTGTGATACAATAATCGTACCTACTCGATCATAAATTAGATTTTATGATGTGCAGTACGTACGCAGCAACACCTTGCTTTTTGGCAAGCCGTGGTTTCCTTTAGGAAGTAAATTAGTTATAACCAAGCTTGGTCTTGTGCATCGTTATCTTTGGTTCTCCTTCTGCCGGTGCTCGGTTTAAACTTTGTATCGCATGTGCTTTGGTCGCACCGGTTGCTGGCCGGCCTGTCGATGATTGGAATTCAGATGGGACCCGGGAACCAATGCTGGCTGGCTCGTCTGGATTTGTCGGAACCCAGGCCTTAGAAACAATAGCGAAGCAATCGGCATTCATACCGCAGAATGTGAAGCTAATCTACCAATTGAATAGCTCTACCGGTTCACACAAATATCATCAACATTACACCAAAAGTCCTAAAACACCGCCGTCACATTTTCTTTAAACTTGCAGCCGCTTCAGCACGCCACTCGAGCACGCGGCGTAGCTTTCTTTCTGGTTCCACCGTGCGAATCTGCATTTTGCCCTCCCTTTGGTTTGGGTCGCTCAGCACCACGGCCGTCCAGCCGGGATTATATGTATTACTGTTCCATTCACATTTCAGTCTCTTGATCTCCTGGCTTCTTGCCTTGACGAAGGAAATTTCGAAAGAAACCCTCTCCCAAGCCTTCTAAACCACCGTCCGCCTGTGGAAATTGCGCCACCGGCTTCACGACTCGGTTCCGTTTCGAGGGCATTGCATACGAACCCGAAACCCGAGTCAGTTCTTATTTAGCTGCCTCTGGCCCGCATTTTAGTTGCCAGAGTTTGAGCTGCCGCCTGCCAACCCGCTAAAAATCTCCCCAGCCAAAATTTATTCCTCGTGGTGGCGTTAAACTTAACGATCTTTTGATTTCCTGGTAAACTTCTTCGGATCCGAAAAGAATTTTCCTCGAAGCGTCTTTTAAATCTTGCAGCGGTGTCCACGTTATCGGTGAAGGGTGAAAGACTGGTAACAGTCCTTGCTTTTGTTTCAAGACGACCTGGTTCCCTTCCCTGCGCTCCACAGTCGGACCCTATAGACCTCGGGTCATATCAGTCCGCGGCTATACTGACTGTGTATCTCTGATCGTATATCAAGTTCCGACCAAGAAGAGGTTCCTGCCGGGTCCGAGCTTCCTTGTTTCCAGAAAATACGAATTTCAGCGTCCAAGCTCGCCCTCGGAATAACTTGCCCTTGACTGCTGGTTGTTTAGTTTCAACGCACAACATCCTCTTTGGTTCTCGAACAACGGACGACTCCACAGTACTCCTCTTATTGGAAAATAGTGGAACCCGGCTGGAAAAACTGTTCCTTCGAAAGACACCGTTGTCAACTGTCCCGGAAGCCAGCCATATTTTGACCGACTCCATTATATGTAATTTACTCTCGAGATCTCGCTGGCCACCTTCCTAGCTATCGGATTCCGTTATATACAACGCAATATACTTATAGACGAGGGTTCCGAATCGGCTTCACTGTTATCTTGGATCCAATCCAACTTCGACGGTCTTGGTTCGCTGCGTTTCGTTGCTTTTTCTTTCGTCGAAACCTAAGATCATAGGATATCTCCGGCTGTGATATCTAAGACGCACTGGTGGAAATGCAAAATCATTCCTTTGCGGATGCATCCTCGAGAATGTCGAGGCTACGAAGGTGATTCGCAACCTATCACTATAGCTCCCCGATCGTGTTCTAACTCTAGCCTCTGCCATATAGTGACGATTATGAGCTCTACATTCGACAGGGTCCAGAGAGAGCGAGGGTCGCTGGTACAAAGGAGAAAGGTACCTTATATATACACATCCTGGATAACTTAGCCTTACTGTCGTACTGACATATATTTGTACAAAGATCGAAAACCTGTCGACCCGCCACCAATTATTCAGTTGAAGATTAGAGATGATAGCGATCCTCAGCAAAACTATCTGCAGAGTCCGTACTACTTCATGTGTACAAACCTTTACCCAGCCTCAGAGACTCCAAAGGATACCGGTGCAAGTTCATCGTACAACCAAGCCCTAGCCGGTACTCTTGTATCGTCGTTACACAGACTCAAGGATATTGACAACACTGGTAAGTGGAACATTCGAACTTGTGGGAACTTTGGTGTATATATTAGTTTGCTAACCCGGCTCCGTGTTCTAGATGGCGGTTTCTTCGTTTTCGGTGACCTTTCCGTCAAGGTTGAAGGCCAGTTTAGGCTCAGGTTCAGCTTGTTCGAGATATCATCGTAAGAACTTTGTCAAGATGACCCTCAAGGCAGAGACCAGCTCGTGCTAACAGTTTCGTAGAAGCGAGGTTCATTATATTAAATCCATCACATCGGCGCCCTTTACTGGTACGAGGTCAAATGCGTTCGCTATTTCATCATTGCCCTTCTAACAAAATGTTTAGTCTATCCGATGAAAAATTTCCCCGGCATGTCAGAGTCAACATTTCTATCCAGGTCGTTCGGCGATCAAGGTGTCCGCCTCAGAATCAGAAAAGAACCTCGAACCCTAGTGTTAGTAAATTATTAAACAGCTTCCAATATAGAGAATACTCTTTAGCTAACGAATCATCAGAAGAAAACGAGCCTATCGCCCTCCTCCACCAGAGGCATACGCTAGTGCACAGATGAGGAGGCCCTCATCCCCTGACAATCATTACATCGCACATGGATATCCAACACCCCACTCATCAGTCGACTACGGGTACGGCCCCTATCATGATGCACATAAGCGGATGAAAATGGATTCAAACCCTCCCTATGGATCTCATGGCCGCGAACCGTACGGTGAACGTTCACCCTATGGTGAATATCCTCCAAACCACCCCCCGCCAAGCCAAACCAACTATCACACTGGATATCCAAACTATCCACCTTACCAACAACGCTCTCCCACGACTCCAGGGGGATACTTCCCTCCCCACCATGGTTCCCATCCAAGTTCCGGCTATGGACACTATCCTCCCCATTCTCAGCACCCCCAACACGAGTATCAGAGCCGCCATTCGTCGTATTCTGGCCCTTCTCCTGTTCATCCTGCTCAGCAGCCATCTCCACACTACGAATCGCCTAATCTGCTACCATCAGCTCAGAATACTAGATCGCCGATTGCTGGGTCTGGACCATACAAAGGCTATGAAAGGCACAATTCCGCCTCCTCTGCAGGCTATCCACCATCATATCCCGAAGATGCGTCCGCAAACAAACAACCACCGTATCGGGCGGCACCACCGCAATCCAGCTCGGTTCACTCACCACCTGGCGGACTCCCATCGCCAGGGCTATCAAGAACGTCTGGGTCTATGGCATCCCACACATCTTCGCCAATGAACTCCACATCGAGGGGGTTAACACTACCAGCACAACCTCCATCGCCATACAAATCTGGAATTTCCTTACCCCCACTGCAGTTACCTCCCTTGTCCGAGCCCCACGGATCTAGATCACAGACGCACACCAAGACCCCTGGCCCACCGATTTCCTTTGACTCGGCTGTCAGCCAGACTTATGCTACATGAAAATGCGATTTTATGACGACCGAACTTGGATACCAAACCGGGAATCCGGCACTGGAATTTGTTTTTCTGTTTTATTTTCCTTTGCATTTTCCGATCGAAGCATTTAAGGCGTTCAGCAACAGTTTTTTTCTCTTTCATCTTTGCATATTTATCTGCAAGGGTCTCTTGCGGTCATGCCGTGTGGCAGGCAGGCAGTACCTACTCCACGATCGCCTACTACTTTACATTTAGAGTTTTGTAATTTATGATTTCATTCTGTCCACATTTCACTCTTTCCTTTCTTTTTTGATCCTCAAGACAATTACCGGGCGTTTATTTTGGTTGGAACCAGGTTGTCTCCGCCTTTGGATGTTTGCACAAAATGATATAGTATATACGAGCAAGATACCAGATTTGATATTTCCTATCCTGATTTCTTTTTGTTAAAACCAAATCTTTAGCTTTACCCCACATATCCCCAAGCAGGGACCTTCTGTACATACTAGATGTATGCGATTATGATATATATATTTGGCATAAAGTGACCGCCATCATAAGACACCAACAGCTCCACTATCCTCGAGACCGTTTGCAGCTTCCATTACGCAGAATACAAAGTGCCCTGCACACCAGAAAGAAAGATCGAGCAGTTCCATTTGCCCTTGCTGATTAGCAATTAGGATCTTAACTAGCAATTTATTAGACCAAGGAGGCCAATTCCCAGCTCGAGAAACTGGTCACCTAGCTGCTGCACAAGAGTTCACACCCACACACTTCACACACCACACTGATGCAACAATCTCTCCTTTCTCGTATATTTAGGACGGTAATGGTCAAGAAAAGGTCGATTTCATGCAAGTCAGAGAGCCTTAGCGTATCACCAAAGTGGCTTAAGGTGCTTGGAACCGGACACATTCCCGCGTCCCATACCAAAAATTTTCCCAGACCACGTTTTTCTCGGGGTCTGGAGACGAATAACAACCAACAATTCAGTTGGCTTGAGACAGAAATGTGGACCAGCCAACATTTTGCATTTAACGCCTGGGTCTAGTTCGGGTGGGGGCCTACCACAAAAGACAAACGCATTTTCACGGTAGATGGTCACGGTTGAGATTCTTGAGATGAACGTTGTGAGAGTTTTGAATTTCGAGGACTTCGAATTCATGCAAAACTTGCTTCTGCTCCCTGTTCTGGATACCACAAGACGAGAGAGAAGCCGTGGATGTGGGGTCTTGGTTTTGGTTACCAGATTCGATACGCTCTCGGGTATCTCGGGACCCGTATACGAAGCTCATAGATTTCCCCGTCTGGTCGCCAATACTCTTCCATGGATCCACTGCTCATGCACAGACAAACGAGTCGACAGAAAGGTGGTAGATGGTCTAAGCTCGCTGCACACCCTCATTTTCGCTAGCCCTCTTTCCTCTGTTTTGTTGGGTGTGCTACGGAAAAGACTGCAGCGCCTGCATTACGCAAAAGCACAGCTGAGGGGCCATACGACATCGGATCCTCTCGATCGAGATGAATAGGATTTTCGAATGACCACTTTTCATGTCCATATCTACATGGATGTGCTTTTGAAGTGCCTAACGGGGGGACGGATATGTTTTTCGGCTACCCTACTTTTCCTACCATATCATATATGATCTATCATTTTTTTTCCTTCTTGTCTCTTTTTTACTTTATTTTTTTATTTGAAGACTTCATTCTAGACTTTCTTCTTCTCCTGGGAACAAATCTGGTGATAGATTCCGGCCGGCAAATGCCATTTCAGCAACTCAATTCGAAAATCAAGCCAGCAGTGACCAAGTGGAATGCTCGAAACGATCCAGGAGAAGAATCGGGACTAGTACCTTTCTACGAGAACAATGCACTGCACGAAAACTGAGATGGTCGATGGGAGGCCAGGCTGTGGTTCGCCCAGCCTGGTTTTTCCGGATTTCAGACCGGCTCCATAGTTTCGACCCACAGGTCAAGAAATAAAATTCGGAGTGAACCACTGGATTGCTACGGGGCTCCCGAGGCGTTCTCCACAATTGTCTCCACTCTTTGGTTAAACCGATTGCAGCCAAATCAGACCACCAAGGATTGTTGGCATTAGGGTTCTTGTAGTGTGACCTCGGCCTGATTACGCCGAGAGGTTACGGTGTCGATATTTGGCTATTCAGATATATCGAGCTGACCAAAATATTAGTCAAAGACACCTCGGCAAAAGGGCTCTGTACCTGGGTTTTCGTACCAAGATCTCAATTATTGGATGCTTCCCCAGCGTCACTACCTACATCTCGCTTAGTCAAAGAAGCTAGCGCACGGCCTGGCACGCTGGTTCCGATGTGTCTCAGAAACCTCTACGGTTGGGTACCCGAACTTCCAAGAGGGAACAATGACGACCTCCGGACTAGTTCGAGACTACCGTACTAGCGGTTTGCGGTTTGCAGCTCTTCGAAGTCCCTCAGTGCAATATTATCTGGGCAAAATGTTGGATGCATTATTGTTGTGTTTGGCCCATTCCTTTTCCCCCCTCCTTCGAAGTATAACGGCCACTAAACCTACGCTTAAAGCAGCTAGGAAACCTCCTGGCCTGCTCTAAATTTCGGGTTTTCGTGAGCTTAGGCAAAGCGAGGGCCTTTCTGATTCTCCCCGTGATCCAACATTCCTTGCCTCTTGCATAAGTGCGAGCCGCCTCCTAATCGACCAATTAGCAGGGAAGGCCTCGAAAAAACCTTATGCATCTATGTATGAGCCGGATATTGGAAATGAAAGGCCAAATAACTTTGGTTCGTACTGAACCAGGTAAGTATAAGGCACAGAGCATACTGTGGCCGACCAGTCTCGTTTAAGCCGTATTGAAGCTGGCCCAAAAGGTGGGACAGCATTGCTCATCGGCTCAAAATACTGTTAGCCGTTTCTCCTGCCTTCTCCTGTGCAGGCAGATGTACCATTTTATTATTAAAAAGCAAATCCCGTTATTGCTGTGCAACCATGGAACCTTTTAAATGGGACATTTATTTCGCTTTCCCGAAGGTCCATATCGCCAAAGTTCTATAGATATGGTGTCGTCTCTGATTGGTGGATCTTTTGTCAAGCTGCTCCCACTCCAGACCGCACCCGGGCAAGGCACACTCCACAGAAACTTCTTCCGCTTCCCTGACAAGAAATATAATTCTTCCTAGTCTCCTCTCCCCACAGATCGTAAAGAGGGATTCTTACCTGGTAACAGTTGATCCCGAACTTGCGGAGCGAGAATTTAACCTTAACTGAACTCTCTCTGATAATCAAGAGACGGAATAAACAAAAGAAAAGAGAGGAATGTAAAACGAGGCCCTCCCCTTGGCCTATATTTGCTCTATACTATTGCATAAAATATAACTCCATCGAAGGTAGGGCATGCCCACCGATACAACATTTTCATGGCGCTTCCCCGTCGCTTCTGACTATATACATCGAGAGGAAAAACTTCCCATTCGGTCCCATTGGCTGAACAAAATGTTCGTCTCCATACTTCCGCGACCTCATGGCAGGGCTGTGTTTTATGTAGTTAGGAAATCTATTTCACCGTCGTATTTTGCGGATGCAGGACAGCATACCGCCCTCGGTACCAGCAAATGACAGCTCATCATATTTTTTGTGATTTTCGCCGAAAGCAGATAGTTATGAGCCCATTCCATCTAGAATAATGTAAAATGTTCCGAGGGGGTGGTGCAAGAGCACGGTCCACACCTTCTCCTCCAATAGGATAAGGCGGATTTAAGCTTCCTGAGCTGAGAATATACCTTCTTTGAAAACCCTCGGTGTCTCTGGATGTTTATGCCAGCTCACCAGCTCTTTCACATATCTAAAGATCCCGGCGTACACCGAAGAAATAGTTTCCATAATCTTCGCTGCCCTTGATTGCTCTCCATCCTAGTCCCGGAACGTATAGACATCCCATGCTGAGCATCCCTTGTGATCCCCAACCGGGTTGCTTCTCAAAAAAAGATCTCATCTCTGGCTCGTTGATGTATTTGTGCCAGTCGTGTGTCCCTCTAGGGACGATGCGCAACAGATCTTCCGCAATAAGCTTGGTGGTCACCCAGCTGCTCCAAGTTCTCGCGATGGTGCTGAGCACGATCCACCCTCCCGGCCTCACATGCCGCATACAAGTTTGTAGAAATGCGGCGGGGTAAGGCACGTGCTCCACCACTTCAAACAGGGTAATTAGATCGAATTGCTGGTCAGGCGTATAGTCGTCGATTGACGAATTCACATACTGTAATTTCCCGGTTAACGTTGGATCCTTCTTGGCATGTGCTCGAGCAACTGCAAGAACCTGCTCGGATGGATCAAGTCCGATGACTTTGGCGGTATCAGGCAGTCGTGCAACAGATTCTGAAAAGATGCCACCACCACAACCAACATCAAGAACGGTCAGACCCTTAGACAATCCCTTTCCTCCTCCTGCATCTGCAGTCGCTTCGCTAGGAATGCCCATTGACAGGCAATGCTTTGTGAAGTCAATTCTCATCGGGTTCATTAGATGGAGCAGTCGAGAGGGTCCCTGTGCGTCCCACCAGCTTGACGCAAGGGCATTGAAATGTGATACCTCAACCGGGTCTACTCCGCCTCCACCGTTGGGGCTGCCTGTGTTTCCTCCTACCCCTTGGTATGCTGATGTAGAGTTGTTCCTTGCATTGCGTGAGACCAGTTGCTGGACGACGGCGTTAGAAATTGCTGAATGTCGACTAAGCTTTCTAAGCACTGTAGAGCGGCAAGAATGGGACAGGGGCGCGCCGACCCGTAATGCCCGGCCCAACATTGCTGAGAAGAAGATTTATGAGGTTGTGAGAAAGGAAATTTGGTTACATGTTGAGGTTGCGGTGCGCGGAAGGTGCTGGGAACTCGGTTCCGAGACAATATTTGATATCACGTGATAGTGTTGGATTTCGTGGGCAACGCCGTGTAACCTTCGACAACGCGTTGCCAGCGTGCGAGAGTTCTAGAAGGGTCGTGCAGATATATTTTGTGGTCAATCCGGTAGACTCTGGATTACTAAGTAGTAGCTTCACGGATTCACTTATTTCGCTACTTTGCAGGCCATCTTAAGTAGTACCTAGATAGTTAAATGCCATGGATTCCTTATAGCCTCTACATGCCCTATATCTCCGTGTGGGCTCTGCTGTCGACGTGATCAACGGTATACAATCGTCTCACTACCGATGAGGCAAAGTGCCAGGCTTATATTTGCAGCTACAGATCCACGGTGACTGTGCAATCGTATATAGTCGAACAGGAATTAATCTACCGTGCTAAACGTTCATGCTTCTCAGCTTCACGGATCCAGCACGAGAGTACCTTAATCTGGGTCAAATATAAAGGATTCTGTAGATCTTTGAATTTACTGACGATCGAAGAATAAAACAATGACAATTCAAAGGGCTTGGACCGGCCCACGATGGCTGGCCTTTTTTTTTCTACTTCTCCGAAACCATCGGCATACTGATATATCGATACCACATACCGTCTTCTCGGCATCAACATATACATATCGGCTTCCAGCTATCCAGTTAGAACGCTATCCGAGACCACATCTGAATATATATTTCATTCATTATTCTTATTCATTAAAACCCACAATCATATATTCAGAAAGTTACGAATAAGATGCCCGAAGGACGAATCTTCCTACGCCTTAACTGGGTCAACCAAACAGTCGAATCCCGGAGCTATTTTCTGGATTCAGCAGGGGTCCTAATTGTTAGATCCCCTTATACAACCAGGGACACTTCGCCCACAGACACTAGCGACGATAGCGCCGCCCAGATAACTCCTACCAGGCCAAGGAAGCGGCGTAGATATAACGCTGAGACGGGCGCACCCGAGGAGGTCAGCCCTACCGAGCCAAAAGTCTATTCGCAGGAGAAGAAAAACCAGGACCAGGGTGCTAGCCATTCTCATGAACTAGGCACTCCCCCACCAACATCACCACCAACATCAACATTGGCATCAACGTTGGCATCAGGATTAGGATCAGCATCAGCAACAGCAGCAGCAGCAACACCCCTCGCTCCACCAAACAGTGGGCCTAGCCAAGTCCTTCTCACCAAAGAGGATCAAGAGGCAGTCGAAGGAACAAGGGCGTTGCTCAGCCTGTCACACGTTCCCAAAGCCTCGATCGAAGAGCAAACAAAGGAGTACGTCGAAGAACACCTCCGACGGAAGAATGAATTCATGAACCCAGTTCAATTCGAAAAGCTCCTCGAAGACGAACTGGCGAGGTTAGGGCGGTCTAGGGAGAGAAGGGGCATTGGAGCCAAGCCAAATCGTCCAAACTCCTTTCCACTGCTCGGATAGAGCCTACACACTTTCAAGTGTAGGGTATATATTTGTCTCGTTGGTACATATTGTTTTCATTTCTTTCTCAAGTTTTCCCAGTTCCGTATATTAATTGTACATGTGTATCATCATTGTTATAGTTTTTGCACCCTTTGTTCTTATAGTTGTTTGGCCGGCATACATATACCCTTAGACCGCAGGCTTCCGTTTTCTTTGATGTACTACAGGCCCCTACACAGTTCAGTGATACCTTGATATTAACTAGTTTGCAAATTTAAATTCACCTCCTAAGGGCCACTGTATATTAGACACCTAAATGAGAAGACTTGCACGCCGACAATATGGTTGCAATCGTGGTCGTAATTTAATTTTCAACTAGGGGTGCATCATCGTCATATTATGCTAGGGTATATGTTTACGGGCACTCTGGGGCCGAGACTACGGGGGGTATCCACGGATATACATATATGTATACATGGGAAGGGCACGCTACTAGGCTAAACCACTGGCCCATTTATATAATTATATCTGCACGGCTATATCGATCCCATCGATATTTAACCACGATTTAGAGATTAATGAGGTGTTATAATAAAGATCACAAAAAAGCAAGACATCCGTGCCTCCCATGAGCCCACGATGTCCGCCAGTCTTCCATTATTGAACTTTGTAGAACAGAGGGAAATAAATATAATAAAAAGGAAAAACTAAAGCTGAAGAGCCGTTATATTTAAATGCATGTACAAGAAGAACTTCCGCAGCGTAAAGGTAAAACAAATAATAAAACAATTCATAAGGAGAAAAACACGATAACGAGAAACACCATGACCAAAAATGCGTGCTTGAATGCATGAGATCGCCGTGGCCTTTTTTGTTTGCGGTAAAAGAGAAGAAAACATTCTCGGATTTTGGTGCCGGCGATGTGAAGGACGAATTAGGATACATACATGCAGGATAAAAACAAGGATATAGGGTGATGCGGGTAAGTAGTAGGTGAATAAAAACAAGGATATCAAGACACCGTGATGTCTAGTCGCGAGGAGTCCGAGGCCCAAAGCGTTCCTTTCGTGCTTGCATTTTGCTTTTATCAGGCGGTGACGATGGGCGCAGCCATGGTCGTAAATCATAGCTAGAGGAACGTATCATTCGTTCAAATTCGGTAGATGGTGGCTTCTTCATATTTCGTGTCGGTGACGGAGAAAGCGATGCTGCTCCATCAATACGCGTAATATGCGAGAGTCGAGGTGTTTGAGGAGCAGAATGAGAATGTGGGTAGGGTTTCTAGCATTTGTGGCCATTACCCGACTTCCTGTTTCTTGCTCGGCGTGGGGAGGAGCTTTTAGAACGATGACACTATTCCTCGCTCTTTTGTCTCTTGGTTGGATCGTCGTCCACGACCTCTCCATCCTCTCTGTTTCGCTTGCCAATCGTGGGAGTGAAGGCTCGAGCTTGAGCATTCAATAGTGGATTCGGAGCGTTTTGCCCCGGAACAGGGATCCCAGATGGTGCAGGGGTCTGATGGGGTTGAACAGCGACGCCAGCCTGCACTCCACCCCGGCTCAGTCTATGACCGAACGCGCCGCGTCCCGCAGCCCCACCTCGTGGTAATTGGGATTGTGGCTGACCTGCGGGAGCAGCACCGAACACGGGTTGTACAGGCTGTGGTTGTGGTTGTGGGATGCCCGACTGCATGCCGCCACGAGGAGCGCCGAATGCTCCTCTGATAGCTCCGCCCCCTCTAGGGATACCGGATTGGATACCGCCGCGCATGGTTTTCATAGCACCTGCTCCTGGATTACCACCAGGCTGAGGGATGCCACTTGATTGAGGAATAGTCTGCTGTTGCTGCTGTTGGGGATGTGGTTGTCCGAATGCAGGTGCAACTTGCGAGGCAGCAGGCTGGCCGAACGCAGGTGCTAGTTGGGTAGGAGTGCCAGCTCGTTGCATAGCACCGAAAGCGGGGGCGACGGGCGCACCAGGTTGGGGTATCTGACTCGGAGGTTGGTGTCCGGGAGATTGCAAAGTAAGCTGAGCGCCAGGAACCCCTTCAAGGGTTTTGACTTTCTCGGTCAAGTCCTTGTTCTTCTTCTCGAGCATCGATACCTGAACACGGGTCCTCATCTGCATTTCTTTTCGGCCTGATTCTCGTGCGTCCTCGAGCTTCTTGCTTATCTCCTCTTCCTTAGCAAGAAGCTCAGCAGCGTGCTTTTCCTTGAGGGCATTGAGCTCGGCCTCCTTCGACTCCCCATCTGCAGCAGGAGCGGCAGGAGCGGCAGGAGCAGCTTGAGATGGGTCCGCGGCTGGTAGTTCCTTCTTCGCGGCTTCAAGCTTCTCCGCAAATTCCTTCTCCAGCTTCTCCTTCTGTTGGGCGACACGGGCTTCCACGTTCTTTTTGATGATGGCCTTCATATTTTCCTCGTGACGCTTCTGAGCGGCGGACGTCGTCTCAAGCTTCTTCTCCACCTCAGTGCGCTCCTTCTCGATGGTTTCAATTTTTTCTTGGGCAGTTTGAAGCTCCGCGCGTAACTGAGCTTCAATCTCCGAAATATCGACAGGTTGTGCTGGCGCTGGCGCTGGCGCGCTTTCTCCAGCTGGTGCAGCTGCCTTCGCCTCCTCTACACTTGCCTGTAGCTCAGTGATTTGAGCGCCAAGTTGTTCATTGGCCGCCTTTAGGTCCGCAATTTCCTTGTCCTTAGCAGTTGCGACGTCCGTCAGTTCCTTATCCTTGGCGGCAGTCATCTTAGACACATGGTTGCGTGCACTTGCGGTGTAGCTTTCACGTAGTCGCTTCTTCTCCTCTTCAAACCTTTGTTTCTCCTCAGTGAGGCGCTGCTCGACGATGGCCTCGGTATCGGGCACATCGGTGGCTTGCTGGCCGGCACTAGCAGCTGCAGTAGCCGCGGCTGCGGTTGCAGCCCTGGCCTCAATCTCCGGTAGTTTCTCTGAAATTCTGCGTTCAACCTCGGCTTCGATTTGTTCTGTCGAAATGGCAGGTGTCTCCGTAGATGGTGGCTGGGCTGCACGAGCGGCTGCTAGTTGGGCCTCTAAGGCTGACGCTTGGTTACGGGCTTCCTCTAATCTTGTATTGCAGTCGGCCTAAATTGATGTTAGCACCGTAGTATAAAACTGAAAACCCAATAGAAAATAGACGCACCAATTCCTGTGTCAATCGTTGTATCTCTGCTGCTTGCTGGGCCTGCTGAGCTTGGAACTGTTGTTGCAAAGCATTCCTTTCCGTTTCAAAGACGGCGCGCGCCTGGTTCAAAGCCTCCTCGGAGCTCGTAGTGGAAGATGTCGCAGCAGTCTGTGCTAACTCAAGGTTCCGCTTGAGATCCGTAATCTCTCCTTTCTGCTGCTCGATCTCCCTCCTGCGGGCTGCAAGCTTCTCCTTGGTATCAATGACGAGCTTGTCGAGCCGTGCCTTCCATTTGGCTGATAATTCGGCCGCCTCTGTGGCCTTGTTCTCAATTTCCGTTCTACTATCATGGAGTTGGGCTTCACAAGCAGCTAGTTTGACTTGTGTATCCTTGAGTTCACCCTCCATGGATCTCAGTTGGTCTTTCAGGCCTTCCAACTCGGCGGGATCGATTCTCTGCTCTCGATAACGTATTAGTCTCGATTCTAGAAACCATCATCCGGTGATACTTACGTCGTATTTCTGAAGAATCTGGTTCGTCCGTGCCTTCCACCTGTCATTGTCCTCCTGCAACAACTTCATCTGCCCGTCCTTAACTTCAACATCACCCTCCAACATGGTAATCTTCTCCTCCAATGGCTCCATTTTCGCCTTAAGTTCGGCAGCGTCCTTCCTCAATTGCTCGACCATACCTGCGAACTTGTCACGTTCGGCACGTAGGGTGACATTGCTCTCGCGAATAACAGTCAACTCTCCCATCTTTTGTTTGATCTCTTCGTTCTGGGCAGCGAGACGCATGGCTTCGGTCTCCTTCGCTCGCTCCTCGGACAAAGTAACACGAACTTCATCAAGCTGCTTTCGAGTGTGGTCCAGTTGAACTTTAAGTCTCTTGGCTTCCTGGGTCTGAAGTTCGAGTTGAACGTCGACGATCTCCTTCTCGCGACGTAGATAAGTGATAACTTCTCGGAGCTCTTCCAATGACTTGTCAGAGGTAGCAACCTCCAGTTCACCAATTGCACGCTCGCGATCCTTTTGGAGATCGGCAATCTGCGCACTGACAACTTCGAATTGGTCATGAACAAGTTTGTTCTGCTTGATTAGATCATCACAGCGGGCCCGAACATCCTTGAGTTCCTTATCATATGTTTCCTTCTGTGTTTCCCAACTGGTGGTAGAAGATTCAAGCATAGACCTCGCAGTTTCAGCTTCTGTCTTAAACCCATGAACTTGCATCTTCAGGTTCGTGTACTCCGAACGAATCTTCTGGAGAGCGTCAGCCGCTTGGGCATGCTTCATAAGCTCTTGTTCGTATGATTGTTGAGCCTCCTGAGCAATCTGGGCCTGTCGCTTAAGGTCGTCTTGATGCCGTTTGCTCGTGACGATTTGGCTCTTAACCTCCTCCTTGAGGCTGGTGATCTCGCTCTCTTGGATTTTAAGTTGGTCATCCTTGATACGAACGCTCTCTGCTTGTTCCTGGCGGAGGTTGGATAGTTCCTCGTTAGATGTTTGCAACTCGCTCGTGATTTCTTGCATACGCTGCTCGAGATCCTGGATCTTGGCCTATTGAGGCATTAGTATCTGCTGTTGTTCCTATCGAAGACAGTGTCGGTGTTCACTTACGTTCTTTTCCTCGAGTTGCTGTTCGGTGTCTTGAACGTAGGTTTCATGGGAAGTATTGATGCTTTCGAGAGCATCCTCACTGCTCTGGCTAATCTCTTTGTACTTCTCAACATCGGCGCGAGCAGAGTCGAGATCAGCCCTAGCCAACTCAAGGTTTCTAGTGAGTTCGCTGATTTCGATCTGTAGGTCTTGCTCACGGGTGAGAGCCTCCTCGTCGGCATTACGGTTGTTCTGGGGTTGTAGAACACTAATCTTCTCTTCAGCAGCCTTAAGTGAGATTTGGAGCTCGTCTACTCTGGATTGCAGGTGGTCTTGAGTAGTCTTAGCGGCAACCATGCCTTCACGGGCAGAGGCAAGAGCGGCGTTGACTTCATCGATCTTTTTCTGCGCTGCGGTGGCCTCGGTGTCACGACGCAGCTGAATCTTCCGAGTTTCCTCAACTTCGTCAGTAAGCCGCTTCTTCGTGGACTCAAGTTCGCCTTCAAGTCTTCCGAGCTGGGTTGTCAGGCGTCTCTTGGCTTCAATCTCAAGCTGCTCCTTCTCAGTCTGCATCGCCTGCAAGCTATTAATTGTACTCTTCAGCTGTGCGCGCTCAGACACTAGGTTTTCATTGTCCTTAGACAAGCGTTCTTCAATGTTTTTCCAAAGGTCCTTCTCTGCCTTAAGTTTGACATTGTCGTTTCTAATACTGTCAAGAATGGAGCGGTTTTCGACCAACTCTTGTTCGATTTGCTGGCTGCGGAGATCCAACTTGGCGTGGAGGTCGGATAACTCCTGGTTACGCTTCCGCAATTCACGGTTTTCATTGTTCATCATTTCGAGATTGCCGCCCAACATTTCGTACCGAGAAGCAGCCAATTCAAGCTGTCCATTGACCCGGGTAACTTGGATCTGTAATTCGTTCTTTTCATTCTGGACGGCATTGGCCTGTTCACGCAGAGTCTTTTGGTCGGTAGAAGCTTCCATCTTGTATTGATCGAACGATTGCTGGAGTTCGCGAAGGAGCTGTCCATAATCCGTCTTATCAACTGGCTCCGGTTCGGTTCTTGTGGATTGGCGCATGGCGTTGGTCTCGTTGTCAGCTTGCATTTCGGCTGGAAGTTGGTTACGATGCTGCAGCATCCGCCTGAACATATCACGTTCTCGGACGAAGGTCTCTGCCCGCTTCTCGAGATTGCGGATCTCATCACGCATCCCCTCCAATGTTTGCTGCATCTCCTGAAGTTCGCGGGTCTTTGCGCCCTCGGCCTCCATACGCATCTGCTCTTCATGATCCTCCAGCTGCTTGCCGACGGTACGGGCGGCGCGTAAGAGTTCCGAATTTTGTTCTTGCAGCTCCTTGATATTTGCAAAAACAACAAGACGTTCGCTAATAAGCCTATCTGTGTCGGTTTGTGGCAAGCCCATGCTGATACCTTGCAAAGCCATCTTTCTGAAGCGAGCCTGGTCGGCTGCAGACATTGGTCCCATGCCTTGGCCGAGGTGCTGGACTTCTGCGAGCAGGAATTGGATTTGAGAACCAGAATCTCGGATTTCTATATTCGGTTAGTAGTGTTACGATACATTGAGGGTGACTTGAGACCTACGCTGCTTGAGAGACTCGATCTGCTTCGAGTCATCCTTGATCTGCTTCTTGAAAGACTTGAGTTCCTTCGTGCTGCGCTCGTTGTTGTTATTGGCCTCTTGGAGCAGTTCGCTCAAAATAACGATTTCTTCAGCTGCTCTGTCGAGTTCCGCTTTCTGGTTTTCGAATTCGGGTCCCTTATCTTCCAACTCATGGATAAGTTCGTCGAAGCTTTCCTGAAGTCGTATATTACGAGTGTTGGCAGCCTCAAGCTCACGCTTAACAGCAGCATAGTCCGTGTAAACTTCCGTAAGTGACATGCCTGATTTCTGAGACATGACGATAGCATGCGCAGCGGGCGATACTAGGTGGCGTTCTGGGGTTCCGGCTCCTCTTACTGGTGTCATTGGGTTCCTTCCTCGTCGGCTTGCAGCTGGCGACTGGGTAATGGGTTGGATTGCCCCAGAGGCGTACAAACCAAGGTCGGTTTCAAGGCGTTCGATTTGAACCTCCAATTCTTCAATCTTCTTGTGGAGTACAACTTGCTCTTCCTTGAGGGCTTCGTTGAGCGCTTGAACCCTTCCGACTTCCTCGGCCATTAGGGACTGCTGCTGTTCCTTCAAGTCCTCAAGTTGTTTAATACGATCTCGTGCAGATTTCGTACTATTCTCCCAAAGGTCCGCAAGTCTCTTGGCATTCGATATTTCTGTTCTGAGGTCGTCTTCTCGAGATGCAATATCTTCGTTGAGAGCCTTAATCTTGAGTTGGGATTCCTCCACCTTGTGGCAGAGCTCCTCGTATCGCTTCGTCAAAGAGTTGGATTTCTGTTCAGCCATATGGGCTTTCGACTGGGCATCCTCCAGGTTCCTCTCAAGTTGGCTGATTTGAGCCGAACGCTCTTTTCGGTATTTAGAGTGCTCCGCCTGTTTTACGGAGAGCTCACCTTCGAGCCACTCGTTGTTCTTTTTAACAATCTCGAGTTCCTGCTTGATGGTCTGCTCACGGAATTTGTATGAAGTCTGGGCAGACTCGGCTTGTTGAGCCCTGGATTCGATTGTATTCATTTCGCGGCGTAGTTCGATGATCTTGGTCTGCTGACGGCTATGCTCGTTCTGCATCTCGTCGACCTCATTGCACTTTCGGGTAAAAGCCTCGAGGGTCTCTCGCTTCTCAGATTCCAAGGTGGAGATTCGGGCCTTGAGGGTACGAGTCTCTTCAGTAGATGAGGAGGTGCTGTTTCGTAGGTGGCTGAGGTCGGCTTCGAGGGTACGACACTTGGTTTCTAGGTGGACATTGATCGTTAGCGACATCTGCAACAGCAAACTCAGATAATGCTAGGGAGTACTAGTGGTTACCTGATTCGGCAACCTGCTTTCGCAATTGCTGAGTCTCTGCCTGCGACGTCTCCATCCGAGCCTTCATGTTGTTAACTCGAGCATTTGCGGTACGGGCATTCTGCTCCAATTCGACTTCCAGTCGAAGTTTGTCGGCCTTGAGCTCATCATGGAAGCGAGCCTTGGTCGTTAGAGCTTCGAGAATGGCCGTGACAAATGATTCGCTGATTCCAGCAAGGGATTCGACGGTCACTTGGGGAAGTTCCAAGAAGGCTGAAATTTTAGGGACATCGTAGTTCCCTGGCGTCAGTTGTGACGTTTGTATGGGAGGGACGTCAACCTCCATGACGATGTTGCTCCGAGGGCCAGAACGTTGAAATTAGATATTATAAGTCCAGAGGACTGGGTTCGTATATAAGGCAAGCGGCTGATGGCGATGATCAGGGTGGTGATGGAATTTCGGCGTTGAGGTTGAGGAACGCGCCTGCACGTTAGCGGTTTTGATGTTGTTGTTTTATCAGGGGAGAAGGAATCAACAACTAGCAAGCGGGAGAGAAAGAATGGAAGAAGGGAATAAGAGGATTAAGAAGGCGAGATTGATGGATGTATTATCAGGATCCGACGCGAACGGGAGGTTCGATGTTCGTGGGGGATGGTTGATGGAAGGATGATGAGATTTGAGATCGGGTGGAGAAGATTGGAAGACGTGTGGTGCCTGGTGTTTGGTTTGGTCAGTTAATTTTGGTTGCCGGCAGGCAAGGATCCAGACACAACGACTGGACTTCGTAACGAGGTACGCTTCTAGATCAAAGGCTTTTCTAGATATTACAGAGACCTCTACGCTGATATCAGGCTATATAGCTGTAACTATCGATATATCATGATAGATTGATTGATTAGTACTATAGTTTGATATCGAAAGAACTTGAATCATCTCGTCATCTCAAAGATGCAACGCCTTTATATAACTACACCTACGCACCCCAATTTAAACCCAAAGGACCAGCGGCCATATTGGCTTGAAAAGCTTACAAGGAGCGCTTGATAGTATACCGAATATCAACGAAAGAATGCTCTGAGTAGCAACTAAGGTAGGTAGCCTTTCAATGCCAATAGTCCGATGCAAAAGGGGAACAGAAACAAAAACCACAAGATGCTATAAACACAAAATGCCAAAACAATGCCGATGAATGCTTCTAAGTTTTGGGCACCTACAGACGTCATGCTATCATGCGAGGCTGGATATTATGTATGTACAGAAATTACTTGACCACTGATGCTAAAAAAAATATTAATAGTTGTTATGATTGCCTCGAATCGGGGTGTTTTAGAAAGTTCATTCTTGCGCAATGCCATGTCGCTGAAATGTTTGAGTTTGAAGATGTGACTAGTCGTCTCGTTTCTCTCCGGCATATTTGGCAAATAGAGCGGGACTCCTAGGGCGCTCGGATATTGGGCTGGAGATACCGAGGGCAGTCGAAGGGGCAAGGTTCATTCGCAACGAGCCGACCCTCTCAAGCCGCGGCTTCTGCTCCGGAGGGTATATCGGGTCGGTCGTTGTTTTCTCTAAAGGGACGTATACCGGTGGCTTGATTTCGTCGGTTTTGGAGTAGAGGTAGGTCGCAAAAAGGACAACCATGGAGCCAATGAGGAACTAAAGTCGCAGAGTATGTCAGTATTATCCAGAAACGCTGCCATTGCGAATGGGAACACTCGCTTACCTGCATCGAAAGTTGGAAGTCGAAAAAGTAAATACTAGCGACACAGCTCAAAATGATACTGATGCTTGTGGCAAAGTTCTTCGCAATATTGTCGGCATAGTTGACACACAGGGCGACGACAATACCACCGAGGGCCTGGAAGCCAATAGCGGTCCAGACAACTCCATTATAGCCATCGAAGAAACCGCGTCTCGAAATTTCAGCTCCATCCTTCCAGGCGACCCCAATGAAGAAAGCCGGAAATAGAGAATAGAAAGACAGTTGGATGTTCCGAACCCAAAGGGTTGCTGATGTTCCCTTCAAGACCTTTTCGAAATAAACACCGGCCAATCCAGAGATAGTACAGGCAACAATAACTGCCGACAATCCGATAGAACGATTCATTTGTGATGCCGGGTCGGTGTCCTTGTGAATGCCGTCATAGGTAGCAGATCTATTTTCAATTATATCCCGAATAGCCTTCAAAGTCGATTTCGAACCTTCTCCACTCGCATCCGGTGCGGGAGATGGAAGTTGGACAATGGCCACCCCGAGAGTTAGCAGAATCAACGAGATCCATCGCCGAGCAGACAGCTTGCGGCCAAGCATGCTGACGCTGAACAAGGCCGTCGTAAGGATTTTAAGCTGGTATGTAACCTGGAAAGTCGCCGCATCGAGATTCGAAACAGCCACATACTGTAGACTGTTTTGTAGAGTGTAGAGTGCTGCGGGGATGGCGAGTTTCCAGCTATCGGTCTTGAACACTTCATTGTAAACGGTTGTTGCGGTTGTGAACCAGCTTGTATGAGGTCCATCCCTGCCGGACTGATCGTGAAAGGCGACGAGAGAGCAGATGAGGAATTTGATGATTTCGTTCATAAGAACCGCAGTCGAGGTGAGGTATCGGCCGCCAGGAGACGAGGGCATAATACGTGAATAGTGCATGATCTATTTTTATCCCAAACCACGTTAGTCTGCCAGTCCGGTCACTCCAGATTGCGTGGAGAGAAGCATGTCGTACCAGTATCAGTGCCGAGTTTTGAAATGTGAGCTATTCCCAAGCCTTGTCAGTCATGACATCCATAGAGAAGGCCAAAAAGTATGAGACCATCGGTACGCACGGTGACGAGAGAGACGTGCTTCATGGGAATCCCCATGAAGTACGCTTTCCTCGCGTTATCGACCATCTTTGCGGCGGGTACGGCCTACGAGGAGGCGGGAAATCCGGGGAACCGAAATCCTTCTCCCCTCCCTTCCTTCAAGTACGAATCCAGGTCGGTCTACCGGTCCTCACAAGGTCGTTGTTTCGATCGAGACGCGGCTGAGTGCAGGATAATGGGATTCTAGAAGCCGCTTCTTTCTTTTCTTTCTTTCTTTTTTCGAAGAAAAACGCTGAAAATTGCCGGGAAACTTGGAGTTTTGCACAGACTCAATGACAGATAGTTGGAGAGACGTGAAGAGAAGATGCTGAGAAGAGCGGTGACAATGGTGACAAGAAGTCAAGTGGGAAAAGGAGGCTTCGGCCAAATACGCACAGCCGCCCCTTGCAAGTGATGTATGTTAACGTTACTTCTGATCTAATATGGCCTGTTCAGGAACGCAGGGTTCGCAGCAGATTCGATTCTATGTATGGATGAGAAAACAAAGACGGTTTGCCGGATAACTGGCTGGGAATGCCTGAATTTCCAGTCAAGCAAGACAAGCTCCGACGACAGCTAGCTACAAAATAGCAGGTGGGAGACATTTGGGCTGCAGAATTGAGTTTAAAGGGCAGCATCACAACTGCTGGCTGGGCTGAGAAGGTAGCCGGGCCTTGGCATGGGGCCGCTGGGTTTCTCGGATTCGAATATTCACTACTTCGGGGGATATCCACAGACGCATACGGCATTCTATGACCGTATTTGTCTAGAGTACGTATATCCGTATATCGGTAGCCTTGCCCAGATATCCTCTCTCTGGCAGGGTTACGTACGTACCAAGAGCGGGTCCTGTGGCGGTGACCGCAATCGAGTGGCGATGGTTCGCACTGCATTTGTGGCCTCACAATTGCCGCAGGGTCTGTGGCAGAATACGATCTCAGATGCAAATCATCATCATCATCATCATCGTAAGCAAACTGCGGTGTAACGAAGTTAGCATCATCTCGTTTCCAAACGAGAGCAGACCCCTCCACATAATCTTCGCTGGTCTAGATCTATAGAATTTAATCAAGTCAACCACGATAGATCATATGACTTTGTACTTGCGAGTCCTCCATTGGCTCCGTATATCCATCACCATCTAGTGGACCTCAGATATCGTTTCTTACCAAATCATATATACTTATACTCAAGTACATATACGGGCCGACAAGCTGGAGCGCATGACGCTAGTAAGTTGTTGGGATATCGATGCGCATCGAGGTGCCCAGCACGTCCGAGCATTCACGCTCGACGAATGCTTTCAACAGACCAATATGGTTTCTGGTGCCGGCACATGCAAAAGGGCGTTCCATTGTGTCCCGGCCACCTCATTATATGTATCAACTATCCTATTGCTTCCGTCCTGATTGCCAACATGTACTGCGGACAGGAACCGGCCGGCAGTTGGACTTATCCGTCGGTTGAGGAAAGCCACCGTTGAATATTCCGGATCTCTGCACTCCAACGAATCTCAATTGAGAATACAATATTCAGACACAGGACACAGGACCAAGAGACTCTCTGATTCAAGAAGTGTCGCATGCCCATGGCTCACTAGCCACGGCGGGCTCTTGAAACCGCGTGAAATTGCTCTGACATCAGCCCTATCTCATCACATCCCTCGCTTCCAAGCGCTGGATTCGTGAGGACGCCTGGGTAAATCTCTCCTGCACTGCCACCGACATGCAATCCCACGAACGCAGCAGCCAAGGGCCAAAATTCCCAGAATGCTGTCGACCTTGAACGGAGATAACATCGTCATTGACCAGGTTCTTGTGTGGGCTGAAAAGCCTAGTCTCCGCGAAAAAGAGTTTTATTTGTTTGAAAACAGCTGAGGCCCTGGCCAGACGGGTATGGCCAGCTCCGTCAATTGACACCAGCTTTTGAGGCCATTGTCACCTTTATAACCTGACGTATTTCTCCAGCTTGCTCTCCAAACTCTCTCTGACACTAGCACGGGGGGTATCTCTTGTCGAAAGCTACTGGCATCTTAGCTAAACTCGGGAATTTAAGATTTCCTAAATTTTAATCACGACCACGGTTTTAATCAATTGGCGTCATAATATTCCTTCGACCACCTTCGCTCTTCCTCATTTATTTACATTTACCTCATATCTTTGCTGTGACCCATAACTACCCGTTATCCCGCATACAAGAAACAATCGTCGACCGATTTCAAAACACTCCTCGGAAGAGACCAACGTATCCGACACCTACCAACTGCAAGCTGTCCCCAATTAATCACGCTTAACCTGTATCTGTTGGCCGGAGAGTTGCATACCCGGTGATACACTCCAGTCTTCTGCGGTATATCGACCGACCCCCAGATTCGCCTTGCCGCGAGCCTTGAACAAACCCCCAAACGTTGGGCAACGGACCCTTCGACACCTCTACCTGTCTTCCTCTTTCACATCACCGTATTTCCTTTGAAATTCCAGCTCAATGTGTAAGTCAAAATTGATTACCCCTCAATTCCCCAGCAATTTTTCAATTCTATTTCCTCCTTTATTCTCCTCCGAATCAAGCATTCTCTCCTTCACAACACGATGGGTTTTTCTCGGCTGCTTGGATATTCGCTGGTAATTTACCTTGGCGAGAAACCCCAAGCCGACGAGGCAGAGTGAAGGCGCACCGAAATTCCACAGCGTTCCTGATTTTTTGCTGTCCTTGATCTCATTTGCTGCAGCCCTCTATCACAGCACGTGGGTCCTGGTTTGTGATTCGACTGGGATGAGGAAATGTCCTTTGCTGGCCTTTTCCCATGAACGGTGGTCGCCTGCATCCTCAGTTTTCGTTGACTTGCATGTACCTGCCTCCCCGGACTTTGCCTGACTTTGGTCCGTTGGGTGACCTGTGGATGACTTCATGCAGCTATGTGATCATATGCCTCAACCAAGCTCGCTGTTCTGGTGATGCTTGGGACTCGATCCATGCCTGTCATGACAGGGTTGTGCTTTGTTCTCGCGCCTGGCTGTGGGGCCCTCAGATCTGATTCAAAGGCTTCTTCGACACCGATGGTTCGGCTATTTGGTTAAAAAGGGTTAGCAATGTTCATCGAAGAATGATCGAACCCAGGTCCGGCCATGGCCAACAGACAAGCGGACTCCAAGGACTCTAAGCAGGCGCTGGCCTTCTCGTTCGAGCTGTCGTCTGGTTATTAAGGTTTCGTTCATCGTTTTGCACAGCCCTCCCCTTCGCCCCTCTCTATGCGCAAGATATGCATGCTGGCTTTGTTCCCCCGCGTAGAACAGGCTGTCAAGGGGAAAACCTTTTCCCTTGGCTTCATTTTCCTTTGCGAAACATGCATGAGGCAGATGAAGAATAAGGGACTGGAAGTTGTCGGGTGCTTACTTGTCTGTCTTTATTCCTATCGAGGCCGCGGTATTAACTATCGATCAGCGGGCCAAGTGGGAGTGTTTGCGCTGGGCGGCCAGGAGCGACAGCCAGGCTAATAACCACCGCCATCTCTGTCCTTCCTCTGCTTTGCATATTATATTTCCCGAACGACCACATCAATACTGTTTTTTACTACATACATACACCCCCATACTACTGCTGCTGTCGCAAAACACTTCCTGCTTCCCCACGATATCAGCCTTGCCTCCCTATGATACACCACACTCTTAGTATCAACAAGTATCTGATGCAGTTCTGGGCTGGGTCCCGGAAAGCCTTATAGTCCAACTGAAACGGTCTGCCTCACGCCGTTCATCCTTCGCCTGGCTCTTCGAAGACTCACACCAGTCCGACAATATGGCTCCTCCCAGAGACCCGGAAGCCGGTACTAACGGCGTCAACGGTCACACCAATGAGCATACACCGTTACTCGGGTCTGCCGTCCGAAGCGATGATGGCTTCGTCAAGCGACATGCGAAGGAAGGCTGGAATGCGACCATGTCTGTGCTAACCAGCAAGTAAGTTAATCACCGAAAATAGTGTTCCGAACTGCGTTATTGGCTTGGACCCTTGTCTTGCTAACATTATACCCGATCCGTAGTTACGTCAACGTTTTGCTTGTCTTCGTACCGCTTGGAATCGTCGCTGGTGTCTTCGAATGGGCACCTATCACCGTCTTTACCCTCAACTTCCTCGCTATTGTCCCTCTTGCCGCCCTTCTCAGCTATGCCACTGAAGAAATCTCCCTCTATGTCGGTCAGACCTTGGGTGGATTACTCAATGCAACATTCGGAAATGCCGTCGAGTTGATTGTAAGTGTCGAAAGGTAGCCCTTGTCTGGACGTCGGTTGTTAATTCGAACTACTCAATATAGGTCAGCATAGTCGCTTTACAGAAGAATGAGATCCGTATCGTCCAGGCCAGCATGCTCGGTAGCATTCTCTCCAACATCCTACTTGTAGGTGCATTTGTTCGAGTAGTCGCTTTCGTATGAAATTCCTAATTGAATCGTTTAGGTCCTCGGTTGCTGCTTCTTGTTCGGTGGAATCAAATACAAGGAACAAACTTTCAACTCTACCGTTGCTTCTACCATGTCTTCTCTCATGGCCGTTGCCGCCGGCTCCCTTATCATCCCCGCCGCTCTTTACAATAGCTTCAACAACAACATTGACCCTATCTCGAACCCGGAGCAATACGCTTCGCATAACTCCAGCATTCTCCTCCTTTCCCGTGGAACATCAGTCGTTCTCCTAATCCTCTACATTCTCTACCTCTTCTTCCAGTTGAAGACACATACCGAGTTGTTTGCCGATGAGCAAGATGAAGAGGAGGAACCCGAAACCCCTACTCTTTCCGTCTGGAGCGCCGGCTTGGTCTTGGTGATTGTTACTCTCATGGTAGCCATCTGTGCCGAATACCTTGTCGACAGCATTGACAGCATTGTTGCAACTACAAACATATCGAAGACCTTTATCGGTTTGATTCTTCTTCCGATTGTCGGTAACGCAGCGGAGCACGTAACGGCCGTAGTGGTAGCCACCAAAAACAAGATGGATCTTGCCATCGGTGTTGCCATCGGCAGCAGCTTGCAGATTGCCATCCTCGTCACTCCTTTCCTCGTTATTCTTGGCTGGATCATGGGTCGCGAGATGAGCTTGTTCTTCCAAACCTTTGAGACAACAGTTTTCTTCGTTTCCGTTCTAATTACGAATTACTTGATCCAAGACGGCAAGTCTAACTATCTGGAGGGAGCGATGCTACTTGGAATGTGAGTATTCAATTCGATGTCTACGTGCGAAGAGTTTCAAATGCTAACTTATTTTGTGTCACAGCTACTTTATTATTGGGCTTTCTTTTTACGTCTACCCCGATAACGAACAGGGCAAAGGACCTGGTATCCCTTTCCCGTAAGCGGAGAGTTGATATAAGTGCTATTCCTTTCTTTTGTGAATTCTTCTTTCCTTTTTTCTATTCTTTCTTTCCTTTCAAGGATCTATTTAGGGTGTTCGGTTGCCGTCTTATTCGTTTCTTTTGTATCATTAGCTTTTGCTGGGAGTACTTCTTACTTTTATTTTTTTTTTTCCTTATTGTTTTTTCCAAATTTAATTTCCTAATTCTTATTCCTAAAATTTCGTTGGTTCGGTTTCCTTTGTTTCCAAATTGCACATGCAAGATTCATCCAATACTGAGTGAGAGCGGGGAAAGAAAAGAGAATAGTCTGAGTCAGTGGTGGTGGCTGGTACAAACTCGAGGGAAACTCAAACCTCGTTCCAAAAAATCAGATGCCAAAAAACTTTTTACTGTATAGCGAGCTCACAAAAATGTCATTTCAGGAAAAAAAAAAACACCCTGTGACTTTATCATAACACTAAGTACTTTATCAGATATCTGGCTATGCCACTTAAATGCGTGTTCTACGATCCATGCCTGCTTTTATATGCTGCCTGATGCAACCACAGCAGCAACAGCGGGGGAATTTAAGCTTAAGAGAACAAGCGATGCCAAACAGCCACCGATCCGGATATCCAACGGGCTTTACCGTACATGGTTTAGTGTGACGGGACCTTGGTTCAGAATGGTTGCACAGCTTCCTGCAAGAGGGTTTTAACGTTATGCAAGGGCGGGAAGACGATATCACACAACACATGGCTGTCGGGACTCAGAGATAAGATCTCGGGGTTTTATGGATCTATATCTTAGTCTGTGCTGGATGTTGCAGATTGATAAGATATAGACCCCTGGACTTTGTTTTTAGACATAGCATAGCATTTGGATAGACTCAAGTAGCGATACCACGAATTCGGTATCTACTTGTCGGACCCTACTGTGAGTGGATATGTTGGTGACTGCTTTCCGGTTTATATCGGACCGGTAGAGTATAAATATTTTCGATGAATTAGTGGACGGTGACTACGGCCCTGGTATTTAGATATATGATTGAAGTCTACGTACATACATCCATCGTGAGATCAACACTTGTCTATTAAATCTCCCAACTATAGAGGGCCACTAGTCATCGCCATATCCTCAACTCTCAACTTACTACTTTACTGCTGACCCTCCCGTACCCTTCTTACGGTCCTACTTCACTTGCTATGAATAATTGCCAGTCTCAGAATTCGAAGTCTTTCCTACTTACCTGCTTGCTTATACGCCTAACGAGCTCTATCCACGTCTTCCTTGTGCATATATAACACTGTGTACTACGCTTTCATACACTACGATGTCAAGAAACCATATCCGTGATATAAGCCAGGAGCTGGCAGCTTCAGAGCTTCACACTGAATTCCGACCTCGTGAAACCCCTCCTCCTCGCCAAAGACAGTACTACGACGTGAGTATGTTCCAGGATGACGCTGACCCGGAGTTTCTTTCCGTCGAGACTCCACCGCCTGCTTTCAATGGCCCTCAATACTTTACCAATTCCCGGGCCAACAATGCTGAGGAATATTCGAGGGATCCTGATATCGGATATCGTAAGTACTACGTTTATGTGCTGTCGGTTCGGCCGTAGGATAAAGTATTGACCGATATATACAGATTCTTCGCAGTCTGGTGTACAAAATCAAGGGGCCATTCCATATCAATCACCTTTCTTCCCGTCTATAGGACGGCAGAGCCAGGCTATTCCACCTTTGAGACAACAGGCTAGGGCTCCAGAGCCTCTGAGGCCTCCAAGTCGACTTACTCTGGGTCCACGAACCCCTCCTAAGCTCTCAGCTTCTCAAGTGGATTCAACAATCTACGCCAGGGACTCTCGAGTAGGTGCAAGTTCATCGATGAGCCAGTCAGGCTCCTTCTTTGGTATGCTATTCACACTACTTGCAGCATCTAAAGTCAATGTATTGATATATACGACCACCCATAGATCGTTTCAAATATCGCTCCCCAATAGCTGAACCAACAACTCCAGTCCGGCTTGCACAAAGGCAGCCACAGTTGTCGAGTTCATCAGATGAATTCGATTTAGGCTCCAGTCCATCTGCTATGCCTCCACCGTCACGCCGTGGGCAACTAACCCGTGGGGCTTATAAATCACCCGTGCCTTCACCATATGTTCCTCCTCCACCAAGGGAGAATCCATTAAATGCCTTACTTAAGAAACCTACTAGACCAACCCGACTTCAACCAATCGACGAAGGCGATGAAGCTTTCTCACCGTCACAGCATGGCAAGGCCAATTCACCTCGTCAAGCCTTATCTCTCTCTCACGCCCCTACAATGGTGGCCCAAGGGATTCCATTAGTCCCAATCAACACTCTCCCCACGAAATATCATCCAATCTTCCCATACAGGGTCTTCAACGCCACACAGTCCAAATGCTTCGATCCGGTCTTCAACTCCAATACCAATATAGTCCTAAGCTCCCCCACCGGTAGTGGTAAAACCGTCGTAATGGAACTGGCAATATGTCGACTCATGGAAACCCTTGAGCCCGGTACATTCAAGATTATATACCAAGCACCCACAAAAGCGTTATGTGCTGAAAGAAAAAGAGACTGGGAAAAGAAGTTTACGCCGTTGGGATTGAAGTGTACGGAGCTGACAGGGGATACACAGTTCAACCAGCTAGCAGAGGTGAAAAATGGAGATTTGATCGTTACGACGCCGGAAAAGTGGGATTCGGTGACGAGGAGATGGGCAGATCATAAAAAGCTTTTGGGATTGGTGAGATTGTTTCTGGTGAGTTTCGATTCGAAGAGATGTGATATATGGCAGTAACATGTTAACGATATATTAGATCGATGAGGTCCATATCTTGAAAGAAGACCGCGGTGCAACTCTCGAAGTGGTCGTCAGCAGAATGAAGACAATCGGTTCAAGGGTTCGCTTCGTCGCTCTTAGCGCCACCGTCCCAAACTCCAAGGACATAGCAACATGGCTAGGGAAAGATTGCGACAATCCAAACATTCAAGCTCACGAAGAACGTCTTGGCGAAGAATTCCGTCCTGTAAAGCTTGAAAAAGTGGTATACGGCTACCAGGCGAACTCGAATGACTTCATATTCGACAAGTTTCTAGACCAGAAGCTATATGAAGTTATTCAAAAACATTCACAGAGGAAGCCTGTGATGGTGTTTTGTGCTACTAGGAATATATGTGCGTCGACGGCGAAGATACTGGCGGAAAAGTGGAATAATGCTGGTGGGAGGGAGAGGCCGTGGCCCGCACCACTTACGAACTTTTCATTGAGGGATAAGGATTTACAACGTATGAATACCCACCATTTAAGACCCCTTTGACAGTTTAAATTTGCAGTTTCTAATGTGGGGCTTAGTAACTGGAAAGGCTGGCGTGGTCTTTCATCACGCCGGCCTTGAGATAACGGATCGAGGTCTAATTGAAAAGCTATTTCTCGAGGGACACATATCCGTGATATGCTGCACCTCGACTTTGGCCGTTGGTGTTAACTTGCCGACGCATTTGGTCGTTATCAAGAATACGGTTAGCTGGCAAGGCTGTCAAATGCGCGAATACCTAGATCTTGAGGTAATGCAAATGGTTGGCCGAGCTGGGCGTCCACAATTCGATACGACAGGCGTGGCTGTTATCATGACGAAAAGGGAAAAGAAAGATAAGTATGAGCGTATGATATCCGGAACCGAGAAGTTGGAAAGCTGGTAAGTTGCAAACATCGGGCTTCATAAATATTTCGCATGTACACTGATTGGTGGTATCACAGTCTTCACCTCAATTTGATCGAACATTTGGTAGGTCAACCTGCCAGTTACCCTCGAGCCCTATTATTTACTAAAGAGATGCTGTATAGAACGCTGAAATAGGTCTTGGAACGATCACAGACATCGAATCAGCAAAACAATGGCTTCGATCGACATTTTTATATATACGCATGAAATCGAATCCTGCATACTACAAATTCAAGGTTGAAAACATTGAAGCTGAGCTCGAAAGCATAATGGAGAAAGACATTGCTGCCCTCGAGGAAGCGGGATTTGTTGAATGGCAGCAAACGAAGCTCAAATGTCTTGAGCCGGGAGATGCCATGGCGAGGTATTACATCAAATTTGCGACTATGAAGAACGTTATGGAGCTAAAGGAGAAAGCAAAAGTATCTGAGATTGTAAGTTATAGGACCATTGGGATGTGTTATTCGAGGAAACTATTACTGACATTGGATCTTTATAAAAGTTGGTGTGCCTCTCCGAGGCGGAAGAGTTCAAAGAATTTCGAATTCGTTCTGGGGAAAAGGGAGTTCTGAAAGAAATCAACAACTCCCCGAGCATGAAATGGCCAGTTAAAGGTGATATTAACAGTTCGGCGCATAAGGCAAACATCTTAATCCAGGTTTGTATTCATACCCTCCCACAATGAGGGGCCAACATCTAGCAAAATGATTCTAACGTTTCCCTTATAGTTCGAAATCGGCTGCATGGAATTCCCCACAACGGAAGGCCTCCAAAAACACAGAGCAACCCTCCTCCAAGACAAATCTTTAATCTTCCAACACCTCCACCGCCTTGTAAGGTGTATTTGCGATATCAAACTTTTCCTCCGAGACTCCATCGGTTGCCGAAACGCTCTGGAACTTTCAAGATGCATAGAAGCCAAAGTTTGGGAAAATTCCCCGTCAATGCTACTCCAACTCGAAGGCCTTGGTATCGTTGGAGTCCGGAAATTTGTGAACAACGACATCAAGAGCATCGAACAACTTGATGAGTTGGAGCCACATAAGATTGAGATGATTGCGAGTCGGAACCCGCCTTATGGTGCTAAGCTTAAGCAAGATATTGCAGGAATACCGAGGTTTAGGCTCTATACACAAGTTACAAGGGTGAGATTTTCAGAGGCTCTTCGTATTAACCCTGAAGCCGAGTTTAATAATGGGTTGGTGATTACAGGTCCAAGCCAATCGAAGAGACCCAGTTAAAGTCAGTTTTAGAGTTGAGATCGGAGTTCTGAATGACCAGACGCCTGCGAAGTGGCATGGGAAATTGCTTCATCTGTACTTTTTGGTTGAAAGGTCCGATGGCTACTTGGTCGACTTTCGTCGGATGCCGTAAGTAAATATATATCTATCTCATGGACGAGTCTTGCAGTTAATTTTAATTAGGATATTAAAACTGGTTTCCAATAAGGATGTGATGGTTCAGGCGGAACTTACAGAACCTGGGCAGGCAATAACCTGCTATATTGCCTGCGAAGAAATCGGTATGGTTTAAAAGGAGAGGGAACAAGTAAGCCTCAGAGGGTATGCTAATGGGGGAACCTAGTGAACACCTCCAAAAGTATTAAAGTTGAACTCGACATCCAGGATTCTCAGTTTCCTCCCGCCAAGAAGGAGGGTCCTATGTCGGCCTTCCTTAAAAAGAGGACCAATATGGCTGTTCAGAGTCAAGAAATTATTGATATCACCGGGTCGCAGAATTCGATTGTAAACAAGCCGTTTAAACCGCCAACTAGGGAGACCGACAGGGCAGCTAAAACTGAGACTGACGAATTCGACGATGCCGAGTTTGAAAAGGAGTTGATAGAATGTAAGGAATATTTCGAGGCTCCGACGGAATGGGAAGAGCTAACCTATTATTCGGTATAGTGGATGCCACCGGTGAGGATGTGGCTGCAAATGCGCAGCCCAAATCTGTACAACCCCCGGCATGGACACCAATTAACAATCAAGAAACTCCATCGTTCTCTTTAAACCATGGTTCGGAAGATGACCTTCAGCCCACCCAAGCAGAAGAGGAGGAGCCTGAGGAATCAACTGAACCGAAACAACGACCCGACGGCAAGTGGGATTGCAACCATCGGTGTGCTGATAAATCCGCTTGCAGGCATCTTTGTTGTCGGGAAGGACTAGACAAGAAACCAAAACCGAAGAAGAAAGCACCCAAAGCGAATAATAGTACAAAACGCTCAGGTTCAGAACAATCATCCCTTACGGCGAAAAATACCGAAGCAAGTAAAACCAAGCATCCTCAGAAACAAATCACAAAAGAGCTCCCACAGACGAAAGCCTCTCATGGCCCTCCTCGAAAAAGAGTGTCTGACCTCGTTAATGCCGCCGCAGCGAATACATCCACCACATTTATTGATCTTTCGAAAGACGATGATGAACCTTCTCCTTCATTTAGAGGAAATGGTGCAGATTCCGTCCGAAAGCTCAACGAACTTCATTCTAAATGTCAAACAAATAAGTCCATTAAGATACCCAAACTTTCGAAACCGACGTACTCTTATGGTACGGCTGAGAAATCGCAAAAGAAATCCACGATATCGGATGAACTTGAGGAACTTTTGGCGGATGATGAAGATTTCCCAACACTTTCGGAGCTTATGGAAGAATCATGGGGGAAAGGCGGTTCTATGGGGAAGAATAAAGAGGGAGAGACCGAGGAAGCTGAGTTATACGGGCTAGATGATGGTTTGCTGGATAGTCTTGATGTTTATGCTGTGGATGGGTTGGGTGAGAATTTGCAAGAGGATAAAAACGACGAAATGTCGATATTCGATATCCCAGAGAATACACCGCCGAAGGCAGACATGTGGAAGGGGCGTAAATTGACGAAGTTGAAGAACCCGGACATCGGCGGTAAGGATGACAACCGGGAGGGTAAGCCCGGTGATGAATCGCATATTCCTGTTGGATGTGCTGGTATCCCCGAGATCTCTTCAGGTACGTCGGTTGCGAGATCCCTCCCATTTATGATACTACATGCTAACCGAATCCATGCAGAATCACTACCATCTTCGCCACCCCTGCCGCCTAAGAAACGAACGCAAGAAGAATATATACCCTCAATGCCACATAAACCGGTCAAAAAAGTTAGATTCGACGATGAAATCTTACAAGATATTTCAACTAGACCTTCGAGCAAACAGAATTTTAATCCCGTTTTCATTACGACTTCGGAATCCAATGTGGAGGTTAGTAGTGATAAAGGGGATTCTAGGGATAGGACTGATACCCCGGACACCTCGATATCATCGCAACGAAGAACAGATGGAGAGAAAGAGGATGAACTTGAACAGGAAATTATGGATTTTTTGGGAGATTGTGTGGTTTTTGTTTGATCTTTTTGATCGTTTGGTCCGTTGAGGATTGTGCGACTTTTGGTGCATCGCGATTGGCGAATTGGATGTTTTGTTTCCTTGTTCATTTTTTACTGGCTCTTTGCGAGACAGTGAAAAGTAGGTTTACCAAGATCTGTATTTACACACATTGACTTGGTTCCTCTAAACTTTACCTCTCTATTGGGGTCTTCGCAGAAGAACAAAAAAGGACGTTCTTCAGTTAAATTCCATGTAGTTATCAGAGAATAATCAAATTCCAACATCAGATCCGTGTTGCCGGCATGTACATTTCCAACATCGACAACGCCAAAACTCTGTTGCATTCCTCCAATTTTCATACTCTCAATTCCGTCGACGGCGACTATGAACTCTTCGGCCACCCAACTGCTCCGGAGGTGTCATCGATGCCTTCAAATACCCGCCTTACCTAAAAGATGTAATTTCTCTACTGGGCCATTGTTATTATATCCGCGAATCCGCTCCTCAATGCGGACGAATGCGCCACGCCAACCAGTTGACTTTGAGCCACCGATGCCACCTGAAATCGAGCCACCCCAACCAGATGAATGGCTTGACTACATTACAGACCTCTCTTCCTCCCGGGCGAATCAAAAAACCAAATTTGCACTTGAAGACCTAGAAGAACAGTTTCCAGAACCAAAACGCAAGAAGTCTAAGAAGCCCAAAACCCCTAAACCTCCCCCTTCCCCTGTTCCTCCCCAAGAACCCCCAAAATCAATAAACCAAAAATTCAAAGCTTCAAAATTCGATATCGAAGAAGGATTTGAATTTAAACCTCCTGAGCCGACTATTTCTTCCACAGCGTATAGATGGGACGTTGAAACTCCTACTCCGGAGGAGCTTAAATACGCTGCTAGGTTCTTTGAACAATATCCTGTACGGTTTCTATGGGGTGCTGAGGAGTTTGCGAATATCCCCGATGGAGCGGTACCTGAAGTCGCGTTTTTGGGGAGGAGTAATGTCGGGGTAAGAAATATCATGCATTAAATTTTTTTTTTTAAGGATATACTATATGGATGTTCAAGACTAACGGAAAGATAATGATCACTAGAAATCGTCAATTCTGAATGCATTAATGGCCCAAAAGGGTATGGCGAGGACATCATCAAAACCTGGGAGAACGAAACAAATGAATGCATTCAGCGTTGGAGATGCAAGGTTGACATTACTGGATATGCCGGGCTATGGACATGGATCACGGGAGTCTTGGGGACGAGAGATTATGGAGTATTTGAGATCGAGGAAACAGTACGTACCATCTTTTCTTTTAAGGAGAGAAATCTTTGGCTTGTTATTCGGGTGTTAACTCTGAATGTTTGTGCTTTAAAGGTTTCGAAGGGCGTTTTTGTTGATTGATCCGATCCATGGGTTTAAAGAAGTGGATATGATGATTATGGAGGCGTTCGCGGATATGGGGATACCATACCAACTAGTCTTGTCCAAGACAGATAAACTGGATGAACCCAAAAAGAAGAAAGAAAAACTTGCGACACCACAGATCAATGAAGTATTTATGGATGTTCAGGGAGTTATGAGGGACTACGGAGGACATGCGGGGTTGGGAGAAATCCTGGCAACGTCGAGCGAGCCGGTCAAGAAGGGAATCAACGATTTAAGATGGGCAATTTTACGAGCTACTGGGCTATTGCCGAAGCCAAAGAAGAAGAAATGATAAAAATATCTTCATCGATTTGCCTTCCCCGGAGTTTATTAATTAAGGATATGCATAACTCGTTAAGAAAACGTAACCAGACGTATCTATCCGGACCATCCTTCCTGCCATAGACGCCAAAAATAATACCACAAGAATAATATCGTACAGTTTTTTGTTTCTAGGTTGTAGGGTATTGATACAAAGCTTTACCTTCTTGTCCTCTTATTTCTTCCAGATCCGCCACTGTTTAGGCGAGACTGAGCGGCTAAGAAATCTTCTTCGGATGGCTCTGGCTCTGCACTGGGCCTCTTTCGACCTTTCTTTGCTGCTGGCTGGCCGTACTTGGCTTCTAGGTTGTCGAAGAAGTTGCTAGCCCGCACTCCTCTATCCTTTTGACGGCTTCGGATTAGGGCCGCCAATGGGTGGTTTGGGTCATCTTCCGGATTGCTTTCCTTCTTTTTCTTGGCCGTGACCGCTTTCTTCCCGCGAGCCGAAGGCGCAGGTTCTTCGTCATCGACTTCTTCAACATCTGGTTTCCCAAACAGCTTGTCGTAGACTCCTAGCTTCTTTGCGAGTTCCATTGCCTCTTTACTTTCCTTTTCTGCGTTCTTCTTTCTCGCCTGTTTGGACTTTTTCGTTTCATTGACGTATGCTGTGTATCCTTCAACTTCGCCGGCTTTGATAGCAGCATCGATTATTTTGCGGAAACGGTCTTCGTCGGCAAGTGGATCTGAAAGCATAACGTTCTCGAAGAGTTTATCCATATCACCTTCAACGTCTTCAAAAATAGCAAGTAGGTCCCCTCGTTCCTCATCCGAGCCTATAATCCTAGTGTCAGTCCAACCCGGTTGGCACGAAGATACAAGAAAAAAGCCAACATACCCTGATATGTCTTCTTAAACTCAGTCAAAGTATCACCGGTAACAACATCCGCCCACATCTCCTTATAAAAACTCTCCCAATCAAAGTCCTCGTCGTCTACATCGTCGCCATTCAAGACCTTCTCATCCGTCCTTCCTGTACGATCGTACCTCGCCCGTCGTTTCTCATCACTGAGTACCGCGTATGCAAACGCGATCTTTTGGAATTCGGTGTGAGCGGTATCCTTGTCTTCCGGCGCAGCTTTATCGGGATGTGTCTTCAGCGCGAGTTTACGGTATGCAGTGCGGATCTCGGCATCGGTGGCAGTTTTGGGGACGGAGAGGGTTTCGTAAGGGTTTATGTCGGTAGGAGGAGCGTCGATGGCAATATCTTCGGACGGCATTGTGGGAGATTTGGCGGTAGCGTTATTGGTAATACGGTTTGATGGCCAGGTCGGTGGTGAGGAAGAGAGCTTCGAAGCTTAAGCTCGAGAACGACATGGTTTTGGTGTTGTTTGGATCAGCGACGCGTTTTCTGGAAGGTCAATCACTTTTCCAGAAAGGGAAGGGATCTTCGCGGTTTGTCAAACGGCAACACATTCTGGAAACCACGTTCTCAACACAATCCACTCCCCTGTGGGTCCCGTGTAGCCTAGCTGTGCACTGCAGTACTGGTGATACGTGATACCGCGGTATCTCGACCCAAGAAGACGGCGAGGACGAAGGGCTGAGTTGAACGGCAAGCCAACCGTCCGTCATACACCATTGCGCCTCAATGCATTGTAACTCGTGATAACAATCCCACGCTGGGGCAGAACCGTTTGCAATTCACGAGTTCCCACATGTACAAGGTCGATGATCGAGAGTCTAATCAACCCAATGCAATTCTTCGGACTTTAAAATCGGATTAATAGCTTCAGTCCCCCCGTTTCAAATCCGGCAGGGTTCTCTTCCATAAACCATCGGATGTTCGTCCACCGACGTTGCCATCTGGAACGGCAAACCTTCGGAGGCAACTTTTGAAACTATCTCATTGCTGACATACACGGGACTTGGCGGGTGGCGGAGCAGCAGAGTATGCAAGTAACCACCGCCTGTGTAAGATATACTATCGGGCCTCGAGTTCTAATTGCAAACTGCTCAAAGGAAGCCTAGATTCGAGCCGTTGGCAAGAAGCTTTTTTTTTTTTTCCTGATTGTTTGAACGGAAGTATACTAGGGTGCCCTGAAGTTCGCCTAAACTGCCATGCATTGCATTGCAATATCGACATGGCCTTGTGCTGAATTGCGTGAGATATATAGGCTGCATGTGCATGCGGAGGCCGGAGGAGGGGGGGTCACGTCACTATCTTTGCTCCGCCCTCTATAACTTCGGGACCGATTACTACGAGACTAGGGACCGATATGGTAAGCTTGTTCTGGGACTAGTAGAGTTGAGCTCTGCCGTTGTTGGGATTCGGCTGTGGGAATTCATAGGATTGTATTTCGCAGTCACCAGTGCGCATGCATGCATTAATATTGTGTAACTGGTGAAGCTTGACCTAGTCCCGTAAACCAGCCTCCGCGAAGTAACTGAGCTTTGAGCCAAGTAATTTGAGATATAAGTTTATAAAGATATCCAGGTTCCTTGCTTAATCCCATCCGTGGTACAACTCCCGCTCAGAGTATAAATTCTAGCCATTCTCTTGGGATACCAGCCCAAGATTTCTAGGCTTACCAGACTTCCCTCTACAATATTCACCTCTCGCTAAACTCTCTATAGACCGTTTATATCGGCACTAGAATCTTTCGTAGCTCATAATTTCTTGATGAACCGTCGCGTAACTTTCAACGTTGACGACGAGGAGACCGTCTCAAACGCTCCTATCCCCCCACCAGCTCGCTCAAAAACAGCCCCTCCAACGTACATAAAATACACTCCAGGAGGCCGACTAGAATTCCTCAAGGATATAGAAGCCTACCAAGCAGCATGTCTTATCAACAAAGTCGTGGACAGTCCTATCAACGACCCAGCGCCAGCATACAGTTCGTTTGTCCCAATAGATATGTCTACATATAATGGTTCGAGTATAATGTATACTGACTGGGTATCTATTAGCTTTACACGATTTCGGAAACCCAAACTCCCCAGAACCTTCCGGTGATAAAGAGGTCTTCCGTGCGAGATTTCAAGAAAAACTCACTAAACTCAAGGAGTCTATGCAACATCGCGGCAAGGGAGTGCTGACCAAAAAGGCTTTATCCGAGAAGGCTTCATTGCTTATCTGCGGGGTGTGAGTGCACCCGATACATGAAGCTCTGAACAACTGAAACTGATATCTCAAATTAGGATTTTGGTCGTCCTCGCTGGCCTCATGGCAGCCTGGGTCCTTCTGCTTCACCACGTTGGATTCCTCATCTTCCTCGGCATTCTCTGGGTGGCTACCTTGCTCAAGTTCTTTTATACGGGGTGGGGATATTACCATAAGAGGAGGATGTTGAGAGCCATCAATGTTGCTTTGGAGAAGGTAGATATGTTTGAGAAATTGGATGATAAGACTGTTCAAGCTATCAAAACCGGTGTTGAGCATGCGGTACCTAGGAATTATTGGGCGGATGCTGCTGCCGCACTGAAAGTCAATCGGACTTCGGTCTACTAGACGTCTGGGTGCCTATGCACAGCATTTATCGAATGGGAAGTTAGATTGGTCGTTGGTTGTTACGGGTTATGTGTTTATGATGGGGTAGTACCTTCTAATCTTTTGATATCGTGATTCGATTCCAAGCTTTCGGAGCTTTGAAGTTTCACAGAGTAGTATTGTACTAGTAATAAGTAATAAACTTGATTTCTAATTTTCGTTTCGAAGCCCAAATGATGTCATCTAAGCAATATGGTGATTTTAGCTCCAGCCTGGCCTCCTTCGCATTCAATCTGTGGTATTTTATCCTTGCCATATCCAGTCTGGAAGCGTGCCGTCGACCCGCATGCATGAGTACCAGGCATCACCCAATTGGCCAATTTGACCCAGCTAGATCGCACCCGCTTTGGAGGCAGGCCGCGCAAGCTATGCTACACTGGGTAATAAGCCAGCACCAGTTTAAAAACCAAGATATCACTTCTTATCCTCGTATCCCACAACCGCGTTGAGCTCGTCATCCCGAAATTACTAAACCTTTGGGCCGATTTTCCTCGGGTCTGCGAACGTCAACGTTATCCTTTTAAACTTCATGACACGGAAGATGGGTTGTATATAAAAGACAAAACTCGAGATCCTGAACAGCGGATTCGAGTCTTAATCCGACTTCACGGTCGGTACTTCTCTGCGCCTGCTCGACTTGCCATTCCCGAACTGGTCAATGCAAAGTCATCCGGATCGGTGAAGGAACTCAACATGACGACAGGGAACGACGACGGGACGACACAGCCCCTCTTGGCCAACACGGACAACACATCCCAGCGCTATCTCTCCACCTCAACATCGAGCTCGAGCACATCCATTATCGAACCCGAAGCAGTTGGTAGTAGTGCGTCCAGCGCCAGTGAAAGCGGGTCCAAAGATCAAGATGATATCGACGACGAAAATATCGGCTGGATGTCCCTGCCACGCAAAAAGCAGTTGATAATCCTCGCCCTCTGCCGTCTTTCAGAACCTATCACTGCTACTTCACTACTCTCCTACGTATACTACTTCATAAAATCTCTGCCAGATGCAGATACTCCCGAGGAAATATCCCGGCGGGCGGGGGTTATGGTTGCAGCCTTTTCCATATGCCAGTTTGTAACCGGGATGATATGGGGCAGGTTGAGTGATGTATACGGAAGGAAGCCGATTGTGGTGATGGGATTGTTTGGGAGCGCGCTGGCAAGTTTGGGGCTGGCGTTTTCAAAGAACTTTTATTGGGCTGTGGCTATGAGAATGGTATCCGGAGGAGCAAATGCGACGACTGGGGTCTTGAGGACTATTGTTGCGGAGCTGATTAAGGAGAAAAAGTATGCACGAATCCCGTTTGAAATCGTCTCAAGAAACGATTTTGGAAGATGCGAAGTTGAGGGAATAGTGGGATTAGGTAACTAATGGCTCTTGTGATTGGTGTGCAGGTATCAGTCGAGAGCGTTCTTGATAATGCCGTAAGTGGCCCTTGTGCTCCATATTGGGGCTGTGCTATTGTCGCTTGGGTATTGTATACTGACAAGGTTTCATAGCATGTGCATGAACATTGGCATCATAATCGGTCCGATATTAGGTGAGCGGAGATATCTCGAAGTTTAATAGTTACAATTATTGATGTCTGATATTAATGTTCGGTTCTTACAGGGGGGATATTGGCCAACCCTATCGAGGCCCATCCTGGCATATTCGGACCTGGGAGTTGGCTGGGAGGCAAAGACGGGGTCGGCTGGATGAAAGAATATCCATACGCTTGTATGTTTCCTAAACCGTTTGCACTCGTGGTCAAGTTCTGATGAGCTCTCTTTAGTGCCAAATATCGTCAGTGCCGTCTTTCTGTGTTTCTCATTTCTCCTAGCCACCTTCGGGTTAGAAGAGACCAACCCGTCTGGAGATATCGTTGGAAAAGTGCTCACAAAGCTCAGTAATATCTGGGTTTGGATTACGAGCCCGTTCAATCGTTTCTTCAACCGTTCTCAGCAATATACTCCGTTATCACAAGATATAACGGATGAGATCACAGAAATTCCCGCGGAACCACCAAGAACTAAAGCAGTACCCCTCAGAGAAGTCCTTACCCCAGGTGTCACCTTCTGTCTTATCTGCTTTATAGTCCTCCCCCTCCACAACTCTACTTTCATGCAGCTGTACCCAATTTTCCTCTCCACCCCACGACGGGACAACTCCCACCCTTCAACCCCTCTTTCATGGAGCGGTGGCCTCGGCCTCCCCGCCTCACAGGTCGGTTTCGGCATGGCAATAATAGGATTCATCGGTATCACAATGCAACTCTTCATCTACCCACCTCTACAAACGCGACTCGGCACATTACGAAGTTATAAGTTGAGTTTATTACTCTTCCCAATAGCTTACACTCTTACCCCATTTATATCTATACTACCATCAAAAAATAAAGATATATCCGAACCTGCGTCGGGTCCGGTAGTTTGGACCGGTATCGTTATAGCGTTGTTTCTTCAAGTTACGGGTAGAACGTTTTCATCGCCCGGTAACGTTATTTTGTTGATAAACTCGGTTGATAATAGACGGGCTTTGGGGACGGTAAACGGGTTGGGTGCGAGTTTGAGCAGTTTGGCTAGAGCGATAGGGCCTTTGTCTGCGGGTTGGGGGTATGCTAGGGCTTTGGAGATAGGGTGTGTAGGTGCGGTATGGTGGGGGATGGCGGTAGTTGCGCTTTTTGGGGTGTTTGTGAGTACGTATCTCAGTGAGGGTAAAGGATTCGCACAGAAGGAGGAAGAAGAGGATGACGATGTAGCGAAGGCGGTGGCACAGGGCAGCGAGGAGCAGAGAAGGTAAGCTACAAGTACTATTGGCAATTAAATTTGTCTGGCTGGTTTACTAGGAGCCCCTATGTGACTGGCTAGTCTTGGTGTGTAGGTAAGTGTTCAGAGCGATAAATAGATCTTAGAACCTCATCTATGAGCGTACGAGCCCTTGATTCATACGGCTATGGTTTAAAGCCAGATATAGGAATAAAATTTATTAAATAATAGAAGAAACGGGCCCTACCAATTTTAGACATTAAATACTAGTTAGCGGTACCGAGACTATTACTATGGAACTCGCAATGCAATTATAAACCGTGTGCTGAATGAGTGCTAAAGTAAAAAAAGCGAAGCTTCCAGGGAAAGAACATCAAAAAAAAAAAAGAAAGAAAGTCGTTATAACGTTAGCGTAAAAACGTCGTATCCAAAACCTAGCCCATTCCATCTGCTCGATGACTTTCCGCTACCAAACTATATTCCTAGGCAATTTCTTGATGTTTGTCTCCGACTTGTTTTAATCCTTAGGTGGCAGGGGCACAGTAAACGAAGGCCCTGGAGGAGGAGAGGTTGTACCTCCCGGTTGTTCCATCACCTTATCGATGGTGGTATTGGTGGTTGTTGTAGCACTAGTACTGGGGTCGGTCACCGGGACTGCCGGGGCCTCTTCTAGCACTGATTCTGTAATCCTTGCGTCTTCGGCCTCTTGTTCGAGGCGCTCCTTTTCAAGTCTAACTTCTTTCCCACGTTCTAGTGTTTCGATGTTAGCATCTAAATTCAGACTGTAATATAGTGTGATATCGCGACTTACTCCAACAGTACCAGAAAACGAAGAGCAAGACTATAATTTAAGTTAGTTTTAACCAGTATATTATATAGACCATCATAGGAGCGTACCGAATAATGCCATAGAAATGACGACGTTGGTGCCTAACGCAATGCCCGGGAAGCGTAGCTTGATAGCATTGACAACGGTCTTGAGGGTGTCGGCAACCACGCCTGCAGATAATACATTAGCTCTGCAAGTTTAGCAATACTGAGTCAGTGGATGTAACTTACCTGGCTTTGTAACTAACTGTTTCAAGGTAGGAATACTGAAGGTTGCGGCCTGTGCAGCTAGTCCGGGTGCTAGATTCTTGCCCTCCGTTTCCAATACTTTCTCGCCCAGACCCAAGGCACCGGGTATCTTCTTCGCCAATGACTTGATGAACCCGGGCATCTCGTCAAACATTGACTCGATCTGTTTCGACTTTGTCTCAAACAACTTTGTCAAGTCATCATATGCTGTCGGAACGCCGTTGATCATATCCTTGAGGATTTGGGTAAAGTCTTTCAGGATTCCGCGAGTTTCAGCTGAAAGCGAGAATGCTCTGCCATCTTGAGCTGCAAGACTAAGGGCGTCAAGAGCATCATGTAGTTCCTTCTCCTCCGGCGTCATATTTGCGTAGTACTCTTCATCCTCCTTGCTCATCTTGCCCTTCCCCTTTTTATCCTTTGGAGCTTTACCATTCTTCTTTGGAGATCCGGGTTCTTTCTCTTTGGTTGCGCCCTCTGCCTTTGGTTCCCGCTTAAGGAATGATGGTACATGCTCTGCTAACTTTACCGTTCTGGCCCTCTCATATGTCCCCGTCGCATAGCCGGATACGGTATCCTTCCAGGTCTGCTTCTTAGGTACAGCGTCGGCCTCAGACGCAGCTGGTGTTGGTCCATCAGCTGGAGAGCCTGAAGGCGATCCAGTTGCCGGGGTCTTAACCGAGTCATGAAGCAGAACCTCCTGGGCATCTGGGCTGTTTACGACGCCTTCGAAGTAGTTCTCATCCTTTGGATCAAGGACTTCCTTTGCACCGGAATCTGCAGCCTCACGGTGCTTTTTGAATTTCCGGTAGGTGAAGTATTCGAGCATCTTTGAATCGGCTTTGGTGGGGGAAGTTTAAAGTGGGTAGGTTTGGGTGTGTTGGAGTGTCAGCTGGATGTTTGGTTGAGAGAGAATATTAATATGCGAATATTCTATAATAGAATACCAGCTCTTGGGCTTCTTGGAGTATCGGTCCCGTGGTAAGCTTGCCTTTCTTACCGTTCGCTATTCTTCTTTTGTTCTTGCGGATATCGACCTGGTTTTGCCAGCTGCAGGTGGAATTCGGAACTGGCGATACTAGCCGTCTATGGGCTGTGAGGTGCTAATATAGCTACGCCAGACCCACTAGACCCTTCAAGCTGGCCAGCCCAAGTTCGTAATAGCAATTCAGGAAATCGATCCCAGAAAACTGGATCTCAAGGACCGTGAAGCGCCACAACTGTCTGAATGACACTGCTATTTCGTTGCTGTGACGTCGTCTGCATGGTTAGATTCGCAGCCACACGTCATAGTCACAAGCCACAACGGGATCCCTGCGCGGTTCTACGACATCTGCAACGCAAATTCGGATACTCTACAATGCACGGTACCCTCAAACTTTTAAGACAGTACTTTGTAGATACTGATTACCAAAGGCGCTAGTTTGCCAGCCCGATAGACTTTTGTATAGACCTTTTTGTATCGCGATGACATAGAAGTTCGAACTCGAAGGTGACGAGTCTCGTACTGGTGTAAGTTCATAAGATGCCCAAAGTCGATTAACTGAGACACGAAAGCTTCATTTTAGTGCACAGAAACCTTAAATTTTTCTATACTTACGAAAAACCCGGCATGTCCCTACTATACATCGCTCCTATAGTATATAGTATGCCTTATGGCCGGCAATCTTGCTCAAAAAGGAGCACGAGTATTGATCTCATGTGAATGTCTTCCCCGATCAAATCTTTCGGCTATTAGTGTCATTAAGTAGCGAGCAGCCATCGACGGGGCGCCGTGGCGTACTATAACTCTACCTGGATTCGATGGATACACTGGTGTAAAGATCCGTTGTTAAAGTTAAATAACTTTAATTCTTGTTATAACGTTAGTAATTAAACTTGCTTTGACAATAAGATCAGCTTGAAAAAAATGCAACTCGGCGACACTCCGGATCCAAGACAACGTTCGTTTCTACCCGCGATATCATGCCAAAGTACACGACCCAAAACCAAGCCTACCAGCTCACAGCCACAGAATGCGACCTACCGGCCACCATCGAAAAATCACGAACAGCAGCACGGATTATAGCCTGGGCTCGTAGACATCACGTACATTGGAAAGCACCCTACGAGGATATCGCTCGGCGGTACATGGTATTGTTGGACTCTCCCAGGAGCGAACAGGGCTACATCAATGCCGCCATACGGGCTTACGACGAAGATTCCGTCGACGATGTGACGGTCAGGTTCATTACCGCTTTTCGTATTACCGGACGAGATGTCCATGATTTGACTGCCAGCGAGAGCTATCCTGATACGGCTTGGCAAATTCTGTCTGATGCTACAGCTCCAATCACTTGGCCGCCACAAAAATCCACTAGCGGCGCAAACTGGAAGGTGGAAGACTGCTGCCGTATCATCAATACTGCGCTGGAAGCGTCTAGTTTGGAGATATCGGCGAGCCTTGCTGCTATGCTATATGTCACGCTATTATCAGAAAATCTGGGTCTAAAACCAACGGCCTTTAACAATCTCGAGGTCCTTGCATATACGGGGACCAGCAATGCGGAACTATTAGAACTAGGGATCGCTCTCAACCGTGTTGGGATAATTGTTGAACGTGCAGTTTCATATTGTAGGGTGTCACCAGGTTGTTGGCGCGATATTTGATTGATGGCGACTAATATTTGAATAAATACTTAGGGCTTCAAAGGGAATTTACCCCGACTTTGAATCCTGGCGATAGGCCCCTCGCCGGACTACTTGGAAATAACCCTGGATATACTAGTGTTTCCATTGTATCATCACAAAGTGCCCTTTTGGCAGAAGCGGTATGACGGAATTTGATTCAATTGCGGACTTCTTTCTAAAGCTTCTGAATAGGCAAATGTTCGTGATAAGCACAAATGTGTACTCTCGGGCAGGACAAGCGGATTGAAAGTGTACCACATTATTGCACATTCAATTGGCGAAAGAATTTCGGATACTCACAAGGTAAGGCTTTGCTCCAAGTCCAGATGTAAGTCGTACGAATAGCTGAAGGTGTGATTACTTTTAGGTTGAATTCTGGCAATTCCTAGAAATATTTATGGGTAAAGAATTGATGTTGAAAATACGAGCATATTTAATTGGCGACTCCGAAACTGGCTCCCTTATCAACTGCCTCGAGAACTGTGTTTGTCTGTCACCGGAAGTCTACGCTCTTCTCAACGATGGTTGCTTCATTTTGGAACCCCTTGAGGCGGATGGGTGCTCTCCAATGCTCGTGGACGCCTCCAAATTTGGCGAATCGGCTATTCCAGCAGAATACTTCGTGAGGTACACGCAGCTTGCCGGACTGATTCAACCTCTGGTACAAAGAGGTTCTGGTATTAGCCGCCTCTCCGTCCATGACATCCCGGCATATACGTTGGAGGACGACCCTATTCTCTCATCTAACCCGATCTACCATGTGGTTCAGAAACGAGTACTACAAAACGGTGAAATTATCAGATTTCAGACGGACAATCCGGATACACACCCACTTCCCCATCCACACCTTTTTTGGCTTCATGCTATTATCGGCCGAATTGTAAGAATGGTGGGTAGAAGTGGGGAGCATGAATATGCTACTGAATTTGATGATGAAGTAGGAACTGGATAGCTATAGAAAAGGATACCTTGGAAGGGGGAGCTGGTTTCCAACCAAGATTAGCCTGGCACTTTGCAATATGGACCAATAGCTAATTACAACTATATAATGACTAAAGTTTACGTAAATTTACTATACCAATTGTTGTTCCCAAGTTCCATAATCTTGACGATAGTAGCCGTCTAAATTCTAGACTGAAAATTAGTAGCTGAGCGAAGTCTCGTTGGTGCCTGTGCGTGCTGGAAATCGTGTTGGTGTTGGATTCCAAGGCGTGCCTAGCCACATATCATCCGCCACAGACACTAAAAATTGCGGCGCTAGTAAATTATAGCAATGCCCAGCTTGATCCATGCATGCGCATGCTAGATGCCATGATATGGCGCGCCCAGCGACAAAGCTTTTCTTGAATCCATTGCTCTTTCGAGTAACCACTCGGCGCCGCTAGTTGATTACTAACTAGGTCTTAAAATGCCCAACTCTCATCCACGACCTAGTCGTCAAGACATTTGCAGGCAGCTTTGGATCCGTACTTGAGGTCTAGCCGGCCCGAATTCGGATTGATGCGTGGGCCTACAATCCTCGCTGTCGTGACAGACAGCGTTAAAAGCAAGTTCCAAGGTGCTCCATCGAATTCAACCGTGACTAACAATAAACCTATACTCTATAGGTATCGGGAACCGAATCATCTGCACGATGCTGCAGAATACTCAGCAACCGCTTACAATCTACATGACTGGACCAAGCTATAGCCGCGAGAAATATGATGTTACGTTCAAACAAGATCGAGCAACTGTCATGGCCTTGCGGAGAACTGGTTCTGAAGTCAAATTTGCGGAACTTGATCTCGAGTACTCAGGTTCTATCAAAGCATTCCGGGACCATCTTCTAGATACTTACGGAGCAAGCCATGGAGCGCGGCCTTTATCTATTCTTATCAATTCTCCTGCGGCAATATTCAAAGACGCCAAAAAATCGGTGGATAGAACATACTTTGGCTCGAAGAACCTCACCAGACTTCTCCTTCCGATCATGAAACGCACTGGAGACAGCAGAATAGTGAATGTATCAATTCCTGGCGGTCAGGCCAGGTCTTTGATCCCAAACGAGGATCTTGCAGATCAATTTTCATTCGAAAACCTTACGGAGAAAAATTTGGATAATCTGATGAGAAAATATCAAGAGGACGCTGCTAGTGGGAAACAGGTTGAGGAAGGGTGGTCGAGACCTTCGGGCCCGAACGGGCCCAGCGTCAACTCGTATAACATTCCGAGGATAGCTCTCGCGGCTCACGCTTTTGTTCTGGCGAAAGAAAACCCGGGGTTCCTCATAAACGCTTCGGGCGGTGACTCGTGGAGATATGGGATTGAAAGGTATAGAGGCGCTCTTACGCCTACTCTGCTTGCACTTGGGGATTTAGGCGGTGCGACAGGTGGGTTCTGGATTGGTGGTCAGAGAATAGATTGGGAAGCTGTTCAACGTCGTTTGTAAATATTGTTGGGTATGTACCGATCTTGATCATATGCACAGATAATTACTTAATTATTTATGGAAAGCGTGTATATACTGCCATTGACTAGTCCCAATACGGTGTCCGGAGTATTGCCCTGACTTGGATCGCCCTTTCGATCTCCAGCCCAAATATTTCTCTCTTTGGTCCTCTTCAAGTCCCTGATTTCGTTCAGCAACCAGTTCAATAAAATCCTCGGGGAAATAGTAGCCTCGCGGTTCTACTATATCAAGCCTTTTCAAATTTTGCACCTCTAGCCCTCCTAGTATACATCTGAAGTTTATAGATTTTGCCTTATTTGCTTCCGCATCGCTATTATACCACCAGTTTGAAGGCTCTAAATCATTTCTTTTTCCAATATGCGAAACCCTTCGCATCGCGTCGGGATGGAATTCGAAACCAGCATTGCCAAGAGTGATAGAGAAGTGTATGAAGAATTTAAAGCAAATAATTCCATTGGAAATCCTTTAAGATTATACTTCGCGTAGTGACTATTTGCAGAGATAGATAGTTGTGGCGACGGAATTGATTCCGATATTCTTTCAAAGTTGTGAGGAATTTCTTTGCGCTCGTGCCGGTTTTCGAATTCAATATAGCTAGCTTTGCAGTCAGGGGTATGTACTCCGCGATATCTCCGATATATTCTGGTACCGTCTGTATTTTTTATTCACAGTAATCATCCCAATAGAACTTCACACGCCTGAGCTAGTCTCATCTCCTAGCTCCTTATGGGATAAGATATTATCGGTGTGGCAGCACCAGCCCCATGAAGTGGCTTGAGTCTGACTTGGCTCCGCGACAAGGCCATTGTGTGACGTCAGGACATCCCAGTCACCCAATCCGACCTCACCAAGACCACTTCCTGCATTGGCACTTACTTCAAATCCCCAGAACACCATGACTTCGTATTCCTTTCCAACTCCTCAATTTCTGCCGTATACCGAGTGTAATCGGTATTCGCGCAAGAGCATCCACCTTACAAAATGCGGCATTCAATAGTAAGGTCCATGCTCTTGCGCACACGACAGTGTTCCCATAACCTTCAAACACACCGATTTGGGGGCATATTTCCTCAACAACCCGGGATCCCCCACCTTCGACGGGCCTTTTCTTCTCATGAGAGTTTACAAGCTCGTCAACAAGTTCTCCACGGCCTAACTGCCCAGCTGACGAGCACGCCGTCTCGCCTATTCAAACTCATCCTCCCATTGCCAGCCATTCACGAAGACGGTAATCAAGACCGTTCGTTAACTCCCAAAGAAACAGAACAATATGAGCAAAACCCGCCATCTTCGCTCTCCAAGCCGTCTACGCCTATAACTCACCTTGACCAAAAGCCAAAACATCTTGCGCTTCTAATTCACCCAAACCAGCCACTATCCCATCTTGCACAGCTTATCCAATCTCAATTGCCAACTCTAAAATCGGGCCGAGTCCCCAGCGTAAACTTTTATAGGCCATTGGATACTCCACCTCCAAAATCTGAGGTTATAGCGCCGTCTGAAGATGAGGTTGTGAGTTCTGGTGGAGAGGAGGCACCAAGGGCAGCACAGGGGAAGGATATAGATGATGAAAAGAGTCTAGTGCTTTGGTCGGGCAGTACTGAGGTTGGTGATTTTGTAAGGGATGCCGCAGCCGGACACGAGGAAGAAGAGATGGGGTTGCAGGGTGGTTTTGTTATTGATATTGAGGGCACTGTGGATAAGAGGTAAGACTTGAACGAAATATATTAATACAATAATCATAGGGTGGGAGACTGACCGGCGAGCATAGTGGCGTCTGGGTTTCCGTCCCGAGTTTTAACGACAGGACTTTGTATCTGAGAAAAAGATACAAAACGATCACGAGGGAGATAGAGGGGTCGGTTGAGCTTAAAGAGGTAAAAACGTCTAGCATCTGGAATTCTCGAGGATACCTAACACGTCGTTTCTTTAGAAATGTGATAAACTGGCCCAGAAGACCGCGCAACATATCGCCCTTGGTGGATTCGGTGCTATGATTGGTTGGTGGGGTCTAGTCTACTTTCTAACATTCAATACGTAAGTCATGCCAACCCAAGATAATTCTACTGCATTGTAAAAACTAACTCAAAGAACATTTAGGTCTCTGGGGTGGGGTATGTAACGCTTCCTCGATCGAACTTTTTCATAGTATGCTAATATAATGGCCCGGATTATAGACACTATGGAACCGGTCACTTACCTTGCCGGCCTCTCCGGCCTTATGGCAGGCTACCTTTGGTTTCTTTACCATAACCGCGAGGTCTCATATCGTTCCGTGTTGCATGCAACGATATCGCGGCGCCAATTGGCTCTATACGAGCAGCATGGATTTGATATGGATAAATGGCAAGAGCTTCTTGATGAAGGCCGATCACTGAGGCGGGAAATTAAGATGGTTGCAGAGGAGTACGGGGTTCGGTGGGATGGGAAAGCTGATTCGGAATCCTCGGGTGATGTAGGATTTGTGAGTCGTGAAAGGAAGCAGAGAGCAGCGAAAGTTGAGGAAGTATTAAAGAAGGAAGAGGAGAAGAAAGAAAACGGGAAGGAGCCATCAAAGAAAGCGGAAGAGGATGATGATTAGATATTAGAGGATGTATATGTTGCTTAAAATCCGACGCTGTAAAACGGCGGGTGTTATTGGTCTCATAAACCAGCCTTAGAGGTTATTTGTTGCTTTCTGTAGAATTACCAAGAGAATTAAAGGTCTCGAACCCTCACCAGCTTGCTCTATCATGTTATAGTGGTCTATAAAAGTGCCTTGACGTCCTCTTTCTCAGCTTCCTTCGCGAAATCTGGTCTCGGCAACTCCGCCCCCGCAGTTGTCCTCCCATACATAATTCCACCTAACCGGCTAACCGGCTTCAACTTCCCAATATCCACAATCGAGCCTTCACTTCCTTCGGCCCACATATCTTCCCTAACATGGAAGTTCACACCTTGAGCAAATATTGTGACTCCAGTGGTTTTACCGGTTGCTGGTGAAACCCACGGGTGGTGGGAGACGAGCTTTGCTTCGATGCTAAATGCCGATTCGGCAACCTGTGGGGGCTTAACTTTTGAGGAGGGGAGGGGAGTCAAGCCTGACAAAGTGAACTCAGAGACGCCAGGAGGAGCGTTTATAGAGGTGTAGTTTGCAGCTCTACACAGGGCATTTAGTCTAAGTTTACTGTCACGGGAAATGAAACAACTGGGAAATATTTCTCACTTACTCTAAGAACCATTCCGAGATGACATTTATGACTAGTTCTCCGGTATCGAGAATGTTTTGTAGTGTGTCCTTCTTGTTTTCCATACTGCTGGAGAACCCGATGACCCTGTGCTTTGTCAACATCACTCTCTATCTAAGGTAGGGGATGCGGATTAGAGTACACATACATCATAGGAGGATCATGGGCAACCATAGTAGTATACGAAAAAGGAGCTAGATTTGTCGTTTTTCCATCTTTCGATATAGTTGATACGAAGCCGATCTGTAGCAAGAAAATGAGGTTAGCTCCATGAATATATGTAAGTAACTCGTAGATCATGTAACTTACAAATCGAGGAGTTATTGCAGATATCATGAGTTTGTAGTTATCTCCAACCCGTCTACCTTCGGCGTAAGGGTCAATTTCCACCTTCTTCAGGGATTTCCAGGAGTCATCTGTTGCGCCGCTGCCTGTACCCACAAAAGTCAATCTTCGGAGTGTTTAGAAAGAATCAGGGAAAAATCACATACCAATTTTCCATTCCGGGTTCACGGTCTTATTCAAATGCCATTCAATCTTCTCCCAATCCTCTCGTACAGCCTCGACGGTCTTGAAATCTGGATGTCGCGACATCGTTCGGAGTTGGTTATGTGTGGTTGACGGCGGGTAGGTGTGTTGGCCGTGTTGTAGATTTAAAGGTTTCCAAGCGAGCCGACGGAGGAGTGTGGGGGAAGTTAAAATGTACTTCCTCATGAGAGATTGGTAGTTTAACGACATGAGAGTATCTGTAGGCCCTTTTTAAACTCAATTCTATTGTGGTGATAACCCCCAATTGTCGTTGTTCAATTGGTATTTTCGGATTACAAATCGCGCAGCTCATGCAGCGACAGACGGCTTAACCGGCCATTTTGTGAGCTTACTAAGATTAGTAGTACATAGATGCGTATGACCCTTGTACGAACATCAGGAAGCTAAATGCTTATTCGATTCGGGATGGTTAGCTCGTGGAGATGTTCACGATCACAAAAGTGATACAGAACGTGGGGGGTAAAACGTCTACTCTAAAACTCCAACAATCTGAACAATCCTAGTGATTGCGTTGGAGTTCAGATATATTCCATGTGAATTTATATCATGAACCCCGGCGGAACGATGACATCAGATCCGAAGGGTTCCAAAGTTTTTTTGTTTCGCTTCGCCTTGCTATGTATTGGTACCGAGAAATGCATGTCATGCAGTTAGCCCACCCGTGGTTTCACGAAACCACACCTTCATGGGATTGGTCCCATGGATCCACTACGTGGGGCATCTACAGGGTGCAATATTGCCGTGAGAGCAAGACACGGCAACTTGCTGCGACCCTTCAAGGAGGCCTGGTAGAGACATATGTAGGCATGGGTAAGCGGGAAGCTTGTTGAAAGTGTCTATCGATAGCGGGTAGATATTGTCCGGATCAGATCTAGTACTAATGCAAGTTTCATCTTGATGTTTTATCGATTTCAAAACCATAGATACTTAATATAAGTAGTTGATTTCCATGTCGTTCGAATAGACGCTTCTCTACGAAGTATATAGTATTCACATGGAGATTGCAGGAAATTTCAAGTAATAACTAATTTCAAGTCTTTCCATCGTTCCTATACGTACAGGTATCTCATCCATATATTTTCTCTTAGTAAAAGAAATACTCTTTGCCAAACATATATGCTCAGGTTTCAGGTACGAGAAGCGGCGAAAATATCATCCCAGAACCCGCCAAGCGATGGTATTCATAAAAGCAAAGCAAGCAAACGAGGTATAGTATAGAATAGAACAAGCAGGCACCGAAAAACGCCGAATGGTATAAAATGCCCCAAAAAATGTTGTTGATAATCTGTGCAAGCGGTCAAGTTTTTAGGGGTGCGAAATGAAGCGAGATCGAAGAACAGGAAAAACGCCCGGTATCATTTTTGGTGTCATGCTCTCCAAAAGGAAATGATAAAGATTAAAGGGAATATTTTAAGGAAATGAAAGGAATTGTAGGATGGTTCGGTGTTTGGGAAAATTGGGCAAAGGCTAATCGTAGCTCCTAATTCGCAGACCCGGATGGGTTACCCATGAACATGTCAAGGCCGCCATTCCCGTCCTCACGGGTAGCCATTTCTGACAATAATGTCATCAACGGATCAGGCTCAAGTTCCGTAGGAAGTGAATCCTTTTCTTGCACGGCGCCCGGGTCCGTTGAGAAGACAGCAGGGTCCATTCCGAAATCGAAGAAGTTGTTGTACGGAGTTGAGGAGAAGAAAGAATAGTTCCCGGATGGTGAGAATGTGTACTTGTTCATATCATAGGAATAAGCGGTGTTGGGCATAACTGGGGAGGTAAAGTCGAAAGGAGTATTTTCGGGAATAGAAATGGCAGGAGCGCCTCGTTGTCCCATCGGTGGGGGTTGTCCCGGGTAGTGGAATCCTGGGTGACTATTTTGTAGCCTTTCCCGTGTTCGCATGCGATACTGGTCTTGAGGGGAATGCTGGTTATTCAGTGGTGTAGACCCATCGGAGGCCGAAGAATGTCTGTGAATTTTCGGGCGTTTCACATGACGAGGATGGCCATATTCGTCGACGTGTGTTATCGAGGATGCGGAGCCGCCGTCCGTAGTGTTCGAAGGGGAAGCATTTGGAATTTGAGGAGTACCGACGGACGGGACCGGGGAATGGAAAATTTCTGATAATGTGGGATCGGCGAAGAGGTCGTCAGGGCTCGAAAGACTAAAGTAGGAGGGTTAGTGTCAAGGATCATAACATAGAACAATTTAAAGGGCAAAGGCTTACTTTTCAACTGAGAAGTCATTTAAGAACTCAAAGGGAATAAAGGCGGTGTCGAATGTTACATCGTCATATCGATCAAAAAAGTCATCAAGGTACTTGATATCTGCTGGAGATCCTCTAGACAGACGGATGTGGTTCATATATATCCGCCGTATCGTCGAGCACTAGATATCGAGTTAGCGGAGCGTCCTTGGCTTGTGCACACGAATTTAAACGTTTTTGTAAATACCTGATGGTTGATGATTGCCCACTGCCGCCTCATTCGAATGAGGAACTTAATAACTCTAAGCAGGCTGTCCCTGCTACCTTCGGATAAGGAATGCCCGGTATACTGAGTACCATGCAGATGGACTGTTGCCGCTGATGTCAGACAATAAGACATGAAAGCCGGCCATTCTATCGAGGGTGTATTTGCTGCTTGGTGCGCCAGGTCTGTTAGAGCTTTTGCATGTTGTAGACACATGTTCGTAGCTTCTTGCTGCCAAGCCTGCTGGGTCCCCGTGCCGTTGATTTCCTTGATGTCGATTGGTAGGAAGGTTCGGTACATCAGGCAATGTATTAAGTGATAAACCGCTTTGCTCAAGTAAAAGACCGTAGCTTCACTGCCAGAGGGAAATGATGCCCCTCCTTGGGCCTTGTTCTCGAAGTAACCAGCCCAGACCTTCAACTCATTCCGGATCATTGATAAATTCGAGGAAGAGTGCCACGGGAAATGTGAGTCGCCCTTTACACCACCTTGCTGTATGTAGAGAACTGTTTTGCCTAATATCCGAACAATTTCGACTAACATGGCGTTAGTGTTTCGAGATAGCGGGATGCTGCCAAATTGTTGCCCGAAGCCGTCCTCTGAAAACATTGATTCTTCGCTTGGTTTGCCGCTTCGGAAATGCGATTCGGAGCACGGGAGGCGTAGCTTTATCGTGCAGTCACTAATTAAGGGAGGCCGGTTCGAACCGCACACCGCAAAGCGATCCATCAAATAACAGGTCCAAAAGCATCGCCGCCGTACTTCACGTTCAATCGGAGTTGCTGGGGAGTTCGGTGGTAGCTCTCGATGTAGCTCTAGGGCAAGGGCCATACGAATTGCAGAACCTAGCTGCATAAAGGACTTCTTTCCGTATCCTAGAGCGAAATAGACGTCGGAGAGTAAGATTAATGTTAAAAGATTGTCGACCGACGGTTCGTCTGCGTCAACTTGGTTTCTAGCCAAGCTGGCAAATCTTTCTGTGCATTCTGCTAAGGTTTTCCCTGCAGGAGGCAAAGTATAGCTTCCAAATAGTCAGCACCTTCGTTTTGGATGCCTTGGAATTCAAGCTTCGTTTTCTCGACTCACCGAATACTAGTTGCGCAGATTGCATTGAGCAAATGTTGTGGAACAGCGCCGTCGTGTATTCTGCCTCTAAATGTCTTCTCGTGGATATAAGAATGGGGCTTCTTATTCACCCGACTGAAATATACATCTACCAGGTGGGGAACGTAGTTGGCATCCATATCCAAGCTATTTCGATGTCAGTCGTGCACACCTTGTCAACCAGAAACTTCGTTGCGAATCGGAATTTTTTATAACTGTACCTGATAGGGGTAGGGGCTAGCTCCGGCATCTCCTGCTCCATGAGCGCACTTTCTTCCTCGTGCTTTAGCCCCGGCTCCTCCCTTGCGGGGTGTGAAGCTGTCGCAGAAGGCGGGGTGACCAGGGCTGCCGAAGCAGCATGACCATTCGCCTCGGCTGGAGCTGATTCATCCGAGGTCTTATCGTCTTCACCCGAGCCTTTTCCATCTTCCAGCCGTTTTTCTCTATTCAGCCAGTGTCAATATCAAATTCTACTTTTTCCCTTTTCCCGCAGGTTTTGAAACTCACAAATGACCAATCCGCCGCAGCAAGTCCTCAAGAAGCTCGGTTTTCGGGCCACTAGTTTTGGTTGTGTTGTTAGCCGAGCGGGCTTGACAGGGAGGCAAATGCCAGCCAGATTTATCGCGCATACCGTTTGCGGGGAACAGCATCTGAAGGAAAGTGCGGAGGAGAATGTTAGCCCCCAAACCAAAACAACAGATTATTAATCCGAAATATGATGTAAAGAGGAGAGCTTACCGTAGATGCATTCACAGTGAAAAACCTCGCAAGAATTGCATTTTGGTCGTGTTCTGCTGCATTTTATCTGTAGAAAGCGGGCCAAATGTCAGATAAAACGTGCGCCGTTTGACAGGAAACCCCATGGCCACTGGACCGCACTGCACTGCACTGCAGGCAGAGCGCTGCGCTGCGGCATAACTGGGCGCTGAAAAGCCAACGAACCTTTCGTTTCCGACAGGATTTGCAGTTCATGGCTTCCTTCTCTTCGCTCACCGACTTGCGGTTTGGGAGCTTTGTAATAGCGTAGACATTCCCATTTCCATTTCCATTCGCTGGCCGGGACATCGTGACCGAACCATCGGCGATGACGCCCTCGTAACCGCCGGGTATCGACTCCAGCTTAGCACCTGCTTCTGAATCCAACTTGTAGTTTTTTGGGTTTCGAGGACGCTGTTGTGCGATCCTCTTCCTTTGTAGAAATTTCGTAGTTTTCCGTTCGCTGACGCCCAAAGTCGTTTAAAAAGTGAACTCGTTACCGTGATTTCGAATGCCGGTGGGGGCTAGCCGTAGCAGACAGGTAATCGATAAGACGCGTGAGAATATAGAATTGATGCTTAAATCGTAAACTTCGTCCTGAGTATCAATGGTTTTCGTCGACGTAATTTATCACCATGTGCGATCCAATTCTCTATCCTAGAGAAGGTTTCCAAGTTTCTGGACAAGCTGCCGCAGTGAAAGCTGCTGAAGAAAGTGGTGAAGGTGTCCAAGATTCGGATTGACAAGCCCGACCAGAAAATGCGCAACCGCAAAGGGGAAAAGAAAAAAGTGTTCTAAACCCTTGATGCCGAATATATTGCTTGGGAGGCCCGAATCCTGGAGATCAACGAGTGGAAGGTCACGTCGAGGTTCCTGCTCCCGCGGCTATATGAGGAACGAACGGCAAGGGCTCCGACGTTTGTTACTGCTTCCAGTCCAAGGAAACGAGCGGGCAGGCAAGCCCCAAACAAAAAGAAAAGAGCCCGTGTGTACCAAACAGACGTCCAACTTGAGAAGAGGCCGGGAAGGCGTATAGTTTTGTAGGTATGACGATTTCGCCTAAAGTGATGGTTGGGATCCTGAATTCGCCTCCGATGTTGGTATTGTTATGGGAATGAAGAGGGCCTTCGCTAGTCAGGAGTTTTTCGGGGATGTAGATTTCTTGGAGGAGGTTACATGCAACGGACTTTGGCTTCATTCGATTCAGGTCACTGAGATGATGGTGGTCAAAAGTTTCTTTTTTACGGTTTTCGAGGAAGAGCACCACCAGGCTTATTTCAGTAACATGCGAAGAACGACCATGGGGATGCAGCTCGTCTCCCCGGATCTCTCGATTTTCGCTGCTTGCTGGACCACAGCGTGATGGTGTGGAGCAGAAAGCCATCTTCCTAAGCCGTTCATGGGCCGGACCTTGGAAGAAATTTTGGGCAGGACCACTAAGTGGAGCCGGTGCTTTATAACGGAGCAGGGGTCTCAAGATGCTGCAGTGTCCGGGGTCAACATCGAATCTAGCTCATGCATTCCATATGAGCAGCTGTGCGCAAGTATGTAACTGCATCTCAGGCAGGACACCGATACTCACTTCGCCTGACTCTTTCCCGTCCGAGAGCAGGTACCTTTCGACGAGAGTACATCAAGATGGCGACTCGGGATTAACCGGGTTATAGCAAGCCAGAGTATTAATACTGAAACACAAGCTCTCTTATGTACAGATACATATGTGAGGGACGGTTAACTTAGACTAGAAGCTATGTCGTATTGACACTGGTCGGAATATTCTTTCTCAGAATTTGGTCTGACCGTCAATTTGTAGCCCCGAAGTCGCACGAGAAACAAGGCGTAGAACATCAGCAATCTGGGGTCCCCACTTCTGGATGCACGGATTCAAACTTTGATCTTGGCGGGTGGTTTCTAGAGTTAGGCTTCACAGCTAAGCGCGTTTAAAGTTTTTGTCCCTATTTCAGGACTGTGGGTAGCGTCGATATGGTCTGCAAATGGACGCTCAGAGTCTCAAGTTTGCAATCTTGTGATCTCCTGCTAACCGGGTTTGGTAGGCTAGCATGCGAATGCGCCCTTTCGTAGATCATCTTCGATATATTCGACATAGGCATTATGACATAACGAGACGGATATTGCCATTGAGGGTACTTAGAAGCTTGAAGTGTCAATCTTTCTTGGTTTCTTTCCTTGTGGTTCAAAAGCCCTCGTCTCGGGTCTCGGAGGGAGGGCTTCCAGGCAACAATCGATACCAAAGTTGTTCTTTTGCAAGCTGTAGCCCCTCAGAATTCTTTGCAATCAGGAAGGCGGGGAGTGCGGAGCCCCAGCCTGGGGATGTGGAGATGATATGATATCTCAACGAACATAAGACGATCAGTTGCATAGTATTGCGCTCTCAACAGCAGAGCTATACAACGAGCGCTATTTGTCGACGGAACATACCCCGGCCCCCATGCACAAGGCTTTTTTTCTGGACAGCTGCATGCAGGGACCTAGCCCGCAATAACGGTTAAAGGCTGTGACGAACCTGGTGATAGTGTAACCGATGCATGGAGGGGGTGCATGATGAGGTTTTTGGTGGAGCTGGGGAAAAAGAGAGGTTAAAGGGAATCCCGGCCCGTGGTTCATCCACCAATGGGAGTCATAGATATTTTCGTTCCTCTTTGAGGTGAATATAAAAAAACCTTTCTTTTCTAGTGCTGCTACACCAAAGACCTGAATATGTCGATGGTCACGATGACGGCCTCGAGACTTGCCGTCCCGAAGATATGTCAGATACGCCGCCCCATACGACGATAGTGCATGAAGGCTGTGAATTCGTGACATTTTGTTTGAGGTACGGGTATATGTATTCGACTGGGATGACAGAATTGGTGATGGTTAATTAAGTAGGAAGCTGGGTTTCAAATTCAGAGGCGGAACTGTCTTCGCACTTGATCAAAGCGCATCCCAATCCCATTGTGTACAAAACCAAAGAAACATTATGGATTGGCATATTATTCTGAAGGGAAAAGCTGTCAGCGGGGTAAAGTGTTTCTTTCATATCCTCTGCAGGATTCTTACCATCTTGAACGGACCAACCAAAGTATTAAAATACCTCAAAGGTTGGCAGAGGTTAATGTTGCGTAAAACCTTTGGCGCATATCAAGCTTTTCAGCCTAGAAGTCTCGTATCGAAAGTCATTTTTGTCTGTGGCATCCCAAGAGAAATGGGTGCGAATTGCCATGCATTGCAGTAATATTGGCATGGGACAAGAAATCAGACGAATCTTTATGTGTCCTATGGTGAAAGTTAGGATCATGGCGTGGCTTGTGTGTCCGCATACATACATACAAACAGACGTCTGCAAAGTTGACAGCGAAATAAAACATACCTGTCGAAACTTCCGTTGAACCTTGGTTCTGAGCATTGCCGGGGTTGGTAGTTCGGAGGGTGTGCTGTGGGGTCGGTTAAAGACGCTGTTCCCTGCAGCGTCCGGGCAGCCTTATTGGTGGGAAAATAGAAACATCAGCGCCGGAACCAGCGGATTTTACCCCAGACTTGCCCAGCTCACCCAAAGCCACCCAAAGAGGCTATCGATAGTGCAAACCAGACTGCGTAGGCCTGTCGCCAGACTGGGGTGGCCGCCATGACCCCAAAACTTTGGTCGCGAGCGAGAGGGAGGTTTTCGAGTTCCAACGTGATTCCTTCGTCGACGGCTTGATCGATGACAAGGTAATAATAGCAATCGGTATGTTTCCTCGCTTCCTTTGACTGTCTTGCCCGTCCTAACCCATATCCCCGCCTATTAGAGTCCGGATTTTATTTGGTTTGCGACGGTTTCAGGCGCTCGGTCCAGCCCTGTTAACTTCAATATCGGAACTCCGGCTGGCTTGTTCCTTGATCAAGGGCACGATCTTCCAGAACACCAACTTCAACTGCTTGGCTCTCTTCCGTATCCACGTTTCTTGTATATCGATCGCAAAAGTTCCGCCGGTATGCCCTGCGACTGTTCCCAGCTGTAGACGTTAGCAGGCTGGCTCTTTTGGATTAGGGTCAACTTCCCCGGCCGTTCTATATTGATATTGCGGCAATTCGTGGCCCAAGGTCCGCCTTGGTCATCGAAGGATTCGTCCTTATTCCGGCGTGTCCATTCCTATTCAAACTCCCAAGTTATCAAATCTTCGAAACCCCCGGCATTCACCTTCTTAGGATTTCGTCAAGGACGACAAGCCCGCAATGGCGTCGGCAAACACATCTAGCATGGCGAGCATTCTTGCAAGTCTGCCACATGAAAATAGTATCGCAACCTTCTGCTTGTCTGGCCCTCTAGTCGACAAGCTCAAGGCAATTGCAGAGGCCGGCTTCCGAAGCGTCGACATATTCGAAGATGATTTATTACAGTATCCAGGTCCCCCGAGCGAGATCGGTACGCTATGCAAAGAATTGGGGTTGAAGGTCTCCATGTATCAAACATTTCGAGATTTCGAGGGTACAGCTGCTCCTGAGGCATTTGAAAAGAACATGCGAAGGTATGTTAATAATATATACCACACCCATCCGTATTGGTTTCTCCGTTCGTGTTACCTATTAACTCCGTCCCTGCTTTAGACTTCAACAAAAGTTCAACTTTATGGACCAAGTTGGGGCCGAGCTTCTTCTCATATGCTCCTCTTGTTCTCCTACTTCCGTGAGTAGATTCGACACCCTCTAATCTATAGCTTCGGTTATGTGCATCATGCAATTGTCGTACATAGTTAGCTGACCGATAGGGGGTATAGATTGGTGACCGTACCAGAATTGTTCATGATTTGAGACTCGCTGCGGAACAAGCACAATTACAAAACAAACGGATCGGATACGAAGCTTTATCTTGGGCAGAACACATTGATACGTGGCAGAAATCTTGGGACGTCATCCAGGAGGTTAATCATGTAAGTGGCTTTCCCTGCCAGTTCATCATCTATCGGGGTGCCCTGCTAGTGCGCGGGAGACCCACCACAGATAATTCCCTCTGCAGATACGATGATGCCACTATCTTTGGACAAAATACCCCCATTTTACCCCTCCGACGGAATATTAGTAACAATTTCAGCGGCCCGCCTATCTGACATTTGAGTAGCCTAATCTAGGTTTGGTTCTTGACACTTTCCACATATTTTCTTCTGGAGGCGACTACACCGGTCTGTCATCTGTCCCTGGTGACAAAATTTTTATGGTTCAGGTAGCGGATGCTCCAGTTCTTAACATTAGCGTTCTTGATTATTCTAGACATTGCCGTACCTTCCCCGGTCAAGGATCCTTTCCAATAGTTCCCTTCATCAGGGCTGTTGCTCAAACAGGATATCGAGGCCCACTTTCTCTCGAAATCTTGAACGACGATTTCCGTGCAGCTCCTGCGAAGGTCGTGGCCGCGGATTGTATGAGGAGTATGACATTGATGCAAGGAGATATATTTGGAGAACATCTCCTTCCTCCACTGCCTAAGCTCTTCGGTGTCGAATTTATCGAGTTTGCTATCACGGAGAGCCATCTTGCTGAGTTAGAGGACTATTTGCAAGATTTGGGGTTTCAAAAGTTTGCGAAGCATCGTTCGAAGAATGTTTTACTTTATCGCAGCGGCGGAGTCTCTATCGTGCTCAACTATGAACCTGAGTCACATGCCTCTTCATTTACATTGTTACATGGGGATTCAGTCTGTGCGATTGCCCTTCGAGTGGATAGCGTTATGAGAACGCTGCATCGAACTGAGACTCTCGGCCTTGCCATCGTTCAGCCACTGAAACTTGGCCCTGGGGAAGCAGCCATACCAGCTGTCCGGACGCCGGACGATACTCTGTTCTACCTGGTGGAAAATGACAGCTTCTGGGCACAAGACTTCCTGCCATGTCCGCCAAGCAACAATGGCGCTGCTACTCATTTTGCCGGTTACGTCCCAACCTTCGCTGGCGTCGACCATATCTCCCAGTTCCTTGATAGGTTGTCCATTGACCAGATGGTCCTGTTCTTGAGATCCACATTCGGCTTGATCAACCACGAAATCTTCCAGCCTGAGGACCCGTTTGGCGCACCAGCTACAAGAGCTTTGGTATCCGGTTCTGGCTCTGCTCGCTTCCTCCTCCGGGCTCTCGACGAGAAAAACTTTAACGTTAGCAAGTTAGCTCGAGGCTCCCCTGGCTGCGTCGTCAACCACATTGCCTTCTCTACCAATGACATCTTCGAGACCGTGGACAGAATTCGACGGACTGGCCATACAAGTCACTTCCTTCGTGTCCCTTCACACTACTACGACGAACTCCACCAGCGGTATGACCTTTCTCGAGATTTTATCAAAAGACTCCGCATCCATAACGTTCTCTACGACCGCGATGAGAAAGGCGAGTACCTACACCTCTCCACCGACCAGTTCCATGATCGTTTCTTCTTCGAGATTGTACAGAGGATCAACGGATATGATCATTTCGGCGCTGTCAATTCAAGCCTGAGGATGGTCGTGCAATCTGAAAGGAGAATGCTCAACCAAACCGTTCGCTCTCGGGTCAACTCTCCAGCCCCGTCAAGATCCGCCTCTCATGAAGGAGCCCTGCAGGTCCGCTATCGCGTCATATTAGTTCTGTTCAATACGGGTTGCGAGGAGATTGTGGATGTTGTCGCCGATGTTTTAGGCAAACCTAAAGTTATTGTTACCGCCGCTGCCGAGCTTAGCCAGGTCGATGGTCACCCGGTTGTTGGTGTACCTGCCTCTCTTGCGAATGGCCCGCTACGGAACGAAATCTTGCAGAGAGACCGAAGTCAAGTCTTGCTCATCAACACCTACGCTGTCGATGCAAAGGACGACGGAAATTTGCAGATGTCCGATGAGGCAGACTTTGAATACTTGTACCCATCTCGACGCATTTCGAGACGTGACTTGACAAGATTCTTATCTTTTGTCTTGGGCCAATCGAACAAGCATGCCGAAATTTGCAAGAAGTCTCGAAGCGTCTGTCTTGCTCTGACGTTCTCCGATGTTAGGATCGCACTTGCAAATCTTGATATCTTGACTGTTGGGGCGGATGGTATCGAATTCCGTGCAGATTTGTTGAAGGAACCAGTTGGTGGTGGAAAGTACTCCGATATACCCAGTATTAAGTATGTCGGGGAGCAGTTGATGGCGTTGAGACAGGCTACAGAATTGCCGATTGTTTTTACTTCGAGGTCTTCACGGGAAGGTGGAAGGTAAGTCAACCCTCAAAAATCTGATTTCGGGAGTACAGTACTTACAAAGGCCTCTCAATAGCCTCCCTCTGGACTCTGACTACGCTGGATTCCATTTTTACAAGAAGGCCATTCAGTGGGGTTGCGAGTATATCGACGTTGAAGTGCGAAACGACGAGGAGATCCGCTCCGATCTTGCTACCCGCAAGGGAAATACCAAGATGATTGTCTCCTACCATGATCACAGCGGCCGTTTCAAGTGGACCGGTAGTGAAATTCACCGGCGCTACCATGAAGCTCGACGACACGCGGATATTGTTAAGTTTGTCGGCTTCGCCAACAGTCTCTCCGACAACTACGACCTCGAGCATTTCCGGTCCAGCGTCGAGGCTTCTTACAATCATCCATTGATCACTCTCAATGCCGGCCAAATTGGTCAGCTTTCTCGTCTCTTCAATACTTTCTTAACTACCGCTACACATCCACTCCTTCCTATCGCTGGTGCACCCGGTCAGTTGAGCGCGGCTGAGATTAATGGCGCCCTCCACATCATCGGTCAACTCCCTAAAAAGCATATCTACAGTATCGGCACCCCTCGTGCTGTTCCAATGACCCAATTCTTCGAAAAGTGCTTCAAGGAACTTGGCTTGCCACACAATTACTCCTGTTTGGAAAGGATATCGGAACACTCGATTTATTCTTTCAGCCAGCAACCCTATTTCGGCGGTGCCATTCTCGATCCTCCTCTGTCATCAAAGCCAAGTTATATCCACGAATACACCAGCGCAGCTCGCGGAACCGGCATCATAGACACCATATTCGTTCAGCGAGAAGGGAACCAACAGACTCTCGTCGGCGACAATGCATCCGCGAAGGGGATCAAGCTCGCTTTGACACGAGAGTTCGCACCAGCAGCCTTCGACGAGAAACCAGCACTTATCGTTTCCAACAGCTTCGAAGAAGCTGCTGCCGCCATCTACGCTCTTAGGGAACTCGGTTGCGGCACTCTCTACACCGTTGGTTTCAAAATTCCACAGACCAGCGAAGCAGCTGCAAACGCTGAGTACTGTAATTCTCAGCAAATGGTGGAGAGACTCCCCCATCCGTTCGTCATGGTGTCGGCTGTATCCGCGGAGCACGCATATGTTATTCATCCGCTGCTACGTATTATCAACGGCCACAGCCAGCCAATTCAGGGTGGAAAGATATTCTTGGACTTGAGTAACGGCCCTAAGCGTGGTGATCCTCTAGGCGTGGCTGCTGCTACCGGGTGGACTACCTTTGGAATTGCGGATGTGGCTGCCTGGACTACTGTCCGACAGTTGCAAAATTTGGTTGGCCAGAGTGTTCCGTACGACTTCGTGAGGATGGCGAGTGGACGTGGGTTGTTCTAGGTGGATTTCGATTTTTTTTGTCTTTTTCTGGGGATCTTTTATGAGATTTCGATAGGAAAATTGGGGTGGATGGTATATATGATGTACGATATCCGCAATTTCTTTTTTGGTTTTTGGTTTTCAAATTTTCCGTTTTATTTCTTCTATACCCTCCTTTGCTGCAGCTTTGCGCCAGCCATGATGCATCAGCCTTTTTTGATGTTAACTTCTTGATTTATTTTATTGATCACGATTTTTTTCTATACCCATGAATTATACTCTACTTCTTCCAATTGTACAAAATCAATTTCTTGAAGAGCTAACCTGAAAAAGTTCAGTGCAGTTGTATCATCTTCAAGTTTGTGTATGCGTATACGCTAGCGTTATTTTTATATATTCTCTTGAGTAATGGGTTTCGAAGAGGAATTGATGGCAGATTGATGAAAAGAATGTGGTGGAAAAGTGAGGTCTTTCTATTTCTTGTATATCACACGAATTAATTGATCATAGGGCTTATAAGCGTAAAGGGGGCCAAACGTAACGGTAATGCATACATTAAAGGACTTTTGGGACACATGTAAATCCCCCGTTTAACCTCAATGTACTCCAGTCGAACACTGAGATCTTGAAGCGTCAAAAGAAACATTCGAAACAACTTGTAATGACTTTTTCTTTTAAAAGAAAAAAAGGACAAAGGAAAAATCCCCTCAAGAAAGAACGCCTATCAAATCTAAGAAGACTTCGCCTTACTACGCCCTAGAACACGCATTGCAATATCAAACCATTCTATATCTCCGGGAGATATACTGCTGTCAATACTCCTCCATCTTTGTGCGGTAATAGAACGAACGCGGTTTCGAAGTATACGAATAGCAACCATTCCTCTCCAGCTATCAAACACAAAACGAATACGGTTGCCGTCAATAATCATTGCACCGGCGTAAAGCTAGAGTGGGCGGAGTATTAGTAAATATCACCGACTCGAAGATAATAGGCCGAAGGGGAAATACTGTACCTTAAACTCAGCATCACCGCACAACAACACTAGTGCAATATCATTAACCCGACTCGTTTCATACGCATCGTAGTATTTATTACTAGACTGGAAGATATTGTAGTAAGACAACCAGTCGGTACGTTTATTTTTCCGATTCACCGAGGTAATGGCGACGTTGAGGCTCTGGTTGTTCGCGATATTCTTCCACCCCTTTCCATCCCTCGAAATAATTTTCGGATAGAACCCAGCGGCGATAGTGGAGCAGACAACGTCGTCGTTTTTGCTGTTCGAATCATATCGATCAGGAACGATGAAGAATTGTGTTTTTCCCCGGCGTAGGTATCTGGCTCTATTGAGGCGGATACGTTCCTCGGGCTCTAGCCGCATGATACCGCTGTCCGCGAGAGCCACGAAAAGTTGGGTTTTCATTTCCTCAATCGCGGCCAGGTTTCTAGAGCTCAGGTAGTTTTTGTTGCAAAACTCATATTCATTGACACCTTTCGTTTCGACGGCTCGACGCCAGCCACTGTAGGCCGAGTATGTAGTAAGGAGATCCGAATCACCAGTTTTCCAGGTAAGCCTAGTAGTCTCAGCCTGTTCACGCTTGCCAAATGGCTGGACCCATGGCGACTTAGAGGACAGGATGGCTGCGATAGTTACGCAGACATCAACGCACCCATAGAGGGAGCCGAGCAAGAGGAGCTTGCCGAGGTACACATCAAGAGGGAGCTGAGCTAAGTGCCTGCCTAAAGGTGTCAGTTCCTCGTTCGGTGTCAAGGCTTTAACCTGTAAGTTAACGTAAGCTGGTGTTCCCTGAAAATCGGTATCACTAGATCCATACCTCTAGTAGGGAATCGATTGCCCGAGAGACATTCTTTGGAGTAGGGGGGTCAAGGGCTAAAGACAAAGTTTCTTCGATTCCTCCCAGCTTGCAAATCTTGATCCGTAGGACAAGATCTTGAAGAGAGAGTCGAAGCATTTCTGGAACTTGTTGTTCTGGGAACTGTATTTTAGGTAAGTTTGTTAGTATAACTTGGTTCATTAAGTGGAAAAGATTGCCCATACATAGCTATTGAACCTCTCCTGTGTCACAAGGTGGAAGCATAATCCTTCTTGGACTCTGCCAGCTCTGCCTCGTCTTTGCTTCGCATTCGCTTTAGATATGAATGTTTCGATGAGTCTCGACAATTGCTTCTTTTCATCAAATCTCATTTCTTTAGACTTGCAAGTATCTATCACACAAGTGATATCTGGGATAGTTATACCCGTCTCAGCAATATTTGTGGCGAGTACGACCTTTCTCCAGCCTTCAGGTGGCAGAAGGAATGCTTGTTCCTGCTCCTCAGTGGCAATCGTCGAATGTAACGCATGAACCTCCCATCCGGCCTGGAAATTAGGATCACCTAGTAGAGCGCTATGGAGCTTTCTTATTTCGTTGAGACCAGGTAGGAAAACCAAGATCGCCCTGCTGAAAGGCACGTAGGCGGGGTTTGTAGAGATGCTTGTCAAGAGCTGTACGATAAGGTCGTAGTTGATGGTCCACTCATCGAATCGAGCCATAGTTTTGCGTGTCTGAAGACTGTAGTTCTCATAACTTGACGCAGAGGCTGGACCAGTTTCTTCGATGGCGTCAATATCGAATTCATCCAATTGGCGGCGATTGCGACGAGCAGAGTCGTCCGAGAGAATAAACCCTGACAACTCCACAGCGTCTTCCAAGTAATAGGTCTGTACAGGAAATGTTCTTCCTGGAATCTGGAAAACCGGTGCATTGTCCAGGTATTCTGAGAACTTGTTGGCGTCGACTGTTGCAGACATTAGGATCACCTTGAGGTCTTGTCGAACCGCGAGCAATTTCTTCAGAACGAGAAGCAGAAAGTCGCTTTCAATTGAGCGTTCGTGAACTTCATCGAGAATCAAATGGGTGATCTCACGAAGATTGTTACCGCGCTCGAGCATACGCATGACAATACCAGTCGTGGCATAGATTAATCGAGTCTTGGAGGTAAATTTGCCTTCTAATCGAATAGAGTATCCGACAAGTGAGCGATTAGTACCAAGATCCGTTCCCATTTCTCCGAGTTCCTCGCACACTCTCTTTGCCAGAGAAATGGCAGAGATTCGCCTTGGCTCCGTGACAAATATACGGCACGACTCCCCAGCGGCAAGGCAATCTTCAAGAATGTACGCAGGTAACTGTGTACTCTTTCCACAACCGGTCTCACCACAAACAATAGTGACTTGATTCTCGCTGATTGCTTGAAGAAGTTGCTCTCTGTACGCCCAGATAGGCAAACCCATCCTCCCTTGAAGCATATAGTGATACATTGGATTCGAGACCTTTGCCTCATAGGTGCTCCGTATCTGTTGCGTCGTCATGAACTCTAAAGGCTCATAGAATATCTTCTTGCCTTCCCCGACTTCAACCTCCGTACCGGCTTTCCATTTATCGTCCGGCGGTGTTGCATTCTGCATGATATCTTCCGTTGCGCTTCGTACCCACATCAGAAGCTGCTTCTCATACTTATCAGACTCTAGCTTCGTTTCTTCCACCAACTCTTGCCAATAACCCCTCCAGGCACTATTTAGACGCAAATAGAGCTTTTCTTCGGGGAAGAGTTGATAAAGGGCGAAGGTAGCCAGCAAGTAATCCGCTTGTGGTTTTGTAGGGCATGAAATGTTAACCATTCTAAAGCGTGTGGTAATCGATTTGCCATCATGGGACTTCAGCGTGTGGATCGAATACAAGATATCCGTTCTTTTCGCTCCCTCTTCGTCGGTTTCACTGACTTCCGAAGGGAACACGGTAGGCAACGTTCCTGACAACGGCCATGTTACATAGATCTCGGACTGGAAGTTTGCGTTGGTGCTTATGTCCCTGATAGTAACTTTGGCGCCAGTATATCGCCCGCTCACCGCCTCGTCGAGAACCTTCTTCGAAGATGGATTTACTTCTGAGGTCTTTCCAAAGTCCCGGACAAAGACTGTGGTATTTGCCAGCGGCTTTGCCTCTTCGTTTTCCGGGTCCGCATTAAAAATGGTACCAAAAGCCCCGGCGTCTGTACTAGAAGCACTAGCTCTACTAGACGCTCGGCTTCTGCGTCCAATTTTCATGCCTCCAAATCCATTGATTATTGCCTCGTCTCCAGAGTCTCCATTCACACTTGGGCGGCTTCTCGAAGTTCCTCTGCTACCACTACCGGTTCGTTGTTTATTTTCGCCAGTGGCGGCTTTCCTTGCCCTTGAGCGAGCGGTAGCGATCGACCGTTGCCTTTCTTCCTCCACCTCCTTGTCCCAGAGTTCAACAGCTTGTTCTTGGTCAAATAAAGGATCCGTTTTCAATTTTTCCAATTTGGATTTCAAGATTGACAGTTGCTGCGAGCGTTCCTTCGTGAGGGGTACAGATTGTGAAATGCAAACTCCGGCATTGGCTTTTTTCTTCGACTTTTTGGACGACCCTGCTGTCCAAATACCGGTAATTTTACTCGTCTTCCGCATATATCTAAGATATTGCGAGACCAGGATAGCTGGGTCTAAATTTTCTTCATCGTAGTCGCTCTCCGAAGAAATATCGTCCTCTAGAATTTCGGCAGGCTCCTTTTCAAGAGCTTCGGCAACAGGCCCTGGAGATAAATCAACAGGAAGTGTGTCTAGGAGCTCTTTGTTCTCAGCCTTAAACGGCGCATCACCAACAGCAATCTGAGAAAGTGGTTGTCCATTTTTCGGGGGTCGAGAATTCTGGTTGATGAAACTTGGAAGTTCGTCCTCGGGGTAAGAGAGAATTAGATATTCGATAGCATCTTCAGGGGTCGAAATCCCTAGCGTAATAACTTCCTTAATATGTGGCTCTCGAAAACCCAGGTCCGATAAGGCATGATAAAGTTTCCAAATTTCGAGAGAGTATGCTGTCTCATCAGAAGCTGTTACTGTATGCTTGGCTTCGTCGGTCTCCCGGAATGTTTGAAGAATGTGCTCGATATCACACTCATCTAGCCAATCTGAAACATTGAAAGACGTGCACCCAGTATTCCCTGTTGCTCTCAGAGTCCGCCTGTCTCCTTCGTATTTGGTAACCACTCTCCTCGCTTCTCGAAATACTTTATCACCATTCTTTTCGAGAAACTCCTGGAGCTCGTTATCTTCAAGTTGGGCAGCATAATCCTCCGGAGTTATTGATTTATCGTTATCTGTTCCCGAGCTTTTTGCGGCGGCTTGTCTCGCCGCCTCTTCCTCTGCAGCAGCTGCAGCAGCCTTTCTTTCCTCTTCCTCAGCCACCAATCGTGCTTTTTCTTCCTCAGCCTGCTGTAGTTTAGCCTTTGAAGGCAATGATGTTGTCGCGGGCGCCCTTGCGGGGTTCGCAGGCGTCTTCCTCTTCGAGTTCTTCTTTGGCGGCATCTTGAAAGGCCTTCGCAGCCAGTTAGTCGGCTGCTATCACTGTCGTTTTACCAAACGATCCTTGGAGATAGAGTAATAGTTGAAATGATGATGGTGGTAAGTTTGTCGTGTGAAAATATGAATCAAGGATGAAAAATCTGCTGTCTGTTTAGGAATTCTGAAAAACGTGTGCTCTCTACGTCCCTGAGCTTCCGATCCAAGGTATATATGTCAGAGATTGGCCCGCAAGTGTTCGAACTGTTTGCCATCGCTTCCTTGTCAAACCGCTGCAGTGGTGAGTCTTCGGTGCTATTTAGGGTCCTGATTCAGGCAAGCTATGTAGCTGAGCTTATGCACATTCCCTGTTGTCTGGTAAGAGGTTCAGTTTTATGTGAGTCAGGTTGCGTTGCTGGCAGCTACGGGATATCCAGTGGACAATGGTCATGCAACACGAACCTCTTCAAAATACAACAAGGTTGACATTCGAGAGAAGCTTGACGAGCTCTCTAGAATGGTTGGTTCTGAGTATCCTAGAGGCATACATTATATCCTTATATCAAGTGTCTAAGTTCGATGCTAGTATTCTCTTACATATATAATTCTAGGTTGGCAGTTTCGAAAGGCCTTGTACATACCAGGGCTAGTAACTATCATTTTAATGGTAAGCTTTATTTAGTCTCAGTACATTCCTTATTAACCATTGATCCGACCCTGAATTATTTAGCTGGCTTCTAGCTCAGTCCAATTCTCTGTTTCGATCGTCCCCAAACTAAACTCACACTTTTAAAATTTGTTGTCCTCCTACTACGCTTTCAAGTTTCGTCATCTTCTGCCTCCATCCCAGTATCACTTCCACCCCCTTCCTTCTCACCAACATTGTCCTCGTCCTCCTTAAGAACGCACAACTTCCTTTTTGTCCCCAAAAGATCCTTAAATCCCTTTAATTCCACCTTCTTACTTCCAATCGCACTATCTACCTCTTTAAAAAGATCCCTCATAAACTCCCTGGTACACTGGCTATGAGGGACATTCACAGACCTACTCTCGTCCCAATAACGCCCGATTTGAACCGCCTTGATGCGTTCGCTAAGTTCATACAAGGATATTCCGTCACTTTTCTCTTTAATCGGGAAGATCCCCTTATAATGAAGACGACGGATGAATGAGCCATAGAGTGCGATATCACAAATAGTACAATCGTTGTACTTTTTACACCTACTCGAGTTGTTGTAGACGAGGCCGAACGTGTAGCTTTTAATAAGATCGTTTACGGCTTTAACTATTCCGGTACGTTTTTCTTCCCATTCTGCCATGAAGTAACCTGTTCGGGGTTCAGTATTATGTTAGCTTAATCTGCAAAAAATCAGAGAAGTGTTTGGACACTTACAGTACAACCGATCTGGGAGACAGGTCGGCCCTTCAACAACATCATCCACCTCATCTGACTTTTTCTTTGGCTGCCAGATCATTAAGTAAGTCTGGTAAGCCCTTGGAAACACGTCTTCAAGGTTGAAAATAAAAGACACATAGAGCAGCATCTTGGCAATGGTAGGCTTGTCGCTCCCATGGAGTCCGTTTCCATTATCTTCTTCAACGTACTCCTCGTTCTGGGGCTGGAACCCAAACGAGTACTGGTAAAAGTCATTCCAAAAGGCTTGACTTTCTGCCTCCTTGAGATCGGCCGCGAACTCATGTATCAAAGGGTTTGCAACGTCGACGCAGTCGTATTTATCACACACAAGAGCCAAGTGAAAGATCATCTTTAACCCCAGACGCTTAGGAACACGTTCCTTTTGGAAGTGCATAAGCCTGAAAAGGATCTCTAATGCCTCTGGGTCGTCATCATGAAGCAAAATGGTAAGATTCCCTTGCTCGTCGTTCTCCTTTTTCCAAGGCGAAGAAGGATCAACCATTCTTGCCAGAACCGGTGATGCGAGGCGTAAAGTGGACTCAGACACACGGAAAATGTGCCTGTTAGTTCCGGTAGAACCACTGACTAATAGACAGACTTGGCAGTTGTGGTTCTTGTCGATGTCGTAGTATTTTGGGGACCCAACTGCCTCAGTCCCTGAGAGTTCAGCTAGCGCGTTTCGCATCTTCTTTAATGCCATCTGTGACGACGTTATCAAGGCCTCAAGGGTGAGGCCGATACTTGTTAAAGCTATATTTGACGACTTGTCTGTAAATCTAGGCTTGTATCCTTTGGTGGCACTATGGAATTGTATGGTTAATAAAAACTTGGGGGCCACTAGACTATTTAATGCGTGGAATCACATAATATGCTGGAAGGCAACAGGTTCTATATTATAGATTAATGTTGCAATCCATTTCTAGAAGATATTTTTGATACTTCGGTAAACTTGTAGCGTTAGCCAGTGTATACACCTTCAGACAAAGCTTCCGACTTAGCCTCGAGGTTCTAGACAGGTATTCAGTACGAAAATAGATCTAGAATCGAAGGGACAATGCTAGAATATTCACCATGTGGACACAAAGCCCGACAAGAGTCAAAGGGCACTTCAAGATGGAAGATGAATACTGCAGGCTATGCACAGGATATATAAAGGAAACATGGAAAGTGTGGCGATCTCATATATAATACTAGTACAGGGTTAAACTTCAAGAACTACCTAAACCTAACATCAATTTTTAACAAAGGAGATTCATATCGTAAGTTCGTGTCGTCATTTCGTAATCGTGGAACAGAAAAAAAAAGAAAAACACCAAGCCCAGAATAAAAACATCATGACAAGAAACCACCGATAGACAAGAATCACAAACTAATGGTCTCACCGCGATAACTTCCACCCGAGTTCCTCCTCTTCATAACAGTCCCTCTTCCTCTCCCGGCAGCGCCCCCTCTGGCGCCAGTGATCACCCCTCTCTTCGTGATCTTTGTCGGTGCCATATTGAAGTCCACCTCCTTCCCCTTCAACCTCGGCGAGGTGCTCGCACTCTCACTCTTAACACTCTTAAAGCCCATCATCATCCCAAGACCGATTGGTGGCGGCTTCCCCTTCACAACCTGAGTGCTCGTCTGCGTCCTCGTCCGTGTTGTCCTAATACTCACCGAGCTCAAACTCCTCGCCAACTCCTCCAACAACTCCCTCTGCTTCCTCTCTTCCTCCTCTTCATTAATCTCCCCAGCTTCAAGCTTCAAGCTATTCCTCCTACTCCTCGAAGTAGAAACGATGATATCTGCCGCCGAACTCGGCCGCATGTGCATCGGAATACTCAACACCGGCGAACTTGGGAAATAAGCCGTGATCGTGGTTGGGATGTATCGCTTGGCAGGCTTGATAACCTCCTCTACCGTTTCAATCTGAATAGTCGTCATCTCCAACTGCTTTCTCCCTTCCTCAACCTGGGCATCGATAGTATTCCTCCACTCCTGCTGCTCAGACGGCGTAACTACTGTCTGAGTGGTAGTCGTGGTCATCGTGGTCAAGGTAGACATCATAACATCAGCCGATGTCGTCATGGATACTTGATGCGACACATCAATATCAACGTCCATATCCATCACCATATCCACATCGTCATCGACATCGATAATAACGGGTTCAGACGAGAACGTAGCGCCGACATCTTTCTGCCATTCTGTAACCGGTTCAAAGGTAGTGGTCGAGCTGGTCCACAAGTGGGACTCGGCTCCGGGTATCGATGTGGACGTCGGGGTCGTCGGCGACTGTGTCGAGGATACTACCGAAGTAGCAGTGGTGGCTGTTGCTGTGGTGGGTTCATTCGCAACAGATAACGACGGAGAGCTAGAAATGCTTTTGCGACTGTGTGTATGCGTATTCGATATAAAAGACCCCCGGTTAAGGAGTCATTGTAGAAGAAAAAAATATAAGGATATTATTCTTTTTACACCAAACAGAAGAGCGGGCTTGATATATATATTTCTCACAGGTGTGCATGTCGTCGGTCGTTTATGCAATGGCGGGGTATTGTATATACAGACATGCTTAACAGGGATTTATTTCTGCAAGTACAGAGCAAAAAACCATACGGCAAGCTGTAGATACCAAGGATGTCGACAACAAAGGGAATTAAGAAAGAAAGAAAAAGGTTGTAAGTCCTTACCTTGCAACGAAATCGTCCCAGCCGCTCTCTTCGGCGTCAAGTGCGAAAGCTGCCCAGCACATCCTCATTCTATGCGGTAGTTCTAACGGTGGCCTGCGGATGGGTTGACTGTGAACGTAGTGCTTCGGAGCGTGTAAATAGAACATGTAACAACAGCTCGGTCAAATGCTAGCTGAAGTGGCAAGATATGTGATATGGATTCTTTTGATTCGATAACTTTTTTTTCTTTCTCTTTGTAAACTACAGCTAAGTTAATAATAGCGAAAAGGAAGAAAAACGGATAAGATACAAGTTCTAGTATCCTGAGGAGGGAAAGAAACTGCTCTGGTTTGTTAATGTCCCAACAGAAAAGCTGTCGTCCAAGTGGTCTGCAGCTGGAGTATTTAAGTGTACCATGGACCCGGTCTCGTGGTTCGAAATCCCGAAATTCTGACGTGGTCACCCACCAAAGCAAAAATACTTTATGCAGGTTTCATCACACCGCCAGAAAAACACTAAAAACCGAAAAAACTATGAAGGAGGGGCAATTTCTGTTATTTCCTGACGGCAAATGTGAAGAGAATGAAACAAAAAGAGTCCAATGACCATCGGAGAATGCTGGGTCTCAAACGTGATTGATCAATGGGTGACTCCATAGATCTGTCATTTGCTGCTTCGCCATTATCGTCCCGTTCGGATGAGCAAACGTGGGCTCGCGGAACATCGAGAAAAGCAAGTCCATTCCTCAGGCCGAAAGGTCTCCCCACAAGTTTGAAGCCCCCCATTTCCTTAGCCTCTCTTGATGATGCAGGATGCATACATAAAAGTCTATGTATGTACCGTCGCTCGAACGGAATCGAAGGAAATCAGTGCAACTTTAAAATGCGCAGTTGGTCACGGGGGTCGCCCAAAGGTACCTTCCTGCCAGCAAATACCAGAATCCAATCTTATGCAAATGCAAATGCAGAAGGACTCTGAGCGGAAAAAATAAAAAAAACGAATGAGAAAAAATTGGGGGAGCATGGACAGCTGGCGGGACCGCTGTACCCAATGCCATCATTCCATTCCCGGCTGCAGAAAGCCCAGATGCGGGGCCAAAATATCTCACAAGGTCGAATTCCCTGCCGCACTTGCATACAAGCTAATGTCGACCTGCAGTCGTCCATCCACACAACGCAATATCTACCACACAGAGCCACACAGAGCCTGCATATAAAGCATGGATCAAGGACCCTTCTTCCTGTAGCACCGTTTACTTCTTTCATTAACGTAATTAGACTCTCTATAGACAGTCTCGTATCTAACAGGTCCGATTTCCTTGCCCCTTCAAATCTAAGCAATTAAAAGCATAATGTAATGCATGAGCAGGCGACCTAAGCGCCCGAGAAGCAAGTACCCCATATTAACTAATAGTCCTTCAATAACAATTGCATGTGAGTTAGTCCCTCAACGATGCACCCAATCACTAAAGTAAGAATACACAATATCAATTTGGACTCCAGTCTACCTAAATCACCCCCACCTGCCACTCCATCATAATATTGACTAGCGCCACCCACCAGGTCTTACGTTCTAGGGCAGGAAGCTCTCTTTGCTTACCAAACCCCAAACGCCTCCTGAGGCGTGGCCCATCTCCCGGCCCTGGTAAACCAGGCGGCCTCGTACCAACAGGGAGGACCGGGCATTCTTCAGGCTGAAGCTTCTCGTCGCCTCCACAAGCATTGTTACAACCTTCTCGAACGTTGTTCCTGCAGTAACACCCCATGACATCTGTTGGCTCGTCGCTGCAAGAGTAACTGGCGACGCAGGCGGCATATGAGCCACCCGTGCAGACCTGAACTTGTGAGGAGTCGATAGGCCTCGTCGGTTTGCCGGTTTTCTGGGGAAAACAAGGAGCAGAGTCGAAAGTTTCCATTGGAGATATCTCTGCAGGACTTCCAAATGGCGAACCTAGAACTGTCATTGTAATTCGAGGAGGAGGTGCAGCAGCAACAGGCAAAGGAAGAGAAAGAGGAAGCGAGGCTGCAGTCGGTTGAGGAGTGGGGGCAGGCGAGGATGAGGCTAATTCTGCAGCTGCAGGAGTATCATCCGAGTGCGGAGTGGCGGAAGCAGTAGAAACAGTAGAAACAGAACAAGGCTCTGGAGTTGGGGTGGACGCCCTGGCGACATCGTCCCTTCCAGTGCCGGTCTCGTAGTGTGGGTGGGTCTGTGCATGTGGGTGAACAATAACCACTACAGATGGTCCACGGGTGGCGGTTTCCGTCCAAGAAGTAGCATAGTAATCGTCTACAGACTGGTCCCTTTTCTGGTCCGGGGAATCCCTGCCAGGCGCCTCGTGGGCGAATGAACGTGAGGAAGCGAGCCCCAGCGCCAGCACAGAGATCTGCAAGAGCCTCATGGCTGCAGCTTAGCTAAGGATCGGTAAAGGCTTGTCGCGATATCGGATTGGTGGGTCTTTATGACATATGAATGTGGTCAAAGTATAGCGCATGCATGCAGAGACGTTGGACTGGTACTTACTTGTACTTAAGTACTTGATGTGATGTGAAAATTATATGACTGGGTCGCATGAATGCATTTCAGGGCTTTGCTGGCGGAGCGTCGAACAGCGACGGTCAGAAGTCATTTTGGGGAGAACAGCGCTCTATCGTGTCGCTCATGACTACCGCGGACACGCCCTGCCATCAACAGATCTCCTCGATCATCGCGCATGTCCAACGCACAGATGGTCCATCGTGTACTTCTTTTTGCGTGAGAATACGGTGGCACTCGGAAGTATAGTAGAAGTAGTACAGTAGATATTTCAATTAGGTCTCTATAAAGGGTATATGCAAGGGCAATGCAAATAGACAGGTCCGAAGACAAGGAAGGAACATTGGAGATACAAGGATATTTTTGTGACTTCAAAAGCCCGAGTCAAAAATGCAACAGCGGAAGAAAACTAACTCCATATCAAGGATTCCTCGCCCTTCTATCAGAAATAAGAGGAGGGGGTTAGGCGTCGAAGCGAGGCAATGCACGGGAAGAAAGAAACATGAAGCTTGAAGATGCATACATATATGTACAGACGAAAGGGGTATTAATAGGCAATATAATTATCTCTATAGTCTTATCGGCCGTTATTCGTGCGAACGAATGGAAAATCGCGGATGCTTAATCGAAGCTGACATTGAACTTCTGGCGGATCCTTTCCCCGTATCTAGAAACAAACCCGATTGATCAGTTTACATGCCAAGAAACAGTATACTGACTGCCTCCGCGAATTAGGGCTAGGTTATACTACTCACCTCTGGAAAAAGAACGGAATCGGCATCATCAAAACCGCAATACCGCCCAATAAACTGTTTCCCGGTCCAATGCCCAGAGCTTCGTACATGGGCACACCTGCCAACGGCAGCAATGCACCGACGGCAGATCTTAGAATAGTATTGGCGCCAATCGCGCTGGCAGCGTAGAACGAGAATGCGTCGACGAGATAAGTCTGAATCGGCATAAAGGCCGCCAACATTCCGAGACCGATAAAGCTGGTGCCAATAATCGGGACGACCCAGTGAACATGCTTCTCCGCCGTCCAGCCGTACCTGTATAATATACCTGTCAGAATCTCTTATCAAATAGTATCATGCACGGTGACTTATGTGAGACCCACATGAACATTCCAACCGGAATAAGCCAAGATGAATATGTAAGCATGGGAAGACGGTATTCGGGCTCTTCACAAATCGGATGTTAGCAAAGTCTCCGGATACTGCTGGAACCTCGAAGAAGGAATTCGTAAAACTTACTGTCGCCGCCGTTCTTCTCCCTGAGTCGGATGTACACCTTGTCGTTCAAGATACCAAAAATGATCAATCCCAAGAACGAACCAATACCAATGCCCAAATACGACAAGCCCACGGACCCAGTGGAGAATCCGTAGATTCCCTGGAACACCAAATAGAAAGTAGTGAACAGCAGGTACAGATATCCATAGACAACCGACATGTACAGCGAAAGCAGCAAGATAATTGGCGAAAATACCAACATCTTCAGCGGGCGCCAGATAGCTCGGGTGAAGATTTCCCTCGGTGGCAAGTCGCTGTGGTACATCGACTTATACTTGTCCGTATTATTCTCGTTATTCAGTTGCCTCGCCTTGTGCCTCAGCAGCGTCGGGTGGTGGGTCTCATCCAGGACAAAGGTCGAAACGATCGAAATGACTCCGAGGGCGATAGCGAGTACGTAAAAGATCCAGCGCCACCCTGCACTATCACCCAAGTAACCGCCAGCAATAGGACCGATGATAGGACCCATAAGCGGTCCCATACCGTAAATGGCCATGAACTTTCCTCGCTGTTCGAATGGGATCATATCGGCAATCGATCCACCACCTAGTGTTAAGGGCGCACAACCAGCAGCTCCGGACAACAGACGGAAGGCAATAAGCATTCCAATCGAGGTCGACCGTCCACAGGCAACAGTGAAAGCTGTGAAAAGGTAGTTGCAAGCAATGTAGACCCATCTACGTCCATACAACTCCGACAATGGCGCAATAATGATAGGACCAACCGCAAACCCAAGAAGGTAGACGGACACAATGAAGGAACTCAATGTTGTGCTCCTATTACGGAAATCCATCATAACCTCTGGAATTGCGGGCGCAAACATGGAAGAGGCAAGCGGAGTAATCAAGGTAATGAACGAGATGACTCCCATGTTCTTCCACTTCCTACTCATAGGCCAATTCATCGGGCTTTCAGGGTCGTCGGTGCCATTCCACTTGACAACAAATGGATCGTTTTCTGCAAGCGTATCTGCATTTGACATTGAACTTCCAGGGATCTCTCCCTGTGCACCCTTTTCCAGATCGGTCTCCTTATTCGTTCGGCTCCTACTTCGTGTAAGGTTTTCGGTGTCCTCGTCAACGACCCGTCCCTCTGCATCCTCTAGCTTTCGGTTCTCTGCTTCTAGCGATTTTTCCAAGGCTGTTTCTGTATGGTGTTTCTGACTCCGAGTCGACATGTGAGACACGACTCGGTCGAGTTCTGGTAAGGGCTCCATTGCGGGTATGCGGTTTCCCCTTGCTCTCCTAGGATCCTATCCGTATTTGTCCTCGATTATAAAATGAGTGTCTACACTTTGGGTTGTCAGTGTTGGGAAACTTCAAAGGGACAGGGGTCCGTCTCTTCGTACGAAGAGCGCAAAAGGGTTAAACCACGGTTGAAATCTCACGGCTACTTACATTCTGTGCAACGAAGTATAGATACAAAAAAAGAAAATATCGAATAGAACGAAATCGACAATTTCGATGCTCAAAGAGGTACAAGGTGAAAAGAAAAGACCAAGAAAATCATCCGGAATCAAGCCCTCGGGAAGCTCTCCGAATTATATACCCTCCATCATAAATTAAAATCCGCAAAGTCCAGAGGATCATTCCAAACCGTATTTCAACAGTGAATGTGAGCAACGGTTGTGCCATAAACACTGGGGAGCCCCACTATCGTGTATCAAGCCCCTACCCATAAAAAGCATGATGCCACCAATATTTTATCAACTAATTGGGCCTTTTGCCTGTTCTGGCGCGGACAGTACTCCTTTTGGGAGTGGTCGTCGGAACTTCCAAGTTCCGGCCAGGCACAACCTCCGTCCACCGACCCTCTCGGATCTATGCTTTCCCTCAGAAAATGAATTTCCACAGGGGAAAAAAGCCAAAGAGCCCAAACGGAGCGGTTCCATCGATGCCAATGCCATCTATTATCTAAATTTTGCCAGTTTGGGTGCCGATTATCCGCCACCGAATCGTGGATTCATATAGAAAGGATCCCTATTTTGGCGACCTTGCAGCGCATCTCTGCCAACCAAACGGTTGGGCCAAGGTGGACGAGCAAAAGCTTGTGTCCCTTCCCCCCCTTTCATTTTAAGCATGTCCGAGTCGTGTGGAGAGGACGGGCAGTCGGAGCTTCGGATATTTCTAGATCTATAAGAGCCGGTGAACGCCCAGACGGTTCAGACGAAACAAACCATAATCGGGCCTTGGTGAAGTTCTACACAAAAATCTCGAGATATATGCATAGTATGCATACGATACCCAACCGGACTTTAGACCTTCCAAGACCCCTATAGGCTTTTAAGTATAAAACCCCTCTCCGAGTCGACCTTCCAAGACTTTTTTTTCTTCTTGATCATTCTGCAGGATAATTATTTCGTCCGCACGTCGGTCCCGGCCCGTTACTTTATCGCCCCGACTGTATTTCTTTTCTTTTCGGAAACAGCGCAGTACGTGACTTCGTATTTTATGCAACAGATGTCGCATTTTACATCGCCAGCGTACATTACATCGCATTACATGATGAGAGACAAGGATCATACTATCTGCCGACCCCCGCCGTAGTTATTACTTCTCGTTCCAGAGCTCGGTCACGCCGCTTAGCTCATCGGTATCGTCAGACGTTGTGCAACTATCATATCATCCTCCCAAGGACAGGCTGGGCTGGCTAGGCTGCAGAAATTCTGACGTCGGCCCACATCCAATAAGATCAATAAACTTTCTTTGCAAGTCTTAAGACCGGTTTTTCTAAAGTTTGGAAGCTACATATGATCATATAGCACAGAAGTTTTGTTGGAACCGAATCCAAACACTCGGGAATTATACCTCCTGGCCAGACGGTGATAACAATTTATCTTGAAATCTTGTCACAGCTTGAATTTTACGATACTGTGGATCCTTCGATTATGTAACAAAGTTAACTTGACCGACTGTTTCCCATTAGTCAGGAGGATTGGTCCCGGGGCCTTGATTACTTATAATTATATATACATGTATCACTGTCTTGCTGCGCTAGCAAGGGAGGTATCTAACCTGCTACCCCACTAGGACCTCAGCCAACTAAATTGTATGAATTTCATGGTAACTCGACGGTATCTGATTCCAAAATCGTCTATAACTATAAACGAAATGAATATTGCTATTAAAAAAAGAGGAATTCCAAAACCTGCGACTTAGAAGCACTCAAGAAATAAAAGAACCCCTAAATAAATCGACCACGGAGACGTATTCAATGAAATAAGTAAATTGCAATCAAGAAATATATCATGAAATATATCCAGAAATCATCAGAGAAAAGAAAATATACACATCCAACATCAACATTCCTCAACGATCTGGTATCTGACGTCCTCTGCAAGATGACACACCCTAAAATAAAAAACACCCCTAACATTGCTTTCAGACTACCCTAACATCTTAAAACTATCACGGTGCAGCTACATGGACAATCCTACTGCCCATTGCCGCTGCCGTGCCATATCCCCTGACCTCCAGAGTAACCACCGTATCCACTTCCACTGCCTCCTCCTCCTCCTCCACCTCCACCTCCACCGCCACCACCACTCGAAGAACCCTGCGAAAGTCCGTAATTATGTCCTCCCTACACCAAACTTTATCAGTCTTCAAAGATCCCCCCTAAAACTCAGAAATGGCGCATATAACTCACCGCCCTCAAGTTCCCAAGCATGGTCCTCAACGCCGGTACGTTCCCCTGCTGGCCTCCTTGCGGGCTTCCGATATGCCCTCCCATCTGCGATCCCATCTGAGATCCCATCTGAGATCCCCTCTGTTGCGTTTGTTGCAAATACCCACTCCCCAACCCTTGCCCTCCCAAATGTCCACCTTGCTGTTGAACCAGCGAATGCAATCCACTTGGGAGCCCGCCTAGCCCATGATGCCCACCAAGTCCCTGCTGCTGCTGCGACACATGTTGACTATGCATCTGCGACTGATGGTGCAACAACCCCGATTGCTGTTGTTGCTGCTGCTGATGCGACTGCTGCGCATGCAGCCCATGCCCTCCATGCCCTCCATGCCCTAATTGATGAGCAGACAGCCCGCTAAGTCCCGATAATGACCCAGCGCTCCACCTATTCTCATTATACATCCCATTCCCACTTTGATGACTCGAAGCCTCCAACTCCGCGGGACCCTGCCAACTCTGCGAATGATGGTGCCCATGCGACGATTGTTGCTGCTGTTGCTGCTGAACTGGCGGTTGCGGGTGCTGTTGTTGAGGCGCCGGCGCATAATGCTGTTGCGAATGCTGCTGCGAATGCTGCTGCGAATGTTGCTGCCCTGAAGCCAGCGAACTAGGTAACCTCGGATCCTTCTCCAACGCCGAAACCATAGCATTCAACCGTCTGAGTATATCAATCAAATCCTCCTGTATTCCCGCAAGCTTCGAATTCTGCTCCTCACGCAACCTCTTCAACTCCGGCGGCCACACTTTTCCAAGCCCAGCAGAGCAAGCATTGCTAGTCTGCGACGGGGATGTAACACCCGCTGTCTGTGCATGTTCTTCCGCAACTTGTAAAGAACATTTGGCCTCACACATCTTGATCTGTGGTTTATTCTGGAACTCCATCGCCAACTTCATCAGCCCGAGGAGATCACTCAGGTTTTGCGTTCCATCTCTGAGTAACTCAATAATCGGCTTTGGCACCACAAAGTCCGCCTCCGAATGATGTGCAGGCGGCAAATTCCTGTTTTTGTCATAATCGAAGAATCGTCTGAACAAATCTGGAATAACCGACTGTGGGAACTGGAATATTACGTTATTAATCCCATCCACAACTTCCTCATACTTCCGCTTGAGGCCACGGATAACGTCCGTAACCACCAACTCAATAGTGGTAGAGTGCTCTTTCGCCCGTTTAAGGGAATCCTTCTTGGCGATTAACTGTCGTTCCTGTTCATCCGCCCAGAATCTACGCTCCGCATCTTGTGCACGAACTGTATCGCCGAACTGTAATAGCGGCGCAATCGAAACGTGAAGATAGCGTCCATTCCTCTCCGACACCAAGTTCTGCAACACATGCTCATGCTGCTCCATAGTTTCGAAGAACTTGTTGAGGAGGTCGATACACTCGAGAATGAGATGGTAATCCAAAGCCGTTGTCGTCTTTGCAGAAGCAGCGGCACTGATTAACCATATTCTAACCTCCTCATACCACTTCCCACCCAAAATCTCAAGTTGCCGTTTAACATCCTTGTAACAGACTTCGACGTACTCGTTTTCAAAGAGAAGGTATGCTTTCTTCTCCATCTCGAGTTTGATCTTTGATTCACTCTTTTCGAACTCGATGTTGGCGTTTTGGAGTTCATCGGGCGTGTACCTGCGGGTGCTGTAGTACATGTTCGTCGTCTGCTGATGGAGTTGACGGCGGGATACAGCTTCCGATTCAGCGTCTCGAGCGAGGTTGATAGTCTTCTGCTCGAGATTCCTGCGGGCATCGTTGAGGTAAGTTTCGAGTGATGGGTTATTCGATGCCGTCTCAAGGGCCGCGTAAGCTGCATGGAGCAGTGGGGGGATATCCTGTGAAGGAGAGGTTGGGCCAGCACCAAGACCGCTATTGCGGGTTGCATTTCCACGGTTGAAGGTTGTAAGCAATGTTGCGAGTGTCTTTGGATCAATCGGTCTATAGTTTCCGTTCGTTGGGACAGCGTATTGACTGTAAAATTCTGCGCCATCGCCCATTTCGCTCTCCGCTACCACCGACATTTCATCGTCTTGTCGTCTGGCACCAGGATCAAGCTTCATAGTAGGAACGGTAACAACCGGCCGAGGCATCTGCAAAACGAGGTCGACCTTGGGTGCCTTTGCGACTTGAATATATGTCGGTGTCGGAGACGGCGAGAGGAGGTTCTCGGGCGGTGAGATGGGCCGTTTCTCATCCTCTTCAACTTCAAGATGCTTATGGGCAAGAGCCTCGGACTTCTTGGAGTGAACGGGAGATTCAAGACCTATTAACATCATAAAAATTAGCTCGTGCTCCGCAATACAAATAAGTTACCATAGTACATACCCTCTTTCAAACCTAATGCTTCTTCTTCCGTAGGAGTATCGTCACGATCGTTGTATGTAGTTCCCGTAAGCGCTGTTTCCGCCGATTAGTACACGTCGATAACCAACTGCCTTTATTGAGATTAAAACACTCACAGCCATTCCCCTTTGGATTCTCATTCACAATCTTCTGTAATCCCGCACCAGCCTGCTTCTTTCTCTCTGCCTCCTCCTGATCAATCCACTCAATCCACTTCTTCATCCTCGCATCTGTAATCTTCCTCAACTTCTCTTGTGCAGCTACAACCTCATCGTTATCCTCGTAACTTGAGTAATTCTGTGAAGATCTATTATTAGCCCTCAAGAACTCCCTCAGTTTGTCAACCGAATCCCCAGCCATCGCATCGTCACAGAGGAAGAGTGCGAATTTGTGGAGCGACCGGAGGTGGTCTGTTGGTAAAGTCGGGTATAGAGAGGATAGGGAGTCGAAGTAGTCGTCTTCCGTATCCTTCTGGTCCATACTCTCGGTCCGTCTGAGCGAAGGATGCGAAAGGATAGGAAGTTCCGGTGTAGGACCCACGCTCGGGTTTGTATGCTGGTACACATCTGGCGACATCGGATTGGCAGGTGGCGAGGTCAAAATATGTCGAGGAAGACTATTTTGATGAGTACTAGCCTGTGAATGAGGTTGCTGCGGTGGCTGCTGCGGTGGCTGCTGCTGCTGCTGCTGTTGTTGGTGTCCACTACCACCACCCAGTCTACCGTGGAACGAAGACCCTGATCCAGCGCTATTGCTCGTCGGCCAGTTATGACCCTGTTGTGGCGGCGGCGGTACCTGTTGTTGTTGGGAGGCGTACTGTTGATTCCTTTCCGTCGCCGCATGCATCTGAGAATGAAGATGCTGAAGGAACTGGCCGGGTCGTGGTCCTGACTGCGGATCATACGTCTGCGACAGCCGATGTTCTCTCTGAGAATGTGAAGGCAGAGGGGGTGATTGATATTCACCAACGTAGTTCCTCGCCTCTCCGAGTCCACTGGCAGAGGAGCTTAATCCCGACTGAGACTGGTCTCGCGGTCGAGAGTGGTCGCGCGGTTCATCCTGTCGTTGGTAGGAATGATCGTCGTAGACCTGGGTTTTCAAATGTGAAGAAGAAGTGGCATCCCCGCTGCTGTTGCGTTGGCGTACAGCGGGGATGGAAGTTGCCCCGGTGGAGCCCCAGTGGCCACGCATTACGCTTTCTTTTGTGCTGCCGGCGAGTGACCCGCTGCCCAACGATGGCATGGGCGGGGAAGTATAGTCCCTTGAGCTGCTTTGCGCAGTTATGCTCCCAAGGCCCTGGGACCGCACGGGACTCTCGCCTAGGATGCCTCGTCCGATATGGGAAGGTTGACCGGCACTGTAGTTGCTTGCTCCAGATCCAGGTTTCTCGGGGAGCCGTCCCAATCGACCGTCGATTGACTCTTGGTCCGCGCTTTGGATCCGTTTGTTGGGGCGATACTCCGCTGGTATCGGGTCCTCCTCGAAAATACTCGGCGGGCGGGGTAACTCGAGCGACGAACTAGATATCTTGACTCCGCCGACAATAATGCTACCACCGTTAGCACCGCCTAGATGTCCTCCAATGCCACCGAATCCCTTGCCTCCGTTCGCAGAACCAAGTTGAACACCACCGATGCTACCAGTCAATTTAGGGCTATTCTTAGGAGGAGCACCGTGGGATTGAGTCTTGGGATATCCACCTGAAAGTCTGTTCGGGTTCAATGAACTGCTACCAGCGCTCATAACATTACCAGACTTTGTCGGACTGAAATGAATCTGCGCAGGATACTCCTCTCTTGAAGTGTCCTTGACAGCATTGAAAACCTGGGCAACACCAGGTGGCATCTGGTACCTCTCAGTTGGAGGTGGGGCAGACGGCGCAGGTGGAGGCACATTATGGAGCAATGGAAGAGGGGAATTGCCATATGACGTCCCGCTTCCAGCCGGTGACGGTGCCTCTGGCTTGCCGCCTTGAAACCTGCCATTACCCCCAGGCGCTGCAGCTGTTGATGAGGTGGCAGAGGATTGTGCGCCAATAGTCTGAGGGGTAAACGGATAAGAAGATAGCTGCGAAGATGGTGACAGGATACTCGAAGTAGACGAGTGGTGAAGAGTAGGTTTCGAGCCCTGGCTGGGATGTTGAATCGGCTGCTGCTGCTGCTGCTGCTGTTGGACGGGACGACTAAAACCTGATCCAAACGAGGGATGGTCTTTCTCGACATGCATCGCCCCCTGCTGGTGGTGATGATGATGGTGTGTCGAAATCCCCTGTCGCTGCTGCTCCTGCTGCACATGCTTGGGAGGGACAGCACTAGGTGGAGCATACCCACCAGATTGTCCGTCCTTCGCAGCACTTCCAGTCGTACTAGGCGGTGTCGGTCTAGCAATAACCCCAGCACTCCCCGGTTCTTTCGCACTAGCAAGCGTGGCCATCAAACTCTCGCTGGCGCCACGTGCGCTCACAGGACTCGTGCTACTGCCAAAGCTTGCATGCCGCATCCCAGTGCTCCCACCAATCCGAGCGCTGCCCCACGGTCCATTCTGCTGCTGCTGCTGTTCCTCGCGGCTGTCGAGCGACACACCACCTTCATGCGATTGACTAGTCGTCCTGCTAAAATTTGGAAAATCCGGCCGCGGTTGCCCCACCGAATATGTAGATTCATAAGACGAAGGAGCAAAAGCATCCCTCTGCGGTTCCCCACGCTGAATAATCGACTGCGTATGAACCGATGAGAAAGAAGTTCTTGGCTGTCTATTCTGATGCATAAAAATCTCCGGAGAACTCGACTGCAGCAGCGAGGAAACGGATCCCGCTGGGGATGGCGCCGTATCTCTGTAGTGCGTAGTAGTAGTAGGAGCTTGGCTATGCGCCTGACTATGCGCCTGGCTATGCTGCGATGTTTGAGATCTTGGGGACATGTCCTGCTCTAGCTGCTTTGTAACCTGCTGGGATTGTATCGCATCTACTTCAAGTTCAGGCTGTTCACGTCTCTGTTGCAACTGGACGACCTGCTGTTGGACCATCGGTGACGGAATACTTATAAATTTAGGCTCGACGAATTCAGAAGGTGGGAATTCATTCTGTTGCGGTTCTACATCACCTAGTGGACTCTGCTGCGGGTGCGGATGTTGTGGATGCGGCGGAGCCGATAATCCACTTTGTGATGGGACGGGCGTCTGGTTTTGATCCGGATCCGGGTGGTTATGTACCTCCGTATTAGCAATATGGGAAGTAGTTGCAGGTGCAACCGCAGGGGGTGGAGAAGGTGCGATGGGTAGTCTATCCTCTCTACCACTTTCATGCCCATCATCACCTCCGTGACCTGCAGATCCAAAGGAACTCCTCGAAGGCTTTTGGTAGTGTCCTCCTCGCGGCTGTTCGATCTCCCTAGCTTCTGTTGAAAACTCATCGTGGAAATCCTGCGCCGAGTAAGAATCCCTAGAAAGCCGGTCCCCGTACTCAGATGATGCGGAATTGTCATTTATACCGCCGCCACCTCCTCCTAGTACTCCTCCCGGCGAGTTTTCTAACGGTGATGGATTGAGGTTATCTCCAGTATCGATTCCAGGAGACCGTCGAGATTCCTCGTCCTCCAGAGGTCCTAGGTTTCCATGCATGGTGTCCTTCACTGATGTGTGGTATAACGGAGAATCAAAGAACGAGTAAGACGACGACGATGTCTGGGCCATTTTCGAGAAAATCCGGGTTTTTGTACCACGACGAATAAAAAGGGAACTGTAAACCTTGACCAGAGAGGGAGGGAGGTATCAAAAGAAACCCAGAGGAGCAGGTCCAAATAGCTAAGCTATAAAAACTGCAAGAATCAATCAAATTTAGTCATACCGCTGATATAAACCGAGAACCAAGCAAAAAAAACAAGATATAGCTAAGTAATAAGTGGTCGGCAGTCTGCATATAAAAGGACCCTTAGGAAAAGGGAATCGGTAACGAATATCCCCACGCCACCTTTTTTAGCTTGTTACACCGATAATGCGCCCCCCCGCAAGGACGCAGATTACGACACCACGAGTAATTAACCCACCCCACCAAGAGTTCACTAAAACCACTAGCTCTACCGACGCCAAACCAATTGAGCTGTCATGTTGGACGGTAACTCAAAAGGACACCCCCCCTTGGTGGAGTGAGAATCGAAGGAGCCCATCTATAGCTACCTAAAATCCATAAAGCTTGACAATCATGTCATGAGGCCTTCCCACCACCATCACAAGATATCATCCTACAGCACGCCTGATTGGAGATGTCTTATATCTCATCCCATAGCAGGGAAAAAGGGACGCTAAGATGGTCCGTGTAAAGCAGTCCCCTCCCATCTCTTCCCACACCGAATAAAAATAAAAAAAACAATCAAGAGGGTTTATATGCGAAAAAGGAAAAAAAAGTAGTACATACCCGCTATATTTTTCCCTCGAAGAAAGTGGTCGTGCGGGAACGGTTCAGCCCGCAATTGGCCTTTGTGCGTTGTCGGTACCTGATTGGGTCACCCAAGCCGGATGCAGTAGCTTGCAGCGAAAGGAAAAAAAATTCAGTCGAGTGGATGGGAATGCCGCAAGATGGCCTGCAGAGTGCTGCTTGCTGCAAGCTTGTGCAGACGAGTGACAAGAATGTCCTTAAGTAAGGAGGGGCTCCTGACTCTGTTTGTCGATATCGATAGGCGTGGATTTACGAAAAAAAGGTGGGCTGGTGGGTGTTTACTTTCGATGTCTTTCGAGATATAATGTAATTTTTTTTTTCGTCCGGTTTTTTTATATCTTGGGGTTTTTGAACAATAAAATCCAAAAAGCTTAGGGTTGAAAATATAAAAGAGGGATTACAGATTTCCGTTTGAAAAAAAAATTGGTGGTCGTTATTTCGTCTCTTCAATTGGCCCGGTCGTTCGTAGGTAGAGATATGTATGTAATTGGAGTTCGATTGTGTCGAAGAAGCACAATATATGTCGTTATATGCAGCTACACTATGTCTGTTAGCGATGGGCATCTCTAAGGATCTAGCTGTCGGGGCATCTACAACCCCCACACAACGAGCCACCAATTTCTTTCTGTTAAAAAAAAAAAATCTCACCTTGGTCGTTAAGGATAGGAATTGTTTTTCGCACCGTTGTCTATAAGTCGTTAAGCTTTGACGAATTGTTTCCCCGAGCTCTGAAGAATGCCAGTTGATACAATTTGGTATTTTTTTCGCGCGCGGGTCGAGAAATTCGGAAAGAGATGGAAAAATGTCCGGGGTATCCTGCAAACGATGCGAAATGATTGAGAAAGACGACTTCGAGTGAGTGGGTGAGGTTGACGGTATCCCAAGGCGGAATTAGGAGAAATGGTGCCGAATGGGATTTAGTGATTATTTGAAATCGAAGATCACAGAGTTGTAGAAATGAATGAGAATGAGGAATGGAATGGAATGGATATCGTTAAAAAAAAAAAATAAGCGGCCGTAAAAAGCTGAAACTGGCGCGATACCTCAGGGCGGCTCTTTCAGCTTCGTGACAGTATGTAAATTGTTCTGGTCCTGTGGCACCGGAGAATATCGATCCAACAAAACACACACTGACTACAAGTCAAATGCTTGTGAAACTAGAGTTTCGAACGAAGAGGCCGTTAAGTTTCAGGAAGTTCCAGGAACTGGGTATGGCGGAAATTCTGAGAGACGCGGTCGGGAATATCGTCCGTGAGCTCCCTTATCTATATCCTCTTGCCAAGTTGGATTCTAGATTCTTACGGATAAGTCAGCTAAACAAGTTCTGGACCAGTTAAGCGGAACGGAATGATACAGATCAAACGGAAGCCGCCCACAAAAAGAGAGAAAGTGCGGGAATCGCGGCGTCAATGGGATATATACGGGCAGGCGGAGAAGTCTCTTACCTTCGTAGAACCTATCGCCGGAAAATGTCGTCGCTGGTGTCGACACGATAACTCTGGAATTGAATCACAGGTAGCTTCGCAAAAGAAGAAGAACCCTGGATATTACCGTCGATCAGGGTTTCCGCTGTGAGGAAGCTGGAAAAAACACACACAGGCGGTGAATTCGAAGGGAAGGACTGGCTGGGCAAAGAAAAGATGAAAAAGTCTTCGGCTGGTCAGCTGTCGAAGAGCTTACTCCTCCCTATTTGACGGCTTTCCCCCGTTCAGGAGCACGACCGTGTGTGAGGAAAGGTGGAGATGAAATGAGAGGTGGTGGTTGGGCGAGTAGCGCCTGTGAGAGAGAGGTGAGTGATAAAAATCACCAGTGCAGTAAAGCTGTCGAACAACAGAGCACAGAGAGGGCCCCTAGTTAGTTAAGTTGCTAGTACTTAGCAGTTATTAATATTTTGACTAAGAGCTAGCTGCTTCGGGGCCTCGTTCGTCTCTGTTGAGTGGCCGGATGGCTTGGGAAAATGCCCCGAATCCCAAGGAAAGGGTTCTCTCGCACAGAAACAACAGCTGGGCTTCAAAATTGCACCCGGGCAGAAAATGGAAATCAAAAGACAGATACTTGGAGATAGGTATGTAGAGAGCGGCGTCGACTTACTTCCCTCTCGCCTGTCAAGCCCCCGCTGTCTGCGACTTAACCGCCTCGAGACCCAATTGGCTGAATGCGGGAGGCGAATATCTAATCGGAGTGATGAGAAGGGAAAGAAGAGCAGGAAGAAACGAGGGAAAGGGCAAGAATAGCTGCGAATAGAATAGCTACTCTCTTCGACTGTGCTATCGACTAGTTAAACTAGCTCCCTCTGCACCCTGCGGCATGGGGTCTTAGCTACATGTATGTATGTACGTCTCTGTATCATGTCTGTACACCCGCAGAGATGATATGATACTGTGTAGAAGACACAGAGGGGAGGCATTTCTCTGCTACTATGAGCTGGCCGCCAAGGGTTGCTTCACCATCGAAGCTGTTCCCTGAGAGTCAATGTCCAGTCAAACCCGCTTGGACTATACCCCTCGCAGACTAGGTTGGCGCTGGACAAACAGCTAACAATGGCGTTTCATGTCGAGGGAAAGCTCTCGAAACATGGACATCTTTGCGTGAGTCGAAAGCCATCGGGTGTGGGGCAACGCAATATCGCGGCGCTCTTCGATCCAATTGTTTGCATGACCTTACGAATTGCTCGAAGGTTGAGGTACCCGCTGTTCCTCCTTCCCGATAGGCGTGGGGGATGTATATATACCTCATACAAAAACGAGGATATCGACAGGGGGTAGAGGCACGTGAAGACCGTCGGGGAAATATTCAAAACCCCAAGTTCTTACCATATAGCATCACTAATTAATCAATAGCATATACATGTAACCGAGCTCGAGTATATCGTAGATGCGGACAGACATGTAAGCTCGACGGAGTAATATGAATCTGAAACCTACATCGAATCCCAGCCAGATAACTGCATTTCAGCCCAACGTTGGCTTCCATAGAACCCCTTCCCTCGCTAGCTCTATTCTTGGGACCAATTCCAACTACTCCAGTCGATGTTAAAAGCTGACCGTCCCATCGTTTATGCAAAGCAGCCATGACGGCAGATTCAAAATGTTTCAGAGGGAAGGTAAGATCCAAGCTAATACGCATGTCAGCCGGCTAGCTAGGACGCGACAGGACAGATCGACTTCCAGCCGACCTTCGAGAACATGTTATATCGTTTAAACACGGTTCTTCCTGGGTCTGGTAATCTTGGTATTTCCCCTGAGTTAATCAATCGGCTGCGACATTGCATGGACATGATGCGGGTATCGATCCAATTGGAAGGTGTCTATCTAGATGCGACATTGGCAGTCAAAGCCACTTCAACATTCGCGATTCGCAGAACTTGGTCCACTTATAATTATGTAAGAAACTACTGCCAAAAATCATTTACGTTTGAAGGCACAGATAGATTCGACCGAGTTACCCCGGTCAGGTATTAGTTCATTAAGCCCATCAATGATGCTTTGTATCTTCCCTATCCTCGAATTATGGAAGTAGACAAGCAAAGGCGACTCCGAGTAAAAAAAAGCCAGTCAGCCGGCCACTATATAGCACCCGACTGCTCGAACCCACCCATTCTCCCCTCTTCCATATATCCTCCCGATTAAACAAAGTAGAAGCAAAAACAAAAGCAGTTATGAACAGGCTCAGTAACAGAGAGTTAAAAGAAGGGAAGAAGGGAAAAAGGGAAAAGTTTCAGGTTATCCTGTGAACAGCGCACCCAAGGAGACAAAATAGATTGGCACAATTCATTGTATTTTCATGGTTCTTTTTCCATGTTTTTTTTTGTGATCCCTTTTTTGCTTTCAATGCTTCTTTCGCCCATCATCACCGCTGCTATCAATTATCTATTCTGTTGTGTAGTAATAATCCCATCGTCCTAACACAGAAACCAGCAACTCTCTCGAAAGGTGCCATCGCAATCGTATATCTTTTTGTCCAAGTAATTTTGACCAAAATGAAGAATCGCTTATACTGCAGAGTGGGCACGCTCGGAACGCTTCTTGGTGACGACCTTGTGGATGTAGATGGAGCCGACAAGAAGAGCGATGGCGCCAACGAGGGCGAAGACGACGATTGGTCCGGGTGGGAGCATTTTGAGGCCGAGTTAGGGAGCTCTTGAGCCTTCTCGTGGAGAAAATGTTAGTCAATTGCCACGCTATAAAGCCAATTGCGATAGTTTCGCGTGAAATTTCAACACTTTTGCACCGTTTTGGCCCCCGTTCGGTTCCGGATGGCGGCTGGGTATCTTCAAGTCGGGCCGGATAGGAAATCGGCTGATAGGCTTTTCGCTACCCATCACATCAAACGAGACCATTGGCCGAGATAAACCCGTTGTCACTATCGTCACCGAAGTCTTCAATTTATCGGATAGTAAATTGGATCGGAGGTGCGAACGGAGACCAGTGCAGAGCCAATACTGCGTCGCAGAGGCTGTCGGCGGTGAAGGAATGCGCCGTTCAAGAACGCTTCCCCAGGTTTGCAGTATGCGTATGCACAATGACCGAGGGACGTACGAGTATCCATGCAGGCAGTGGCGAAAACAAACCGGCGGCAATAAAATGCAATAAAAATTACGTTTAAAAATTACAATGGAACAAAAAATAAAAAAATAAAAACTTACAGTGAGGATTGGAGGTTTGGTTTTTTGGAGGTACTTCCTGACTAAGCAGCGGAGAGCAAAGTGCAGCGAAGAGTGGAGGAAGGCTCAATCGAACGTGAAAGTTGACGGACGAGAGCGAAGACAATTACTTCTTGGAAGAGAAAAGTAATTGCAGTTGACAGGATGTGGAGGTTGAGGAGGAGGTTGAAGAGATGATGGAGGTTACGAAGAGGGAATTTCCAGGAAGGGATTTTTGAACTGGGACGGGGAAGAGAGAAGAGAAAAGCCAGGAAATGCAGATGGCGGGTACGGAAGTTTTTAAGTCTTTGACGACCCCAAAGACCTGACCCCAAAGGACCCCCAACCAAGCTCTCGAAGGAATGGCAAAAACAGGGCAGTTCTTCGGGCGGTGAAGCAGGCAGGCGACTTCTCAGAGGAGCGCAGGGCGTCGTCTTAGCATTGGGTTAGCTGCTTAGTCGCCGGTACAGATTTCCCCAATTTCGGGTGGCCTCGAAGTGCGGTGCATCTCCGCTGCGGTTGATTGGCATTACACATCGCTTTTGCGCGAAATACCTGCCCACGAGACCCGAATACATACAGACAATGCATGTGCGGTGCGGTGACAAGTGCACTCCGTGGATGGACATTGTGCAAAACTCCTCCTTCTTTCAGGCGTCGATTTAATCAAACCGTGTCTAATTGCTTCGCATGAAAGGACCTGCACATCCCGACTTCTTGTCATCTCTCAGTCCGTTAAACACAGCAGTTGAACCCTCAGCCCAGCCTCTGTCAAGATACTCGGCAGAGGCTCGTCGATGACGCGCTAGCTTGGCTGTCTTGACCTCCCCGGTCGTTGGCTAAGCTTTCCACCGGTCTGGGCATTTCTGCACCCCACGCGCTAAACACCTTGAGCGACTTTCCATCCTTCCTGGTCCGGACTTCGGCACGTTTACCACTTCCTCGATAATGGAGCTCTTCGGGTCGGTAGCTAGCTCGGTAACTCACCAAGGGTAGTAGCTTCGAGTTCATGTCTTAAAAAGGCCCGTTAATATCCATTGTTGCGGTCGTGATCGATTATACATTAGCTAGCTCTGTAAAACGTTAAACATGCAAAGCCACCCCTTTCTTAAGTTTATCGCTTGATCAAATAAAAATGAAAGAGAAAAAACACCATAACGCCCGCTATCGCGATGTAATGCTAGGAAAGGTACAGCACTATTTGCATGAGAGGTGTTAGGAAGCCGGTGGTGGTGCCGCCTTATATGGCTCAAATCCATCACCGCAACAGCTTCCCCATCGAATCTGTTCAACCAATATCAACCCCAGCGGCACGACCAGCATCTCATCCAGCACTCTTTTCCCGTCCTCCCCTTGGGCCCACGGTAATCCATCCACAACCTGTCTCCTTCGATTCGCACAAACCGTCAACTCTGAACATTTTCCAAATTTCGTCATATCCGTCTGCAACACCGGATATCCTTCTCCAACTAGATTCCTAGCCCCAGGATCCGTGTTCTCGAGTAACTTCGCATCAGGTCCCCAAGGGCAACTTTCTGTCGAAGTCGCAATAGTCCTCCACGACCTCTTCACATCGGGTATCAAAGCCATCTCATCCAATCGCAACCCCGCCTGATCATCCAAATAAGGGAATCTCCCATTGACCGTCCGGTTCTGGCCAGTGTCAGAATCCGTAAGAATAACCGTATAATTCCCCCCTCTTTCTCTCCTCGCGTCTGGTAAACTCTTCCATCCTGCCTGCTCCCATACCGTCTCCATGTACGGAAACCTGAAGGTCGCTTCAATCACATACACACCTCCTTCCTTAGGCGGCATGCTCATCCTCCTCAATACAACCTTTTCCTCCGTCCTAAACCAGGCTGTATTCACATAGTTCTCTGTCACATAAACCACCTCCCTGCCAACCTGCGTCCCTTGTAACTCCCTAATCGTCATCCGCCCCCTCGTCAAATTCCTCGGCTGGACCCTCCCATCCAAAATAACCCTATAATCCCACATCCCACCTTCACATCCCTTCGGATACCGATCAACCCTCAATCTCGGCGCAGGAATCGTACTCGCGAGGATCGGCCAGAGTATCAATATCAAGAAGTAGACGAAGAGCGGAGACATCGCAGCGCCGCTGACCTTATTGTTAGGATTATTCCTCTGTGGAGCTGGAGTCGGTTTTCCCCTGCGACGACGATCCATCCACCATTTGAGACCGCTGTATTCGTACGTCCAAGTGATCATGAGGACAAATCCCACGATTATGAGGTAGCACCCCCCCAGATTCCAGATACCGAGCATAATTGCCATCCATATTTCAAGGGATGTAAATGCTGTCCAGGTACCTAACGAGGACGTGACCAATGGTCTGAGGCGCCAGGTGTGAGGATCCAAATATACGTGAACGTGAACCCAGACCCAATAGGCAAATCCACCGTTCACTGCCAGTGTGAATAAGAACCCGTAGAATTGCAACCGGTCCTTTGAGAATATCCATCGGAATACCTTTCGTGTCCTCCCAACTTTTTGGGGGGGCGGTGTGAGAGGATTGGTTGCGACTGTAGCCGGGGCAGGTAGCGTCTGCGGCTTTGGTAAACCAGGAGCGAAGATTCGTCGCTTTGTACGGACGATGTGGTCAGGGAGGTTCCAGAGGACAATTAATGTCCTATAGATTGAGACTTTGGCGGCATAAGGAGCGGTATTGAAGGTTTCCGTGATCTTGTTCCACATGCTTGGTTCGTACGGGTTATGTGCCCGTCGTTCTGGATGGAATTCTTCGATTTTGGCGTTTGATGGAGTAGGTTTGGATGCATCTTGAGAGAATGGACCTCGTTCAATTGACGCTATGAAGTCGGCGCTCGCGTCTACGGCTGGTGATGTGGGAAGCGAGACGCTACCATCGGGTCTTGTCACCGCTGCTGCAGGCCTGGATATACCGCCATCACTGCTGCTACCCGCGCCATCTCCGCCTGGTGCAGCGCTCTGGGAGAGCGACTGTCCAATGCTATGTGATATCCTTCGCGAATAGCTTGGAGACGGACGGGAGAGGTGCGGTACGGGGATATCGGCTCTTTGAGGGAGTGGGTCTACGTCTGTAGATGGTTCGGACATGCGGTTTTAGGGCAACGCGGGACGGGGTTTTGAAGGTTGTCGCTAAGTGGTACTAATAGATTACATTGATTAGATAGCGTCAAGGAGAACCCCTGAGATGGAATAGCTTACTGATCTTGTAGTTCTAGCCGGTGATACCGATGAAGTTTAAGTTATAACCGTAAATGTTTTGATCGATTCTATGCACTTGGTTTGATTTGGTTGTTTATCGTTAAGATGGGGAGGATGAGGAGGATGCCACCCGTGTTCTAATCTTTGCCGTGATATTCACCGCCCGCTGTGCAGTACCATAACATTCCAATGAAGCAAACGTGTCGCACATGCGCAGATAACCCCGTACATGCTTAGTATAGAAACATTTATTCATTCGGCGGGGAAGTCGGCCGAATATATACACCTGCTACTTGGTATATTGCTCACGAACGGTTAAAAGGGCAACTTGCAAGGCTGCAGGTTGTTTTTGAATCCCAGCAGGCAAGAAAATGTGGGTGGATTATCAATTCGCTACCTAGCTAGCAAGTGCGTGATCCTTCAAAAATCCCGTGGCCCGGAACAGAACACCCAAGTGTCTAGGTAGCTCTGGGTTTTTAGTTAACGAAGGTCTTCGGTTCCATATATTAGCTGTCACCTTTCGAGATGTTGGAAGTACTCGAAGTACCTAGTGACATTGAGGCTGGTGACTCGGTCTCTTGGCTTCTAAGCTCTCGGGCTTAAGCCTAATATCCGGTTCTTGGGACACTGCAGACTGGACCCGCTCTAACGTTATCACATAGGCTTAGCTTAGGCAACGACGACCTGGTTCAAACGATTGGGAATGATACGTACTAACGAAGACAGAAATGGTCCGGTATCTAGCTCTAGCATGATGATAAGTGGTTGTTAGATCGACTTCCTTACATAAGCCGCCATAAAATTAATAGCCGAATAAGATAAAAATTCCGATCAATATATATCTATATGTAGTATTGATCCAGAAAGAGGTTATAGCATTCCGTCAATGCATTAGCTATGCGTGGTTGTGTAACCGCCACTTCATTGATGAAAAGGATATCTATATTCATTTCCCCTGAACAACAGAGATTCCATCTATCCTGATTTCAATGTCAGAACATATGCAAAATATTCAAACATCCCTCCGCCTTCAGTAAGTGTCTCAATATCTAGATCCCACACATCCTCCCGAGTCACCATCGGTCTGATAAAGTGAGGCTGTCGATATGTTATGTACAAGAATTTCCCAGCTGGCTTTAGAAGTCGAATAATCTATTCGATACGGTTTGTTAGTTAGTTATCGAACTCTAATAAAGGTAACAACGAGTATCCGAGTACAAACCTCGTCTATATATGCCTTCGTCCTCTCCCTAACATGGTCAGGAGGGTTCCATAGTGATCCTGAAAGCATTGCGTCAAGAGTACCCTAAAACAAATAAGAAACGATAAGTAACGACTCCCGAAGAGATTCGAGAAATGAGCAGAATATAATAATACCTTATCTATTGCGGTATCAAAATGGTTATCAGGGTAACCAGTCTCCCGCACGTCGGCAACCTTCCATGTCTGTTCAGGATACTTTTCAGACATCTTATCTATAATCACTTTGGAAAAATCGATATTGGCGATATTGTGATATCCCTCCTCGTACATTTGTGGTGCCATCAGCTATTATTAGTATCAGGATAATGTTAGACGACCAATCCAAATTTAAGACGGAATGGAAGAAAAAGTTGGCATACACTATTCCCGCACCCAAGGTTTATTATACTTGAGCTCTTGTCTGGTATATGCTTCTCGATGAATTCTCGGATTTGATCATAGTTTTTGAACCTTAAAGATAGACCAATGGTGTAAAATTTCGATATTAGCGGACAAGCAGCGCAAGGCGCAAAGGGCAAGTAAAAAAACTGTTGCTGTTTTGATCTCACGTACCACTCATAGCTATCCTCCGTTGGCGAGATGTACCGCTCGTCCCAGTACGCCGGATGGGCCAGTTCCTCCAGTTTATCATTCGAACTCATAGCTACTGTTAACAGCTGTTGTTCGACCAAAGTTCGTCGCCTTGGACCTGTTCGCAGATTTGGAGGGGTACGAACAAGCGAAAATTTCCCTATTGGTTATTTTTTATATCTACGTGCACAGCGGTGTTGTACCTTGTGCGCTAACTACTAGCTATCGATTCACCAATTGCAATAGAGAGGAGGGTAAAAAATAAATAAATAAAAAATAAGGGCTCGAAACCTCTCCATATTGCGTAGATTCCAAGGCTTTCACTTCATGTAAGTATGAAAAATTGCTATGACCTTAATCTCCTGCGCCGTCGCCAGAACCAAGCCTTAAGCGCTCCGAGAATCGAAATGCTATTTTTATGTGCGGTGGTTCCCGGATCCGATGTCCCAGAGGAGGCACTTCTCTCTGTTCTATTCGCCAATATCACAAGGCAAACATGCAAAGGCAGCCCTCGCGCCGATGTGGTCCCCTGTTTCATTTATACGTAGTGATGCCTGAAGTTCTCAGGTCCAGCTGCAGCGCTGAGCAAGCTGTGCCACTTCATTTAGCGGTATTAAAACTGGCATGGTATCTGCGTGCCCTCGAATATTAATATACCTATTCGAATGAGCCCAAACCTTTAACCCCATCCCATTCTACGATCCCCTAACACAGCGCGGCGTGAGCACGCGGTGCGCCTTACCAGTCCCCTTCGGTGATATTTATCTATAATTTTCCCCGCCTGAATCTTTATATCTGCCATTCGGAAGGGACGGATTATCCCCAGGCTGAATAAGTTTACCCTTAAGATAAAACCTAAGATTCTAAGTATACTAGTATTTAGGTTGAGAAATATATATCTAAGATGGAATTAGCCACTGGCATACCAGCCCTCGTCCACACGGTAAAAGGTCTAATCTTCTACGCCAACGACGTCAAAAATGCCCCAAAAGAATGGAAAGAAATCATGGCTCACATAAGCAGCCTACAGTATCTACTCGAAAAATATGAAAAAGGACAAGGGGACTTCCATGCTGAGACAAGAGCACCCCGATATATCGAAGATATAAATTTAGGACCCAGAATGAAAGAAGTATTCACAGAAATCGAAAAGAAGATTCCTCAAAAACGTGAAGGTTTTAAAGGGAAGGTTTATCATTGGTTGAAAAGGGCGGAGTGGCCTGTGATTTCGAAAAAGGATGCGAAGGATTTACAGGACAACCTTCGTAAGCTAGAGACGGAACTCGGGATCGCTATCAACGTAGATATTGAGTATGTTTCGCGTACAGTTCTGGAACGTAAGTTGACATCAATCCTCTAAATGAGTATAAACCTCGTGCTGATAGCTTTTCGTATGATATTGTCTCAAGGCGCCAGGGCGAATGATATCCGCAAATGGTTGAGAGGACACTCCTTCGATAGCGAGCAATCCGAAGTGCAAAGCGACCTTCGAACAAAAATGACCGCCGGGACTGGGATGCACTTGCTGCAATCGAACGAATTGAAAGAATGGCTCGCTGGTGGCATACCAAACAAAGCTTTCTGGTGCCGTGGGGTTCGGGGAGCCGGGAAATCGACCCAAATGTTCGTTCTAAAGCCACAATGCTGATAGACGTGATATCAAGTGCTAATGAAAGGCACCCTAGATCCGCGGTCATCCATGATCTCGAAGTCCAATGGCGAGATAGAGTACACAGCAGCGAACGGGCCATAGGCCTCACATACTTTTACGTCACTCCTAACTGTCTCGAAGACTTAACCGTCACTAAACTCATTGTCACGCTACTACTGCAGCTTTTAGACCAGGTAGCAAGTGGTAATTCCGATCCTAACAAAGCATTTTTCCCCAAAGCTATAATCGATCTCGCGGGACCCAGCGTGCAATCCAGAAGAGTCCCGTTAAGGCAGGAATTAACAAAGGCGTTTATAGAATCAGCCGAATGTCAACAGTTTCCGAACGGAGTGTTTCTCGCCATTGACAATCTTCATCTCCTTCCGGTGCAGGATAGGAGTTCCCGGGCCGCAGACTTGATCGAAGGGATATATGAATTTCTCACGGACATTCAGCGATCTGCAAAGATTAAGCTTCTCCTGTGCAGTGGAAATACATATATGAACCACTTCCTCGGTGATACCGAAGGTATCAAACCGTTCGAGCTCGCTGCAACCCCTCAAGATTTAAAAATATATCTAAATCATAAAATTGAAGGAGATGATCCAAAGGCGAAGAGGTTCCGGGCGGATCTCCAGCAGGAGGATGGTATGACTAAGGAAATAGTTATCAAGGAACTGATAGCTCAGTCTGACAAAAGGTAAGATTTTATTGAATGCAACCAGGGACAATCAGCAACATTTACATCTAACTCAAACCCCTACTACGAAATCAATTGATCAACTAGTTTCCTGCTACCTGTGCTGCAATTGAAAGAACTCTTCAACTCGTCTCGAGCAGGTTCAATCTCAGATGTACTCAAATCTCTACCACCGACATTCTTGGATGCCTACCAAGCCGACCTCTCCAAAATCTGCCACCTCCAGCCCGAAGAATCCCTACGCGCAAAGATAGCGATATCTTGGGTATACTTCGCCAGAAGAAACCTATCAGCTTACGAATTAGAATGCGCTGTCAGCTTCGGAAGAGCAAACCGTGATGGCAGCTCCCCACGCCGTACGAATCCGCTTAATATAGATAAAATCCTCGACTGGTGCCAGGGACTCCTCACACTGGCGCAGGATGCAGAATCTAATGGTGAGGATTTAATACCTGGAGGATCACCCCGGGTTAAATTCGGACACGACACGGTCTACGAGCTTCTCAGGGACAATTTAGACCTTATCCAAAGGATCGAAGGAGACATCGCCAGGGAATGTATCAACTATATTGGCGCAACTGATTTAACCGAGGTTGTTTCGGACGATATATCGAGCAGAGGATGGCGTGAGGCTAAAGCACGCACGTATGGTCTTCTCTCCTACTCCGCTGAGATGTGGGGTTTCCATGCTAGTAGAGCCAATAATCAGGAAATAGATAATCTTGCAGTCAAGCTTCTCCAGCAAGAAATCAAATTCGAAGTCCTATTCGATAAAATCCCAAGAGGGATATCTACTTACTGCGAAGAAGATTTTTTAACTGCCACAGGGTTGAATATCGCTATCCATTTCAACTACCTCCGAGTAGCTAAACTAATGGTTGAGAAGGGCCTCGGGCAAGTAAACCCCGAAAGCACGGTCCAGACCTTCGGAGGAGATATAGCTGAATCAAAAACACCTCTAATATGGGCCATCGTCAGCGGCGCCAGAGACACAGCCGAATGGCTAATCCAAAACGGCGCCCATCTCAATATAAAAATCGCAGGCTGGTCCGCATTACACTGGGCCATCACAAAAGGCAGAACTGACATTGTAAAACTACTTCTCGACAACGGAGCGGATTTCAACCTCCAATCATCCGATAGAAACGAGACACCCCTTATATTTGCCGCAATGAGAGGGCTTCTGGATATTTCAAGGCTGCTCGTTAGCCACGGTGCTAGTACAACAGCTCATGATAGCGAATACATGACCGTGGTACACCACGCCGCGAGAGAAGGGCATTTATTACTTCTACAGTGGGCAATCGATCAAGGATGTGACCCACAGGCAAAAGCCAAAGGCAATAATACTGCCTTGTCATTCGCTTGCAACCAAGGGCACCTCAAAGTAGTATCTTATCTTCTACAGCTACAAGAGTACCCGGCGGAAGAACTATCAGTCCTACTAGACTGGCCAGTACAGATGGGCCATCTTGAAGTGGTTTGTGCGTTATTAGTTGCCGGTGCAGATTCTAACCACCCCGCGTATGGGGGGTGGGACCAGAGTCAAATAACGCATGGCGGGGTGAGCAAAAGTCAAGAGGTATGCGAAGGGCCTAGCTACTGGACTCCACTTCAACGAGCGAGCCGTAGATGTAACCTACCTATGATGCAATTACTCTTAAACTACGGTGCTTCGATTTCAGAAAAGTCTGGAGGAGAATGGGATTCGAAGGGGTGGGTGATAAATGGCGAAGGAAGCGAAAGCCAGAAGAAGGAGGCACTCAAACTTCTAGAAAGATGGGAACAGGATCACCAAGAATACTAATATCCAACCTTTAAGCTGGCATTTTCTTTCTTTCTTTCCTTTGTCTCCCCTCTGTCTATTCTTTCCCCCCCTCCTTCCTAGTGAGCGATAACTTCCCATTGCGTTATCCTTTGAATTTTCCAATGCCATATACTAGTAGAGCTTTGTAGTGCAACTATGTTGCGATACCATCGGTACCACATCTGCTGGACCCAACGTTGCAACTGTGACCTTATAGATAGATGTGTCTTTAAAGGATCACAGCCATGGGGATATTTTAAGCTTGAAAGCTGGAGGGAGTACCTTCCACTGGATGCTTTTCAACCCCAACTGTCACCAGTGTTTCCCCACGGTCAGCTTAGCTTGATCCACTTCTCTCGCGGTGTGTTGTGCACGTTGTCGTTTTCGAGCGAGCTGGTGCACCAGTTTGAAGGTCTAGAAGCACATCCTCAGACTGTACAACCGCCTCTGCTCCTGAATAACTTCCCAGCCTGTGTTTGGAAATACTTAGGCCTGCGAGTTTTCAGGCAGAGGCTATGGAGACTTCCGTCTAGTGTAATCCACAACGATGCCACAAATGCGCGTGTGGCGCCATGGCCTAGATCTAGCTGTCATAAGTTTAGAATCTAAGGTAGAATCAGTCAATGCCTTGCTTGCCTGCCCGGCCTTTTTTGCAACAACGTTATCAGTAGCTACCGTGCCAGTGGCCCGTATTTAGGGTAGCCCGTTGGGTCTATAGTATCATGATACCACTAGAATTGATTCAGCCTCGTCTTTACCTCGGTTTGGCAAACAATGCCCAACACACATTTTCCAACAAATAAATCGATTTCATTGACTCTTTAGCACATTTGGAATGATACCACCGGATATCCCGGAATGCTATCTCGATATCTACGTCCTCTACAGGCTTCAAGAACTATATATACTCCTAGTAAGCTGTTACTCTCGTCAATGGACCGCTCGCACTTCACCACCAAAGACATAATCCATGACCTCTGGTCCAACCTCTCTCTCCCCGCCTCCGCTCTCTCCGATGAAACCCTTGAAATCGATGGGCCGGAACACACCCTCCCCTCCAGTTATCGCCTCTCACTTATTCCCCCGGCTGCGATAGCTACGTCTTCATTAGCGGCATCACTTGTATTTTCTCACCGGGTTCCTAGTCTTACCAATACTATTAAGAAGAATATCCCGAAAGTAACAATAAACACCCTCCACGCAACCACAGAGTATAAATCCGAATCCCACATCCAGATCCTTGGTTCCCCATCGTCAGAGTTATGGGGTCCAGTCTCTGGTTCACATGAAACTTCTGATAATGGAATAATCGGTATTCATGCGAATTTCCCAAATCATGCGGAAGCAGCGTTAAAGATTCTAGGACTTCCGAAAGATTGTACGGAGAAATCTATCATCGCGGAAGCGGTAAGGAGGTATAAAGCTATAGAACTTGAAACTTTAGCTCACGAGAATAAAGCGGTAATCTACGCCCTTCGATCACCGCTTGAATGGAGTATGACGGAGCAATCGCACCATCTTCCAACCTTCCCAATTATACTTCGAAAAATCGGTGAAGCACCGGCGGGTCTTCCTCCAAACCTCAAAAACACAAATAACATTCCAAAATCCTGTCTATCTGGCCTCCGCGTTGCAGAGATATCAAGAGTGCTAGCAGGTCCGATATGCGGCAGAACTCTTGCCGCCCATGGCGCCGACGTTCTATGGATTCATGGTCCGCATTTACCATCGCTCCCTGGACTCGACGTCGACACTTCACGTGGTAAACGATCTACGTTTCTCGATCTCAGGGATGAAGAAGGAAGAGACAAACTTGAACAATTACTTTCAACCGCAGATGTATTCATCCAATCCTTCCGCCCTGGCGCTTTAGCTACGAAGGGATTTTCGCCACAAAAAGTGGCATCTATGAATCCGAACGGAATAATCTACGCTTCTTTAAATGCATTCGGAGAATCTGGACCGTGGAAGGATAGAAGAGGGTTTGATAGTATGGTACAATTATGTTCCGGTGTCAACGTTAGTGAAGCCGAATACTTTGGTAAAAAGGGGGAGAGGTTTAAAAAGTGGCCGTGCCAGGTGTTAGATCACACTGCTGGATACTTTTTGGCAATTGGCATTTTGGCGGCGTTGAATAGGAGGATTTTGGAAGGTGGAAGTTGGGAGGTTCATGTTAGTTTGGCGGGGGTTATGGAATATATCACTTCCTTAGGGAGGATTGAGGGAACTGAAGGGTTTGATACTCCAGCTGTTAGTAAACAGGATTTGGGGGAGTTTATGGAGACTAAGGAAGGGAAGTTGGGGAGCTTGAAAGGGGTTAAGCATGCGGGAAGGGTTGATGGCGTTGAAGTTGGGTATCGATATATGCCCACTGAACTTGGATATTACGAAGCTACTTGGGAGGGTTAATTGACTTTAAAGTTAATTTGGGATTAAAACAAAGAGTGGAGAGGGTATGATATCATGCGTGCGCAGCTTTTGATTGTCTCACAAGGCCACGCAGATGTGGGTTTTAAGACAAGCGAGTATCCGCGGTCCTGTAAATATAAATCTTGAAGATCGAGTCTCCCCTTTCAAATTTCAGCTGCCCAGACAGAAGTTACACAGTCTGCACAGTCTGCACGGTCTGCGCAAATGTAGAGCATTCGAACCTATCAAAATGGCACATGATAAATTCCAACTATAGGTACAAAACACAGAAGGGAAAAAAAATACACAGCTACAGCCTCCTTTCCTCTCTTCAGCTTCTCTTGGCCTTTTCCCTCACATTCTTGACCATTTTGTTCAAATTCGTTTGCGAAACGTTTGTCAAAGGATCGAAAGACGCAAAAGAAGCCAAGCGATGAGCCGTCCGCGCGCATCCTGGTTGGAACGTCTAGCCGAAACAGCTCAGCTATATTAAGGGATGCCCACCCGCTCTGATATGCTCCGTTACGAGTAGCAGCACACGGGTATACGGGCGCAGCAGGAGCTTAAAGGTTGTGTGTGTGCATGGGCGAGTTTTTGCTGACTGTCAGATGTTACGATTTTCCTGTGCCGTTTTTAATATTTTTGCGTGCAGCTTTCTGTGCCGTTTTCTTCTTTTAATATAACACGGTTCTTCTTTCTCCTTTCCTTGAGAATTCCTTTTAAAGAGGTTGATATCACTTTTCTGGATCCTTTTACATTCTCTGTTCATTCTTTTTCCGTTTCCCCCTCGAACCTGGGGTTTTCGATTCTTATCGACAACTGTCATTCTTTGCGATTTTCTTCTTCCTCGATCCCAGCCATTCGCTTCGGTTTCCCCTTAAGCTTGATTTTCGCGAACGAGACTTTTTAATCGATTTTGGTATTCCTTTTCACGAATAATTAAACCTTACATTTATCACTTCAAATTCGATTCAATAAACTCTTCCCAAAAAGATAATTTAACGAATCGCCCTTATCAGTGTTATCGAATATAATCGCAAAAATGAATATCGATACCTCCAGCTTAAACTTCAACCTTGGCATTGCCCTCGGCGCCCTGGTTCTCCTTATCATTATCCTGGCGCTCGTCCTCTGCCTCATCAAGAGGCGAAGGGCAAACGGTGGAACCGCGTTTACTCCCTTGGTGTAGGGAAGATAAGCTACCAAGACAAAAGATACGATACTTTTGGACGTATATTGTATTACACCGTATAAAAGGGTTACGAAAAAACTATCAATCAATTTTGGTTAGAGGAGAAATTTTGGGATTTGATTGCAATTATTCGGTTTCTTCCACATTGTTGGGGGAGGAGGAGGACCCCTTACGGGGCTGCAAATGCAAACAAGTCAAGGCTCGAGTTTATCAGCTTCCTGAGATCCAACTGCGACAAAACGTAACGACCTCAGCCTTAGGCCTTGAAACGAACAAAATAAAATCCCTTCGAAATTTCCGAATCCTTACATCGCACTTACCACCCCAACAAAGCTAAAAATAGCTTCTCAAATTTCACTAAATCCACGATTGTTCTCTGATATATCGACTATATCAAACCAAACCCTCTCAGCTGTTGGTTTAGATACTTTTTCGGAAGGATCCGAAGCCCTGCAGCCGCAAACCTTACAGACAGCCTCAGGAACGACAACTTGGGTTTTATTTTCAGTTCATATCCTACACCCCTCACGCATTGCGCCGTACCCTGGATCTGGCATCGCAAGCCTTTTTGCTTTCTATGTAAATATTTACTCAAGTTTATGTATATACACGAATGTTTGAAGAATCGGGGTTTCAATGATGCCTTTTTTTTTTTTTTTTTTGCGGATTTTCTTTTGGAGGGAGTTAGGGGTTCATATATCGTTAATTGAAACATTGGTTTTACTTTATACTTGCTGGTTCGCTGCTAGAATATCTACGACTTTAAATCTAAATGCTTTTTATATGCTGTTAGAATTTTTGCATTGCAGATTCGTTGTACCAGGTCATTTAGATCCACAGCCAGCGAGACCTATTCGGTCTTAAAATGGGAAACTTGTTATAACTGCATCCCATTGCACCAATAGGACGGGTTTAGGTAAAACGCTACTTGGGGGTGTTCTCAATCTCGAGACTACTAATAGCTAATAGCGTCCAGAATGCTCAAGTAAGGTATTAATAATATTATCTCATTCAATATATCCAATATATCCCATAATCCCATCCATTAAACCCCATGCATCCAAAAATCCCGAAAGGATATTCATTCACGAAACATTACCCAAATCCATTTATCCAAAAAAAGATTACACAATACATTACTCCATGGCCAACTAATAGCCCGCTTCAACTCTCTTCACTTCATCCCTCGTAACATCTGCACCCGGCTTCTCCGGCGACCCATCACTCCCTACCCCTTCAATAGACTCATGATCTTGTAGATTATCATCATCATAAATCATAGCATCCAACATTGATCTCGTATCTGGGAAGAATTTCGATAACGCCCAGTATACTGTTGCGGTGATGAAATACCCGTATAACCATGAGATACTGAACATATACATCACATTCTTGTTTCCAATCGATGGTTCAATGTTATGTAGAAATCCCGGGAAGCAGGGTATACATCCTACAAGCATCGCGACCACTGTATTTTCCTTCGGGTTAGTTGGGTTTCATAAAGTTTTGTTTAAACAAGGAGAGGGTGTTAGAACATACGAGCTCGCCAGTTGATACCCTTCCAATAGCTATATATCGACCCAGGCCTATACATAGCCGGCACACTAACTTTCCTCTTTTTCACCAAGTAGAAATCGGAACTCATCACACCTGCAATCGGTGCTAAGAACACCGTATAGCCACCCGCAAACCCCAAAAATCTAGGCGCGCTTGCAAGAATATACCAGGGTACTAAGACCCACCCACCAATGAACGCGCACAGAATACTTCCACGACGAATGTTAAGATATCGGGGTAACAATGCATTAAAATCATTTCCTGCGGAAATGGAATTTGCAGCAATGTTGGTACCCAAAGTTGCGAGGGTAAACGAAAAGGCACACCAAAAGCGTGCCGCACGTTCGCCAGGAGTGTTTCCCCAGAGAGCGATGAGTTGGAGGGGATCCCAGTAGTATTCGCCGTAAATGATTTTGGAAGCTGAGGTGACGGAGATACCCATGAAGGCGATGAAAGTGAAGGCGACGGGGATAACGAATGGTTGGACATATTGTTCCCGGGGACCGGTGGCGTAACGGGTGAAGTCGCCGATGTTTATGGCCAGGGTTGCTGTGCGATACCTTAGTTTGAGTAACATAGATATAACACGTGGGAAACTTACACCATTGCCCAAGAACAGAGTTTAGACCCATGAGCCATTGCCATGCCGCGGCACTGCCGGTTAACTTGGCTGGGTCCGAAAATATGGGACCTCCACCTGTTCTATGGAATGCCCATGCCATTAAACTTATACCACAAATGGGTGTAAGAATGGACTTGAGAATGAATAGGTATCTGATCTTGGAAGGATGGACCAGTACTAAATATCTTGATTAGTCACATATTCCGAACATCTCGGCATCAAGACTTGTGGGATGTAGAGCTTACGGAATGGAAACTGAATACTCCAGTATATAAAATAACACAACATTGACTGACTCGTCGCTCCGGAACTAGCAGGGAGATGATTTGGAAACGATGCAAAACTTGGCCATATCGCCTTGATCATTTCGCGGACGCAGTTCCCGCCTGTCGTCGTTTGGATTCCGAACCTGTAAGCCAGAATAACATTAGTAAGGATTTCACAATAACAGAACTCCACTGTGTGGTGAAGTGTGAAAAGAAGACACGATATACCAAAAGCATGCGAGAACTACTCTCGACACAATCGCAAAGTACGAAAAGTAGAAGCCGAAACTCGACCTCGCCAGCACCGGGAACGGTATGTGTAACTTCGCTCCAATATACCCATGAAGTGTCATAGGTATCGATATGAATAACTACAACATCGCACGAACCAGCAACCAAATTAGCCCGCCTGTCCCATAAAACTACTATGAATCCCCTAGAGAACTCTTCACATACCTGCCCAACCACAATGGCTCTACGAATATACCACCAAATGTTAGCCTCAAAATTGTGTTGTTCGCTTCATCAAAAAAGCACATCCTCTCATCTAATATCATTACGTAAAATTTAAAGAAAATGAAGTCATACGCGATTGAAGCTTTGAAGCCCAGACCGACAGCTATCATAGCAGATGCCAACTGCCATGTCGGACTAACATCTCCAATTGCCCGGTCAGTATTCCGATTTTTAGTTTTTGCGGGGAGGAAAATTATCGTACACATTGAAGGCATCGGATATCTTGCGCATAGACGGTTCGTTAGCTTTCCGATATGTTTCCGCAGCATCGATTGGGGGATATAAAAATTGTTCGTACCCAGTATGCTACAATCCCATATCACAACGTCAGCTATCTAGAACTTTTATATCTAAAGATATTATTCGTCTACGTACCCACAATATGCCACCATCTCCACGTTCTCATGTCCAAAGGGACAGGGTCCATGTCTATTACCATTCGGTTAGTCATAATTTCCCTATTTCGCCTCCCCCAAATCCTTGAAACCCATTTAAGGGAGCTCCAACGAGATTCGAACCTTTATTCGACCATTTGTTCGACGGCGCATAAGTCGCCGGTAACGGGTCTAGTTGTAAACTAAACTTCTTCAACCGCATCTTGACGACGGGATTGTAGGTAGCGTATATCGCAAAGGATATCGTTGTCGATAAAAAATTAAGGATGTGGAGTAGTTTCCCCCCGGTTTAGTTTTATTTAGAGCCTTTTTTTTTGTGCGCAGCGCGGGACCCCTTAGCTTCAAATACCGAAGTAAATGCAGGAAAGTCTGGGATTTTTTTTTTTGTATTTGGGCCGGATTCAGACAGTAAAAAGTCTCCCTTGCGGCTGAGTGGGAATAAAACCCAAATAGTTCGAGTAGTTAGCGAAAGTGTCGCCCGACCATAAAATATGTGAAAAGTACTTTCGACAAGAAATACTTCAAAAACGAAGGGAATGTGAAATGGGAGATCTTACCGTATATGTTCACCTAGGAGTAAGAAAAGGTTGGAACTCCTGAGCCGTTGTAGACGGGTAACGTTCCAATCGATGAACCAACCGTCCGATTTGAGAGGGAAGTCACTGGACCTTTAAATTCTGGGTCCCAAAAAGATCCAGAACCAAAGGCAAATTCCGGAATGGGCTTCTTTATAAATTTAACGAGAATTCTGAGTCGAAACCCCACGCGGGATGGGGACAAAAAGAATGGTCTAGAGGTCTTAAGCTGATAAATTATAGAGATAAATAAGTACCCTTCGTTTGCTGTTTTTCAATCCATGTTCATGGGCTTGGTTTATCGCGATACCTATTGGAGAAGTGCCACGAACGACCAATGTGTGAGGGATTGAACATGGGTCTCCTGCCCTGTATAACATCCATTCCTTCGATATCGAACCCGCTCTTGATAGGGCAGATTAATATTTAATGCATATCGGAACATGGAGAACCCAGCCGCCTGGGGCCCGTCTCTATCAAGATAAGTTCAATATATCAGTAAAATTATACCAAAGAAATGCAGGTGATGGTGTCCAGTCACAGAAACACAAAGTTGGGAAGGGTTTCAAGTTCCCAGATACATGTTACCCTAGCGAGGGACCCTGTTTGCGGAAAGTCAACGGTGCTCTGAGCTGTACATAGACTTTGAGTTCATGTATCACAACAGCAAACAAGAAACCATGGGCCAAGCGTTTCTATCGACACATGGCGGCTTGTGCTAAAGGAGTGGTCGCCGTCGTTCCACAGACCCTGCTTCGAAAAGCCATATGCTGCAAGCTGCAGCGTGGTTAAAAGAGGTGGGGCGTTATGGAGACGAAACGAGGGTCATCAACCGAAGGCAGCCATCAATTTTCCGGAATTTAGGAACCGAGATAGGTTGGCATTCCTGAAGAAGGAAAAGTTTCCCTGAGATTTTGCTTAATGTGTGGGGTTCAGTTTCGAGATTGTGAAGCTGTTCTCTCGAACAGGGTTCCGGTTCGAGAGCTCGAGAGATAAGAAACTAGAAAAAAGTTAATTAAGACGCATTTCGTTATGCACGTCACCTCGAATCCGGCTTTTCACAAGACTTCGATTGGAGACATACCTATCTGTGGTCTCATATGTAAGCAGCGCACGGTGTAACGGAAAACAGGCTCACCGACATGCGACGGTGTGGCAAGGTCCTCCTATCACGATGAAGCGGCAGACATTTCCACTTCCGCTGCTTATGGGTAAATCGGTAGACGCTTAACACCTCACGATATGCTTTACAGCACTGTATAGATTCACGTTTTATATATCGCAACATCAGCTTACGACGAGCCGATTGGTCTTGGTTTGCTTGGAGCTCTAGTCGTCGAAGCTTCCCAAGCTGTGTTTGCATCAAAGCTAGGCTTTCGAGAAACACACTTGCAAGGCTAGCACATTATGAGATCGCGGTTCACATGCACATGGCATTGATCCTTCACTTCCACGGTGGCGTTCGCGGAAGAAAAATTACCCGGATATGCATATCCTGATACATGAGAGGCACACTTGATGTTGAATATTGACGCACGGCGATAAGAAAGACTCCGCTTCATGCACCTCACTTGCCCCACGGCAGACAGACGCGCAAGCTCAACCGCCCATCCATTTTGACAAGCCGCATGTGCATGGCATATACCTACATAGCAATAGCTAGTGCTGTCGATCCATATACGAGGTTTGTGTCGTACAAGTGCCAACATGGCCTGTCATGTCAGCAGCCTGACCTCGCATATCGCGGCCACACCGTCAAATTAAAAGAGGCAGTCCTAGAGAAGTAGCATTATCATTTTCAAGTAGCTTGGTAACAAAGAAAAGTCGTTGACTGTTTATGTGCTTTTCCAAAACCTTTGTACATCGAAAATAAGAGGAAGAGGATATAAAAGAGTTAGAGGGGGTAAGAACATAAAAAAACGGGAAAGCTAAACTCCAAAAGCTGACCATCACAAAAAAAAGACAAAGGGTTGGGCACATATGAAGTTTTTTTTAACTGCATCAACCTGACCACCTCCTCGACGCATCTTTGCCACCTCTCTACCTACTAGCTATGACTCTAACTTCATCTTCATTAGGTCGCCGTTAGGCCCTTCGTATCCATGCCCCCGCACCGCTTATCCCACACCGACTCGTCCCGTCTCGTTTAAGCACCCTTGACCATCAACATCTTGATTTTTGCGATTGCCAAACCTGGGTTCAAGCCCTTAGGGCATGTACGAGCGCAGTTCATAATAGTGTGGCATCGGTACAGCGACATGCTGTTATCAAGCATGTCCCTCCTCTGACCGCTCATCTGATCACGCGAATCCGCGAGCCATCTATAATACGCAACCGAGTATACATTAGCCACTCATATGCTTCTCAAGGCTAGGATTTTCGTTTTATATTCTCACCTGTAAGCCTGCATCAACACCGCAGGTCCCAAATACTCTTCCTGGTTCCACCAGTAGCTGGGACACGAGGTGCTGCAACAAGCGCACAAAATGCACTCATAAAGACCGTCTAGCTTCTTTCTGTCCTCCTTGCTCTGAAGGAACTCCTTGCCATTTGGTGCCGGCTCCTTGCTCTGCAAGTAGGGCTTGATGGATTTATATTGTTTATAAAAGTTTGTAAGATCCGGCACGAGGTCCTTGACGACGTACATGTGCGGGAGTGGGTATATTCTGGTGGTTGAGCTGGCATCCCTGTTTATACGGCCTATTGGGAGGTTATTACATTAGCAATTGGTGTCTATGCGGCTAAAAAGTGGATTTGTATAACCGGAGAATGTCGGCATGTGATCACATACTCAAACAAGCCAATGTATTTGTTCCCTCGATATTCATTGCACAGCTGCCACAGATACCTTCTCTGCAACTTCTTCTGAAGGTAAGGGTAGGATCCATTTCATTCTTGATCTTAATCAATGCATCGAGAACCATAGGTCCTGTCTCGTTCAAGTCGAGCGTGTACTCCTGCATCTGCGGCTTCTTTGTCGGCTCATCTGGCGACCATCTGTAAATTGAAAACTTCTTGATCAATGGCTCCTTCTTTTTGATCTCTCCTTCGGCAAGGGTAGCTAGGCATCTTGTGCTGTTGATGACTGTCGGGGAAGCTCGTCGGATAGTCGACGACGCAAGTAGCCGGATGGTGGGTTGGCGAAGAGATGCCATTGTGGAGTGATTTAAAGTCGCAGACAGGAAGGCAGGGAACAGGCAGGGAAGCTGGACAGAAGGGATATATCCTGTGATTCCGTGTCGACGAAATGAAGATGCAGGCGTCGAGGAGATGAAAAGAGACTGTGAATAGCGGTGGCGTGAGGCCAGCGGTATGTTATTTTCTCATCGGAACAATGTCGAGGGATTTGGTGGTGTTGACCTCGGCCTTCGGATGGCCACACCAAAATTTTCTGACCTCATTGCCTGTGGCCCCTTCGCCCATGTGTTTGCACCAAACCCTGGCCAATCACACCCGCCCAAATTGTAATAGCCAAGAGTCGGTCGCGGAAAGCTCCACTACGGTCGCTCCACTCGGGATTCGGGCTCTCATTGGTGATACTAATATTCGATGTTGGTTTGCAATTGGTGGTAAGGAAAGAAAAAAAGGAAGAAAGAAAGAAAGAATAGTGTACATGTACATGGCCATGGAAGAATACAGGAGACGCAATACAAAGGCGACCATTAAAAGGAGTATAAGAAGTATCTCGCGATAATGAATCAGTTCAGTCTGTCCCACATCTACCGCATCGAAGTGAGCTCGTGAGCATTTGTCGCAATACATGCAACGTGCGTGGCGACTAATATAACAAATTGGAAACCCAGATATTGAAACCCATAGACCCATTCTAACACCGTTATTCCGCTAATAATGCATACCCGGAGCACTCCAATACAAAGGAGCGATCCATCAATAGTCCCCCATCCAATCTTCATTCAATAATTCGTTCCGTCGTAGAAGTCGTCACAAAGTAATACTAACACAGGAGGAAAGGCTTATCGGACATAGCTTTCCATCGTAAATTCTCTCATCCCCTTTATCGCATCGTTCAAGTCCTTTTGGAAGATGTTCTCAGGCGTTATGTCATGGTGATGTTCGTCCGCTCCAAAAATGCTACGTCCGACGGCACGTAAATCTCCAAGCAATTCTGCAGCAGTTCGATCCCACTTGGCGATCTTAATGAGTGGGTAGAGTTCTGCTTCGCGTAGCCCTTTCAGTGTGGTTCCGAGTACCCTAGAGTCGCAATCCCGTGGGCTCTGCTTTCTATAGTAGAACGATTGGATGCCGACATCGCAAACAGGATCGACGAACTTGTCAATAAAGCCTTGCGTGCAATCATAGAGACTAGAAATACACGCAGTCCGAGTTTCAATCAAGTCACCTGTACAATTCTATTAGCGCTCTGTATATAGAACATCTCAATCGTTAATATTAAACTTACGTTGAAGAGATTCGGGAAGCCTCTGGAAGAACTCGTCCTCCTCCTGTTCTCCCTCGCACAGCTTCCATGACAAGGCATTTGAACACGTCTCAAAAACAGCTGTATCTTTGAAGGCCCAGGCGATGAACAGCCACTTCGATAATAGATCCTTCTCTTTGGTAATCATCAAATTAATAGCATTTCCGGAAGCATCATCACTTCCTCGGCTACCGTCCGCTTCAAGCTCGGTCTTGGATGTACCGCCCGACATCCACAACCGGGTCCATGCCCAAGCAGCATCGACACAATCGTATTTATCGAGCACAATGGCAACCTCGGCCAGCTGGTCGCCGCTCAGACTTGGTGGAATCTTTCGACTCTGAAGGTGGAGGATGTTGCAAACGGTGATGACGGCACTGGGATCGTCCTCGAACATCTGCAATTCAATGTGTTTATGCTCCTGGAATACAATGCCCTCGCTGAAACGGTTCGGAGCAAGCAGGGCACGGAAATAAGGACTAGCGATCGTTAAGATGTGGGAGGATGCGAGGACCTTACGTCGGTCCGGCGAATTAGGCTGGCCGACGAGGAGAGCGACATCAGAGTTCTGAACGATGGTGACGGGTTCGCAAATTTGGAAGTCTGGGTGAGGAGCTGGAGCTGGAGGCATGGCTCGAACGATAGGTTTCCGAAGGGTTGGAGGGGTGGAGAAGAGGTCTTCGCAGACGCTGTGCTTTCGAGCTGTGGGAGTTACCTAATATTGAATTCGCGAATCGTGAGCCCCTGACTAGCGCTGGAGTTGCGTACCAGGATAAAGGGGGAGCATACAGGTCTTGACAGCGAGACGGACGAAGCACGGCTGCTGAATGCTTCCTCGAGGGATGGTCTATGGGAGATGCTGCGGGAGTTCAGGTAGATGGTGCTGGCAGCGCTTGCGATTGAGTCGGCTCGACGGCGAGTGATAATGTCGGAAACCTCTGAGATCTGGCTGCTGCTGGACAAAACCAACGAATTCACGCCGGTCACCGTCAAGTTGCCACTGCTGCTGCTGCTCCCGCTACTGCTACCGATAGGCATGGCGAATGAATCTTGACTAGCTGAGGGGTCCGATAAGTCGATTTCGAGGTCGGATTGATGTTCAGGTGCAACTTCAGGCTCAAGTTCAGCCTGGTGAAGAGATTCAGGCTCGGGGATTTCGTTCGACGGCTGCATGATGGCCGGTACGGACTGGGCCATTCTTAATCCTCCGTTCCTGAGCGTTCAAAAACAACTTTTGTGGAGATGAAAACGTCAACTGCGGGAGATGAGATGGTGATACAATGCAAGGAGGAGAACGGTCGAATCGAAAGATGGAATGTCAGAACCCTGGAATCTGGAGCTCACACGAACACCGACCCAAATAGGAGCGAACCGGCTCCATTTGCCTGCTTCAAAGCCCATCATGACTTGCAGCATCATCTGCCACCAGCGGCGAAAACCCCGGTCAAAGGCCTTCTGGACCGATTCGCTGTCCGTCGTGGTGGCCTATCATTGGCCACCGCCGCGACGTTTGTCCAATTGGAACGAAGAGTGTGACATCCTTGTCCTCGTCGGCCTGAGCCTGCCAGGAACGGGCAAAATATAATCCAACACCACGCCATTTGCGCCATAGCCGAAACTGTTGGGATGGATTGATGGGGGATCGAAATATCGATGGCGCAGTATAAGCATTGACGATAACAAGTACTTAGGTATGTATCTCCCTTTGTGTACAAGGTGGAACCAAAGTTATTCTTTGAAATTTGCCTGAAGGGGAAATATTCATTTAAGCTCACCATCTCGCATAGTACTCTTTAGCTTCAAAGCCTATCGTTTCGATTTCCTCTGTATAGCTGTATACATCGAACACTGGACACTCGAACCTCGAAGATGAAGTGCAATCTTGAATGCCATTACGAGAAACTCTCGAACTAGCCTGCCGTACTCTAAATTTAACATTATTGCTCTCGCGATCGCGCTAATTCAGACGTTGAATACACACTCCTAAAGGAATATCCCAACTAAATACACTACAACATGATGGGGATGCGATACTTATTCTGTGAAAGGATCAAGAGCAATAGTGCTACTGTAAAAAGAAGTTACTATTGCAAGGCTGATATCACTGAAGGGTTTCATCAGTGGAATTAGATTGGGAAAATACGATCGACTCGATGTAAATCTTGAGGCAGGCTTACTGGTAAACAGGTCTGGGTTAACTACCTGACAATACTCCGCGAATCACACGATTTTAACATCCTATATACGTTGCGTATTGAAGGGTTCGTCACCGAGGAATTGGCCTCACTATATCTAAATACACACAGGAGTCGAGCATAGAGCATTTCAATTTGCCAGCTCAGCTTTATCAATGCTTTAGGGGCGGTTCGATCGAGAAGTAACTACATATTCGCACACTCGCTGTACCATTGGCCCATTACTATATGACATTACATTGTGTATTGTCAAAGTAGGGAGCGGTAGAACTGTTGTATGCCCACTAGCACTCTCTAGATTTATTAACTGAATACCATACATATCGGTCTCGAGGCCCTCGCCAACGCTATACTGAATTGTTCATAGATACACAATAACACTACGATGAGCAACGAGATGTGTCAAGTAAGGGAATTAACGGCGGTGTAGAGACCTTTTTCACCAGCATTAGATAGCGCTCAGGGCGAGAGTTTGCAAATTTGACGGTGAGAATGCACTAATAGACCCCCAGATTCCTATGTGGAGAAACTGCAGGGCCATCGATATACCTTCCAAGAGCTTACTATCAGCAACCCTAGGGCGCTGAAAACGCCTTGGGTAAATTTAAACATAGTGCACCCGCCGGAAACGCTTCCCGGTTTGAAATCTCGAGTCATCGACGTGCATACGTACGACATACTCAAGCTTGAAAGTCACTCGACTCCGTCATGGGATTTTGTCCCTGACCCCTCAAACCAACTATGATGTCAATATTCGCAGTAAGAGAAGGCTCTGGACAGTATGGTTGGCATCGTTCCATTTAGACTCGCCATGGCGGCCATGGCACCAGAGCTTTCCGGGCACGTTTTCCAGATATAAATTCTTTTAAACCCCAGCCCTACATCTAAACTGCTAGCCTAACAATTTAGACGGGTGCTTTCTAGCCAAGATCATCTACATAATTTATATCTGAACTGGAATCGGTCTGAAGCCTGGGCGTGGGGTTCCTCAACTCCGGTTATCGATCAGAGACTCTACGATTATTGTGGAAAAAAAAAAAGCTTGGTCTTGAATCGAACATTCTACGGCTCGATCTAGATCTAGAATTAATAATTCCCCGACATTATCCATATTATTGTCGCGGATTAGAAGAAGGCCGGAACGGCAAGTTTCATCCGAGATATTTTATAATTTATCAGCTACGATCTATCGATATCGCGACATCAGGATATATATTCGGATATATACATTTTATATTCGTCTGCTGCATAAACTTGCTCACCGGCTGAATACAAGCCTGTAGTTGGTACCTGAATTGACAGGTGTGACCTTGCTTTGTCGGTTCGAACGCCTTCGACCTTCGCTGTGCGACATGGCATTGCTTACCTTGCCGGTTAACTGGATGTGTAGTATTAAGCGGGCAAGAAAACGAATATATGGGAGGGAAGGTCGGACGATTTTTGGGTTTAGCCGTTTTATCCGCCGTCGCGGTCTGGGGTTGAGATGTCGGTTTCGAAGATATAACCCGGTCCTTGTGAAGACTGTCGACGTGATCAACCTACCTAGCCATGGCATGACATAATATTTGCATTGAGAAGCTTGGAAGCTTGATTAGTGGCTTGTATCGTAAGCAGGTTGAAATGGTGGTATCGAATCATTCGTGGCATGAGCTGCGGCGCGCGCTGCTGTTATCTCCTGTAATCTTAAGCAATCTTTGAAGATGATCAAGGAGTTAGATGGAGCGCCTCTATCAAGGGCTTAAGTGGAGAATTCATGGAATTTGTTAGAGTATTGTGGATTCAGAGCCTCCTTTTGTGGATTGAGAAGGAAGACCGCGAAGCTTGGGCTTTCATATTCGAGACAAACGTTGGAAAATTTTCTTTCTTGGGCAGTTGGACCCGGGGCTCATATTGGTCAGATTCCCGTCTTAATATTATCAGTTTAGGAGTATAGGTTATATTTGGGACCCGAAATCATACGACCGCCACATTCGAAGCTCTCGATCTTTTGAGCCGTTATATCGACTTGACGCCCACACCTTCGATCTGTCTGAATTGGGTAGGCCAGCAGGGATTAAGACGCTGGCTCGCCCCTGCCCAGCGGTTTCAACACCAAAACTCCAACAGGCTATCGGGATAAATTCGAATGGATCCGAAAGCACAGGGCACACAGGGGTCTGGAATCACGGCCAACCTTACCGACATTGTGGGCCTGTCGCTCATATTTCGAAACATTCGAACATTAGCAGGCGCTCGTAGAAAACAACCACCTGCGCATGTCGTAACCCAAGATACCTGGTCGATTCTGACTTTTTGCTACCACCGAGCCTTTTGATCACACGGTCAGCTGCCTGACACGCCTAGCCTTGCCATTGTCCCTGCCGAATCAGCATGGTAATCAAGCACTCATCCTTGGGTCTTGAGAAGTCTTGTCCACGGCACGACGTTCGGCGTACGTATGGCCATATGGAATTGAGTGTTTCCAAGGACTGGGGCATGTTACATCTTGCAACCTCGACATTGCCCCGGATTGCTCTCACCATGTGGCCATATACGACCTGAGGAGTATATAGAGGAGCAGGATACCCTCTGGACTTACATTCCAGTTTTCTTCCCCCCACAGCGCCCAAGTGGTAGTCAAAAGTCTTTATCAGTATCTTGCATTACTTTGATAGTAGTTGAACCGATCTTCGAGAATTGATTTCAAAATGAAGGTTTCCGGAATCCTCGCCAGCGGCGCTTTCCTCTTGCAGACTGCGTCTGCCCATTGTAAGGACATATTCTACGTACACATCATTGGTGATATCGAGCATCGATGCTAACTTGTATCTTCCTCAAACTCAAAGATATCTTCCAAACTGTCAATGGCGGTGCCGCATACCAGTACTTCCGTACAAACACCAACTACAACTCCCCAGTTGTAGACACCACCAGCAATGATATGCGATGCAATGTTGGTGCCGGTACTGGTGGCTCGACACAGACCTTGACAATTTCTGCTGGCAGCAAGATTACTCTTGGACTTGACACTGCCGTTTACCACAACGGACCAATCCTGTTCTACCTCGGACGTGCCAGCGGTTCCGCTCAATCTTGGGACGGAAGCGGTGCTAACTGGGTAAGTTGCACTCTGAAGCTCCAATTTCCAGCCTGGAAGTATCTCCTAACTGTATGGCGAAAAATAGTTCAAATTCGAGCAACGTGGACCAAACTTCTCTGGTGGCTCCGTCACATGGCCCATGAGCAGTAAGTTTCCCATTTTCCCAGTTAAAGAGAACGAGTATTAAATGTATTCTAGTTTCGTACGACGTCACAATCCCATCTGGCGTTCCATCTGGCCAGTGGCTTCTCCGTGCCGAACAAATCGGTATCCACAACCCCTACCCAGCCGGTGACCCACAGTTCTACATTGGCTGTGCCCAACTCCAGATCACCAACGGTGGTAGCTGCTCTCCAAGCTACTTCTCCATCCCCGGACACATCAAGGCCACTGATCCAGGTATCACTGTCAACATCTACAGCAACTTCAACAGCTACACCTTCCCAGGTCCAGCTGTCCAGGCTTGCAACACCGGTGGCGGTGGCGGTGGAAACCCAACCACTACTGCTGCTCGAACAACTACTACCCTCGCAACAACCACCCGAACAACCACTCCTGGTGCTACCACTGCCCGCACTACCACCACCAGTGCTGCTGGCGGTGGCGGCAGCGGCGCCCCACTTTACGGACAGGTAAGCTAAAACCCTCGCACTTGCCAGAACAAGGGAATTTTTGCTAACGAAAATCATCTATAGTGCGGAGGTCAAGGCTGGACTGGCCCAACCACATGCGCACAGGGAACTTGCAAGGTTCTCAATGCGTACTACAGCCAGTGCACTTAAGCTTGAAACGAGCTAAGGGTGTGAGCTTTCATTGTAGATGATATTTCCCGGATTTGGTTTCCGGCTGTATTTACTTTCTTAGACATGTATATATTACTACCATATAACATAATATATTGTGCATAGCGATTTGAGATTGCTCTTTTTTTTTTACCTATATTTCTCTAAAAAACAAAAAAAAATCTATCCGTAGTTGTGCCGAGGATCTGAATAATGGGGGGATCGAAGAACAATGAGATTTCTTGCCCAACGGTTCCCTAGTTTGGTAGACTGCTTAAGATACAGGTTTACTTGTAAGTATCGATGATACAATAATATGATATAGATAGGGATCAACTAATTATTTTAAAAATCAATTACGCAACTGAATCCATGTTTTCCGGAATCTATGCGGAAATATAAACTTCAAGTTTATTGCTCGTCCGGGACTTCCGCGTTTTGTACCCCATGATCCAACGAGCCGTCTCGTCGAAATATAAATATGCTGCTTCGCCCCCGGAGACAGGTTCTCCAGCGTTACAAGCTAGATACCAAGGTTCCTTGGTATGCCACTTCAGGCTAAGTGTCGGTAGTCGACTTGACCACTATTCTTATTAACTCGCGAAGGAAAATACCGGTCGAAAGCGAGTTCGGCTATGCAAGTACTCGAGAGGCGTATGCAATATGTAACGGAGACATTGTAGGCTGCTAGCAAATCCGGGTTTGCACACCGTCGGAGTCCGTTCCCGAAAAGTTTCTTAGATGCCTGACTCGAGGTTGATACCACGTGCATTGGGACGGACTTTACCCCACATTATAAGACGATTGATAATAATTAATAATCGGGCTATTTTCATGGGGAAATTTAGTGAGACCGAGCTCTCAAGCGTGGAGTTAGGGCCAGCGAGGAAAAGTGCAAATATCAAGTTCTGAAGGTGTGCTAGGTGGTATGTGCATGTTATACCCCACCTACGCCTAGACTCTGTTTCTGCGACGGATGAGCAGCTTCGAATGATGCTTTGATACACGGGCAAAAGTTTAGGAGCTGTCAGAAATGATGTTGAAAGCTCAAAATATTATACTGCTGTCTCCTAACACACAAGCAGTTTCGATAATTTCGAGGTTTTCCTTTGCATTGAAGAGTGTAAGATGTGATCAGCTAATCATTAACAAGATGAGATTGAAACTTAAAGCTGCGTAATATTGTAGTTTCAATGAGTATGTCAATGCTCGATGTCCGTTTTGACATTTTAACAGTTCTCCAAATACCTTTTTGCTTGAGACCTGGTACGTCGACGATAGAGTCGTCTACAGCAAATCCAAACCGTCTCACGTTGCACAAAACCCTGTCGCAACGCAGAAACTTGTGTTACACTTCCGCGTTTGTCGACAATTACCTGATCGGGCTAGTCAGGCACCAATCGTCTTGGCGCGAACGACCCCTTCAACAAATGAGAAGCAAGAGCCGCCATGCTGACCCTTGTCGGCAGGTCCATCCCCTTTATCTCACTGCAATTTCCCCAATCATCCGCTGGCCACCATGCTTTGAGGTGTCCAACCAGGTGTCTGGACGGCCTATTTTGCCATGACAGATTGCCCTCTTTTCCATCTTTCGACTTTCGTTCTCGAATTTGGCTTACGACTACAATTTGCTCCCATTTCGTCACAGGCGACGTCGATCTGAGGGGAACAAGTATCGAATTCCAGGATTACAGTCTGCTTCCAAGGTGTATAAAGGTGGTGGAATGGTCTAGCCTTGCGGCGCAATTCTACGAAAAGCAATATTCTTCCGTCGCAGTACCTCCGGATTAAGAAAAGCTAAGCATCAAGCCATGGCGACACCAAAGAAAGACCTCGAATCTCTTCCGCTTCCCGACGACAACTTCAAGCGTCTTGAATCGGAAACTTCATCGATCACAGCCTTGCCTCCGGCTTACACGGCCCCGATTTATACTTCGGGTTCGAGGAAATGGTACCAACTACCGACTGCGAGGGAGATTGGATCGTTTAAGTTGAAGCCGTACGAGAAGGAAACACTGTCGGAACCAGCGCGTATATTTGGGATTCGAAGGTTATACTTTCTGGCGGGTGCCGGAATCCTGGCATTGATAATTTTGATTATTGGACTGGCGGCTGGACTGTCAGGGAAGAAAAAGCTAGAGTATGTTTGGCTCCAATTTTGCTCGCTATGGCTATTGTTCGGAGGCGGTTTTATCAGAGTTATGCTAACAACGTCCGAACCCTTCAGCATCTTCTTACCTCTACCAACGTCGGCGCAAACATTTAGAGGCGATGCGACATACTATGACACTGGACTCGGCGCCTGCGGCTTCACAAATGCTGGCTCGGAACATGTTATCGCTGTTTCTCACTTCCTCTGGGACTCGCAAAGCAACGGTCCTAATCCCAATTCAAACCCATTGTGTGGTCTCATGATCCGTGCAACGAGGTACAGACCAAACAACGAGGCATTTTTGATCGGAGCTCCCGGAGCGAAGGATACACCTGGAGGAAAGAACGTTAGCGTGGATGTTAAGATCGTGGATCGGTGTGTCGGATGCGCTGCGACGGATTTGGATTTCTCGAGAGCCGCGTTTGATATACTGGCGGATGAGGCAATGGGGAGGGTTTTGATTGATTGGGCGTGGTTGTGAATCGGTGATTGGGACCTGACATGGACTGTTTGGTTCCTGCAGTGGTATTTTATTCGTATGCATTTTAATGTATGATGCTAGCGGTACGGCGTTAGATTCTTTTGAGATATTTTTGTATGATACCATATGGTTTTTTTTGTCCGCTACCCTTCGTTCCCACAAGACTCAATGTCGAAATTCCTTTTGATCATGATCATACGTAGCTACAACATCACAACGCCTGTAGTTAGATAAAATCAAGAACTTCTTGCCCTAATAAATGAAGGCTAGTATGATAAGACGGTATCCGTTGAGATCAACCTTGAGAGCTTACACAGTCAGTTTCCTATCGTGATTATACATAGCGGTAGGCACTGAGCCATGTTAATTAACATTGTACCTATTCGTATAGGTCTATAGGATTTCGAAGCCCATTATCGGTTGATCGAAGTTATCACAAACCTACAGGCCTCTCGTCGGCTTCTCTAGTCGCTGCCCAAAAACGGTTTATTTATTGGTGGATAATACGGAACCTCTTTTCTAGAGAGTGTACTAATGCCACATAGGCGGCTGGCTTTAATGAGACAAGTATTATCGATATATCTGGCAATTGCCGATGGGTTTGGTGTTAAAATTTCAGCTATCCTTTGTTCATAAACGCCACGATGTTGGTTATTTATTCTATGTGCCTCGGCGGGATGTACTATACTGAGTATCCATATTGCTGGTCTCGTTCCCAGTCGCCACAAAGGAGCATATTACCGTTATATGCTAGTTGCTGTGGGCTTGAGGCCCAATAGTAAGGCTCATTTTCTCATTCAGGGGCGCCTTTTGCAGGGAATATTAGTTTCTCTCCCGAGATTAGTTCTAGGGCAGTTGATCCAACCTTCATATATATAGTCTGGTTTTTCGACCCCGGGCTTCTAAGGGCTGGATGAGTGTAGAACGGAATATGATCAACGCTAGGTCGGGCATGATGACTATGTGGGAAGATATCGAATTCCGTCTAGGTTTAAGCCTGCCTGATGTTTTAGTACCTGCTCCTGTTTAAATCTAGGTCAATTGAAGGATCCTATACCGGCCTTAGTAATATAATACCTAAATTTCCTCGCAATCAAGATTGGAAACACATGTACAATACAGGGTTTATGAGACCAATGTAGAGGCCCATACCTACCTAACTGTATAGACCTATAGGATGGATCCATGGATCGTCAATTAAACTGCCAACCCACTCATATTATAATATTCAGTCTAGCGCAACGCAAAAAATACAACAATCGAGAAGATCGAGCTGGGATTCGACAGTTCTGTTTCACCAAATCGGGTGGAGGCTACTGTTTCATAATGAACTGGCCAACTCATCCCACCCACACTTGGGCACCCGCATGCGTCGATGGCTGCTTATAGATGCATTTAGTACTTGTTTTTATTTTTAATTTACTGCTCGAGTTTAAAGCTTTTATACTGTCTGGAATTCTCAACATTACACTCACAGTCCCCTCGAACCTTCCTTTCTTTGTGCCCCCCAGTATCGATCCCGGCCCCGTTTCGTTCGCCTCCCGCAATGGGAAATAGCTAAGTTAAACAGGCACAGCTCAGTAGCTCAGAGCTTAGAGGAGGAGGCTATGCACGCCTGATCCTGAGGGCGTCTTGGACGTGTTCAACCTTGCAACTTGCAACTTGAACGAGAATTTTCTCGTGTGCATTTCCAAATACCTTGCCTTCTCTAGCACTAACTAATTCGCAGTCATTCGAGCCTCCCCTGATTGTCTTTCTGTGCTTTTTTCTTTTCTATTCTTGTTTCCATCCTCGATCCTTTCCTGTGTCTGTCACGGTCGTACTCGCTAGCTATACCAAAGGCGCAAGCTCTGTTTCTTTTTGATTGTGGGCCACCCCACACAGCGAGAACACGGACAGTTCTCGAGGTTTTGTCTAGAATCTGCAGGACCCGAAAGCCTCTCGCGTCGACCCGATATTATACAAGTTGGTATAATTCGTGGCATGCTTTTTTTCAGGGCCAGATGATTCACACAAAATTGGAACGGGTGTCAAGCTGAGATTGGGCATCTACCAACGGATATCATTCGGGTTAGCATGCTGTCATCGTTCTTCTTCGGTGGCGGTGGATCTGGAGGGGCAGTTGGTCATCATCATGGAGGGGCCATCAGGGACGAGAAGGCAGCCCGGCGAGGCAGTAGCAATAGCCCGACGGCAACGACCGCCAACGTCAACGGTGGCACTGCTACTACAAATAGCCGAAGCTGGACATCACTTTTCCTGAGGAGAGACAAGAATAACTCGACGCCGGACAGTAGTTATAGCAGTGGAAGTGCGAATAGTCATGATGCCGTCAAGAAAAGCTCGAGAAAGCCGCATGGAAATGGAATAACCGCAGCCTCGACGTCGACGCTGTCGCTGCTCGAACTCGAACTCGCCCGCCCTGCCCAAGATCAGACAGGGTCCTCGCCCTCGCCCTTAACCACAAAACCTCACCGCCGTCATTCCTCAGCCGTCCAGCACACGAGTGCCGCTCCCACCACCACGCCCAAAACCAAGAGTTCTTCAAAACTCCAGCGGCAATCCGCCCCAGTAGCCTCGAAGAAAAGCTCCAACCACCCTCAGCCACCTCCAGACTCGCTGAACTCGAAACGGGGGAATTCTACGCCCAACAATATCGTCGTCGGGCAGCCGACAGGGGGCTACGCTTCAAGCAAACCGAGCCAGGCTGAACCCCGAATCCCACCGACATTCAGACATTCCGCCTTTGGGCCTGCATTGCTCGCCCAAAACCCTCTTTTCCCTAAGCCTGCCGCCTACCTTTACACCGTCCGGACCGCTCTCTCGTATGTATTTGGCCCATTCCCTCCCATTCATTTACGACATTGCATTATAGAGATCTAGAGAAACCGGATGTGTTGTTGCTGACCCTATCAACCACGACGTCAACACCAGATCGACAATGTCCGTAAGCTCGCCGTCCCCTCCGCCGTTGGACCCGCCGAAAAGGCACGTCAAGCGGGACCGCACTCCTTCTCCGACCAGACGCCATTCTACTACCACCCGGAAGGTCAAAGCCCCCACCTCTCGCGAGATCGAGCACCCCGATATCACCTGTCCCGAACTGCCTACACCTCCCGACTCCCGAAGAGCTACTCCAGCTCACTCCCACCGACCTAGGGAATCGTCTAGGAACCTGACTACAATCAAGGAAGATGCTCCGGAAAGAAGTAGAGAACGATCGAGGAAGCATCGTAAACACAGGACGCCGGAGGAGAGAGAAGAGAAGGAAAGAGAGAGGAGGAAACGGAGGGCTCGGGAAGCTGAAGAAGATAGACTTGAAGACATCCGACGGCATCGCGACAGAACTCCAGTTAACCTGACCCCGGAACAGCCTACTCGTACCCCGCCTCCACCACCAGCCGGTGAGCCGATACCTCCACCACGATATACGACACCAGTTATACCTCTAAGAAAGGAATCTGGGACACCGGGTGCCCAGTCAATGCTACGTGCCAGTGCGACCACTATTTTCCAGGCCATAAAAACTGTAGGATCAAAATCTTCGAAAGATCAATTGAGTAATTCGTCACCCAAGTCCAGTGGTACCCGTGTAGTCTTACAGCAAACCGACCAAGCTATCAAAGTCCAGGTTGATGGTCCTGTCCGTCCCAAAAATATCCACCGTGACGAAGGCGACTCGACAGATTCCGATGAACTAGAACAGCCTCATACACCCAAGGGAGCGGAGTTTCCGATACCCAAAGGCCATGAACAAAAAACCTCGGCCCAGGTTTCACCCAATGTTAAGATTGTGGGGGAAGACGTATCAGAGGATCTGACCTACCAAACGGGAAACATCGACTTTCTGCTACCTTACGGTGGATTGCGGGAGCAGTTCGATTCAGGCTACGAAATCGAGCAAGAAATATTTGAAGATGAACTAGATGCTGAGGATATAGAAGAAGACGACGACACTGTACATGCGCCTGGTGCGCAGCCAACGAAGAAGAAGTCGCATCATACTCTCGCAAACTCGGCCGTCAATGTTGATCCGCTAAGCCAGCAGCTACCTGTTTTACTCAGTCTAATCGATAACACAGTTACCGCCTATGAAACTATACTAGAAACTCAAGGATCCTTTGCTGTCGGGATTGGTGGATATCAGCCTGTTGCCCGTCGACTGTTAGAAAAAGTTGGGAAGCTATTCTCGAGAGAGCTGCCGGCAGAAGCTTCTACTTGGGGCGAAACCTTGGAATATATCAGCGGCAGAAAGGAATACCCAGAATTGTGTGATGTTGATTTTGATGACGATGAAGCAATCTCAGAATTCTTCGAACACGACGATGAGAAGATGTTCATTTTCAATGCCTGCTTGGAAGAACCCGATGTTCTGGATCCCGCTGTTATTGGTCTACGGAGGTTAATGGAAGAAGACGTCACCCCAGAAGAGACAGCCATCTACCTTACAAATTATCCACATATCCGGCCACTATTACTCGCCTGTAGACATATGACCGACGACGAACTGGATATTCTTTATAGCAAACGAGCTGCTGCATTCTTGAATGTCGATGTCGCCGTACGGTCAGACAAGCAGCGAGAGGTCACGGAATGTGCGGAACTTAGTAAAGGTATCGATGAAACCGTCAAACAACTTGAAGCGACAATTGCACGCATGAAAACTGTCCAAACTAGCATTCTCAAGCGGAAGAAGGGAATCGAAGCCCATCTTTCAATCCACGCCCCTAATGACGATGAAATCCCGACCCTACCCGCCGAAATTCAAACTGCCATTGATGAAGTCCAGAACGAGGATATCATCAAGATGGAAGAACGTAAACGGAGAAGGAAGGAATTGAGGGAAGAAGCCGAGGAGGAAGATGATGGAGATACGCTTCTTCCAGACGATAGTATCAGTCAGATTAATCCGTATCGGGCGAGATATATCCCGCAGAGTGTCACCAGGGCGTATCAAGAAGCACAGACAAGGGCAGCGGCATCGGTGGCGCAGGTACCCGCTAGTATAGCGTCAACTAAGACTTCGACATCGATCCTGCATGAGTACCTTGCGGCGCGAGCGCCTCCAAGGCAGACTCATATGGGATCCCACGGCAATAATCATATGGCGCATTCTGCAGGGAACGATCCTAGCAATCCCGGGCCAAACGGAGTGGGACCGATGGGTCCCGGCGGGGTTACCAAAAAGGCAAATGCATATGTGAGGATGGCGCTCCCAGTCAAAGTTTACGGCGCAATCATGAATGATATTAAAGACGCAGTACGGAGGCTGCCTTTACACACAACTTCAAATCGAAACCTGGAGGTAATTCCGGAGAGGGGGGAGACTCCAGAGGTCGGGAGGAGTGTGACACCTGACTCCCACCAGCAGTTGCAAACCCCTTCCCCGTATGATGACGTACTCTATAGAAGCAGCTCACGGGGTTCAACAAAAACTCCTGTGAGGAATGTGAGTGGAGCATCTAGTAAGAAGAGTGGGCTGTTCAGCAAGAAGCCGGTGGATGATATAGATAGAAGCTGCACACCTGTTGTCGTACATGGCGGCGTTGGGGGATATGGTAGTTCGAAACCTGTTGTGGTGACGAATGATGTGGGAGTGAATATCAAGAAGGATAAGGAGAAGAGCGACAGGGAGAGGGAGAGGCGGAAACGGGAGAAGGGGAAGAGTGGAAGTAGTAGCCGGAGGAGGGAGAGCTACGCGGAGAAGCCCAGAAGATAGAAACGTCATTGCCTTCAATGCGGCTGTTGGAGATATGATAAAATGATCTGCATTGGTTATTTCGGCGTCGTTACCAAGGTTTGAGTTTTTCACTGTTCTTTTTGCATTGTTTGAGGTGGCTGTGGTACGGCTGACCGGGTACTCATCTCGTTCTTCATATTCATGCGAGCAAGTCTCATGATAATCTTTCATTCATTGTTAGCGTTGATTCTTGATTTCTTTTTACGTTTTTGCTTACGGGTTTAGCGGGAGTTCCAGATCTTTTGATTCCATCTCTACCACATTTTTTCAAGACGTTGATTTAGCCGTTTTGTTATTTATAAAATGTATCGATCTCGAAAATCGATTTAGTTCATGAGCCATTGTGGTTTAAATATGGAGAGGGGGGCAGGGCATTTTGAATGTATTTGTACAACAATGAGCAAAAGCAAGTTTTTTATCGTTCAAGATTCGAGATCCCGCTGTTGTACAAGGTTTCTAGAGGCCTACATAGGTAATTACTTGAAGCCATACTTGAAGTCAATGCAGTATCATCTGATGCACTCGCGGCAGCCTTGTTGTAGATTTAGTGTTGCGATTTGCTTGGCCAATTGGCTCACCGATGCTGGCGGGATCGCAGCCCGGTACGGAAGCTGTCCCCCTTTCCGAATTACCTAATTCTTACCCTAGATGGTCGACGAACGGCCATGGATTCAACAACCAATCTCATAGATCGGTCCTATGGCTATCGGCCAGAGATTAACTACCTCGTAGTCGGCGCGGCTGGCTGTGGGAAGACCACGTTCCTCGAGTGAGTCCCTACACATTTGTCGCAAGCCTTGTATCGTATCAAGCTCTAATACTTTCAAAAGACGGATAACGATAGGCAAAATCGGTGGCGTATGTGATTATAAAACCAGATGGAGCTAGAGCTTTATCTATTGCGCAATTTACACGGGACTAAAGCTTTGTTTTGTGACATCTAGGACGACTTCCGAGTTCCTAACAAGCCATTCGTTCTCACCAACTCCGCACAGGAGAATTCTCCGCTCCTAAATTTCCATGAGAATGAGTGTTTAGACTCAGATCAGAAGAAGTTCCGACCAGAGGTTCTCGTGCTATGTTTTGATATTGGAAATCCCGCCTCGCTGGCGGAGTTGGATGGACTTGTAAGTTTTGCTAACACATTATATATGCGATATCTTTAATATGCTATAATTAACATGGGAGAATAAATTTACTATAGAATCGCGAGGTTGGCAGAATATACGGCGCAGACCTGCCAAATATCATACTTGGCCTCAAGCGGGATTTACGACATGAGAAGCGGGAAGGAGAGTATGTTGACCCGTTACTTGTAAGTCGTCGGCATTCACTTTTCCGTACATCATGCGTACCCTCGTGATCTTTCCCCCACCCTGCATCAAAAACCCTACTTTATCCGAAGGTCGAATCGTTACCTGGTTTTCCCAGTTCCGACGAGGAATGGGGGGGTTACCTGGCAAAAGCTTCTATGAACAAGCCTTGATCCCAAGCCGACCTATATCTGGATAAACTCGTCCCTTGCATGATATTGCCTGCTGACATGGGGTGTGGGTGCTTTCTTATCTACCAGGGATATAAAACCGCACAATCCCTGGAGTGCGCCATGTACATGGAATGCAGCGCGGTAACCGAAGAGCTTATTCCTGCTGTTGTTGAAGATTTGGTGAAGAAAGGTCTGGATATCAAGACTGGGAATGCGTATCAGGCGACGGGTATGGGGAATTGTTGTGTATGTTAGCATACGGCGGTGGGTATTTATTGGTGTATAGTTATGCATCTTGCACCAAGTATTTTCAATAGACTTCTTACTTCGCACTGTAGAGTTTGTATATACTTGTGCAAGCTGCTCTGCTAGTGTGAGGCTCGCATCGGTATATATCGGTTTAGATCTCGCAGAGTCGGATTATATATTTGTGTATTCTTCAGTAAAGCACCCTGACAGGTAATTCACTTCCCTATAGGGTGGATTCTGGAAGATCGAGATAGCTAGTTTCACTTGCAGCATTCCAGTAAGCTATTATTGGGCAACTCTATCAACTATACTCCCTAAATTCCGTTTGGCTCTCCATCGGACGAAATATATGCGCGCTAGGCTAATATCATAGGAGTATAGTTTTGCGAGTTTGGGGGGTTGGATTTGATATAATTATCATCTACATCTCATAGCGAAGTAGACCGATAGAAGCCGGTGTGCCTTCAAGGGATCGTGCCGCCACAAAATTAGTGATAATGCATTGATATCATCTACGATATTATTTGACAGTTACTACAAAAAATCAAGGCCGAATTACTCTACTGGCAATACTATGTTATCGAGTCTGTGGAGCTAGAGCTGCAGCTATACGGGTTGTATGTATAGGACGTACTAACAGAAGATTATATTTCGGCCCCACTTTCACAGTATCCACAACTATGCACAGGTATCCTGCCGACTTTAGCCACTCGCTCAATTCCCCCATTTGACACTGTCCTGAAGCTCATGTCGTCGCGATATTCCAGCTCGGAGAAATAGCGGCCAGGATTGGTTATTCCGGGCGCAGCTTTGAGTTCATCCACCAATCACCAACCCTGCCTAAATAGCTAAAGCTTAGCTCCAGCTTGTGGGAACTTGCCGAAACTGTTACCCACCCCTCGTCATAAGCTCTACAAGTTGCAGCTTGTCCCACTTTTCTGGATAAAATAAATAGCTGAGGGGTCGACTCTTTGGAAGTTTTGAGAATATTTAACTAGTTATCATACTCCCTCCTTTTTCATTTTTTCCCTCAATCGACTTTGTATGCCCCTCTGCTCTCAAGACTCTCAAAAATCCAACATCCCCCAACACACCTCTTAAGCTTACACCGCATATAAACTTTTATCAAGATGGTTACCATCACTGGATACATCTCCCGCGATGTCCGCTTTCCTGTAAGTGTGGACTAACACCCACCCCCGTTAAATTGGCTGTCCGGCTTCTGAAACTTTTCCCCCGTGAATGGCCAATTGCTAGGTATTTCAGAGGAATGATTGAGTTTTTTTCTTACTGTAGGTACATTATGGGATACCGATTCGAAATTAGACCTCGCTGGATAAAACTGGCTCGGATGCTATGAATGCTGCTGGAGATTACTCTGCAGCTTATTGTATTCTTTCGACGGATACTGATCTTAAGGGACATGGCATGGTGAGTTCATCCTTCCGTTGTTCGGTTTCCCGTCGGAAGAGTTATGGCGATTAACCATGATTACAACGTTAGACATTCACAATCGGTCGTGGCAATGACATCGTCTGCCGTGCAATTGAAGCCTTCGCCGATAGAATAAAAGGACGAACCCTCGAATCCCTTACCGAGAACATGGGCCAAACCTGGCGTTACCTTGTCAACGATTCTCAATACCGCTGGATCGGTCCTGAGAAAGGAGTTACCCACCTCGCCCTCGGCGCTGTTGTTAACGCCATCTGGGATCTTTGGTCCAAGTCCGTTGGGAAACCGGTTTGGAGACTTGTTGCGGACTTTACACCGGAGGAGTATGTGAGGTGTATTGATTTTAGGTATATTACTGATGCTATTACGCCTGAAGAGGCGGTTAATATGCTGAAGGAGACGGAAGAGGGGAAAGCGGAGAGGATAAAGACTGCTGAGCAGAATAGGGCCGTGCCGGCTTATACTACTTCTGCTGGATGGTTGGGGTATGGAGAGGACAAGATGAAGGCTTTATTGAGGGAGACTATTGCACAGGGTTATAGACATTTTAAGATGAAGGTTGGAGGTAACTTGGAGGAAGATAAGAGACGGTTGAGGATCGCTAGAGAGGCTATCGGGTATGACAAGGGAAATGTATTGATGGTTGATGCTAACCAGGTATGTTTCTTACGCAAGATATTGTAACGGTTTTGAGTACTAATGTTGTTTAGATCTGGTCCGTCCCTGAAGCCATTGAATGGATGAAGGAACTCGCTGAATTCAAGCCATGGTTCATCGAGGAGCCAACTTCCCCAGACGATATCCTCGGTCACAAAGCCGTCCGTGACGCTCTTAAGCCCTACGGAATCGGTGTCGCGACCGGCGAAATGGTCCAGAACCGTGTTATCTTTAAGCAGCTCCTACAATCCGGTGCCATCGACGTTTGCCAGATCGATGCTTGCAGAATCGGTGGTGTAAACGAAGTCATGGCTGTCCTGCTCATGGCTAAGAAGTTCGGTGTCCCCATCGTTCCTCACTCGGGAGGTGTCGGTCTTCCAGAGTATACTCAGCATTTGTCGACTATTGACTATGTCGTCGTCTCTGGAAAGTTGTCGGTGTTGGAGTATGTTGACCATCTCCACGAGCACTTTTTCTATCCTTCCGTTATTAAGGATGGTTACTATACCACTCCTACGGCACCTGGATACTCTGTTGAGATGAAACCAGAGAGCATGGATGCATATGGCTTCCCCAACGGTAGCTGGTGGAAGAGCGATGAAGCTAAGGTCATCACTGAAGTTAAGGAGAAGATCTAAATTGAAAAAGAGGATTAAGGACAACGTATATAATTTCATTCCCATCTAGTCGAAGAGCATACCCATAGATATTTCTAAATTGAAAGAAAAGTTCACCGATTTCGTTTCCCTTGTTTAATTTGTCTCCCTCTGCTTCTTATGCTCCTCCAGAAAAGCAGCATCTGGTGAGTCCCAAGTATAATCTACCCATTCCCCGAGTATATCCCGGACACCTTTAAACAAAGCCTCATCAGCTTTATAACTCTGTTCATCAAACGCCGTATACTCCCTCAAATCTCCTAGCCCACTTCCATCACTCTTTAACGCCTTCTTCACAGTCTCCACATTCTCTTCAATCTCCGCAATACTCCCCCCACCCAAAATAGTAACCCCAAACCCCCTCTCATCTACCCTCGCAAACTCTCCAACTGCAAACCTCAATGATAAAGAAGCCATACTCCCCGCCTGTGCTTCAACCCAATCCGCAGCTTCCGCCGCCTTCTCCCTCAGCCCTCTAGGCGCCGGATGAAAATCCCCAAGCTCCCCAACCGGTACCCCACCTTTTCTCAGCAACCCCATACACAAAGGACTAGCATTAAGCACCACCCCAACCCCAGCTTCACCATAAAATCTCCCCAAACTCTTCTCTAACGTTGTATTCTGAATATTCATATGACAATAAGTCTGCACTACATCCACCGCCCTCCCCAACTTCTCCCTAATTTCAACCGCAATATCAGCCAATAAAGCAGGCGGATACCCCGATATCCCAACATGACGAATCAACCCCTCATCCTTCATCTCAAACAACGTTTTAACCGCCACTAACGCTTCCTCTCGAGAAACAAATTCCACATCGTGGGTAAACACCACATCTAAATAGGTCGTTGAAAACCGGTCGAGTGAACGAAGGACCGATGAACGGATAGCGGGGGGTGAATAGTCGAATTTATTCGATGTTATACGACCGCATTTTGTCATTAATATTAGCTCGGAACGTGGGTATAGCGATTTAAGCGCTGGGTCTGAGAATGCGGCGCCCAGAAGGATTTCGGAGGGGTCATAGTAAGGAGAGGTGTCGAAGGCGCGGATACCGAGGGATAGAGAGTGTAGAATAGTTTCCAGGACGGGTTTTGAAGTTGGATCGGTTACTATCTATATGAATTGGATGGTAGAGGTTTAGTAAAGGAGCGGAATATATTGCTCAATAATTGGGAGGGGCTGAAGAACCTGTCGACTCCAGCCCGCACCACCGAGAACCACTCTTCCGGTTTTGCTATTGAACGGATTCATCAGGTCTGTAGAATATATATGCTGGGTTTTGCTGGCGAAGCTTGTTGAATGTATCGCAATATAAGGTCCTTAGTTAATGCATTTCCGATCCGAGCTCCTAGCTATATACTAAGCTAGGATGCTAGCCACTAAACCGCCCCACTGCGGGGCTCAGGTAGCGTCCTTTTACCCATTGTAACCGGCCGTTGTGTAACTTGAAGAGCTATCCGGAAAAATTATGCCTAAATGAATGAACCTTGGTTCATGAGGGTTATTGGAATGGTAAATCCTTTCGGACGGTATGGTACCGATTCAATACTACCGCTGAAGTGGAGACATTCAGTTTTTTTTTTGGGTCCAGCACAGTTTGATTCAATTCCAGCTTCGAGCACTAGCTTCATGTAGTATACAGGGACAAGAGATAAAGACGCTAACAGGATTAATTAATACTTGGACCGAGAGGACATCTGAACATAAAAAAAAAAACTCGGGGGAAGTGGAGTGTCCAATCATGAATCATGAATCACGAGGCTAAGTGACAGGTGGAATGAAGAAAGCACAATCCAGCTGCAGATGCAAGCAGTGTCCAAATCCGGGACCTTGTTGCATTTCCGACTTAGAACGCGTTGCCCTGTTCCCATATATATTAGCTTGCTAGATCCTTTCCACATTTTGGATGGTGTCTGGAAGTACTCACAAAAATGTGCCAGAGGCAATGAGTGAAGTCTATGGGAAAAGTATCATACTAGTAGAATAAGATAGCCTCTCATTCTTTCTGTTGCTCGCCCTAACATAAGCTAAAGTATCAGTGCACTACCCAGATTTTACTACCCTTTATACGTCTACAAAAAGATATTTTTCAGCTTACCTCTTCCATACGGACCTTGTCTACAGCCGACCTAAGCTTACGAACATCGAAGCCATAGGACTCCAACGAGTTCATACTCTCCTCGTTGATGTCGTAGAATTTTCCGTTGAGCTCAATATAGGTTCGACGGGCAGCCTCGACATCGGGGTCTGGGGGAAACGAATTAGCAGTGCCAAAAACCTCTGGCGGGAAAACCTCTTCGACCGGTGGGAAGAAGCTCTCTCCGTTCCAAACGTCCGGGAGAGGTTGTTCACCAGAAGCTTGCAGAACAGTGTAACTGTGCTCATCATCTGAATATACAACACTCATGGGCTGCTCCTCCATTCCCCCCGTCTCCTTGAATTTACTCATGACCCACTTCTCGAAATCGGAATCGCTGAGGGCGAGTCTTTCCTCCATCGTAAGTTCCCGTTCAGGAGAAGTGAGTGGAGATGGAGTGGGTGGAGGTGGAGTGGCGGTGAGTGGCGATGGAGTGGGTGCAGGCGGAGTGCTGGATAAAGCAGGAACGAGCTCTCCTTCCGGTCCCGAGGAATCCGTGACTGTACCTGTATCATCTTGAGGTGAGAGAGGCTCTTGAGACCCATCCTTGTTGTCATTTCTCAGGTGTCTGGCCTTGATCATTTTCAACTCTTGGATCCTCTTTTCAAGAGCTTCCTTCGACATGTTGTCGATGTCCGGTAGACTTCCCTGGAGGAAGACATTTATATTAATATCTTTTTTCAACATATCCATCTAACGACTCCTTCATTTTATACTTACGATTGGAGAAGGTGTATGGTCAGATGATTCTGAGTCTGCCTGATAGTGAGGCTCTGCATCATGTTCTGGAGTGAACTTGATATTGATTCGTTTGGGGTTAGGGAGAGTGCTTGGAGTGGCATCGGAGCTGGAGGGTTTTTGAGCACCCGGAGCCATGATGATAATGCCTGATGCTTAGAGAAACGGGAAGATTACGCTATGGAGGGATTGAAGGGACTGGTATGCGCAGCGTAGTGTAGTGTAGTGTAGTGCGTATTACGCAGGGTTTGTGGTGGTTACGGGGATAGAATACTAGCCGAGTGGATGGATGCATAGTTTGGAGGGGACGTTTAGCAGGGACGCTTAGCTAGAGGGGAGAGGGGTTCATCTGGTATTTTTGGGACTGCTGGAGGGGATACGTTCATCCAGATCACCGTTGTCTGATAACAACGACAGTCAAAACTCAGCAATAAACAACAATCTACACCGGATCCGTAGATCTCTGGTAATCGCAACTGTTTATACCCACTGACATAACAACAGACTGTCCTCTTGTATTAGTGTTCTATCTACAAGCATCTAACAGGCCTATCTATCGGTAAGTCTGAGAGCACTGATTATCAATTACAATATTATATTAATTTAAGCAGCGAAGAAGGAGTCTTAGTAAATGAAATAAGGATAAAGTATAGACAAGAATCATAATTATAGACCAATCTCATGTTCCCAATCCCGATGATTAAAACAAGTTGACCAAATTTGCAAAATTTAAAAGTTCAGAATATTCGAAGTGTATACTAGTCGGGTAGAAAGTTCCGAATAAGAAAAATACTGACGCCGTCGCTTCTCAGAGAAGTTAATATCGAAATCGAAGTAGATTAAATCGTAGGGATACACATACCTAAGTATATTTCAGGTCTTCATAAATTAGTTTTGTCCCTCGGACTCCCCCGGGTTAACACCCCGCATCATGCCAGCTCCCTGCACCATGAGTGCACGAATCGTCTCTGGGTCAATTTCATCATCACTATCTTCGTTGTCCGCATCACTACCGTTGACGACAGTGAGAACGACTCGGGGTTCTTGATCTCCATTGCTAGAATCGTCACTAGCAGTAATACCCTCGTCGCTGAAGCTATTCTCACTGCTCTCTCTATCCTCAGGGCTTTCATTATCACTCTCCTCCTCCTCTTCCTCCTCTTCCCGCTCCTCTTCTTCTTCCCCGGCACCTATCCGCTCAGCCTCTGATGCACTGATTCCCCGGCCAAATGCATCCATTTGAGCAATAGCATATGCCCTCCTCCGTTCATAAACAGTCTGTGCATGTGTCGTAGTATTCCCCGCGTTACCCCTAGAGTCATCACTCGACCAATCCACATAGTCTCCTTCGTACCCTTGTACCCTCCAATGTGCTGAATCATTTCCTTCATCGTCGCTCTCCAGATTCGGTGCTGGCGTGGATCGATGGCGACGGGGTCGTCCCGCGGTTCGTTGGAGTAGATTTCTCTCGATACGGCGTTCTCGGATTTGAGCCCGCGTAAAACCGTTTACTCGATCATCCCAGCTGTCGGTTGGGCTGGAGTATCCTGGGCCCCATCTGTGATCTTGGTCCCAGAAATTGACATTGGGCCTGGAAGAAGAAGAAAGGTTCGCGCGTTCGGCAGGTTGTAGTTGTTGGACTAGTTCGTCTCGCATTTCGGCTAACTCTTCGTAGGAAAAGGTATAATAATCATCATCGTCAACCTCAGACTCATTGTCGTCATTGTTGTAAATTTCCATTTCTGGAACAACTCTTGTCCAATAGTGGACATCAGCTCTGCACTGCGTTCGTCCCGTGTAATCATGTCTAGCTTCTGAGTACGGGTACGAGTTCAGATCCCAATTAGAATAAGTAGAAAACTCGTTCCATGTCGTCCGCCAGAAACCGTCGCTTTCAAACTCTCCACAACGGTCTCGGGGAAATCCGTAGGTAGGCTGGTGCATCCGAAAATACCCGGGAACAAATCTTCTCTGTAACGGGCGTTGTAAATATCTGCAACGACGTCGTGCTTGCCTTGCGAGGCGTCTGAGATCATGATAACAGGATGTTTCACCGGGTTGAGAGCGCGGGGTCACTTCTTCTGTGGAAATCCGATTACCATCCTCGTCGAATGATGGTGGATCGGTGCGGTTGAAGAAGATGTGTGTGACAACTTCGTCTCTGTCTCCGTAGTATCCACTGTCGTCGAAGTGAAGAGGTGTTGGTGAACGGTGGCGGTAGCGGTGAACTGTTCTTGAAGGCATTTTGTACAATTCGTCTGGTGATATATATGTACAGTAATGTTTTTGCGTGTGTACCTGAAGTTCGATATATAAGATATCTTTTTATCGCACAATCAAAAGTAAAATGTTGATGCAAGTCGGGAAATTTCAAGAGGCCTTTGAGAAGGTACGATGTTTGATGGACCTATTCAGTCTAGGGCTTCGAAAAATCGGCAAAGCGGTGCTTCGGAGGATCAAGTATATTAAAAGGGATTCTTCTGCCCGATTAAATATCCATATAGTACTTGAATTTCAGCGTATGTTGTGGAGTTGGTAAATATTCGATGAAGAGTCGTGTAGTCTCGAGGTATAGTGTCGTCGATATGAACGGTCCGGCGTTACAGGCCAACCGTTCTAAGAGGTGTGTATAGAAAGAAGAAGCGATGTAAAAGCACTCCTTTCCCCCCAAATAAATGTAAGAAAGAAAAGAAAAGAGCCATAACTGATCGTCGATGCTATCAGGATGCTAAACTTAGGTTTTAGGTCTGCAGGGTTCCAAACTTGTGGGAGCCATGCGTTGCCATTGTTGGATTCAGATAGGGTAAGATCACATGACCGTCACCATATCACATGTTTCGGATCTTATCTAATCTAGATCTTAGATGTTAAAGAAGCTACCTTTGGACGCTACAGACTTGAGAGTGGTAATGATGGATAGTTTGGATGAAATAATAGATATTACAGTTATGAAACACCTATGCTAGTGTGCTATGCAGTTGTAACGATACCATGCTTGCGGGGAATAAAAAATAAAGAATCAAATCGAACGCCGTATGTTCACCTGCCGCTCTATAGTCATACCCGTTCCCCCCATACCAATGTGAATGGTTTTTTTTGTACATGAATAAGTCTGGATTTTAGGATCCATTTTGCCAATACTGGCATCTACTGTTGCCCTCAGTGTCTTAACCGCTGAGTAGATGTGGGATATCCTCAACGCTAGCTTCGCGGATAAGAATTTCTATAACCATGCGAGTTAGTCGACTGATAAGGCGGTGATAATGTTGAAGTAGGATACTTACTGTGAACAGCTGTCATCAAAGGGAAATCGCTCTCCTTTCCCCTAGCCTTCAAGAACTCATTGATCTCTTTCGCGGTCAAAGTTCCCTGCAACTTCTGGCCGTTCAAGACCTCTGCCTCAATCTCCTCGATAGGTCTGCCCTGCTCTACGGAAAGCTTGGCACACTTGTGATTTCTACCACCCGCGCAGCTCGTAATCAAGTCCGCAACTCCACAGCTCTCCTCTGTGAATGTCTCGCTCTTGCAAGAGTCAAAGAACATCAACCCAAACCTTCGCATCTCCAGGATACCGACTCGCATGATTGCTGCCTTGGCGTTGTCACCCCAACCCATACCGTCGACAAAACCGGCGCCAATGGCGATAACATTCTTCAAAGCTCCACCTAGCGAGGTTCCGGCCACATCATGGATCATGCTGACGTGGAAGTAAGGCCTGTGGAACAGGTGCTTCCATAGCGAGTGGTCGATAACAGGAAACTCCTCTGGACATGGAGTGAGTGTTCCTGGTGGATCGTAAGCGATAGTTGTCTCACAGAACTTCTCCTCTGCGACTTCGTTCGCAATGTTAGCGCCAGAGAGGGCACCGCAGTAGATTCCGAGTTTCCTGCCAATGACATCGGAGAACAATGAGATGCCCTCGGGCGAGACGTCGACACCCTTGATGCATGATATCGCTCTAGCGTATGGTACAATGTGACCGTTGATCTGGTCACAGATCTTGGAGACGAATTGATGGGGAACGTTAAAGATTAATAGTGAAGCATCCTTGACGGCTGAGAGGATTGATGGGTCGGCGACAATGTTGTGAGGAAGAGCAATGTTTGGTAGGTATTTGACATTCTCATGAAGTTCGTTGATGAGAGAAGAGAGCTTTCTGGGCTGAGAGTGTTTGGAAGCATCGTAGGCTTTGTGGGAAGATGGAAGCTGGTAGTCTTCCTCGAAGACCCACATGTGGACTTCGGGCTCGAAGAGATGGGGATGCGCTGTAGTGTTCTCAGCGAGGATTTTAGCTATTGCCGAGCCCCTACAGATTGAAGCAGAAGAGCGTGTTGGTTAGCTGGCGATCCTCTGCGTAACGGACGTAAACAGCAACAGGGATCCAACCGGAGTTGTTAGTTACACTTACCAATTGCCGGAGCCGATGATGGCGACCTTGTGCTTTCGAGTGGGAGCCATTTTTCTTGCTGTTGACGATGATGATATTGACGATGTTGAGGGAGATGATGTTGTAATATGTCCAGCAACCCGGGCTAGTCGAGCTGCAGCGCGAGAAGACATGTGGAATGAGAAGCGGAGTTTCGAGGGTTTATAAAACAAAAGAGCACTTTTCCCTTTCTCCAGTCAATTGGCAGCAAGGCGAAGAATATATCTGACGACACTTCTTTACGTAAACGGCCGTAGCGCAGGAATTGGGAATGGATGGATAGTAAGACTGTCTTGTCTGTCTTTCTTTCTGTTGGTGCGACGTAATTGTTGAGGAAAGTCAGGCCTAGTTATAAATTGGTGGGCCGTTCATGGCATGCAGCTTTCACACGACCCTTTTTATCGTCCCTTTTCTAGATGCAGCTGCGCGGGCAGGGGGGTTCTGTTCTGCAATGACATAAATTATGCGTATGCCCGGCACCCTGGCTCTAAATGCAGTGCTACAATAAAATTTTCTGGTACGGGGAAGGCATTTCTCTGGCTTGTGAAAGGTACCCGTTGAGGCTGCGCAAATCAGGCAGGTGTTCGTTCCCAAGACATGGCTCAGGTTTCCTACCAGAGAAATCAATCCGAGGCCCAAGAAAGAACAAAAAAAAAAAAAAACCAGCCGGCGTGGGTAAACCGGTGAATCGGGCTGGGTGGGCTCGGATGGTCGGCCTTCCCGACTTTTTCTTTTGTTAAAGCGCATTCTAGAATGGCATTTGCTAATGGCATAGAACATTCGTGTACTCGTATTAATTCAGCTCATCTGTGTGGGGGGTTTTTAATGCCGGACGTAAGGCTCCATGCGACCGTTTTCAAGATTCTGAGACAGGCATCTGAGATTTTCCATATGATTTCTGATCGGGCACTAGATAATCAGTCGGAAGATTCAAACAAAAAACAGGCCGAGGTTCAAGGTAGAACATCTGGATAAGTACTAGATATAGATAATATACACTAAATCGCCACATCGGATGTATTGATATTTATCATCTCGTGACAGCATGCCCCTCATACGCCATGTACACATTGGACCTCGTTCCGTCGGCCATGCGATCGAGATCCAAGGCACGCCGTCAGAAGCGAAAAGCTTGGCCTTTTATCGCGCATAGCTATTTGCCTCTAAGCCATATGCAACGGATATACGATAATCCTCTTGCCGATGTCAAACCAATCCTGCTTCCGGCCACGAGACTACCCCGCTTCCGCTTTCTCTGACCGTTATTCATATGTTCAATTCTCCGACATAAGTATCGTGACCTGGGATTCTTATCCGGTCTGTTTTCGATACCCCGGCATCTCTCCAAAAGATTGCCCTTACGCTCGATAATAAACCTTCAAGTGTTTTTCCACCACAATAGACTGACCCTGTATTCTCATCCAAAGTTGTCTCTAAGGTTGTCCACCCGATAAAGCTAAGTTACAACCTCTTATAACTCAGATTTGCCTGTCGAGCCTGGTTTGGGGCCTTCCTCTAGTATTGCGCTTCTTGTGAAACTCCGCCCCTTGATAGCACGAAACCTTGATTCGGAGAGATCATGCTTGGCATAAAAGTCCTGCGGCGTGAATGTACAAGTCTCAATACCGCTTCTGTGCAGGTGTCCGTAGCCCAATTGAACGAATAATTCTGGTTTGCAGCCCACCGGCGTAAGCCCGTGAATCCCGACTAGAATTTCTAGCACTTCTTTACAGGCTTTTCTGTCCCAGGCATCTGGGATAGTGACACAGATGACATGGATACCACGTGGTATTGCTGGAAGTCCTGAGGGCGTGACCTTAACAGCATGAGCAGCTGTCCTCCGGAGCTGTCCTGCAATGAGAGACCTCGCAAGATCGCTAAAGATTTGATCGACTTGGTTCTCGGGGACGTGAAGGAACCAGGCGCCGCAGGTGTAGTTGTATTTAACCGCTAGTTGCCTCAGTTCGTCCCCCGCGGATTTGAAGACTCTCTCGAGTAGAAACGGGTGTCGCGGTAGACTTTGAGAGACGGGTTGACCGTCATTCCTGACTAACCCGGCGTCGTAAGATTCTACCCGCTCGGTCGTTTTGTTCAAAAGATCTCTTGACTTTATTTCACAGGCATAATTGTCGGACTTCGAGTGAGGATAACCGGGTTTTGAGTTATCTTCCTTCACAAAGATCCATGGCCCAACTCCCCTATAAAAATTCGTCGACGGTTTGTATTTCTTGAGAAACTCATTTAAATGAATTGGATTGGACGGTCCTTCGAAGACGGGGAGGGAGAAAACTTTAACACCCGGTAAATCGATACCGGTGAGGGAACCAACTGTTCTTGGAGGCGGCTTATTTAGCGTTAAGGACCGCATCCTGAAGTTGGTGTCTTTCGAAGTGTGTTCGGTGTAGTTAGGACCAAATTCGGTGACGGAGAATCTAGGAGATTCTCCCAAAGTTGTGACATTGGTTTCCGATTTGGGAGCAGCGGTTGATTCACTCTGTTGGTTTTCCTGTAATATCTAAAGTTAGTCAATGTGTTCTGGGATATCAAATCTACCTGGGGTTGCTGTTAATAGTGTTACAGACTGGTGGTGTGAAGTGATAGTTGAATGGATCAATGACTTGATCCCGTTGTGTGAGGTATCGAATGAGCGGCCCCCTCTCCTTCTCGCTGAAGGAGCAGCTTGTAGACGACGAAAATAATCGTACATGTCGAAACTGTGATTTCCGCAGCCTGAGGCGGGTAATTGGGGCGCGGACGTTCATGATTGCGGGGGAGGGGTATTGAAGAGTAGTGTAGTGAAGTTGAAGTCTGGTGTTGAGACAGTCGGAAATTTAAGAGCCATGAACTCGCCTATTCGGATTTGGAACCTTTTCAAACGCGTCTTTCAGGACGAGTCTTCAAATACCACCATTCAACGATCGAAATGTCGGCGACAGCAAAGAGGGCCAGAGAGGAGTTAGAGGAGGATGTTCCGAATAAACGGGCGGCATCGGCTGTGCCTGAGGACGACGATGGTAAACTCACAAGCGTCCGGCGCACAAGACCAGCAAGGCTAACAGTCATCGTATAGACAGCTCTTCGGACGACGGTGTCGGTCCTTCCCTTCCAACGGCAGCGGTCATCGCGAAGAAGAAAAGAACACTCCGACATGAAGCCCTATATCTCTCTAACCTGCCGACTCAAACTCGGTACTACCGTTCGCTCATGCACCGCGACAATGTCACTTTTGCGAACTGGACACCCTTCACCGACTTCTTGATTACAACTTCGACAGATGGAGTCATCAAGTTTTGGAAGAAACAGGATGTGGGAATTGAGTTTGTGAAGATGTTTAAACCTCATGCTGGAGATATCGTGGGTGTTTCGGTTAGCACGGATGGTAGAAGCTTTGCTAGCTGTGGAGTCGATAAGACAGTTAGGATATTCGACGTGGTTACTTTTGGTATGGTGAGAGTCGTTTCCAGATCATAAGGAAAGGTTATCTTGGGACAGGCTAACTAGTGGTATAGATCTCATCGCCATGTTGACCTTAAAATATACACCGACATCGATATGCTGGGTTCACAAAAGGGGTGCATCGTTACCGCTGCTCGCTGTCGCCAACGAATTGAACCAGATCCAAATTTTCGACGGAAGAGGGGAGAATACGCAACCAATCCATGAGCTAAACAAGCTACACCGGGCGCCCGTTAATATCATGGCGTTCAATAACGCGTTTGACTGTGTGGTATCGTCGGATATTGGTGGAATGGTGGAATATTGGCAACCGCACGACGACTACGACAAGCCGAGTAATGTCTTTGAATACAAGGCTTCAACCAATCTGTTCGATTTCAAGAAGGCGAAGTCCGCTCCGACATCTTTAACGATATCACCTACGGGAACGCAATTTGCGACGTTCTCATTGCCAGATAGGCAGATCAGGGTATTTGACTTTGCTAGTGGCAAGCTTCTGAGAACGTACGACGAGTCAATTGAGACGATAACCACAATGCAGCAAGCGGGAACGGCGGTGCAGAAGGTGGAGGATGTTGATTTCGGAAGACGGTTAGCCGTAGAAAGGGAGATTGAGGCGGAGGCCGTGAGAAACAAGATCAATGTTATCTTTGATGAAAGTGGGCACTTTATTCTCTACGGCTCGATCCTAGGGATTAAGGTGGTGAACACGGTTACGAACCGGGTATCGAGGATGCTGGCGAAAGATGAGACTGGAATGGGTAGGGCACTCAACCTAGCGCTCTACCAAGGCGCACCGAAGAGGAAGCAGGTGGTTACATTGGACATGGCGGCGTCTTCGAATCCGCTGTTACAGGAAGCTGGGCTGCGAGACCCAATGTTGGTGTGCACGGCTTATAATAAGCAGCGGTTCTACATGTTTAACTCAGATGCCGACGTAAACAAATCTGAGAGGGATATCTACAACGAGAAACCTACAACGACTGCGAAAGGATCGACTAAGATTGAGACAAAAGCGAAGGAATCCGGGACGGCGGCAATCATCCATACAACGTTTGGCGACATTCATATCCGACTGTTCCCGGAAGCTGCACCGAAATCGGTTGAGAACTTTGTTACACACTCGAAGAACGGGTACTACAACGGTCTCATATTTCATCGTGTCATACCCAAGTTTATGATTCAAGTGAGTAATACGAGAATCCGTTCAATGGAACTCCACTAACATGAAGCTGTAGACTGGTGATCCGTTCGGCGACGGCACTGGAGGCGAGAGTATTTGGGGTAGAGAATTCGAGGATGAGTTTTCGACGTTGAAGCATGACAAACCGTATACCGTCTCGTAAGTCCCTTCAACCGATAACGTGACTATAACCTGCTTTCCAGTTCCTAACGCGTCTCGTTATAGGATGGCGAATGCTGGCGCGAACACGAACGCCTCCCAGTTTTTTATCACAGTAGAGAAAACGCCTTGGCTCGATAACAAGCACACTATCTTTGGTCGAGCGGTGCAAGGTTTAGACGTAGTTACGAAGATATCGCAAGTCCGGACGCACAAAGACAAACCGCTCCAGGACATCCAGATCATCAACATTGAAATAGTTTGAAGCGACATTTGCATAGAATGGATACCCGGAATGTATTATATAGTATCTCACGAACATGACCGTATGAAGCCGAATTCGAACTCGGTAGCAATTTGAGAGGGACTAGACCGCACTAGCTTGGACCAACCGTTACCATGATAGAACTTGGCATTACATCATTGCGCCGCCCCGCCATGCTGGACTGCGCGAAAGCTAAAAAAACGTGGAGCCTTTGATTGAGCACCGGAAACACCTGTTCCTGAACGATCAACGTGCTACCGGGCGTCCCGCAATTGCATGGACTGAATACCTGCTATATTGGATTATTGTGCAATTATACTGGACGGACCCCTCTAACGTTATGCGGGTATATTGGCCGTGTAGCGAATACACGTCGTGGCATTCCTCCCCGCTTAGCTCCTCTTTCTTTCCTTCCTCCCTTTCTTGCTTCCTTTCTCTCCTCAGCATTGCTCTATCTATCTATCTATCGAGTCCTTTCCTTTGAATCCAGCATTCCGTAGCATAGCCATTCTCATTCACTTCACGTCTATCATAGACAGGATACCATTCGCTAGAGTTCACAACGTCCAGGAACCTACCAGGTCGACCGGAATTACCCGCTACAGTGAATCAACCATCCTGCAAGCACATTCAGGTTTCACGATACCCAACGTGTTCTGACACGGCCGTGAAATCTAATCTCTGAACCAGCAAGAGCTAAAACCAATAGCTTCTTCGCTGGGACTTCCACCGAACATCCTGCTGTCCACAAGACACTCACCGGAAATTGCGTTCCCAATCATCCATCCAAAGGTCCTTCGTCAAGCTCTCAAAGCAGCAGCCTATACAGACCAAATGGCTGGAGAAAAGGTCCACCTTCTCGTCCTCGACGACGCTGGTGTCCCAGACGTCAATGGCACATACATCCGTCTACCACCTCCAGTAGAGCCATACACTCTCCGATTTCAGATCGAAGGTACTTCATCCATTACCAGGCAAGGTAGCCTCTGGGTCAATCTACCTGAGCCAGGTAAAGAATTTCACCGAGAAAACTACCGAGAGTACAAGTAAGCTACTTTTTAACTTCACTGAGTGATTTTACTGCGACCCTAGACTAACCATCCTTGTGTTGTGTAGACTCACGCCAGACTTCTCACGAGCACTGACGGTTGATATTCCAATCCACACCGCTGGATCGTATGCCTACTATGTCACCTACTCCAAGTTACCCGAGTGGGATCCTCTCTCCAAGTCGCAAGCCAATGGGGACAGTGTCGCTCAAACGAGAACACCATTATATTACATATGTGTTTCCCCAAACCTCAACATTAACGGCAGCCCGTTGAAGCTTGATAGTTTGGCTCTCATCTCGGCTGTTTCAAAATGGATGGGACCTCTGTCAAACTGGGAGCCTCAATTGGCTCGTATCAGTGATAGAGGATACAATATGGTCCACTTCACCCCTATGATGTGGCGTGGAGAGTCAAATTCGCCATACAGTATCTATTCCCAGCTTGACTTCGACCCTGACATCTTCGGCAAGGGTAGCGATGGCATCCAGGTGGTCTCTGCAATCGTCGAATCAATGGAGAAGAAGTACAAGATCTTATCTCTTACCGATGTTGTCTGGAACCACACTGCGAACAATACCCTCTGGCTTGAGGAGCATCCTGAAGCAGGTTACAACTGCAAGACGGCCCCTTGGCTTGAACCTGCCTACGAGTTGGATACCTCATTGTTGGCTTTTAGCAAAAACCTTCGTAAACTTGGGTTCCCAACCGAGTTGAAGACCACTAGTGATCTTATTGAGATCATGGAGGGTGTCAAGACCCATTGTATTGGTGCTACTCGACTGTGGGAGTACTACGTTATCGATACTGAAAGGGATACTGATGCTGGTATCCTTGCTTGGGGTGCAAGGAAGTGGAAGTCTATCGATATTGATCCCACCTGGACATTCCAAAAACAGGCCCTCTATCTTGCTGAAAAGGGACTTGTCGGGAATGATAGGTTTGGCGAGAGATTCCGAAGAAGAGTTGATCCTGAGGTCGCAGCTGGTCTGCTCCATACACTCTTCGGTGAGCCTTCAGCAGATGATGACGAATATGACCAACAGGAGGCTAAGCTTCGGAAGGAACTCGCCAAGTACCTTGACGAGGTCAACTTGCCTTTGTACAAGGAATATGATGAAGATACTGAGGAGGTGCTTGAGCAACTTTTCAACAGAATCAAGTATGTTCGTCTTGACGACCATGGCCCGAAACAGGGCCCCATTTCGGATGCATTCCCTCTCATCGAAACGTATTTCACGAGATTGCCCGCCAACAAGAGAACCTCCAAGTTTGAAAAGAAGGAGCTCGCGCTTGCCAACAACGGATGGATCTGGAACGCTGATCCAATGATTGACTTCGCGGGACCTTCCAGCCGTGCTTACCTGCGCCGTGAGGTCATTGTCTGGGGTGACTGTGTCAAGTTACGCTATGGCAAAGGTCCACAAGACAGTCCTTTCCTATGGGACCATATGAAACAGTATACGGAACTTATGGCATCCATTTTCCATGGCTTCCGTATCGACAATTGCCATTCTACTCCAATCCATGTCGCAGAATACCTCCTGGATGCCGCTCGTTTAAAGAGAAATGATCTTTACGTCGCAGCCGAACTCTTTTCTGGTAGCGAGGCAAAGGATTATATCTTTATCCAAAGACTCGGAATCAACTCGCTCATCAGAGAAGCTATGCAAGCATGGGGACCTGGAGAACTCTCGAGACTTGTCCACAAGCACGGCGGAAAGCCGGTTGGAAGCTTTGAACAAGACCATGTCAAGACTGACGGAGATGGCGAGGTTCGCAAAATTACGGCCAGCACAATCCATGCTCTCTTCGCCGATTGCACTCACGACAACGAAACTCCAGCCCAGAAACGTGTTCCACAGGACACTCTTCCAACCGGTGCTTTGGTATCAATGTGTTCATGTGCCACCGGCAGCGTTATCGGCTACGATGACATTAATCCCAAGCTGCTGGATGTCGTTAACGAGAAGCGTGTCTATAACACTGATGACGCAAATCTCCGAGAAAGTGGCATCGGCTGGGTCAAGAAAATATTGAATAACATTCATGCCGAAATGGGAAACAAGGGTTATGATGAGACGCACGTTCATCATGAGGGAGAATACATTACCGTCCATAGAGTCCATCCGCAGACCCACGAGGGCTATTTCCTCATCGCCCATACTGCCTTTAGTGGAGGCTCTCACAGAGGGGACTTTAACCCTGTTCATTTGACCGATACCAAGGTTGAACCTATCTTGAGTGTCAAACTCGAAGTCTCGAATACCGACGAAGATCGCGCCAGTGTCTTCAGCGACCCGAAGCTAATCCGAGGACTTCCCTCCAAGGTCGTTAATCTGTCACCTCCAGGTATTCGGGACGAAGGCAACAATACCGTGGTTACTGTTCCAGACGAGTTTCCTCCTGGTTCAATCATTCTCCTAAAAACTTGGATCCCAACGATTGATCAGTCGGTTGACCTTGACAAACTTGCTGTGTCAGGTGCTGCAGAGGCTTTCCAGAACGTTAGTCTAACTGACCTCAACTTCATCCTTTATCGTTGCGACTCGGAAGAACGTGACCAAAGCGATGGAAAGATTGGCGTTTATGACGTCCCTGGCTTGGGACCTTTGGTCTATGCAGGCTTGCAGGGCTGGTGGTCAGTTATCAAGAACATCATCCGAAATAACGACCTTGGGCACCCCCTTTGTGAACATTTGAGAAATGGCACATGGGCTTTGGATTACACTGTGTTCCGTTTGGAGACCGTCGCAGATCAGGGTTTCGATGGTCTTCGTGCTCCAGCAGCTTGGCTGAAGGAGAGATTCGAGCATATCAAAAAGTTGCCGAACTTCTTGGTTCCTCGATACTTCGCTCTTGTCATTCAGACGGCTTACGATGCCGCCTATGACAGAGCTATCGAGCTCTTCAGTCCTAATATCAAGAACGGCCACGAATTTGTCAAGTCTCTCGCGTTGGTCTCCATTCAGATGACAGGGTACATGAAGAGTGCCTCATTGAGCCCCTCTGAGCAGACTCCATCTATGGCTGCTGGCCTGCCTCACTTTTCCAGCTCTTATATGAGATGCTGGGGTCGCGATATCTTCATTTCGCTCCGTGGTTTGCTCATCGCTACTGGTCGTTATGACGATGCCAAAGCTCACATTTTGGCATTCGCTTCCGTTGTCAAGCACGGCATGATCCCGAACTTGCTGGCGTCAGGTACCAATCCAAGATACAATTCCCGCGATTCTGTCTGGTTCTTCCTTCAGAATATCCAAGACTATACCCAGCTAGCGCCAAACGGCATCTCCATCCTCGAAGAGAAGGTCAAGCGTCGTTTCATTCCATCCGATGACACTTGGTTCCCCTTGGATGACCCGCGAGCTTTCAGCCAGGAAAGTACTGTTGGGGAGATTGTTTTCGAATGTCTTCAGCGCCATGCTAGTGGCATGAGCTTCCGAGAAGCAAATGCTGGACCAAATTTGGATTCACAAATGAAGGATGCTGGGTTCCAAATCGATATCCATACCGATTGGAAAACTGGTATTATTTTCGGCGGTAATCAATGGAACTGTGGTACTTGGATGGACAAGATGGGTGAAAGTGAACGTGCTGGCAATAAAGGTGTTCCCGGAACTCCTCGAGACGGTGCACCTATTGAAATTACTGGTCTACACTTCAGCACCCTTCGATGGGTTGGTGAGCTCTACAAACAAGGCAAGTTTAAGTGGAAGGGCGTCGAAACCGTCCGAAGCAAGCTTGTGACTTGGGAGGAATGGAAAGAGAAAATCAAGTCAAACTTCGAAAAATGCTACTACGTCCCAACGGATCCAGGAGACGATAGCTGGTATGATGTCAACCCTGCTGTCGTAAACCGACGTGGTATCTACAAGGACTTGTACAAGTCTGGTAAAGAATTCGAAGACTACCAACTCCGACCCAACTTCCCAATTGCAATGACTGTTGCCCCCGAATTGTTTGATCCAAATCACGCCCTCGGCGCATTGAAGATCGCAGATGATGCTATCCGTGGCCCAACCGGCATGTCTACTCTTGAGTAAGTTCTGTTCCCATCTAGATGGCAAAATACCTACTAACTACAAATCAGTCCAATTGATCCAAACTATCGCCCATACTATATCAATTGGGATGACAACGACGACTTCTTGACCTCCAAGGGTAGAAATTATCATCAGGGACCAGAGTGGCTCTGGCCAACCGGCTTCTTCCTTCGAGCTTTTCTTTACTTTGACTTGCTTAGAAAGAAGACTCTTCCCGAGAAGACCGAGACCTTCCAGCAAATTCATCGTCGCATTCAGTTGTGCAAGAAAATGATCAGCGAGACACCATGGGCAGGTTTGACTGAGCTGACGCAAAAGAACGGCGAATTCTGCGGAGATTCGGTAAGTATCTGCCATTCGGAGAGGCTACGGGTAACGCGATACTAATAGAGATTTATAGTGTCCTACACAAGCTTGGTCTTCTAGCTGTATGATCGATCTTTTCCAGGACGCTTCCGTTATTGTTTCGCACCCAGCCTAGCAGGAGGGTAAGAACACAGGATTCGGAAAGTTTCGGCGCCAGGTCATCAACAAAGCCGCCAAACCGTTCCGTGGGCACTCACAAGACGTCGATGGAGCTAATGATTCCAGCACTGAATAAACGTTTAGCAACTCTCAGCAGGACATAAGAGTTGGTATTAGATTGATGACTTTCTAGGATTCTCGTTCGAACGTTCGGTTATGCTTCAACGATCCGCAGGGTATGCCATTAAACATGGGTAGCAGTATAGACGGAGCTGCCTATAGTTGTATGATACCGTTCTTTTCTTTTGGTTTTTGGTTTTTATGATTTCGGCATGGTTTTCTGTTGGGTCAGCGATTGGTGGTTCTTTGATGACGCATGATGCTCAGCGAATGATAGAATTAACTTCAGTGAATAGAAATGGCATGAACCCTCTTTTGGGCGTTGAAATCTCGAGTTATTACTAGTGAATTAGGTTATAACGTTGGCGACATTGCATTTGATCCTTCAGAACTCAGCCGTAGACATGTATTGACTTCTCATGAGTCACGTAAATATGAAGCTACTCAGCCAAGCAAGAGCCTTCCATTGGCGTCCACGCTCAAGATATATTGCGCCTTCCCAGTCTAGGTCCTCATCTATCAGGCTTAACCCTCTAATCCAACCAGTCTTCAACTTTCATCCGGGTTCAACGGTCCCCAGTTCCTACAGTCCCAGATTTCCAATATCCAGCAACGCAAGATTTACAACACGAACAACCACCATGTCTGATAACGGAAGGGAAAAAGCGTCGACTTCAGCAGCGCCAGTGCCACAAAACGAGGTTATAGACGCGAATAATGCAGAACAAGGCAACCCTGATGGTGTAGTTATGGTGCATGGCGATATATTCTCAGCACCGGCAAACTCGGTGCTAGTTCGTAAGTAATCCTCCCGTAAAAATACGCCATTTAGGAATGAGGTTTCTCTAACAGTTCTGAAATCTGTATTTTATAGATGCATGTAATTGTCAGGGATCTTGGGGTGCGGGTATTGCTCTTGCCTTTAGGGAGTTGGTATGTTACATGCAATAAAATTCATATTCTTTTATTGTATAAGGAATGCATGTTAATGCAATAATGCCCTTTACTGGGGGTTGATATGGAATAGTACCCTGCAGCATACAGAATCTACCACTCCCATTGCACCAACCGCTCGAATCCTTCGTCACTACTAGGAACTACACTATTAATCCCGCCTCAACCTACAGATCCAGGCAGCCACTGGATCGCATGTCTTTTCACATCGGTGTATTACGGCCGAAGAGTTGATGATCCTGAGAATATACTGGAGAGTACGGCGGCGTCGTTTGAGCATTTGCTAAACCTTGTGGCTAATGAGGAGGGTGCTGGGAAGGTTGTGGGGGAGATGCATGCTTGTAAGATTAATAGTGGACGGTTTGGAGTTGAGTGGGAGAGAAGTCGTGGGGTTTTGGAGGCGGGGTTGAAGGGTGATGGGAAGGGGAGGGTGGTTTTTGCTTATGAGTTTGATGAGGTGGAGGGTGGTGGGGGCGCTAGAGGTGGGAGAGGTAGTGGGCGTGGAAGAGGGAGAGGGAGAGGGAGGGGAAGGGGCAGGGGAGGATTGGGAAGGGGGCAGCAGGTATTGAGGTTTTGATCTATGTGGGAGGAAGATACATGGGTCATTCAGTTTGGCAAGCAATATCAGTAACCTATAAAGATACATATTGAGCAAATCCGACCCCGAGACTAAGGATACATGTAAAAAGGTCTTTGTTTTCTAACCAGTACAGCTAGCACATAAACCCACCAAGCTTGAGGTTAGCTTTGCTTGAGCTTCTTAGGATCTAAAGGTTCGGTTATGGGAGGTTGCTCTTGCTGTCTGAGACGAAAGAACAGCCAATTCACCGTCATATCTCCTGGTTCCGAGAAAGAGTACGCAGCCATATTAATCTCCGCCCAAGGGTGGTACGGGAGACAATAGCAGTTCTGCCGTCTAGAACCCCATTCCTCTGTAAAACAATCAGAGCGACCCATATAGCACTCCGCGCAAAAGTCGGCCAGCGGGCACATCAGACAGTGATAAAATTGATGTTCCAGCGGTGAGGAGCAAGAACAGCATCGTAATACCGAGAAGCCGAATTTGGTCCGTAAGGTGTAGATGTATAGAGCATACAGAGTTACACCGACATTTACGGTGTCCATAGCCAGCAGCATGTTCGCGTCACCCGAACGTCCTGCTGTGACGATTGGCATCCGTTCGGCGCGGTTAAAGTAATGCTGTGACAGGTGGCATAAAAGTATGGGATCGGAAAGAAGCTCATGATGATGTTTCTCAAGTAGATACCTCCTAGCTCTCTCAGTGACCCCCTGAGAATAGTCATTCATCGGGTCGAAGGTCAAGGTAACCGCGAGGTTGCCTTGCGACTTTAATCTACTGAGCGCCACCTTCTCCTTTTCGGTTACCGTCCCGGTACAGAATTTGATCCAATCCTGCGTGGATAACCCACAGAGTTCCAGTCGGCTTCGAGTCGCGCCGAGGGATAATAGAGCCTGTGCACACTCTAGGTGGCCACGAGTAGCGGCGAGGAAGAAAGGTGATCCGAACCTGGACTCCTTGTTGACTGCCTCCCTGATTCGAACCCGGCTCTTAAATCTTCGGGCGAATTCTAGGATGTTGTGCCGTCGTCCGTTGGATGCTGCTTGTGCGATTGCGGTAAGACCGTATACATTGGTACATGTTAAGAGTTCATCCAGTACTTGCGTAGACGCGGAATATAACATGGCGCCAAAGCAGGGGGCTGCGCGTGGGCCATCCAATTCCATGGCTACGTGTAGTATACTGCTCCCATCTTCGGTCCTTAGCCTCCAAAATGTATCGTCTCGAGGAGATAGACGGAGAAACCGGCTTAAAACGTCGTAGGAGGAGTAGAGTATTTCCTTAAACGCAAACTTGTCCGCTATTGCGAGTCCCGGTTGCGGGTAGTGGGATAAGGTAATCTCAGTGACGATGTCCCACTTTTTGTCGACCAGTGCTAACGCGAGGGGGGTATAGCCGTACGTGTCTTGGGTGTATACATTCGTCGGTAACATCACGCTCAGGAACTCTTCGACAGTTTCGACACTTCCTGATACGACTGCATCGTGGATCGGAAGGAATCCCCTGACGCTCCTGCGAACCAGGCATCTGGGAGTAATTGGATCAATAATTAGAATCTTTTTCACGATAGAAGGTAATCCACTGCGAGCAGCCGCGTGCAAGGCAGTCTCGTATCGGGGTTCGACGGATTTTTCATCGATTTGGTCTTCTACCGGTTCATCGATCGCGGGTCTGCTTAGTTGAAACTGGTTTATGGGAGTAGTCCCAGCAGGTCCCTCCGCAACCGAAGACTCTTGTCTCCCCGATGACATGTCTAACCCCAAAGCTTGGCTCATCCGGTGACGAGTCAGTGACGAAGCATTAGGAAGGACTAGGGATTTCCATTTCGTCATTCTAGCCTGGTAGCCCTGAAAACTGACCGGTTCTTCACCAGGATTGGAAGAAAAAATCATTTCGTCGGCCTTGCGGTTTAAATATTTGAGAATGTTCCCTGCACTGGAAACTGGCAGGTCGCCCTTTTTCATGTCGTCCTTTACCAGGTATCCCATCCGCTCGTAAAGTCCGATGATAATCATCTGCTTGTGGACATCATCTAACTCTCTTCCTCGCTTCTCACCCCGCAGCCTTCTCGAAAACTTGGTTTGTAGGTCTGATGCCAGATTTTTCTTGTCTGTTTTATATCTCTGAATATTGACATTTAATTCGTCGATTGCCAGTTGGGTTAAGATGAGAGCTGAGGCCTCGTCGGTCACATGTAGCTGTGGATTTGTTCCCCCGACGGTTTCCCTTAAAGTCATGATCTCTGCACTGTCCCTCATGATCCTAGTCTCGAGGTACGAGTTTAGATTCGTGCCTGCGGTGGTTCCCAGGAGCGTGCGGAAGTTAACCGCAAGTTCCACCTGAAGCTGTAATGTAACCGGGTTTGGTGGAGAAGCTTTCAACCATCCGAGCAGCACCATTGCTGATTCCCTCGAATTCATAGAATGACGAAAGTACTCTTCATCAGCGTATCTCTTAACAGTTTCTTTCCAGTATCCCACCATCCCGCTATCCTCCTCCTGGCCGGTCATACGCCCTGCTGCGAGAAGATGATCCCATTTCGTAGTAACAAGGGTTGCATTTTTCAAGGCATCCCATCCACAGATCCTCCGGAAGTCATCCATGTACTCTATAGAGTGAGGCTCTGTCTCATTTTCCAGAATGGATTGGAAGTACAAGATAGAGTGGATGGGGATGGAATAGTACGCCTTCGTGAGGAAATCTGCGATTTCGTGGAGGGTTTCGGCGTCTCCTCTGAATTTATGGCCGAAGCCCGGTGTATCGATCAGGTAGATGTTGGTCGAGGCGTCGAATTCGCAGCGGTACACTTTCGGTTCTTGGGTGCCTAGAAAACCGTAGCAAGTTTGTTCAGTATATATATAAAATTTCGTACAGATATAAGTTGGTGAAGGCTAACACCTACCTTGGCCTTTCACTTCAGCCCTAACGGGTTTCGGAAAATACTTCAGAAAATAGTCATCGTTGACGAATTCTTTACTGTCGGTGCAATGTGATATAAAAGTACTAGAGAGTGTACATCAATCTTAGCTAACAGCCTCTGGCTGAGAAACGGAATTCATTCACCGTTATTCCTTTTTTACGACTATGAAATCAAGAAATTATTAAAACCGAGCACATACGTTTTACCAGAGCCCGACGGCCCCATCAACAGGACGAAAATATCCGAATCGCGGGGCGCAATTCCATCTCTGAAATCTTCAGGGAGGAAACCCGACTCGCCGGGCGCGTCTTCAGTCGTTAAATCATCCATGTTTGAGCGAGGAGGCGCGAAATATAAATCGGAAATTAATTGACCAGACTTCTATAGAAATCAAAACTGTTTCTTCAAATTGTCAGCTTGCGGGGGTATGACTATCTTTATATTGTCAAAAGCGGCCTATTACCAGGGCAGGCCATATATATGCGTAGCCTGGATCCTTATAGCTGAGCTACCTATGTGGCCCCGCATGCATCTCTGTCGTCTTGGCGTGCATAAATCACATTTACAATCTGGACACCTCCACGTCAACTTCTGATCGAGATTGTAAAGGGAAAGAATACAGCCTTACGAGCGTATAACCCAGCGGCTTTAATGACGAGTATCTACTACATTGAAAAAGGCCGACCAAAGTTCGACCATTGGATGTTCCGATCGATCCAGTCTGCGTTGATTCTGTGGTATTCTTAGCGGCCATTTTGCTAGCCCGCGCTCGCAGTTCGGAACTAGCCGAAATTTTGTCCTCAAACTTTTCAACCCACATCTTGATATCTCCACTGGGTCTTTCGAAAGCATCATAGCTTGAAGCTCCCCAACCTGCCTAATAATCGGCTATTAAACATATACTCACTCCATTGCCGTCACAAGGTGACCTTAATAAACCATGGTACGAAGTTCATGCTTCCTTCACCGTCTTGTAGACATATACCGCAGCGGCGCAGACTAACCTCCCACCATAGGCGCCTACCAAAAAACGCACCTCCATCCGCGCCAAAGCCGCCGCCCGTTCCAAACCCACTACAAGCTTCGCTGACCTCGGTGCCGCCTTCTCCGAAGACGCAGATACTACACCAGTATCCACAATAGACCCAACAAAAACCTACCAACCCACCAAACGCGCCAAAAGAGTCGCAAAGCACAGTTCCTTCTTACACCGTGTCGCATCCACCGGACTTACAAACTCCTCGGGAATCAAAAAGAAAGCAAAGCGTTCCCGTGGGAAGGAAGCTAAGACCCGTGGGAAGCTGGTTACTTCGCTGTCGAGTCTTGCGGATGCATTGCCGGATTTTGAAGGGTTTGGAGATGATAATGGTGACGATGGGGAAGGTGGAGAGGGGAGTGGTATTCAAGCTGGGAATAAAATGATCGGGATCCCTGGGTTGAGCGATGTTAATATTACGATTGCGAGGACTAGGAGTGGGAATATTGCGCAGGAAGGGTTGCCGAAGAAGATGAAGAGTTTGGGGACCAAGCGTGGCATGGGGAAGAAGAAGGAGAAAATCGAGATGGCGGAGAGGGACAGGTTTCAGAAGAATGTGGCGGTTATGATGGGGGATGAGAAGTTTGGGTTCGGGACAGCTAGTAATACGTCGACCGAGGCGGCTACAGCTGCCAGTGGAGCTTCTGTTTCTACTGGTGGAGCTGCGTCCGGATTACAGGCTTTAAGGGCATTTATCAACCGGAACATGGCGATTCAGAAAGCTTTGTAAACGCCATCCTAGAAGGTTCACAAAAGGAGGAGGATTGTACCTTACGATTGTCGATTTAGCGGGCCTATTGGAGTTCCGGTGTATTTGAATAGATGTTTTACAATTTACAATCTACAGGAGATGATATACCAAGTACCTTTATGATGCGCGGGACTGCTCCAAAGCTTCATAACATACTCAAAGCTACATGAGAAGAAAAAGGACTGCCATTGGAATACGGCTTAAGCTTACGAAATCTCATAGACTGGGTACAAGACTAATCCTAGACTACAGTATAAACGAGGGTATCACTATTACCTACTAGTACTTTCAATCCAAAACCCCTTCGAACCCAGACATACTTGTAATACAGAAACCCAGAACAAAGGCAAGTTGAACACCATGAACTCCTCCATCAAAATCATACCTGACTTTTGTATATCTCCCGTAATAACGATAAGAATAGTAATAATAGTAAATCAGAACCATCAATCAAAGCTGTGGTGGTGATGATGCTTAATCCTCCTCCATTGCGACTCTCAATTGAACCTTCTCCTTGTTCTTCCCAGTTTGCGCCTTCTCCATCATCCTCCTCCTTAACAGGAACCACTCCTTCGGAACCCAACTCGTCTCCTTCCCAATTTCACCATCCTCCGTCGGATTCCTAACTAGCCAAAACTCCTCTCCATCGTCAGACCACATTACTTCCACCTCTCCCTCCAACCTCTCATTGTCGTCGCCGCCGTCATCCTTCCCACCGTCAACATCGTACAAAGCGATGCAGCCTCCCATTTCAACATCAACCCCAACCATCTCACCGGGGTATAACCCCGCCCCTCTAAAACTCCTCCTCTTAATAACCACAAATCGCTGAAACTCGCCCTGAACGCTCCCAACCGGTCCATCCCTCACCAACGTTCTAAATTTATTCCCATTGCCCGATCCGGGGAGCTGATACACCGCTGGCGATTTATACGGTAAATTCGTCAATTCGTCAGGATCTTGGTATTCGTCCGAATCTTCTTCGTCGTATTCATCGTCGTCTTCAAGGCCTTCATCGTCTGCGGCGTCGTCGGAGGAGAAATCAGTTGTTAAGCCTGTATTTGCCCAGAACTGTTCTACCATCAAAGAGTTCCTTGTGGAATGCGCAGATCTAGGGGATTCATGCTGTTCGTCGTCGTCTTCGTCGTCTAGCGAACCTCGACTGCTGTGTAGACTTGAGCCGTTTGAGAGGGAGGTTTTCTTTGTGAGGAATTTGGAGGGTTCGTTATTATTGTTATTGTTATTGTTCTTCTTTTTGTCAGAGTTTGAGAATAGTTCGGATTTTTGGAGGTATGCGATTAAGTAGGATGGTTGTTTTAGTTTTGGGGGTTGTGTGGAGTGTGAAGGTGGTGGGAGGACTGTTGGGTCGGTCATAGCGAGGTCGTCGGCCATGGTTGGCAGCTGGGTAGCTTTAGTCGAGGAGAAATACAGGGAAGGAAAGTTAAATAGTAGTCTGCTGGCCGGATTCGACGATAAAATCGATGGAGCACCTTATCAGATGAAGCCCGTAATAAGATAGATGGAAGTTTTCAAAATTCCCGAGGTCGAAGGGGAAGATGGTGGGGAGTGGGAAGGGGAAAGGGCACCCCGGGTCACCTTCAGGTTTTATAGATTCCGTTACGTTTTAAACGTTTTTGGGCGCGGCGGCGCTGAAACGAAAAATTAAAAAAAGAGCTCGGGCACATCACTCTACGCGGGAAAAAAAGGCTAACATTAACCAGGCTGCTAACTACATCCCATCACAAGTTGATCATGCTGTGAAATAGGAGCTCAAGCGCTCGTCTCCTAAAAAAAATTAGGAGAGTGGAACCCTTCAATGTCGTATTTGGTAATTCAATATCGATGTCATGGTGCATTTCCAGTCGGATTGTCGGACGAATGATATGGTTAATTGCTATCATTTCCGTCGGCCAAGGTAGCTTGTACGCAGGACAGGCCGCATCGTGTTCACAAGGCTGGCCACATCAAATAAGTAGAGTCACTCCGAACCGACCTGACCTGTTCCGGTTATCCCGTAGCGTATATATAATATGTATATTTTGCTTTTTTATTTCCTTCAACGGGCAGGGTGCTATTCACAAAGTCTTACTCAGGAGAGTGGTTATTTTGATTTCAAAAAAGAGAAAAGGGAAAAAAACGTGATTTGAACAGGGCGGGCTTGTTAATATAAGTATATGACAGTTAAAAAAGGTGGTGGCATAAGGAGGAACAGGGACAAAGAAGTTTCTAGTATTCACAATGTTTATTTTGGAGATCGCACTTAACGGGGTAGTATGTAATGATACTGCCAGCCGTTTAGTGGAGATCCTTGGGTGGACTGTAGACCTATTATTCCAAATATCATTAATATCCGATTTCAAATGCTGTTGGCTCATGTTGAATCTGAGAGAACTTACGATCTTTCTCGTCTTCAGTGGAGCCCACTTGTACTTCTTGACCCAGATGCTGAGCGCCAACATGACGGTAGTGATGGCCAAAACCTTCATTCCCATCTTCTTACGTTCGTCCATTTCTGGTTCGGCAGCCCAGTTCAAGAACTCAACGACGTCCTTGGCCATCTGCGATGTTGTCGCTGGAGTACCATCATCGTACTCGACGATGCCGTCGTAGAGGACACGGGCCATGGCGATACCTATGATAATACAACAATCGCATTAATACAGCCCGGTAAATCGATAACCTCGGCTAGAAGAACAAAACATACCAGTTCCTGGGAAGTAAGGGTTAAAGTTCAAACCAGTCTGGACAGCCGCGCCAGCCGGAGGCTCATCCGGATAACCGGTCAAAAGCGAAAAGATGTAATCGCAACCACCGTGACGAGCCTTGACGATCAAGCTCAGATCTGGTGGCAAGGCACCCTGATTGGCAGCACGGGCAGCCTCGTCGTTCGCATATGGTGAAGGAATGTAGTCCGACAGTTTACCAGGGCGCTTTTCAATGTCGCCATTGTCGTTTGGTTCATCGTCGTACTCGCATTCTTCGGCCATGGCTTTGGCTTCGTCGACAGTGTGTGAGACACCGACGAGAGAGCGCCATGGGACACGGGCGAGGGAGTGGCAGGAGGCGCAGACTTCACGGTAGACTTGGAAGCCACGGCGGAGGCTGACCGAGGAGGCTATATTAGCAATTGGCGGCGAAGATGGTAAGATATGGGAGAATACTCACGCCTGGTGATCGAATGTGGTAAGGAAGCCTTGGTGGACCCATGGGTATTTGGTGGCATGAAGACTATATCGAACCCGATGCGATATCAGCACATGCAATTTATATACTACAGATATCCGGCCAATGACGACCATAACTCCATAGTTTCCAATAGTATCGTCCCCAGGATCAGGAATTGATATCGTACCCTTCTTCGGCCGGTGTCAAGGCATGTACCGTCGGTCCGTATTGATAGAAATACCATCCCGAGGAAGCAATAGCCGCAGCGGTCGCAGCGTATGCAGCCGCCGTTAGACCGGGCTGCGAAGCTTCGGAGCCGGCTTTCGAAGCATCGGTGGCATTTCTCTACAAGCCAATGTTAGCCAATTGGAGCTGCGATGTATCGATACCCGAAGGGTCGAGCCCCTCGGAGGGGAGCATCGGGTGGGTGGATATATACCCGTATAGTCTGTCGGACGGGAAGGGATTTCGAGAACCGCGAGGCCTGACGAAGGCAGTTTCGCGAGAACATTGTGACTGATGGTAAGGACAAGGAAAGGAAGCCGGAGTTCGAAGAGGTCGGAAAGGGAGTCGGCCGCAGCCTGGATTGGAGGAAGCCGACGGGGAAGTCGAGGTCGAAGTGGGATGGGATATGTTGGAGGTGGGCTTCCAATTGGGTGTTGACGTTCTTTGGGTATGAAGTCAGTCCACACTGTTTTCGCCCTGCAAAATTCACTCGGCCAGGTTTGGCTTGGAGGGGTCAACTTTAGCCGACCCCGTTACAAATCGTCCGCTCTGATTGGCTGGACCTTCCTCGAAGTAGGTTCTTTAAGTTATGCATTTGCATAAATTATATTAAACGATGGATTGGATTTAATTGAATTGAATTGAAGACTTTTCTTTGCCATCGTGGATAACATGCTATCTATCTGTGGGTGGGGGAGTACTAGTACTAAGGAGATCGGTATCGATATCAATTACTGTCCATTGGTCTGCTTGCTGAGCAGCTCTCTCCTCTCCTTGACCGCATTCGCCAGGACATCCAGGACAGCCACAGTATCATCCCATCCCAAGCAACTGTCTGTAATGCTAACACCGTAATTCAATCCCGATCGTCCCTCAGCGGGTACCTTCTGGGAGCCTGTATCCAGTCGTTAGTTACCTTACACCAGATCATAAGTGTTACAGGTTGAAAAACATACCCTCGTTGATATTGCTCTCAATCATAACTCCCATAATGGCAGTCTCACCGGCTGCCAATTGCTCTGCTATGGCATTGGCAACCTTTGGCTGGTTCCTGAAGTTCTTCTCCGAGTTTCCTATTCCTTCAATCAACAAAAAAAACATCCCATCAACTTTTTGTGGAAAGGCGATTCATATATCTTACCGTGACTGCAGTCGACCATCAGGCGTCCCTGTGTATTGGCCTTCTGCAACTTCTCCTTCACTGTAGCGATACTCTTCGCATCATAGTTTGTTCCAGTCTTCCCTCCTCTCAAGATCACAAAGCAATCATCATTCCCAGTGGTACCGACAATAGCGACAACACCTGGCTTCGTGACCGAAAGGAAGTGATGCTCCCCCTTTGCACTGTAATCGCGGTTAGTATAGTACTATTTACCCCCAACCAACTAACAGGGACGGAGTACATACGCTCCAATAGCGTCAATGGCAATATCCAAGCTTCCATCAGTTCCATTCTTGAATCCAACAGGGAAACTCAACCCGCTCGCCAATTCTCTATGCAACTGACTCTCTGTCGTTCTCGCCCCGATAGCACCAACACTCAACAAGTCGGCCAAAAACTGTGGGCTGATAGTATCCAACATCTCAGAAGCAATCGGCATTCCCTTCTCCGTAAGTCTAACGAACAAGTTTCTCGATATCCTCAATCCCTTGTTAATTTGGAAACTGCCATCGATATCTGGATCGTTGATAAGTCCCTTCCAGCCGACTGTTGTGCGTGGCTTTTCGAGATAGGCACGCATGACAATTAGGAGTTCATCTTTGTGTTTCTCTTTCTCTTGGAGAAGACGATCGCAGTAGACTAGAGCAGCTTCCGGGTCGTGAATGGAGCATGGGCCGACAACGACGAGAAGACGGTTTTGAGGGTCCTGGCCGTGGAGAATCTGGACGGCCTCTTCACGGCCTTTTATAACAGTATCTTTGGAGGCCGGAGTCTAACAATATTCGTCAAGTCATTAGTTCCTGTGAAAAACCAGCCCCTTTCTACGAGACCACCCCTTTCTGAGTTCTGTGTAACATACTTGAGGAACTTCATGTTGGAGCAAATCCGGCGGTGTTAAGGGATTGTCTTGAAGTAAGAACCAGTCAGCACCTACGCCCCGCCTGGTGCAAATACACCCGATCCAAGCATTTGGACAAGGACTTGGAGCGAATTTCGGCCTGTGATATCGGTCCAGAAGACGTACATCCTCGAACTATTTTGTCGAATCAATTCGATATTCCAGTTAGCTAAATTTTTCTTCGCAAAACTTCGGAGGACCAAATGCAATGCTAGACTTTAAACAGAAGGAGATGAGTAGATAGGGAACAAAAACACTTACTTCTCCAGTCTTCAGAGTTGGTCTTATCCCCAACATGCTTGTTTTCAATGTAGAACTAAGTATGGATTCAAATCCGACATGTTAGTCAAAATAATCTGGATCTTTTGGCTTCGGTTTCGGCCATTTAAGCAACGCCGTCGCCAAGTTATATATAGAGTTTTTGATCGCGTTGTCCGATGTAATTGCACAATTCGATGGGACAGGAAAGGGAAGGATGTTATTCGTACGGTAGCCATTATGCCTGCTTGCTACGGACTCAAGCTGCAAGTAATTAGGAACGGAAAGGTTGTCGATGAGGATATAACGATGTTGGTCGATGAGGTTAAGGTGGGTTATGGCGCAATGCAATATTAACGGCGGCTAACCTGTTGGATAATGAAAATGTGAAGGGTTGGAAACTCGAGCAGAGGGAGCAAGTCGCCTGTTAAAAACCGGAGCTTGGATGCGCAGAATCAATCTTTCGAAACGATCCCGACGACTAGTTAGTGACTCCAACTAGTCTTTCCCCCATTAAAAAAAAAAAAAAAAAAACTTCTTTTTAGCCTCCTACTCCCCGAACCATCACAAGCTAGGGCCAATGGGCCGAATAACCAATGGTCGACAGCCTATATGGCCACTGTGGGCGAACCAACCGACAAACGTGGGGCCAAACCGCCGGATCCTCCACTTTCGCTTCAGAGAGGCCCTTGCACATAACTCCCCGCCGGTATCGCAAGGGTATGCCTATGCTTGCAAGAATTGGCACAGTATATAGTGGGCTATTAAGACTGGTAGTGTAGTATATATCATTATTATCATTACCTCTATTCGTCCGCATAAGGACGTTCTATAATATTTAAGTACTAGAGCCATGCAACCAGGTCATGCTCATCAAGCCATATTTCCACGCCAAAGAATAGCTCAAACCGTGAATCGTTCAAAGACCTTTCCCGCTTTAAACTCCATATTTACCTCCCGGCCCGTAAGCCCCCCCTTGTTGTCCCACTACCTCTTCCTTCCAACGACTTTAGTAACCGCAGATCGGATCACACCCCCCGCTTTCTCGCAATCCTTCTTGCTGAATCCAGTGGATACATAAACCTTAATTACCATGGCTGGATTCCAACCGAACCACTTTGGACCCTTGGACATCCCCTGCGGCGCAGCTATCCTCTTAACTCTAGTAACCAGAACTCCATTGGCAAGGCACTCATCAACAACGTCCTGTGCCAGCCGGTCCTGTTCGTCATCCGACATTTCCCGCTTCCCGTTTAAGGCAATAGAAATGATTGGGCTGAGGAGCGAAGAGGTAATGGTAAGGGTCTCGGTCTTGGCTAGTGCGGCATGGAACGTCTTGATATTCTCACGAAGGGGGGTAATGTAATTCTCCGGGTTCTCTCGGAGCATCTTGATAACCTCAGAGACGGTAGTGGCGAGCATGGCAGGTAAGGCGGCAGAGAAGACGTAGGCGAGACCAGAGATACGTTGGTGGTGAACAATTTCCTTGGATCCACAGCAGAAGCCACCCCCTCCAACGAACGTGGTGGCGAGAGTACCAACAATCATGTCAACATCAGTGGCAGGTAGGTTGTAGTATTCCGTAAGGCCGCGACCAGTGTTGCCAACGACACCAAAGGAGTTTGTTTCGTCGAGAATAAGCCGATACTTGTACTGGAACTTGAGTTTTACCTGACCATCACAAAAATAGTTAGCATAGCTTCCTTTCCCGTGTTTTTCCCACGGTATAACTCACAATTGTACCCAAATCAGCAACATCACCACCATCTTCGAACAAGGCCTCAGTAACAATAAACCTTCGAGTCAACTCCCGTCCTCTGAACTCCCTCTCGACCTTCTTCAAGACTTTCTCGAGATCTTCCATATCGTTGTGCTTATACCATCTAATTGTGCTCCTGCTAAGCTGCAACGCCTTCTGGGTAGCAAAATTAACCTTCTCATCCACAAGAATGATATCTCCACGCTTTGCAAAGGCCGGAATCACGGCACTGATGGTGCTGAATGCCTGAGCGTATACAATGCATGCTTCGGATCCGATGAATTCGGCAATATCTCGTTCACAGTCCATGTGCACATCTTGAGTACCGTAGAAGCCAGGGGGTCCGCAAGGGCCGACACCGTAAGTTCGAAGGGTGGAGATAGCGGATTCGGCGAGGGCAGGTTGACCGGCGAGGTTGAAGAAGTTGGTAGATGCGAGGTTTGTGACGGTTCGTCCGTTGGTGAGTTTAACCTTTGGGCCGGTGGGTCTAATATTCAGTGTCAGCAAGCGGATTACGTATACCGACGAACCAAAAGGATAGCTTATTACCCTGCAATGACGGGTGTCTTATCGATCTGCTCCTGCTCAAACTCCGTAAGAGAAGCAACCAATGGTTCAGGTGTCCAGTCCTCAATCAATTCATCAACTTCCTAGAGAACCCGAGTCGTGTGAGCACTAACATTTCCAGACAGCATCCAACGGCAGGCTTTTCAACATACATCAGGCCGAAGCTTAACGAAATTCTTCTTCTGGGTCGAGTATTTCGGCGCCAACAGGTACTGTATCGCAAAAATAACCAAGCAAAGCTCAATCACGGATCGTGCCGGATCGTGCTGATACGACATTTTGATATACCGGGTCAAGATGGCAGAGCCCGGGATCCGGTGGAACTGGACGATTGCCATATCGCGGATGGTAATCAAAAGAGCGAGAACGTCCTGGTAGTCCATATTGAAGATCTGTGAGGGTGATGAAAGTGGAGAGGACGTCATGTTGGCGGTCATGATGGGGATAGGTGAGGACACCTTGAGAAGTCGGCAGCCTGCAAGGGAAAAGTGTGAAGGTTTTAAGGAGGAAAAGGGAAGTCGAAGCTGTCGGCTCAAAGCGTGGCCGGCTTGGCGCAGAATCACAACAACTGCCAAATGCAAACACCACAGCTCCACATGGTATTGTCATGTCATGCCATGTCTGCGCTCTTTATTAAATGGGGTATTGATTAAGTACAGAACATCAACAGAATCGAAGATGTTAGTATAGTGGGAATTCTTTGTCGACTTTTCTCGACCATTCCCATAATCCTCCCTTGATATCCTTTATGACGCTGCCCTTTGCTAACCCACTCCTCTTGAGCCTTTGAACGGCTATTCGAGAGTCATTCCCAAGCCTGCAAATAAAATATATCGGTGTGGAAGTATCCCGAGGTAGCCAGGATGGTATTGGTACCGGTGCTTTGTCTTCCCCGTCCGTTCCGTCCTTCTCTGGTGCCAGTGGTAATGTTAGAATAGTCGTGATCGGAACATCTAAATCCCAAATTAGCACGAGCCAATGAGTGAGTCGGTTCGAATTCAGCTTCTTACTGATGCTCTCCTCCAAAGCACACATTCCGAACTGAACATCGTCTCTCACATCGATCAATAAACCACCTTCTTTATTTTCCCGGAGTTTGTTATATTCCTCCACACTTATGACCTCGTCCTTCGTCAATGGTGGATATTTCCCACTCCCCTTCCCACCACAGAAGGCCACGTAATCCAACGACCCGTTCTTCATGGACTCCTTTGTAATCGTGGCAGCAGATGAACAAGCTTGACATGTCTTTCTCTTCCCAAACATTCTTATCGTTCTAAATGGTATATCCGAAAATGCAGAATAGATCGTCATATAAAACTTCCTCTGCTGCTCAGGTGCTTCTTCCTTCTTCGGGGAATCTTTTGCATCTACCGGTCGTATATCCGGTGATAGATGTGCTGGTTTCCGCCGTTTCTTCTTGTCCGCCTTTGATAGTAAAACTTTCAGAGCTTCTGTTGACATGAGAACCCCCATAGCACCCACAACTGGTCCTAACACTCCGCCCTCCCCGCAACTTAATACAGACTCCGGCGGCGGTGGTCTCGGGAAAACACATCTGTAACACGGCCCCTCTCCTGGCGGGTTGTTCAAGACAACCAACTGCCCATCCGACCTCAATGCTGATGCAGAAACAAGCGGCTTCCCAAGTAACACACAGGCATCTGATATCATATATCTCGTCTGAGGTGAATCTGTGCAGTCCAGGACTAGATCGTACCCCTCCAGCGTCTCGATGGAATTCTCAGGCGTTAAAGCGTAGTAGTGAGCAATATACCTCGGATTCGGGTTAATTCGTTTCAGTGACGAAATGATAGACTTGACTTTTGGATGGCCGACTCTATCGACAGTGTGCATTATCTGCCGGTGCAAGTTCGACGGTTCGACGAGATCATGGTCCACGATTCCAATAGTACCGATGCCTGCGCCAGCGAGATAAGCTGCAGCTGGACAACCCAACCCTCCAGCTCCGATAAGGAGTACTTTCGACCGTTTAAGCTGTAGTTGACCTAGTTCCGAATTAATTATTTCTCAGAATTATATTTTTAATGCATATATATTGAGGTATCATACCATCGAGTCCAACTTCTGTCATAATCATCTGTCGCCCATATCGACGAAATTCGTCCAGATCAAGCCTTATAGCCTTGTCATCATGATCCGGTGGGGTGCGGACTTCCTCCTCTTCCTCTTCTTCTTCATCTACTTCATGCGTCGTATGTCCATTCCCATTCGCGATTGCTCCGTTGCGATACTCCGCGAGCTCTTTCTCAAGCTCGGCAATCCGTATTCGAAGATCGAGATTTTCGGATCCTAGCGAAAACTTCTCCATGCTGTGTATTTTTAGAGCTCGCAGCGGGTTAATCGTCCACCGGGTCGATTTCTGGAGTTAACGAGTTTAGATGTCAAGGTTTGGTCTTGTGCCCCGTCGCAGTTAGCAATTGCGCAAACTTAGCTCAAAAGATTACATTCTGAATCACGCCAACCATATGCTGAATCACCTTTTTATAGACGGGCGTCTACGCATAAGCTACTTTCGACGGTAACGCCAGCGCTAATACAACAACGAAAGCCCCCCCTGCTATGGTCGTTTAGCTCTTCTAGTTCCTAACGTCCCCAGGCCGGTGCATGCTTCTTGAGATAATCCCGCTCGCAGGTTTAAATTAATTTGCTTGTGTCACCGACTGACTGTGTGGTATTTTGCACAACACAACGCAGCTTCAGAATTGATGATGGCTTCTATCGAGCGTCCCGGATTCAAACCCCTCCTGCTACCGAATCATCCGTCTTTTACAACAGACGACCCTCTAGGGTTTTCAGATGCTGACGAGTACCCTGTTCCAGTGTACTCAATTCTTGAATCTCATCTCTTCAGCAAATTTCAATCAGCTTCCCAAGACATTCCCCCAGAATCTCTCACCAAGGAACTTGTCTCTGCGATATCAGATCTTTCATACACCCTCCATAACCGTCCAGACCCTAGATTAAATATCCTAAAATCTTGTATAACCTCTAGAGCAGGTGCTGCGAATTGCATACGTTCAATTGTCCGTTCCGCATCAAATCTACCTACACTCTTCCCATCCGGCTCCCTTCCTCCCCTCAACCATGGAGAAACAAGGACATACACTAAATCGCATTTGCAATCCATCCTATCTCACCAGCTTCTTTTAACACTACCCTCTCCTCAATGGAACGACTGGGGCGGTGTGAACCTTACATCATGGTATTCAGACGCCGACGGCCATAAGGAGCCAAAGCAAACGTACACCAAAATATCCCTGGACTACTTCACGCAATCCACGGAAGCTTCTCAATCTCAAGAATTCAATTTCCATCTTTGTCACAGCGATTCTCTACCTTCTCTTGCCACAAAAACTCCTCTCATCCCTCTCACAATTCTCGAACTCCCTAATGAATCAGACTTCCCGGCCACTACTCTCCCGGCCGACAATCTTCACACAACATACATCATATCATCCCACAGGCTCATCGGCCATGGCCCTTCAGCGACTCAGGAAGAGCGAATTCTCGCTAGTATACCTGAGCTTCTCCCAGTTTCTACATTTACACCCCCATTGGAAGAGAACACCGCATTGGCGGTTACAGTTTCTGGGGATATCGGGTTTACACCCACTGCAGTATTCACCGGGCATGGAAGAACCGCACGAATAGACGAAAGCTACGACTCCCAGGAATATGAAGCAAATAACGCCGAAAATAGAATTCGGGCCAATACCTTCCTATTCCTCAACGCCACTGAGTTAGATACGATTAATGCTCCTGTGTCAAAGGATGGAACTGAAACTCTATCCGACTTCTTTCCCGGTATGCTGGAGAAAGATTTATTGAAAGCGTACACTGGATTCTCCGGTATTTTCAATTCCCAGGCAAGAAATGGAGGGAAGAATCAAAGGATCATAGCCACACCATGGGGAAGCGGCGCCTTTGGCGGTGATGTTAGAGTAAAACTATTAATACTATGGGTTGCGGCTAGTTTCGCAGCTGCAACGTTGGAGGAGGGGCAGAAGGCAGAGCTGGTGTTTTTAGTTAGGCAGTTTGTAATTGATACTAAAGAGATTTTGTGGAAAGAGATGCTAAAGAAGGTTCAGGATAGTGGAATTGGGGCGGATGATATTTGGAGAGCATTATTGAGGCTGAGGGAGTCGGGCAACGTCAAAATCTTCGAGGGAGTGGTGGACGCCCTAGGATTAGAGCGGCCACATGTGATATAAATTTTCACGCTGTATATCACCCACTAGACGGTTGAATTGTAAGAGAAATGATTTTGTTATAATAAATTTAAAATACATCTGCCCGTTGGGAATGTCCTCAGAAGAAAATAGTGGTGACTGGTAATGGGGTATTCTGAAAAACGAAATCCCTTAAGTCTGACCTGAAAATAAACGCCACGAAAATGCCACCCAAGAAAATAAAGCAACTTTTCAGATCGCCTTTGACTCGCTATGCAGTTAAATACATTGAGGTATCAATCAAGTTGGTATCAAGTAAATTGTTATCTAAACAAAGGAAAGAAAAGGTGAGTGGTATCTCTAGAAATGGCGTATAGGTAGCCGTGCGGGTGCGCTGCTGCTAAGGTGAGGAAGTGCTGCAAATTTGACAGATTTCGCTGGTGGGTTTCCACCAGAAATCGAGAAGCTGTAACCGGAGTCTGTGCCGTATACTCTGTCGTCTCTTTGTTGATAACCTTTGCTGCTCATTGCACTTCGTGCTGGATATGCTGGCTTTGGGTATGTAGGTTGTTGTGGAAGTGCAGGAACATCTGGGATAGATGATGGATTTGAGGATGCACGCGGTCTTCCTAGACTTTCACGAGAAGATTGCGGCATGCGGTAAAATGACATTTGGGGTTCTTCCCGAGCTCTCGGCGGCTCGGGTTGTTTTTGGTGAACGTGATGCGTGCTATTTCGAGGATTCATATATTGGGGCTTTTGAAGACGACCCCGGGAGGTCGAACGACGGGGTGCATTTTCTGGGGCAGGGGCAGGGGCGGGAATGGGAGGTAGCGTCATTGGTTCAGATATTGGATGGTACCCATCCATTGAGACATGACGGGTTTGCAGGCCGTACGGATTGGATTGAACAGACCCTCGATGTACTGTATTGTGCCATGATGCGGTACGGCTATGATCGCTCTGGTATGATCCCTGTCTGATATGGTATGGTGTCGATTTAGGAGGCTGTGGAAGGAATATTTGTTGGCTTGTTCGTAGATTCCCAGCCGTTGGAACGAATTCTCGAGGTTGATGAGGCACAGGCTTTCGATGTGGAATTTGTGTCTGGAGAAGATTCATAGACTCTTGTCGGTTGTCAGTACTAGTACTGGACGATTGCACCGCCGGCGCCACCGTATTTTGCTGCGACAGCATCGACATATGTCGTTTTTTATGTTGTCGTGAATATCTCTGGAAGGTATTATATTTGGGGTGCGCCCTGTGCACATGAGGATCCGGGGGGCCTAGAGATCCAGTCGAGTTCCTATCCGCTGGTCGGTTTGGAGGCATGAGGCCCTGCGATCGAGGTGAGTGAATCTGAGGTTGTACCAATCCTATCACCGCCTCTGAGCTATCATTCCTCATCATTCGCTCTCTTTGAATATACACAGATGGCGACTTTGGAGAAGCAATTGCGGCAGCCGTTTCAATATCCTGCTCACCAGGAGCAGCAGCATTTAAACTTAAAGCCAACCTTGAACTTGTAGTCGACGATCCAGAACCACGAGACCTTGAGAATCCCCCGATTTCCCTCATAGAGGGGCTCTGAAATCTTTCACTCCCAACTCTGTCCCATTGTATCGGCGCCGACCTGTATCTCCTTGCTTTATACCACCTTCTCCCGGGTCCCAGAATCGCCCATAGTAAAATGGGCACGAGAGCAGATAAAATTCCGATCAAAAACCAATGCCAATTTGTCTTCCAAAATATCTCGATTTTTGAATCCGCATCTGACCTTGCGCTTGATGTTGGAGATGGTATTGACGATGTTGTAAATGATGGTAGCGTCGAAGTTGTAGTTGTCAACTGCGACAATGTCCCAGAGGCATGAAGAAGTATAACCACACACGAGATTGCCAGAATCCTCCGTGACATTGTCGTAGTTTAGTAAAAGGATGAAAGAAAATTCCACAAGCCAGCGTGAAATCCCCTGTCGATAGTTCCAGACGCTCGATATCGATCTCTTCCTCCCCACTTCAGACCTTGAAGTCGACTATGAAAAGTAAAGAAATCGAAAGACCGAAATTCTAGGAGCTAATTCCTTCTCTTGGTGACGCTGACAGCAAAATTATTGGATAAGGCTGACCGATCTTCAGGTTTTGTTTATATGAAACCACAACGTATGAAGTTCTCCAGTGCTATTGGCCTGAACTATGTGATATGCCGATATTGGATTAGGTAGCCAGCGCCCTTGCAACGCAAAATGCAAGAAGGAATGAATGACGTTTAAAATGAAGAAGCAGGCAAATCAATGCCGCTGATATACCAGATATGTAGAATCGAAAGAAAGGAATGTTGAAAATAATATCGATTGCAATCGATTGTCGAGGAAAAGAATGGAAGGCCAAAACGCAAGCAGGCAAACAGTAACAAAAGGAAAGTAAAGAGACCCGAGATCCCTCAAAAAGACCGGTTTCACAGAAACCTTCAAAAGTGTCAGAAGACGTTTGCATACAATAAACGAGGATGTTTCTACCTTTTAAGAGAAAGCCGGACCTCATGCGGAGAAACATGCCGCAGGGGTTTCCGTTGTTGTAGCTCTAGCATTGGTTGTATAAACACCTAGCCGACAGGGCAACTGTGGTGCAGAGCCCTTCCTGATTGACCGTTGGCAGCGTGAACCTGCATTTCCACGTCAGATGAATTGGGTAAGCCGCTGTTTGGATAGACGTGGACGTCGTCGCATGGCAAGGCGGTAACCTGCTGCGAATGGTCAAGATGTTGCGCATGTTGCAACAGGCATGTTTGGCTGGCGAGCTTCGGATGTGGACGCTTGGCTCCACGATAGGGAATTCGGTGCTTGCTGACCGCCAGATGGGATGAGGGTTTCACCAGGGCCGGTTTCAGGTAAGAATGGAAAATGTCGCTAACCAAACCGCGACGGGAATGGGTTGCAGCCAATCTCTGCACGTAATACGTTGATTGAAGGTTTCTCGCATCATGCCTGCTGGCGGGAAGGCTCTGAGCTGGACAAGGGCCACACGTCCAGGCCCTTTGAGAGGGTCGGGGAATTTTTAGATGCTCTGGCGAATCAGCGTTTCTGAAACCGCTACTTGGCGGGGCGGCTGTTGCAACTGCCCAATCTTGTAGCCTGCTAGTGAATTTCTATGGCCGTGGACCATGGTGCCAGAGAGATTGCAATCGCAATATTGTACAGAGTAGAGCTTCGTGTGGATGAGGTAAATACGACGAGGCCATGATCATATGAGGGATATCATGGTTGCGGAGTCGTATCCGGCACGTGTTTCGAGGTAGCAAATGTGATATCCTTTGCATTCAACTTGTGAGTTTTGCCGCACCCAAAAGTTGATAAATTCTTCCCAGATTCAGCAACCTAAAGATACGCCATTGCAAACCCAAACGCGTCGGCGGCCAATGATATTACAACGATGTCATGTGTAATGCGCAGTCAGGTAAGATCGATGCAGGGAATGAAAATTTTCTCTCTTCAAAGTTCAGCGCAACCAATCGATTGCCTAATATCTTTTCTACCTTGGACTTGGCTCTAAATTGCTCTGCAAGGGGTGTAGTTTCTCAAAGAATGACCAACTGATTACTACGCAGAACAGTGGTCTGGGGGGATTATTAGCAACAGGTACACAATCCGAGTAAAGCCAACAGGTCCAGAGTTACGGTAAGTACACACAGTACCTGGCCCGGGCCTCAAAGTTCTAAGAAGTATCTCTGTTTTAGTCCTGTTCCTGATCGGAATTCCTGAACTAAAAAGGCATCGATTAGACAACTGTTATACACTAACTGTTATAACAAGCCATCGAACTAAACATACATACCCCTCGTATAAAGCGGTGTCGATAAGATTATAAATTCAATATCCCAAACAAGTAAAAATAATAGCCACGAATGTCTCGGCGACCAATAAAGCGTGACCATTAGCGAATGAGAGGGTGTGCGGGTTTAAAGTGTACGGACACCTGATCTCTGCATCTCTGCAAGCCTACATCATTGCATGTGCCGAACCGAAATCAATATCACAAGCGACGGCAAAGGCGGGAGGAGAAATAGAGCCGTGCATACAATTCGTACGTGTCCACGATGCAAGAACACTAACACGATACCGCTTTAGTTCGCCGAATTGTGCGCACCTAATGCTAAAACTCTTCTTAAACTTTTTTTACTTTTGCATCGGGCATCTGTTCCATCGATTTGAGGGGCGAATCCGCAGCGCAAAAGTGTCTCGAGTTCGAGAAGCACGAACATTTTCTGAGTGACCTTCTTGATCAGGACTGGGACACTCCCAACGTGGCTCATGCATGATAGACGGATAGGCCTGGCTTCTCATTTGGTCGGCTAAATCTGGTCCTTGCAGCGGCATACGGGAATCCCAGTTTGGTGCAAAGAAGATCAGCTGCCCACTCAACATTAACATTCCAACAACAAGGTTACAGCATGCAGCTCGTTATCTCCAGAATAAGTTGTCCCCGATGGAAGATTTTTTACTTTATATAACATCAGCCCATAAAACGCCGTCGACATCGGATTGTTTCGTTCAATAAATAGAATCTTGGACCTCTTCGCCTTCAAGTTTGTCTTATCCTACGACGTCTATTTGCGAATTTTGGGTTTACGGCTCATTTGGCCACTCTATACGCCATTTCCCCCCAATACTTAGGGAGGCGCGGGCGATATGTCTCCGTGCGGTTGGGCGGCGGGGCAGATCTTAAGCTGTTGGAAATAGATCAGCTTCTGGAAAGTCAATCCTTCCATGGAAATTTTCCCTCGCGAAAGGGAAATCAGTTTGAGGCCTATTCAACCGATGAATTCTATGACGACGGCGATTTATTACAAGAATCTGGATCTTGCAGGGTTTCAGAGAATCGCCTGTGCTCGATCTCGTCGAGGTTGATGCGATATCTGCCAGGAATTTGATTAAAATTGTTTCGGGTTCTTCATTTCTTTTTCCTTGGCTCGGAAGTCAGTGCACTCGGACAGAGGTCCGGGGATGATAATCTTCAGCACAAAAAGCTGATAAGCTAATAGCCGTTAAACGTTTTCAAGTAATATCATTGTGGTAATATATGTTAATATGACGGGCTGTTAAGGAACAAACCGTGAAACAAATGCTTGAGCGCTTCATATGATCATGGTCTATCAAAGGCTTTGTAGTCTGAACTAAAGTAAATTACTGACGTCCCGTGTACCATTTGGTAGATGATGAGCTCATGGGTAACAGGCGAACTGGCGGCCGGAAGACGTCTTCCAGATTCTTGAGAGCAAAAAACAACCTTTAAGACTAATCGGTTCTAGTCTTTAACCTACAATTAACCCGGCTGAGTGGGTGTGCTATTCCATGCGTGTGTTGAGTAATTTGGGGAGGAAGGAGAGGCCAGACCGCTGGGAACCTGCAAGTCGACCAAGGCCATGTCAAAGATGCAGCGGGAGAATGGGAGCGACCCAAGTGGATAGCGAGAAAAACATAACCCTCGATCTCCCTATTTTGTCGTCATTGAAGGGTAGGTTGGGTACCGAATTCCAGGTTCGAATCCAATGGTCACGGATAATACTTCTTCCCCTCCTACATACCCTTCCACCCTGGATTATAATCGAATACGATGGATGAGGGGTCAAGCACACCACCAGAGACCAGCTCCACTCCGGTCCCTGTTACGACATCCAATGCGCCTGCCGCGCTCCTCAATCTAAAGTTGCCCGAGCTAGGCCGGTCCATATCTTCAGACCAAATGCACAGCGCGATGCAAAATCCTTAAGTCTGTTCCGTAGTTTAAACTATAACACTATTATTATCCCGTTGATGGCTTTAGTGTCTTAGCGGGTAGCTGCTATGCCACGTAGTATTCCTTTGTTTCCAACTCCTCATGACGAATGCTGTTATATAGTGTGTCAAGTGAACGGGTCTAGACAGGTGGCTAACAGGATTACGGTATCCTTAAGGACAATAAACTAACAGATTCGATTGCGCTCCATTCAATTCTGGTTTGAAGTTCAGTAGTGTGGGTGGGTGATGATAGGACAAGACAAGTCAGAGGCAAGCTAAAGGTCAGGAGAAAAAGCAAAATCCAATATATGTCCTTAGACCCAGATCCAGTCGCACAGGGCCAGATGATTTATAGACAGGCCATGAAAAAAATTTCGATTATTCCTTAGCGACGTTTACTAATACCCTTCTCCAGTCTTACACCCGGCGTATTAAGCATAGCAATTATTTAGTCGACACGACGTGAAACCTGCAACCATCAGTATTAATTCTTTCTCGACAGCTCGGAACCAAGATTCTATTCTTTTCCGGGGAAACGATATCAAACGGCTCGGACCATCCAGCGCCGTTTCTATTAATTTATTTTGGCGTCGCGAAGATACAGCAATATCAGCGGCGACTGGATCTCGATATCGAAACGACGTTGTTTCTTCAGGCTCTTCGGGGCTATCCGTCGTTTCCAGAAGAGCTGCCCTCCACTACCTCACCCCGGATTGTTTCCCAGTCGCGAAACACTCGAACCCGACTACGGTCCGAGCTCGAATCTATTCTTCGTTCTCTCATTTCTGCTTCATTGAACGCTTCACATCAGTACTTGTATCCTATATCATCGTCTGTTCACATACACCCCCTCGCATATTCCCGTCATACTCTTCCATCTCTGTACAACCGACAAACTCGATTGCGAGACGCTACACACCCTGCAGTTCGCAAATTGATTGGATGATGTCTTCATGACCTTCTCAAACGACGATTGCACAACTCGAGAAACCACACAACTGTATCTTCTACTTCGACGTTTACATTAAATATCTCGAATGGGTAAGTTCTCCGGTGAGGAAGTTGTTCATTTGCTTTTGCCATCGATACGAGCTTTGATTTGATGCTGTTTAATGTTTGCGCACATCTGTTCTTTCCTCTGCTCGGTCGAGATCGCGGGTGCACTCCACGGTGGAGCCTTGGAGAGTGGTTTGATTTTTTCTTCCCCGTCAAGAATTTGGGACCAGCATTGCGATTGGACTGACAGTCGATTGTACTGGAAAAATTGCAATGTCGTCTCCTCAAAAGATTTTTTTGATATATGCCATTCCGGCGGTAACGCTATATATCGCATCATAACATGGTTTCATGGGGAGGCGAAGGCCCATGCGCGTTATAGGGCTATATCTCGCAGATTGATGAATTGGCCCGCGCGTTTCCAAACATAAATCGCTCTGATATTGGCCATGGAACCTTCTTTTGCTTCTCTGTTTCTGCTTTTGTTCATGGCATCTCACGACCTTGTACCACACCGGTCTGGAGGTTGGTAGTATCAGCGGGGAACAATTTATATTATTGGCCGCACCGTGGTACAACTCACATTTGGCCATCCCATTTGTTCGCTAGAGTTCTGGCAGCTGTCCATTGCATAGGCCATGCCGCCGGTTTCTCTGATAACCCTATGCTTCAGCATCAGGATGATTGCTGCTAGGAAGCGGCGGCTTGCGAAGAATGCGGACAGGCAAGCTGTGTCTCAGGTCAACGCCATTCAATCCTGTTGCATTTTAAAACCCGAGCTACCAGTAATTTGATTTTTAACCTTGCGACATACCTGCGTTATTCCCATTCCTTTCAGTTGCGACGTTATTTCGGGCAAGCCACTACCGCTGATGGCCGCCATTGAGAAAAACCGTCTTGTCCATGAGTGAATGGGAACCTATTGGGATATTATTTTCCACAATATGGCTTGAGCTCCTTTACATGCGACCTGCATCAGCCATCTTCTTTTTCCTTGCGCCGGGTCGCAACTCCAAGGTCAAAATCGAGTTTTCAGCCGAAAAGGGCATTCTATTCAAACAGCGGGCGCAAGAGGGGTGACCCGAAGCAGAAGAAAAAGGAAACCCCACTCAGGTAAACGAATTAAACGGCAAAAGGGTGGTCGCGAAATAATAGCGATTACTTGGGATTATAATGTTAATAACATTATATCCTGACCTCTATGAGCCTGGGTATGCCTTGACTTCCAGAAAGAGTAATTGTTAAATTAGTCTGATTGCTATCCTTACCATCTTTTTATTATTTCCTGCTGGATTTTCCTGCCAACTAGGCACGTTTCCCGTGCAAGTCCTCTTTTCACCCGGGTCAATGCCATTGTCGCCTGGGAGCCTGCAAGCCTGCAAGGTAAGGGAAGAGGGGTGGGAAAGTGTACTTCTCGCGCAGCCTACCCACCTCAACTAGCTCCAATTCTTCAGTGGCAATTCCTTGCGAAAAATCAAGAAAAATCTTGACCGGACTAGCACCGTCAACATGCTCGGAGGAGGGAGTGCTTTTCTTCTTCCTCCTCACAGTCGACCAGTGTGCCTGAAGATCGAAGCGAAACACGCAGCAGAGCAGGAGCAGGAGCATGGGGATGGAGATTGATTAAAATTTTCAATTTGATACCTCGTCTTAGTAATTCTTTGTTTCTTGACGTCGCATTCTTTTTAATCTGCTTCATACCGCCTCCTAAAACCCTTAGGCCGCCTACTAGAGTTTTTTTTTTTTTTTTTTTTTTTTTTTTCTTAAACTAAGCATTGTTCATTTGACGACTATTAAGTTTTTCTCCTTATCCCTCCTCTTTTACGACTCAACTTAACTTATACAGTATTACTCTTTTAATTCTTATTATTAATTCTCTTTGTTCCCCCATATTTCTGAACTGAACTATACATACGTACGGACGCCCTCCGCGCGCTCTCCTTCCTGTCGCATTTCAGATATACTACGTCTTGATCCCTTCTCGAAGAACCCCTCCCTCCCTCCATCCCTCCCCTTCCCTGCTTATCGTCATTATTATCGGTGCTATTGGTTCTTTAAAATAATAATCCCAATCCAGGTGCCTCTTTTTTCCATTGTCTGCTTTTTTATTTTATTTTTTTAGTTTCCCAGTTTTGCGACATCCGCATTGCATCCTTCCTTTATCGCACACGCACACACACCATCCTTTTATCCCTACTTACGCCTTTTGCATTGATACATAGACTCGCCTGCAGATATCGATATCGATACTCCAATACCTATTATATCTTATTAATACTACGAAACAATAATATATCCACTTCTACTAATCGTACGACATAGCGCTGAGAGATTCAACTTGATTAAACCGTTTCTCCCGGCGCAGTTTCGAAACTTCGAATTGTTCTTCAACACTTGCTTTGCAATTAACAAACCTAATCCACCACCACCACCACTGCGGGCTTCACAACCACCGTGCGCTGCACCGTCGACGTCAATAATCCCGACAGGCATTGCTTCTGCTATAGCTCCCGACAGCACGACATCATTGGACATAAATACCGGACTTCGCATCCCCGCTCGATCTCTCTTTTGGTTGTTCCGATAACCCGGGCTCAATCGACCGTCTTTGCGCATATCGTATGTCCCAAAGGTTAAGACCATCCGAGACGACGAGTTCAAGAAAAGTTTAAAGCGAGCGCGTGTGCAAACTCTTTCAGCTACCCCCCAAAAAACCCTCTCTTCAACCTCAATCAACTGTCAAGATACGGAAACAATCAGTTCGTCGTTTTGGCGCAATCAATTAAGCAACTATCTATCCACCCTCCGGACACTTTGGTTCTCGCCATGGCTGTCAGTTTCACAGGCTCCCTCGGCCACGAGGATACAGAGAGCCCGTCGGCGCAGCTGCTAGGCGAGGGAAGCCCGCCTCTAGGCTCGGAGAGTGCAGCCGGCGACACCAGCACAATGGATCCGAACATGTCACCTTCAAAGCGCAAGGGAGGCCGGCAGCCAGTCGATAATTCGGAAGAAACTAAGGAACGACATGCAGAGCTATATCGGTACTACAAGGCGAACACGGGTATGTCGCAGGCAAAGATGGCCGAGTGGTACACCACAAAGTTCGGGTCGACTATGTCGCAATGCACAGTGTCGCGTATGTACAAGAACTCCCGATACAGCTGCATCCCCTGGCATTTGATGTTTGACCGAATACCCGCTGACACTGTCTTTTTCCCTTTTCTTTTTTTTCTGTAGAGGTGTTGAAGAAGCAGAAGTTGTTGCACGGCGAAGAAATCGCGGAGCCGCGTCCTCGTAAGAGCCCTGCCAGTCGAGAACTCCCGTGACATGACATGTCACGACAACCTTGGCAACCATGCTAACCTCATCGCACCCAAAAGGAAAACGAAAGAGCGGAAAACCGGAAGACCTGATCGGAGAGGTCAAACCTAAGAAGGCGCGCGGGATCGAAGTCGGGCCTGACGGAACACCAATCGGTAGTGAGTTTCACCTCTGTCTGATGATGGTTTCGTCGGAAATTTTTTAAAATAAAGTTGAAATGTCTTCCATACTGACTGGACGCGTCTTCAGCTCAAACAGTCATCTACACTCAAAGCTCCCAGTTCAATAATCCTCCGTCCTTCCAAGCCGTCAACGCCCCCAATAACCAATCGTCGTATTCATCGTTCACCTCTCCGGCGACCCCTGTGTCTCTCGCCCACGCTGCCCTGACCCATACGGAAGCCATCACCCCTACAACAGGCTCTGTTCCATTTCGGGCAACCGACCCCTCGAGAACGAATCAGCAGCCGTTCAGTGCTGGCCCCAATAGCAGGCCCGTAGCACCAATCCTTCATCATCCAGGTGCGTCAACGCCCTCTAAGACATTCATAGTCAATGGGAAACCAACGTCTCCAATAGGTGCAATGATCGATCAGCCAAGCCATGCCCGGTCCGAGAACCTGCAAACTCTGCAGGCTGAACTTGAGAGCTCGCGACGGACCGTTAGTGAATATCAAAAAATCGTCCAGAAGCAGGAGACTTTGATTGATAATATCCTCACCAATCAACACAATGAGAAGGAAAAGATCAAGGAACTGCAAATCGAAAACACATTACTCCGTGAAAGAAAGGGGAATGAACAGATCTCTGAGCTTTTGACGAAGATTGAAAAACTGACAAGAGATCTTGAAAACGAGAGGGAGAGGAATAGAGCTATGGCTGAGCTATGGTCGAAGGAGGAACAACAATTGAAGGACCTCCTAGCTACCAGATCAAGCAAATTTCCACTCGGTGCAGACATCAAGTGAAACAGCTTCCCTTTGTGATACCCAGGTATCAAACCCTCTTCTACCTCACGCCCTTGGATAAGGAGCCAATCGACCCTGCTGGGGATGGGTAATCTACCCTAAGCATATACCTACCGCTTTTCCCCTTCAGTTTCTATACCCTCTATTGTTCAATTATTTTTATTTTAGATGATTTATTCCCCTTTTTTTTCCCTTTGTTAATAATTTTATGGTGCTGGATCATGGACCTGTCGCTTGCTTTACTCGATACCATTGCTTGCGGGGCAAAGATTTCCTTTGTTTTATGTTTTTGGATATCCTTTTGCGCTTCTCTCCTTCCACCTTGATTCTCAGGTGGCTTATTCCCCTCCCTTTTCGTCTTTATACGGTAGATTCGTCTGTACCCTTGACACGCACCTGCATTGCTTGCATGAACCCTTCGCCCTTTCCTAGTCATTTTATTACTACTATTTTTATTTGTATATTTCTTATCTTCTTCGACAGAAAGCTTGCGGGTCTAACTGCGAGCGCCCTTTCCTTTCTCACTTCTCTCTGGACTTCTTGATATAACCCCTTTGTAATTCTGGGTTGAAAATTTCTTTCTTATTGGCGTCATTAAACAGGTTCCCTTATTCACCCTTCTAAGCATGTTGGCTGGTTGAACTTTTTGGTGTTTCTGTAACTTCTCGAAACCCCCCTTTATACGTCTGTTTCGACTTCATACCTACTACATCCCTTTATATTCACTCCCTCTACAAACTCTCAATCTCTATAATAGTCCCAACAATATACACGCATTCTCACCTTCCCTCTACCCAATCTCCACAATTGGAGTCGTTACACAGTTGCTTCACCCTTTCGTGTTAATCAGATACAGGCTCGGGCAGGCGTTCTCATATGCATCTGGTATTCTTATTGGCACATCGAGTAAATTAATCAAAGGAGTGTTCAAAGTGCTCGAGTTTCTATCAGCACCCGCAGTCGTCCGAAGAACCTGGTATGAATTGTGAATATGCAGATACTAAATTCTATTCTATAATTGGATTGATACCATTTCAACCGACCCGGCTTTACCTCAAATAAAGCACGTCGGTTTTATCTACGGAACCCCCTCATGTTCAATCGACCAAGCCCGGCTTGGTGGAAAGCTTATATCAGCCAGGCCGTCTGACACGCAGCTGGTTTTTCCGGCGTCCAGGCAAAACATCCAGCTTACCATCCTATTTCGCTGCACACACCTTTGATATTCCAACGACACCGCAACACATTTTTTAGCGGAGGCCTGTGATAGGTGGATTTTTTGGGGCTCCGGACATATTTGGTCGATTCCCAGGAACGGGGTTCGGTATACGGCTAGTCTCTGCTGAATCTATTTAGCCTATGTGCAAGTTGTGGATTTCCTGGGGTAAAGCAGACGTAATGTCTAAGAATCTTCGAAGTTCTTGCGGAGAAACAAGCATTGTCGCTGTCCGGTGGTTGGTGTATGATCTATTGCATCTAGGACTTAGGGCTTCAATTGTGCAGATATTTGCGGACTATTCACTCTTGGAGTAGTGCCGGTAAAATAGACGGTACCTGAGACCGGTAGCGAGGCCGTTCCGTGGTTTAAAAGTTTAAGGGTAAGGGTATCATATGATCCAGTTCTACGTAGGTCTATCAAATAGCTCCGGATTAGAGATACTGCGCGCACTCCCTGTTTCTCCAGCTTCTCGTCCCCGGATAAAGTGAACTTCAATTTATCCATCCCATGATCATGAAGATCTTTGAACCGATTCTATGGACCTGGGGAAGCACCAAGAAGTATATATAGAGGGTTCCTTGGCCATATTTTCCCCAGATCTTGGTCTTGGAAGCAGCAGGCGGCAACACAGTTTTCAATATCAACTGTTGTATTTTGATAACCACAGACTTGCTTGATATCAATTTTAATAATTGATATTTAGGCTAGCAAAGATGCTGTCCAAGGCGTATCTGAGCAGCCTCTGCCTGCTCCTCGCCGTTCCATTCTCCCGGACTTTACCTGTCGATTTGGAGTCTCGGACAACTCTACCTGCTGGGTGCTATGGAAAGCGTACGGGTATTCATTTTACAACATACTCAGCATGCCAGATCCCATCGGCCGACCCTATGGCGCACTGCCCACAGAGTGCTGTCCTAGTCGACCCATCCATGACCCATATCTCGAGCGACTATCCTACCTACCCTACAATCCAACAGGCAATCGACTCGATTCCAAATAACAATCGTCGATATACCATCTTGGTTATGGCAGGAACTTATCGCGAGCAGCTGAACGTTACCAGGGTAGCTCCTCTTTCTATCATTGGACAGACTTACGATCCATTGGACCATTCTAAGAATCTTGTCACGGTTATCGGAGGTACTGCGAACTACGGTGGCCGCTACACCGACAATGCTTTCTCGAGCACTTTGACGGTAGCACCCAATCTAAATGCTAGTTTGACTGGTTCTGGACCTACTGGATTTGCTGTCCCAGAAGATACACCGTTCGGTAACATCGACTTCAGGGTCTATAACATCGATTTCCGTAACACTGAGTTCGATTTTTCGAATGGGCCGGCATTGGCTATCAGCGTCAGCAGGGCAAATGCTGGTTTGTACTACTGCGGATTTTACAGCTACCAGGATACCGTAAGTCTTACCGTCAGAGTATACCTACAAGGGTCTGGCTAACGATACGATAGGTTTATATTGGAAAACTTGGAAACGCCTACTTCTTCCAAAACGAGATTGCTGGCCAAACCGACTTCCTCTACGGCTTCGGTACTGCGTACATCAGCAACTCGAAGCTTCTCATGCGCAGCTGCGGTGGAGGTGTCACAGCCTGGAAGGGCACAAACACTACCTTTGAGAACAGATACGGAGTCTATATCGCCTCTTCTGATCTCGTAGCCGCCAACTCGACTATCGCGGCTACAATGAAAGGAAAGTGCGCTCTTGGAAGACCATGGAACAACTTGCACCGCAGTATCTTCATGGATACCTATATGGACGCTAGCATCAGGCCCGTGGGATACATCACCTGGAGCGCCATTCCAATCCCTCCCGCTTTACTGGGAGAGTATGGAACTTATGGACCTGGTTGGGACCCAGTTGGCAGGAATACGACTCAATTGCAGGCTGGAATCCCTACTGTCATGACGACTGAGTTGACGGATGCCGAAGTAAAGAAGTTCAGGAAGCCGGAGGATGTGTTTATCACCGAGCAGGGGAAGAAGAATATTGACTGGATTGATCAGCAATTCTACGCTTGGTAAATGTCAGCTGGGTTGGGTTGGGGTTGTATACATACGTACGTTTTGTAAAATTTGGATTTCTGAGATGATGGGGATGTATGGAATCGTGTAATTTAATGGCTGTACGCATACTCTAGAAATAATGTATGAATTGGATGAATAGCTCAATACTTTCCCCGCTCCTGATCCTTGGCCTTTCGAACCCAAAGTTTATCTATATGTTGAGGGTATGGGGTCTCACCCGAAGAATGTCATAGGAAAACGTAACAGGAGCAAGAATGATCGGGAGCGCTCGGGTTCAAAGAAGTTAGCGGAGCGGATAGCGGGGAATGTCAAGAAAACGAGAGAGGGAGAGAGAGTCCGGAAGCTAACTCGGCTTCACGAAAACGAATCAAACAACGGGCCGCAGCTGGTTGATAAGACAGGTATAACAAGGGATATCCGAATTGCAAAGTGGCCGTTTAAAGCGGCAAGTTGGAAGTATTCCGAGTTCACTTACCCGATTTTGTGAATCCTATCCACTTAACATCTTCGTGAGCCCGTCGGGCAGCTAGATATCCTTTCGAGCTTTCCCTTGGTATAGTCTTGTCCGAGGGATTTAGGATCATTCTGCAATCGCTCAATGTAGTTGTAGCTCAGCTCCCATTTTCGTTTTCAGCCCAGAGCGAGGCAAGCGTTCGGGTTATAACATTAGGTTCACACTCGGGCCTTCAATTTAGATAACATGTATGGATGGTGTCTGTAGCCTGCATGCGGGTTGCAAAATGGTTTTACCAGATTGATATTTGAACTAGTCTCGAGGCGGGGTCGGACACCAGTCCGAAACCATGTGGAAGCTAAACTTACCATCTTTTGGTCTACGCGACATTTGTAGTCGAATCCACATGTTGACTTCGAACCGTGGTACCGAAGCTTTGGTCGCGAGCTAACGTACATCCTATCGGATCACTCATGCATGTTTATGGCCTGCATTTGAGGATAAAACGACGCACTCCCTGGCTTAGATCGCTCAAGTGGAGATATCTAGATAAGCCGGACCAGGAATACGAGGTCCCGTCCTAGATGCCTAGCTTGAGGAGGCTCTATCATCATGTATTGAGGTTGAAATAACCTCGGATCTGTGATAGACAGGTGGTTTTGTGTGTCTCGATACGAGGATTAATAATTCGGGCGAAAGGCAATGGATGCCTGCATATGCAGCCATAGCGCCACAAGGCTTGACCTCGTGGAACGAGCATGGCGAATCAGCAAATATCGATGCTTGACTTCCACCAGTGATATCTCTGGATTGCGATTGCGCTAGCCGGAATGTTGGTTATTTAAATTATAAACGTGGGGCGAACTTGGAGATGTCAAAGCATCATCCTAAGCCCAAGATTTCCATGCGCCTCCAGAAAGCTGCACGTTAACGTTCAGATCGTCACCAAGGATATGTTACACATATGCGGCACTGCCTTTCGGCACATTGGCCAGGTCATTCGAAAAAAACTCTGTCGAGTACTGCATATCCCTTCTTTTCCGAGGTTATTTACCAAATCCATCTGGCCGCCATATGCATCCCGTTCGAACTTTTTTGATATCATAGTGGATCTTCTAGATCTTGACGCTGGTACCTACGCGGGAGCCAAGCCTGATAGAACATCGACCCCCAATATTTTGCCAACCTTGATTTCAGGCAACTGCGTCAATATCGAGGGGATGCGCGAATTGAATGCAGAAAGACCCCGACTGCAACTTATTTGATCGAGATCGTAGATTATTGGAGTACTAATCCACCTTACCCAGCACCGGCGTTGCCGGCCTTGCATTATCTGGTTTAGCAGGGTAGCTAAGACTCGCCTGTAGGTAACTTTCCCCGCCAAAAAGTCTAAAACTCGCCTGTCGTAGCCACCCGCTCAACAATTGAGACCCGAACTAAAAGTCCTAATGAGTAACACAAAAAGAGAAAACCTTTTAAATAGAAATGTCAGCGAAGCGAAATGTAAATTCTACGAAACCAAAAATCTGGAGAATGAACCTCATGGGTTTGAGGGCATCCTCAACAAAACTCCTTCGAAGTTTTCGCGGTCCTAGTGTTGGTCTAGTGCGCATGCAACCACGGACTGTTTCTTGGATTTAACTGGTTTTAGGTCGAAAGGAAGGGTTTTTGGAAGTCAAAAATACAGGGATTTCTAATCAACCTCCTCCGCATGGCCATATCTTATAATGTCGAGATAATAACGCTGCTTATCAATGAGACTTCTATGCGGTTCGAGGTAAGCTACAGTGTCCAAGACGGAGAATCTGGTGCCGAGTTCCCCACAAAAAGCTTCTTCTCCACACCTACGGTTGCCAAGCGCCAATTGCGCGGAACCAAACCGACGGCGACCAGCCAAACCGGGCTGTTTCGACGGCCGCGCGTGACTTTGAACTAAACCTTGATACAGACAAAATCTATGGGATTTCTGTTGTACACACCCCCAAAATTCTCGTACGACAATCAGAAGGAACTGTTGGAAATGGCTGTGGCCATTCGGAAGACGAATCTATGCAAACAAGTTGCGCATGGAAAAGCTTGAACACTTTTGTGTGTTACATCATGGATGAGAGCACCACTGTCGCAAAAAAAGAACAGGGGAGGCCAGAACCCTGGTCTTCCATGTTTCTCGTCCCCATGCCCCAGATTTTCAACTCCCCAGGTACAAGGAGGGAAAGTACCTTGATCAGAACCCTTTCAAAAAGCAAAATTAAAGTGTGCGACATTGCGATGTGCAGAAGGCATGTAACGTTCGGCCAGGAAGGTCTTAAGACGGTTCTTTGCGTAAAAATTAGTTCGCGGGTGAGCTCGAGGGTTATAGAGGGCTCTTGAGTATATAAACCGGGAGGGTCTTCTTAACGATCGACGTTAGCTATCCTTTGCGATTCAGGGTCTTTTCCTCAATCAACCAATTTGCGACCTATTGCGACCTATCTTTCGTAATTCTTTCTTGTTGGTAGTATTTTTTTACTCAAAAATACGTCGCAACCATGTCGGTCTTCAAAGATGACACAGAGAAGGCGACGATGGAGAATATTGAGTCTCCAACTCGAGCCCTAGAAGGGTCTATCGAGGATATTCGTGACCCCGACGAGGGCAAAACAGAGGAGGAGAGGGCAGAATTGGTAATATAATCTTCGAAACTTCAAATAACTCAAATGTCTCTCGTAATGATACTTATTGAAATATTTCGTCGTGTAGGAACGGCAATTGATACGGAAACTTGATTACAGGTAGGCAACATGTTTCCCTTGGTTTAATTTACGGTTAACCACTAACCCAACTGCTACTTAGACTCATCCCATGGCTATGCGTCTTATATCTTGCGTCTTTCCTTGACCGAACGAGTACGCACCTGCCGCATTCAAGCTTCCAACAACAGCCAGGCTAATATTGCGTTGTAGACATTGGAAATGCTAAGATTGTGGGTCTGCAAAGTACGCGAATCTTTCCAAGAGCATTTGTAGTGGCGACTGGCTAACACTGGAACCCTCATTATAGAGGACTTGCATAATATGACCAGCGGGCAATACAATGCCGCCCTATCGATATTCTTCGTCTCCTATTCGGTCTTCGAGCCTGTCTCCAACATTCTACTCAAGAAATTGAGGCCAAGAATCTGGTTCACAATCATCATGGTAATCTGGGGCATTTGCATGACTTTTATGGGATTTGTCAAAAAGTACGTTGACCTCCTATAGAGGCTAGGAATAATGGCGGTGGGCTGACATGATTCGCTGAATAGCTGGTCCGGGCTGATGGCTGCGAGATGGTGGTTGGGTTTGTGGGAAGCTGGTCTTTTCCCTGGTGTCAACTACTATCTTTCTTGCTGGTATAAGAGAAGTGAATTCGGTATCCGAGCTGCTATCTTCTTCTCGGCTGCTGCGGTGAGCGGTTCTTTCGGTGGTCTCTTGGCTGCCGCTATCAACAGGATGGACGGTATCGGTGGGCTGCATGGCTGGGCCTGGATCTTTGTGAGTCTTACTATCAACCTGAAACTGGTGCAGTATGGCACTCTCTAACAGTTTTGATATAGATTCTTGAAGGAATTGCCACGACACTGATCGGAGTCGCTTCCTACTTTATCCTTGTCGATTTCCCTGATGAGGCCCACTTCTTGACCGAAGATGAACGTCTACGCGTTATTCGACGCCTGCGAGCCGATAACCAGGCCAGCGCCAACCACGAATCTTTCCAATTCAAATATGTTAAACAAGGCTTGACCGATTGGAAGACCTACTTGGGCATGATTATGTACATGGGTGTCGATGGCGCCTTGTATGCATTCTCGCTCTTTTTGCCCACTATCATCAGCAATCTTGGCTACAAGTCCACTGAGGCCCAGCTGCTCACGTATGTATCAACGCCTGTAGCATTTATTGCATAGTGATTGGCTAATGTCTATGATAGTGTCCCCGTCTATGCTGTCGCCTGTATCTTCACAATTATCGTCGGTTATCTTGCAGATCGCTTTAAACAGCGTGGTATTTTCAACATGCTTTTCGCCCTTTTCGCAGTCGCAGGGTATTCCATTTTACTGGGCAGCAAGAATTACAAACTATCGTATGCCGGAACTTACCTTGCAGCCATGGGTGTCTACCCATGCATTGCGAATACCATTACCTGGGTGTCGAATAATACGGAAGGTGTGTACAAGAGAGGCTTCGTCCTGGGATTGGTTATCGGGTAAGTTCTTCAGCTATCGGTTGGATTTATAAGTACTAAGACTGATTGCTAACGCGCTTTGACAGATGGGGAAGTAAGTTTTTATCACGGGAAAATATAGACGTATGCTCGGATTACTAATTTTGAACTCTTTAGATTTGAATGGAGTTATGTCCTCGAATGTCTACCAAGGACGAGATTCGCCATGGTATAGGCCAGGGTAAGTTACCCCAGAACGCATTCCTCAAGCTTGTATGGAGATACCTTCTAACCCCAGCTATTATAGGCACCTTATTGTCTTGGTCTACCTTGCTGCATGCTTACTAGGCGGCTCAGTTGTTAACTACCTCCTACTTAAAATGGAAAATAGTAGACGTCTCAGGGGAGATCGGGACAACTGGATCCAGGGACTTGATGAGAAGGAAATCGCGGACCGTGGGGACATGAGACCGGATTTTATCTACACTTTGTAGAGTTGGCTTCAAGTTCGAGTAGAATTGTTCGTTTTGTATATTCTGATATATTGCCGGACCTTCGAGAAGATTGTTTTTGGCGCAGTATCATGAGAGCTTGATAAGGATGTTTGATTATAAAGCTGCACTACCGACGTAATAGCATGTTAAATTCTACAAGAGGGCTAATCCTGCGTAACATTCTGAACGATGTGATAAAACGCCTGACCCGCACTAGAATCTGGAAGCCTTTGTATGGCCCCTTTCCAAGATAGCCCGATGTCTATGTTGTTCATGTTCCCTAACTAATTTAGGCATAGCACGTTAAATAGAGCACCTCGGTTGTATCGCATTCAAAACATGCTAATTCAAGTCCATCATCTTAGCAATACAGATCCATCAAGACTCAAGTCTAGGATTCGTGTTGTTCAGCGGTACGAGTAGCACTGCACTGCTCTATACAAAAACGAGTCTAGATCTATAAAATGCTCATGGAGCCGTCTAATAGCATATGATTAAATCTAATTCAACAGCCAATCATTTCTATTTCGGGAATTCTAAGTTAACGTTATAACGTTATAGGGTGCTAAGCTATAGACAAGATTAAGAGAGAGATCATGATTGGTATGTTGCGGAATATCCGGCATTCGGATCTCGGGTACTAGCATCGTCAAGCTAGCCAAGCTTCGGAATCGAGCAACCAATCCGACTAAACTTGCTTCTTCTAACCGTCCCCACTTCCTGTCCAGATACAGGGCAGGTTAACATAATCTGGGAAATGATAGATCAATAACTCAGCTGGTCAGATCGTTCTCGTATACAACTGGTTGTCGAGCGTTCGCCTTCACAGTTGGAGCAAGCGGTTTTCGGGCCGCGGGATACATACGAGTTCCTTTTTGACAGCTGTTCCAACTTGAAATAACTTGATCAAACAATAACACAAACATAATAGGAAAGTATGAAGGATGTGCAAGATAGCAAGTGAGACATGAAAATTTCCGAATCGACTGATTACTGCGTGATTGTGACAGCTAGTGGTGGCTGGATTGGGTAATTGCAGCCTCCGGAAGCAAGCGGCGACCCTAGCCAGGTATTTTTTTCAAGGAGACCCGGGAATTGGGTAGAAAAAAGCACATGTGCAGCAACTTGGCTGGAGCTTAGCTTGCTGGGCAGGAACGAACGGCATCTTTTTTTCACTAATAAATGTCCATGTATCTTTCTTTCGACACACCTCTTTTCTCCACACAACTTCGCATAGAAACATCAACGATGGAAGTTGATGCGAAACAGTGAGATCGTACTGATTGCATTACGCATGACTTATTTTAGGATGGGAGTATACGAAAATGCGCCCTTATTTAGTAGATGTTTGTGGATAAGCTGTTGGAAATTAAACTGCGCTGAAAATGTATACCTACATCTATTCTCTAGTTCATTTCCTTGAATACGGATCACGCGTAAGATTCATAATAGAAAAATCATTGAGCTCATAAGAATATTGGGAGAACCTCCCAAATGTTCGACCACAGCCTCCGCATACTTGTACATACAGACTCTATCTAAATAACGGAGTAGTAGGTATATGATTAAACTATTAACATTAACTGGAAGTTCCTTAGTGTCTCCACAATGTATTAATACGTACACCTCTACGCTATCAAATTGAGGCCCTCTTGGCTACCATTTCCTCTACGGCTATTGACCTATATTTTTGTGCCAGGTTCAATTCCGATGTTCCGGGTTTGCTAGACACATACATGCCACCGACTGCATACAACCAAGCTCATAATCCAAGGGTATATCATGGTTCATATCGTGGATTCAGAGTATATAAAGAGCCACATTTTTCCTTTGGCAGTTACTTTTTCTCAATGTCGGCGCCGTCCACTTCGTTCTTTACTTTTTGTCTTCAGAAAGCCACAAGTCTTACGCTCTTTTCTTCTTTCTTCACCGTTTTTCACACTATCATTTATACTTAAACGACGGTGCTGCATATTTAAAATGAAGTTCACTTCCCTCGACGCCCTCATTGTAGCTAGTTCTTTGGTGGGTGCCGCACAAGCGGGCAAGGCCATTGCTTGTAATGGGCAGTGTACTCTGATGCCTTGTTTCCCAACATGGTGTAGTCAGAAAGGCTATGGCAAGTAGAACCAAAGGTGTCATAAACAAGAGACTTACCACTAACTAACTATATATATAGTTGCCTGGAAATGGAAAACTACTGCCACCACAAAATACTTCACTGTAACTGTTCCTAGCGGTGGCGGATCAGGAAAAACTGTTACAGTGACGGTGCCTGGAGGGTCTGGAAAGACCGTCACAGTCACTGAGGGATCCGGTGGTGATGATAGTACTGTTACTGTCACAAAACATACGACGTGTACAAAAACAGTTACAGCTCCTGGGGACGGGGGCTCCGTAAAAACGATTACAGCGACCGGGAAGGTTACTACAATCACGGAGACAGCAGATAGCGGGGAACCAGAGACCAAGACAGTGACGGTTACGGCTCCTGGTGGAGCAGGAAAGACTATTACAGTTACTGAGGGATCTGGTGACGACACCCCTGTAACTGTGACGAAACATACGACTTGTACTCGCTACATCACCAAGGACGGTGGGAAAACTACTATTACTGAGCAAGGAGATGACAAAACTGTTACCATAACTAAGACCGACCAGGGCGAGGACAAAACTACTACTGTCACAAAGACTGAAAAGGGCGAAGATACAACAGTGACAGTGACGGAGCAAGGGGAAAATATCACAGTCACTAAACCCGGCGATAACAAGACAATTACGAATGTCGTTACTGTGACAAAACCCCCTCTGATGACGACAACAACAGTCGTGAAAACAGTAACTGTTGACAATGGTGGAGGTCCAAAGCCCAATGACAATAATGACGATACCCCAGATGACAATGGGGATGACAATGGGGATGACAATGGAGATGATACTGGAGATGATACTGGAGATGACAGTGGTGACGACAACACTGGCGGATACTATTAGGGAGTACTAGGAGCTAGCCGTCTCCTGGCCAATCGAGGTTGATTAACTTCGAGTCAGATTATAAATTGAACCCGCACAGATCTAAAACCAGCGTATACACGTGCGCTTACAGGCAATATATGCAATATCTTCAACGGTATTACGAGCTGTACTTATTCCTTTTGTTTCTTCCAGTGTCCCTTTCCGTGGCCTATTTGACCGTATCTATATTGCCATATTATGGATTGAATGATGAACTTTTGCGTTCGATATTGAAGTGCCCGGTCGAATTTAAAAGATTTACCATCACAGGATCTGCACACCTGAAGCCGCAGCCGAATACGTGTTGTAGGCGTTGTATGTTTCCACTGAGACTGTTCCACACGTACTATTCCTAAAATGGGAATACTGCAAGGGTTCCCATTCAACGCGAAATTTCCCTGGCCAGCTTCCATGTGCATGACGGCTACGCCAGCTAGCGCCAGGCCATGGCCACGTTAATATGACAGGCAATAGATACCAGTGCAGGCTTGACTATTGATAAACCTGGGGCCGTGCGAGCCTCAGTTTCGAATTCCTGCCCTTCTGTTGGTTTCTTGTGTAACAAGAACACCTGTGTCAGGCAATTTAAACAGCAGTACATAAAAAGGGCTCCTATGGCCAGGAATAACTAGCTGCCTTTACAAACGTTTTTGACTTTATCAAGTGAAGTTCACCTGGTAAACTCCACCTTCAAAATTTTTCTTAGCCAATCCTTTACATCATCCTCAATAAATTAGATCGCATATAAATCATATGCACATGTTCGGCAGCCAGCGTATTTTTATTGCTATCTGCGACCTTCTACTAAAATAAACCTTTTTGTTGGTAATGTCATGTGGGATAGGTGTTTTAAGGAAGAAATTTAACATATCTTTACAGTAAGGGAGATTTAGTTTATCTAAAATATATACCACCACTCCGCACCGTTCGCTTGGACGGATCTTAAGCTTTCATTGTTGACTGGTTCCAGCTCAGCGAAGTTAAGGTACAATAATTGTGAATATTTGATTAAAAGAAGCCGGCGCCATAAACCCAAGCCATATGATATATCAATACCTGACGCTTGGGTTCAAGGCTGTGGTTTGGATACTGTCTTTGGATGAAACAAGTATCGTGAATGGCTACTTTGTTTTTTGGGTGGAAAGAGGCCTTGAGGAGATTATCCATAAGGTAGGTTCGATTGACCGATTCTAGGAAAACACGTATCTCATTGCTGTCTTCAAAAGTACCGAATTGTTTTGAGATAGAAAGTATTGGAATGGGTTTGGCTGTGACCATGGACGTGCACATCTAGTGTTCGTGATTTCGTTGGGTAACTGTGGTCTTATAAACCGGCCTCCACGAAGTGATCAAGGTAACTGGGGAAATCGTTCATACAGTGAGCCTACGAAGCCGGCCTTGGGACGGGTTTGTCCTTGTAAATCCCAGAAGTCGGCGCACATTATAATGCATTAGTATAGGCAAAACTTTGGTGATAGAGTATTATGGCTGGCCTACAAGTTCGATCAGGACTAACGTTAATCGAAAGATGGCTATGTCCCTAGCAATATACTTTTCTAAGTAGATGGTATATATATCCCTCAATATATAAACAGTACCTTAACCAAATCCTTTCTCTGCTTGTAGAGTGAAGGATGCTTGCTAGACTTGACAATAATCTTAGATGATCGGTATGTGCTAGGTCGAATTTGCTCCACAAAATTGAACAAACAATTTCAGTATTTCTTCCTTAATAAGTTATGCTTAAGATTCTCGAAAATATTATCAGTTAGAGTTTTGGGCTCAAGAGTAATTACCCTCTGCTCTCGAACTACATAGATCGTGGGAGACTTCACAAAATCCAACACGGAAAAAGCGTTGGGCCAGATCACTCGGATCGTGAAGCCATTTCCAGAATCTTGGCTCAATGGATTCAGCTGTTCCATTCTTAGTAATTTGTAATAATTTGCCAAATTGCTCAAATAGACCGACCCGTAGGGCCTTGTAATTTCCATGGCAAGCCTGGGCCAAGCAGAGAGGCTGTAGACGTCTACGTACTCCAGACACGGCTCGTAGACTCTAGAAGGTTGTCGTAGTAGCTTGGGTCTCCACAGTACATGTCAATTGCACGAAAGATACTCTACCAAGCCGTACTTCCGGACAGATCACATACATGACCGTCCGTCCGTTGTTGGAGCATTTTGGCCATACAAAAGCACAGTTTTTAGGACTATGACATTTCTGTCTGTCAATGATCAGATGACATGTTCTAGCAATTATCTGTCATCTGTTGCATCTTGGAAGCTGCAACACGGTAAACGGCGAGACACAAAACAAAAACCAGTATCAATTCTAGATCAGTAGAATTCCTTTTGAAGCCACAAAAAGCACATCATTCGCCACCGCTAATTGACAAAAAAAACCCCCAATGGAAAGAAATAAAGACCTACTTTAGTTAAGATATTTTTCCCAATTGACTAATGGCCTGACGTTTTGCACAATGGTGTTTGGTCGTTGCCAAGAGGACAACTTGACATGAGCATATGTAGACGAACGAGCTCACCACCCACCTCTTCGGCAACAAAGTCTCATATCGATACTGGTCGTCAGTCCACTATCGATACCGTTTCATGGCGGGGTATGTAGGTCTGTTTAACAACTGCTAGATCGAGGCATAATTATCTTTCGGGGAGTTTAGGTTTGGAGGAGGGGGTGTTCAAAATCGTGGTACAAGTGTACAAGAGGGTACATGTGTCGCGGGGAGACATTATAGACCTGGCCGAGCTGCAGATCGAAACCCAGAGGATATGGGGACTGGGGACTAGCGTCCCGAGCTATTATTATAGATCTCGGGACCGACTGGGGAGCGGGGGAGGTGGTATGTGCATATTCAGTAAAAGAAATTTAGGATCGATGGAAGTTGTCGATGTCGAACAAGCATGGGTAGCTTTGAGCTACAACTATGGAGGCTAGCTACCTCTGGAGCTTCAAAGCTATCACGATCCGAGTCAAGACGGAGGCGGAAGTGCATGAACAAAAGATGTTGACATCTAATTCGTCAATTAGAGACTTTTCGTTCAAGGAAACGGCCGGTAGACAGGCGCTAGAAAACAGGGATCATGAGCTCGCGGGGAAATTTATTTTGACGCTTGTAATCGAGACACTTTTACGTATGTTGGGGCTAACCAGACGGATTCGATTGTGAAAAGAAACATGCATATGCATTTGTCGATAAGAAAAGTCTGGTAAGCTACAATATAGGTCAGGCTCTGTATCGAAGCCGCAGCCGACCCATGGGTATCCTTGGGGCAGCGAATAGTTCTCCGCATTACGTTGGCGATAATGCCAACCCGGCTATCAAATACCACAGTGGCTTCCGTATCCCCAAACTAGGACGGCCTGGGGCTGCTGCATAGAAGCCGAATCGAATCGTTCGGCGGGACCCATAGCGCTTGTGCTGCACGAGCGCTTTGGGCTGCACAATCCTAACGTCAACCTCAACACCAAACCCGATCTTAGCGTGGGCCGTTGGGATCCACTTTAGGACATATATTATAGACACTACAGATTACGATATTATATTTTCTTCTGAAATTCCGGGTAACTTTTTAGATCCTAGGCTTCGGAGTCTGAGCGAAGAAGAAAATACCGCCCGCAGGTTCGCTAAGTAGACGAAACAGCTTTCGTTCGACTGGGGTAGCTCCTACGGCTTGCTGTTACCCGCGTGGGCTCAACTGTCCTTTCGTCGGGTATATCCTAGACTCCCACCACTATGCGTCTGTCTTTCCGTCCTCCCCACCTACCCCCCATCCCACATCCAGTATAACCCCAAGAAAGTGGGATACAGTCCCAAAAAGCTTGACCAAGAAAAATAAAAACCAGGTTGGCAGTTTCTTTTTTGGTGGTTGCGGCTTTTCTCGCATCGACAATCGATTAAGATGTCCTTTGTTCTGCTCCCCCATGGGTGAAGACCGTCGATAGATGCATATGGTCTGCAGATGTTTCTCCGCGCCCATCGATGGGGATAGATAGACGGACAGACATGGTATAGATGTATGTATGTACCAGCAATGCAATGCACCGTTAGGATCAAGAACATCCGTACAAGGGTTCACTTGTTAACTTCCTGCTACTGTACGTCGCTGAGACAGCGGCGAGCATTCAGCGCTGTATGGGTATTGGTGCGCACTCCAGTTGGCTTTGCCCTCAAGTCCTGTTCTTTATGCACAATGCGGCCTCATAGGATCGATCTCTAAGGAACATACATGGCCGACCGTAATAAATGCAATTATCGATGGTCATCGCTACAATTGGGGTTGGGTACATACATACTAACGTTATAGCTACCTCGGAACCGACCTACGTATACTTAGTGCTCAAACGGTTCATGTTCTAGACTGACGAGTCCCTCTGGTTAACTAGGCTATTCTTGCTTAGTAGACCAAAGATCATCCTCAGGCCATCTACGCCTACATACACCCTATGTGGTAGGCGTTGATCTATGCCGTCGATATCGATACTGGCGGCTACCCTGCACAGCCACTCTAGACCGATATAGCTTTGAGGCAACTATAGAAAGCTTTCTATGGCGGGGAGCTCATCACCGCCACTTTTGGTTCGCATAAAGTCCAATGAATCGTTTAAGCAACCCTATGCTGATTCTATCCTCAACATTATTACTTCTTCGTGCTCTCGAAAGGATGCTAAGTACACTCCAGATGAAAAAACGCTTTCGGGTCTATGACTAGAATACATTTGTTACGTTACAAAAACAAATAATAAAATCATCTGACCTCGTAGCATTGACGGCCGTCCCAAAATATAGATGTTTGAAACCGACTAAGAGGACTAGAGGCCCATCTCAACATCTTCATCCGCATCGTCATTATCAAGGTGGATGAAGAGGAGTCTCGTGCCTTCGCCGGTGGTTTGCCAAACCTGTTTCGGAGTGTTAGTAAGGGAAACTTTTGAAGAAACCTCGGGGGAGAGCAACTTACATCCAGGCCCTCATACGTCTCAATTGTTTCCATAAGGTCGTTGTCCCTAAAGCCTCTCGCCAGAACTCGGCTTCTTATCTCCGAGATCAGCAATTCGGCTCCTGGACTCGACTGTGCCATCGTCTTAATAATGTGATAAATCTTCGTGGTCGTGGTGGTATCAACATCTCCTAGATCCTTCTCATACAAACTTGCCATAGCTACTTCAGTCAATCGTAGAGCTTCATCCACATCGTCCATCTCTACTCGTTCGCTGAAGCGCAACCTAGCCAATGCCTGCGAAAAACGAACGAGGGCGAGCAACGTTCTGGGCGTGACTTGGCGCCGGTTCTCTGTGTCCTTCTTCATAGCCTGTCGCATACGGACATAGGCCGAGACTATGTATTCCGAAACATCCTTAGGAACGACTGGGCGGTATTGGCGGGCTTTGCTGATGTACGCTCGCATTTCAAATGGAGATAGAGGCGTAAAGTTCATTTCTGGATGTCTGTTCTCCATGTGCACAAATGTTACGTGTCGGGCAAGCTGCTCATCATTTTCGCGGGTTGGGGTATCTAGGATGAGGAAGAGGATATCGAAACGAGAGAGCAAAGCAGCAGGAAGGTTAATATTCTCGACCGGCGAGACCTTCGGGTTGTAGCGACCGTAGAGAGGATTGGCGGCGGCAACAATTGATGTACGAGCGTTTAGGGTCGTTGTGATTCCAGCCTTGGAGATGGAGATGGTCTGCTGCTCCATGACTTCGTGTATAGCAGTACGATCACTATCGTCCATCTTGTCGAATTCGTCGATGCAGCAGATACCGTTATCGGCAAGCACAAGGGCACCACCCTCCAAAATCATCTCGTCTGTAACTGGATCCCTCATAACGGCTGCGGTGAGACCGACACCGGAAGAACCACGACCAGTGGTGTAAACACCTCTAGGTGCCACTTTTCCAATGTATTTGAGTAGCTGCGATTTAGCCACACCGGGATCACCCATCAGGCAAATGTTGATATCTCCACGAATCTTCATACCATCTCCCATCTCCTTAGTCACACCACCAATGAGTAGGAGGAGCAATGCCTTCTTCACATCCAAATGCCCAAAGATTTCAGGGGCGATGGACATTGCAAGATGATCGTATAAAGAACCAGCTGCCCGAAGATCATCGATACGCTTTTCAGTCTCCGCGTCAATATTCTTAATTTCGTGGTACTGCTTCTTGTGCTGGGTAACGTGCTGAGCTTCAAGATATGTATCTGTCAAAAGACCAGCCCTGATAGCTCTAAACCCGGTGTAAGGAGTTGGCAAAAATATACCCGCAACGTCGATAACATCTCCGGGATTAATTGTCCTTGTCTGTGCGCCGTGGCATTGGATTGTGATCGAACGTGGAATATGTCCAACCGGGACCTGATCGGACATCTCTTGAATACGCACATCCTGGAAGGGGAGGAATTTGCTAGCCCGAGTAGCCATGAAAAGCTGACCTTTCGCATCGTTCTTCTTGCACTGATCCGAAGGACATTCTTGAAGCGGCATAAACTGCTTGGTCTTGACTTCCTGGAAGATTTCGTTTCCGCATCGATCGCAAGTATAGGCGTTGACCATGACAGCAGGTTTGACGTCCGACACACGGGTAGCAATACCTCGAACAGTGATCAAATGCCCAAGTAGTTCTCCCTTGACTTGTCTGACAGCCAGAGCCTTCCCAGCTCTGTTAGGGTCGGACAACGGCTTGAAGTATACCTGATATCGACGAACGAGGTCAGGTGGTAGGAGAGAAGCCGGGTCCTCTGTTTGTGTGCTCTCCTCAGCCAGGGTTTCAGCTCTGGCCCGTCGATGGCTTATGATAACGTCGATAACATCGTCTTTGTAGGTGATATCCACGGTTTCCTTCGGCATAGCTTTATCAATTGCCCGCGACATGATCTCAAGGTAATGGTGCGCATTCTTCGTAATTGAATCCACCAACTTCAACCCTTCACCGCTTGTTTTTTCCCACTATTATCCGCCTCCAAGTCAGCAAATCCATGCTCAGATCGAACGAAAGGACCAATCACGTACTGTATCCAAATCGTCCAATTCAATTGTTACGGCATCAATATCTCTATTTGCAACTTTCTGCAATAGTTCAAGGTATTTGACTTTCGGTCCCTGAGTTCTGGAGCCTCCAAAGAGCTCCTCACCCTCGTCATCGATGTTCAAGTTCTGCAGAGCTTGTGCGGGGTCCGCCTGTGATGTCTTGAATCCCCTAAGAAAATCCTCAAGAGCAGCTACACCGCTATCGTCAGCATCTGAATTCTAACGTATCAAGCCAATTGTATGTGATAGTTTCTTCGTACCCTGCTGTTTGGCGTAGTCGATGTTTAACCTGATAACGGGAAGTCTCTGTGCGGACATGGTTGGAGATTGGTACGACCGGCCGTAGCCGATGCAGCGTCAAGAGTCTCGAGAGCTTGAAAGGGAAGGGGTCGTGAAGGGGTCGTGGTAGCTGATTGAATCGAAGACGCTGTGTTTATGTTGCTGAGGTTGCGATTCCGTTTCTTCGAGGTCTCTGGTTTGGCGCCTGTGGTCTGGTTGGTGGACGCGTTCCCTTGGCAGCAAGGGCAGGTTGGGGGTAACACAAACAACACAACTTCTCAATTGCTCTCGCTGGAGTACGTATATCTGCCGGCCAAATTGATATTGCGAGAACACGAATTTATTCTCCGTTAACGGGGGCGGTGATTATTCTACCCGCCGGTACTTGTACCGAAGTCTTACAAGGAAAGGAGTACTATGTGGGTACTAGATATTACTCCTAACTGTCGCTAATTCCAAAACGCTATCTAACTGCAAACGAAAATCAAGCATCTATGTACAGTGAATCTACGAGTAACTCTCAGGCCCGACTACCCGCAGAGTCACGCCAATTGGCGGCAGTTGCCTCCTCCACTTTTACGAGCAAGGCATCCGTCTCGGTGGCGGGGCCGGCATTAGCTACAACCTCGTCCGCTTTCTTCACAGTATGCCTAGTACTCTCTCCATCCCCATACAATGGTTTCCAGACATGGTCATAAATATTCCATATTTTTGTGAAGCAGAACACCTGGGCATCGTTCAACCACTTGGGTGCCTTCCCATTCTTGTCGCTAATAATAGCTCTCATGCCAAATAGGAAGATGATGACGGGCAGAACGGTGGAAACCACTGCTACAGAACCAAGTTTCTGTCTTAGTGACCTAGCTTCATAGTAACCAGTATTTGCAATGAAATCTTGATAATTTGGTGGGAGTGAATGCTCCCTTGCGCCCTTTATCAATAGATTGAGGTATCGAAGCGAAGGTAGACCGTGGGATGTTCGTGTGCCTTTGTCTGGGACGATGAGAGTCTTCGATTCAAATGAATCGATGCCTTTGACAGGCTCTAACGGAATACAGGTAACATCGATAACACTGTAGCCTCCCTCGGTTTTCAAGATTGTGCAGTAGTCCTCTGGTGTAACCTCGTACACCACGCCGATGAGCTCTTGATCTCCTTCCTCGCGTGGGCGAACATTGGCGAAACGTGGTTCTTTATATGGGATTCCAGCGAGATTGAAACATAAAGTTAAAGATGGCACTCGGACTTTGACTTGTGACAACGGTTTGATTCCGCGCCTGCCCAGGAAGGTTTCCGCTGACAGGTTGCTGCCGTACGCCAGATATTTTACGTTTTCCTTGAAGTTTGGAGATGGGAAGGTTGTAACAGGTTCGGCAACCTTGGCAGGATCTGGAGTTGGCTCCGTGACATTATGGCGACGGCCATACAAGACTCGATTGACAACGCTTGTCATAGCGACGGAAATTCGATATTTCTGGAAGGGAGCGATATATTTGTGTGACTGTGCGAGTTATGGCGCAGAAGATAGAATCGTGAACGGCCAAGTCCGGTTCGCGATTGAGATGTGGGTTTTCCAGCAAAAGGCAAAGATGTTGGATCTTTGCCATATTCAGGGGACTTTATAGCCTCGAGCGCCTCTAGGCCACGAGTTCAGGCCTAACTTTACGGAGGCCACGGGCTGGCCCTCCGCCGTCGGATACGACCAGGCTTAGTAAGTTTGCCAGCATTTGGGCGTCGTAACTCGTTTATGGTTCGGCCCACGGTGCTCTAAATCGGCCGATAGATCGAAGTCTTGAAAAATTCGCTGGGCTGCAGCAGCGAATTACCCCACAGAACCAGGGAGATTTAATTTGAACGTCGCAAGTTCCTGGATCGTTTCGAGTGAGTCGGAGGAAAAGTTTGCCCACCGGGCCAGAGTGCAAAGTCTGGGCAGACAGGCCTCAATATAAGGGTCGATGCAAGTCAACGTAAGCAAGCAGTAGGTTGCATGACAAAGGCCCGAGACAATGTTGATGACCCTGATGGAGTTTCGAGGGCCGCTAACCTCGGCATATTACTGGCAAACAGGTCGGCGCCGGGAGCTGCTGAATACGGCCAGGCTAAGTGTGCCCTCCAAACGCGAACGGGATGGCTACTAGCGGCCTGCTTTCTGCCCTGAACAGCTGTTTTCTGTAGGACCCGACTATTCTGCCGTCGGTGCCGATACAACAAGACCGAGATTGCAGTTGAAGTTGAATTGCGGTTGCAGTTGAACCGAAGTCGAAGTTGAGGTTGAAGTCGAAAGAGAAGAACAGAGAAGAGCTTCTCGGCATTGTTCTCCCCAGCCAGCCCGCGTCCAGCCTACGTCCACACCCAACACACTCTGCCCGTCCGCAATCATGGCCAGCTCCCAGCGCCGAGGCCCAACCACAAAGACCCCAGCCGTCGTCGGCCTCACAGCTCTTCGGAACTGTCTCGTCAACCTTCCCTCCGGATTGGTATCGGTGCTTGTGTCTTCGAATACGGTATGTCGAGATCCTCTGGCTTCGTTCTGTCGGGCATGTGACACGCGACCCGGACTCAATGGCTAACATACATCTCGGTGCAGCCCGCGCAAAATGTCGTCGTCGAACTTTCATGGCGTGTCAAGGCCCCTCCACAGGCCGGTCCTATCACTGGACCGGCGACGATTACCCGGCAGGCATTCGCAGGATGGACAGGCATGCCGAGCAAGAGGCAACCATTGCAACCTCAGGGAGCCGGGTCCTTCCCGGGATCTCAAAGGAGCAATTCGTTGGAAGGATGCGTCGAGATCGATTCCGCTTTTGCCAGGAATGTTGGACTGACAGAGGGTAGCAAGGTGAATTATCTACACTCCCTGATGTTTTGTACTGCTGATGGATTGCTAACATGATGGCGACATGCATAGGTTAATATCCTACTCCATGTCGACCCACCAACAACTCACACAATACATATCGAGCCATTGACGGCTTCCGATTGGGAAAGTATGTTCTTTAAGCTTATATATCCCGTATATCCTACAAACAGAGATCTAACCCGAGTTTGGCTTCTAGTCATCGAGCTACATGCGACATTCCTCGAGCTTAATCTGCTCTCCCAGATCCGAGCCATCACTTTCGCGCATCCCCTCACTGTATACCTCTCACCAACATCAACAGCATCTATCAAAGTCGCCAGGATCGAACCCGAAGATGCAGCATCAGCCTTTGGATTTGCGAAGATCGCCCCAAATGCAGAAGTTATTGTCGCCCCAAAGACTCGTCAAAGACGTATGAGCCACCAAGGAAAGAGTGTTAAGGCGAAGTCGTTAGCATCTACACGGCATGGAAAGCGGCGGGACGATGGGTCTGGGTCGGGAGGTGGACCTGTTTTCTTCCGGGCTGTCGGTCTACCACACGAATCATTCGATATGGCTGAAGAGCAAAAGGGTGCATACTGCGTCTACCTAGACCCGGAAGTCCTCGCTATTCCTGCATTGAGGGGCTGCGCATTCGTTAGCGTGGTTGTCGTAAGACCTCCAGGACTTGCACCGCCTGTAGACGCCAATCAAGCAAACAACGATGTAGCGGGTTCAACTTCACCGGATGCCCCCGAAATCATTAAGCCAAGTTTGAAGATTGTAGCTAAGCTGCTTCCGTGGAAGAACGCCCCTGATCTCAAGCACATCGCTATCTCCAACCTGCTAGCCGACGCCCTGGATATCAAGAACGTGGTCGGCTGTGTTATCCGCATCGAAGCAGCGCACCAACAGTTGCCTAAAGGCTCAACGACAAAGGTCATAATTCGTCCATACTCTGCTAGTACTCTGTCCTCATCGGTAACATCGGAGCAATCGTCATTGAGGTGGAGTGGAAAAGACTGGAAGAGCGATTTGGCGGTTAGAAGAGTTAAGGAAGTACTATCACAGAAAACCGTGTGGGGAGAAGATATTCTCGGTGGACCTCTTAGTGACCGACTTGTTCTCCCCGTCATACCAGACTCACCACTGTTCGCGGGTGGTATCCTACTGCTGGATGGATCGGAAGTCAAGCACGGTTGGATTCTTGGAGGCGATAGAAAATATATCCTCGAGCTCGGCTCCGAGATCACGACATCACGTCCGCACGTCCCTCTCTCGATATCCGAAACTGCCCTACCGGTGCTGCCGCCAGGTAGTATAGTTGGTGTTGATAAGGCAATCGACTCAGCACTGAATATTCTTACTCGATCCGCCTCCGTACTACTAACCGGTGCCCGAGGATCCGGTAAAACGAGTTTGGTTAGCGTCATCACAAGCATCTTGAAAAAGAAGCACTTTTTCCACGTTCTTCCAATCTCCTGTGCCAAATTCGCAGATGAGAGACTTCAAACAATCAAGGACACATTCTCTAGGGCAATCGCAGAAGCGAAATGGTTTTCTCCAACAGTTATTGTATTCGACGACCTTGATCGGTTAATCCCAGCAGAAGTAGAGCACGCAGACTCTACTAGAAGCAGGTACATCGCAGAAGCTTTCGGGAAGGCTATTCGAGACCTCAAATCGAGCGTTCTCGGACCAGGAAATGTTGTTATCCTGGCTACTGTACAGGCTAAGGAGAGCGTCAACAGCTTGATTGTTGGTGGACACATTTTCCGTGAAATAATAACGCTGAAAGCACCAAATAAAGCTGGAAGAAGACAGGTGTTAGAGCAAGCCGTTGGAGGCCTTTCGGATGATAAATCTTCCACGGAAGTCAATTCAAGCTCTATACGTGTTAAAAACCCAGCCGCTCTGACTAACGGGCCCGAGCCAACGCTGAAGATCGAAAAGGGTTTAGAATTGTTGGATATCGCTGGGATGACCGATGGCTACATGCCTGCCGATCTTCAACTCCTCGTTGGCCGCGCTAGACACGAGGCCATCGTGCGAGCAGTAGAGAGTGGTAATGATGATGCCGAAGCAGATCTCATCCTTGCAAGGAAAGATTTCGACAAAGCCATTAAAGGTTTTGTTCCAGCTGGACTTCGTGGCGTCAAGCTCCAAACCAGTGGTGCAGCTTGGAAAGATATCGGAGGTATGTATCGAAATTCTCAGTCTATTATCTTACTATCCCCCCCTTCTAATCTTTATATTCAGGCCTCACGGAAACCCGTAAAATTTTGCTCGAAACCCTCGAGTGGCCAACTCGCTACGCCCCAATCTTCGCCAATTGCCCTCTACGTCTCCGTTCCGGTCTCCTACTTTATGGATACCCAGGATGCGGCAAAACCCTACTCGCCTCAGCTGTAGCTGGCGAATGCGGTCTCAACTTTATCAGCGTTAAAGGTCCTGAGATTCTTAACAAGTATATCGGTGCATCTGAAAAGTCTGTGCGAGACCTCTTCGAGCGCGCTTCAGCCGCCAAACCATGCGTACTCTTCTTCGACGAGTTCGATTCCATTGCTCCGAAGAGAGGACACGATTCGACTGGTGTGACAGATCGAGTTGTGAATCAAATGCTGACGCAAATGGATGGTGCTGAAGGATTAGACGGTGTCTACGTCCTTGCAGCAACCTCGAGACCTGATTTGATTGATCCTGCTTTGCTACGTCCGGGACGTTTGGATAAGAGCTTGCTCTGTGACCTTCCTAACCATGAGGATCGAGTGGATATTCTTCGAGCATTGAGTTTGAAGTTAAAGATCGAGGAGAGCATCGGGTTGGAGGATATTGCGAATTTGACAGAAGGTTACAGTGGAGCTGATTTACAGGCTGTTCTGTATAACGCACATCTTGAGGCCATCCATGACGTTATCGCTAGCCAAGATGAAGAGGTGGAGAGATTTGGAAATGGCGGCAAGGGTAAAGGCAAAGTTGACGGCGGAGCTGGGAATGATACCATTGATTACATCGCCTTCTCAATGGGAAATAAAGACGCAGCAGCCGCTCCAGCTACACAACAACTAACCAATGGAACGCAAGCCGCTAGAACACGGTTTGCAGAACGAGCAGCAGTGATGGCTAAATTGGATAAATTGAAGAAAATCGTTCAGGGAGATGCAGCTAAACAGCAGCATGTACAGCAACAATCACAGGCGAATCAAGTTCAAGAGGAAGAAAAGGGCGACGAGGAGCCGGTTATTAGTTGGAAGCATTTGCAGAGTTCTCTGAAGAGTACCAGGCCCAGTATTGCGCCTGATGAGAGGAAGAGGTTGCATAGGATTTATAATGAGTTTATTGTTGGAAGGAGCGGGGAGATGCCTAGTGGGCAGAGTAGTACAGAGATCGGAGGAAGGAGTAGCTTGATGTAGTTGTGAGAATGAGGAGGCGTGCGCATGCCCGGGAGCTTGAGAGCTTCTCAGCTCCTCTTGCCTTGCGCGGTAGGTAGTAAAAAAAGAATCTTTCATTTTGGCGTCCGACTACCTGTGCCTATGCGAATTCTGAAAAGCCCTAGCATCGTTCATTTATATTACACTGAATTCGAACACTGTCCTATGTACTTAAGTAGGTAGCGCCGTGGTGACAGCACTCTACGGTGTGTACTATACTGTATCGTTGTTTTTGTGACCGGTATCAAAGAATAGACTACTCTTGTTTGCGATTACTTGACCAGTTAAATCTTACAATACTGCGAGGTCAGATGGCGGCCTTGCGCCGGTTGGCTAAATTGTAACTAATATAAATATCTATTATTTAAAGATAATTATTTTATGTATATCGACGTTTAGAAGCCTCTATACATCTTAAGTGAAACTAGAAAATAATCAAGAAGAAAGATATCATAAAATTAAGACCCGAGGGCAATGTAATATTAATAGTAAGAGAGAAGAAAAAAAGGGATCAAATGCTGTACACTAGAAAGCATCGAAGTGTACAATTGGGAAAAGAATTTAGACAAGAAAAACCCCAAACACGCCATCCGCAAATAGCTAGATCAAAAGGAACGGTCAATTAAGCTCGCACTTTGATTCAAGACTCCTGAGAAACAATAAAAGGGTTGAGAAAAAAAGGGGGAAGCCATAGAAAGAAGAATAATAATTGTACAAGAATAGAAAGACGAAAAGAAGAGGTTTATTATAGGTTTATCATCGAAAACAAAACCGCACCAGGAATTAGATTTTAAGGACCTCCGTATTTTTATGACGGGAAAAACGAAAGGACCCCCAGAAGAAAAGGAAGCAGTTTTTATCACCTTTATCCCCTCCGGTTGTATTGACATATCCAGAACTCCGACACCGAAAAAAAGAAAGAAAAAAAGTTTGAACATTGAACATTCCCCCAAAAAAAGACATCATTATCCCTTTTCGTTGATTTTGTTTTCGTACTCGCATATCGTTGTTATTGTCGTGATAGTTTTGACTTGGTTTTTCCTATTCGGATTCAACTTTGCCAGCGCTCCTAACCTTTGCCATAAACTCGTCTTCCTTGCCGAGTCTCCAGTCGCTCCTGTTGGAACACCCCTTGCCTTCCCAGCCAAGGAGAGCGATGACTTCGTCCTTGGATCCGTAGAGCTTGCTCTCTAGGACACCAAGCACCGCAACTGCAGAACGAATTAGGAATGCGTCGCCTTCAAAGGCGTAGACATCCCACAGTCGAGATACTATGTCGATTGGAACGTGTAGTGTGAAAAGAGTTGTGAACATAGCCTCAAGATAGAGAGGTGGAGGGAGTTGAAGTTTAATGTGAATGTGCTGATAGAGATTAGGAAGCTTGTATTGGAAGGCTCTGAGGAATGCGCCATAGATATTGGTAATCTAGAAAGGCATGTGTTAGTAGATTGTTCAGAAATTTAGCGTTTGTGATGCTAAACATACCTGTGGCTCGTCCTGGGTGTAGAAAGACAATGGCAACTGTCTATTAAGGAGATTGGCCAGAGTCTGGAAAGCCTCAGGTGCAGAGAGATTGAGTAGCAAATTCGCGGTGAGGACGTTTAGACCGAAGCAATAGCCAATGTCTTTGCGGTATACGCTGTACGCCATCAAGACATCAACCAAACTCTGGTGCAAAGGACCTTCGCTCTGGAACAACTTCAGCTCTGGAAATGTATTCTCGGCGTCCTTCTTGATATCCCCAAATTGATCCTTCAATGGGTGTCGGTCCTCCTTAGCGTTAAGCTCGACTTCAAGCTTCTTCGCTCTATCAAGGGCAATGTTGTAGGTTTCCGAAGTAATGGCTAGGGCATTTCCAATTGCGCGCTGCCAGACGATTCCTCTGGACTTTGGAGATACACCAGCCCACCATAGCTCCCGAGTGTTCTGTTCAAGAATAGCCTGGTTCCAGTTAGGGACGACCTTGTCATCCCAGGCCTTAAACACTGCTTCCCTCGCCCTGTCGCGGGTTGCAGCTTCTTGCCTCTCCTTTTCTGCTCGCTTGCGCTCTATTAACGGAGTCAGTCAGTATATGTTAATATAGCATGTGATCGAAATTGTACATACCTGACTCAATCGACAGTCGCATCATTTCCTGGTACTCCTTCAAGTGCTTTTCTTCCTCGATCTTCGATTTTGGTGGTAACCAGCCAGGACGGGTCCTACTAAGCGCAGCTTCCTTCTCTTTGCTCATTGGTAACGCTCCCATGATACCTTCGGAAACCTGCTTAGGCGGCAGAGCGATTCTTGACTCTCTTCTCGGCGGCGTGGTAGATGTATTCCTCACTGCCTTCACCTGTTTCTGCAGCTCTTTTTCCTTAGCTTCCATGGCCTCATCAGCGTACCGTTCTAGAGCTTCTGTCAACTCCTTTGCATCATTCCCAAGCTCATGCATCACATCTCCCCAAGACTTCATCCGGTTCTGCATCCGCCCTCTAGGCTCTGAGTCCCCGGAATCCGATCTCGAAAGTGATGGCAAAGAGACTGTCGACTGGGACGGCGTGGGCGTCTCCGCCCTCTCCATCTTCGGTTTTTCACTGGCACCACTATTACGCCTCGAACCCGAAGCATTGGACAACCTATCCGGCGACGGGCTTTTCGAATCTCCCGAGGGTAACGACTTCCCGGCTCTGGGAGACAAAGGAATATTCCACAACGCCACCTGCTCATCAATTTCATCGTCGTCGTCATCATCGCACTCCTTTTCTATCTCTTCAACGGTCTTACTCTTCCTCCCTGGCTGCCATGATGACCTTCGCCCTGTTTGTCCGTATTTAGGAGCAAGGGTAGGTAAGCCGAGCCCCTTTCCTACCCCTGACGAGCTAGTTGTAGTAACAGCACCACTACTCGAGATATTCAGGGATACAGATCGGGGACTTGGTGGACCAGGACTGGAGTGTCGGGATGTTGGGCGAACTTGTGTCGGAGTCGACTTCTTTCGCCTGGATGATCGGACGGGTGGTGCGAGATGGTTATCTACGACTGCAGGCGAAGACTGGGTTACGGGTATCGAAGGCCGGGTCTTTCCATTGACCAGATCTCGGCCCGCGGTTGTTGGAAGGGCAGTTGTGCCATTTGAAATGGATCGTGAACGAATGCTTATGGGGTTGAGGGCAGCGCTGCTGCTCGCTCGCCTGGCAGCTCCAGGAGGGGGTCTGACGGCAGAGTTTCCGGGATCAGAGTCGTCAGAGAGACCGATGACCTCGAAGTCTTGTTCAACGAGCGGACGGGGTTTGACTACGATAGTGTTGTTCTTGGTGTTGTTAGGGGCAGACATCGTGGATGAATGAGCGTGCGAATGGACTATGTGCTTGCGAAGGATAGCATTGTCGATGACGACGGTTCGTGGACGAGATTGAAGGTATGCTTCCTGTCGTTGGTGGTAGTTGAGAGGTTGCGAATGTAAGTTGAAGTACGAGAAAAAGTTGGAGGTCGGACGGGCAGCGTGGACCTGCATGGTGGTCGCTCCTTCTCCTTTATTATAGTAGCTAACAGCCAACCAAAAAAAATTGCTCTCTCTCTTAGTCTGATTCAGAATAGTAACAGAACAAAAAAAAAAAAAAAAAAAGAACGAGAGGACTACTGTATGTATTGAGCAGTAGTAGGATAAAAGTGACTAGTGGATGCAATGCACGATTGCACAAGAAATCGGTTCGACTATAATATCAGCGACTGTAAGCACCAGCTTGACGTCGGCAGTACCAGCTTAATGAGGTTGAAGGTTATCGAAAAAGTGGACCAAGAAACCAAACAATCGATCAAATCGAGCCAAAGGAACGGGTTTTAGCAGGACCGGTATGCTACTTATTAAACTTGACAGGCGGAGATATGGCAAAAGGGCAGCTGGATGTAACCCATGGAATGCACCCGCTTTGCAGAGGAGAAGGGGAGGCAGCTAGATCTCAAACGAGTGCTTAAACGATACCGAAACGATTGAGGCGCATCTGACGGAGGGAAGGAGGCGAGTGCGTCGAACAAACAAAAACCATCCACGCTACGCCTTATAAAACATTTCGGTTCCGTTCGGGACCCCTTCTTGATTGCTCGAGATCGATATCTGGATATCGTCATTCCTCGCTCACACAAACAATGTTGTGGTTAGTTAACATGTTTTATCTGCTTCCTTTCCTGTATGTCTAGTCCATACTGTCTTCGCTTCCCGGAAGACGGGATGGAAGTGAGATGGACCATTTTCCTGTTCACGGAAACTGCCAGGACCAGTGATTGGGTCGCTCGCGCTGCCGGTGGGGTCGTCCGTTTATCGCAAGAACCTGGGTGATGCTTGCAAGCCACTTTAAACTTTTGGCTTGTTGGTGTGCTGTTCATGAGCTATGCCTGCTGCATCGATGATTCTTTCCCATGATGGCGTTTGTGAAACGGACTTCTTGCATGGGGTGGTTGGTTAAATGCGAGCTTCTTCATACCAATGCACATTAGCATCACAATAATCGAGCTAGGTCGGCAAGATCTGCCGATACTGTCTGCAAATGACGTCCAATTCTTAGTTCAAAACCATGCTTCTGGATAAAGCCAATATCCAAAAGCTAGAAAACATCAGGAAAGAGTATAATATCATATCGAGATCGGTCATCGTCAAAAGCCTCTGTTCCCCACTTAACCCTCGGTTCTTCAGCATTGATGGTTTCCGGCCGGCCTAGAGCACCTTGAGAAGAGGGGGGACTGTTTTTAGAATATTCCGCCCCCAAATGCCGGCCTATTCGTTTCGCGCGCATGCTGTGACGTCGCTCAAGAAACAGGTGTGTACCTGCAGATTCCTAGCCCCTCATTGGCAAGTCCTTCCTGGCTGTTACACAAAAACAGAGAGACTGGTTCCGATTTCTGGGAATTTTAACCCGTGGAGAACGTGGACAGACGGAATTCGCGAGACAGAAGGAAAAAATTTTTGGTTCTTGGTCTTAGTCTTGGTTTTGAGGCTTGTGGCTTGTAAATTCTTGCATAACTTCTGTAATTCTCCACGATTATGCATATAAACGAAAGGAAAATACTGCAAAACACCAGCTTACCTCAAGATATCGATAATGACGATATCTCCGATAGCAACCCATCCTCGGTGTTTATATTCCCATGCAAAATGTTCGCAAACCTGATCACGAGGTTCCATCGTTAGCATATATTTAGAAGTCATTGCATCGACAGGCATTATTTTGCCACAACCAACTGACCATCTTGCAGTTTCTCTGCCTTTTATCTCCACCTCGAGTTCTTTCGACTTGACGGCTGCAGCTGCGCTATTGGTCAGAACACCGCCTTCAGCTCTTCCACAAACAGGTTAGCAACACTTACTTTCAAGCACTGCCTGTGGCACATTTGCCAGTTTCGCCACATTCAAGCCATAGGACCGATGTGCTGTCCCTTCTGCGATTTGGTAGAGGAATGTGATATCTTCACTGCCATCCGTTGCCTCCTCAAACCTCATGTGCGCATTCACAACTTCTCCCGGATAGGCTCTTTCCATTTGCGCTAAAATTGGATAATGCGTGACAAAAAGTGTCATCGCCTTAATTGAGCTGACCATATAGTCCAGGACTGAGTACGCTATCGCCACACCATCATGGGTTGAAGTCCCCCGTCCCAGTTCGTCGAGAATCACAAGCGATCGCGGGGTAGCCTGTTTAAGAATGTCGCTTGTTTCCGAAAGCTCCACCATGAACGTTGACTAAAGCATATTCCCTATTAGCAAATGAAAATCCGCAGTTTACGTTAATGATCGGATTCCCACCTCTCCTGTCATCATATTATCGAACGCTCCCATCCTCGTAAATACCGCATCCAATAGGCCAATCTCTGCAGAATCAGCGGGGACATAGGACCCAATCTGTGCCATGATGGCTATCAATGCGATCTGCCTGACATAAGAACTCTTGCCACCCATATTTGGTCCTGTGACCAATAATGTTCTCCTTTGCTCAGCTCCCAGATCAATATCATTAGGCACGTATGTTTCAATCAAAAGTTGTTCCACCATTGGGTGTCGTCCCTGCTTGACTTTGATCCCAATCTCATCGGTCAGAGTAGGTTTGCAATACCCGGGCAATTGGGCCACGGTTGCCAGCGAAACCAGGCAGTCCAAAGTTGCCAGGCTCTGAACAACGTCTCTGTATTCCTGATACTGGGCCGCTATTTGGACCATAAAGTCTTTGAATGCGCGATCGCAGTCGTTAGCAAGTGTCTCCTTCCTCTGATCCCTCTCTCGAAGCAATCTAAGGACTTCTGGTGTGTGAAACCTCGACACTTTCTTTGTTCCGCTAATCTTTACCCACGAAGCTGGAACATTTTTAATGCCGGAATTTTCAACCTCAACAAGGTAATCGATCCCGGAAACCGTCACATAATCCAGCTTTTTCTTCTTCACCGCCTTAGCGGCCTCCGGGAGATGGTCCTGAAGATCAAGCTCGACCCCCTTTATAGCCATCTTCGAATCCAAGATAAAATCATACTCGTCAATCTCCTTAAAGAAAGTATACTTGTCATCTTTCGAAGCAGCTTTATGGTCGAATTTGCTTAGGTATTCTTCGACGGATTCCAATATCCTAGGTAGTGAAGCCATGGCCCCATTTATCAATGGAGATTCGTAGCCACATTCTTCTGGGGTTTCGACACTTCTGAACGTTTTCGCAATTTTCAGAAGTGTATTCAAAATATTGAATACTTCCGGTCGGGTGGCCTGGTGCATTTGTCAGAGTCGGGACGGCATACAGCTGGGAAAGAGTTTAATACGTACTTTGCCGTAGTATATACGAATTAATCCTTTCTCGAGGTCATATCGAACAGTTGTCAATAAAGTCTTGAGTTGCTGTGTTCTTTCTGACGTTGAAGATAACATCTCTTCAACGGCATTTATCCTCGCCTCTAATTGAGCGCGGTCGAGGAGAGGTCTTCCGACCCATTTCCTAAGAAGTCTTCTCCCAAATCGTGTCGATGTATGATCCAGAGTCCAAAACAGACTTCCTTTCTCCGAAAAATCCGTTTGGTTACGATAGATCTCCAGGCTGCTGAGGGTATTTCCGTTCAGCAACATATGAGAGCGAGCGCTGAAGCTCTTGAAATACTTAGTAAGGTCGAAAACATGTTCGAGACCATATGCTGTTAAATGTGTGATCATGGCCGATAGACAGATGGTCACTAGGTCAGGTAGTTGGGTTACAATGTCGAGCAAGTCTACATCTGAATCAATAACTAGCTCAGAATAACCCAAAATAACCAAAGGTACATACCTTGAGGAAGGGCTGCCTCGTCACTCTTCAGTTTCTCTGCATAAAACTCGGAGACATGGATTGAAGATGTAGCATGCATGTTTTTGGGTCGCTCCACTCTCTCCACACGTACACCGTCTCCAAAGACGTTATTCCTACAAAAGTTTAGCCCTAGCCTTCGAGGTCCTTTACACCCTAGTACTCACGTGCTTCCAGCAAGGTGTGTAACTAGCTTGTCGGTAGCTTTGGAAAGCTCGCCAAGAATCAATAGTTCACACGGAGCAACTATTAAGGTTAGTATCCATACAACCATATTCTCGGAACGGAGACATACTATGCAATAATCTTGTCTCAATCTCCGTTCGCATGAATCCATCATCGAACTCATCATATATTATGTCACCCGTTGAGGGTTGGACGGCAAGAATGCCAACTTTAACCTTCTCGTCGGCTCCTGTACCACCGCCAAGTTTTTCAGTGATGCATAGCAGGTATCCCGTTGAAGCTGCACCGCCAGAACCAGCCCCAACGGCATCATGGTCATCGACGCCGTCGATATCATCGATATAGGTGCCCTTTGTATATAAATTCGTAAGTTTTCTTACGAAAGGAGCATTTCTGTTGTCGCCTGCAGCCTTCAATGCAGCAGTTTCGAGCTGGCGGACGACGCCAACTTTATATCCCGCTGTTATCAACCTATTTTATTCGATGAGTATAGCTATAAGTAGGCGAAAACAGCCTCTACGAACCTTTTGACATGGACATGAAGCCGGTGGACTGGGATACTAGCAGATGCGAATTTGTCGAGATGAGCCTCGGAGGGATCTACCTAGATCGTTAGGGTGCTTAGGTTTCCATTCGAGGAGAGGCCCCATACCATAGGTAAATTTCATTCTTCCCGGTATACAAACAATTGAAAGTACGCTGGCGGCAATCTAAGTCTGAATTAGCAAGGCATCTCCACAAAGAACCCGGATAATCACCCCGTACCCTTGCGTCCTCTCCAAAGAATCTATACTTGTATCCAACTTCGACAACTAATACCGTATCCATATACTTTTCCTTGATATCCACAACCTGTTGTTCCAGTGGCGTTAATTTTTTTCCCCGTTTTGCAGCCGCCTTCGACCCTTTCTTCGGCTCAGGTGCTTTTTCAGGTTCCTCTTCCTCGTCATCCAATTCTTCGTCCCCTTCCTCCCCACCATTCTCTCTTTGTCGGAGCTCAAACGCCCCAGGGCGGCCGAGCTTTCGAACAAACTTCTCGTGATTCCTCTTTTTCCTCAAAGCTTCTTCAGGAGAAATTTCTTCCTCGTACGCCGAGCTATCGGCAAGTTGGCTTGAAGAGAATGTGAATTTGTTCGATATTATTCCCTTTCCGGACTTCCTAGGAGGTGTGTGGGCCGGTTTGTGCGGTAATGATTCCTCCACTTCATCTTCCTGATCTTCTTGTATTGGCCCTCCAACTTGAACTTCTTCCTCCGCTTCTTCGTCGACTATGCGCCTCTCGAGTCGAACTCGCTTGGGAGCCGGCGCAGTAGAGTCTGAAATTTGAGGCTCGCTACTTGATTGGACGCTAAATGCCCTTATACGTTTTGAAAAGGATTTATTCGATGTGGAATTGTCTTGTTCTTCTTCCTCCTCCTCTTCACCTTCGCCTTCGCTATCGTCCGGTTTTGGAGCTGTAGCCGCTTTTGTTTTGCCTCGAGTTGTGGTTCTAGATGGAGCTTTTGAAGTCGACCCGTTCGCCTTTGCCTTGGAGTTTGGTGCAGGCTTGGAACTCCCTGGTCCTGGCGTAGAATCTGAAGTAGATTTAGAGGTAGAGTTAGCCCTACCAACCGGGGCAAAAAAACTAGATATCGAACGTTGACTGCTCATTTTTAGGCTTAAATTTTAGTCACGGTGGTAAAGTAGGGGATTGAGTCTGACGATTCCAAAAGCTCATTCGAGGGAAGACGCGTTTTGGAAGTGGTTGTGGAGCTAGCTCCGTTGTTACCGGGGCCTCGGTAACGATGCCAATCTGTCTTGGCAAGCAACCGGGGCAGGACCCGGAGCCCTCAAAATGCAACAGTGCCAACGTCATGGCAACACATATGAAGAAGTCTTCAAGATGTATCCACTGTGAAGGGGATATCATGATCAATACATCTCCAGCAGTGAAATGAATATGCCTGTACATTGCGCTCTATGGAATAAAGACACTTCAGTAACCCCACCTTACATAGGAGTGTCTTCTATCATATTCCGCACTATAGAACCTGTGCAAAGCCTTCGTGTTGAAGTGATAGTCGTGTTTTTGATCCGACGTTGATAATGAAATGTAAACGTTCTGGTTGCCGCGGCGCTGTGAACATATTCCAATAATTTTGGTTGCAGCTAGAAAAGGACACCCCTCCTGCTCCCCCGCTCCCTCCTTCCTCAGCATCCATCTCATCAACATCTCATACTCAATCGCCTCCATCATACACACCATACTACACCCTGCACGCTACAAGGTAGTTCGGTATAAAGTCAGTCAGAATGTCTAACACTGGTGAGTATCCACTGTTTCTTTGTCCCCTTAGTCCCTTGATGGGATCTCCCGTCCATCCACGGACCCGTCCCTGTTGTGCCATCTGGATTATCTGCATAGCGATTGGTGAAACGACACCTCGTCTCAACACCCGTGTCACTTTTTGGAACGCCCAAAGATATTGATTTCTGATATCATGGTTTTCATTCAGCTCCTGAAACGCCAAATCAGAGGGCAATCATCGTTTATGATGATGCCAACAGCCACACTACTGATGAGGATACGGTCTGGACATACAATGGTTGTACGTTCAAACGAATCACGAAAAAGGAAGCAGATGGCAACATCGTTGAGCTTCGCAATGGAGGGATTTTATCCTGTCCTATCTGTCCAGAGATTGGGGTCATGACTACCCTCTCTAATTTGGTTGGGCACCTTGTTGCTAAGAATCATGCACAACGATTCTACCATCTCTGGAGCTTGCGTGGCACTGGTAACAACAATGCAGGGCCTATGCTTCTGTTTCAAGAGAGCTGGGAAACCGCGAACCACCTTAAGTTCCTCCGTTCCAAACGATTGGAAAAAGTCGACAAGACTGTTCTTACGCAGAACGACTACACTTGGGAACAACTCAAGACTCGCTTCAACTATATCACCGAAACATCGGACGGTGAAGTGGAGGGTGTCCAACCAGGACAGTTCTTTATGCCAGGATTCGACATGTTCCAAGGGTTAAAGGGAATTGATGGTCACATTGGAGGAGCAGAGTGGAGTAAGTCATTCAAGACACAAATACTAAACCTCAGGACGGCTAACATCACAAGGACGATTCCAACCCCACCAGAACCGTTTGGTGGAGGCCCGAGCCTATAACTCGAATCGTGAGAATCCCCGACGCTAGCATCGGAATCCTCTCGTGTATTGTATTGGGACTAAGCTAAACTATAACTATCAGAGAATATGGCATCCGTTCGAACCACAGGGCAGCGAATCGTCACTTCAGTATTCAGGCAGGCTAAAGATAAGGTGAATGGGGTTAAGGGCCCCTTGTCTGATATCGCAGGAAATCAGCGAAAGCGAAGGATTTGTGAAGAGGATATTGAACAGAATCCTTTCAAAGTTCCGAGGAGACCTTACATTGGTGGCAATCCTGATATTGCAAGGGATCAAGGAACCACCGAGGAGGGCGAAATACACGATATCCATGAGTCTTCGAAACATACAAATACTCTAGGGATTCAGTTTCCTTGGACAGATGAACAAGTCGCTCAAGCAAAGTTTCTAAAGGCTAAACTCACCAACTCAGAGGAGCTCACACCTCAGGAGGAAGAGATATACAAGGCCAACCAGCAGCTCTATTTCTTGATGGATTCTTTTCAGGGGATGGAGACCGGGCAACCCGCCAGCACACAGATACTCTAACTTACATTGTCACGGGACATATACAGTGATGACTTCAGTTTTAAGTGAGAAGATATCACGGGTATGTGAATTTTTACCCGCATTATCATATAACCGATTTTGCTAACGTTGTCAAAAATTACAGAGACAGTCCCGTGCCCGGAACGCCGTCGATGAACAAACGTCTATATAAATAACATGTCTTCTTTCCTACAACATCTGAAGAGGTTCTCTTGGTTTTTCTCTTTCGTCTTGGAGGAGTTGGGTCACGGATACTACATCCGCGCTCTTCGTTTGTCTCTTTAATTGCACTGAGGGTCTTTTTTGATTTCCTATATTCAAGCACAACTTCTTCACAACTTCCGATGCCCCCAACCAGACACCTCCCTCCAACGCCCGACCTATTCCTTATTCTTGATTTCAACATGGTGTCTCCATGACTTTTCTATGTTTAACTACTACGCTTACCCTTAAAGCTTTCACCTGCACTTCGCCACGAAGTACACTTGCATTTGTGCTTAGTCTGTGCTTCATACAAAAGCACGCGAGATATCGCGATGTTACCGCTTCTTTTCATTGATTTCTTCCGTCCTCGACATCCTACACCCCCCCCCCCCCCCCCAATGGCCGAGCGGTAATCATGTGGACTTTCCCCTCAAAATATGGATAGGATACTATCCTAGTCCTCCTCCGAACCCTGTAGTTAGTGTATCATCTCCCCATGGATGTTTACCAATTCAAGACTACACCAACGTACCACTACATTATCCTGTCTGCTAATTGGGTCTGGAATGCCCAAGAAACTTCACTCGTCCGTAGGGCTTATGTTTTGAAATTTCTAACATCACCATTCCAAATATCTTTCAAATCCTGGACATCAAAGGAGCATATCCAGATTAATGGCTTTTGGCTCCATGGCCAGCCGACCAACCTTTCCAATGCCTTCGAGTTAATGATCTACAATCAATCACCATGGCTACTCGGCAGAAATTTACCACGTTACGGTATACCGCATGTCAATTGTAAAGTTAACTGTGGGTCTGTTCTACTCTCTGAGACATCAAGTTTGATATTTTCCGGGAAGATATATCACCGATCACGGGAACCTTAGGATTCCCCCCGTGCAAATGGGTCTAAAACACCAGAACCATGGGTGTTCACTGCGCATAACGGCACATAATATTGTAAAAATGGCGTGTTTCGACTATTCTTTCACCAAAAAAGATTGTGAGGAGAACAAAATGTTAAAAATGGTACACACACACAGAGACACGAAAGGCTGAAGCGGAGGCGGTGAGACATTATAATTATAATGAGAATCATAAAAAAACTAGAATAACATCCATGGTCTAGATTTAACAAAAAAGTGGGGAAACACTCGACTGCGTGCTTGAAATCCTGTGGATATGAGATCGTTAATTTTACTCTAGGATTACAGGATTCATATACTTTTTCTCATGGGTTTAACTGTATCCGATATATGACCTCAATGCCTTGTAGATTCATTGGATGCTTCATTGGATGCTTCAGCTTCTTGCTGCGCTGTCTGGGGCTTATGATGTCCGGGATATACGGCACGTACAGATGCACACGTGTGGGGGGCGAAATTCAAGAGCCAAGTACTTACTGACGAGAATGTGGAGGCAAGTGGTACCTGTTTATCCTACGTTTCATGACCATCAGTGGACAATGAGCACAGGCCTGTAAGGTATCATCAGCCCATTCTTCAAAAACGGGTTTGTCAAACGTTGCTTTTCGTAAAAAAGGATACACTAAACCTTTAAAAGTTGCGTAGACTAGGTTTCGACGTGGATGGCGGAAATATAATCCAATGAACAGCTCATGGGTGGATCCTCACCCCCCCCCCCTTCATCGTCCTCAATTGTCCAGGTATTAAAAAAACAAGGCTTGGTAAAATGTACGAGGGGGGGTTATGAATGGGGAATTTGATATTGTTCCTGCTGATTTTAACAACAATGTCGAGACTAGGTCGGGCTAATTCTAGGTACATTCGGAATTTAAAATGGGCTACGTAGAGCGGTGGCGTACGAGGTTTAATGCATGTTGACAGGCTTTGATTGGATGGACCTTGCAGCCGTGCTTGCATTGCGGCAGGGAAGGGCGTGGATGGGTATCGCCAGGGGAGGGGTTAGGAACCTCTGTCTTAACATTTGAGGTTTAGCGTGCTTTGTAAAGTGGTATGGTGGGCAGGCAGGAGCATATGATCTTCCAGTAATCTTTTTTGACATTGTATTTCTTGCCGATGGGGACCCCATCAGCTGGGTGGATCCACGGATAACGTGTGTGCGCAAGTGTGGGGAGCTAGATGGTGGGTCCTCCTCTTAACGACGAACGAATATAGCATCCTGTTCAATTTCATCGAGTCTGTAAAGGTTAGAAGTAACGACTTGTGGAGGAGGTCATGGCTGAAGGAGTGGACGTGGGCGAATGGTAGGGGGTGGAGCCTAGCGAGCTGGAGCTGGAACCCATCTGACTTTGCACGAGAACAAAGATGAAGACGGTATGGCAAAGGTTTGAGAGTTTCTGGATCGTCGTTCGGTTGAAACGATTGGATATGTGACCGTTGGGGCGGCCGTTTTGAGCAAGGGGGGTGAAAAGGTACCTGAAGAGACAAGTGGATATTGAAATTGCCCGGAGTCGAGTGCGAGAGCGTTAGAGGCAGGACATGGACCCGGAATTTTCCTTCAGCAATATCATTGGCGTATTGGCATCTTGAAATGCCCCGGTAGACGAGACGTTGGGAAATCCTGGGCCAAAAGCGGCGTGGATGTCGTGCAGGCCCTAGGGTAATCCTCAAGGGGGCTCATCACAGGTACCGATCTCTGTCGTGTGCTCCCCTAGCTTAAGGCAGCAGGTAGCTGAGTGGAGAATTTATCGCGAGTCCCTGGCAATTGCCATCGAGGCCTCCCCGATAATCTCAAATGCGACGGGACCACCGCCAAAACTGTATTTCTGAGGCTAGACTAGTCTAAGGTAAATCGCCTACACTAGCAAGGTGCTTCCTATGGCAAAGCGTCGATGGCAGATATCTATCAGCTTCTCAGATGAGCAAGCGACAGCCAACGGTTTAGTCTTAGCCTCCGGACCTGCAGGGTCAAGGGGTGATAGAATTCGTAAGGGCAGCTGCGCAGCAACAGCTCTGATTCCTAAGATACAACATGGAAGTCGGTTATGCGAGGCCAGTCGTTAATGCGGATTGGTCCAAAACAGGTCTCACTATAAACTCTTTTCTCGCTTGATATACAAGGCAATGCATGGAAGATGAGAAAAAACGGAAATGTCTCATGGGCTGTCCGAGTTGAGACTTTTCGATCTTGACTTCTTCAGTCTGATCGGGGCAGCCCATTTTGCCTCATCGACCGCCCGAGAAGCCGTACTTGATACGGTGCCCCCGGTGTGAGCGATCAGCCTGACCAAATCGTCCGCGGGAACTTTTTTGATAGCGGAATATATCAGATTCAGCATATGCACATCCGGCGAGTTGATTCCAACGATCTCCACATCTCAGACGTAAGCAATCATAAGACCCGTATCTTAATTAAAAACGGTAAATTTGATATCTTCTATAAATACGTAGACGAGATTGATATCTCTCCTTTCGAGATATAACGCATGCACAGGAAAAAAAAGGGACCTCAACCTGTCAATATGCGGGAGGTGTGTGGTCCGTCGGGTTGAGTTTCTTCTTTGCTCATAGCGTGCGTTGTGTGTGTGGTAATGTTCCAGCTGCAGTTTCACTTCGGCTTGTCACAGCCTGTCATTCGCCTCTGCCGCACCGAATGCTCTTTCACGCAAACAGATCTGATATTGTGCCAATTAATTTCACATCTGTGCAACGGAAATAAGGGATTAAAAAACGGTTTTATTAAAAGTTATAACTGTACATACGTACATATGCGGGCGGTTTTTGGAAGTTGTACACTGAGGAGGCGTCTGATGGCTTGAAGCTGCCCCCCATGCAGGTGCAGTTGTCAATTCATGCGGACAAAATAGCTTCTAGAGCTTCTCTAGAATATCAGCCTTTGGCTGTGGGGTTGTTTCATTGTCGCAATTGTATCCACATCAGATCCATTTCATTTAGACCCACTTTTCTGGTCTCCTGCCGTTTTAGATTTCCTGGGGACATCACCAGTACGTTTTAAACCACGCGAGCCACCGTTCCCGAAGAGCCCGTGTTCATGTATGTACATGTATGTACGCGCGCGCACAGTCAACGTCGACCGTTAAGTTTCAGCGCACTGGCCACGGCTCGAAGTTAACTAGTTATTTATCTGAAATTGCCGCTGTGATAATCGGGACACCTGGGATGCCTAATCACTGCTGCCAACCAGGTGTCAGTAATACCAAAAAGTTTGAACGGCTTGTGTTGGTATCAAAAGTCATTTTGAAGCGCGCACGGATCCGTCCGATAGCCCAAGGTCCGAGGGAACCGATATGACAATCATATGCATTGTTCTTCTGATAGAGAGCCGGCAAGCAACCGCGCAGACTTTCGAATCAGCGGAGATCATCTGCAGGTACCGTGAGCCTATATTGACGGCGAATACTGCCTGAAACTCTAGCACTCTGAGCTTTCGATCGAGCGATCGAATAGCACCTCGCAATTTGCCTGGCGTGCGTTGAAAAAAGCACCCTAGCCTTCTCGATGCCTAGTGATCCACTGTTCCAGTACAAGCTGATATATCGCCAAAGACATATTCTCGCTTGTACCAAGAACCAGTCGACCCCGCAAGTTGGTTGGTTAATCAACCGGTACCACACCGTCGTCGACGCATGGGAAATGGGAGGAGGATTTGTCGCCACCCGATTCGGGTCACAAAAACGTGGTTGTTCGGCTGGGCACATGGGAAAGACGCATTTTGTCCAACCAGCGATCTTCCCATGAGATCCCACCTGTAAGGAGACCCAAATCCCGCAGTTCGGATTATTGGAGTCTCCATATTGCATATATTGAAAAAGGTCTTAGATCAGAGACATTCTCTGGCAGGAATGATGCATGCAAGGGCTGGACCCACTCTCATAAGTGGGAACCTTGACGAGCGATATTCTGAAATTCTCCAGGCATCAGTCCAAGATGCTACAGAAGCCGACGGTGGCTTCCTAGAGACCCGTCTACAGAACCAGAGGAACAAGTTAGAGAACGGGAAGGCAGCCTGGGGGCGCTGTTTGGGTAATTTCAGAGCTTCGACACTAACCTGTTGAAGAGAAATGTCTCCTAGTCACCTGATAAATGACCAGTGCACTCGAGTGGGAGCCGGTAGCCGTTATTTTGCATACACACCTTAAATCCTCTGCGGCAGCATTTTTTCTCCCTGGCTGCAGAGAGTGAAGCGCGCAGACGTTGGTTGCCTTGAACATGGCGCTGATACAAGAACTTGGGGGCTACCAGCCTCAACTGTGAGCAGCCAATGGAGAGTGGCGGGAGGCTCGGAGGGCGCAGGGGGGTAGCAAATTTTGACCAGGTGCAGCTGCAGGCCGTCGTCACCAAGCCCAAAGCAGAAGTCTTCTAGAAGTTCAGACGAAGCCGGGCACAACGTGATGGGCAGGGATCGGCCTCTCGCTTAGAGGGCAGCAACACAGGCAACACATTTCTGTCTGCCTGATCTGTGTGTTGGGCTGAGGTGCAGGTTGCTCGTGTTTGGGGGTGCACGGTGCTGGGTTCGCAACGGAAATTGGACGCCATGTATGGACTGTAATAATTCTAATTCTATCGGGGGGAGAAAGTTCCCGTTGCCTCCCCATTTCTCTCCCATGATATCGTTGTATTATAATATATTCTTGCACGTGCGGGACTGGAGAAAAATTAATCTACGAGATAATTATCGGGCGGGAACGCTCTCAAGCCGATCCGGACAATATCTTCGGTCCACATTGGCCTCATGGTGGTGGTCGCCGGCTGACGTTGGAATATTTCGGGTCATGTCCTTCCTTGTAGGTGGGTGCGGCCCCAGTCATATAGTCTACCACAGGTGACATATTGACAGGCTGGGCTTTGCCATCGTCATTGATCGTGCACTAAAGCATTAAGTAGCTGTGCCCCTCGGCCTCTGGCCAACCAAGAGCTCATCGGAGAGTTTACCACCTTATCGATTTACTCCCTAGCTTCCTCGGTGCCACCCATTACTACCCTTTTGCTCGGGATTCTTTTCCAATTAACTTATTATCCTCCCTACCCGCCGATTTTATCTGACCTCTCTGTTAACACTTCGAAGGGCGGCATGTTCATGGGCACGCAACATGAACGCTAATTGCGTCTTTAAGACAAAATCATGAAGAGCTTCCGTTAAACAGCGGAGTATTATGCAAATTGGACGCACGGCCTAAACTTTGCACGGTTAGGACGTTCAGTTGACCTTGCCCCAAACTGGCTATATTTATAACAGAAGAGGAAAGGAATACTATCTTTCACATATAGGGTGGTGGCATTATCCACATTAGACATATTCTAGTGCTACTTGTTACTGAAGGATATCACCTTCGGTGCCTCCAAACCTTGATATCCTTCTGTCCAGCAGACTCGGCGCTCCATGACCATGGATCCACAAAATTGTGTGTTCACTATTGGCTCGACGGCAGCAAGGCAAACTGGGAAACAAACATGAAGCAAGAGTTTAACTGGCGGCGTCTCCGTACAGCATAGTTTCTGCACGTCTCAGAGAACCCAGTCTTACGGACGCAGATTGTACGAGAAGAGACTCCTTGGCACAGCGCAAGCTGTGCATTTGCTCAGCTTGAGGTCTAGTATTTCATGCATGAATGGCTTTTTCGTCCAATAGATTAAGCTAGCTATTATCAGCAAGCGAAACTGTTGCTCATTGATCATTATCGCCAATACGAAGGGCTTTAAGCTAATCCTTAGCACGAGAGCTCAATGGTGGAGACCTGCTTTTGCCTGCGCCGGAGGTCTAGACTATGTTGCTAGGTGGGAGACCATACACAGCTTTACCTTTGTTGTAGAAACGGACAGACAGCTGCACACCAGGCTTAAACGAAAGGCGAAAGGCCAGACAGCTTTCCCTTCTTCGGTAACTCGAATAAATAATTACTTGGAGTTTCCGGACACAGTAGTCACTAGCAATATAACACGGTCATCTATATAGTAGAATATCGATATCGTAGACGACGTCTAGCTAGCTCTTCATGATCCTAATACTAAAGTTAGACAGCATGATTATAAAGAAACGAGTACATGATGCAAGATATTCGGTAGGGCTCCATGACAATATCCACAATCAATGTGATATGATAATTAGCTAATTAGCCAAATTTAAACCACCCGACATGCTTGAGCTATTTGATACACTTTGTAATGGAGGGGGTCGTAACTTTCTTTTCATTTATTGTTTGATATTCACATTCCATTCTCTAACTGCATAACCACTTGATATCTTAAACTCCACTTGATAAACTAAATCTATTACAAGCTCGAGAGCTTCATGCTTTGGGGCTTCTGGCTAGACTGTATCCGTGCTCAAGGCGGCAGAAAAGCGGCATATGTGAATCCTCGTTTAGTTAACATGCTTGCCCCACGTGTGTAAAAAGGCGGCCGGATGCTTCCATCGCTGCGAACCAAAGGATTTCATGCATATCATTACTTGAACGGAAAAAAGAAAGAGAGCTGATGGGGCCTATAGCTGACCGATCGCAGGAAGTATGCTACCCCGCTGATCGCTTGAAGGTGGGCTTAATCGATATATCTGTCGGTGTACTCTGTATGTGTGTTTGTAGCTCTTAGCTTTCACGGCGAAAGCCATCGGTATCCCACCTAGTACCGGCGCAGGTTATCAGTTATCATTCCATCTTGTCATCCCGCTTTCACACGATCGCTCCGGATTACTCGGTGACTTTAAAAATTCGGGATTGGACTAGAAGTAGAGGAGTTCTTTAGACGCACAAATGTTTGAATTAATGTTGCATGTAGAGCTATCGGTTCGGTGGACCTGAGCATATCCTTCTCGCTTTCTTGAACTTTCCGTCGTTCAGAAAAGCACTTCCCGTTTCGATACGGGTTCGGCTACAGCTAGCAAAGTTCATAGAAATAAAGTGTTGCGTTGGACGAAAGACGACAGGACTAATTTAGAGGCCTTTCTGACTAGCCAGGGCATGAGACTAGCTCGTAATAACCGTCTGATTGTATGGTCAAGCCACCCCCAATGAGACTTCTGGTGCGGCGTTACCTCATTCTCTGCACCGTTCGTCGTCGATGAAGACATTTCTTACTGGAAAGGTCGGTTTGAAACGTAGGCGAGGAAGAGCGCAATGCTGCGCCACAGCCGCATCTCTGTTTCTCTTCCCTGTACTTTTCCCTGCAAGTGCGGTCATGTTCAGCTTTGTATTCCATTCAGCCTTGAGAAAACCCCAATACCACCGTTTTGGGGCCCGTCGACGGCCGAAACTCCACAATTGAGTTCGGGGCATCGATGCATCTACGAAAATTTTTTCTCTTCGAATTTGTAAGGGTAGTAATCTATTCTGTCCATCCCCGTCGCCCGATTCGAACCGTCTACAGTCATATTCGATCATGATTCAGGATATACATGACACTCCGTGAAAGGTGTCCTTATCGGTTATACTGTCTGGCGGATCGCATGGCCGTCGAATGTAGTGGGTTGGTGCCGGCGGCAGCGACTAGGTAGGATAGCGCATATACTCGAGATAGGCGAACCAGTCAATGAGGCCGGGAGGACATCCTCATGCCAGGACGGTGATCGGACGGAGAGTAGTACTGTTGACCTAAACGCCAGTTCAAGCAGTAGAGCTGTATGGCACCCAAGTCGGTATCGTTGACTTTGGCCATGGCCACTCCTTCTATAGTATCCACCAAATATTACTACATTGCATTTACACTGCGATTTCTTAGGTCCTAGCTTAAGCTGCGGGTTAACTAGTCCGGTTCTGTGCCCGTTCATATGATCATATATCTTTGAGCTGTGGGAAATCTCCACAATTGAGAAAACGCCTCTGGATGAATTTCCTGTTTTTTTGCCCTTCAAAACGGTCGAGATCGAGTTCCATCAACGGGAGCTTGCTTGATGAATTGAATCCGATATCCCGTCTGAGATGCCACCAGCTACCAATTACATGTACATTTCTGGACGGCAGAAAATAGCACAGGCCATGTGGTAGCCTTATGCAATCCCTTCAATTTCGACAGATTTGCGGAATATGAGATATTGTCTTAAAAGACACCAGGCATTTGACCAGAAGTCCACTATTACGTCGATACTGGACTAAAACGCTTTCTGCACTGTGTCCAGTCGATATCACCGGATTAACGCCTTCTATAGTAGGCGTTCGGGGCGGTCGTCCCGTGGGTGGGAGATCCTTGTCCCGGCGTACCCCGAGCGAAAACGAGGGTGGGGAAAACTTCCCGACTGTTGGCCGAAAGTTTTCCCCCGTCGTTGAGAGGTACTTTTGGGTACGCCGAACGATCGGTGACCTGCTGCTTCATCTCTGTTAAGACGAAGCCAGGGTACAGACGCTAGCGTCCTAATCCCCGCAATGGCCTGCAGGACACACTAGTTACAGGCAGCGAGCGAGGCTTGCCAACAGTGAAGCAGACCAGAGAAAATCTTTTCTTTTTCCGCCATCTATAGGAAGTACCGGAGACGCTACTTTTTGAATTTCATGACCAATATGCATGAGAGCGGTGCTTTTTTTCATTGAATCTGTCTGTTCCTATCTTTTATTGGGTTTAGTGGCAGACCCTCTTTCGTTAAGGCCAGGGTAGGTTCAGATATTGGTTTTTCCTGCCAATTCCTCTTTTTTTTTTTTCTTTTCTCACTTGTAACATTGGGAATTGCAGTGCCCTCCCACTGGGAGCAGGTAATGAGCTACATACAAAGTAGTGCATCTTGGAGTAGTTTATACGCTGCATTGAAAAATTGAGATCTCAGAGTACTTATACGACGCTTCTTCCGCGTCAATTCTGGCACTTCTCATCCATCACTCAGGTCAAACCAGTCCTGATACCGAGGATTCCAATATAAAACCAACTTCATCTCGAACCTCACTCTCTGCCTCCTTCCATAAACAGATCTCGGAGTTGCTTTTATACTTAGAGCCTCTCAGTGCATATATCGTCCATCCGTTCTCGAAACAATTGGCAAAGGACCAGACCAATTCTCTTTGTCTCACACCGTTTCTCATCCTGAGCCCCAGTCGAGTCTCCCTTGCTCCTGTTGTCCTGCTCTTTGAGTTACTTCTCCTTCGACCAAAAATAAGTTGTTCTGATTTGCTAGCCGGTCCACTCTGCTGCATTCCCTGCGACTTGACATATCTATCACATCTCAGACCTATAAGAACTTAGCTGTCTCCCACTGCACGGCCCTTGCTACTGCTATCCATTACCAACTTGTATCCGACTTACTTATTTACTATATATCGCCATCACTTTTCTTCTTCCTCTTTTTCCATACATTTACGTATTTACTTTCGAAGCTTTCGAGGACTCGACCACTTTGCATTGTTTAGCGTGCCTCGGTTAGGGAAAACAGGGATTTCGCTGTACTTCAACACACAACTGCAAGCAAAGCAAGCTTCGAGTTTCTCTTCTCTTTTCTCTTCCCACTTGTAGTAGCTTGTCCAAGCTACACAGCTACACATCTACACATCACCATCATCATCACACAAAAATGCCTCGTGCTCCAGTAGCTGGCCGCGAGATCCGACGGAGGAGCAGGAATGGCTGCTGGTAAGTCCTATTTCTATTCTTCAATCTCCAGTATCAAAACGGTATCAAATCATATCTAACACTTTCGCTCATTGCACAGGAACTGCAAGGCCCGCAAGGTCAAGTGCTGCGAGATGAAGCCTCGCTGTAGCAACTGCACCCGCCTGGGAGAAGACTGCGACTACAAGATCCGACTGTCCTGGGGTGGTCGACCGCTCAAGAAGAAGCTGCTGGAGCAAGGTGCCCAGTTGGACGACGCCAGCCAGAACATCCCTGGTGCCGGCCAGTTCAGCCTCAACACAAACTACAACCAACCACAGTTCCCGTCGCCGGCCCAGTTCGAGCTTGCTACCCACAGCTCGACCAGGACCTCACCGACGCTGTCTTCTTGCACCACAAAGTCCTCCTCCAGCCGGAAAAGCACCTCTTCACAAGCGGGATTGGCTACATACCAGAACGTCTTTTCAGTATGTGAGGCCTCGCCCCAAACATCCCTGGTCAATCCATCCATCCCGGCCCCTCTTCACCTCGCCAGCTCTTCTTCCCCACCACGAAACTACCAGCACCTTCATCCTTACCTGTGGACCCTGGATGGAATCCCGGAGCGTCCCCCACTTACCCCTTCTACTGCTTCGACGGCGGACAGTGATTTGAGCTACATGTCTGAAGAGAGCATGTTCTCCTCTTCGTCCGGATATGACTTCTATCAGATGTCCTCGCCGACTCCTAGCCTTACCCACTTGACCATCGGAAGCCCTACTGGTTCCCACAGCATCCCACCAAGTCCTCATGGCAGCTTTACTGATCTCGGAGCTTTCCGTCGCCAGCGATCCATCTCTATTACTTCTAATACTTCTTCTCCTCCTCATCCATCTGAGCTTACCTATAGCAATGGTTTGGCCACCACTGTTCCAAGCCTCTCTTCTTCTGTGCCAACCACCGCTGCTGGCCTCTCCTCTCAGCTATACTACGCTAGCCCAGTCACTCCACCAACCCTCGGTAGCAACCAGGACACCATCAGAGGAAACCCATACATCTCCTCTGACAAGTCCCACAGACGATCGGTGGAGAACTTCGCTCAGGAGTATCCGAGCTTCGCTAGCCAACCCTACGGCGCTCAACACAGCCATAACTCCCCTCCCTTCACGGTTGGGATTGTTGACGCCGAAGCCGACGCAGTTGAGGAGCTGCACAGTGCTACACTAGACGCGAAGGATGGTTATGCAACCATCAAGGGCCACCATGCCTACTTGCAATTGCCAAAGGAGCTCAACCCTCTCCCACAGGCAATCGCTGGCAACCCTCAGAGCACAGTATACTTCCAGCATTTCCTCTCGGAAACTGCTCCATTACTGGTGCCTCATGATTGCAATGGCAACCCCTTCAAGTCTGTCCTACCTCAAAGTAGGTTTCCAGTTTCGTCTGCACACAGTTCTCAGTAACTGACCGTGCCTCAGTGGCCATGAATCATGATGGCCTCTTGAATCTGCTACTGGCATATTCAGCAAGTCACCAGGCTCGCCAGGCAAAACAGCCGGAGCCTTTGGAACTTGTGAGTGGATTTTTAGATCACGCCTTTCGACATTTAAATCGGAGTTTGAACGATGAAGAAGAGCAAAAATCCAATGCGACTCTCGCCACCGCAATCATGCTCTGTTCTTATGAAATCATTTCGCCAAATGCCTTTGCTGAGGGCATAACTTGGCAAGTACACCTTGAAGCGGCACGGAAAATCATCCTAGCCCGCGGAGGTGCAAAAGAAATGCGTTCGCGGGATCCAATTTCCTTCTTCTTGTCTCGTTGGTTTGCATATCTTGATATTTTGGGGTGTTTTTCGAGCAATAACAACAACAAAAACAACACAATCCCGCTTTTTACGGGACAATACTGGACGGTCGACGAGGAAGAAGCCGATACGATGGCTGATTTTTCTGTCGATTGCTTCTTTGGTTTTACGAATCGCTTCATTGGCTTGCTCACTCGAGTAGGTGAACTGATGCGGCAGGCGGATGAGGAGAAGCGGCACTTCATTGAAGGTATGCGGGAAATGGGCTACACCGCCCACGACTCGGAATGGGTACCAGAAGGCCAAATCTACCACGACGCTCTTCGAGTTCGGGAACAACTCGAAGAATCTCGACGTCATTCTCTAGGCGCTTGCAAACATACACAGCAAACCTGGGCATCATCCGAGGAAGCGGGAGTATTCGATGATGATCGGATATTTCCCGACGATGATAGCACCAAGGAAATGCTTGCCTCAAACGATGCCTTTCATTGGGCAGCTCAGATCCATCTCTTTCGCAGGGTTCTCAATTACAAGAGAGAACATCAATGCGTCCGAGATGCCATCCAGCGCATCATCGAGGCTATGCAAGCGATCCCTGAACAGAGCAACGTGGGGAATGCCGCGCTATTTCCACTTTTCACTGCAGGATGTGAAAGCACCACCGCAGAAGATCGCAGTTACTTCTTACAGCGTCTTCTAGGGATTGAGAAGAGTGGGATGAATCAGTTCCAACGAGCGAGGATTCTCATGCAAAGGGTTTGGGAGACCGGGTCCAGCTGGGAATCTCTCATTAACGGCGAGTTCATTGGCTAGGAGTTGTGGCAAGTCTTTTCTCATTCTGGTTTCAAGTACTACTTTTCTTTTCGGTGCATTTTTTTTTTTATATTTGCTTTTGTATTACTGGCATGTATCATCTTGGAGACATTGGGTTGGTTACCTCGAATTTAGTTTTTTTGAAAGCATGGTTTCATAGAAGAGGCAATTTCTTATGTTCACTTGTGGGCTGGAGTTTTTGAAAATCTTGATACCTTTTTGTTTGTTACCAAATACCTTTACTACGGAAGCAAAAAAAATTACAATATCTCAGAGTTAAACTCATTCACCTGTCTCTTCCTGCGTTCGCTACTGGTGTTCGCGTGTCTCACTATGTGAAAATGTTCCTTGGAGTTCGGTCGATTTTGCTTCGCTCTCTTTTCATCCTGAACCCCCCACGTACATTGCCTTTGGGGGCATTTCGAGGATCCTGTCTTGTCTATTTTCTATTTTGCTTTTGAGCATGTTACTGGGCATGGCTTTTTTTCTTTCTTTCTTCTTTTCTGGCAGTTCGCCACATCGGAACTCCTTGGCTCCGATGCTTACGATTCGTTACGAAGCTACGAAATTTTTTACGATCGAAATTTTTCTCCATTTGGAGTCTCGTCACCGGAGTCTTTGCTGTTTTGTATAACAAATCGACGGAGCGAGCGAGTAAAGAAAAGTAAAAACACCAAAAAAGCACGTGGTTCTCGATTCACCTGTATATACCAAAAATCCATTTTTTATGACTATATCATCAAAAACATATCCAATAACCTTTTCCCATCATACGTGCGTAACCTGACTTGGGGAAAATTATAAAATCGTCTATAGTTATTGAATCCTAAGTCTGTTTTCCCTAGTGGTCATGGCTACGATGACTGGTATCCCAGTGTTTTATTTTCAAGGTGGCCGATATTACATGGCTTGCCTGGTGTGCCGAGAATTGCGGTCGAAATGGTACCGTGATTGTCAGTTTCAGAATGAGGCAGCCTTTACGTACTGTCGGCGCAGCACAACAGTAGCAGCGCATGCGCGGTACACACATACATTGCAAACCACACTTTTTATGAGGCACGTGTCTGAGCTCTGGGGGTATGTGCGCTGAAGCACCGGTTGCCGAGATAAATCTTGAGTTCTTTTTTTTTTTTTTTAACCTTGAACAATAAGTATATTCGATGTCGTACAAAGCTCGGTTCCCAGGCCGAATATTGGTTCGGGATTTTTCGAGGCTTTTTGCTTGACCGAGGCACGGGGCTTGCCTGCCTTATTTGGCCATTGGGAATATGTTCTGATCATGATGCTTTTTTTCTTCTCTCTCTCTCTCTTTCTACGAAATTGCGGTACAGGCTTTGAAGGCCTAATGGTAACTAAACTGTACGTGTAGACAAAAAAAAAAAAAAAAGTATATCTCGCAACGATACGTAACCAGTATCAAGGAAAAGTTTGCAAGAAAAAAACCCCGTGCCGTTCCTGCAGTTGCCAGCTCAGGCTACCGACGGCACGAGCCCTTGAACCTGGATGAACCTTTTGCTTCCCCAATGTTCTATCGCTAAATTATATTCAGTGCAAAAAAAAAACGGCCAGGTTAATCCAGGGATCCATCACAAAGCCTCCTACTCTTCCTGGGAAAGGGAAGCCCAGGATGTGAAAAGGGATTGGGGAAAATCGGGCACTTTGTTCCCATCACAATATATCCACTTCTTTTTTTTCTGGGGAAATCCTTTGGGTTCGGGGATCACCCATGATAAATGGAAGGATGCCGCACCCCGGGGTTCGAAGCTTTTCACCTGGATCCCTGGTATGAAGTCTGTGGCTAAGCCCAAGATGCAAGTTGAATATGTTGAAACAATCTATCGTTTTTTGATTGCCTACGCTAATATCCCGCCCGCGATGGGGGTTATCGATATATCAGTTATATTCCGGGGAAGGGGTGTGTCGGTATACCCGTATTCTTAGCCCGAGATATGATGAGGAGGCCAAGGGGGCATAGTCGACTCCGTATCATGGGCTGACAAGCACGCCCATTTGTATCATCGGGGCCATTCTATTTACAAAGATTTTATTCGCAATTACCGCACGATACAGTCGTATTTTTGTCATGCGGAGATATTAATAGTTGTGATAAAACCGCTAAAAAAGGTTATGTTACGTTGAAGATAATGCTGGGAAGGAGATTATTAACTCTTCTTGGAGACTTTTTTTGATAGACCCTAGACGAAACCCATAAACGTGGATTTACATGGGGAGGGGACGTCTTAGCCGTTAACCATAGAAGATATGCAATATCAGAACGCCCATTAAGTCTCGTACTCACTTCGCCTACCAAGAATACATCTTTTGTCTCTCCTTATCACTCACATTTAACATATGTGTGTGGGTGTATGTACGGTGTGCCCGTCCGTTATAGAACGTGGTATTAGCGCCCAACCCCATGATGTCGAGGTGCTTGAGTGGTGGGGGAGCTGTCATGTCATTTGGGAATATTACGGGAACTCTTTTTATGTGGTGGTTGATGTCTCTGTTGCGTGCAAATGGGATACGTTCAAATGAACCGTGTGTAAACGGAGAGGCTGGCGGGGACCCACTGGATGCAATAATATTGATGGTGATGATGATGGAAAACCCGTAAGTTGGATTGGGATGTTCATCTTTCCCTTGGTTCAAGAATCTGAGTCGATCTGATACAATGTCTTAGATGCTGGACAAGAAAAATAGGGTGTTCGACAATCTGCATGTTGAAATTATAATTATCTCTGCCTGATTTATGCCGAATGGCGTTGAGCTCGTGATCGCGGGCTGGGATGGTGGGTATACCCCACAAACATGATACAGACGAAAATACATGGAAACATCGATGGCAATTGGGACTTTACTATTTTGATCTTTGATATTCGCGTCTTCAGACTTTCGAGAACTATTTCGAGTGACATGTTTTTTGTGGGAGAGGTCGGAAATTAGGAGGCTCTAGGCGGAAGCGCCACCCAAGTTGGTCTCTCCACTTTGATCTTATCTGTTGGATATCACGAAAGGTCTGTGTTGAGGATATAACCAAGGCGGGTTTTCTAGAGCACCAAATGATTTAAGACAATATCTGAGACATTGATTAGACTACATTGAAATGGTAGCCTTGAGTTAGAGGTTCGCAGCTAGTTTGGCTTGTATTTCCGTCCCTTGCATAGACGCTCTTATTGCGAATATTGGAAAATATGCGGTACGGAAACCTTCTCCACTTCTGATAGGCCGGGAGCTGGATATCGATCGAACGACCAAGGGAAGATGATCGTATGACCCGTATACTCAGACAACCCCTCTCGAATCCGGCTTGAGGATTTTGATGTTAAGAGTTTATTAGATGTGATATGATGATGCGCAGGACGGGCTGTATGTAACGGCTGTTACAGATATTGACCTTCCTTTCTGGTCATATTTTGTCGGACTTTGTTTTTCCTGGGAAGCATTACTAAGGAGCCTTTAGCTTTGAGGCGCAAGGGGAAGAAAAGCAGGAGAAACGAGCCGTCTCGCTCGCTAGGGTAGCTAGCCTTGTTCTGCACTATATCGACGGCATAGTAAGTGGTAGTATAGACGTACCTTATCTTGGACGAAGTTCTTTCTTCAGTTCATGCGACGTCTGCTGTCACGTCTACATAGTAGCTACCTGAACCTGAAAGAATTAAGGGTTGAGGTGGTGTGCTGTGCTGTGTAACCCGGGTCTTGGCACCGTGCAACGTGCCGTCGATGACGACTCTTATTGTCTCACCGGGTTCCGCCCATGTCGGGCTAACTCAACCTCATTCAACGTGATGATTAGCTTAGCTTAGCCCTGAGCTGAGCTGAACCTTCTGTGGTCGTGACTTGCTACTTGCTCTACTTACACGCTGCGACGAGTACCTGCCATTACTATCACTATTACTATCGGACCGTAAAGTACCACGCTGACCGGTCGGTGCGAAAACGGTGTCCTCTTTTGACTCGGAAGCCGGAACATCAGCCAGGCCGCGTATCGTATCTGGGTATCTGCAGCTTTGCTGGCTTATCGACGGCCACAAGCTTCGCGGTGATCGAATCTCCAAACTAACGTTAACCAGCCCACCGACTTCACCACCATCGCGGCAGGGAAGAACGGAGCACCAACCTCTCTCTTTACTAGGATTACGAACTTTCATCGACATCTCGGGCATAACGGGCACCTCGAGATCATCTCGAAACTGCCTCTACTAAGATTTAAGGTTGTCAGGTTGTCTTTGATAGTGACATCGACGCTTCAACTTTGCTTCAGTAGGCTTAGTTATCGGCGTCATTTTTCGTTCGCATAACTTCAGTTTATTACCCGAAAGCATTATCCTCGCCCCGCTCCGGTCCCTTTCGCCGAACTCTCGTGGATCCGGATCACCCCTCGCCTCATCTCTTTCGTTGCATAAACTTCTGTGAACCCTGCTCTACGGAGCATATTTCCAGGACTATTACTACGCGAAAATCTTGAAGAAGAGGACCCTGAAGTTTCTTGAAACGGGGCAAACCGACGGACAGAGGAAATAGACATGGCTTCTACGGGTGAAATATTGAGCGAGAAAGAGAAGAGCGCAGGAAACGCGGCGACCAGCGCTATGACACCGATCATTGAACGGCATCCGCTTCAGAGGCTTGAATCGCCGTCAAGGACGGTTTCGGCAGTTATCCATGTTAGTATGATGTGATATCATCTCCTCCAAAGTCTTCATAATCACATCTCGATCCCCAGCTTTTGATTTGCTGGCGGGATGCTTTTCCGGTCACGCAGAGTTTAAAGTTCTGTGGAATGGAATAAGTCTTGGCGAGGGTCACCTTCGAGATGTGAGATTGAAGTGATCATGTGGAGATGAAGCTGCTGATGTTTGGGTTTTGGGAATTTTGTGTTACCTGTGGCACAGATTCTAGGTATCGCGAACTTTGTAGGGTACGTTGTGCGGCATGGATGTCGACATCTGTCATATATGCAGATCGAACGAATCTCAAGATTGCGAAAAAGTTCCTGTTCAAGAACCTACACCTTGGCTTGTCATGATTCGTTCATCGGTTTGAATGAGCGGTTATTCACTCGCCTCGAACTTTTTCCAGGTCTTGGCTTTCCAGAGCTTCCCGAGCTTGCGAGCGGATACGAGAAAGCTTGGAGTACTTGCGATACATTTGAGCTCCGGAGTGCTGGGCTGACGAGGGTGTCCCTGTTCTCTATCATAGATGTTTTCGATACCTTGTGAGTTTTCCAACGCATATCAATCAAAGCACAGGATGGCACTTCCAGTACCTGAGTAAGTACTCGCCCTTTTGTTTTTTACACCTGCATAAACGATTTTCTAGACGAGGATAGAGGGCGAGAAAAAATTTTCAGGAAGATGCATCTCGATATCTTCCAGTTGGCTCGAGTGGGGATCTGCAGAGCTGACATTATGGGATGAAATGGAATCGGTGGGGGATAACTCCATCGAATTGCATTCTGCAACTTCTTAGCTATCATTGGACTGGCGCTGGCAACGATCACGTTTGTTCTCGGTCTACTGTCCGATATCCTAATGTCGCCTAAACTATTTGCCTACAAGAATCTCTTTTCGGTCTGCGGTGCGCCTATGGAGATCTTGATAGCTCTACTGTACTGGGGTATATCGTCGGTGAGTCCTAAAAAATATCTTTTTTTCTTTCGATGCTTGTTTGAGAGCTAGTAGCTCTGCAAGGTTCTTATTTTTGGGTCCATCGATACCTCTTTCGCACAAGTATCCTTTGAGAGATGCCATCTATGCAGTGGTTCAGCTCGTAACTGGAAGTTTCGTCTTGCTCCAGTCATTCGTCAAGGGTCCGATGTTGGCTATGCGTTGTCCGTTGGCAGACGTTATGCCTGTTCTGGCATGTCCAAGCGTTCGAGATGCATGGCAAGATTCATGCGATATCACATCCTCAGACTCGAGAAGACAAATGTCATCCGATGTTTTTGATCCTATCGAGACAATCTGCTTGGCTTTCCGTGGCGACGGCGAAACCTTCTGCATGCCAGACGGGTAAGTCAGGATAAAGGGACGCTGCCGTTGGTTTAAGGTTTCTCTATGGCTTCCTTCCATGGATCCTACGGGTTACATGCATTCGACGCCCGAGCCTAAAATCGAGTCGACGATGTGTACAGCCGTAGGACTTTGCAGTCCTGCAGTGCATTGACAGACATGACATCTGTCGTCGAAGCTCTAAGCTAGGCTAAGCAGCGATGTCCATCGGAGCTTTCGAAACTGTTTCAATGCCTCCTAGCTATAGCTTCCGGAGCTACCCCGGTCATTGCGTCTGGATAGCTGTTGTCTTTGCCATCGCGCGCCAGCTTAAAGAATTTTTATACATATGCACGACCCAAATGCAACCCGGGTTCACAATTGGGGTCTCAAGCAGCAAGGAACTCGCTAACCATGAGCTCTCGCGCGAGCTCGCGTTTTCGTGGAGCTACGCAACAGATCGACAGACATCTTGTCGTTCCGCCGGAAATCCACATTGAATTCTGGACGGACTTGATGTTCCACTTGTTCCCGGCGCTCTTGATGTTCCTGGACCTGTTGCTTCTGTCGCCGCCGTGGACGATCAAGGCGTTACCGGCGTTCGGGCTGTCCAGTTGTATCGCGGTTGGGTATTGGATGTGGGTGAACTATTGTTATAGCTACAATGGGTTTTATCCGTATCCGATATTTGAGTTACTGGATACGCAGAAGAGAGCCATGTTGTTCGGAGGGAGTGCGGTGACAATGGGTATTATGACGCTGGCACTCAAGTGGGCATATGGAGTGCTAAACGGGGTTGATGTTTTGGAGGTGGCGGGGAAACCGTATATGCCCAAGGATAAGAAGAAGATGTGAACTACATAGACAGTGGGCTATCTTAAATCGATAGAGGCATGATTTCGAAAGAGGATGCAGTGGTAGAACTGTGGTTTTGTTAGAGGGGAACAGTGCAGTTGGTCTTTGCTCGAGGAGGAGGGCACTCGAAGGTCTCTAATGTATTAATCCTTCGTTTGCTTGAAAAAACAAACAAAAATATTATACCGGTGGGATAGGCATAAATTGAACATTCACTTCCGTATCTTATCGGCCTACTTATCACAATGCATTGAAGTTGAGGCTCAACTTGTAGATTTCAAGATCCGTATCGAGATCGTGATGTGGTGTGCAGACAGCCAGGCGAACCCGAGCCGGCTGCCATTCGCTTAGTTCCCCACGCTAGCCATTTTACGCGTGTAGTTTCATTTCATTTAATTTGGGACCCACGTTTTCCTCTCAACATCCAACTCTCTACAACCATCGATTCCAGCCAAAATATCGCCTCTTTCGCGGACCTCCTGGCCATTCCCCTTTCTCGCGCTCGAGTTCCCAGTCGCGTTATCGACCTGACCACTTACAGTCCATCCTTTTCCAGAACCATGATACGGCCACAATCGCCATCGATAGATCCTTGACTAGCATCAACAACAACAGACCCTCCTTCGTAGTCACAGCCATCCCCCCCTTACAATCGGCATCCTGGATATATCCTAAACAACCTCCAACGATGCGCGGTCTTCGTCTACAAGTCAAGGTTGTCAGCCAGCCGTCACACAATCCTAAGGGGAGGAACCTAGCACCGATTGCAGAATTTCTGCATCTCGCGGCTCCCAATGTCACGCTCGAGGATCTATCGCTACTTATTACTGATAAGTATGCGAGGTTGTACCCGAGGAATCGGTATGTCATACCTCTCTCTGCTGGTTATATATTCTTGGCTTATACACTCTCAAAATGGGGTATGATTGTGACTAACCAATGATGAATTTGGTGGGGGGGACGGTTAGGCCTTTGAACATCCAACGACTACAAGATTCCGAAGGCAACGATTTAGATCTTACATATACCGTTGGCGACGTATTTGACGACAAATCATCGAATCGGGATGGAAGTATAGTAAAGGTCATCCATAAGGATATATTGCGAGATGAGTCGGTACCGCCAGAGTCTGGGTTGCGGCCTGCGGGCTCGAAGAAGCGATCGATACAGAGTTTAGCACCTGTGGCGGAGTCGGAGGAGTCACCGGAGGGAGGGGAAGAGGTGGAGGAGGAAATTGGGGTGCCGGTCAACTTACATCGAAACAAAAGGCAGAGGCTGGGGACGGGGAGTGATGAGTCTGTGGAGGTGGAAGAGATACAGCAGGAAGAGGAGATACAGGAGGAAACCCCGGAGGGGCAGAATATAGAGGAGGAGCCGGAAGTACCGCCAGTATCATCAAATACCGTCGAACCGTCACGGAGTCGACCGCGAACCCTGAGCCAGCACAGCTATGTTGCTGAGTCATCTACTGGTGGCGCTGGTTTGCGAAGCCCATCTTTGGGGCCCGAGGCTCTCAGTGGAGCGATGAACCACGATAGCCTTTTACCCCCGAATCATTTTACCAGGGATGGGGTCCAGCAGCGGGGTAGCTCGCTGATTCCTGAGACTAGCCAAGGATTAGGAGAACTCTTATCGCCGAAGGAGGAAACATTTTCGTCGCCACTATTCACTGCGACGACAAATAGGAGGGTCCTACCGAGTAGCCAACTAGTGGAGATATCGTCACCCGAGAGTGAAGAATTGGACGCCCCAGTCATCGCTCCACATACATTGAGAGGATCAGGTGGGAGGAAGTCAACATCAACAACTCCAAAACAGGGTACACTGAAGAGGCCGGCGAAAGCAATGGCTAAGAAACCTAGTCCAAGGAATCAGACTTCGGTGTACGAACTCGAAGACACAGAGTCGGAGCCAGAGGAAGCTGAGCAACCAGTTCCTCAGAAGCGAAAAGTTAACAGTCAACCTTTGAAGAAATTCCAAGGCCCGGTTTCGAGACGAGTGCTTGGGAGACGGCCTGGTGGCTCCAGTAGCACTCCTACACTCGAAGTTCCTTCTTCCCAGACCGACACGATTCCTGCCCCGCGAATTTTGAACGATTTCGTCGTTGAGATCCCACATATAGAGGAAGTCAGGAGAAGTCGCGAAAGGGAGCTTTCGAACACGCCTGTGCAAAACGTTGCGGATTTGATAGGATCTAAGTCTAGGCCTGAGGAAGATTCAGCTACGGGAACCGGCTCATCTCAAGACAAATTCACAAAACCTTCACTACCAGCGAAGAACCAGCCGAGGGCTGGGAAGGGAAGTAAACAACCAGAGGCGTCGATCACAGTCGAAAAGAGCCCGGTCAAAGAAACAAGAACACCCATCACCTTAACAGCAAAACGTACCACCGCTTCGAGATCAAAAACCCCGCAATCCGCCACCCCAGAAATTAACATCGGTAAGAGTGCGGGTTCTAGTAGCGTGTTACTTTCAGCGATGCGAAGTCCGGATAAGAGAAACCTTGAAGCTAAAAAGAGTGTGTCGTTCGCGAATGAAGGGAGTCCGGTGCCAATCGCCAACGTTACTGTAGCAGCGTCAGCGACGAAAACAGCCGGAACAGCATCCAAGCCGACGCCGGAATTGAGAAAGCCGAGAACGACATTCAAGGTTCCGATGCCCGTCATACCTCTAGAACTTCAAGGAATAGGGGACCAGAGTACCGTGGAAGGGAAGAAGAAGTACGAGGCGTTTGTAGGGAAGCCGTCGAGAGCTAGATCAACATCTTCAACGCCTCCTATTGCCACCCTATCGAGTACACCAGCGAGTTCGAGGATTGTGGTTAAGGGAAAGCCGAAAAGAGGAGATAGCGCGGACACGGATGACGGATCAATCATTGTAAAGGGCAGCCCAACCAGAAATACACAACCTGTAACAAATACAGCAAAAGATACTTTGAAAAAGAAGGGTTCTCCTAGCCCTGTCTCTGATGAGGAGAACTCCTCAGCGGACGAAGTTATGGAGGATGCACCGCCCGTATCAACAAAGCCATCCACTCAGAAGTCATCTAGTCCTGTTTCTTCATCATCTGAATCTGAATCTGCCTCAGAGTCAGAAGAAGAGAGCGATGATGATGACGATAGCGAAGAGGAAGAGGAAACAGATAACACACCGAAAAAGGCTTCTCCTAAAGCCGAAAAGGAGACAGCAAAAAGCCAACCTCCCGCGGCCCCTGAATCGGAATCGGAATCTGAGGCCGAAGCCCAAGGAGAATTCGTTGATATTAAGAAAATCATGGAACTTTCAGATAGCGATGCCGAAACTCATGCAGAAAGTGTTAATAAGGGACGTTCTAAAGCAGCTATGACACGAGAAGAATCGCCTATCAAGGGACCCGGCAAACGACAACTACGAAGTACCTCACCAGAAAAGAGCGGCTTTGTTCAAGTCCCATATGCGGCGGCGCCTAGCAAGCTTGCTCTCAAACCGATTAGTGGGCTAGCTCCTGGAAGCCATGGCAACTCCGGGACGCCGTCTAGCGACGAGGAGGACGAGGTGGAGAACCAGAGCGACCAAGACATGGTGGACCAGTCCGAAAATGAGGATGAGGACGAGGATGTAGATGACGCGGAAGACGAGGGACTTGAAACCGCACATCGGAAATCAAAAACGCTATTGCCTGCCCCAGACATCATCGAGTCTGGCCCGAGATCAAGATCGGAATCCATCCCTCCACCTTCATCAATTTCGGTGATTCCGGAATCGTCGCTACCCAAACCTCCCACTGAGGAAGAATCTGGAGAAGAAAGCGGTACCGATACTGCAACCTCTCCCTCCAAAGAAGATTCCTCCAGCGAGGAGGATAGCGACGATGAATCCTCTGAAGAGGAACCGGAAAAACCGGCCCCCCCGAAAAAAGTAGATACAACGGCCAAAGCTATGAATGCCCTGTTCCGCAGCCCTGCTCCTAAACTTCCCAACGGAAACCTTCGAACCACACCATCGAGATTCTCGAAGACGCCCGAGCCATCTCAGCCCGCCGCGGGACCTTCTAAACTACCTCCTTCAAGGATGAATAGGAGAACCTTGGGATATATAAGTCCGTCCCCGGGGCCGCCGTCTAGCATGCCGGCGCGATTGCCTTCTATGATGTCACCGAAGGATTTGAGGAAGAGGCACAGTCTTACCTCTCACTATAAGGGATTATCTATGCTTAGTCAGCAAGATATTCCGGAGACTAGAGATGGTGGTAAGAGTGCTGGAGCCGCTACTGCTGCTGCTGCTGGAGTTGGGGCAAGTCAGAAACCTAAACCGAGACTTTCTGAAGGGATGAAAAGCTTCCAGAATATCTTGTCTAGTCAGAAAGGTGGGAAAGACTCGGATGACGATAGTGATAGCGATGATAGCGATGACAGTGAGGATGAAGGGAAAGGTGAGAAGGAGGAGGAGAAATCGAAAGGTAGGATTGGGTTGAGTAGGTTCCTCCCATTCCTGTAGGCCGGTTTATGGGGGTAGGTGAATGGCTTTGGAAGGTATATTGTGCCCAATTCTGAAGCTGACTTGAACACGAATGGTTTTTTGTTTCTATCCTTTTTTTTTTTTTTTTTTTTTGATTGTCTTTTTAGCCTTCCAATTGTTTCTGTCTTTTTATTAGAATTCTGTGAGAAAACTTGAAGCTCTACATGAGGGCACCATTCTTACTTTTGTTATCACGTTACCGTCATTCGACCAGGCCGGACTTTTAGTATAAAAGACATTAACTGACTCTCAATGATAATTACTATTGACTATACATCCTTCGAACAGCCAGCTCTCGTATTGATACACACTCAGTCGTACTCGCATTCAGGATATCCTTCAGACGAGGAATTAACGCTTACCTTCTGACTAACTTGGGCACTTCTGCAATAACTTGTGGTCAAAATCAAGGAGCTCATGAAGTTTTCCTTTCGCTGATATGCATGATGGGGTTTTCGAGTTCTAAATCCGAGCACAAGATTACAGCGTAGCAACTTATAACTTCTTCGTGTCATTGCATCATGCATGCATCAAGATTTATCCGACTGCCATATGCATCTATAGACCCAAGTAAATTTGAGCGGCCGAAATCCGAGTCCAGGCCTCCAGGACGTCCCAAAATTACAACGAATGTACAACACACGACGACGCTGCGAGAATCAGATTGGGCTCGTAAAACCAGTCTCCTGCGAAGTAACAGTAGTTCGATCGGAAATTCTACGTTTTACCTAGGCTAAGGGTGGTCTTGTATACGCGGAGTCCTCTGCGAAGTGAACAAGCCTATAGCTACCGGGGGCTGCCAATGGCAATATATATAATTCTGTGAGCTACAAACAATGCATACCTTGTGATCGATCCGCGCTGCAGGCCTCACGAAATGAAACCCTTACCCGATAAAGATATCGACCGGGACTTTCTTCTTGCTCACCGCCAAGTGGACGCCACCTCACAAATAGGATGATCGTGATAAGGAAATGCGGTCAAAAGATCGTTTAGACGATGTTGTGAATTGATCTATATAATCGGTCATGCATGGTCGCTCTTGGTCGAGGGACTGTGCCACCCGCGGCGTGTACCAGGGGTAAAATATAAAGTGCTGGCTTATCCCCCTCCTCATTTCTTGAAGTCGGTGTCGATATCACGATATTTCTTAACTCTTTCTACCATTGGCATATGTATAGTAGACCGGTACATTATTCTATCGGCTACCCAAGACAATCCAAACGCAACGACAATGTCATCACCAGCTCTAGGCATAGCTTTTGCCGAGATCGAGGTTTCTGTGCCATTCCAATATTACCCATTCACAGGGCCGCCAGACCGCAATGCGATCAAATGTGGTGAAGGATTGTGCGCCGGCCCTAACTCGGAAAGACCCCAATCCTGCGGTACTTGGCTCAACCTACCCAATTACTGCTGCCGGGTGCAGGTTGTACTTAACAATACCATTGGCGAAGTCGCCAATTTCCCCTGTGACGCCGTCCCGGGTCTCGTGAACACACCGTTCAATCGATTCGCAAACGCGGCCATCAATACGACTGGAAACTGTCCGCAGGATACTCGGCACCTTAATCCTGATCTTTCTAGACTTACTGGACTGTCGTTGTGCTGTCCGGCAGATGAGGGAATTTTGTCATGGTTGACTGAGAATGAAGTTCAAGATTATCGATGCTTCGACAGAACAATCCTCGATCCGTCGGACCGAATAATCACTGAACCTGAGGCCACCGGCACTCTAATTTCTTCGACTAGAACACCATCCTCGACTAGCCAGAGTACAAGCTCTTCCACCGGACCAACTACATCTGAAAGTCCGAGTTCTACGACTGAGCTACCTTCCTCGAACACGAGCACCACGAGTTCGACGACTGAACTACCTCCCTCAAACACAAGTATCCCGGTTCCTACCGCGACCTCGCTCCCGGGTTCGGCACCACCTGGGATCTCAAAAGTTTCATCACTTATCTTCGGGACGGCACTGCTGGCGATGTTTCTCGGTGCGCAATTGTGAAGTTTGGATGGTGTCAGTCTCGGTATACAAAAAATTGGAGGGATAGGGCTGGATTTTTCATGAATTCGGCAGCTTATGCAGGGAAGCGTCAAAGGTAGTCTTAAGGAATTGTTTAATAATAATATTAGTGATAATATATTCAAGCTTTTCTTCCTCATTCCCCTACCATGTCGCTCACCGTTAGAAATAAGCCTTATGCAAATGACAAGTACTCCAAGACGCCCCGCTACAAACCTTCAATCAATACCTCATAGTATCAAATATCTCATTAATCTCCTCATCCTCCACCGCCTTATAAAACACCCAATCAACTTTCTCCGCACTCGCCTTCACACACTCCTCCAACCAATTCAAAACCTTCGGAAACAACGTCTGCTTCTTCCCCAATACCCTCAAAAACGCCTTCGCCACAAGCCACCTAACTTGAATCCTCCCTATCAACCCTTCTTTCGGTATCACATTACCGTCCTCATCGTACTCTCTATTCTCACGAGACATGATAAGTGTATATGCAAGTGACATGAATTCTGATATCATGGTTAATATCTGTTTTTCGTTTATTTGTTGGGGTTTGTGGGATTTTTTCTTGAAGTGTTTAAATTTGGGACGGGATGAGAGGCTGCGGTGGTATCTGTAGAATTTCATGGCGGCGTCGACGAAGCTCCAGTAGAGGTTTACCACCACGGTTGGGCGAGAGTTGATGCTATTGTTAAGGTATATGGCGGTAGAGAGTATTTTCCATCCGCTGGGTAAGAAAGAAAATTTGTTAGCTCTATTTGTCGTCTGCATCTACTTCATGGAACTGAGAAAGTACCCAGAAACTTTATCCACCATCTTCAACCCTGGCTTCGATCCGTAGTCCACAGTTAATAAGTTACTAACGATCAACCCGTCTCTTCGGCTCCAATCCCTTTTAATCTCTAGCGTCTTCTGATCAATCAATGCGCCGCAGTAAGGAAACCCAGGGGTATCCCCAAACACCCTCTCGATTTTTCGTCCGTTAAAGGCTACTTCGAAGTTTACCAGTGATTTTTCGGGTTTTACCACTACACCGTATTCTGGGAAGCCGTTGTGCATTGCATCTGTGAAACGTTTTGCGTGGTCCCTATTTGTAGTTATGAAGAGGAAGTCATCGATTAGGCGCATCAATAGGCCGGTTTTTGCTTGGGTGAATGGGAGTTCGCGGGCTTCGAGGTCGGCGTAGAAGAGGTTGCAGAGGAGGGTAGACATGACGGAGCCTTGGGGGATACCGAGACTTTGGCGATAGAAACGTTTACCGATCTAGAAATAATTAACAACTTTCAGGGTATAGGGGTGTTTAGAGGTTAGTAACCTACCTGAACGAAGTTGTTTACGACATGTTCTCTTAGCTCCCGGATCAATGCATCTCGTTCATGGTATGTGCAGGCGACCCGATCTACAAATATCAAGCTCTTCTTATCCATACCGGTGCTCTCAACATAGCTTCTGTTTCTTTCGATAGATAAATCATTATTATCCGCTGATTCTCCAATTTGTGGGAAGATAATCCTTGGTTTGGCTTCCCCAGCCCTGCCGGCACCTAGAGCTACCCTTCCTTGTCTTCGGATTTTATACACGTTTTCCATGTATAACTGTTCTATCACCTCAAGTAACCGTTGTTGAGGGATTGTGTCGAAAGCAGATGTAACGTCAACTTTTACGAAGTACAGTTTCTGCTTACCAAAGGTTCCTTCGGATGTTAGACGTTGTTTGAATTCGGTGATTTTCTTCAGGATTTCACCCATGGAGAATAATGCGGCGCCAACGGCTTGTGGTTGTCTCGATTTCTCAAAAGTTAACGCCACATGGTTAGGTTTAAGTATTTGATTGATACTCCTTCCGAGAACCCTACGACCTGTTCTGGAATCGACTTCCATAGGTCTGCGTTTGAGGTTACTTAAAACCCGGACTCCCGTGGCTTTGGGTAACAGTCTGACGGTGCTAAACTTTGCAGCTCTCCGTTGCATGATTGCTCGAGCTCTCTGGGATGTGATGTCTGTAAACATCGTAGAGATCATTCTGCTTACGTGTGAAGCCGTGAGTTTTCGCCAGACGTCGTGGCGGAAGTAGCAGGTGCGGTTTTTGTCGGTGGTTGATTCTGTGACGTAGAAGTGGGCGCGGATTAGGGGGATTACGAGGGAGTCGAAGAGGTAGTAGAGGAATTCAGCGAGGAGGGAAGAGCATTGCTTCATATCCGCGGCGTCAAGTCTTACTTTGCCATTGAAGTTTGGTTGTTTTTGGTGAAGCCAGGTGAAATCAGTTAACTAAGTAATATTTTTAGTAACGGCGAACGGTTGTATACTAAATATTGAAAAGAGGGTTACCTTGAGGCCCTGCATCACATCGTGGAGTGAGAGGCTCTCATATCTTCTCAACTTCACGAATTTCTCCAGGTGGCTGAAGAACACATCGCGGTTCTTCAACGCCGACTTTCCAGAGCCCCAAAACGCTAGGGGTACGATGTTACTCATCACAGCTCTGATGAAAGTGTAGACGCTGTGAGAACCGGCTACATAGAGCAACATGGGGTCCTGGGGACCAATTTCTCCAGAATTCTCTTTTTTGAGAGGAGTAATTGGAGCTGTTCCTTGAAGTGAGGTCCTCTTGCTCCTCGACCCCCCCGAAGTTCGACGATTGCTCACTTGCGTCTTGAAACGCATCGAGGCCATTGGAGAAACTTGAGTTGACGGCGGAGGTGGAGCCGGAACCCTAGGGCGTGGATCCGGTATACTCGTATCGATGACCTGGATAATTGTAAGCTATCACTTTCAAAAATTCCGTTGTTATGGTCCTTACCGAAGAAGGGCAGTAATGTTGTAGCAATGGGTGGTATTTGCATCTTCGTTGCAGTCGTACCAGCTCTCCGACTAGGTGTAATATCCCTCCCCGAAATCTTTGTGGTAAGTTCTCTACTATTTCATACGCTTTTCTTTCTTTTCTACCAATTTCCGGCAAGGGGCTGGGCGGAGGGACATATCCGTGATGAAGGTCGTCGTCATTATCTGGACACCCAGGCTCCGTTTCTTCTTTTTTCTTCAAGATTTTCCGGAGCCTTCTGTCATTCTTAGACTTGCTTATCATCGAGTCGATTTCTTCTTCTCGGAGAGTATAGTCTTTAAATGTTTGTGCTGTATCTTGTTTGTTCACCGTCGAAGTAAACACATTATGCAAGCCGAATGCTCTGGGGAATATGTATTTTAAAACATGGACATTGTTATCCCTTTTCTTGAAATTATAGCAACGGTTGAGAACATCTACAAACGTTAGTATGCTAAGGTGTTTAATGTTGAAAGATGTTCACGGGTGACGTACGAATGTGAGGAAGTCCCGTCTTAGGATCAGAGTTCTTGTTATTAGCCGGCTTTGCGTAGAAAATCCTGGACCTGACGAAGCGAATCTCGCTCGGTTTACGAAGTACGGTTGCTGATGCCTTTTGTTTCCGTGTGAATGTTACTTCGATACTTGTCTCCTCATTTCCTGAGATTTTTACTTGCTCCACCTTCTTCTCAAGCTGGATCTCTGATAATGCACTTCCAAGATATTGTTGGTAGCATTTAGTTGACATCGAGCTTAGACGGTACCCCCGTCGTACCTTATCACTAAGTGGGAATAATGCAGCACCTTCATTATCCCCTTGCATGCAGAAAAGCTTGAGCATCGTTTCTTGTCCAACGATATCGGTTATTGTTTTCCAAGCATCGCTTCTAAACTCCGTGGAATGAGGGTTCGGATATAGAGATACTACATCCACTCCGAACTGTCGAAACTTAGTCACTGTTCTTGAGTTGACATTATTATCGGTTATTCGATAACCCGATGCAAGAGGAGAGTTTGCCCAAACGCGATTGACTCGTGCCTTCTGGAGGAGAAGGGCGATAGCGCAGTCGACGAGCTGTGCAATGGTTCGAGGGTTTAGCTCAGTTTTATGGCCGTATTCGTAGAGAAATACTAACCTCGTCTTGGGAACTGGCGACCCTCTCATCTTGAGTCGCATTTAGCTTTTCAGCTAATGCTCTTTCTACAAAGGCATCTGATCCGTCAATTTGATCGATAGGCTTCAACAGTCCAACAATAGTCGTATCCAACAACCGTACAACGTCGTTGTGTAACGTCGACCCATCCGATTTGAATCTTGAAAGCTTCTTTCTTCGGGAAATCAAACTGGTAGCTATCGATTTAGAGGACTTGATAGCTAATGCCAAGTATTGACGAAGCGGGAGAAGAGTTTGAAAATATGCAGACAGAACGGGATGGTGAATCACCGGAGACTCCTGAGAGGTATCTTGTTGACTATTATCCTCCGAATTCGAAGGCACAGACGACGCTTGGACTGTTGTTTCCTTTGGTTTATTAGGTTTTGTCACTTTCTTTTTATTATGCGCCGTTGCTTGTCGTTTCGGGGCGGGTTCATGTCGAGAATCGATATATTCGAGGTTTGGCCCGATTAGGTTGGCCTTCCGTTTCGTTGAAACCATCCTTGATGAATCGGCATATGGAGATATCCGGTTGCTTATGGCCTTGGTAATTGAAGGGACTTAGCTTTGGTTGGACCCTTGAATCGTACTGTTGTCGTATACAGACGCCGAGACTTTAAGGTTAGAATCGCATCTCCCTTCTCTCGGTGGGAACGTCGGATTAAGCTCTCCGAGACTAGCTAATCGCTTGCACTTTAACTTTCTTGCCCTGTTTAGCTCGTCCCCCTGAGCTGTACTATGTAGACGAGCTCGTGGTACGATGTAATCCAGTACGTCTATCGTCAATTGCCAATACGGTCGTTCGGGAGTCCGGGCTTTTTTTAAGATTAATTTTTAATAAGGAGGTGAGATATAGGTATGTAGCTACTAGTAACATTTCCCCAACAAACAACAAATTAAAGATGGATCAGTACATGTTATCTATGGATATGGATGGCCTTCTGAACGCTCTTGAGAAAAATCTCAACCATATCGCACACTCTCTTCCTTGTAATAATCAGAATACGTATCCTCGGAATACCCTTTCAATATTGCAGTACTATAATCTTGCAGCTGTGAGACGATGTATGAAGTCCTTGAATCATGTCGCTAAACCCACAGCCAGGACTAGAAAGGGATAATTGCACATGGTTTCAGCGGAGCCTCCCGTGAGGGAAGGTCCAAGGGGAATTAACAAGACATGTTCCGAGAGAGTACTAGCTATAAAGTTCGCGGGGAGCTCGAGGTCATCGTATCGTTTTGGGCACGTTGTCGGTTGGTTTCCGCTTTTGGATCCCACCTGCATTGCAGGGATCTCGCACAACGCATTGGCTTGTGTTACTTTGGAGCTGTATATAGACATCATGCTACATGCTTCTGGCTTCATGGATACTGGAATTCGGGCTCGTAGTATTTCTACTCTCGTGTGTGTCAGCCAGAGGGTACTACACTTATGAGGCTGGTTTACGACACAAACACCTACCAGGAATTTCAAGTCGTTACATAAATAACTTGTCTATCAATAATAAGTACGGAGTAGGTTAGGTTGGTTGTCCCTCGTCCAAGCGATCAAGACTAGCTTGAGGTCTGGGTTACAATTTAAGAAAGGAAAAAAATAAAAATAAAAATCCTACTAAATTCTTAGCCCTAGCTGGGCGCTAGCACCCAAGCTTAAAGCTTATGGGCACAAGAGTTTGAGAGCCTCTTCGTTTTCTGATGCTGGAGCCAAGGATGGTGGTCTGCTTTTCTGGACCAAGGCCTATGTATGGTAAAATATTCCCTCATCTTATCAACTGTAACCATGAATAGAACGCATGTTCGCACATACGTATGATGGTAAGAACTAGCAAACCGGGCCAGAGCCTCAAAACAAATCGATCAGCGAAATTGTCCAAACAAAGAATCGAATACCGCTGTGGCTTTTTAGTTTCTTCAATGGGATTTTGAATACTGAAGACAGCGTCTGCATAACAGTGCTATATATAGCTACCCGACTGCACCGCGGCTATAAAATGACATCTAATCTCAACGTCAAGAAACCACGCCTATCAGCACACCGAATTCATGAAGCTGTCCATTGACGATCTATGAATAACCTGATCAATGATGATAGGCGCGCTAGGTTGCGATGGCGTTTGGGCGTCCGCTAAGATCTCATAAGTGGATCATGTCAAAATGGCTTCAAGATGGATTACATGCAGAAGCGAGAAACCTGCACTATTTCTTCAATAGTCAAGGCGGTGAGATTCACCCCGAAAAAACAACTCGTACGACGAGTCAAACTCAATTCGGAGGAAAGACCAAAAAGAGATCGATGTCACTTCAATAGATCCGAAAGATCTCGGACGGTATGTATTTCCCTGCAAGGCTTTTTCCATCCTTCGTCAAGATCGTCAGAGATGAGGCGGCACTGAAGAGCCATGCCACGGATCCGAGGGCGAGACCCAACACATGTGTGAGGGGGAGTTCTGTTTTTTAGGATCCCAATCAAAGGATCCCTGCTCTTAAACGTGCGAGCGGAAAGATTCCGTTGGTCCAAGGCAAGGCGCGGGCCAGGAACAGAAACCGGCTTGAGAGTGGTGGGGTGTCCGAGCGTTAACGGTAATACCACACCGTCAAATTCCGCGAAACTGAGTTTTCCTGGAGGGCGAATTCGAAGTCGGAGACCAAGAGTGTAACTCTACCTACCACATCAGCATCCAGGATTGTTCAATCTATCGGTGACAGATCGAATATCGACGGATGATGACTTCTGGCGGTTGTGGTAGATGCCGAAAATGTTGGGATGGTGAAAATTCTGAATTCGCTCTTCGACGACACTATATATTGGATTCTAATTTCCGCGACCCATATGGCCGGATAAACTACGTCAATGGCAAGGGCGAGCAGTCCCAGGAGTCGAGGTAAAAAACCCATTCTGACAAGGAGTTGGAAGCCACTCAGCAGATCATCAGTCTAGTGTTTTTGCAGCACTAGCCGAAGTCGAAACGAAGGCAGCTAGCGAGAGCATGCGCATCATGCATCCCCTAAATTCTTCGCGAAAAGTGAGTGAATGGCATCGCGGGATGTCAATGCGATTGACGAAATCTGGATGATTGACGGTCAGGTCTCAACAAAAAATGAAGAACTGTCACGTCTCCGTGGTTTCTATATAAAAATAAAAAAAATAAATAAAAAAAAAGATGCCAAATCTCGGGTAGAGAAATCAAAGGCGGGAGACCCGACAATTGGTGGACGTGGGGCGCTTCGCTGGCGGGACTTCCTGTATTGAACTGTCGGCCCCCAGTGTGCTTTCTGGCAGAACCAGTCAACGGAGTCAAAGCCGCGAGATGGGGTTCGATTGGACCTTACATCTGGAGTAGCGAGGCCAATGAAGACCATCAGATAGCGATTGACTTCGGTGATATTGAACAGTACTAGCTCCTTGCATGCCAGGGACACACCGGAGTTGGAAGTTCGAGAGCACCCTGCGTGGACACCAGACGAGACAGATATGATATGTATCCAACCAAGCTGTGGAGGAGTATAACACTGGCTCCCAACTTATAGTATAGTGTTTGCACTTATAGTAGTTAGTGCCCCTTGACAGCGACGGCTCATCTCTTCCCTTGGGAATATTGCATAGCAGTTAGCATGTTAAGACGCCTAGGTATTAATACATATGGAAAAGTACCTTGCACCACCTGATAGATGACCCCGGTTGGTGGACTGTTGGCGTGTCCGAAGTGGAGCCGTTTGGCTCCTTACTGCTAGTGCCTCTTTGAGTTAATCGATATTGCAATCGAGAAGAGTAGAAGAAGAGGAAGGGAGACTGACGAAACAGCTGCAGCGCCAGAATCTTGAAAGGTGTTAGCCAGTGCAGTCCGGTCTGGTCCTTTCATTAATCGCCTCTCTGTGGTGGTTCCAACCAAGCACAAATCGCCAACCACAATCCATCAATCAATCAACTGCATTCAATCAATCAATCAATCAAGGAAGATTTCTTCCTGGTCTTTCTCTTTTCCCCCACATCATATCATCACCACCACCATCACCACCAGGTCTTCATCATCACCATCACCATCGCCATCGCCATCTCATCGGCTTCGCTGGTACACTCGCTCGACCGTATCCTTCCCAGTTCGGCGTCGCTGCTGCTACTGGCGATGATTAGAAGCTCCTTATAATTATAATTACGCCTGCTTAAGTACCCAAGCCAAGGCCTAGCGGAGCACCGTGCTGCACTACTGCTGTATGTATGTATGTTCATCTCATCATCATCACCACCCTCGTCGAATCCTTCTCTTCATTCTTCTTCATTTCTTCTTCTTCTTCGTCCTCAACAACCATCACCACAACCTGCAGTATAACAAAGAGCATTGCAAATGGAACCGACAGCATCATTATAGCTTTTATTCCAATGCAATGTTTATACCGTTCTCCACCTGTGCGTGTGCGACTGGTGCTACCGTTACTGATGCTGTCTCTCTTTCCCTAGTCCATCTGAGACCGAGCGAACCCTCCTTGAGACCTACTTATATACTATCCTCCCTCCGGACTGTGTCATGATAACCATCACTCCGCCTTTGACAACTTCACTGCCAATCCCTCCATATCACTAAGCACTGTTGGCCCTTGTTGTTCTTTTATTGGAATACACCCCGCCGTTGTGCTTTTGCTTCCCTTCGTGCCACTCCCTCTCTTTATTACCCGGGTCAGCCAACGGCTTCCCAACTTACTTTGCTAAGCCCTGTGCTACCCTGCCAGCAGCAGCAGCCCAAGCTGCATTCCAACACGCCTCTGCACTGCACGACTAATGCCTGCCAGACCAGATGTCGTCTGGTGTGACGGCATCTGCAAAGGACGAAAGTCCGGCACCCCATATGAACGGGGCCATTTCCAATCCAACTCCCTTATCTACGGATATCTCACCAACTACCAGCGCTCCTTCCGATGATCTGGAGACGCCTGTATCTCCAACTTCGTCACAGACTTTGCAGAGTGTGTCCCGAATAGCCGCCGCTAAACAACGTTCAACTTCAACCTCACATGCTACCCTGAAGAGCACGACTCAGCTGAACGGCCTTAAACGAAACCAACGTTCGGCAAGCGCAAATCCACGAGACTTCGGTAGGACAATAGCCCCGCGGAAAACCCTCGATCCACCACCTACTGCTACCTCTTCCCGTCTGCAATCGAAACCTTCCTTTCAAGACATCATCAAACGATTTAATGACCAACCCGACGAATCCTTACCCATACCGAAACCCCGAAGTGCAAGCATATCAAGCAGCCGCTGTGCGTCTCCTACTCCCATAAGATCCAAATCCTCATTGGCAACACATCCACCAAATAAACCAGCCTCGACCGTGAAGCATCCCTCTACTACTACTCGTTCAACTGTGAAAGCGCCCTCGAAACCTCCTTCGAATCTGCCGAAAACTGGGAGAGATCGTAGGAATTCGGGCTCAAGCACAAGTTCCCAGCAAAGAGGACGAAAAACGGGTACCCGGTCTGCCACCGACTCTAGCGTCAGAAGTGCAACGCCAGCAGACTCGATTGGAACAGCACCCTCTGACACGGAGGCAAAGCCAACTGGTCCAAAAACATCGAAAACTAAATCCCTGGCTCTGACGACGACCGGTGACAATTCCACTCCGCCAGTATCGCCGATATCTCCTACCGATACTACGAAACGTTCCAAAATACCGTCCGGTTCAACAAGCCGCACCACAGCTTCGTCAACAACGACGGCCGGTTCAAGATCCTCCTTACCAAAGCCAATTAACACCAGGACCAGTTCAAATGGGAAAACAGGCCCCATAAAATCGCCCTCCTTGAACGCTTATATCAAAGCTCCAGAACCTCAACAAAAGTCCCCTGCCCTGCGATCATCACGACCTCGGTTGCCCGTTGCAGCAGTCAAGAATGGTCCTCCAACACGTCCCGGAATGACAGAATCTTCCTCGACTTCTAGCAAAATGAATGGCCGGGTTACGCGCCCTGCGGCGTCGACCGCTAAGGACGACAAGCCGAAGAAGAAAATTCCGGAACTGGGAACCATTGATTTTGCTGCCCGTCGAAAAATGATCGCTAGTGCATTCAATGACCGGATGGAAAAGGAACGAGAGGAACGCAACAGAGCCCATCAAAAGAAAGAAAGGGAGGCGGCCGCGAAGAAGAAGCAGCAGGATGCTGAAGCCAAGAAAGCGGCAATTGTTATTGCTGCTCAATTGGATGACGATAATATAAGTCCGACGTCGCAACCTCCGATTGGCCTGGGCCTCGACTTTGGCGATAGTGTAACGACGTCAGAACCAAGTCAGGCTATCGAACAAGCAGAGTTAAATGAGCCCATTTCCGACCCCCAGACCATGGAATTCGTCGATACATCGTTAATAAACGTCCAAAATTACCAAATAACGCAAACTACGCCGGCTCCTGAGAATGAGAATTCCACGCAAATACCAGTATCCGGGTTGTCTGAGCGGCCGTTTTCATCCAGTCGCCCCTCGCCAAGGTCACCAAAAGTGCCCGGAAAGCCAGAACCATACAAACGATTGTCGGCCGCCTCGCTTTCAGCTCCACATGACGGATCGACGACTAGCAGCCGGCCATCCTCCCGACAGATGTTTACCGAGGTCGACGATCAGGCTATTGCTACGATTGTGGCACCGCCTATCGCTGAGGTGCATGTTTCTCACGAGGCGACCTCAGAGTCTCCGAGAATTCACCCCAAACTACTCATTCCTGGCCATAGATCCCCTGATGCGCCCGCTGTCGCCGTTCCCGATGCATTTCACGATGAACTGTTGTTCCGAAGGTCGCTGTCTCCGATACAAGGTTCGCCGTCCGTTCGAAGCGATGGTTGGGAGAAAGCTGTGGAGGATGAAAAGCGAAGACGGAAAGAAATAGAACAAGACCGAGAGGTGAAACTCAAAAACCGACTTTCGACACCGGTTACTCCAAAGAACGGCTCACCTCTCCTAGACAATGACGCGACACCTCGAGGATATACCCACAAGAAGCAATCATCATGGTCCGCCTCACCACACTTGGCGCCCCCAGATTCGCTGGGGCAGATTATGTGGAAGTACCGCCCTCTATCGACGAGTGGGGAGAGTATGATCGATACATTCTACAAAGAGCAAGAAGAGCTTTCTCTGGCCAGACGACGGAAGCAGGAACTCATGAGATTTGTCGAGCCCGAATCGCCAGCGGAATACGACGAACCGACGGATAACAAAGGCAAGGCCGTTAGCAGATACGAATTACATGATAAGGAGTACACCTTAGATGCTGAGCCTGATGGAAATGAAGGCGGTGGGTACGTCCACATCGAAGGGACTTACCGATACTCTGCGTCGACAGTTAATTCCTCGGTCCGCAGCAGATCGGTGGATCCCAACGATTATTGGACGCCCCAACCGTCAATTGGCGAGTTTGAAGGTAATCCGCCGCGGGAAAGCTGGGCCACTGATAGTACAATGACCAGCTATAGCACCAGTTCCGGCCTAGCCCCGAATGGCAGCTTCAGCCGGAAAATAATGGATAGGGAGAGACCTACAAGTGAAACTCCACCAACACCGCCTCCTAAGGATTTCGTCTTCACCCCCAAACATGCTTCTTCTATTAGGTCGGTGGCCTCTGATGCCATGCCACCGCCGCCACCCAAAACAATTGCATCACGTCGCGCTAGTACAGCCTCAGAAAACGTCGAACCTCTTCGAATTAGTAAACCACCCGTTCTGCAACATCAAGAGGTCTACGAAAGCCCGATAAGCATAAACTCAGCGAACTCTTTGCAACCTACAGCGCAGGACGATGCTCAAGAAAACTCGGATCACTCACCTTCCAGCGAGTACTCCGATGAAGCGGCTTCTGATCGGTCTTCGCAAACACGAGAATCAGCGACTTTAGCATATCCTGAAACATCGCCGAACACATCAGTAATCACGAATACTGGCTCATTTATTTCCATCCAAGAGCCCCAAGCTCCGGACACTCAGGCCCTCGAGAAGAAGATGTTAACTAAGCGCCGCTTTTTACTTCGGGAGCTGATCGATACCGAAAAGACTTTCTTCCAGGACATGACAGTTACGGAGGAAATCTACAAAGGAACAGCAGACGCTTGTGATGATTTGAAACCAGAAGATATTCGAGTTCTATTCGGAAATACACATGCAGTGGTCGCATTCTCTCGCGGATTCCTCGATTCTCTCAAAGCTGCTGTTGCTGCTGTTTACGTACCGAGCAAACAACCAAAAACGCCATCTGCATCCCAAATCGACGTTAACGATGGGAACGCGGAACCGGAAGCAGAGGTTTCACAAGAAGCAGATTTCCAAACATGGGTGGGAGAAGCCTTTTCGCAGGCATTACCAAATCTGGAAAGAGTTTTTGGGGACTATTGTAAAAATCACGAGGCTGCTGTCAGCAAACTACAGGCTTTAGAGAAGATTAGAGGAATCGCTATTTGGTTGAAGGTTAGTAAGCTCTAAGTTCATCGCTAGTGCGCAGAAGCTAATAGACGCCGCAGGAGTGCAAAGTTGTAGCCGACGATTTAACACATGCATGGTCTCTGGAATCTCTACTTATCAAACCCGTACAACGTCTCCTCAAATATCCACTGCTTCTCGATCAGATTCTCGACTGTACGCCCGCGGGCCATCCTGACCGAGAAGCGATTGAGTTGGTTAAGAAGGAAGTCCGAATTGTTACCGAGAGGATCAATGAGTCTAAAAAGCGAAAAGACATGATGGACAAATTAGTCGGGCCCCGACGGAAAGGCGATAATGATCTTCGACACGGCCTAACTAAGGGCTGGCAGCGTAGAGCGGAGAAACTTCGCCAGACCGTCGGACTTTCGACAGATTTGCCTGCCGATACTCGATATATAACGACGGTAGAAAAATTCCATAGTCAAGCCGCCAAACTCAAGCCGCTCCTAGAGGGCATTGACTCCTATCTCAATACCGCCGAACTGCATGCCAACCACCTCAACAATATGGCGACAAAGTTTGAGGAATTTGCTTCGTGTAGTCCGACAAGATTCAAAGAATATGAAGAACGGTGGCAGACGTTTACAAAACGCACGAAAGAAATGAAGGAAGTTGCGCTTTTAGACCACGTAAGTTGTTTCCATAAGCACTTAGTTTGGCATATTAGGCTATATACTGATATGAATGATATAGCGGATCCGGATCAAACGACATGTTATCACGCCCATAGAAACCGTTCAGAAATTGTGCGAGAATACCAACAAGGTTATGCAGAAACGTGAAAAGAAATTAGTAGACTACGCCCGCTATCAAGCGATGAAAGAGAAGGGCGACAAGATCGACAAGAAGACCAAAGAACTCGCCGACGCTTATGTCACAATTAACGACACGCTGCTAGATGAGCTTCCCAAGCTACACAACTTGGTCGAGAACCTTCTTGACGTTGTATTAACCAACTTTGCGGAACTTTGCGGTGTCTGGGATAGGTACTTAGCATCTCGACTTGAGGGTTTGCTCGATCCTTTGGATATTCCTTCAAATTTTTCCGATATTATCGAGGTTTACAAGTCCGACTTTACCAAGGTTGAGTCAGTCGTCGAATCGCTAACCATCACGAACACCAATGCGAATATGTGGAGGACGTATTCGATTTATTCTCAAGGCTCCTCGTCAAACCCAGAAACTGCATCCTTGAGCTCCCACTCATTATATAGATCTCCAACAGCTGACGCTGCTAACCCATCGCCGAATCCCTCAACATTTGGACGTAGCAGTCTCGGTAGCCACACACCTAATAGGCACTCCGGCTCTTTCAGTCCTGGTTCAGCATTGGTGGCCGCGTCGCTTGGCCACGCTCTTCCGATTCTGCCAGGTGCCATGGCTTCCGTTCAAGCCGCTCAAAGAGGACGAGCCGCATCGGCGTACAACATCCCACCCACTCGGGCCCCTCCTCCACCGCCGATCCGCGCCCTTAGCAGCGCCAGCGTCCCATCGCACAGCCCCGGTCTTTCCCCAACATACTCCACACATTCGGTTGCCCAGAGTGTAGCATCCGCTCCGCAAACACATACTCTCAATGCGTTTCACACAGTTGACGGAGGTTCGCCGAACCCATCCCGTCCGAGTACCTCGGACGCTACAACCGCTGCCACCACTCCTGGAACTGGTCGTATTGTGAATGGGCACCCTGTTTTGTGGCTTTGCGCCAGCATTTACGCCTATCATGCGAGCAAGGAAGCAGATGCCAAGCGAGATTCAGGTTTCCCCTACTTGACCTACGATCAAGGCGAGGTTAGTTGACATGCTCCGGGCCTATAAACCTCGGTAATTTACATACTAACTTGTATTTTTAGATTTTCGATGTCATCGGCGCTAAGGGCGAATATTGGTTAGCAAGAAACCAAGATGACAGAGGCCAAGATTTCGGCTGGATCTGGAGCAAGCACTTCGCAAGACTGGCTCTCGATTGAGCTTCAACAACCCCCTGGAGACTCACACTTTCTCATCACGACAAGCATCATCTTACATAGACTCCTTAGCGACATATATACCTAACCCCGACTGCTTTATACAGTGCATTGCATCACTAGCGTCCAACTTTCTCCTTATTTCTTTTGTCCTACTACATGATAGTCCTATTTTGCTTCCTGCGGGCATTGCTGTGAATTCTCAGCTCATTTTTGTTAGTGATATCCCACGGTCAAAGTTCCTTTTCTATTCTTTTTTTTATATCACGTCCAGCCTTTTCTACCTGGTCACCATCTTCGGCTTCTCAGCTTTACTTCCGTTTCTCATGTTGTCTTACTATTACGGCGGCGTAACCCGGGGAATTTCCTTTTCAAGTCTCCTTTCTCTTCTCTGTTTCTCCTACGATACATCTTTCTACCATTCCTTTTCTAATCGCCCCCCTTTTTTTACCCTTCCTTTCGATAAACCCCCCCCTTTATTTTTTCTCTTCCCATTCCCAGGAAAACCACTTTACTATAGCTGTCATGTAATGATTCTTCCTACATACATACAATGGGGTTAGCCGCAGCTTACGTAGCTTACCCACTTGCAATTTCATCAATAGCTTTGCTTACGCCCCCGGTTTCGGAAGCCAGGGCTAGGCACAGTCCGCATACACAGTCTTTGTTACCAGACTGCTTACTTACTTCCTCCCTTCGAAAAAAAAAACAAAAAGCCTCGCATTAATCGTCAAAAACAGGTTGCGGGTACGGGGGGGAAGAGGTAACAGCGCATCATTCTTATAAGCTTTAGTTCCCTTCTTCTTCTTTTTTTTTTTTTGTTTAAAACTTCTTCTTCTTCTAAAATAGTTATTTTAGCTAGCTATAGATGGAAAAAAAACAACAAAGAAATAAAATCGTAATGTTTTTCAGATTATTTACAAAAAAGATCTTTACATATCGTCTTCTTTTAATTTAGCTCTCCGCTTGGTTTCAAGTGTATATATGCATAATAGGGTCCGAATTGAAGTGGGGGGAGGCGGGTTTTTTTTCTTACCATTTAATTATGTTTATATCCTGTTGGATTTTGGTTATAGTGCTACCTGGCTATAGCTTGGATGTATGTGCGTACGCGCAGATGCAAGTATATTGATTAGTATAATGAAGTGCACCATTTCCCTCTGCAAGGTCTGAGTCGGCCAACTGCAGGGCCTCTGTATGCATCATGCAAGTATGCAAGTATGAGCTCCGAAAAGCCTAAACCCAATTGCAAGCTCTAAGTAGCCCGTGAATTAATTGCGAAGCTGCAGATTACATATTATATTATAGTACCCACGTTTAATATTCTCCCGCATCAGTAACCCCAGTAACTACCATACTTTTGATACACACCTCAAAATCATTTTTTTGATAGTAAAAGTTCCTTTTTTTGTTTTTTATACACAAAATATACACAGCTTTCTCTTTACAACTATTTACAATATTCTACTAGTTTGTCGACTGTCGCAGCGTATCCTCTTACATGTTCAAACTCCCCTTCACCCTCAAACACTCCTTCATCAACTGTCTAGGCACTCCACCTGTCAAAATATGCTTCTCAGCAACTTCATGCTCCGTCAATGGTTTACTCTTAAACACATCCATCATCCTGCGCACCTCAAACGCCCTCCCTTCCTCCTTCGCCACCTCACCGATAACCAAAGCCTTCTGTACATCTACTAACGAAGTATCCGCCGCCGCAGTAGCAGAAGAATCACCTTCCGCACCATCTTCTCCTTCTTCTTCAACGGGTGGTAAAGACGCGACATCCCAATCAAACATTCCCTTTAGACGTTTATAATCTTCTTCCGTGATACCCGCTGCTTCCAAGGCCAAATTTGTGGGGATAGAACGTTCCCAGGAGTAATCCCACAAACCTGCAGATTTGTAAAATTCTAGGAGGAGTTTTGTGTGATCTCTGCTGAGGCCTTGGAGGGTGATGGTTTTTGGTAAGGTACCGATTGAGGCGGGGATTCGGTGGTCGTATTTACCGATTCCTGAGAGGGGGTTGCCGTTGAGGGTTTCGTAGAGAGATGGGTTGGGGTAGATTTCTGAGGTTGTGGCGGCTACGATCATTTGGCGGGACTGTGGAGAGGGGTTAGTGGTGGGGGGTTAGATGTGGAATATTTGATGTTAGGGGACTTACGAATTTACGACGTCCGGAGAGGTATTCAAAGAAGGTATGAACGATATCAAGATCGGCTGGGTGGACGTCTTTGTATTCTGGGTCTTTGTAGGCAGTTCCCTTGCGGGTAGCGTAGTCTAGATTATCCATCGTGAAGAGGACAGGTGGACTATATTCTTTACATTAGCACGACGTCCCCGATATTACTACATGGTAAAAGGGATATACTCACGCTCCCGGCTTTTCCAATTCTGCCAACAAAGCCATGAACGCTTCATAGGAATGCTCAGGCCCAGCGGATCCATGGTCGATGAGAGAGCTCAGGGGGCTACCAGCTGCAACATCGATGCCTGAGAAATGGATATTTTCTGAGATCTTGTGTTTCGACAGGACAGGTGCATTCGCTCTTCCGATCCTGCTGAGGAGTTTGGCGAGGTAGTCACGTTGAACGTAACGGCCTGTCTCGGGATGGATTTCATATGCAGTAGTACCGATAACGATATCATGGGCATTAGGAAGCGTCATAACAACCCATTTGCGCCTGATAGCGTTGACAATGGTTTGGAAGAGGAGAATACTCTTTCCAGTTCCGCTGCCGCCTGTGATTAAGTAGTTTGCAGACTGACGGGATGCTTTATCCTGTGCTTCTTTTTTCATCTTTGCCCATTCTTCCCTCTTGGCTTTAAGCTTTTGTTGCCTTTGCTCTTCCTTGGCGAGGAGGGTTTCAAAGTCTTCTAGCGTCTGAGGAGGTTCCTTCTTGCCGATTGCACGTCGGACTTTACGTTCTTCCAGGTTGACGTGATAGTTAATGACGGGTGTGACCCGACGGACCATACGTTCTAGATGTTCCTTGCGTCTGAGGAGTTGGGTGATAGCTTTGCTGTTTGCTTTGCTATCCGCGTTTTCAGCGGTAGAGAGTTCTTCGAGATTAGATTCGATGCCTTCGAGTTCTTCTTTGAGGGCAGCGAGTCCTGATTCTAGGGCGCCTATTGTCATTGACTCTTTTGTTTCCATGGCCGCGAGGTCTCCTTCTGCTGTTTCGCCGCCGGCGATGATTGGAATTGCTTCGTCGATTATGTCGTCGGCCTCCGATATCGCCTTTGCAGCTTTCTTAGTAGAAGGAGTAGCAGCGCCATCTGAAGCAATTGCTTGTCCCTTGGTAACTTCGCCATTGTACCTCTCTACACTCTCCATAGCCCTAGCAATCCCCACACTCTCATTCCTAATAAACGTCGTAGGCCTATAAAAAAACTGCCACCCCTGCCTCTTCTGGAACACCTCCAAAGCCCTCATCTTCTCCAAATCCTCGAAATTAATGGCAAACACTTTCCCAACGGACTCCGTATCCGCCATAATCTCGCTGGTAAGTTCTGGAAGCTCGAGGTTTGGAGCATTGGAGTTTGATAGGACGATAGCCTTTCTTAACGCGCGACGGTATCCGATATCTGGCTTTTTGGCGGAAGAGGTGACGGTCTTTTTCTTGCTTTTGAGGTTTAAGGGTTTGTTTATTACGGGTTTTCGGGTGTCTTTGCCCTTGCCGGCGGCGGGGAGTGGCGGGGTAGTATGGAATGACCGGGTGGTATCAACTGTTGACGAGGATGATGACGGGAGGATTACTGGACGGGCGAGACGGGTGGCAGAACATGATCGCGAACGAGTGGAGGACTGGAGGAGAGCACGGCCGGTGCATCGCCAGCAGGCGGAGGAAGCCATTGTGATGGTATACGTATATAATCTATCAATCGAGGTGGGGTGTCGAGGTGGGCTTTGCTGAACTATCGATCCATTGCCGTATCTTCCTCCTCCTCAAATGGTATACACCCGCTGACCCCTCGTTCTCCCGATATCCAATTGTCGAGTTCCAATTGCCGGGGATGGGGAAGTTGACCTCGCAGTCGACGTTGAAGTTGGAAGTTGAAGTCGAATTGAAGTTGAACTGCGTTGGGTGTTAGGTTTTTCGGCCAGTAAATTTTCGTCGGGCGGTTTGGAATCCCTGCAAAAAACCTCCAAACTTGATTCTTTCTCGCGACAACTTCTTTCTTCTCATTCCATCTACAACCACTTGCTTACCATAAAATACTACCATCAACATCATCACTACTAAAGATGTCTACCGAAATGGAGGTCGACGAGCCTCAGCGGCTGTAAGTAACTCTTCATCTACACAAATAATACATTAGATGCATCTAGCTAACAAAATACACTCCAATAGCCCCGTCACAGTCTCAAAACCAATCCCTCTAACCTACGACCTCGGCCACCTCGCCGCCTTCGATGCAAACCCCCTCCCCCCAACTGACCCCCTCAAATCTCGAACAAACCCTCCACTCCACAGCCCGCGACGCTGCCCAGCTTCTCATAAACCAAATCCTCACAACCGTCCCTCTAAAATCCACCCAAGACGGCGTCTTCGCAACCCTCCCCGATCCAATAACCCACCTACCCCGCGAAAAACCCGTTCCAAAACCAAAGGAACCTACCAAATGGGAACAATTCGCTAAGAAGAAGGGTATCGCTGCGAAAGCTAAGGATGGAAAACTTGTGTACGACGAGGCGACAGGAGAATGGGTTCCTAAATGGGGTTATAAGGGTAGTAATAAGGGGTGGTGAAGACGATTGGTTGGTCGAGGTTGATGAGAAGAAACAGGAGGATGTTAATGCCAATCCCAGGAGTTTGAGTAGAGCCGAAAGGGTGGAAAGAGTCAAGAAGAATGAGAGGCAGCAGAAGAAGAACGAGAAGAATTCTGCCGCTTCTTCATCGAGTACTGGAGGGTATAAGAATCGCAGGCGCTAGGGTCGACCTACAGAGCCTTACCTGCCAGGAATATATTGAGAGAGAGAGAGTGTGTGTGTACGATAGATTTTATGAAGGGGTTACGATAGTGAGGGTACTACTACTATGTATACGGCGTTATGAAGGCAGGAATCAAAAGTCAAACGAATTTCATTTTTTCATATTCTATCTTGCAAATTATATGGTCCAGTAGACCCATTTCAAACCAACGAACTGGTATAATGAACTGTCGAATCGCATCAAATCTCTCCCACCCCTAGCTTATCGCATGGGTGAGAAAGGGGTATTTGAGCCGGCTTATATATTTTCATATAACTTCCTCTACTCTCGATTTGTAGTCCTCTATCATATTGTGTTCGCGATATGAGGGTTATTAGATATCAAGAGAAAAACAAAACTAAAATAATGAAACCGCCCTCAAAAAAAGAGAAGGGTATGCATTTCATATCGAAAAATTCACGAAAAAAAAGGGAACAATCTCATGCTTGAGAAGACGACATATCATTCATTCATTCACTTCGGTCCAAACAGACGCTTGGTAGTCTCAACTGGCATACAACTACCAGACACAAAGTCAGCAAACCTCATTTAAGATGCCAAAGAGATGAAGGGAAGAAGAACTTACTAAACCGGATCCACCTCCTTCAACCCACCCCACCCTACAAGACTTAACCCACAAAGCGCGAACACCGTATGGAAAACGTCAACTGCGTTTCCCTTCCTATCCGCAAACCCACCTCTAACATCATCCTGACAGCTCAAGATCCACCCGACCAATTTGTTCTGATCGATCCAGTGGAGCTTACCCAACATCGCCAGGCTGGAGAGTACCCACCAGCTATAACACACATCCTCCAGCTTCTCCGGCCGTCCGTTGAGACCACCGTTAGGGAGCTGGCGTTGTGCAAGCCATCCTGCTACTTGGTCTCGCGACGCGGGTGACAGTCTGTCAAGCGTATTTGTCAAGCTTAGGACCCCGAGGCACGTAAATACTAACCACCCAATCAGCATAAACAATAGCAAAACATAGAGTGAAAGAAAAACATACTCTGCCCGCTATGGCTCTCCGCACCAGGCACAACCCCAAACCCACCATCATAATTCTGACATCCAAGCACAAACTCCACCGCCTTCTCAACGTCAACGGCATCCAACCTCCCCAGAATCTTCAAGGTCTGGAGACCTGTATACACAAACCTCGTGTCTTCTTCCCCCCACTCGTCGCCAGCGAATACTCCGGACGACTTCTGTAACCCTGCGACGTATGTTACGCATGCAGCCGTATCAACGGCATCGAGGGCATCCACTATAGCCAGTATTTGGATGGCAGAGAGGGTGTAAAGGAGGTGTGCATCATGTTCTGGATGGGCGCCGAAGCCGCCGGAAGGGTGTTGGCAGCTTTTGACGAATTTGATGGTTTCGTCGCGGGGGAGGGCGTCTGGGTGGTTTAGGAGGTGAAGGGCGGTAAGGCCCCAGTATACGCCGTCTAAATTGGTTTGAATTCTTATTAGATTTGGTTTGAGAGAGAGATTATAGTAGTAATATAGAAGAGGGACATACTCAGGCGTAGATGTTCTGTTAACCAATATTCGAATTCATCTTTACGCTACTGCCGGGTTCACGGGTTCACATTAGTCTGATATCTATAACATCCAACAAACAAGAAGAAAGATCGCGACGATAGGGGAAATGAGTATTGAACATACCGTATCCAAAGACTGGATATACTTGACATGCTTCTCGACAAACAGTTCTTCGGGCTTGTTTGTGAATGCCACGGTTGGCGGTTGTGAAGATGATGACATGGTCCCGGTTAAGAAATTTTCTCCCGGGTCTTAAATAAGTTGGCTGGGTTTTTAGTGGGGATTCTTTGATGAGGAAGGTTCATTGCGGGCCTTTTTATACAACGCAAAAGTCACCACGTTTTCTTGAAGTCTGAGGAGGTTGAAGTTATTCCGGATGGGACATATGCACGATAGGATACGAATGCTGCGATATGATAGGATGGATTCTGGAGGGGTATAATATGCACGGTACTATCGTCTACAGCACGGGACAGGATACCCATAGATCATATCTTGCTCTCAAGGAAAAGAAGAAAAAAACTGCATTGAAGCTTTTGTTTCTAGCCTTCTTTTGGAAGTAGCTGACAGGTTAACAGTTCAGTACTAGGAAGTCGTCGTCTCTCATATCGTACATAATCCATTTCAATTCCATAGCTGGTACTATAGTATTATCACCTAATCGAGTGCGTGGAGGCAATACCAGGCTTACTAACTAGTGCTCAACGCCATTGCTGGTGGCATTGGGATCCGAAACAAGCTGGCACCACCCGAAGGTATCCGGCTCGTTCCCTTGCTGGATACCCTTGAGCACTCTGACGAGTTCCTTCATCATTGGACTATTTTCCAACCGTCTTTTAGTCAGCTAGGGCTGAAACGTCGACGTATGCGTCATGCGCACCCGCTTCGGAAAAATAATTAGGAAGAAGGAAGTTAAGTACTTACCCGGGCTCGTCTCCCGTCAGGTACTCGAATTTAGAATTCTTGCTGAGTTGTGATATGCTCTTGATTGGGACCAATGCAGCTGCGGTACCGGCGGCCACGACTTCGTTGAAGGTCGACAGTTCGTCGTAGTGTACCTGTTCATTTCATGTCAGTCGGTATTCATTCCTATATTCCGGGTTCAGTTAGTGAGATCTTTGGACACCTACCGGTCTGAATTCGACATCCCATCCAAAAGACTTTGCAATATCCATACAGCTGTTTACAGTAACACTGCTGATAACGCTGTTGCTCTGCGGCACCACAATCTTTGCTGGCGTTCCGGCCTCCTTATCCTCATGGATCATACCGATGAATCCCGATGTGCTGAATTCCTCGATATGCGTCCTGTTGTGCTGAGTTTGTTAGCCTTGACCTTCTATACTATGATAAATATTATAGAATATGGAGGGAAAAACTTATCTTAGCATCCAAATGCAGTGTAATACCATATCCCATATTCTTAGCCTTCTCCGCATGCCTAAACACCGGCGCATAGTTACCCCCAACCTTAGCACTACCCGTTCCCTGTGGAGCCGCACGATCAAAGTCGTCCAGGATCAGTGCATCGATAGGATGTGTGCCGTGGTAAACGCCCGTGGGAATAACGTAGACGAAGAGGGTGTACTTGTCGGTTGGCGGGTTGAGGCCTAGCTGTTCACCTGTGGCGAAGAGAAGAGGACGGACATACATGCCCGCACCGAGGCCGTAGGGTGGGACGTAGGCGGCATTGTTGGCGACGGCTAGGTGGACGCATTTTAGGAAGTGGTCTACGGGGGGTTCGGGGAGGCAGATGAAGGAGGCGGAGTGTTGCATGCGGAGGGCGTTTTGGTCGGGTCTGAAGATGCGGATTTGGCCGTCCTTTTGACGGAAGGCTGGATGGTGTTAGTATATACTGTTACTGAGGTGGTGGTAGTGGGGTAGAGAATCTACCTTTGAGGCCTTCATAGCATTGCTGGCCTGGATGCACTGTCAGTATATGCCATCTCCCGTGATACATCGAATATGGGGCGTACCATAGTTCATGCCGGGAGCCAGCCCATGGATTTTAACGTATGGGTCCGTGATCCACTGGGGTTCTGTCCATTTGCCCTCCTTCCTGCTGTAGTAGGTCTCGACATGACCGGCCACTGCGGGGCATTTGCGCCGTACATCAGCAATTGAGCTTCCGAGGCTATTTCTGCGACGAAATGTATCTACCTTCAGTAATGGCGAATCCGATCTTGCTCCAGTCTAAGCAGTAGATGTTAGTAGCTGCGCTCAATGGTATATAAATATCGGCGACAGGATGCAGAGACATACCGAATTCCGAGGTGGGTTCTGGTGGCCAAACCATTGTGAATGTTGTTAATTATTTCTTCTCTGTAGCTTCGATGCAGCTAGTTATCCGATAGCTTCCCGAACAGCAATACTAGTGCCGATGGATTCTGCAAGGGTCCGTTTTCTGCAGTATATCAGACGACACCGATATTTTGCAATGGTGGTTATAACTTGGTGAGGTTAAATTGAGATGAACCGAATGGACAGCCGACAGCAGTTATAGTTTTCTGAGAAAGAATTGACTGAATGCAACTGAACAAAAACACCAGAAAAGAAGAAATCAGACGACTGCCCGGCTTAATATAGCTTTTTGGCCCCCAGGCAATTGTGCGACACCCAATTTTTTATCCGACGACGCTGATTCGTCTTTTCGGTTGTCTACGGGCAGCGGGTGTCAGAGGCAATGGCTGGTGTTCCACCGGAACTGCGACTGAACGACTCCGATGACGGAGCTGACCATTCCCAAAGCTGGCGTCGGTCGCCCCGCATTCTCGCTAGTGCCACCCCAGACGAAAGCATTGCTCGGAATAGCTGTAGCTGTACCTGCACTCGAGGTATTAGTGGCGGCTTGTCGTTTTCTTGGAAGCCGTTTGTAACAGTAAGGAAAAGTCATTGCATTGACTGTCGTGGACAACAGCCGTTGGAATGCGTGGTATATGGAATATAGAAAAGAAAATGTGATATGTTACAAAAGAGGCCTATAATACACTCCGCCCGAAATAAAATGCGACCGCCGATTGCAATGAGAGTTTCTACTCTTCCGCGGCGGCTGCAGCGGTGGCAGCCGGCTTCCTCTTAGACTTCTCGATCTGCCTCTCCAACTTCTCCCTCTTCCTCTTATCCTTCTCGATCTTCGCTTCCAACTTATCCATCTTACCCTTCAGGATCTTGGGCGACTGCTTCTCCACCTTCTTCGCCTCTCTCCTCTTTTTAGTCGCTGCCAACAGCCTCTTCTTGCGCTCATCCTTTCGTAGCCGATTCTTTATATGCTTGGCCTCCTTCGGTGTAAGTCCCTGCACAACCGGATCATTCATGATTTCCTTAACCACGCACTTGACACCCATCAAAGCTGGTCCTTTTGCATCCTTGAACGATGCTTTAAGGGGTTCAAGTGTTTTCGGGTCTGCGTACTTTGTCTCGAGTTCGGTCTTGAGCTTCTTGTAAGTTTGGTCGTAGTTCAGTTTCGCCGCCTTACGGCGTTCATCCCGTAAGATCTCCTTTTCCGTCCTTGGTCTCTTTCGTTCCTGAAGTTTGCTTTTCTTGGGCTCTTCGATGTCCGCGAAGGAGATGAAGTCGGATTGCTCTTGGACGCCATCGGCTTTCGAGGTTGGAGCTGGGGCTTCCTCCGAGGATTCCTCAGTATCTTCCTTAGGAGATTCCTCATCAACTTCCTTGGGAGCTTCCTTAGAAACTACCTTGGCCGCTGGTGCTTCTTCGGGCTCGGTGGCGTCGCGCTTGCGCTTCTTGGATATGTATGGTGCAGTACCGTTTGGATATGGGGTCGTGTCTTCCATGATGATGTTGTCGAGAGAAAAGGCAGCCTCTTCTTCTGGTTGTTCCTCAGCCTTTTCTTCTTCTTCTTCCGGTTCCTCTTCGACCTTCTTCTTAGACTTCTTGTCCTTCTTGTCCTTCTTTTCCTTCTTTTCCTTTTTCGACTTCTTCTCCTTCTTCTCTTCGACAGCATGTTCCTCAGCCACCTCGGGGGTATCGTTCATAGCAACATCCTCTTCCTGTGGCGTAGCTTCCTCTGGTTCGACATCCTTACTCTTCTTCTTCTTATCCTTCTTTTCCTTTTTATCCTTCTTGTCCTTCTTGTCCTTTCTCTTCTCTTTCACTTCCTCCTCTGCCGCCTCCTCCTGTACCTCCTCAACCTTCTCTTCCTCTACAGCAGGTGCAGGAGCCTCAACTTCAGGAGCCGCAACAGCAACCTCAACTTTCTCCGCGCCATTCACCCCATTCTGCTGACCACCTTTAGTCCCCTTCCCCTTCTTCTTCTCCCCTCTATAAACCGTTCGTTCGTATTTCTGTGCCTCCGAGATACATGACTACACGCAAAACAGCCCCATAAGTCAGCATCGTATTTTAGCAGAGTAAAAAGTAAGGATTGTAAGAATGAGAAAGTAGGCATTACCGTATGTTCCCGATACGAAGTCCCGTGGAAAGTATTATTACAATCTAAACAGGTGAAAACGGCTTGTCGGCAGCGACCGCGGTGTTGGTCGAGTTTCTTTTTGGCAAGGGTTTCGTTACACGCCTGATGTACTTTTGTTAGATTTTTTTTTAAGATTACTTTGTTTGGGAAAGAAAGGAGGATGTAAGATACCTCGCAGGAGAAGGAAACCATTGCGATTTGCTTTGGTATGTGATGATGGAGGTGATGGGGAAGAGAGTCTGGTGGTGATTGAATCGCTGTGGGGAAGGAAATCGAAGCAAAAGAAAGAACGAAATTCTAAAAAAAATTTGGATGGTCGCAGAAGCTTAAAATTTTTTGGCGAGAGGGATGTGATTGGTCAACACGAGGGAGTCGCCGCACAGGCTTGGCGTTTCTTTCTTTGATAGCTTTACACGATATATCGATATCTGACTACGGCTTCTTGGGTATTAGATCTGTAGATGGCTGGTAGTGAGAGCAAGTATTAGCGGCTACCGAAGTATGGCTTGTTTCTACGGGTGTTTCTATTGAGATAGCGGCGGGGTGTAAATGGCTTGATGGTATAGCCGTTACAAGCCACCGTGCAAGCCACGTTTCATATGTGGCGGTGCGTCTACACTAACCCTCATTCCGAGCCTCAAATCCACAACTAATAGCTTTAACACTAGATACTTAATAGGGTGGAAAAACATATATCCGAGGCTCTCTAAGCTTCCCTAAAGACAGGTAGGCCAGGCTAAGCTTTCCATTCCTCCCGGATACACCTACCCAAATATTTTCAGATGTTTCTCTCCAAAAACTGCCCTTTGAAGAAAAGAAACAAGGTCTCTGGAATATTAATCGCAAAGCCTGCAGGGTCTAGCTCCAATGTAATCTGATTATTTATATCAAAAGACGATACGATACTTCCACTAAACGTGGATATAAATAACTTAAACATTCGAACGGTTATAGTTTACTATCAAGAAGTAGAAAATGTTGCGCCTTCTAGAAGGAGAACCCCACCGTTTGAAACGAAACGCCCCTGTAGCAGGATGAAGATATTTTGTATGCAGGCCTTTTTGGGGTATAGCTGTAGGGCTGGCGCTGCGGTTCGCCCGGTTTGAAGCGGTAGAATTGGAGTTTAATTTTTCCAGTGCAGCGAGATTTTTAGTTGATTGAGGCTAAACTGGTGGCTGGGATTTGGAATACCGTTTCCCAAGGAATAATTTAGTTGATTATTTTACTCGAGCAATATAATTTGATTATATTTGTGAATGGGAGTCGAGTCTTCGCGGTATTCGCAAATTTATGTGAAACGGGGGTGTGAGTTAATATCTAGGCTGGTTTGGCAAAAAAGCTGGGTAGCCACGGAACAGGGGGAGCTGTGCTGTTCGGAGTACCGATGCGGAGCTGCTGTCGTACGATCCTTTCGAGCTCCCGCAATCAAATCACATTTTTAAGATACGAAGAGAGTGCCAAAATATGGAGTAACTGATACGAGAATCATGGGGCAAGATACTGTTGACTTTTGTTGGTAAAAAAAGAGCCAAGCTCATCGGTTTGTCTTGTGCAAAGGTTCCAACCTTGACCGTTAAAGTTCCTAGCCGTTTGCAGGCGACGGACTGGTTCATGTCTTTGAATTTTCCAAGACAGACTGTCGACTGCGAGACTTCGACCGGGGAGAGGTAAAAAATAACAATTGTCTGTCTTGAGATCGTGTGAATTGCCTTATGTATATTTTATTTTTTGGCCAGCGAAGATGGCATAATTGGTAGGATTTCGATGGTGTAATGCATGTATGTAAATATATCAGTTGATGGACTAAACGGTCACCAACTATGGGCGCACCTGTTGGAACTGTGGATCCGATGGTTCTTCAGCACACATGCCATGCATTGCAGGCAGGCAGGTCAGTCGTAAGGTAAGGTTGTATAGCTCAAGCTCGTTTAAAGAGCGAGTGGGCGGTGGTGGGTGACGTTTTGTGGGCCTTCTTCGAGTCGAGAAGTTTTAGGCTGTCGGGTCAGGTACGGAACAGGTACATGTTACCGGTACAGTCCAGCACTCCTTTCTGCACCCGTCGATTACGTGCAGCGTCAGGCACGGAGAACAAGCCAATGAGGAGTCGAAGCTCAGAACAAGTGCCCTGACAAGTTAGACTTTTGGGACTTTTGGATTTGGGATTTGTACCTGTCGATACTTTTTTCTTCTTGGTTTGCAGATTTGGATCACAAGTCGAGTTCGTCAGTAAGCTCAAGCTTTTTTCAATTCCCACACGACATGCCCCCCCTTTTTTGGATACGATTTGAGGTGAATGCGATGATATGGACCCGTCTGCCTGGTGATAATGCTATTTATTATAGTTGATGCTTGATTAATGGTCATGGCTTGACGTTGCAAGCATGATCCGGTCGAATGTTCCATGTAAACTGTTCCGGCGAGCGTGGGCATTCCTGAGACCAACAAGGAGAACCGAACGAGAGGAAAAAGGAAAGAAAGGAAAGGCAGGAACAACTTTAAGAAAAAAGCTGTTCCTGTGCCTGTCTTGCCTTCGAGCAGCGCAGCAGGAAAGAAGGAAAGAAAAAAAGGATAGCTGTCAGTACTGCAGTTTAACTTGGCTGCAGGATTATTACTATTGTTCTTTTGGGCGGCGTGCATTTGCATTTGATACTTCTTTCTGTTCAGGTACATATTTAAGCAAGTACTTCTTCGAGTACTTGCTAGCGGTATTGATAGTATTGCTGGTGAAACCGCTGCCTCCTTGCTTCTTTCGACGACGACGACGACGACAACCACGGAAGAATAATCTCTAACGGACAGTATACTACTTACTTAGTACTGTAACTGCACAGCCCTATTTATAACACCATCGCCAGATTATATATCTCCTCGAAGGCCCCGCCCGGCAAGAAGAGTCTTCGATCAAGAGTCTGTCCGTCTTGTCTTGTCTTGTCTTCCTCGACGCTGGTTCCGTCCCTCCATCAGACGAGAAAACCCCCCCATCAGGTCTCCACTACGCTACATAAGTACATACATAGACCACCGCCAACCACAATCATCATCACCACCAACCACCATCCCGAAAAGTCACGGGAACGACGCCGACCCAGCGCCCATTGCAGACTTTGCAGTCGATGCCCTGACCTGATCCATTACTGTCTGCTATATGCTATATGTGCACTCACCCAACCAAGGAATCGAAATTAGCTGTTCGAGGTGGCAGGATCATTCCAACAGTTATAACCACCAAAGTTAACAAAACCTCTATCCATCTAACACGCAGCTAACAGGCACCTCTGGCCTTTTTGCTAAAAAATCTTCATCATTCCGATCCGCTGTGAAGTCGAATACTATTTCTGGCTATCGAGGGAAACCATCCAGGTGCTTTACATAGTGCCAGCGCTTTGTCGACGACCATCCCGCCTTTTAGCTTTTAGCCACCACCACCCAGACATTACTACATTACTTAATTACTCCTCCAGCGAGAGCAACTTGCAAGCTTGCTCTCAGGCCGCTCCTTTCCCTTCCATTCGGCCCTTGTACGGTACCTGCGATAGCCACCAGGATTATTCCGCCTTCCCTGCCTGCTCTTCCCTTCTTCGAACCCTGGATTCTTTCGACCCTGGAGGATCGGTTGTTTTCAAGGGACCCATCCTGATCACACGGACGCTGAACTGGAATCTTCAGGGCCTTCTTTTCTTTCTTCTTTTCGTCAAAAATCTCGGATCCAGACTAGCAAACTAGGTGAATATATTCCTCAAAAGAGCATCTCTTGCCTGTTTCTGCCCTTCTTTCGCTCAAAAAACCCGCATTCCCCTCTCTTCATCACCGTACATACGTACATACATACATATTCCGCACATACATTCGACCACCTAGCTGTCTGTCCCATTGCTGGCGGTGTGGATAGCAAGATAAACTAGCTGCTTTTCTTAGTGGGAAACCCAGAGAAGTTCTTGACTCGTCTTGCGAGCAGGTGCATCTGATCTTAACCCCGTATCTCCTGTCAATTAACCCCTCCTTTCCACCCGGCGCATTGATATCCTTTCTCCTCCCACCGATATTTCTCCATGTTCTCTTCCTCCGCGATCTTTCCTTTATAGAATCTCGCTCCCCTTTTTTCGCCTTTATTTTTTCTTATTTTTTCGCTCTTGGGTATTTGGGATTGTTTGCATCTGGAGTCTCATCCATCGCCTGTCAGCCAATCCAAAGACAAGCTCACCAGTTCCCCTGGCCGCAATCCACAAAAAAGTTATGCAGCTTGCCAGATAGCAGCCCGCCTTTTCCCCCTGCCGCTGCTGTGAGTATCCGCTGCTGTCAACCTGCGTCTACCAACCTGCCTATAATTTGATTCCCACCTATGCTTTTTGAGATTTTTATTTTATTTTATATTACGATTGCGATTGCTCTTTGCATTGCCCGGCGCATGTGCTTTCCAGTCCCAAGGCTGTACATGTACTACCCCATAGTCGCCTTTTTATCTCAACTTTATCGCTGCCGTTCAATTCTTACCTTTATCCTTACTAACCACTTCCTCTGGTCCGCAACAGCATTTCTCTTGTATCACGACCGCCGCCTTTTCACGTCGCACTTTGCGACTCCTTCTCCTTCGACATTCTTATCCCTTCTTTTCTTTCTTTCCCCCCTTTCTCCGCCGACCCTAGTCGCCTCGTCGTCATCATCGGACCCTGGATTGCAAAGTGATAGGCTAGATTAGGAGTGAGAGTGAGAGGATCAAACCCAGACGTACGTTACAATGGGAAAGCACAACAAGGATCTACCGGCCCGGCCCTCTGGCTCGCGGGAGAGGGAAAGGCACCGATCCAAGGAGAGGTCGGAAGCCATTCGAGAACGATCAAGGAGCAGAGCCCCTTCAAATTCATCAGCAGCCTCTTCTAGTGTCCAGATTCCCGACTACTACCTCCAAGACCCTCGATCCACACCTCCGTTACCTGCACCCGCCAGTCGTCGAATGAAAGAAGAACAACCATCCGATATGCGGTCCAATAAGTCGCCTTCGCAGCCGAATATGCTGCAGAAACCTAGGAGGAAAGATGGACCTGTTCCAAAACTCACAATTCGAAAGCCCGAAGATCGGGAATACCATATGCCCGAGGTACAATCTGCGACTGCGACTACTCCTAGCAACTCTGGGTTCGGAAAGTTTGGAAGAGGTAGAACGAAAACTAAGGAGTCCCCGACTATGAGCAACTATCCACGGACTCCCAGAGAGATTCCGCCACCAAATCCTTCGTCCCCACCACCTCCAATGCCACAACAGCAATCGCAAAGACGGCCGTCGGAACCCCCTAGCTCTTCGGGATCTGGACAGCGATCTTCTTCTAGTGACGGAAGGATTACCTCGAAATTAAAAGCATCCAAGGCAGCTATCCAGAGCGAAAGCAAGAAGTGGACAATCAAGGGACAAAACATCTGGGGCAAGTTTTCGAAGAACCCCAAGTCGGCAGTATTTGCACCGGCCAGCTTTGGGACATTCCCATCGAAACCTACAATCGACGTCGTCGGCATGCCGCTGCCGGAAGCGACAATCAAAACCCGGGTTGCTAAGGAGTTGGTTCCTGGTGTTGATGCCTCTGCATATTGGCTACCAGCCATGGCATATCGGCTAATATCGTATCTCAATGTCCATGGGCCTAAGGAACAGGGTATCTATCGTGTTCCGGGAAGTACGGCGGCAGTGGATAAGATGCGAGAGGAATTTGCTCGCAATTATGATTTTGATCTGTTCCAGGACCCACCGGATGATGTCAACACTGCTAGCAGCTTGTTGAAGAGTTTCATCCGTTCGCGTAAGTTCCACTCCGGCTTTATATCTAATTGGAGATAATAGCTAACTGAATATGTCTCTAGTCCCAGAACCGATCCTGCCTCCTAAGTTCCAGGAAGACCTGTACGAAAGGGTCCGCGATAATACCAATGCAAAGCAACCGCCACAGGTCTTTGTCGACATGCTCTCGTCCCTGCCGCCGCAAAACTACTATCTACTCCAGCTCTTAACGAACCACCTCTCGAATGTCCGACTCGCGGAGGATGTCACCCGCATGGGTCTCTCGAATCTGGCCATGATCTTCTGTAGCACCATGAAGATGGATAGGTACATTTTCCATTGGCTTGTGGGAAGTTGGTCAGATTGTTGGGGCGGTTGTTGGGCCGAGGAGCAGATGGCGTCTGCTGGCGGTGTGAGAGTTAGCTTTGATACTCGCTCTGAGACCGCAAAGTCCGCAATAAGCAGCCGGAGAGATGAGCCAATGGGCTTGGGAATCAGGAGTAACGACGGACGTAGCCATGGCGGGAGGAGTCACGGTGGACCTAGCCAGGATGGGCGAAGCTATGATGGGCGCAGTGACCGTCGGAATAGCCAGGAGCTGGACATTCCACTCCCACCACTGCCCACTCCTCGCGAACCTTCCCCTTCGGCAAGCACAATCGGCAAATCCAGCAGTAGGAAGCGGATGTCCGGTATCCACGATGCTCCTGATACAGCATTCGATCCCGAGCGTGGTAGGAAACGCGCAAGCCGGGAAATCGATTGGCCATCTCCACCGACCCCTTCCACAATCAAACACCACCGACGGCTCTCCTCTGCAGAGTCGATAGCTAGCGCTTCGAGCATGACGGGGAACGCGTCTTTTGGCCCGGGAGGAGCAACAATTCGTCAAGTTCCACGAGAATCGAGAGATCATGATCCATTGTCCCCTCGCATCAACGAGCTAATCGGATCATTCCGGATGCGAGCTAAGGAACGTCGCAGTGTCGATGTCTCACAGCTTGCTATTCTAGCTCAGCAAGCTTCCTTACATTCCCCTGGGATTCCTCCACTTCCTACCGACTCACCGAGGATGCGCCAGGGACCTCTTCATTCTGCAACCGAACCGATCCCGCCTCGGCAACCCCTTACAGGAGGTTCTAGAAATGCTTCCCACAATGTACCAGGGTCACCGAAGCCGAAGCAAGGGCAGCAAAGAGCACGATCTGCTGAACGAAGCTCTCAGCCTAGGGAAGTTGAGCTATTGCCGCCGATGCCACCTTTGAGTCCTCTATTGGCCGGACCTAACTACGGCCACTTCTAAACCCTATACCCCCTTCGATTCTCCCAACTCACTACTAGTCCTTGCGATTGGTATAATTATTCTATTCTTAGCCAAATTCCACTTCCTTTTACACAAACAAAAGTTTAATTTTTCACTTCTTGCCGTTCACCTGTTTATATTTCCTCTTCATCCGTCCCATACATGTTTCGGGATGCATAATTCTACCATTGGAGGACTGCATTGCATATTCCACTTTTTTGCTCGCGGAGTTGATATACTTAATGGAGGTTGACCTTTGTTTAGCTTGAGCCCTTCCCATCCCTTTCTCTTTTCTATATATATTAACAGGTTCTTTTAATTTCTACATTCTCCTACCCTCATTCTGCCCCGAGCCAATTTTTTATTTCTTTGATATTTTACATCTGTTGCGCATAGCGAGCTTGATTGGTTTTCCTTTTTGGACTTTCTTTGGTTCCTACCTTCGTGGAGGCGAAATGATCTCTCCATATAATTCAATTTTGGGGGGTCGAGCCTTGGTTGATACAGGCTCGTTTTTTCTTCTTCTCTCCCTTTCTTTTTGGATCATGGCATGATGAAATGAAAAAAATTCCAAAGCTAGCGGGAGTTCAAGGGTTTTTTTATTTCTTGGACTTTCCCGATTCTTTCTTTCTATCTTCAATTCTTTTTTATATAACTCTCTACATTTTATAATCGTACGATCATATCGATTCTTAGGTTTCCGGGTGTTTAAATTTTTTCTTTATTATAGTCCTATCTATAGATTTTCCGGGCGTGCATGGTTTCCTACTCTTTTTATATATTGGATTATTTGCATGGTTGATGTTTTTGTAGCTCCCTCGTATACCCATCTCGTTGATGATTTTGGAAATGGAAATTATATATTGTGATATCCGTATCAATTTTCTCCCTCCCCATAGACTCCACCATCTTGAAGTATAGCCGTTCATTCTGATCCTAGGATTCTGTACTTTCAGAAGAACACTAGCACTTGGTTGATAAATCTCGAATCTGCAAATGTCATTGAGCTCCCCCGCTCTCACGCCAGCGTATATTATGTATGACCCCGCCCTCTGTACAAGGTAAAAAGTTCGGGCTGTCCCATATAAATACATCTAAGAACCGAAAAAATTGTATACAAAAGCACGCCAAAACAATTGTCCCAAAAAAAAAAACCTAAGATCGTATACATGAAATCCAATACCTACCTACCTATCTATCTATTTGAAATGCTCTTTGTGCGGTTCAACCACCCCTCGTCAACCTAATATCACCAAAAAAAACTCCATTAGCTTCCTAAAACTCCTATTTTGAGTAAACTTGTATAAAAAGGGAGAACTCACCCTTCCTTAACCAACTTCATCTCCCCTTCCTCGTTATCCTTCTGCTTCACAAGTTCCTCCTTCCCACTTCCCTCCGCTTTCCCTTCTTTTTCTCCTTCTTCTTCTAGTTTCTTTTTCTTTTCGTCTTCTTCGGCACACCCGCAGTGGTATTTGTCAGCTATAGTTCCGCAGTCGAAGATTTCTTTTCCTAATCGTTCGTTGACGGCGTTGTGGACTACGCAGCCCCATTGAGAGGCTGCGTCTCGCGAGGAGGTTTGTGGTGGGTATTTTTGGAGGAGGAGGCGGAAATGGGTTGCACTTGAAATTTATAATGATTATTATTAGTTCGGTCTTAGGGTAGTTTCAAAAGTGGGATGTTAAGTTACCATTCGCCGCTGTGAGAATCGAGAAAAAAATGTTAGTATATATACTCTGAAGACGGGATATAAATTTAAAGATGAAGAATATGGTATTTTTTACCAAGGATATAATCGTCCGAATAGATAGAGGTACGACTTTAGCGCTTCTCGTTCGTCCATTGTTGGCTTTTCAGGGAACCGTGCGAGCATGGTGTGCAGTAGCTAAAATGCATTTTCCGTCAAATCAGCTTTTTCCTTTCCCTCTTCGCTCTTTGAATATTAATCCATTGGTAAGGTCTATAATATACCTTCCACGACGCCCGTCCTAGTTCCTGCCTATATACCATCAAAATCATCAGCATCGATAACTCCAAATTACTGCGATTAATTTTTGCGGGTAGAGGGGGGTATTTACTTAATAGTCTCATTCCCCAACTTGGGCATAATAACCTCCCCAGGCCCATGCATCGGCGGCGTATGAAACGTGCCCCCGTTCGTCAACCCTCCATTTCCACTCCCTCCTGCTCCATGGTGACTTTGGTGACTACTACTACCACCGCTCTTTGAATGTGAAGAAGAATAACTTTGTTCGGGCGAACTATACGGCGACGATGTTCGCGCTGATGATGATGACGGGAAGAGAAGGTATGAGTAGAAGAAGATGAAGGCGGCGATGATGGCTATGTAGGTTATTGGACGGTTGCGCGACATCATTGCGGTGGGGGTTTTGTGTCGCATGGGGGGTGTATATGTGTGTGTGTGTGTGTTCCCTGCGCCTGTCGCCGTGGGTTTGTCGCGTGGAATGTCGAGATGAATGGAAGTGACCAAGTTGTTCGAAAAAGTTGGTCGGTTGGTTGGGATTTCGACAACTTCCAACCTTTTTTCCTTGCAAAGTCGCAGATATGCAAATAAGAAACAAGGATTCAATTAGCAAAGAGGAAAGAAAGAGCGAAGTGAAGAAGAAGAAGAAGAGAAGGAAAGAAGGGAGCTTAATAACGAGCTCTTAAGTTCTGGGTATTAATTTAGGGAATCCCGCTCTCACATGTCTTAATTATCAAACTGCCTGAACTAAGCTATACAATCAGGGGCCCGTTTTGAGGCCAAAATGTTAACTACTCTCAAACAAGCCCAAGCGAAACGGCACTGTGGAGATTGATCCCGGTCAGGCCACAATCGGGCTCTTTCGCCTCCACATTCACGTTCACATTCACATTCACGCCCATGTGCTGACATAGCTTAGGCAGGGACGGGACGAGATAGCGCAGGTATGTAATAGAAACGACAAAAGAAGCACATGAACTCCGCAAAGGTACCGATATATAATATCCAACATCTATCGACGCCCATTCCAATCGACATCCAACTTTTCAAGACCGTTCAAGACAAATACGAATCAAAAATCCAACCAACAAACATCTCCAGCCGCCGCCTTCCCCTCTTTCGCACCGATCCCCCTCCAATCGCCATGCCCCTCCACCCCACCTTTTAAGGCATTTTCCAACTAGTGCCTCCACAACCTCACCGCTTTATCCTTCCCACCACTACCCACCCTCAATCCATCGGGACTCCAATCCACTGCGAAGACCTCATCTTTATGTCCCGGCAAATCAACCGCCAACTTCCCTTTCCTAACATCCCACACCTTCAACGTCGTATCCTTACTGGAACTAACCAACAACCTCGAATCCGGCGAAAAAGCACACTGATAAACCGCCCCAACGTGACCTCTCAAACTCGCCAAAAACCCACCCGTCCTCGCATCCCAAAGTTTTACATGATTATCAAAGGATGCGGATGCGATCAATCGTCCGTCAGGTGAGAAAGTAACGTGATTTACCAATTTTTGGTGCCCGAGAAGGCGGGTTATGGGTTTTGTGTCTTTGGAGGGTTCCCAGAGGTACATTGTGAAATCGTCGCTGGCGGAGACGAGACGTTCGATGACTTGTCCGCCGATTGTAGCGGCCTTTTCATAGCGTTCTTTGGCTAGTTTTTTCTTTTCTTCGTAGGTTGCCGGGGACTTGCCGGTGTGGTCATAGAAGCCTGTGCGTAGCACATGGTCGGTCGAGAGAGCGAGGTGGTTAACCCAGTGTGCGTGCGATTTCAGGGTGTGTAGTAGTTTTCCCTGTAGACGCCGCGATTAGTATCGATCCCAAGGGAGACAGCAAGTAAAAACAGAGCCAACATACATCCTTCCCGTCCCACACTTTAATAGTCTTATCCTGCGATCCGGAATAAATAAACCCGTTTCCACCCCACCTCACACACGTAACACTGGCCATATGCCCACTCATCGCCATCTCCACCCTCCTCAACTTCGCATCCCAAACTCTAACCGTACAATCCTTCGACGAACTCACAAATCTTGGCGAATCCTCGTCGGCTTGGAGGTGATATGGTTCCCATGCTAACCCCGTTACCCACGAAGTATGACCTTTCATGGCATCACCGAGTGGAGCACCCGTTTTAGCATCCCACAGACGGACGGTTTTGTCATAACTCCCCGTAGCGATGTATTTTGCACAGGGAGAGTATGAAACGCAGAGAATCCAGCCCGTATGACCCTTTAGCGTTTTCATAGGAGTTTCGGTTTCGCAATCCCAGATTCTGGCGGTATTGTCGCCGCCACCGGTGACCATGCGGCTGGAATTTTGGGGTGAGAAGCATACGGCTAAGATAGCTTGTTCGTGGCCTGCTATCGATGAGGAGCAGCGGGATACGGGACGGACGCGGAAGATGGCTTGTGGGGTGTATAGAACTGTTAATAGATCTTCAGTTGTTTTGTGTCCTGGTTTTAGGATTGAAGAGTAGATGTCGTCGGTGATGTCTATTACGTTCGCGAGGTTTGTTTCGGCACTGTTTTTGGCGACGGAGAAGGTGTAGGGGAGCGGGTCGTCGGACTGATAGATAGATATAAAAATTTTTCAATTTTAGATAGTAGGCTTTATGAATGACGGTAAAGGTAGTTTGGAACCATACGTTTCCGAGCAACTCATTCAATAGCAGCTCCAGCTGCTTGACGGTAGTACCGCCGGGGACTTTAATCGGTGTCTTATCATTCTCGCCGGTATCAGAGGCTCGGAATTGGATTAGGATATCCGGGAGGTCTGATGGTATCTGGGCGAATTCTGCTTGCTCTGCTGTCTAAAGCGTTAAAACAAAACCCAACAGGTTAGCAGACGTATTTTTAGATTTTAAAAAGTAGAATATGGGTCGCATGGGTACCTTCTTCTGTTCTTCAAGCTTTATCCGCTTGCTTTTTGGTGGTAGTAGTGTCGCCATTGCTGATGAAGTTCTTTGGTGGGAGGTGTGTAGATGTCTATGATCAATGACTGGGATGCGAAAAATGCTGGAAAGAAAAAAAGGTTTGGTTGCAGCTTTGGCTGGCAGGGATCAGGTTCGGGCGCAGGGATTCCCGGTAACGAAGCATATTCCAACACCCAACGCGATCTCTCAGGATATCTAGAATCAGAATACAAGTGGGAGTCATGATATATATATCATACTCGAAATATGTGAATTGCATGATGTTTTGATATCACATCGATGGAAGTGGTTGGGATTGATTCTAGTTCTATACGTGCGACGGGTCGGCGTGTCGCGAATTGGGTCGTCATAACCCCCAATGCAATACACCCATCCTCGAGTATCGATGTATCAATTCTAGAAGCCCCATCCGGTCTAAGAGCCCCGAGGAGATAGTTTCTTCTAATCCGAGTGTGCACTGACCGTAGATATTCATGAGAGTGTCCCCATATCGCCAAGATAGCTGCTGTGCCGCCTGTATGCATGTCCCAAGGCTCGCCATACGCTATTTCCTTTCGTATCGCGAGCGCGATGGGATGAAGCTGTCAGCACATGTGCACAGCGTTATATCCCGACAATGGCAAGAATGGAACTTTCCGATAAATGACCCCTTCCCAATAGTCAGATGGCCCAGGTTCGATAATGTTAAACATAATATTTACACAACTGGGATCTTTATTTCCTTGATTTGACTTCTTGTATTTTTTATTTTTCTATTTAGCCATTTCTAGACTATCACTAGATACTAAATAATTCCATGTAGTAGCTGATACTAAAACAGACACAGAAAGAGAAAAAAAAAAAGATAAAAGAAAAAAGCTGCCAACATCGATATCGATAAGACGTAGGTAGTAGCTAGAACAGCAGTATCGCTAGCAATTGCAAAAGGAAAAATAATAGTAATAATGGAAGTTAACTGCCGACATGCATCCGACAAAGCGCAGATTTGAACCAAAAAACAAAAGAGGAGAAGGAGGGCATCCAATATACATATCTGCGCATAAAATATAAGATGATAAAGCACTGTGTGTCGTATAAGCGAATGGCCGATATAACGATATTCCCAAGTCCCCCATATTTTTTGTTCCGATGCGCTCCCAAGATTTTTTTTTTTAAAAAAGGAACTAACGATCAACCAAATCAAAAAAGGAGAATAGATGAGAACGACCAAAAGATATTTTTTGAATTCCATTCGTGTCTGTCCCTGTGTGGTGGGGACAAAAGTGAGGATGAAAAGAGAGAGAGAGAGGAAACAAAAACTATCATATCCCAAACGCCATAACTCCAATGCAAACGCCATGCTGAGCGACAAAACCCAAACGAAAGGAAAAACAAGGAAAGGAAAAGGGGGTTTTTAGAAATAAATATCCCCATGCTCGCTAGCTTCTGTACCCAAAATAATAATCCGTCGTGTTGGTAATCCGAACATATATATACGTCGTATAAAAAAGGTTCCCGCGAGGGTAGAAAAACTGTAGTGACTTAGGCTGTAAAGTAGGTTCTCCACATGGCTTCATCTTGGATTTCGTCTCTCACAAGATGAAACATGTTGACAAGGAGTTTTGGGAATCTGGATGTGAAGTAGCTTAGGTAGCCATCTGGTAATTGACCAACTATTGTCTGCACGTTTGGCGGTAGGTCTTGATAATGATGTTTCTGAAGGAATATGTTAGCTCTTTTCATAGCTGGTAATCTACGGGGTATATATTTACCTTATTTCGCAATGCCCGAAGAAGATCAAGCATCCTATCTCCTTGATACTTCCTGTGCTTTCCGAGATTGTCGATCAATCCCTTATCCAGTTTCTTGTACCAGTCTCCATTGAAGGTAGGCTTTGCATAACTCTCAAGTTTTTGTAGTAGAGGCGATGGCGGGTCTCTCTCCTCTTTCTCGAAGCGATCTGATACATCCAGCAAAAAGTTAAGCTTCTTCTCTGCCGACCAGAAGAATGGATGTGTGAGGACTGTGGTGGCATCTGGTCTTGCCTTAGGGTTTCGGGCGATCATGCTCGCGATCAGATCGCTAGCCTCGGATCCCGAATCACCCAACACCTCTAAGCCGGAAAGATTGTATTTGCCGGTGATGATATTTCCCTCTCGAAGGTATCGGTCTCCGAAGGGGTGGCCTCCTCTTGTGAGAACGAAGTAGAAGACACATCCCAGCGAGAAGATATCGATGGCTCGTGTGGCTCTCCTATTCGTCAGAGTGTCAAGTACCGACGAATCGGATGTGGATCCGTTGGTATGCTCTGATAGGCTAGATATCGTTGCATCGCCAGATTCACCTATCAGGAGTTCTGGTGCTCGCCAGCCAGATGTACCTGCAGCATGCGCCGTGGTCGCTCGGAAAGAGCTCTGATCGGCCTCGAGTTTCTTGCAAAGTCCGAAGTCGGAAATCAAAATCTTCGGGTGTTTGATTTCTGTTGGGTCCCGAAGGCTTCGCTTCGGCTCTGCCACCAGGATATTCTGAGGTTTGATATCGCGGTGAACGATCTTGAGAGAATGCAGATGCTGCACACCCAGCGTCATTTGACGTAGAACTTCGGGGGGGTTCATCAGTTCTAGGATATGCCTGTGTTGAGCTGACTCAAAAACGTCATGGAGCGAAGCAGGACACAACTCCAAGGCAATGTAAAGGAAAAGAGCAGTTTGCTTCTGGCAGAAGTATCTGACGACGTTGGGGTGGTCGTCAACCCTCTGCAGCAGATTGACTTCGTGGGACGCAATATCATAAGAGTCGACAAACAAACGCTTCACAGCGACTTCCCTGTCGCCGAACTTTCCTCTGTAGACGCGAGTCCCGTGGCTGCCATACCCTAGCACGGTATCCGAAACAAAAAGATCCTCCGCGACCTGTCCGTTGCCATTTTCATTCGGGAGTAATAGCTCAGGGTTGCGGATAACCGAGCCCCCGATCTTTCCTCCTGAATTGTCTTCCGGTTCGCTAACGTTCAGTTTTTTCTCTTCGCCCTCGCCTTCTTGGTTCTTCTTCTTCCTCTTTCGATTTCCCCTAGCGCCACGTTTCCTGCCCTTCTTCGGAGCAGACGGAGCTGAAGATTTGTCGCCGTCACCTGGCTCCTCATCGCCGGATCCTGCTTCCTGATCTTCTTTGACCTCAGTGTCGTTAGCATCGGCGAATGTTACGACTTTCTTGTTGGGAGGAACGGTTTGTGGAACTGGAACGACAACGAAATCATCAAGCGTAGCTTCGTTCTCAATTTCCGTAGCAAGTTGTGGGGGGAGTTCCTCTTTGGTGACGACTTGGACGTTCTTGACTTCGGTTTCAACTTGTACCGAAACGGGTTCTGGGGCAGGAGGTTGTTGGACTTCCTCAGTCGTGAATGTCTCCTTGATCATAGGAGTGTCTGGGCTGACGCCGAGGATCTGGCGCGTCGTGTCACTCTGTAGAGGTGATGGTAGCTTTTGGCGGAACCGACGAATGGCCAATGAAAGATCAGTGGAATGCCTCCCAGCGAGCCACATTAGCGACATCAAGATGACAAGGGCAACGACCTGGAAAGCGGCGTTGTCCTTTTGACCGGGCCTGGAAAGATCACCACCACTAGGAACAGATTGACGGGGCTGTTGAGACACATTCGAGATTTCTGGAGGCGCATCGACGGCCGGGGGCTGGAAACCCCCGATGACACGCTTACCTCGGAGGTGATCTCGACGCTTTTCCAAACCCATCGAATCCCAATCTGACAACCTAGGAAGGGTCGCTACCTCGGATGACCGGTCACTGCCATCCGGCGGCGACAAATCAGGCAAGGCGAATACACCACTGCCTCCCTCGAGGTTAGCGAGTATCCTAGTTCCGCGGTCCTTCTGCGACGGTTCTTTAGGGTGTGGTAAAAGCACTAGGCTCTCGTCATGGATGTTGACCGCTAGGTCAAATACCTGGGCAACAGCTTCCGAGTGCCTCATTTTAACTAACTTCTCTTTATTGCCGAATCAAATTAGCGTTGATAACCCCGAAAATAGATTTTGTTAGCCTGAAGATATCGAAACTTACCCGTAACAGTGTTACGACAGATGAGCGTGCCGTCTGGCAGGGGATAGAAGTACTTGTTATCTAAGCTGGCTGTATACTTCTTCTCAAGATCACGGTTTTGCACACCAATACCCCACTCGGTGTACTCTAGGGTCCATAGTGGTCCCTGGTCTTCATGCGTGATATCAACGATATAATCTTCGGTGGTTCGTTAGCTCGGGTCTCGTTGAAAAGGAGTGTGATAGCCTCACCTGTCCGGGCAAGGCTAACTTTGCGAATGATACACTCGTCGTCCTCTTCATCATCTAAACCTTCTAGTCTAGTTCGCTTCTTGCACTTGTCCGGTAGCCCATTTGGAACGCTACCACTGCCGGTAAAGAGCATATCCCCGGTAAAGGGATTGATAGTGTAAATTTGTGTCTTTATACTGCCGAGCAAGGTCATTCCATTCTTCGCCTGATATGCCGAATGCCTACAAATGTATTCCATGGATTGAAAGGCGCCCTACGTAGTACGTTAGATACCATTTAGTTAAGCATATCGGACGGTATAGACCCTACCTTTCGTAGACCGTCTCTCCGCGAGTATGAGTATAGAGTCCCCCCATTCCCTGGTTCAATTACCCAATCAAGATCATCATTGTTATCTTCACCGTCCGGTCGGGGGTGACGTGTAACCTTCCAAACGTCACTAGTAACCATTTCCCAGATACGCGCTCCAGTCGTCCGATTGCTCGCTTGGATTTGGCCGCTCATGGTAATGGCGATATAGAGGTCCTCCAGTTTCCAATCCGACAAAGATCGACTAGTACCATAAAACGGGTCGACAGGTAGAGGACTATTTTCGGCCTGTCCGAAAAGAGTTGACGGCGGGTTGGCAATTGGGTTGACGACTGTCGCGAGTGAATCCTCGGCTTTGATTGGACTTGGAACATCCCCAGCATAACTCTCAACGGATGGACCCCTGCTTCCCGCATTTTCTATATCCTCTTTTGAAACCGAACGTCGTCTTTTGTCGGAAGCTTGATAAGAACTTGGTGGGATGATGTGCCCCTTCGCCTGCTGCGTTTCCTTCTCCGCCAATGTCCCATCCAATTGTTGATTGATGTCGGTATTTCTCGAAGCAGAATTTCCCGGGTACGTGGATTTCCGAACCACCTTCTCAGCACCGATGACCTGCAACAGAGCCGTGAAAACGAAGAAAAATGTTAAGATAATATTTAAAGACACGCTCCGGCGCATGCCTACTGTCGACAAGGCTTTCATGATGAATGGTGGGGGTTTAGTCCTACAGGGACCCCTGGGGAGAATTCCCGAGGCGTTCCTTCAGGAGCTTTTTTTTGGTCGGATCGACTTGCGTTGTCAGCACAGGGTTTTTATTTTTCAGTGGAAGGCTTCTCCGAAGGAAGCATCCGTTCAAGTCGTCATCCAGCCGAAAAGAATAGCGTGGTGAGACCACCGGGTCGTAAGGATAGTGGTAAGGTCGGTAGTCGGTGGTCGGCGAAGCGATAGGAGAGAGTGGAGGAGGGCGGATTTGGAGGTGGTGATTTGTGATGGTGGTGGTGGTGGAGAGGAGGTTTGGATGAGAATGGAAGTTCGCAGAGGAGAAAACGAACAAAAACGAGAGGACCAAAATTGCCAATCTTATTTTGGGTGGGAGCAGACAACACAACAGAACATATTATAATAACTACTTCCACTTCACCCTCCGACATCTATCAATTCTGCTGCTACTACACAGTAATATACTATACTATACTACGACTAGGTAAGAAAAAAAGGGAAAAAATCATCTGCTCGGTGAAATGGGCTGCCAGGTGGTAGATCTAGATAGTACTAGTATCATACTATACTACTGCCGCACCAACACCGAACAGTCTCAATGCAGATGCTCGATTGGTCTCCAAAACCCACCAACTTCCCTCACTAACCGAACACTAACAATCATGCCAATCCATATCAATCCCACTAGCTAAGAGCATGGGGGGTATTGATGAGCAAAAGCTTTACTCTCTCGAGCTTCCTACATTCCATGGCCGTCGATGGTGCTTTCAAGTCTCGATGGAGACACCTTCCGAACGCCCAGGCCGAATCTATCCTACTTTTATCTCCCATGCATATGCCTGCGCGAGAAAATCCCAGATCATCGAAGGAACATACCACCATACGACGTATGTAGCCATGTATGTATGCACTTATAGAGCAGGAGCCAATCTGGCCAACAATGGCACCCTCCGCTACCTTGCCTAGACCCCCCCAGCCGCCGTGTGGGACAACATTGTGTGCGAGATTTTTGGTTGCACTGGCTGGCACCTCGAATCGATATCAAACATGATTTTTTTCTTTCCTTGCTCTCAAGTTTTTGGAACGGGATCCCGTATTATTATACGAAGCACAAGCCTCGCAAATGTGGATCCAGATGCATCTGGTCCAACTGATTTTCCAACTGCAAACGAGTTTCCCAAGGCTCCTCCTCATCGTCCGGTGGTTAATTCCAAAGAAGGCCCGTCTGAAGCTTGAAGAAACCGATGTCATGCAATGTTGGCCAAAAGATTTTTTTTTTTTTCAATGGCGTGCATTTCAAGCCCTATAAAGGTTGTGTTTGAGGGTTTCGAAGCAATCGGCTCGACATTCTCAGCCGCGTAAGTCAGGGCCCACAGTCCAGTTTTTCGTTAAGGCATGCTTGGCCAGGCGAGGACGGAGATTGTTTCTCCATAGCATGGCAACCTTGGACCCGGCCATGACAGGCTAATATAAATTTCCATCGCCTTCGATTGCTACATGCCACAATTGCCACGGCACATTTGGCTAAACCGCCAATTGTCATGCGACCCAACGGATGAGGTGCGGGTACCTGGATAGATTAGCAACGGTAAAACCCACGCGCATGGATGAATTCTTTTCCGCTTGAAAGTGTGTATCGATGCATCCTTGATATTGAACTTTTATCCTACATCTATGCTTGACGCCGGGAAAACATGGCCATGTATAGACCTTATGCTTTTTTGATCGACACAAATTCAATCCTGGGGATATGCTTCTACCTGACATTATTACATTCGGTCTCTCCTTCTTGGTGCCGCCCTGATAATATTGTCCACCCGTAACAACATCTCAGCGGCTTCAGATGCCGACGATACAACAGCTCGTTTCAACTTATAACTCTCAATCTGCAGGACACCCTGTCAGCCACGGTAATCACTAATCCATCGTGTTGGAGAGGGAAGGAAGGAAGGAAGGCTGTATGTAGTTGAAACAAGTGTAGAGGGGAGACTTACAACGCCCAGATCACGCATGTCGGCAATCTTCCCGCCGGGTGTCATAAGATCCAACCCAGAGTTTGAGTGGCCGCTGTAAATTGCGGATCTCAATTTAGCTACGAGCTCGCTTGAGTCGAACCCCGCATTATCAGCGAGAATTGTTGGGAGCTGCCTTAAAGCCTTTGCGAAGGCTTCGATAGCCAAGGCGTGCTTTCCGTCCGCATTCTGAGCCTCAGTGTCGACGGCCTTAGACATCAGCATCTCAGAGCAACCGCCACCGAGGACAGTCCTTGTCTCGACAACGGTCTGCGATAGAACTGATAGAGCGTCGTGCAGAGAGCGATCGGCTTCCTCCAAAAGGTGCTCCGTAGCTCCACGCAGGACGATAGTGCAAGCCTCACCAGCAGCAACCCCAGAGAATTTGATAAGCGTATCCTCTCCTATTACAACCTCCTCAATGAGATCACAGTGTCCCAACTTCACGCTCTCAGGGTGATCGAAGGTCGACGCGATTTCACCTCCAGTTACTAAAGCTAGACGCTCGATACCATCGAAATCGGCATGCTCTATCGATACAATACCGGCATCGGAAAACAGCTGCTCGGGCCAATTGTAGATAAGCTGTCTGTTGATAAAGCAGTTGATTCCGTGAGCCTTGATCTTCTCAACCTTCTGCTTCATTTTTTCCTGTTCAAACGTTAGCTGTGCCATCTTCTATGCAACCGTGAAATTCGGAAACGCTCGTCATACCCTCTCTGCTCTTTCAAGCTCAGCGAGCTTGCCTGTCGAATCGACCTTAACACGGGCACCGAAAATCTTGATCTTGTCCGTATCCATAGCCGTGTTCGCGACCAGGATCTTAGCCTTCTCCAACCTCTTGGGCTGGTTAACACCAATCTTCTTGTCCAAAATAAACCCTTCATCCAAGTAAGAATCAATCAACTTGCCACCGGCCTTCTTAATAATCTGAATATTGGTAAGATTCGTGCTGCCCTTCAACCTCAATACGGCATCAACGGCAATCTTCGCGAAGTGCTCTTTATCCTGGCTTAGAACCTTAGAGCTCAAGGTGGTCCTAGCTATGCTCAACAGGTCCTCCCTGAATGCCGCAGCATCAGATCCATGGTCCACAGCAGCCTTCTGTAGCGCTCTCAAAGCTGCCTCCTTGGCTGTTCTAAACCCTGCTATTATCGTTTGCGGGTGTATTTTCTGGTCGACAAGCTTCTCAGCTTCACGTAAAAGCTCGGCAGCCAAGACGCAGACAGATGTTGTTCCGTCACCGACTTCATCGTCCTGGACTTTGCTGATGTTGACAAGAACTTTAGCGGCAGCGTTGTCGAGGGCGATGCTCTTTAGGATAGTAGCGCCGTCGTTTGTAACCGTGATTTCGCCAGTCGATCTGATTTAACACCATAATTAGCTTCTTGAGGGTGATGAAAGGATTGGTTCAAATTAGCATACGCCGACTGCAAGATTTTATCCATCCCCTTGGGTCCTAATGTCGACTTGACAAGATCGCCAACAGCTATCCCGACGAGTCAGCATGCTTCTCTACTCCAGCTACATCATGAGATAAACCGTACCGATAGCTCCAACGAAGGCAGAAAGACCTATTTGAAAGAGACGTAAGCTTCCGAATCGATGAAATCCGGGTGGGATCGTAAAGCATACGCGCATTCTCGCCCTTCTCCTCTGTGACTTCGTCACCAAAGATGTTGACAGGATTAAAGCTTGCCTGTAACGCAAACGAGTTAGATTTTAAGGTCATTAGAAGATAGAGTACAATAAAGATATGTATACCATTTCGAAAGTATGATTCTGAGGGTATAGTGTAGGAAATGGCGATGTGATAGGGGTATTGACGTGAAGGTAGAGCTTGGTGCTGTGTGGACGCTGTAACTTTTTTTCGGTTTTGGAGGGGCGTTTGTCACCAAAGTTTATCGATACTGCGTTTGGTGGGCTGGTGTGGCGGTGCTGGCACACTCGCCACATGGCACAGTAACACAACAAAATGCAACAGCCAAGGTCGTTACTTCGAGCACCTTCTGTCGAGAGCGAAGCCAGGCACAACTTCATATTGTTGCTTAAACTACTCAAGTACTGACTTCCAGGTATCAAAAAGCACAATCATAACGATACTACTTGTTCGGGTGTATTGTATCAATCTTAACGTTAACGGTACAATTGTATTGGTTAAACATCAAATTCGACACTGCTAAATGAATGAAGACAAAACCCCACCCTCTAAGCCAAAGCGGAGCAGACACTCACTCCTATCCAAACAAAAAGAAAAGTCCGGATTAAAATCAGTCGTGTCACAAAGTAATCGCAGAGTTCCTCCCGTCCCAGTCTAAATCTACACCGTGCATCGATATTTTATTCAATCCTCGCCCGCGTTTCTCAAAATAGGATCTACCCCTGGGTATATATTCGCATTAGGACATTGACTAGTAATATAGATATAAAGTGAAGGGCATTAAGCCTAAGACTTAAGCCTAATTTCGGTAAATCGATCCCTGAGCATGAGAGTTAGCGATGCCCTAATCCATACTTGAAAGATCGATCTGGAGACATACATTTATCAGCTTCTAGACTACCTGTCAACATGTCCCTGAGCCCTCCACGCGGCAATCTCCTTCATCTCATGGTTTATAGATGCATTCAATCTATTTATTGCAGACTCATCTAGCGGATGTGCTGCATGAAGGTTATCCATTTCTTTCTGGTGCCGCTGTATTTTCCCATAAGCTTTATCCATCGCGGCGCATCTCCGACATGTTTTTCCCATATCCTCATATCCGCCTATGGCGGGGTTGGGGCATTGACTTCCGATGGGGTGGTTGGAGCAGTTGTGTATTCTCTCCCCTTGAAACATACCACCGCATAGGTACCGTTTCCAAATATATCGGCACTGCGGCGGCTCCTCCATCGCCCTGTATTGTTGGCGGGAAATATATATTGACGAAATTTTGATTATAGTGATGCAGCTGTTGCCAGCTGAACGGTGTATATCTCGTTGGATGTTTCGATACTCGTATATTCGAGGGATGGGGTAGAATATTAACCTGCAAAGCTGACGGGAAAAGTTAGTAGATGTAGACAATCAAAAACCAAGATAGAAAAATTACATACTAGAAGTCTTGGTTTACCCGGAAGAAAACAATGCTAGCATGCTGTCGCGATTGGTTTGGCTGTTGTTCGACATAACTTTCCCGTCGAGATCCAACTTGCTTTTATAGACTTTCCAACAATACACAGAACCCCATAGCCTGAAAGATTTCCCGCGCGACTTTGCCTATCTCTGGCCGAGATTTAACCCAAGTGGCACAGGTTGCAACTTAAGTATATGTCAGTCCTAGCTCACAAGGTAGCAGCGGCAACTCCGTCAAGGACGTACGAAGCACGTTTTCCTTCCCATATCCTCCCGAGCGAGCGAGGCTAACGCCTGACAAGCTTACAACTTTTGCCTCGTACAGCGTAAGTAGACAAGCCATCCAGTTGTCCGCAGAGCCCCCCCTCGCCCCGCGCGCGCACGGCCGTACCGGTTTGTTCCAACTTTTTGTGAGCTTGTCAACACGTTCGATCTTTCGAATCATGCATGTGAAAAATAGTACTAAATCGAACTAGAGTGGGGAATCCAACATAAGAAGCCTTGTGATTGTCATAAATATGCTGTCGATGACTGGATGGAGGGTACAGCCGTTGACCACCATCTACTCCATCCTTGGTACCGTGAAACAACTGGGGTACCTCGTGTATGGTGGGGCGATTTCGAGGCTTGTCGAGGGCAGGGGCGCCTGCGTCGCTGCAGGGAACGACTAGTTCCATTCAAAGGCAAATAAAGGCTTATATACGGGATAGCGATGTATGTATGTACGTATGGTAGTCGTGCTTATCGTCGTCTGGCGTGCGTCGACCAGAAAAGCAGGAAATCTTGCGTCCTGGGAAAGTTCGAAAACCACGACATCTGGCATAGGAACTGTAAATCCCTTGTCCCGTGTCTTGGCCGTGACAATATAAACCCGAATAAAAATATAGGGTATTGAAATAGCATGGTGGCGGCTTTTTGCCTCTCGAGCTAGGATGCCTATGAAGCGCGAATATCCAGAGAGCACGAGAATTGTCGGGACACGGCTCAAAAACTGAATAGCCCTCTTGGGCTGTTTTAACCGGTCCAGCCAATTCTATACCGCAGACGGTGAGAAAGCACCATCGGTGATCCTGCATCAGACGTTTCTCTAACAACAAGTAGGGGGCTTTGCCGCCCGTTCACCGTGTCGACAATAGTCGATTTCCTATTAGGGATTTAAATCTTCCCGTTTGGGAAGACGTCGACGAGAATGGAGTGTCTGGCACTCCACCATCTCGGGCTAGACGCCTAATTATAGGCTGTTTCATGGAGGAGGAGGAGCTGGTCATAGAAATGTGGACCGACTAGATCCATAGAAGGCTGTCCAAAGACCTATAACAAATGTGCGAATATACCGAAGATATGACGGCCGAGACCTAAAATTGTACAAAATGCAACAGGGTCCTCATGCACCGTTATGTATGTACCTGTAAGCCTAGCGATTTATATCATGTATCAAATGCGCAGTGCATTGCTATGCATTTTTCGCTACCAAAGAATGGAGGATTTTCGGTGCATCTGGAGGGTGGTCTGTACTCAGAACATCATGTCATAAATCTTAAACGTCCCAGTTGGAAGTTTTGCTCCCCAAAAATCCTGGATGCTCCCCAAATCCTGTGCCGCAACGTAGCGTCGCATGATTTACTCGAGCTGGAAAGGTAAGGGGGGCTCGAGCCTGCAGGGGTTTCCCGGCCTTGGAGCTTGCGTTATTTCTCTAGAAACATGATCTACTCCGCCGACCGCCATTGTGTATGGCGAGACCCTTGCCTTTCCTAGCGAGCAAGACGGTAATCTCGGAATAGAAGTGAGCTTGACAGTAAGCGCATAACAGTCGGGAACCCGCGTTTCTGATGGCAAACAGTTGGATACACAGTAGGTGTACCTCCTGCGCGGTCCGGAAATAACCCCTCTCACCGATGCAATGTAGAGGACACGGGAGGAATTCCTCTGACCTTCAGTTACAAATATGTAGGTATTTAGGCCCAGCCAGCCAAGTCATCTACAAGTTTGCATTGCCCCCTCTCAAAAAACCGGGTTCATAGGCTCTTTAGGCACCTGGCGATGTTGCTGGGCTAGTGGTCCCGACAGTTTGGCTCGCACTCATTTCAAAATCCAACACAATGGTCTTTAGCGTCTAGGCGGTCTAGCAAGTCCCGACGTCTTTGCAAGGAAAACAATTGTGGTTACCGTTACTAAATCATTACAGGGCCACAAGCAATATTGGTGAAATGATATTGAGCTATTCCGCATCTGTTCAAAGGGAGAAAAAACAATTAGTTGTAATTGTTCTCACATGACAGACCAGTTAGGATATGGCTGATAGAATGTGGGGTGCTCAGGTGCAGCCGGTTCAGCCATCCAGCTGAGCTGCTTCCAGATAACAAAATAGGAGAATTTATCGGCCTTTTTTGAGAAGATGTACCAGGTTCGGCGACTAAGAGAAGAACTGTCTCTATCAGTTGGGAGAGCTCTACTAACAGCTTGAAACTGCACAATCCCTCCATAAAGTGATATTGCTGGCTAGTATAGAGCTTATGCTGTGGCATTAGCCTCCCTGCTAGCTACTACAGCCAATCGAGCGGAGCTTTGTTCTTCCTCGACAACAAGACGCATGGCTTCTAAGGCGCTCGACAGGCTCATGGATTCATCTTCCACGAAAGACGCATGCATTAGCAGGGGTATTCGTCTCAAAGCACGGCCACTTAGACCCTTTGCTTGCTCAGCAACAGCGAGCAGCTTTGACGACGGCAAATCCGGCCGAACATTTTTAAAAATGCAAGCCATGTTGTAGTCGTATAAAGATGCCTAGATTTAGAGAAATTTTTAGTGGTTGAAACACCAACAGCATAATAGGATGTTTCCTTGTAGTTCAACCTTCGCTTAAAGAGTCCAAAATTATATCTATGGCTGCATGCAAGACTTGAACAAGGACGGAAGGGTTGCTTCTTCGCCGGTAGGGTATGTACACACCTCTTCGTTTTCGAGAATTATGATACCACACCGAATCAACTCTTGCATACAACTGAGAAGGATGCTATATGTCGCTACCACCGAAGGGGTTGCCACATGCTGGCAGAGGTCGACCCTATCTAAAAAGGCGGTATCTATCACCTCAAGCAAGTTTGATGTTGTCAATATCAGGACGTTCCGGCGGCATTTTAGCCTATCTAGAGACGTCAAGAGCGAGTTAACGATTCGGATTGCGTCAGCTGGTTCGTTAGCGGAAGCCGCTGCCTTTCGAGAGGAAGCTATGGATTCCACCTCGTCTGTCCAACGGGCCAAACCGTCCCCGCCGGGTACTAAATTAGCACAAAATTACAGGCATAGTCGCCACCAACCACTTTATCCCGTCCTAGCGTTGGGATTCCTTACCTATCATTATGCAAAAGAACTGATCTGGTGCGGATCCAGTTTGGGTGTGGATCCAGTCGAAGAGGGCGTCCACCAGTTTGCTGCTTTCCGTGAACCACCGCGATAGTAGTGTTTTGGTGTTAATCTCCAATAAAACCGTACGGTTGAATTTCGAAAAAGAACGCATAGCAATTTTCTGGGCCAGGGCCCGGCATAGTGTCGTTTTTCCAGAACCCGCACTACCGTGGAGTAGAATGATTCGATTCCAAGATACACAGTCTAGACTGACACCCCGATCTGAAAAAAGCACTTTTGTTTTGCAAAGGATAAATTAACCGCGTTGGCACCCAATTAGCATTGTACCCTCTTTGGTGAATATGCTGTATCACATTCTATCTTCTACTTCATGATCGTCATGTTATCAGGGTATCAGGCCATGAGGGGACTTACATATGGATGTGACAAATCTCAACAGCTTTGGCTTGATATCTGGTTCGAAAAAAAGTTGATCCCATGAGCCGGAAAGACTTGTCGAGGGTAGCTCGTGCATCAAAACGGTTGGACAGCAGTCCCCGGTCTCGTTTTCCATGGGTATCTTGATCGTTTGTGGCGGTGACTTGAAGTACTTGTATGGGTGTACTCGTATTCTGGCGGTTGATGTTGCCACCCCTCGAAGGCCGTCGGCTTCTGAAGTATCGCTCACCTTAAGCTGTTCAATCTTTTCGGCGAGGGTGCCAATGATGTCTGCAAGCATGGATTGCCCTCGTATCAGTTTTTAGTTCGGTATCTTATTGTTATATCAGAAACTAATGATGCAATACTTGCCTCCGCCATCAATTGTCTGACCTCTTGAGAGTGTTCCGTAATTCGCTGTGAGCCAGTCTTGTAGAAATGGCACTGCATCTCTGAAGGGTCCTGCATAATCAGGCTTCAAGCGTGCCTCTACTGTGACTGACATGCTTGTAAGAAGACAAAATCACGCTGGTTTCTTGAATAAATTGAGAGAGGTTGAATAAAGAGGTGTTTAGCTTGGTCATTTCGTAGAGGCTGGAGACTGGTGTACGAGACCATGTTCAGCTGTAATGCACACAAAAGAAGATGTAGTGGTGTGCTAGAGGGACGGCGCCGGGCAACAACGCAAACAAGCGTGTGGCATTTTCCTCAACCTCAAAGGTTGGAGGCTTTCCCTCGCGGCTAGATTAGAATTTGTGGCACAGTATCGGCGTATCAAATGGGTTACCATTGGCCTTGATAAAGTTATGCGGACTAGGTAGATACTAAGAGGTATTTGCTCTATATCGCATTCCATAACACTAATAAAATACTATTCTCTCTCCTATAGCTCTTAACGCACATATGCATAGGCTCTCTAGACTTTTAAGATTGAAAGTCTCCATCCGTCTAAGAGCCCTGATAGTAGGGCACGGCGCGAACAAGACAATTATGAGCTCAAATGAGAAGTCGTATTTCCATTAGCGCCAGGCTTCAGCCGATATAATCTAGTTGACCCAAGAAACAAGTTGGCAAATACTAGAGCTTACACCGCAAAAACGGCCGCCATATATTACCGTAGGATGCCCCGACGAAAACTAGTCTAGTGGCCTTCATGAATTCATATCCACCGTCGCATTCACCCACATACAGAGTTAGCGCTATCTAGCTTGAATCTGCCCCATCGACGGGCCGCCATTGGAGGCAATAGACCAGCGCTAGAGGGCAATGATATCGATTACTCGAAGTGGCAGAATATCCAAACGTACCATATACAGACATGCACATCGTATAAAAGCGATAGAAGGGCGGCACAGTATCCGCTTACTAATTAGATAAGCAATTGCCAAGATATACGAGGTCCCATTTGCCTAATGAAGCGCAAGATAGACAATTGGCAAGATTTAAGCCAGGGTATCCTGAACGTTCATCAATACGACCCTGTCAAAACCCTTATCTCGTTATCAGAAATTAAAACATCATATAGTTTCAATAATTAATACATAGCACATCTACTTTGTGCCCTCAAGTAGGAAACCATAACAGTATGCATGAAAACAAAATGTGAATATCGCTCAAAGCTCAAGGCCCTAGGCACTTGAGGTGCAAGGGTGTAGGACCACACTCCGCCATAACCTTCGTAGATGTACAGTCCCATGTATATTAATTAAGGGTCTATGTTCAAAAGTATGCGCAGAAAAAGTACAGAGCAATGATCGAAAGTGCGCCGTCAAATGCTGCTCTTTGGAATAAAGATGATGGTGTTGTCTATTAGACACGGCCACCTGCGCCAGAAATCACAGGTAGAACCCCGGTAATACCAGGGAGGCCGCCAATAGTAGCGCCGATACCACTGTGTAGCCACAACCCTTGCAGCCTATGATGATCGGTTAGCACTCTTACATATTTATTCACCGTACAATTAGGGAGCCACTTACTCTGCTATCAAATTGGGGTTCACAAATCTGCTACCCATCTCTCTGCTCTCGTCGATGGTTTCCGACTCGATATCTATCAGGTTGCCTTCGCTTGGTGCATCATGTGGGTCGTGTAGACTTTTTAGAGCAATATAGGACATCAACGGCGAAAACGATTTCCGGAAGAACCACCATGTCCAAATAGTCGCAACTAAAAGTGGGAGGATCAAGAGACCTCGGACAAGGGCTCCTTGAAGTGATAATAAGGCTGCCATGGATGCCTGGAAGAGAAGTAATCCGATGAACACCCTGTACACAATCATTGGCCAAGCTTTCCCTGTTGCGTGGCGAGGATTGTCCATTGCTATGACTTTTTGTTAGTTGCCATTGAATACCGGGATCGAGGGGAGTAGATTAGGGCATACCGTATAGGAGTTGATACTTATAGGTGAAGTATCCGAAGCTGAAGTATATCAAACCGAATCCAAGCATCACCGTACCTGCTTCAAGCAAGCTGTAGACGAGGCAAAGTATCAGCACGAGAATGGGCTGTGGAAGGAAGAATCCGTATTGAAAAGCCGGAGGTGAGTTTAGTTCAGCGTGGTCTCTGGGTGTCTTTGGCCTCGATGCAACATAAAGAGCGACGGTGCCGAACTCCAATAGCCTGAAGGGGAACATCCCAATGCCTTGTAGGACGATAAGATTGGTGTAAAATGGTGCGAAGCTGCCGAGCGACTTAGCAAGGCGATATGCAATTGTGGTGGAGTCTTTCAGCGAGTCTTTGAGTACATTGTACATATCGGATACGGTACCGCTATGCCAACCATTAGTAAACTGACAAGATCTCTAGGGGTTGAAAAAAAAGAGAGCCTACAAGACAGTGAATATGAGGAAAAGGTTGAAGAACGTGAAGAAAAAGTTCTTGCTGATGACTGACCGCTCGACGTCGGCCTGTGATATCATTCCTTGGAGCGTTGAGAGCCCTTGGACCGGTTAGCCTGCAACGTATAGAGCAACCCAAACATTTTGACTTACAATCGTAGAGGTATGGGACGGCAACGTTAAGCAACGTCAAACTAGCCGTTGGCAGTGTGTTTTGTACAAGTGAGCTCACTAGTTGGTTACTCGCAAGGACATCTGCAAGCCACGGCCAAACTCGATGGATCGATTTGATGTTCAACAGTCCGGCGAGTGTACCGACGGGTAGGAACCAGAATATTGTCAAGACTCCAATAAAGATTGTAACGATCCACATTCGGATGATTCTTTGCCCACGGGAAATGTATGTATTTTGCCATACGATGTCGTGGGGCGCTGGTGCTAAATTGGCAATGAGACTCAGGGGGTTAGGATCGAGAAGTGCTTGTACAGCCATTTGCTATTCAATAGTATTTAGTGTTAGCCCTAGCTCTCGTGCTAATAGAATTAGAAACAACTGGGGACGTGGCACCAACCGCCGCGGCCACTGAATCCAAGGTGACGAAGGCCATTGGGACCGGCTTAAACTCCTTTTGCCTCGTTTCGCTAACGAGACTGTCTAGATCCTCTAGCATCGATGTGAATTGTTCGATCGGGTTCACACTCTTGCCGTAGAGACCGAACCATCCAGACTTTACGGTACGGGTTCGAGGGTCTTGTCCTTTAGGGACAGTCCAGGCATTCTCTAGTTTCCGTAAGACCTTCATCCGTTTATCCATCAATTTGTCCAGCTCCTTCCAATCCCGACAGATAGTCACGTTCTCGACTTTGCCGATACGTAGTCCTTCGATAAAGTTTTTTAGGTCATCTTCATTTCGTAAATGTTCGGGAACACCTGATACTCGAATTGTGCGGTCCGTAACAGTGCTCTGACGGCTTAGGTATTTCTGTCTGACATTGGCGACCTTTTTCGTCTGGTCGTAGAGGAAGTATACAGCGACCCCGGTGAAGAAGTAGACAAAGACGAGGTAGGACGTTAGCCAAGCTGTGTTTTTAGGTACTTTAGGCTCGTCGTCCTCGGAAAGATGGTAAGGTAGGCCGTGGTTTCCGAAACCATTCGTACTCCACGTGTGCACCGTATCATTTCCACAAGTATTGTTTGACCCAGGATGTCTGAAATCAAACCCATTCTTCCCTTCGTACTTCCAATGTAAGGGCGATACAACGAATAAGCCGAAAAATGTGAACACCGAGAGAATCTTCATGGACATTTTGAAGAATCCGAGAAAGACGTAGGCGTCAAGACCCGCAGCACTGAGTACTTGTTCCTCGCTGATTTTGTAGAGAGCCGGTATCCATCCGAAGAAACTTGTGGGCAGGTCTGGCAGTGTTGCCGCTTGATTGACTTTCCGTGCACCGTAGAGGGTGTTCCACCGAGGGCGAAGGACACAGAACGAGAGAAAGGCCGACATTCCCATTGCGACGGAGATCGTAAGCTGCGTAACTAGATCCGTGGTCCCACTCCGTGGATCAGTAGGGTCTCGACCATCACCACAGTCACCCGTCCCATTTCCACCATCCTGCTGCGATAGCAGTACCGAATATGCGTAGTCGTAAAGTCCCATCGCGTCGTGAGCTGGATCTTGGGTAGCTCTATCGCCGGACAAGTAGTGAGTTTGGAGAAGAGAGGGAGAAGACTAGTCCTGAGAGGACGACACCCATCGTGCGACCAAGCGGAGGATATGAATAGGAGGACTATCGGAATGCTGCGCTGCAGGGTGCCGGTCAAGGCCAGTCAAGTCGCGTGAGAGCTACTTAGCTCGATCGGTGTCATGCGTGTCGGCGAACTCATGACGTCGCTGCCTTGGCATCCTTGGCACCCGCCTGACAACCACACTCCCCGGCAACACCTCTTGGCACCAAAATGCCACACTCCCAACACCAAAACACCAGGTTCCACCCCTTCAAAGAACTGGTGAATGTAATCATGAAGATGCCCCGGCTGGAGGACTTTGCGCAATGCAGCCGTATTGCCCCGGCTGAAGGACTTGGCGCAATGCAACCGTATTGCCCCGACTAAAGGACTCTGCGCAATGTAGTCGTTTCGGGGGGTATTATAATAATGAGTAAGTGCCCCGGCTGAAGGACTTTGCGCAGTGCAGCCGTATTTGAAGGAATGCGGGGCAGAATCGGCCCAGCACCAATTCTACCTGCAACCTTCTCCCCCTTATTCCCTTCCTTTCCCCTTCCCTTCAATCGTGTACCCCACAAGCTTGTGGTACTCGACAAACCCCCGTCCTGTCAAGTACGAAGCATTGCGGCCCCTCCCGTGTCCCGTGGACGGCCCCTCCAACGGATCTCCTGGCTCCCCGAAGATCTCCACTACCTCATCCACAGTGTAGCGGTCTAGTAGGGGGGCTATTCTGACCCGGTACGGATAGGAGACGACGATGTTCCTACCCAATACCGGATCGGACACAACCTCGAAATATCTTTGGTCGAGCCCATGGCTCCTGACCATCCGGACGAGGAGTGCGTCCCTCTCCGCCTCTACGTCCAGAACTTCCTCTGCCGCCGGCTCTTGTTCCTCTCCCTCTCCCTCTCCCTCTTCCCTTCTCTCCTCTAAAACCCTCCTCGCCTCGCGATCCTCCCGCACCTCAGCTTCTGTCAACCCCAGCTCGCCCCATTCCTCCTCTTCCTCTTCAATAATATTTTCCTCTTCCTCCTCACCCCCCTCTTCGCCTTCCTCCCTCTCCCTCTCTCTCTCCTCCATGAAAATCCTCTCCGCCTCGTAATGCTCCCACATCTCATCCCCCGTCAAGCCCCACTCGTTCCATTCGTCTCCTTCTGAATCTTCATTATCCTCCTCTTGCTCGTCAGTGCCCTCTTCATCCCCGAGAAGGCTGCTCGTGGAATCCGAGCCAGCGTCTGCGCTGGTCTGACTTCCGACAGACATCAGAGCGTCGCCTTGCTCTTCATCCTGAGCCTCCTGCTCCAGAACTGGCTCAACGCCTTGCGAATCCGGGGATGCAACCACGTCGCTCTGGCTTTCACCAGAGATCGAGGCGTCGCAATCCTCTTCATCGGCATTTTCGCCCAAATAACGGCCTAACTTCTCATATCCGTCGTGTCTACCCTTCTTCACCCTTCGGCCCTCTGAAGAGTCCTCGCCCTCGTTAAGACTCTCATGTTTCCTCTTCTCGAGGCTAGAGGACGCCGAAGTGCTACTCGGTAGCTTTTTTGTCAATGAGGCCACTGGAGAGGTTGCAACGGTTGGGCGCGGACGTCCGTTGAACTTCGCAATGACCTTTTCCGCTGCCTTTCTTGCAGGAAGCGTTCTTCTGGGAAGCTGACCCACGCTCGTCCTCAACCTCTTTGCAACTCCTTGATCGGAGTCGCAAGGGGATGACTTGCGCTTGCAGCAACGGGATATCATGACGACAATCGCTTGTCGGCTGGGACAATCCTCCCCGTTGCTGGCCAGCTCCCTTAGAATCGCTCGGGCCTCGGCGTTAAGCCGGCTGATAAACGGAGTGCCCGTCTCCACCGCCAGGAGCTCCTCAAGCTGCGCCGCGGTTGCTCTCTGTCATTGAAGAAGTTAGCTTTTGCCCGTTGCAAAACGCGACTTTTGATGAAGATATAGGATTATTAGGATGAAGTAGGATGGTATGATGTAGCTACTTACCACCTGTGGACGCTCTCCATCACTACCCCGACGAACCCGATAACCTCGAAGTTCGAGGAGATCGATGTTGGCTCGTGGGATCGTGATGGAAGCCATCCGCGAACAGGTTTGTGAGCGGAGAAAATTGAGTAGAGAGGCGAATGCCTCTCTCTTCACAATGCTGGCTCGAGTCATTGTGGAAAAATGGGAATTGTCGTTGTGAAGAAAGTTATGATGGAGATGGGATTTGGAATGCGGATTGGTGAAGGAAGAGGAAAGGAGGAAAGAAAGAAAGAAGAAAGAAAGAAAAATTATAGGAGGGTTGGTTAAAATGGCCGTTGCTGGCAACGTGAGGATCGATTGACAGCAACAACTTCGCCGAGACTACAACCATCAACCAATGCCACCAATAAACTTTGGGATACATTTTGGCATAAATGGACTGGTAGAGAATTACGACGACATGGATGCTGAGTCGGCAGTAATTAATGCTCGAGATGCTCCGAGGCCCTTTCCTAAACTTTTTTGATTTTTGCAGTGGCCATCCGATTCCTCGAGCCTTTAATCTAGTAACATCGCTCAATTCTGCTTGTCACGATACTGAAGCCACATACACAGAGTCTCGTAGAAGTATCAAACGATGTTCCCAATCCTAACAGCCAATTTATCTCCAAGCTCGCTTCCGACAGATCTCGCTAACCATTGCCAGATTTCGAATCTCGGACGCCCTATTTAAACTGATTACGTATATTACTCTACTCCATAACACCGATCACCTTATATGGGTTCTCTTGACAGAACCAGACGCCCCGTTCTCCTGCGGTCACTGAAACTACGAGTACCCTCGAACCACTCTCCAATTTAGCGGTCCTACGGACCATCCGTCTTCCGAGCTATCTACGAGGAGACTATACGAAAGATCCCCAAATCCATAGCATAGGCGTCTACAAGGGGGCCAACAATGTGCGTTGATATCGTTGCATTTCGCTTGTGTAACTGGCCGACATTTCCCGATTCGTATAAGCGGATGGCAATCCTCTGCCAAATCGAGCCTCCTGCAGCATGCCAAGGCGAATGGGGCTCTAGCCGATCGAATGCTTTGAAGCTTGAAGCTTGAAGCTCCAAAGCTGACAACCTAAGCAAAGCTAAGACATGCTTTCGTTGTACGTGGTAGGCAGTTTTGTTAGTACAAATATAAAGCCTCCCAGTCTTACCATAGCTGTGGAGGATAATGTGTATTACTCTTAATACAACTGTAGCATTGCACCTAGGTACCCCGGTACCTATAAAATTACACAGTCAAAGGTTCCAGCTCGACAGTATACTGGACAAGATCTCAGCTTATGTGCTAGGTACATATAGACTCTTACCTACCTCTGTTTTCGTATATTGGTTCAATCGATTAAGAAGCGACACTGGTTCCGGCATAATTCACCCCAAAGTAGGATTCAGGACAATGAATACATACATGTACAGATATCTATGTAATAAAGCCCCAATTCTAGAATCTTTCCCTTTTTATATTATTTACAAGTCTAAGCTTGAATGGGATTCCTGAGAATATAGATATCGTCATTGATGTGGCAATGTGTCCTATGTTCGCTGTGGCTGGAGTGGTAAGTGCTTTAGTGAGACTGAGATCTCGCGAGCGTCGACACAATGACCTCGCGCAATGATGCATAGCCTAGTAGTAAGGAAGTAGGTTCCAGCACGGTCTCCTCTCACTCTCATAAGTAAGAAAGGTTCTATTCCATCTTGTCCTCCAAGTCAGCTTCATCGTTCACATCCAATCCACCATCAATAACTAACCTCGTCCCAATCCATCACCGCCGTTCGACACCAAACGCACCGTCAAAATGGCGCCAAACAACCGCCACTACATCCACCCATCACGTCTCCAAAACGTCCCACAGGGGTCAGACGACGACGACATCATCCTCTTCGACCCACCAACCCCTCCAACTACCCGCCACTTCGATCATTTCCCTCAATTTACCATCCTCCCACAAACAACGGACCCCATCAAACGACCAGCTTCAGCACCACCAATCTACTCCGAATTCAGCCCTCTCTACTCCATCCCTCCAAAACGCCCCCGTCTCTCCTTTGGCGAAAGTACTACCGACCACCTTTTCTTCGATATGGACGAAGATCTTCTGCCCGGTAATAGCTCTGATTGGATGAACGTTGACATCAAGCCCAATACTCGACAGTTCCGTAGAAGGCTACTAAGAGCTTGGCCTCCATACTTACGTGGGTTTCTTGGACGCGAAGACCCAGATTCGTCGATTTCGTTTGAAGATAGTCAGATTCTTCAAGCTGTCGAGGAGTCGAAAATGTATCGCACACCCAACATTGTTTTGACGGAGAGAGAGCAGTGGGTAGGTTTAAACCTTTGGCTGTTATGCTTCATCTAGAGCATCTTGATTAACATGTTCATATCTGAAACAGGAAGCAATTGAGAGGGCAGAAACATACAAAAAGGAATTAGACAGCATGGACCTACCAGAAGCCCACAAACAGCTACTCAAGAAGAGAGCACAAGAGAAGTTCGAGCTCCTGATTTCCTGGGAGAAGACGATGAACCATCTCAAGAATATCCAGCTTGATCGAGGGTCAAGGATGGAGTGGACTGAGCTTGGACTCCCCCAGTGGGAGCTCATACAACCTTCGAAGAGTCTGCCAAATCTCAAAGTCGTAGCTTCTGTTAAAACAAAAGGAGCCAGGTCTAGCTTGAAGGGAATTGATAAGATGGAAGAGGACCTGTATTCATCTCAAAGCTCCCAACAGCTCGCAGATCAGAAGCAATCACGTCCCGGCACACCTTCAGCCAACGCGGCCAGGTATTTGGCCAAAAAGGCTCACATCTCTAGCATTATACCCGAACTCTCTGGCGCCAATGCTGCCGCCGCGGAGACGGAGGCCAGCGAAGCACAACAAAAAGCAGAGATCCAACGAATGCTCGCAATCCGAGAAGCCTACATAGCAAAACCTCGCGCGGTAACCCCCCCTAACCTACACGACCAAACCTCCAATTCCCAATCCCAAACCAATACCGGATCATTCTTTTCCTACGACCATCTAAAGCGTTTCAATAAAGAATTCAAAAAAGACGCCCAAAACTCTTTTTCCAGAGAACAGAGAATCCGAGATGACATCCGTGCTCGTCATGGGGAGTACAACCATCAAATGGCCCTCGGCCGCCAGAATAATATCTGGTATACGCCCGCTAAACCAGGCACTCCAGCCAAACCTCGAACCTGGGAGAGTGTTCCGGCCGATCAAGTTCAATACTACACATTCAGTGTCCAAGAGCTCATTGACGATGAACCCGAGCTTCGTTGGCACAAGATGAGACATAATGAGATGGTAGAAGCTTCAGGTCTTCGCAAGGGTGGGCTTCCATTGCTATACTATACTCTTACATTACCCTTTCGGCTCAAGAAGCTAATACTAAAGATTTTTAGGAGATTTTGAATACAAGCGTAACGGGCCGTATGGGAACGATCCATACATGGATCAATTAACAGTTGAAGACGACCTTGGGTCTTACGTATAAAGCCGGTATTTATCTTGCGTGGCATTCTAAATTCTCTTTCCCAAGACTGAAGTACCGGAAACATGGACGATATGGGTGATTTTGTTCATCAGCCTTTCATTTTATACTGTGTTCGGCGCCAGGACCCTCGTTTCTTTCTATTCTATCTTCGCTATCCTTTAAGGTTTCTTTCCCTCATTAATATTAGTGGGGCATTTCCGGCTGAAGCTGTTCAACGGTTTTACGAAGCACAGCTGCAAATGTTGCATTTTGCTTCCTGTGTAACTCAACTATTCTGCTGTATTTTCGAGCATCGACTAGATCGAAGCTCATACGCTTCGAAAAACCAAAAATTCAAACTCAGTAAACAGTAAACTTATTGAATGGCACATTCAAGCTGTACTTGCATTGACCTAAATCATAGTTCTAAGAGCTGTCGTAGCTGGCAAATTCCCTCCGAAATCAACGCTATAAGAAAACGCTATGGCGTCTAGACATCGAACCGCCAAGGATGCCCAGCTACCACGATATCCTCCAACAAAAGGCTGATTGCGAAACAGTCCAGCTATAAAATCTAACGCGGCTCTATAACGAGGCTACAAAAGTTCGGAGCAGCAGTGGGTATTAATATCCAGCCGTGTTGCACCCCGCTTTTGTGTCACAGAACATCCCTTTACGATTCTCCTTATGTAATTTCGGATTCCTGCATAAAACCTGTCGTGATACAACAGACAAAGACTTTTGGGGGGCCATGGTATTCGTTTATATACAACTTTTAAAGGCACCTGCCTTTTTATATTTACAAATCTAATATCGATACCTGGAAGGAAGATATCAATTGATAGTTTCCACCTCTTTAATCAAAGCCTGCACATCGAACTCCTGTTTTCCCTCCGAAAACAACCGAAGCAGTTCTCGTCTTCTTCCGACTTCCTCACCAGCACCTGGAACACCTTCTTCAGCGCCATAAAACTTCTGCAAGGCCATTAACAACCATTTAGCCTCTTCTACGCTGACACCTCTATTCTCTACTACTGAACCTTGGAGCAATACAATCCCCTTGTCCTCTGCGATATCCAAATGGTGCGTCACGGTCGTATGTGGCGCTGCAAATTCGCCTCGGAGTTTATACTCTATCAACGAAGTGAACATGACGTTCACGGTAGTCGGTGACGAGAATTGCCATTGAAGAAAGTGGAGTTCGATACCCTGATCGGCCCTTGGTAGTGGGAGCACGAACATTGGATGTCTTTTCGCGGATTTTTCGATACGATGGTATGTTTCGACGGGGACTACGGCGCATAAAGAGTTTTTATCGGAGATGTGGCGGGCACGCCAGATGTATTCGATTTCTTTGGCATCGTGGAGGAGGATTTTGGAGGTATCGATTATGGAGTCTAAGGACTTTTGGTTGCTTGATTTGGGGATTTGGGGAGGAGCGGTTTTGGGTTGTGTTGTTGGAGAGGTGGAGGTTACGGAGGAGGGGTCGATAGCGGATGATGATGAAGCCGGAGGGACGCCATCGTGGGTGAGGCTTCCGGGAAGCTCGGGAGGGGCTATAGAGTCCCGTTTATACTGCTCGATCTTAGGCTTGTAGGCGGCTTTGAGGTCGTCAACGGACTCGAGGCCTTCGCTGTTTAACAATGGCACCGTGGTTTAGCACTGATCCTCCGATTATCTGGATAGCAATATGGCGTACCTCTTGGCCTTCTTCTCGAGCAGATGCTTGTACTTTTCGGCTATATCTGGCTGGGTTTGCAGGAACCGTCGGATATCGATATCGAGCACACGAGCGTGGCGCCTCTGCTGCCGTAACGGCGAGACCAGGGCTCGAATTGGCTGGAAAGTGGCAGAGGCATGGGAGCAGCCCAGTGCCGTCCGGTGCAGGGTAAACGTCGCCTGCCGTAGCGGACCCGACATTGTCCTATCGAGATGTCTTGGATGAGGTGATGGTAGGGTATCGATGCCTTGGGAGGGCCCGTACGAGGTCGTGATTAGTTGAGTCCGTTCGGTGAGTTCGGTTCGACAAAAGCCTGCGACTTTGACCCCAAACACTGGCCGTTGATTGGCCAGACAGTTAAACTCCGGCCGAAAAGCAGGAACGTGCGCCGAAAAGAGCCCATCGGTCGGACTATTTGCTTTGGGTTTAGTCTGTGGGATTTGGCGGTGGAGATGACGGTGGGAGCTTTTGGTTAGCCGGTTTACCGCGGTTAAGTCGACCGCGAGTGAGCTGGGGAGTTCCCCATATATAAGCTAAGGCCGTCTGGGGAAGCTCCACGCCTGCCTGCATTCCCCAGTAAATTTCACCGTTCCACTTCAGCTGGTAGTCGCCCACGATCGATATCTTGTTCTCTTTCCCTGCTTCGGGTTCAGCTTCGGGTTTCTTCTCTTTTTTTATTTTTTTTATTTTGGGATATCTGTCAGTAGAGAGTAGATATATATACATCGCAGTTCAGAATGCCTGTCGAGAGCACCTTCCCCCCGGTCACAATCCCCAATGTCGACGTCTACGAGTTCATGTTCAACCGGCCTGACAAGCCGTTCCCGGATACCAATGGTATGTATACTTCGTCTGAATGACATTTTACTATGTTTCCAAGGATTTCTTGCTAATACCGTCCGTCAATAGTCATGCACGTGGATGCGAAGACAGGGCGCCAATTAACCTATGGCGAGATCAGAGACAAGTCAAAGGAGCTGGGTATCGGCCTCAGGACTCTATGGGGCTGGAAGAAAGGCGATGTCATGGCTGTCTTCACGTATGTACTTTCCATTCATACATTCTATTATACCGTTCTCATGCTAAACCATTACTGTTTGCAGCCTCAACAACATCGAGTCTCCCCTTCTCACCTGGGGTGTCTTATGGGCCGGTGGTGTTCTCTCCCCTGCCAATCCCGGCTACACTCTCGACGAGTTCGTCTACCAGCTCAAGAACTGCGAGGCCAAAGCCATCACCACACAAGCCGAAGTTCTCCCTCTCGTCAAGGAGGCCGCCACAAGAGTCGGCATTCCACACGACCGTATTTTAATCCTTGGCGACACAAAAGTTCCCGGCTTCAAGCACCTGACCGAACTTAAGAACATGTCACACCGAGAAGTCAAGCTTATCAGACGTCCGAAATTCGACCCACAGAATGATTTAGCTTTCTTGGTATACTCCAGCGGAACAACCGGTCTTCCAAAGGGTGTTATGCTGTCGCATAGAAATATCGTAGCAAATATCCTCCAAGGAACCGCTGCAGAAGTTAATTTGAAGCCTGGTGAAGATACAGTACTCGGGTTTTTACCGTTTTTCCATATCTACGGGTTAACATGTATCATGCATATGACCTTTTATCTTGGTATCAAGCTTGTTATTATGGAAAGATTTGATCTCGAGAGGTTCTGCCAGTTGGTAGAGCAGTATAAGGTTACTTTTGCTTATGTCGTTCCACCGGTCGTTCTTGGACTCGCAAAGCACCCAATTGTTGCCAAATACAATCTTTCGTCTATGAGAATGATGAATTCTGGCGCTGCACCGCTGACAAGTAAGCTAATCTTACTCCTGTACGATTGCTGCCTTGTGTGTTACTAACACCCCTCCCCTTAGGCGAAATCCAAGATGCCCTATACAACCGCCTTAAGCTTAAAACCAAACAGGGTTATGGCCTCTCTGAAACCTCACCAACCACTCATGCCCAACACTGGGAAGACTGGAAAACCAAGATCGGTTCCGTAGGCCCACTACTCCCCAACATGACCGCCAAATACGTCGGCGAAGACGGCAACGAAGTCCCTGCCGGCCAGACAGGAGAACTCTGGCTCAAGGGCCCCAACATCATGATGGGATACTGGAAGAACGAAGAGGCGACGAAAAATTGTATGACCGAGGACGGGTACTTTAAGACCGGTGACGTCGGGCATCAGGATAAAGATGGAGACTTTTATATTACAGATCGAGTGAAAGAATTGATCAAATACAAGGGTTTCCAAGTGCCGCCTGCAGAGCTGGAGGGAAAGATTGCATCGCATCCAAAGGTCGAGTAAGTAACATCCACCTCCCAAAGTTAAAGCAAAATGCCATGTGAACCCTCTACTAACGCCCCCGATAGTGATGTCGCGGTTACGGGTATCTGGGACGACGTACAACATACAGAAGTTCCAAGAGCATATATCGTCCTCTCTGCAGGGAACAAGCCAACACCAGAGGTGGCAAACGAAATCATTGAATTTGTCGCAAAGAACGTGGCGCAGCACAAGAAGTTAAGAGGAGGTGTCAAATTCGTAGACGTAATTCCCAAGAGCGCAAGTGGCAAGATCTTGAGAAGAGTGTTGAAGGAGCAGGCGAAGGCTGAGAAGAAGAAAGAGGGCGCGAAACTGTAAGAGTTTAGAGTTGGTTGGTTGGTTAGATGGTGGCGATGACTCTTCTGTTGGTACTTTCTGACTGTACGATATACTTTGCTCTTACACTTGCGTGGTTAATATTTTGAAGCGATGTTGGCGGCATTGATTTGCTTGTACTGTGGCATTGCCATAGGACTAGAGCTAGAGCTAGAGTCAAATTGATTAGAAGGCAATGGTGCTGGGTATACGGATTTGTGGCGGCACCTATTCCAGTATTCTTTTTCTCGATACTAGTATCTTAATGGCACTAACCACTACTTCGGCTGGATTTTGCTATGAAGCTGAGCTCATGAGCTCTCTACCGCCAAACATGTAAAATGCAACAGAGTATGGTCCTCAATAGAATGACCCGAATAACTTTATACGCAAAGCATTCACAAAGCCTACAGTATCGTGCCTGTCTATCATTCACCATAGGTCTTCTTGCACATCCACTTTATCCACCACTTGGTCCGTCTCCTCCTCCACCTTCCGTGGCTCCGCTGCCACCAGCCTCCCCAACGTCATAGCCTGCAGCAAATACCCAAACTTCGCTTCCAACCGCTGCGCTGAAACTAATTTCTGCCTCACCTCTTTATCCTTCTGCCAAACCCGTAAAATATCAAGTACCTTATCAAGTGTGTCACCGTATTCCCTCCACGGTAATGCTACCTGCCATGCGGGTTTTACTTGGTCCTGGGTTATTCCTAGATATTGCTGGGAGTTAATTAGGTCGAATATTGTGGACCAGAAGTATTCGATATCGGTTTGAAGTAATTTAAGCGGCTCAGGGAATATAATTGCAAGTCTTTTATCCTCGGGCCTAGATGTAGCAGTCTCTTCAAAAGCTCTTTTTTGGAGCCGACCGCCGGCTCCTTCTCTTCCTCCCGGCGCTGGTTCGATTTCCATTTGGTCCCGCGAGTTCCCGTCATTAGAATCATCTTCGATAACGATGGGGTTTTCAATATTATTCAGGGCTGGGGTAGATATCGCTATGGGATTTTGAGGTGGCTGAAACACCGGATTCGGCTTCCTAGGAATTTGGAATTTCGGTATTCCAGCGAAAGTACCGAATTGGTCATCGCTGCCAGGACCGAAGGCTCGCTCTCGTGCATCTAAACTGGGTCCCAAGACGGAGAACCGATTACCGATTTGGTTATTGTTATCATCACGGAAGGCCTGTTCTCGTACATTTGAACCAGGCTCTACTCGGTCATTGCTACCAACACCGAAGGCTTGTTCTCGTGTATTTAACCTAGGCCCCAAAACGGGGAACTGACTACCGAACAGGTTACTACCGCCAGTACCGAACTTTAAAGCCCGTTCTTGTCCATTTAAAGCAGGGCCCAAGATGGAGATCTGACTACCGCCACTGCCACCATCACCTCCACCTCGGCCACCGCGCTCGTTCCGAAGGGGCGTTTGGAACCCAAAGTTCTGTTTTGAGGGTGCTGATTTCTGCAGGTTTATTTTCTGAGGAGTTGCAAACGCTGATTGTCCACTAAAGTAATCCACATTACCCTCTATATTACTGGCGCCGGCTTTGGCTTCGGTTCCGAATAGTTTGTAGGAATATTGTTCGCCCGGGTGTGGACCACTATCCATATTAGCGTTGCTGGGATTAACGGGAGCAGTACTCTTGCTTCCCCAAGTGTCCGGTGCCACCTTCCCCGATATCCAAGGCACATCCGTGCCACCGCCAACATCACGAACTGGCGCAGCCACAGGCGGTACAGTCTTCTTAGGTTCAGAACTCTCAATCTGTCCCTTAAAAGTAACATCCCTCAACTGCACAAGATAAAACGCCAAATACTTCGGTAAAGGCCAACAGTGTAGTTTCTGTTCTATGAGTTGAAGATATAATTTCATCGCTTGCGAGAACGGGAAGTAGGGGATGTATCGGGTCTTTTGGTCGATTGCTGTTAGGACGGTGTAGAGCATTTTGGTGCTTTCCCGGAGGCTGGAGTGCATGTGGGTGAATTGAGGGGTGTTGGATAGGAGTTCGAGGAAGGCCCGGGTGTTTGTGTCGAAAGGGGATTTACCGACTGGAGGGATGCGGGGCATAGGGTTGTGGCAGGCTGGACTGGGGATCTCGGCGGTGATACTGGCGGGGAGGGTGAGGGATAGGAGGAAAGTGAAGCATTGGAGTTTCATTATTGTGATATATTATGTATCGTCCTATTATTGCGCAATTGCCTTCCTCGTCTTTGTCCTTGTGTATGATGAATAGATATATTCCATAAACCTAGGTCCCAGGGTTGAAGGTCTTAAGAAGGGATTTCGTCCTTGAAGAACGTGTTCGAATAGAATACAATATTTACAATTAATTCACGAGGCGGACATGGCCAATACTGCTTGTCTTTTAATTTTGAGGGAGATTTAGGTTTGGATGGGTAACTTGCTCAGAACAATTTGTATGCACATAGCCAATAGGCTAACAGTCACCAGAGGGAATGAGATAGTTTGGAATCCGGGTATTCAATACTGCCTCATAGCTATTTCCTTCCTATGAAATACTCTATTCTTTCTACTCAACGTAGTGAACAAGATTTATACTCTAGGGTGCTAGAAATGGATGTTGGGATACCAAGTACCATATACACTTAGTGGTGGATAGGTATTCGATTGAAATTGTAGACACCGTTCATAACTGTTAGCTACTTAGTAGACAATTCCTCACTAGGAGTATGTATCGTCGTACGAGATATATAGCCTGGAGTGCAGTGCGAATACGAATTCGGATTTACAGCCGACAATGGTAGGTTACACAAGGCAGCAGGGCGTGTTGTCTGTTGCATTTGCACTTCTGGCAACAACAACTTGCCTTGCAGCCGTGGCCTTGTCGTACCAGCGTGGACCGCTCCACTACTCCGCAATGCGATGCATCAGATCGTGATAACCGACCACGATACAATTCCTGATAGCTTCCGGAATGCCATTAGTCATGAAGAACGAGAAGGGTTTCGTTATTTTGGGTTGTTACAAACAGGCAATTCACAATATGTTAGTATCTCTGTACAAACTTGCTTTTCCACAATTGGCATGTGAAAAAATAAATGCTCAAACGGTGGTTAGCACCTCGCGTGATACATGTACATGTTCTGGCCACAATTCCACAGGGCTCCCCGAAATATGTATGCACCGGTTTAAATTTTCTGTGGCGCTGTCGTTAGCTTCAAGAACCCTGGCTAAAGCTTCGACCAAACGAAAAAAAAGACCGAGACATGGACCCAGACTACGGACTAATGCGAACTTTGAAGGCCTTGGATTCCGATTCTTTCCTCGGTCCTCGACAAACCTTAAACGCACCTCACGAAGTAGGCTACCGACTTGCAAGCTTGCTTCGCTCGTTGGTTTCGCCAGCGTTTAACGTTGACATGCGGAATCTGTGGAGGATGCCCGGCTGGGCCTGCCTGGATGGTTTAAGGGTCCTGTTGGCTCTGATATAGATAGATGATCGATAATGCGAGTCGAATCGATTTTACACAAGGCTGTTTAAATTAAATGCACGACGTAGGAGTACACATGCGGGCTTGCGCTTGTGGAACGATAGAAGGTAACCATATGGGGCATACTTAGTGACGATAGAATGCAGCCAGTGGACTTGGTGATGTTCGTCATCATGCTTGGGGGCATGCTGCCTATTCGCTGAGGCTCCCATACCAATTCAGCAGAACCGATTCGAGCTGTACAAGTTCATCGTGCAGCTTGCAGCAGCAGCCAAAAGAAGTGACCCTTTATCCTTTGTTTCCGATAATTTCCCCTTTCCTCCGGACTTCTCCTAATTGTCGACACTAAAGGTCTGGGATGAGCTCAGAGTTTGCAATCCCCAATCACCACCCCCACATTTGACACACGCACGCATCCTCGACTAGACCGTTCGGATTCGCCTCCGTGGTCGTTCATTACTAACTTGGCCACGGTGCATCACTGTAGATATTCTTGGAAGTCCATCTTGGAAGTCCTATCTTGATATTTGAATTCCCCCAGCCCAGTTAATTATAACGTACATACTAACACTTAACATCTACGTTCCTACCGCGCCTTCCAACCTTACAACCAAACGATTTTACCCGTGACACCGCACGCTCTGGCCAGCTGGGGCTTGCTTATGCTCCTGCTCTCTTGCATCAAAGCTTGTTTGTGTCTGTTACGTTTTCGATTGCCTGTGAGTGGCTGGCACGTTGTTTATCTGGCCTAGCTCTTTAATAGCTCTGCCCAGCAAAGCCCGCTCCGCCGCCTGCACAGTCTTTTCGGCAGGCAAGTTCAGAGGAACTCGCAGGCGAAGTCGTACGTACAAAACCGTTGTACAATCCTCCATCTTCTTTGCTCCGGACCCTCCCTTTTCTCATTTACACTTTTGATACTTTTTCTATAGTTTGTATTTTATTTATATCTTTACGAGTATATACCGGTCGCATTCACTCGGAATCGCACTCAGGCGGCACTGCTCTTCGACGCGGGATCGATATCAAACTCTCTCTTGGAAAAGTCAAACGACCCGAAATCAACCACCAGCCCGGCTCATACCGACCGGACCAACCGACTTACATCACACCTTTCCGAAACCCCATCACCGTCCACCAAACGGGCTCCATCGACACCCTCATTTACACTTACATAAACATACATCTCCCCATCTCTAGATCGGTGTCCCTGCACGTCGATTTCGCATTTCACAGAGCTCCCTTTCGCGGATTCGGTTTGTGGACATTTCGTGGAAGCCAAGGCATTATAACCTTGAAGAAACAAGCAAGTAGCCAGTTCTTGTTTGGTTAGTGGCTACCGATTCGACTCCACTTCGGCCCTTCCCTCCTTCTTTTCTCGCTTCAACAAGCCTCAGTAATGCTACAGGTAGGTGTTTGGTCGTTTCGCTCCGTTCTGTTATGTCGCGAAGTCATGAATTTCATGATATCTACTACACCACCTTGATATATCGTCACTGCACCCTGTTTATCTTTTTACCCGTCCAGGCTGGGGGGTGGTGGCCAGAGTCGTGGGATGACGCTTGGATCCTCCTCGTCCGGCTCCTCAGGTTTACATCAGAGCCCCTATGCCCAGCAGGAAAAGGTGTGAATTGGCATCAGGCCCCTGGTTTCATACAACGGGTGATTTGGGCTTGCAGATGTGGGCTCTGTGCATGATAACATCCATCCACAGCCAGACCTGCCATGTTTGAGTGGCTGGCCATTGCCGGTTGTGCAGCCTGAGCCAGACCTCCCCACGGGCAGGCGCTGGTCTTATCTATTGGCCGGCCAGGTTGTTTGTTCGTTCACGTTCCTTCCAGATTGGTTCCTATTTTTGTCCCCGCCCACTGGCACTGCACCGCACTGTTAGTTATGCCATCACGATACGATGATGATGAGGGCCTGGACGAACGCCATTTCCCACAACGGCGTCCTCTTCCTCTGATTCTGCACGCCTCTCGCGCTGGTGGTTGTGTCCATTCCGATGCGGCTTACGATCCGTGGCTCGCCGTTTCTTTCCTAACCGTCAGGTCGGGTTCCCGATCTGCCGAAGTTTCTGTCTGGTCTTGTCCGTCTGTCGCTGCATCTCAGAAGTAGCTCCTCGACAAGCTCCCACTCCTCCCTTTGAAATCTCTCAATTCGAATCTCCTCCTCCACCCCTCTCGATACCCCTGATGCAGTGACCGTCGGCAGGAACGTATTACGCAGTGCGACCACAGGGAAATTGATATTCCCTTCCGGCGCCCGTGAGTTCATCTGATCTTTTTTCTTGTTTCTGGCCAACTGCACTGCTGCACTGTCCCCGCTTCTGCAATAATGTCACAGCGGCCCATCACCACCACTGCTGCCGCCTTCCTCGGTTTCAGGGGATTGCAGGATTGACCTAGGCTGTTATCCTCTCTCTTCCTTTGATGAACGGTTTCATCTGTCCCGAGTATGTTCCCATTCGATATTCGCGTCGTCATTGCTGAGATCATTCGACCCGGAGTGCTTGTGCTTGTGCTTGTGCTGCTGTCTGCTCTGGTCCTGGTTTAATCAATGGCTGGACCAATTAAGCACTCTTCCGCCGCAAATTTTCTTGATATCTTCTAGAAGGCCGACGGAACAATGCAAAACACCACCAACGTCGTCGACGACAATTCCCATTAGTAATACCCCTACTTATAGCATATAACAAGAATCCATTATTCCCGCCGTTATAGTTTCTACCTTGCATACTTGCATACTTATATTTTATATACTACTTGCTACTTACTTGATTTCTGTTCTAATCTTGGCTCGAATCCACCCGAAAACTAATCCAATTCCCGCTCCGGTTCAGGTCCACTACCCTTCCTTCGACCAAGCGATTATGGTCGCCCCGTCCTCGGGCACAACCCAGGTAGAATGCGAGCCGTATCGTCATTCATCTCACTCATCATACCGAATTCCCCAGTCTAACCCGTCGACGCCTTACGATCAAGCCGAACCCAGGACCGTGCCCTCGGCCTCGTCTCAGCGGTCCAGCTCCAGCTCTCGCGTCTCACAACCATCGCTAGCATCGACGACTCCTTCCAGCCAGCCGTCGCAGACACCAAACCAGTTCCCGTCATCATCGGATCGTTCATCAAGAGGGACTCCACAGGGAGCTCAGGTCACTCCTCCAACCACCCATGTTCGGCATTCTTCGGCCGTATCCTCCAGTGCCCCAACTACCGCTGCCTCGACGCCGGTACGGCATCGTAGATCGTCCTCTCTTCAAAACACATCAATGGCTCAGCCTCCGCTTGTCCAGCTAAGAGATCTAGCCCACCTGGTTGAACTGGCTCGAGCGGATGCCAATAACAATGGTTCTTCGCAGCCGTTCTCCAGACGGCGGGTTAGATTTAGCGATACTCGGTTTGACGTCAGCCAGATGCCTGTGCCTGACATCATCGAGCTGGTATCTGCCTTACTGACCAAGATCACAACCACCAATGATCGGAACCATGAGAACCTCCATCGCAATATGCCGGCCACGGATGGCTCGGGTAACCTCCCTGAACAGGCAACTAGTGTTTTGGCCTTTCACGGAAAGAATGTCCCTACTATTACTATCCACAGCTACCTCAGCCGGATCCATCGATACTGCCCAACCACTTACGAGGTCTTCCTCTCCTTGCTGGTGTACTTTGACCGGATGACCGAACGAATCAATGCCGGAACCGTTCACCAGGTTAACAATATCAGGCCTGCTACTCCCGGATCTGCCACTGTTCCTCCCCAGGATGCTACCGGGGACCACGGCCAGGGCTTTGGAAATTTCTTTGTTGTCGACAGCTATAATATCCATCGTCTGGTCATCGCAGGCGTCACTTGTGCTTCTAAGTTCTTCTCGGATATCTTCTACACCAATTCCAGATACGCCAAGGTAGGCTTTCTCTTCTAAGAATATATTTTATCAAGATCTAGCAATCAGCTAACAGTGTTTTCAATACAGGTTGGAGGATTGCCACTGGTCGAGTTGAACCACTTGGAGCTCCAGTTCTTAACCTTGAACGACTTTCGGCTATCCATCCCTGTCGAGGAACTGGAATCGTACGGTAATATGTTAGTCCAGTTCTATGCTAGAGAAGAACTAGCCAACCGTCCAGAGTTTGCTGCACCAGCGAATGAATGAATCCGATTGAATCACGAAGGCGCCTCTTAATCACCAGGGTTTCCATTTGGCCTGGACTACCACCGGCTTTTTATTCTTTCTTGCCAATCAAGGGGCCTGGTTTCACACGTGGATATTAATATGCGGACCCCTCTCTGTGGGAACGGACCTTGCAGCGAAGCAAGGGGTCTTCGGGTTAATTAGTTGTTTCGGGACAATCACCTGACTCTGAAGAGCCTGGGCCATAATCTTCACTTTCGCTTTCGCTTTCGTTTTCTAATGCTAACATTTGTTCTTTTGCTTGCACTATCTACACCTCGCTATTTTTCCTTTTTTTGACTTTCTCCAAGTTCTAACGACGGGATGAAACCAAAAATGAATATCTCTACATTTCACCACGCGCCAACCATGATGCTCCTTCCTCGCACTCGGAAAAAAAAAGCCAGTTTTTTGCTGTGTTTTCTTGCCTCATAGGAAGTACGGTTTCCCTTAATCCCCATGAGCCAAGATACCCAACTTGCCCCCTTCCTCCTCATAAAGCTATCACACCCCTCTCGCTCGATGATATACCCTCCCCCCAAACCCTCTTGCATAGATTCTCCCGGAGCGCCAGGAGACGGAGTTATCTTTTTTTCTCATCATTTTTCTTTCTTGGTCCTCTCTTTTAGCAAAGGAAGGGGTTTTGAAAACGGATCTGGCAGCGCCATGTCTTCTCAGATACCAGGATATATCTTTTTTTTATTTTTATCAATGCGTCCTTCTATTCTAGATAGCCTTTTGCCTTTTTCTTTTCTTCTCTTTCCAAGAAACGAATTTCCTTTAATATATCTATCTGGACGATTGGGCAGACCTATCTTCACTCCTATCTACATCACTCTTGTTTCTTTTCGCTCTGTCTCTTTTTTGTTTTGGAACGTGGAAAGCATGGGATACGGCGGGTTCAACAGGGAGCTATACGTTTTGTTTTCTTTTTCTTTTTTGACTAAGGGGGAAAGGGAAGGGGAGAGGGGAGAACGGAACGACCTATAGATTTTTTTTCCTAAATACGTACGTACTATTACTTAGTTCTTCTTCTGAACGTATCGAAAAACTTATTTTTTTCGTGAACGGAGGGATTTCCTTATTATTACTACTAACCATCTGGAGCGGCGGAGGCTTTGTTTTTTTTCTTTTCTTTTCAGGCGGATGGTATTATTACTACTAACTTATATCTTTCTTCTTCTTCTTCTTCTTCTCTTTTTTGATACGATTCGAGCATCCTTCTTCCGCTATTGCCTTTTTCTTCCCTGCGTGTTCAAATTTTCTGTTTCTTTTCTCTTTTTTAATAGAATGGGAAATTGAAGCTCTTTTTTTTATAATTATTACTGCTTCTAGTTTCTTTCTTCTGTTTCTTTTTTTTGCTTATATGGCTTAGAGGAATATAAAATGTTTTTTTTCCGATAGAGATTTAAGCGGACTTGTACTACGAAGTGAGATAAAGAGGTATATGGCCTACCCAACATGGCACGTAGATTTCTAGGTCGCTGTAGACGTCCGTCTTCTTAGGTACCACCCTTGGATACGAGACTATTACCCCCCTATACTATATCGATTCCGCGCGTATGCCTTTTTACTTCACGAGTTTTTAGAGTGAAAATATTCTAACTTTTTTGTGTGCGTGTGTGTGTGAGGTGTTCAATTAAGCTGCATTCGATGGTAGCATTAATGAACATGGAAGGATGAAGTGTATGACTGGATTGAGCGAACAACGGTGTATGAAAATGGAAGACGCCGTAAATGAAAAAAAAGGGAGGATATAAAAATTCGGATATTATTGGACAAAGAAGGAGAAGAAGGTTGTTGGTGGTGATAGTAGTAGTGGGCGGTTGGTCGGTGGGTGGTTCGTAAGGAGGAATTTTTTTCGTCAATTATCGTGTCAAAAAGACCATTTTGTCCATATATCCTCTTCCTCCTGCTGCTGTTGCTTCTTTCCGTCCTCTCTTTGCTAAGAGTTACACATCAAAGTCTGGGAAAAAATCGAAGATTATAACAAAAAGAGAAAGCAAACAACGAAACATGAGTATGTTGGTTGTTTATCTTAATCTTCTGGCTTCACGTTCGGATTCGAGGAGGCAGAGGATGTCGTCTAGAGAGAGAGCTACGTTAGTTTCGGCGAGGTTCGGATTTGGCAGTGGGAGGAAGAAGAAGTTTTATAGTACCTTCTCTGACGGGTCCCTTGACGTTTCGGATGATGCTTCGGCTCTTGTCGTCCAAGAATTCGACACGGACTTGGGTGACACCTCCACGGGAACCTGTGATTCAAGAAAAGATGGTCGGATCAGTGTCTGTTGGTTGGAAGGTTGACGACCAGCATTATTCCCATCCATCCCCGTGTTCATTTGTTCTCAAATATCTTGAATTTTTCGGTCAAAATCTCAATCCTACTCTCCGTAGGCTGCGAAATAGCTCCAAACATCCTCGTTCAGTCGTATGTTCCATCGTTGTTGCCGGCTGATTGTCGTGATGTCCTCCTTTCCTCACTCCACCCTGCTTTCAAGTATATCCTCCTCTTCATGCTGATATCGTGCTGGAATCGACGAGAAAACGAAGTATAGCTTACCGGTACGACCGAGAACCTGCAGCATCGATAGTTAGCTTCAATAGAGTCCCCATATCCAGCAGCAGCAAAACCTCAGACCGTCCGTACCTTGGTAACCTTGACCAACTTGACTGGGGTCTTTCCTTCCATCTTGAATTAAATTTGTTTGAAGAAAAAAATATCGACTTTTTCTCGGCGGGGATTGGAAATCTGTGATATTATCGGGAGTGGTTGAGGGCGGATTCGTAGTCGTCGTCGTCGGGAGTGCGAAAAGTACGAGGGTTCAGTTAGTAGAGGAGTTTGGAGATTGGATTTTTTTTTTTTGTTGGAAACAAACTCCCAAGAATTTTTGGTGTGGTTTGGGCGGAGGGGATTTTTCTTAGAAGGGCTTTGGTTTAGGGCAAACGCTCTGTTGAGAGCCAAGACTGGACAAACACGAGCCGCGCGTGTTGTGTTGGTTTAGCCGCGCTGGGGAAGGACGGACTCAACACATTTGGACGGGTGGTTCCGCATGTTGGTTGTGCGCCCGCTGATTGGCAGGTTTTCTCCGGCCTGGTCAACATGAATTAACATGGACATGGCATGGTATGGTCCCTGGCCGGATGGATGTCGCCGGGGACAAGCAAGCAAGTAGTACATACTAGCAAGCAAGCAAGCTGTGCTGCAGCCAAGAATCCCCAACTGGCCAGTGACAGCCGGAGGGGCTCTGAAATCAGGGCGCCCTGAGAGGGGCATTCTACTTCATATGGTGGGGAAGCTAGTATAGTGCTACCACTACGGGATGTAGTCATTGCGGTGTGTTGCAGAATGGGACAGCCGCTATCGGCCCGCTCAACTATTTAAACCACGTCCTGCGTAGACACCTTCAACCTCCAAACCTCCAATTCAACCCTGTCGACGTCGACGCTGCTCTCTCTTGTATTCTCATCCTTCCTGCGACGCAAACTATCAACATTGACAAACCGCATCAACATCATCACCAGCTTCATTGTCGCCAGCAATTCTCGGCAAGCTTCGTCTAGCTCCCTCTCTATCATCTCTCTTGTCTCTCTCTGAGCATTGATACGGAAGGAATCATGGAGTTGGTTAACAGGTATTTGACCCGGCTCCTGTTGTTGAAGCTTCCCTTCTTCATCACCTCTTTCATCACCTCTTTCATCAGCTTCTTCACCTTCACATTCATCATCACCTTCCCATCGAGCTATCCATCTACCTCTTCATCACCTTTGCTGTAATAACCTCGAAATAACTGACACAATGGTCTTCTCTATCGCCTTGTTCAATAGCCTCGATGGTCGCCTTCTGATGGCCGTTCCCAAGAGTAAGTTGTTGTCCTCAATTCATTGAACCAATTGCAACGGTTGCTAACAACCTTTTCTTCTTCTTCTAGAGGGCCGTCTCCACGAAGCAGCCTTGACTCTCTTGCAAGGTTCGGACATCCAATTTCACAGGCATAATCGCCTTGACATTGCCCTCTGTCACAACCTCCCAATCGCTCTGGTCTTCCTCGGCGCCGCAGACATCCCAGTCTTCGTCGGAGAAGGTCGTTGTGATCTCGGCATCACTGGCCAAGACCAGGTTGCCGAACACCAGATTTCCGTCGAGGAAATCTTGGAGCTTGGATTTGGTAAATGCAAGCTTCAGGTCCAGGTTCCGGCCAACGGACCCATCAAGGATCCTAAGGAGCTCGTTGGCAAGAATGTTGTCACCTCCTTCACCCACCTCTCCAGGGAGTACTTCAAGTCCTTGGAAGTCGAGCTTTACGGCGCCGAGGCCGTTGAGAAGAATGGTATGAAAACCGTTATGAAGTACGTTGGCGGTAGTGTCGAAGCTGCCTGTGCTCTCGGAGTCGCCGACGGGATAGTTGACCTCGTCGGTAAGTATCTTCCCTCCTCTGCAACGATAATTGAGATGGATAGAAGCTAATCGCGGGATGATGCAGAATCCGGCGAGACGATGAAGGCAGCTGGCCTCGCGGCCATCTCCACGGTCATGACGACCGAGGCTGTTTTGATCAGGTCCAAGCAGCCACGAAACCCTCAGTTGGCTGAGCTGATCCTCTCTCGCATCAAGGGGGTCATCAGTAAGCGCTTCTTTCCTATCTTCTAGCTTCTGTCGACGGATACTGATATGGTCAACTACAGATGCGAAGAAGTACGTGCTCTGCTCGTACAACATTCCTCGCACTCTCCTGTCCGTCGTCCACGACATCACTCCCGGCAAACGTGCACCCACCATCACCTCCTTGGAGGAGGAGGGGTGGGTTGCCGTCCAGGCAATGGTGGAGCGAAGTCGTGTGGCTTCGGTCATGGACCAGTAAGTTTCTCCTTCCTCCTCCCGGCTCTGCATCGCCCGTTACTAACCACGCATCTCCGATAGGTTGGAGGAGGCGGGTGCTCACGACATCCTCGTGCTGCAAATCTCCAACTCCCGTGCCGGCAAGGACTAAGGTCCTTCGCCGTGCCCTTTCTCTTCTTTTCCTTCCTCTTCATCTTATGATTTTTAATGGGTTGCTTTTTACTTTTAATTCCTATTTCTTGACGGCATCTCCTCGTATCTTCGATACGATGGTAAAATGGTCCTCTAACGATTCGCTCGATTGAACCTTTTACCATCGGTATCACCCACCGCCACCACCCCACTTCTCCCCGGTTGCTAGGACACACCAGTTTCTCTTACGATTGACGATTGAAACGTGTCCCAGTCTACCAACCCTCTCTCCTTCCTCTTTCTCTGTTTTCGATACAACGACGAGTCTCCCTAACGAACCAACATGACAAATCCGATCGAGTCTCGTATATCGAATCAGATATTACGCCGATTATCTTTGTCTAGCCATTTCTGCTTTTCTTTTTCTTCTTTTCGCGTTCTGATCTTTTGAAGGAATGTTATTCTGATGGCCTTTCTGCCGTTTCTTTAACCGATACCCTGATCCCATTTGTTCCATCATTTGTTCCACCGTTTTTCTCTGTTTTTCTTCTTCTTTTCTTGTGCATAATGCGTTTGCCTTTTTCTCGATATCTCCCAAAAGTCCTGCTGAATTTTACTATGATAGATGGATAGACTTGTATGATTCCTTTTGAGATGAGTGCATAGACCCTCGTTGTGTCTGTCCTACGTGATGATTGATATGATACCATGCATGATGTGTATCTTTTGAGAATAAAATGTCTTATCTTCACCACCTTAATATGTCTACGCTTCTCCACGTTATCGCAGTCTCGTAACCAAACTGTATCGTATCTTAACGTCTCGCGAGATGGACTACAACATAAGATTGATCATGATTAAGCAAGAATAACTATTAAGAATTAGTACGTGCCGTAAGCATCACGGTCTCTCTCTCTCTCTCTGTCTGTCTATATATAAAGATAAAAACACCATGGGGTATCTCGCTCCTTCCCAAAAAAAAAAAAAGGAAAGAAAGAAAGAAGATAAGAAAATAAGAAAATAAAACCCGAATCCACGAAAGTCCACACCCGCCACAGAAAACGCCGGTAAAAGATGTCGATACCAAAAACCCTCCACCCGGACAAAGGAAAGAAAAAAGAAGAAAAAGAAGAAAGCGCGGCTATATCCCTTTCACTCTCCTCATCTCCACCAACAGATTCGGCAGCAGAATCTCTCCTAATTTTGGATATTCGAACCTGCTGTACTTTATATATACCCTCGCTGGGACGATATACCCCAGCTCATCGGCATGGTCCATAGCCATTCGGTTTATCGCCTACAGATTAAGATTATTAGCCATAAAAAAATCCACCAAAAGAAAGGGGGAGAGCGTTACCTTAACACTCGCCGTCCCCAAAAACGCATCAAATAACGTCCAACCTTCCATTCCCTCACATTTATCATCCCGATCCACAACCAACATATCAGTATCCTTCTCCAACCCTCGCTTCTCAAACGCATAGTTTGCAATCGTTTTGACTTCCTCGTTGTTTACCTCTGGAATCGCTATATACCTTAATCTTGTCGCTTCGGTTCTACGTCCCAGATATTTCGTCGGAGTTGTAGTAGTAGAAGGAGAACTATACTTTCTCCAAACTTCATACATAACATCACTCCACCATACACCTTTTCTTCCTTTCGTCGTCATTTTACTCTTCTCCATCGCACCATTTCCACCAGGAGAATTTGAAGGGTGGTGCCCAAAATTCAAATCATCACCTTTATAACTCCTATAAACACTCAACACCCCTTCATCGCCTGATACACCCAGCTGATAAGGCGGAAACAGGCCGTTTGGGTGTTTTGCATCTTTAATGTAGTTCCAAACGGATACCAACGTTTCCACGGCGGGTTGTGAAGAACGACAGGAGGTTGCTTCCATAAAGAGGGATTCGAGAGGTGTGGAAGGTGGTGTATAGTGTTGGTTGATTGTGGTTAGGGTGTACCCGTTTTGTGGAGTTAGGTGGAAATAGTTTCTGAAGCGGTGGATATTGGGATTATTATTATTATTATTTGTGGAAGGGTTGAGACGGTTGGAGAGGCCGGTGAGGGCTATTGCTGAGATTTGTGGGGGTGCATTTGTGGAGTTTGTGGTATTATTATGTGTGATACTATTTGTGGTGGTGGTGGCGGCGGGGTGTTGTGAGACGTTGGATTTGGGTTTGGAGGAGTTGGAGGAGTTGGACAATGACCTGTTAACGACGACGGCGTCGACTTCGATGATGTGGATTGCTTCCGCCAGGAGGAAAGTACTACCGGGTTTTTGATCGGTGGTGTAGCAGAGCGGGAGGGCTACTTTTGCCATCTTTCTTTTGTTCTTTTCATACGGGAGGAAATGGATTTTTTTTGAAGAACGGAGGGGAAATGAGGCGTGATGATGATGATGAGGTTATTGCTTGGGGTATTTTTTATATTAGGGTGCACGGCCGCCTCGGGCTGAAGAAAAAGGGAAGAACAGAGCTTTGTTGGATTTTTTTGCCGCAGAATTCGGAAATGGAACTGGGTCACCGAATTTGGTGTTTCTCCGGAATTGGATGGGCCCGGTAGGGTTTCATAGATGGATAAGTATGTAGATGCAGGTCTTAGACGGAGTTTCCGGATATGTATATACAGTGGAACCGTATGAAAGTGAAGAGAAGAGAGGAAGAGGAGGAAGAGGATGAAGAACAAGTTCGACGAGGTGGTTTGAGGAGGTTGATGTTTCGTGGTTTCTGTGTGGGTCGGAAACACGCCTGTTGGATTTTGGGGTTGGAAAGTGTGTTGCATGAGACTAGGCCGGGTTAATGTTCTTTTGGATGGATTTGATTCGCTCGACGGAGGATATCCTGGTGGGCTCTCTATTTCTGGAATTATGAAGAGAAGTATATGAGTTCTCAAGCAGATATCTAAAAGCTCACATTGGAAAAAGCTCTAGGGTACTAGGACCGAATATGGATACCGAAAATATAGACTGGCGAGCAGACCAATAAATACCACAATGGCCATATCAGTACACATATATTTTCGGCATATATATATAAATATAGTATTTCAATCACTGTGATTAAGTTAATTGGGATTTTTCGCTTTTATAATTGCGGTGTATCTACTAAGTTACGATTTCACGACACGAAGGCGTATACTACCGGTCGACCGGTCGCGGTACAGTGGCTAGTTGGTTTTAATCTAGCCACCTATGCCAGCCGACCCACTGGTTAACAGTCCGCTGTTTACCTAAGTTCAAATGCCTTACTTATCTATCGGTGTTACTTAGACAGGCCAATAGGCAGGTAACCTAGCCGATACGTAGGCCGGCCAGACGCGTTCCAATTTTATATAACGTTAGTGTCCGTGGAGTAGAGCATAAGTATGTTAAATTAACGTACTTGTGCCTCGCTTGGGGTTTGAGGCCCCTTTTGGGTGCCAGAGAGAACCGAGGTTCATCAACCGAGAGCAAAGCAATATATGTTGTTCACCAGGTATTTATACATATTACAAGTCTACAGCTATACGAGCAGTCTTAAGATGCTAGCCGGGGTACGAGACCGACTAGCCAGCTTGTCTGTTTAAATTCGCGTTTACGCTCAGAATAGTTGTAGTATAAGCGGGCTTGCAAAGGCCCTTAACATCATTCAGGAAAACTCCATAGTGCTACAATTGCACGAACCCGTTGTGATCTCAGAGCATTATCGATGCCGGGTACTGGTACAATATGGCAATTGCAAGTTTATTTAGTGTTGTTTAAAATTTTGGTTAGTGGATGGGTAGCCTTGGTTTCGTTTTAGCCTCGAATCTGGTTGGACAGTATGCATGAAAGTCCACTAGCCGCCCTCTCCAGTCATAAAGTGATAACGTACTATAAAACTAAAGGGATAGAAACGTACACAGTGTCTTGGGGTTTTCAAACCTTTGTAGCTGTATACTTGCCTCTAGATTTGGCTATCAAAACGGGTCGATACGTATTTTGAATTGGCTTGCAATTGGTTATACCGATAGCAATATGCATGCATGCAGCAGGTGTGGGGTATCGATAGCCGACGAGGCTGGGAGGGGTCACGACCAGCATAATGGTTTTCTCTATACGTCTGAATCAAGATCCTTCCTCCACAGTTCATCTATCCTCCCTCTCCTATTCAAAGCTGTTGAAGCTCGATTTTTTGAACGAATTCGAATTCGGCCTGGTCCCGTAAACCAGACTTGACCCAAATAGACCCCCAGTTCTGTTTAAGCGGGCTACATGTCCACGCCTAACCGTGAGAGCTACACCGTTGGCTGGGTCTGCGCTGTGCAGACGGAGTACGTAGCGGCACGATGTTTTCTGGACGAAGAACACGGAAAACCCGAGTGTCTACACATCAATGACAACAATCACTATACCGTTGGAAAGATTGGAGGACACAACGTCGTCATTGCGGTCTTGCCAAATGGCGAATATGGTATATCCTCCGCAACAGCCGTTGTAAAGGATATGTTGCATAGCTTCCCCAATATTCGGATTGGCTTGATGGTTGGTACCGGAGGCGGCGCACCAAGCCCCAGGCATGATATCCGCCTTGGTGATATTGTGGTCAGCTCCCCCCGCAATGGAAAAGGCGGCGTATTCCAGTACGATTTTGGGAAGACACATCAGGATCGAAAGTTTGAGTACACCGCGTACTTAAATCAACCTCCACCCATTTTGCGGACCGCATTAACCGGACTAGCGAGTCGGTACGAGGCCGATGGGCATGAGCTTGAAAATGCCATTGACGATATTCTTAAAAATAAGCCCAGGCTTCGAAAGAAATATAAACGGCCAGGCCCCGGCTGCGACAGGCTATACCGACCCGAAGTGATTCATCCGTCGGGTGTAGAAGGATGTATCACCTGTGGTGATGACCCTTCCAAGTTGATGGCACGGGGCGAACGGACTGAAGAAGATGATAACCCTGCCGTCCACTATGGTCTAATCGCTTCAGGGAACCAATTGATGAAGGACGCGGAAATTCGGAATATTTTGGCGACTGAAGCGGATGTTTTGTGTTTTGAAATGGAGGCAGCAGGGCTAATGAACCAATTTCCATGCTTGGTCATTCGAGGAATATGCGACTATGCAGACTCTCATAAAAACAAAGAGTGGCAAGGATATGCGGCAATGGCAGCGGCCGCGTATGCCAAAGACCTCTTGTCTGAGATTGTTCCTGCTAAACTAGAAGCTGAAGGGAAGATTACTGAGATCCCTGGGATTCTCTCTTCGAGTAGGTCACAGGGCCCCAGGTTAGCCATATATAAAAACATGCACCCCAGCGTTGAAACGTCCCGGCTGTACAGCTGTGGCAGCCGTAGAAACTGCGAAAATTTTGATTTCAGGCGAAGGGATCTATTTGAGACCGTTCCGCTAACCAAATCCTAGTTGATAGGAATATAGCTGAAATTCGTACTAGCGTTCAGGATACGACCGGCGATGTCAAACATATCAAAAATGATATGAGGAACGTCGCGATAGACAGTTGGTTGTCGGCCCCAGACCCTTCGACGAACTACAACAAGGCCCTTGGGCTACGACACGAAGGCACTGGTGGTTGGTTTCTGGAGAGCGAACAATTCACTGAATGGAAGAGCAGTACTCAACAAAGCTCCTTTCTATGGCTTCATGGGATTCCTGGCTGCGGCAAAACCATTCTCAGTTCCACTATTATTCAGAGGCTTAAAAGTGACCTGGCTTGTCAACCGCTACTCTACTTCTACTTCCACTTCACCGACATGGGCAAACAAACACTTGAGAATATGCTCCGGTCTCTGGTTAGCCAGCTCTATTATGCTAGCAAGCATGAAGAGGCCTCACTGCTGCTCAAGTCTCTCTATTCCTCTTGTGGGGACGGATGCCAGCAACCAACATGCCAATCGCTCCGAGAGGTCTTCTTGCGTATGGTAGAGCAAATCAAAGATGTCTGGCTTGTTTTGGATGCGCTTGATGAATGTAGTACGAGGAGTGGATCGGCCACCGAAGGATTGCTCTCATGGATAAGCGAAGTCTTGAACTCAGGGCAAATAAACGTCCACCTTCTGGCGACAAGTCGACCGGAAAGTGACATCGAATCCAAGGTAATGGGCCTCACCCAGATCGAAAATATAATACCTATTCAGAGTAGCCGCATCACCGACGACATTAGTACATACATCCGTGCAAGAGTTAGGGATGAAGATAGCGGTCTCAAAAGATGGCGATCGCATCCTGAGGTCCAAAGCGAGATTGAGACCTGCCTTATTAAAAAAGCGAATGGGATGTAAGACTAAGTTATTTTTCAATCCGTCAATTCAGTCTCGGCACCATATACTTGCCACTTGTGAGAGATGCTAAAATTTAAAATTTATGAATATATTAGGTTTAGATGGGCTGCATGTCAGCTAGACGCTTTAGAGAATTGTCTAGACTACCGTAGTCTCCGAAAGACCCTTATATCTCTACCAAAGACCCTGGATGAAACTTACGCAAGGATTATACGTGGCATACCTGAAGAAAACAAACGGAGCGCGATAATTCTTCTTCAATTTCTGGCCTACTCTGAGCGCCCGTTACAGATCGAAGAGGCTATTGATGCAATAGCAGTCGATATAGAGGGGGACGAATATTTTAATCCAAAGTATAGGATGCCTAACCCTAACGAGATCCTGTGTTACTGCTCTAGCTTAGTGGTTGCGGTACCTGTGAGGAAGTATTTCCTGTATGGAGGCAGCTGGCCAACAGTCAGCATAGACCCCGGCCATAGTTTCCACCAAGATGTCTACGGGGATTTCGGATCTGACGAATATCGGAGGCTCCAACCAAAAAAAGATGGAGGAGGCATGCGCATATCTACGGAGCTTCAGTTGACGCATTTCTCGGTCAAAGAATATCTAACATCAAACCGGCTTGACGATGAAATCGCGCGGAATTTCCGAGAGAAAGTTGCCAAAGGATCAATTGCAACAGTTTGCCTCGCATATTTTCTGCACTTAGACTACAAAACTTCGGCTCGAGAGATCATAGCGACCTATCCGTTGGCGGAATACTGTGCAAGGTATTGTATGCCCCTCGCTGTAGCTGCCGAAAGCGAGGATGAAAGGCTGCGCGGTTTCATTCGGCTTCTTTTTGACAGCCAGGGATATTCCTATAAAAATTTCTACACACTCCATCTATTGAATAATTCGGACCGGTATAACCCCGTGCTAATCCAGGGTCGGCACGAACTGCCTCCACCATTATCTTATGCATCGTTTGAAGGCCTGTTGGGTACAGTAAATGACTTGCTAAGCTGCGGTGCTAACGTTGGTACAAAAGATGGAATTTACGGCAATGCACTGCAGGCGGCGTCGGCTGGAGGCCGTGAGGAGGTCGTTGATCTTCTATTAAACCATGGTGCTGATGTTAATGCAATATGTGGGGTCAATAACACTGCATTGCAGGCGGCGTCGGCTGGAGGCTACGAGAAGATTGTCGAGCTTCTATTAAACCATGGTGCTGATGTTAATGGGATGGGTGGAGTTAATGACACTGCATTGGAGGCGGCGTCGGCTGGAGGCTACGAGAAGGTTGTCGAGCTTCTATTAAATCGCGGTGCTGATGTTAATGCAAAAAGTACATTCACAGAGGGCGCCCTCCTGGCGGCGTCGGTTAGAGGCTATGATAAGATTGTCAAGCTCTTATTAAACCGGGGTGCTTACGCTAATGTACCTGAAGGCTACAGTCTTGCACTCTGTCAAGCATCGGCTGGTGGTCATGGGAAGGTCGTCGAGCTTCTATTAAGTCACGGTGCTAACATTAACCTTGGCATTGGGCGCTACGGTAATCCGCTCTATGAGGCGTCGATTGGTGGCTACGAGGAAATCGTCGAGCTTTTACTAAACCGGGGTGCGGATGTTAATGCGCCTGTGAAACAAGGTAATGCACTCTGTAAAGCATTGGAAAACGGCTACGAGAAGGTTGCCGAGCTTTTAGTCAGACGCGGTGTGGATGTCAATGTGCCCTACCGCAAGACTACTGCACTCTGTATAGCATCGAGTCTTGGTTATGAGAAGGTAGTTGAGCTTCTCTTGAGCCACGGTGCTGAAATTTACCCTGGACTGAAGACCAATCCTGGGCACCATGATAATCGCGCCTGGATTCCACGCTACAATAATGCGCTTTATGCTGCATCAATTGGTAAACAGAAGAAGATGGTCGAGCTTCTATTAAGTCACGGTGCTGACGCCAATGCACCTGGAATTCATGGGAATGCGCTCTGTGGAGCAGCGGCTCGTGGCCATCAGGAGATTACCGAGCTTCTATTAAGCCGTGGTGCTGATATTGATGCACCTGGGGAACACGGTGGTGCAATCTATACGGCGTCGGTCAATAACCGCAAGGAGATGGTCAAGTTCTTATTGAGCCGCGGCGCTCACGTCGATACCCAAGGTGAACATTATCACTATGCACTTCAGGTGGCATCAAGGAGGGGCTACCATGGGATCGTAGAGCTGCTCGAGGGCCTTTTGCCATGATCCACTCCAAACTTCTATACGTAAGTGTCTGTATATATAGTTAAGAAATTCTGATATTTCCCATACCATTTTAAACGCAAGCCTGTCAAACAATGGGAATATATTCGAGTATGGGAACCTCACCTCGGCCCTACTATTTGCTTCTTTCCTTCTCGCGGTCTCGAATCTCCCTGTTTTAGCTGTGGTGCCTTATTCGGGACCCTTGTATTCGTGTTGTTTTTTTGTGGGAATAATGCCTATACATTTAGTTCTAGTAGCTTCCCTAATGATGTGAGACAGTACTGGTGCTAGAAATGCGATGCTAGCGCTAGATCTCTGGGATTCTATTAACACCTAGTTATATACGTTATTGAGCAGTTGAGCCATACGCCATACAGCTGTATGATCATGAGGGAAATGCGGGAAACACGTACGTAGTACAAGACTTAGGTATATCCTGCATCGGAATTGAATCGAGTGAAAGGCTTCTTTGTGAACTCGTATGAAAAAGTAACAATCCTATTCTAACTAACGCCTATTGCTCTCTAGTAGGTATATATACACCCCTATCATAAAATCCGTGCTCGTAGTTATGTTATTTGTACATAGATCCTCATCATTGCCTGGTCAGACTGCGGTAACAGGTACATTAGTACCCTCATCCTTACCAGACTCATCAGCGCTCAACCCTCCACCACTATCCTCTCCAGAAGAAGCCGTCGCAGAGGCAGAAGCAGCAGCTTTCTCAGCTTCAGCCTCCCGCTCTTCATTCTCCACTGCCTCCAGCCAGTCATCCACCGGCTCCTCCTTGGGTAGCACTGGACTCATAATCTTACTCTTCCCTTTTGCGACATCACTCTTAACTGTCAATCCACCCTTTGGGCCAGCGCTGACAGCCGCAAAACTAGCGTTTCCACCGTGTTGTAGTACACCGAAGAGATTGGCGTAAGACCCTCCGCCCTGCGGTCCTGAGGTAGTAGCCTTCGCTCCTTTCCCCACAGAGACCACATTCCATCCTTGACCTTCCTTCCCTGTGACTTTCCCGTCCTTCCCTACATAGCATAAATCCACCGAACTCGCGATCCGGTTAACCGCGCAATGCCTCCTCACACTGGCCCTGATGTTCCCGAGTTCAACTTCTACCTCTTCCGTCGAAAATGATGAAGGTAGAGGCTCCAAAAGCACTTCTTCATCTCCATACCATCTAATCCCAAACCTCAACATCCCCTGCCTCAGCACACCAGCCAGCTCCTTCTCCAATTCAGTCGTCAACAACCCAACTCTCAGTCCACCTAGCAAAATAGCATTGACAGCCTGCAACCCAGTCGTTTTCCTTAATTGTTGGATCCCACTCGCCGTAACACTACTACCAGAAGCTGCTGCTGCTGCAAGTGCAGCCTCTTGCTTCCTAACTTTCACCGCATCTGCTAATCCCCTGACCGGCATCTGCCAACTCCCATTCTTCATAACCACCACACTCCTATAAGGTTCTGGATCCTGACTCTCAGAATCCAACCCATAATCCTCTGCCAATCCATGGATAAATCCTCTAAAGTGACTCTTCATCGGCTTAAACGCCAGCCTCACTTTCCCCTTATCCTCACAAAACTCCCTCATCATCTTCTCAATCCCACTACACCAGACTTTATTATCGATATAAAACTCCAACGTATCGTCACTGTAAGCATTGATAGCCTCCTCCGCAGCACGCTTCTCAAGATCAACGTTAAATGCTGCCGCTAGCTGTCGCCGTCTGCAGTCGTCGATACATTTGATTTCCGCCCGCTTCGGGTTCTGATTGCTCATCGAGGTATTACAGGTAACTTCCTGCTTAACATTCCCACAAGGGCAGCTAATTGTGACTTTTGCCGCGCAGGGTGTGTTGACGCTACATGCGAACGGTGCATGACAAGCTTCTTGACAATCGTGCCCGCAGATTGGTCGGGATTTCTTGCAGGTTTGCGTACACGGTTCCTGGCAGCCACCTTCTGCGTGACAGGTCTTTAGGCATACGTGACTACCGCAGCTGAGTGGGAGTCCGCAGGTCTGGCCACAGGAAACGGAGTCGCGGTAGCAGGGTTGGTTTTTGATCACAGTGCGTCCGCAGACGCAGCGTTTTTGGACTAGGTAAGGGCAGTTCGGGCAGGCTTCGTCGTCGAGGTGGCAAAGATGGTCGGTGGAATTAGGGTGTCCACAAGGTTTAGCGCGTTGGCAAGGGAAGCGGCAGGATGGAGGTTTGGTGCCACAGGGAACTGGGGGCATTATTCTTGTTCGGCCGCAGTGGCTGTCGTTCTCTGTTAGCTCTTGTGTATAAATATTTGGGAAATTGGGATAACGTACCAAGCTAGTTCGTCGAAGCTTGCTTCCAAACAAGTACCACATGCTCCACGATGACAGAGTGCTGAACAGTCATGCGATCCACATTTAAGTGGCTTCCCACAAACCCTCGTGCAAATATGCTCAGGTTCGAAATCCTCCGTTCTTCCTCTCACATTGATCTTCTTCTTTGCTGCCATCCTCTCCTTCGCTTTCTGCTCGCCAGCACAGCATCGTTCTCCACACTCATGCCTCAAACAGTTCAAGGTAGTATGGCAAACCCGCCTGCACATTGGTTTCTCGCCCTGGTCCCCCTGTAAACATAAACTCTCCGACCCCGTCTTTCCACATCGACAGAAGACATCGACTCGCTGCAGGCACATGCCACAGTCTCCAGTGTGACAGATCTGCTCGCATTGATGTCCACAAGGCAGGATCTTGCCACAAACCTCGTCACAGTGCGGGACGGGATCTGTACACTTCTCCCGCTTTCTATCTTCTCCTAGTTCCGTCTTCCCACACGGGCAAAACCGGACCATATCCGGAGAAAATGGACAATGCGACACCTCTTCGTCCGTCGGATGGCATCCCTTCTCACACCTATGCTCTCCACAATCAAACAGTTTCCCACAGACTCTCTCGCACTGCCAAAATCCTTCCCAGCTCTTCTCTTCTCCATCCACCATCGTATGACTGGCCTTGCCTACCAGCTTATCGCAACATTTAATTCCCTTCTCTACCTCCCCACAGTAGCATTTCAACACCTCCACGACTTCACACCCCCCACAAACCCCACCATGACAACCCCTCTCGCAAAAGTGCTCTCCACAGGGCATCAGATCTCCGCAAACTTGCCCACAACTCCATCCATTCTCATAATCTGTATCCAAACACCTCTTAACACTAACTTCCTTTCCGCAAAAACACGGTTGTTGCGGCCCCATAGCACTACAAGGTGGGCAGGGTCCTGCATGGCATTGTAAATCACATCCATGCGGACAAGCAGCCGTCTTCCCTGCAGGCGGCTCTCGTGGTTTATTACACGTCTGTCCACAACTATGTGGCGGTACAAACCGCGCTACTTCCGGTGACTCGGTTTTCCCACACCAACAGGTATACCGTTCCGGTGCTTCGGTACTAGTACTTTGACACCCCGGACAACGCCATGTTCTCTGTGGAACTATTTCGTCATTAGACGCAGATGGGACGTCTAGCGCTTGTTTTGCCCATTTTTTGATACAGTGGAGGTGGAATACTGCATAGCAGGTTGTGCAGTCCCAGACTTTAGATTTTCGGGTTACGGAGGAATAGCAGATCATGCATTCGTATTCTCCGGAGGAGATTTCGGTGTGGATTCGGGTGGTGAGGGTTTCGGCTTCGCGAAGGGTGGCCGGGGGCTTATGCGACCTGTGGCGACGCGGCTTGGAGGTTGATGGGGTGGAGGATTCGATTACTATCGTTGGTCGGGTGTTATTGTTGGTAGAAGATTGTCCGGGTGTGAAGGTGCTAGCTTCGGGATGGAGGGTGGTAGATGATTCCGCTTCTTCGGCTTGAGGATTTGTAGCATCGGGGCGGGTCAATTGGCCACCGAATTGGCGGCCACCAGGGACAAAGGAGCCGCCTCGACGGGCTCTTTGTCTGGCTGTGGTTCCTCTTGTAGCTGCATTTGTAGGTGCAGTCGTAGAAGAAGATGGATCGGGTGTATCCGCAGCTTCTCCTTCTACCGACTGTCCAGCAGCTTCAGGCCGAGGTTGTCGGTGTCCATGTTGTCCCTGTCTTCCACCTCTCCTTCCAGAAGTCTGATGACTCTCCCCTCTTCCCCCTCTATTCGAGCTCGACGCAGATTCCCTATCTCTTCTGGGATCTCCGGAGCTTCGTGTATTTGTCGGTCTCGAGCTTCCCGCTGCATCAGTGGTAGCGTGACCGTCGGAACCGTGACCTAGCGACTCAGCCGAGGCCTGCGGGTCTTCTCTTGCTGGTCGTCTGGGGTATCTTCGTGTGCGATTCCGGTTTTTGTTTTGTGCCGGCCGTTCCGACTGTGGTTGTGATTGTAAAGGTGGTGGTGGCGTAGAATCTGCCATGTTTGCGTGGAATGTAGGTAGGTTGTTTGCTGAACTGCTTGCTCTAACTAGGCGGTTGGGTTAAGGTGATAAGAGCTTCTGGTATACTAGATAAAGATGCCTGAACTGTGCTGCTCGCTAGAACGAAAGAAAACTCGCCGGGGTAGAAGGTAAGGTATCGAAAATGCAAAGATGTTGAATGTTGATAGAAAGAAATTTAGAAAGAGAAGTTCGAGGTCGTTGAAATAGAATTGACCCGCCTTATGTCATCCGAGTCTCGCCACCAACAATGGACTAGCTAATTCATGGTTCTTCCACAGTTCAGAATGAATCATCGAATGAATAATATTTTTCTTGCTTGTTGCGACACCACTATCGAAGCCATTAACCCGAAAGCAGCAAACCTGCCGAACGTATTTTGGTTCCTGACTCTTAACAGGGGTTCTGCGATATTGTTATCCGACGAGTGGGGCCTGTTCACACACACAAGGCAGGTTTTGGGGGCAGAGAAGAGGGCTTCTTCGATCTGTGTGTATGTACAAATTCGGTTTCAAATCCGCCAACATCACTATTTGAAATTAAAATTAAAAGGAAATTAAAAGCAGTCCTTGATCTTGCTTGTAAGAGAACAGAAAGAGTGCCAGAAGGAAATTCCCAGGGTATCATCTCTAATACTCGTCGGTATGGCTGCCCATCTCATGTATCCGTCGTACCAATAATACCTAAAGAAAAACCGGAAGAAGATAACGAAAGAAGGAAAGAAAGTTGAGAAATAAGAATAATAGAGAAGGTAATGATAGAAGGCATCGCAAAATAAAAAAAACGCATAACTCCGTCCCATGCAGTAATCAGATGTAGATGAATGAATCCCAGGCGGAAGAAAACAGAAAAAGAAGGAAAGAGAATGGCAGCCGAAACGAAAGAAATAATCGCAGAGGCCGCAGAAGAGCTGATATTCGCTACAAAAAAGAGATGAATTTTAGGAGACTAAACAGATCTCACTGGGCTTTCTTATGCCTCATAACCTCATCATTGATAAAATCGTTGATATGTTCAAAGTACCCCACTTCCATCACAGAATCGTTGTGCGTACCGTTCGGAAAATCCTTCCACACTTTGATCGGTGCCTTAGAAACAGTGTGTAGTCGCCTCATATGAGATGGTGGCACCAGTTCGTCTTGTAGACCGCTCAGGAATAAAATTGGAACCTTGGTGATCTTTGGGATGACGTCTTCGGACGCCCAAACCTGGTGGCAGAGCCTTGTGACGTATTTTGCGGGCGGGAAGACACTGTTTCAAGTTAGTATCGTTTCGTGCATTTACTATACTCATATAGGTATACATACTTCGGAATAACGTCTCTCATGCTGGTAAATGTATTTTCAAGCATAAGCCCAGAAAGCTGGTCCTGATGCTTGGCAACCGTCGCAATTCCGAGAGCCCCTCCCAAAGACTGCCCATAAACCACAACCTTTGTTCCTTTGGTCTCATCGTTTTTGAAGATCCAATCAAGTGCTGTCTCAGCATCTACCTTGAGTCCCTTCTCGTCCGGTTTCCCAGTACTCAACCCATACCTATAGCTGAATTAGCCCCACAATCGACATTATCTACCATTCAGACGTATATGTAGAGTTCCTACCCTCGATAACCCAGCATTAACACATTACACCCCATCTGCTCTGCAAAAACCTTCGCAATCGGAATTCGATGCCCCACGTTCCCTGCATTCCCATGGAACATCAGAATCGTAACACCCTTCCTCTGAATCCCGTGTCCTCTTAAGAAGTACGACCGAAGGGTTTCTCCATCGGGAGTTTTCAAATCAACTTTGTCCCAATTAACCATATGAAACTTTGACGGATCCCATAGGTCGGTTCGTGCATCTGGTGGGAAGTGGCGCGGATAAATGAGGTCGCTGAAGTTCAATAAACTCTAATATTAGCCTCTTTTTTCCTTCTTTTTTTTTTTTTTTTTGTCGCGGTTAGAAGTTGAGAAACACGTACTTTTGCTTGAAATAGAGTGCAGTAGACAATAATGCAGCAACGCCCGTACTCGCCGCGATGGAGAACTTGAGGTATGAAAAAGCAGTCGTGTTGACCACGTCAGCCCAGAAGTTTGACATCGTGCTACTAGTCGAGCGGGTAGTAGCCGTAGACAATCGCTTTCGATTTGATTTTGTGAAGGAACGTCCGGGAGGCTGTGAAGGGGTCGGCGGTGGCGGCCGGTAGATTGGCTCCGGTGCTGCTGCTTCTGATACTACTACTGTTGCTGCTGCTGCTGCTGCTGGCTGGACGGGAGGTGTCTCCGGGTTTGTGTTCAGAATGGCAGCGTGGAGGGACTCTAGCGAGATTGGGAGCCCTTGTTTGGGGGCGTCGGGACTGGCTGGCGTGGATGTGGATGTGGTGGTGGTGGAATTGGTGAAGTCGGATTCGTCGGTGGGAGAATTAGAAGTCACGACGGGAGGGACGGACAGCGGACGGGAAGAGAAGATGTAGAGAAGCTTCGGCTTCTTCGACGGTGGTGGTTGGGGCGGGGACTCGGTAGTCGAGAGAGGCTGTGGTGGTGGTGATGGAGGTGGCATCGAGTTGGACCGGCGACCCGGTCGGCTAGCCAACAAGGACCAGTCGCGGACAAACAGAGGAGAACAAACGAAGGAAAGTCAACAATGCAATGTCCGTCCGGTATACTACAACGGGCGTTAGACACTGGGCAAGATCCGTGAAGAAGGTGATGGTGGTGATATCGGTTGAAGATGGTGATGATGGTGATGAAGGAGAAGAAGGCTTCAAGGGAGTAATTAGAGAATTAATTCCGTTAGTGCAAGGCAAGGAAGAAAGTCAAGAAAATAAAAAAAAGAATTATTCATTCGAAGAACTTTCGAACATTCTCTCAGCGGTTTAGGAACATGCAGCTTTCCCTCGGAAGCGACATCGCCAAAAATCCACAATTCCGAGTTCAGTTCGCAATATCCCCCCAAGGCTTCACTAACATGACAAGGCAGGCTTGGTGGCAATGACAAGGGGGTTGGTGAATGGCACTCTTCTCATCTCTTCTTTCACTTCTTTATTATCAGGATCGAGCGATATCACGATGGTTATTATCAGCTATGCAGGGTTCAATCGCGATTCCCCCTGCTGCCTTCTCCACAGTTGACAAGGGGCTTCCTGAACTATAACGCTCTGCGAAATTGCAGTCTAGTCTTCCCATATTAAATATTAATAGCACAGACATTTGATCCAACACTGCCTGGGCTCGGATGTACTTTGCCCATCAATATTCAGTGCTTCACATCTCATCAACTGACCGCCATTCGAATTCCTTCAAACTGTCCTAACCGCCCTGAAATAATGTGCTATGATGCTCACGTGAGATATATTCATGTATCTCGAAGGGGATTCGGAGGACGACTTCGATGACGATTTGACCTTGTTGTATCAACGGTGGCCTGGCTACTGAGTTATAACAAAAAGTCCACCAAATTGGAATTCTCGTTATCCGATTTTCGACCCAGTACACTTAGGCAGCTAATTAAATTTTTTGGTTTGCACATCCCCACCAATGGCAACACAAGTGTATGTTGTATTTTCGCAAGACACCGATACGTTTTCCCAACTATCTAGATCTGAGAACTAACAACTTGAAGCCCGCGCAGCAGCACTGGAACCCGACTGTTGTAGCTCTAGATCTTAGGCGTCTCTGCTTCTCAGTCGCCCTTTCAAATCCCAATATATAAGCTTAAGTGATACAATAGAGTCTCCTAGAAAAACAACACTACTGGATACCCGGCCCCAGGGAGGATTCAATTTTTTTCCGTCGGGCACGAAGACGAAGTTATTGGTATGGATTCAACCCGACTTACAGTCGAGCACTAGAAGACTACTCAGGTGCACCGCTTAAACCAGACTGAAATAGCGGTAAGGTATCTGATTAATATCCAACAGCACAGGCTACACGTTGGCCGACATCGATGACAGTTTTTTCAATTTCCAACATACCCTAGGAAACTTGCCTGCGCCACCCCACAAGCTCACACACGCACACGCATCCATACTTTCGATTTCAGTTGGAAGGAGCCAATGACGTTTCAAAAGTTGCCCTGCGACCATCGAACCTAAAAAAACAGATCATAAAAAAAAAAAAAAAAAAAAAATCTAGCCTTATGAGAAAGCCCGTCTCGTAACCAGAGTTGAGAAAGCCACCTTGTTGTATACATCGATATCTAGTAGATATAGCCTTGGATTCCGGTTTACAGGTTCCCAGTTCAACCAGTAGTATATGCATCCGGATTCCAGCGCCTTATACAGACATGATGACCAGAGCTATCTTTGACTCCAAAACCCTGGGATCCCCTTTAGCGTGGGCCCAGATGATCTTTTTCCTCATACTTCTTGTACCAAGTGACTCGGCTTCACTACCGCAAGTGTCCCCGTTCCCAAATTCAACTATCTCATCGAACTCGAGCAAAGGAGTTTCAATCAGTCCATCACTTTTTTTGGCCAATTTCTCCTCTCCAGTGAATCTTATAGCTAGTGGAGGGAACCGCACGAATTCAACCATTCTCACTGGGACGGCCTCCGGGGTATCCCTCGACGATTCCATCGAACGGGCTCTATCGCCCAGCTTCTTCTTCGCGAGTCCCATGTATATCGCATGCAACGAACCCCCCGTCGCACTGCAGCGGATTCTACACTATATAGATGAAGAGCCAAGTATGGCAGAGCTAGCGTCTTATAATATAAATATGGCCGAGTGGAGACGAACACGGAATAGGCTCCAGGATGTCGTTTCCGTGACACCTACATCTATCCCTAATCTCGATACGGTAAAGAAGTTTATAGAAAGGCATCAGGACATATGTAGGGAAAGGTGTGGCTGTAATACGAATACTGGCAGGATTATGGAGCGGCCCAACGACAAATCTCATAACTGTGACACTATTTTCCGGGCGGGGAGATGTATGCTGATATATGGTAAGCAAATCATTATGCTAGTTCGCTAGTTCATTTTGGGGCGCTTTCCAGTAATGATATATTCGAAAACTGACACCGCGACTTTAGCTTGTTTCTGCATGTTAAGGCTCGGGCAACCGAAGGTCCCGGAAGATCAGTTGACTACACCGCTTCAGGAGTTCCAAGATGCGATTAATCAGTTACCCGCCCCTTTTAGAAATTATCCCCCAAACGAAAACTGGGGGTGGGTAGTGGACCCTAGGATTGCACAATACCCTGGCCAGGTACTGCGCTACAATTTACCTGAAGAAGGAGGTGGCGACGATCTCGTACCCAGACCAGGTGGCGATGATTTTAGAGTAAATGTTGCACCCGATGAGGAACCGCCGTTCTTCCTTGAAGGCCCGAACGAGTATCAGGATCCAGACCAAGATGATGGCGGAGTTGGTCCCAGTAATTGGTACTTACAACCGGGGAGAATGGGAGGCGGGTCAGGTAGCGGCGGAGGGGTCTATCGGAAGCGCGAGGCCGTAGAGCCATCCGAAGGAGAGGTTGGTGAGCCTGAAGGCCCAGTATAACAAAATAGCGCGAGCGCTTAAGTGGTAGAGCAAAGGACTTGCGAGGTAGATTCATGAATTCAATGCGCAGTTAAAATCAAGGGCCAAAGTGGATGAACTTTCTTTTTGTCTCTCTTTCTTTCATTCTGTTAACGAGGTTGCTCTCCTTTTATCTTAACTTGTTACCCCTCTTTCTATCCTCCTTTTATCTCCTCTTTGCCATCCTTTTGATGTTCTTCGCACATATATTTGTTGTAACCCGCTTTTCTATCTTCTTTTTTGGTTTTTGTAGTTCTATCTTTGTCCTTTCACCAGCTTTCCTTCGTTCCTTCTCCCGCCCCGCCTTTACTTATGCCTAGGCTACGCCGGAGACGGGTGAAATATCCACCACGTAATCCATGGATGTATACAGAAGCCTCATAACTGTAATCGCAAAGTTCAATAGCACTATACTATGATAAGTAAAAATACTAAAGTCACTATCGTGATAGATCTAGCATACATATATAAATTGTGAATAACATCTGGCTTTTATGTATCTAGAACAACTAGGGACAAGATATCCATATAGTCTAACTTTATAAGTTAGTAACAATCTAAACCCCAGCCAAGGCCCCCCCAGGAAAGCAACCAACTAAAACGGAGCGAGAGTTAGATCATACTAGTCTAGCAAATCGATATAAGTCTCCACGAAGAAACAACGTCCGTACGTACTCTGTGCATGTTTTTTTACATATATTCGAAAATGTTTTGGAAGAACCTGGTCTCGTAAACCAGCCTCAACGCCTGAAAAACCCTTTTAGGAAAATATCGGTGCTAGTAATGGTGAGTAGTATACTTCTGATCGGGCAAGAGTTTAAGAGTAGGAAGAATTGCTTGATGCTCCGAAAGAACGTGGCGGTGGCACATCCCAACTAGAGACCGAATGGCACAGCAACTTAAAACACGCTACTGTTCCCCGGCTTGACGTCGACAGGAAGCGTGTAGGTTAGAATATAGCCATAATACTAGTAAGCTACATTCGGAGCATGCTAGCAAACGTACTACGGGGAACCATGTGCAAAATGTGGCGTTTCAAGTTCATACAAGCCTCAGAGCTCTCGAGGCCGTAGCCCCGGCTTCGACGAATTCCTTGAACCGTGGAATTTCGAAACAGACAGGCGATAAATTGACCGCTAGCATACACCATGCAACGAAAACATTTGATCAATTGAAGCTACGTATTTAAGTAATTAGATATGTGTGTATATCCAACATCGATCTTAAGACGTCTAGACGGATCGTTTAGCTAGTGTAAATGTTTACAGGTCAAAGTATTTTTCCTACAACTTTATCAGGGATCGAGTAGTCTCGTACCCAGACGCCAAAAAGGAAGGATCGAGGAGAGTTGTCCTTTCGTTCCTCGAACCCAGTATACTAGTAATAGTTTCTTCATAATGCTATTTCTACCGCTTTCGATGAGCTTTACCCCGAAAGACCACCTACTTAGTCGTTTTATATGTGCAATCCTAGCCATTCTGGCTGGTGTTAGCCAGATAACCTCTGCATCCCCGCTCGCATACACAACCTCTACGGCCTCGACCACGACGACATACACATTGACATCTTTATTGGCGGCGTTTACAAACCCTGCGACGAAGTTCACCACTACCAGCCTTCATACCAATACCATCATAAAGGTCGCCAGAAGCACACCTACACCTACAATAACTACTATTAAAAACCCTACTCCTGTCGAACGAGTCGTATCACCCACTTTCTTCTATCAAGGACCCCTTAAAGTAAAATGCCAAAGTCCCGAGACAGCCTGGCCCGTCATGAAAAACTATGCCGAACACCCAGACGCAGCGCCTCCTGAGTCTGAAATACCGGCGGACAAGTGGGAAAGTAGCATGCGAAACATTAGGGCTGTCATGAAGGCTCTCGGAGGAGCAGGGCATAGCCGGATTGAAACTGTTATAAGGATCGCTCAAGAGGGGTGTAAGGAGTGTGATTGTGATCCGGAGGGAGGCCTTATCGCTAACCCTTCTAGTAATCAATATTCCGGCTGTTTGAATTCCTGGCAGGCGAATAGATGCGTGCGTTTGTATGGTATGGACTACATCCACATCCTGTCATTTTTACCCATATTGCATATATAGATTTGGGGTGTAGAGCCGCTGACCTTCCTCCGGGAAATGAATAGCCTGTTACTGTTCTACGAGATTGGGACAGCCACAAATAAACGAAGAGAACCTTCTGACTCCTCTTCAAGAATTCCAAAACGCGATTAATCAAATACCCGGCTCGGTTCTATATGATCGGGCAAATGCGAACTGGGCGTGGAGAGTGGACCCCGCTATAGCTACGGGACCACGGCAAATATTGCAGTTTGATCCGGGCTATCAGTTAGGCGCGCTTGACACATTTGATAACCAGTACTATGACGAACTGTTGCATGAAGAGCAGAATCGGCCGGGTCCATATGAATTCGCTGATATCTTTGACTGGGAAGCGTTTTATAGACAAGGGCCGAAAGGGGGAGGTTCATCCTTTCGAGGGTTCTATAAACGAGAGAATCGCCCTCTATCGGATGGAGTCTCACAAGATGGCTACAATAATCGATATATTAAAGAAGATAGGGACGATACGAAGGCTAGTCGCGAAGCCGTGGATACCGAGGATGTGAATCAGCAGCCACCCCTTCGTCTATTTTGAATTTGGCTTCTCGAGCTTGTATACCAGTGTGCTTGAGTGGCTTTTTGCAATATTTGACAAAAAGAGTCACTAAGCTAAGACCAGTCTTTTTGCAACTTTATACGAGAAGTTTTAGTTTCCTGTATATATACGGTACCGCTTCATAGTAGACCTTTGTACGTAATAGTAATAATGTTGCGAGTTCTCGAGTTTCCCCGTTTTACACAAAGCAACTTTGATAATATTTGCCCCGCATGGCCATACAACATGCGGCACGGTCCGGGTAGAGATTGTAATCGATTGCTCACTATGAGGCGTAGTGAGATGTTGGATTTTGCAGAATCCCGCGTTGGGCACCGGGGAAGCCCTCACCGGTACACCACAACCTCCCCGGGAACCCCCGGGGCCAGCACACGCGTTCCAAACCTCAGTTCCAACACCCAAGCTCCCCAGCTCCTCCACGCAATCCCACCTTTTCAACCTCATTCACGAATCCTCCCATCATCCACCAGCTTCCAACAGATACCCATCCATACCGATATACCATAACCACATCCATTATGGTCTCCAGAACCGGGAATCTCACTGAGGGTGGGTTTCCTTCTGCCACTGCAAAGCAAGCAAGCTATGACCTTAGCTAACTCATACCGTCATCCACAGACGGCATCCACGTCGACATGGAGCACCTCAAGAAAGGAGAAATAAAGTACGTATGATATCTACTTCCTTCATGCCATTCTCATAGCTAACATATCTACCTCTATAGTCTAGGAACCTCAATGTACGTCTATAACCGCCGTCATAACCCACCCTGGCAAAAGCAAAAGTTAACGGAGGAGGACACTCCAGCATGGCCATCGAATTCGACGGTGGTGTGATATTAGGCGCAGACAGCAGAACTACATCGGGATCATACATCGCCAACCGTGTCACCGATAAGCTGACACAGATCACTGACTCGATATGGTGCTGTCGGTACGTCATAAACCCCCCCTCCTAGACCACGAAAAATGACTATATAGCTAAGACTCTAAACAGCTCCGGCTCCGCCGCAGACACCCAAGCCGTCGCCGATATCGTCCGATACCATCTTAACCTCTACGAGTAACTCCCTTCCCCTCCCCTTTTCCACCCCAAAAGCCCTCTTTACTTATTAAGCATAGAATCCAAAACGGCCACCCCCCATCCGTCAAAACCGCCGCCTCAATCTTCCAAGAAATCTGCTACACAAACAAAGACGCCCTAACCGCCGGCATCATCATCGCAGGCGTCGACCGCCACCTCGGCGGCCAAGTCTGGAACATCCCACTCGGCGGTTCCCTCCATAAAGCACCATATACAATCTCAGGAAGTGGTAGCAGCTACATCTACGGTTTTTGCGACAGTTATTGGAAGGAAAATATGACTAAGGAGGAAGGAATGCACTTTGTGAAAGAGGCGTTGAGGGAGGCTATCAAATGGGATGGAAGCTCTGGTGGTGTTATTAGGATGTGTATTTTGAGGAAGGGAGAGGAGCCGGAGAGACATTTGTTTTTGCCGGATGAGGATTATGTTAAGCCTGTTAAGTTTGCGTGAAGATATACTACCACTGCTTCTTACTAGATAGATAGATATGAAAGTTGGTAGTTGAGCCCTCGGGATACTACACGTGAGATATCGAATATACGGGTATCATGGAACTTCAAGGTATTCATCATCATCATAGTGCCCCTCATGGGGCTAGCTTGTAGTCTTGCTAGTATACATTTAAAAAACAAAAACGCGCTAAGTAGCAGGTGTATATAATAAGTAAATAAAAAATAAATAAAAAATAAATAATACACGGGAGGCATGAAGGTGAGCGGGGATGAACATACGGTGGCCCACCCCGAGCCATCCTCTGTGGAGGAGACATCGGGGTGGGGAGGAGGCCATGGTTCAGACTAGGGTGTGCAAATCACCCCAGTCTGACCTTCTTCCTCCCTGGGGCCACCACATGCTCTTCCTCCTCGTCATCATCCTCCCTCTCCCTCTCCTCGGTATTCCCCTCCTCCTCCCTCGGCCTCTTCGCCGCCGCCCCCTTCCTCTTCCACTCGTCTTCATCCCAGTAGTCCCTCTCCACCCAGCTCTCCCAACGATGAAACCGCGGGTCAGAATCCCGCTTGTACCTCTCCACCCCGATCCGCCAGGTGATCTCGTCCTACGAGATCCTCGGCGTCGGGCTCACCCCGTCCCTCCCCCTCTCACCGGGGCTCAAACTCCTCTCCGCCGTCCTCCTCAACCCCCTCACAATCTTCAACATCTCATCCCTCCCCTTCCTCGCATCCCACTGCTTCCCCTTCAAGCTCATATTAACCCCTTTGCCTGGTGGGGTGTCTAATAACCTCTTCACCAGCAAGTATCTCATGTTCAGGCAAACATGAACACCACAATCGTAAGAATTCCCCTGCTGGGGGGTATCATCATCCAAATCCTGAAAATTGAGTGGATATCCCATCCACTCCTCGACTTTGGCAGCGACCTCCCTCGCATGCCGTCTGTTCGATCCTCCCAAGGAATCGTAGTGAAACGCCTTTCGGTCGTTCACACTGACAACGAGTAACGACCAATGACTTCCTCCTTCAGGAAGATTGGGGTCTCGATTGTCGTTTATGGGCAGGAAAATGTGGGTTACCCCGGCTATGGGCGGGAGGGCTGACAGGACGTTTAGGATTGAGTCCAGGCGGAGCAGGAAGACCATTGTCGGCCGGAGGAGGAGTATTCCGGTGCAGTCTGAGTGGGATAGTACCTCGCGTTCGAGGTATTCTTGCCAGAAGGCGATGTTGGTATCTGTTAACCAGTCGTTCTCGAGAGCATTGATGTCCTCTTGATAGAGGCTGACATCGTGGTCTATTTTATTGAAGCACACACTTAATTAGCTTTATTATTTTATGCAAAAGGTGAAATAGAGGATATGTGAAATAAGTGAGTTGAGCTAACTTACAGGCTAAGAATTGTGAATTGGCAGCCAGACGGTCTCCACTCCGGCCGACTCGGTCACGGAGGGAGTCTAGTGCGCCGGATAGGCGGTTCCGACTCCTCGTGCGCATGTGCATGGCAACGTCTGTGAAAGCACTGGGGGAAAGGTAAGGGAGGAAGTCGTAGAGGTAGGAGATGGAGCCGGAGAGGTAATTGTTTTGGTTGACTTCTTCCTCGTAGGAGTAGTCGTGATCGTAAGCAAGGTCGTAGTCGTAGTAATCAACTTCGGGATCGAGGTCTCCGAAGGCGAGGGGATCGATGGAGTATTGGTGGATGGCCGCCAGCTTGGAGGTGTTTCTTCTTAAGATTATTATCACGAAGATAGGGAAGATGATGATGAAAGAAGAAGAAGAAGAAGAAGAGGAAGAAGAGGGAGAAGAGGGAGATGGAGAGGGATAGAAGTAGAAGTAGTGTTGAGGCAGCTCTCGAGCTGGTTGCCGTGTGTTGTGGTTGTAGGCGGGTGACTGCAGGAAAGTGTTGTGATGACGACGAGACCTTTTGACGGGTTACGAATCAATCAGGCTGATGAAATGGAATACGAACCACGAGATTAAGTACTGAGTAAGGATTATTCTATTCTATGGGAATGGGAGTATACGAAGAGATGCCGATGACTGCTGCAATGCAGGTAATAGTATATATATACTCGCAAGTAAGAAAGTACTACTTAAGTAAGTATTAGGCATCCCCGCAAGGACGCAGGACGCGGATGTCGGTAGAATGTATGTATGTATGTACATGTACCATGCACGTCGACCCAGACATAGGCACAGTCCTAACCAAGTACTCCCTTAGCTCAACGAGATCCTGAACCAGGAAGAAGCAGAAGAAAGAAGAAGGACGGAACCCTGGCTATCCTGCATGCCAGAAGGGGGCGCTGTCCTGTAATCCTCAACCTCAACCTGATTAGCCAGCCATGCGTCACCCCGCAAGGCTGGCCAGTGGGCGTTTGTTATTATCTTCCCACTTGCAGCTGAAGCAAGGGAACCGAACCAGTACCAGTCTGTCCTTAGTCCGGATGTCTGTATGTGCATGTACGGTGACTGTGACTGTACTGTGACGGGAGCGGTCATTCGCTCCAATCCCGCAGGCAAGAAGCGGGCAAACGAAGCCGAGAATAGCAGCTGCAGCTGTGTAGCGTCCTCCATCCGGTTTCGAAGATGCTACCGTTGCTCGTACGCGCCTGGTTGTATTGGTTCGATTCCAGCTTTCCGCAAAATGAGATCATATGTTATGTATCCTTATAACTCCTTTCCCCCCTGCCTTTTGCCCATTCCCGCCAATCCCCATTCCCGCCAGATAACAAATAGAGCACAAAGAAAGGAAGAAATAGGAAATAATCAAATAAAAAGATAAAAAAGTAGAGTAGAATGAGAATGAGAATCAAGAAGGGGAGAAAAAAAAGGATGAAATCAGATGAATCCCAGCAACTGTTTGAACCTCAGATATACCGCCCAGCAGAGGAGCCCGAACCCAATACTAAACACTGCCATTCCAAACAGCACCCGGTTCTGTATCGAGAATGCCTCTGTTGCCCTATTAGCATCTATATCTACCCTTATTAACTAGCTGAGGGAGGGAGGGCCGTACCAGCACTTAGACTCCGTGCCTCTCGCTGCTTCTCTGCCAATGTCTTAATCTCAACAACTTTAGCCTCGTCCCGGTCGCCACAATCTTCTTCCGAATACCCACTACCCCGCCGGCTACTCCTCCCCGAGTCGCTATCATGTTCGAAAGTACTACTGCTCCCCAAACATGGTTCCGTAAGCGACCTTAGGTGATGATCCTTCGGAGTCCGAGGTATCTTCCAGTACAGCGAAAAGTACAAAAGCCGCCGTCGATTTGTAAGGACCCCATGCTGTCTATCTTCTTCGAGCCTGCGTTTCCGGTCGACGATGGCGAGCGAGAGTATGAACGAAAGGAACAGGATCGGAGCCAGGATTGTCTGTACACCATTTATTTCCCCAAATTAATACCGGTCCCATTCGGCTACAATTATTCTTTAAAATATAGACAGTAGAATGTAAATACCCTCGTGAGAAAATTGTCCTTCGCGATGCCCGGATGGTCCGACTCGTCCGTAGTTTGGATCTTTGCTGGGGCGGTCTTTGACCGTAACAGCGATGACGCAGGGGAGGACCGGCCTGAGGACGCTGCGCTTGTTGATGTCATCGTGGTCGCGTGTTGGCCGTGCCCCACTATGGGGTTGATTGATTCTGAAAGCGATAAGATTGGAGATAATAGTTATCAAAGAGTACTCTGGAATGAAAGATAAAAGGATTCAAGTGGTCTTAGAGTAGAAATAGAATGAAGCAGCTGGGGGGTGGTTGGAGAGATGAGTTCGAGAGAAAGTAATCGGGGAGTTTAGGAGATTATTAAAATTGAAGGTTGCAATTGCAGGCCAACCAGCTCTTAATTAGAATTACCGATCATCGAATGTTCTCCCCAACAGCTCTTATAACTTCTTCTTCTTCTTCCAATAGCTATTCTTAACAGCTCTACCACGCCAGGTTCGAGTAGCTGGTTATGGGAACCACTAGGTACTAAGTACTTACTTACATAGTATACGTATGTACAGGTAAGCTTCATCGCCTCATATTGTTATTATCTTCCTCATCTCATGTTCGAATATCGTTCTCGATTAATACTAGCGTACGCGTATCCGGGTATAGAACAAGATTCAGACCTCTTCTCCGTTTCACAAGATCAGGCCATCTGCCATGGGGGAGGGGGAGATATCATTATCATGTCCCATCGGACCTCCCTGATGAAACGTCAACGTATACGAACGAGGCCATGAAGGAAGACTAAGACTTAATCTAAGCACGCAGATCGGAGCTACGGCCTCCCGCCGCCTCGATGATTACATACCTGGCCTGACCGACATGGTTTACTTCGGTAGCTAAAAAATGTTGGTGTGTGGTGCACTACATGGCTATTTCTGGGGGAAATTCAAGCCCCCGGACTTGGCGAGGAAGCTTGGGCCGTGCAGGGATACTGAACCCGGTCCACTTTATCGATTGTGACGGGTTTTTAAACACGAGAAATGTGACATCGAAGTGGGATGACATAAGGTGGTTGCTGTTGCTGTTGCTGTTGCTGTTGCAATTGATATTGATATTGATATTGATATTGATATGATTGATCCTTCACGAATGCATGCGGAGACAGCAGACGAAATCACTGAGGATCCCAATGCACTACCATAATTTTTTGGTTCTCCTTTAAATTTGGTCTCGGGCCCACGCCCGACCGCAAGGGTCTTGTCTCATGGGAAAGCCGGCTGTGCGTAATCGTATCACAGGGGCTTAAGCTTAAGCTTGGAGATAGGAAGATGATGCATCCGGCCGTCCATTCTAGACGACGTAGACGCTCTTCCGTGCAGATACTCTGTTTAATGAGATATCTGACACCTAAAGGCTTGCGTAACGACATGCGCCTGACTTGTGCTCGAACCAAACCCGACAAATGAAGCTAGCGTCGCGACAAGGGAGCTGTCCCTCTTGAACGAACCGCCACCCATGCCTGCGACATTTTGGAGCTTCGAGGCTGAAGGATTTTGGAACCGTTTTCTCCTCTTCGCCGGCGTTAGGAATCTCTCTTTTTTCTTTTCACTTCCAAGAAACAACATACTCTTCCGGATACCCGCTAAAAGATAGATTCCAGAGTCTTGGCCAAGTCAATCTCTTATTAATTGTTTTGCAACTGTGTCGGCAAGATGACTACAATGTTGAAGCGGATCTTGAAGGGCGGTCGAGACCGGCAGTCGAAAGACTTCACAAACTCGCGGGATCAGAACAACTATCCTGCCGGAAGCGCCTTTCCCGTCGAATACAACGGCAGAGGCCCGCCAAATGTCTCCTCTACCAGTAGTGCCTGGAGCAATGCCGTCGACTACGACAGGTCACCACCAGATGTGACCTCTCTCACCAGTAGCACTACCAGCGCCGTACCAGTCGACTATGAAAGAGTACGCCCAGATGTCGACCCATATATGTCGTCGTCCTACAGATCACCAACAAAGTCGAGGGATAACAGTCCAATTAACCCAACGCCGAAATATACCTATCCCAACCCAAGAAACAGCTACCCTATGGATAGCGTTGGTGCCGCTGTTTTATACAACGACTCCGCACCGAGACACAATGTACCCATGGATACTGTCGGCATGGTCGACTATAACTCCCTAGGGCCAACTGCTAGCGAGTACTCGCAGTATTCCTCCGGACGGCAAGCCACACACGCCCCTGCAGCCTACAATTCCGTGCCACCACAGCAACCATCTGAGCAAGAGCGTCGGGCACAGTACTCACCCACGCAATATTCGCCTGCCCAGTATGAGTTCCCTAGCACAGGGCCACCAGTGTCACCAGCCGGCGTCGACTATGGCAGACAAGCCCCGCAACCTCAATCGCCCTATAGCCATGAACTAGGGCCTCCAACGTCTCCAGGGATGGTTAGTTACGGCCAGACGCCGGTTGAAGGATATACTTCGATAGATGCACGGGTGCAGCCGCAACCTCAACCTCAACCGACAGTCCAGCAATACCCAAGCTATCGGAATCCTGGCGAGAATGTTGAAAACCAAAGGTTGGTATTTAAAACTCATAATAAACCGATTGCAAGGTTACTAATGTTATCTATAGACCCCCATACAACTATCAAGAACACAACTACGTCCCCTCCGGATCCACAAGTCCGAGCACCCCCAAATACGTCCATCACAATGAAGCCCAGAAAACCCAAACCCGGTTCGAAAATAATGCATATTCAGAATCCGGAAAATCAAGCGCATCATCCCTTTATAGTCCACCATACTCCACCGTCAGCAACTCCACGGCTCCAACATCAGTCTACACTCCAGACCGCCCAAATTTCGCCGGCCAAAACTCCCCTACCACCTACAATGCCCCTCCTCTTCCACCGCGGAACCAAAACGCAGCATTCTCCGACTCCACGGCAACATCCGGCGGCGATGATCCAAACGTCTCTAAATTCACCGTCCGCTTATTCTGCCAACGGAAACGTGAAGAAGGAGATACGCACGAAGAATCGCCGCGGGATATCCGTGAGTTTAGGCTTGCTAATTTAGCTCTTATTAAACTTGCGGCGGGAGGGGAGAGGTATGTGTTACTAGATGCGGTGTTTGGAGAGTTGGACAAAGCTATTGCTCCGTTGTTGGAGAAGCATTGGTATCGTATGTCTCGCCTACTTACATTTCTCTCCGTTCTATTAAGTCTTAGGGCGCTAATATTTGGGGTCTGGGGAATAGTTACGCAGAGCACAACGGTTGAAGACCATTTCGTTCCTGGAGGGAAGAATGTTGTGGCAATTGGAAAGATTATGGTTGCTTATAAAGGAACGCAGTCGACTTTATATGCAGACTTTAAGAAGGATGATGAATGTAAGTTTTTCATGATCACTACCATACACACGAGAGCGGTGTTTTGCTAACGGGTGGGCTGGGCGATGTAGACGCTAGATTTAAGCTGGAAATGGAATATGCGATGAATACTATTCGTAATAATAACCCGGTGGGGAATGAGAAGGAGATAAAGTATAGGTATTAGAGATCTAATTGCACTTTTTTGTCAACTTTTCGTGGGTTATGGCGGTTGTATATTTTTTTTTGTAAATTACTTGGGTGGATTGGGTATTTCTTTTGGAAAGGACGGCGTTCTGGGTCTTTTCTTCTTTTCGTCTTTGGTGGCGAGTGGTATTATTATATATGTAGCTTTATGAGTATATATATGGTTATGGATTTCTTGAAATAGGGTCGGTTTGATAGAAGCGGCTTTGAGCACTCCCTGTTACATGTTACCGCAGGTAGACATTCGATTGGATTTCAGTTGGGTAAACAAATATCGCCCACAGCGAAGACCGCCCGCGGCGCAGCATAGGGCCGATACCTCGCGGAACACGAGCGCTAGTATAGTGTTTCGAGAAGGTCAAGCATTGGCGTACCTATATATATCATTTTTCGCTCGCTGTGGGGAGGATAGGGCTAGCTCGAGGTATGTAAGGCACAAGGCTGGACCGGAGGCCTATAGATCAGATTGATATGGGGAATAACATGGTCTCGTACCCAGGCGTCACAAAAGGAGAGCCGTCCTCTGTTTGGGCATAACATGATCGCACCCGTTCGCACTCTAGCGGGAGTATACTACTCCCATATAGTGGCTTGGGCTTCTGCGATTATTGGTAGCTTGATTGGTGCCAGCGATATGAGTGATGAGTTATCCCGCGAAGTATTTCGTAGAGAGCGATTGATAAGCCACCCGTCTAGCAATCTAGCTTGACCAACGTATATTCTACAGCGAAACATGCGTGGGGATGCATAATTAAACAGACTTCATACCAGTATGGAAGTCGCCTTGTAGGCTTAGTCGTCTACATTTGGGAAGCTGGGAGTCCCAATTTTTCTAACTCAGTTCGAAAGCTTAAAGAAGTATAAATAAAAAGAGATATCCCGCGACTTGAAAATATACATCTCCAGAGCATCAATCAATCAACTATCATCATCATATCTCTCTCTAGATCTAAGCGAGTAAATCTGTATTCATAGCAATCAAGTTTAAAATGAAGCTCTTTACCGTCAACCTACTATTCTTACTTATTGCCCCATCAGCCCTGAGTATCCCAACCGCTGAGCCAACAAACCTCGAACTATCCACAATCCCAAACCCCAACTTCCATGAAGCCCGAAATGCAAATCCCACCTCTGCCCACAAACAACCAGAAGCCGAAATTCTAGAAGAAGAAGAAGAAGAAGCATTAGAAGAATCACAACCCTCAACCCCAAACACCGCCCACCAAGCCCGCGACACCCTCAAAAAAAAAGACTGGTACGACTGCAATGGCTCCTCGGCATGCCACTACACCTCCTACTCCAACTGTCTAAAAGCCGCGTTTCGATTCCAAGATAAAAAGATATACTACGACCATACTAGATTCTGGCAGAGGAATTTACCGGGTAACCCCGGATATTGTCTCGCCATGTGGAAGTGTGAGGATAAGAGGGATTATGATTATGGAATGTCCGGGGTCAGGATTCGGAAGGCGTAAGTGGTTTTATACCCTTTTCTCTCTCTTTTTTTCCCCTTCTTCCCCCTCCGCTCAACTATTGGGTTTGAAGTTGACGTTTCGGGTGAACTATTAATATATTAGTATTCAGGGCTTGTATAATGGTAAAGGCTGCGGGTCGTGTGGGTCTGCTTGGATCTTTCGATCTTGTAGGGCAACGATAAACTACTGTAATGAGAATTGCGCGGGACGATAAAACTTGATGCAGGCTAGAAGTGACCATAAGGTATCTCACAATGCAAATGCAGGGAATCTCAACGGTTCGTAGTATGCTTGGGGCTGAGAAATGATAGAACGGGCGTTCGGCGTGGAAGCGCGCACACGCACATACTTTTTTCCTAAATACTTAAGTATATAAGTAGTCTTTGTATCCTTTTATTCACGTAACTTGCAAATTCAGATTATTTTTGTAGGCCAGTAAGGGGCCATAATATATAATCCAGAGCACGGTACCTGCAAGATTCCAATATCGTAGTAGCGCTGAAGTATCAACCTTGTTGGATTTTTGGTGAACATATCAGAAAGTGCGTTGTTTGTAGACCTCCCACCTCGAGCCAACCCTCATCTCTGTCAAATCTAATCAATTGGCTCTTCTCTTCCAATTAACTGATGATACCTCGAAGTTATATGCATACCATTTCCTCACTACCTGATATACTCTCCAACCCAAAAAATGCAATCCTTCCGCTCACAAACAACTACTTCAAATCGCGGCGCTATTCGAGGAGCAGGAGCAGGAGGCGGTCGACCACCTAGCCGCCCTCGAACCGCAGGCTCAATATCAGGCGGCCCATCTTCGTCCCAGCAAATCATCTGTGCTCTTACCGAATCCCGTGGTGTAGTAGCTCAAGTCGGACTTGCATTTGTCAACATTTCGACGGCCGAGTGTATTCTCTGCGAGATATGTGATTCGCAAACCTATGTTCGAACACTGCACAAGTTGGCAGTTTTTGATCCTTTGGAGGTATTTAACTATATTCCCCCTTGCTTTACCTGAAAATCTTAAGATAATACACCCGGCGATGTAAAAATAGATGAAATAGCTGTTTCAAAATGTTCCTTTCAAATCCCTGACCACATCATATATTGGCTACGCAGATATTAATACCAGAAACCATCCTCCCTCCACGAACCTCCAAGCTTCCCGGCATAATTGAAGAAAACCTCCCCGGTGCCCGCCTTACCACCCTCCCAAGGAAATATTACAACGAAAAAATCGGGATAGATTACATATCCCGTCTATCCTTCAAGTCGGAAGCGGAAGCAGTGCAAGTTGCTATATCCGGGAAATTCTATGCTATCTCTGCGGCTGCGGCGGTGATTAAGCATATTGAATTGCAGTATAACATCGGGTTTGTAGGGCATAGTTTGAGGGTTCGGTACGAAAGTAGTGAGGGTTCGTGCCAAAAACGTTCACTTCCTTTGTTAACTGGGAATTTCCCTTGCTTTAAGGTACTGATGTATATGCTAATTATTATTTTTTTTCGACCACTAGGAGCAATGGTAATCGATTTCAGTACCGTCCAAAACCTGGAGTTGATACAGAATCTAAGAAATCCAAAAAGCGGGGATTGTCTCTTTGGTTTGCTGAATAATACGGTCACACCAATGGGTGGGAGGTTGCTGAGGTCGAGCATTTTGCAACCGTTGACGGATACTAGTATTTTAGAGGATAGACTTGATGCGGTTGAAGAGCTGGCTACTAGCGAAGAGATGTTTTTTGGGACTAAAAAGGGTATAAATAATCCTTTTATCGGATATTGATTTTGGAAAAGGAAGGAAGGCTAAGGGTCGTTTGCAGCTTTACAAGCGTTTGGAGATATGGATAGACTGCTTACATCGGTAGGTAGCCAAATATCCCTAATTTGAAGCTGGATGATGGATTATCTAACCCCACGATCTTTCTAGCTCATCACTGTTCCCGCGAACTCATCGATCAAGTTTTCCGAAAAATCGATCAACGATGTTATACTCCTCAAGAAAGAGTTGGCAAGCATTATTCCGATTCATGAGGCGTTGGTGGGGTGCAATAGTAAGCTTTTATTGGCAGTGAGGAGTGTAAGTTGTTTTTTTGAACCGCTTTCAACGAATATTGACCGGAGTAATTATATAAGATTGTTGACATTTTTCACTTTCATGCATAGTTGTGTAATTTTGAGAAAGTCCAGGCGGTGCAGGATCTCATCGATGAAGCCATTTCGCCGGATGCCGTTTGGGCGAGCACACCGGTTGATTTGCGACATCAGAGGTAAATCTATCTACTATATCGCGTCGATGGAAAGCTACTGAGAGATGAAATAGGTGTTATGCAGTCAAAGTATGTCCTCGAGGCAAGCAACCATCTTGGAGAGTACCCATACTGACGGGTGAACAGAGCGGTGTCAACGGCCTTCTCGATGTTGCTCGCCAAACTTACAAAGAGGCCACAGAAGACCTGCACGTTTTGTTTCAAGAAATCGCTCGTATGATTCCCATCGGCTATAGTCCCGAAATGATATCAAGCTCATATCCCCTGGTGTAGGCGAATACAATTTGCCCACACTAGAAATCAAATACGATGCCCAAAGAGGGTATTATCTACGTCTTCCAACCGCGGACATTGAGGATGCACCGCTACCGCCTATTTTCGTCAATATTATGAAGAAGAAAAAGTTTGTGGAATGCACGACTCTGGATATGATGAAGCGGAATGCAAGAGTGTGTTCCCCATACTACCTACGTGTATATCTCCTGTCTCAGGTAGCTAAACCCGAAAATCTCTGGTCGAATAGATTGGCGATGCAATGACTGAAGTTCTTTTGATGAGTATGTGGACTTCACGCTACAATATATAAATTGAAAGCTTGGATGTTGGGGTGCTAACGTGAATTGCAGGTGATCGAACAATTCAGGACCTCATCGATGCTATCCGAGGCGAAATGTCGGCTTTATACAAAGTATGCGAAGGGATCGCAATGTTAGATATGATCAGCTCCTTCGCCACTCTCGTGACATTATATGAATATAGTACGCATTACAAGGCCTCGGTATTAGCAGGCACAAGAGAAGTAACTAACTATTCCACCAGTTCGCCCAGAATTCAAAGATACTTTAGCGATAAAGGACGGCAGACATCCCATCCGCGAGAAGATCCATAAGGAAAAACTGATCCCCAACGACGTTTACGCCAGCGAACAAACGAGATTTCAAATAATTACTGGGTGTAATATGAGTGGCAAGAGTACATATATCCGCCAGATTGCACTTATGACAATAATGGCACAGATTGGATCTTAGTATGTACAGATTCCGCCCTGCTTTCGCAAATTGATATCTATTCTCCAATATGAGAGACCTAATATATAACTTATATCAGCGTACCTGCATCTTACGCCTCCTTCCCAATAACAACCCACCTTTTTGCCCGCGTCTCGATGGACGACGGTATCGAAGCCAACGTCTCAACCTTTGCAGCAGAAATGCGAGAGACGGCGTTTATTCTTAAGAACGCGACGGAGGGGAGTATGGTCATAATGGATGAGCTTGGGAGGGGAACTTGTACAAGAGATGGGTTAGCCATTGCAATTGCAGTTTGTGAGGCTTTGATTGAGAAGAAGGTTTGCATGGTTGTTATTAGAGTAGGAGAACATGAAAGAGTTACAGCTGATTATTGGGTTAATAGGCGTTCGTATGGTTTGCCACACATTTTAGAGAACTTGGAGTTGTTCTTTCGAGGCGGGCAGGTGTTATTTCTTTACATATGCAGGTTGAAGTAAGTACTTCTTATTTACCAGTACCTCCCCTATCTCTTTCAGTTATCCTGATTACGAAATCCATCCATTCCAAAGATGAGGCCAGAGCAAAACCTCACCTCAATGCTCTACAAAATCGCCGACGGCCCCGCCACTGAAAAACACTACGGCATAAACCTCGCCCGTATAATAGGTCTCCCGCCATCAATAATAACCCGAGCCTCAGAAGTCTCAAACACAATCGCTCAAAACGCAGAGCTCAAAAAGACAACATCGAAGGGGTATATAAAAGCCGAACGGCAAAGACTTATTTTCCGGTTAGTGGAGCATTTGCAACAAGCAAGGGGGAGTAAAATGACAAATGCGGCGCTGAGGGGTTGGTTAGGTCGATTACAGGCCGAATTTGTGGAAGCGATGGGGAGGTTGAAGGACGCTGATGAGGAGAGCGAGAGTAGTGAGAGTGAAGATGACGAGACTACTACCACTACTACAACAGAGAGGAATAGTCGTGAGAGTGGGATCAGAAGTGGTGATGGTGATGGGATGGATACGTCGAGTGATGGGACGCCGATATTAATGCCTTCCGAGCAGGATAGTGAAGAGGAAGAAGAAGAGGGAACTACGGAAACCGCTAATACGGGAAGCTACAGTGGGTGGAGCGGGTTTGAAACATCGAATTCACATTCGCATTCACGTTCTAATATTTTTGGGAATAGCGATGAATCTAGAAGTGGGATGGCGGACGAAGAGATGGAAAACGGAGGGTATACTTTCAACAACCAGAATTCAGAAAATATTTTGGAAGGGATCGAGGAATTAAGTGATGTTGAAGACCAGATCTAGCGATATGCAACTAGTAGCAACTAGTAGTATATTGGGCTCCTTTAGTCGGATAGAATTGGCCATATGGAGACACAAGGCAAAGGACGAATTATTATATAATGGGCTGTAGACACCCTTCCGCGACTTGTACTTAACTGGCTTACCAGCACTCGCCTGGAAGAATAACTTACAAGCAAGGCGGACTTTGAATACTTCTGACTAGATCTGAAATCGAACGGTATATTATTAACACAGGCATGCATACATAATGCCAAAATAAGTGTTTAATTCCAAAGAAGTGCTAACGCAAACAACGGGGTACTGAATTACAAGGGAGAAAGCAATATGCTTCGTATTTTCCGCTAGACAGAAAAAAGGCCGTATGTCGTGGGATCAGACATTTTTTCTTGTTTGATCTCAATTTTTTTGATATCGAAGGACATCAAGTATTGTGTAAAGTACTCGGAGCATAGACGCCAAAAGAGAAAAAAAAAGGGAAGAAGGCAATGTAATATGCAAATTGGGAAAACATAAAGAAAGAAGAGGGAAAAAAGGATGGCGCTTTAAAGAAAGGGCAGCTTGCTTGCTAAATATATCGACTATGACCGCCGGTTTAAAATGATTTTGAAACTCAGACAGATGTTTCGCTTTTTGTTTTTCCTCCCCGAAGCCCCATTCTATATCTCCCTGAAAAGAGCCGCCAAAAGTGAATCTGTCGTGTGAGCTAGTTTTCGGACAAGAAAAAAGATAGCAATGCAATGTATGTACTCCATATAAAGTGTCGTGCCCCCCCAGCTTTTCGGCATTTCTCGTATTTTCGCTTCCGAGGTTTAGCCGAAGCTGTATTAGGCTAATCAATGTGGGGGGAGGAAAAGAGCTTTCAGACAGCAAGCGGTATAGTGGGTTATAGAGTGAGTGGTAGTTCGCTTCGTGATACCAATGGCCAGTTTCGAAAATGTGTCAGTTTGCTAGGACACATGCATCATTAATATTTCGGATCAATGGAACCTCCGCTCCCGACTCTCCTACCGCCGCCACAGAGTGCAAAAACAGAGTATTCCGATATCAGTAATCGTCATCGTCGTCTTGACCGCGAGAAAGGGCCTTCGGTCCGTCCTTTCGGATTGGGATCTTCATGCCCTGGGTCGCGAAGCATCTGCTTAGGTCGGTGCTTTCGATCACACCAGGGAACTTCTTGGCAGAGAAGACTTGGAAGGGGGCTGAGAAAACGGAGGCGAGAATGGGGACTGGAGCTCCCGTTGTATTCAGGCGGCCGTTGATGCCGACATTCACAAAGTTCATTTTCAGCCTATGTGAATCCAATTGTTAGAGAAGCTCACAATAAATATTGAAACGGAAGGAAATATAGCTACCTGAATGTCCCCTCAGTCCTCACCGAAAGGTCCTGCAGTACGAACCAGATGCCGATCTTATTGTCGGGATCTGTTAGCCGGAAGGCGCTAGCCGTCAAACTACCAATGAGATTTCGGGTAAACATTCCGGACGGGGGTGGCTGCTGGGATTGCGAAGGCGGCATGCCCGAGCCTTGCGGTGGCATTTGAGAAGGTGGTGGCGGCAAAGGATATCCATTGGGGGGTGGATAGCCCCCAGGTCCGTTTGGTGGAGGATAATATCCATGCTGTGGCATCGGAGGAGGGTGTTGGCTATATGGAGAGTACACTTGAGGCGAATATGACTGTGGCGGGTACATGCCCTGTGGCGAGTAACCGGACTGAGAAGGGGCGAGCGGGTGAGGAGGAGGCGTCGGGGGCGGAGGTGGATAAGATGATGATACAGCCGCGGATATCGAGGGAGAAGTCGCGGAATGTCTAACTAAATTTACCTCCCGAGTGCCGTCTGCGGACCAGAGATCAACTGTAAGGACGAAGTGGTTCATATCGATTTCGCTGCACGCGACCCGGTATTAGTATATCCTTCCCGCAAAGGATAAATTCTCCCAATTGTTGATGTAAACTCACTTGATATCGATTTCGTTCCCCGTTTCGGAATCCAGAACAATGAGGCGTGCACATGGCGGTGGGGTAATAGGCCGTCGATCCTGGGAGTTTTGTTAGCATGGCTGCCACGCGATAGTTTAATACCGGAAATGTCCACCTACTTTGTCTCCAAACCCACACATTCGAGCTCTGACGGGCTGCTGGCCCACGACAAGCTTGTACGTCCGACCCTCGCTTCTAGAGCTAAACCCTTCCGACATCTGACCGGGTCCCGGCAGCTGGGGTGGCGGCTGCAATGTTGTAGGCATATTTTGACTGCCACTCGAGGGTAGCAGATGGTTTGGTGGTAGCGATACACTCCCGTTTGAATGCATAGGTGCGGAGGAGGCGTAAGGGTGGAATGGATGGTCCCGAGAGCTTGTAGTATACATTTTGGACGGCGGTGGTTTTTTATATAGGTTTAAGTCTAGCCTTTCAGGAAAGAGGAGACCCCCTGTTCGTTAAGGTCCAGGGTGCACAGTTCGCTTTTTCTTTTTGACTTTTTTCGTAAGCAGTGAAATTGGCGAGAAATTTAGGGTAGGAGGACCGTTTCGATGGAATGTCAGAGCTTCGGCTTCCTGCAGCGAGTCGAGGTACACAACGGAGAATTCTGACAGGCGGGATTTTCAGAGTTGTGCTTTTTTGTTTTTCCCTTGTGAAGTGGTTTGGCCCGATTGCTCCGTTGCAAGCTAGTCGACAGCAAGGATAGGGCCTGGTTGCGAAATTTGACGACCGTTGATGATCACGGATTCTGCTTCGATAGTAGCCCAGAATAATTCGCCTTGTCTCTGATCCCAAATATCCTTGGAACGATATCCTCGAAGCGAAGAGGGAAGGTGGCTGGCGATAGTTTAAGACCTCGATGCGAGTTTCAAAGTCGTACAAGAAGTGGAAGGAGTCTGGGTATCAAAGGAGAGGCACGATCGAAGCTTCACACGAGACTATCGTCGGTGGATCAGAAAAAATTCGAGAACCCGTTAATGAGATCTGTACCACGTTGAAAGGAGGTCCTTGCTTATAAGCCGCTTATTTTGTCTCAACCAGAAGCTGTGACCCTCGCTACTCTAGAGTTTCAGTTTGTGTGCACCGACAATGGAGTTCGACAAGGCAGAGCACAAATCCTATTGTCTGCGAGCCCACCAAGCCGGTTCGATCTGGTTTCCGTGTTATTGGGGAGAAGCGATGATGAATGGTTCGTAACAGGTTACACTAGAACCGAAGCGGCGATGGTTGTTCGTGAATGTTGCAAATGGATCCCTCCTGAGTTAATGGGGTCTGTGATACAGCACTGCCTACACCACGAGTCGGGGCCGGACCCAGAAGTCTGAATTGACAGGTTTGACGAGTCTTCGGAGTCGTATCTCCTGAAAATGGATAGCCCGTCGACAGGGCAATCTGGACGTGACCGATGTTGTTCCGGGCGAGCCTCGTAAACGACGGGATCGAGGGGGGATCGATAGAGAAGGGGAAGCAGGAAAAAGGATTGGAGTTATTCTCGGTCGTTAGAGAGGGACGGATAATAGGGAAAAACTTCCCCCAGATGTAATTAGTAAATCGCCACAGCCGACCAACAACAAAGGCGTCCCGCATGCCAGGTCTTTTTAGACTTTTGGAGTATCCTGACTGTCGGAATCCAGCAGCTTGGCCGAGGACATGGTTCTGGGAGCGAGGAATGAGGGCGGGAGGGTTCGTTCATCACTTGGCCACCCTTCTCTTGTCCTGCACAGGCTCGCTTGCATCTCCAGACTCGGAGCTTTGTTGGCTTCTGCTGCCCTAATGCGAACAAACAGGCAGGGCATTGGCCATGCAATGGGCTCAGAGAAAAAGTCGCGCATGGCCTGCAGAAATCTGCTGGTGGGTGGCGTCAATTTGCATGCTTTTCCTGCCTCGAAAGGAACATTCGACGGCCCTATTGATCGGACGTCCACGAATGCCTTTTCTCCCTCTCGAACTCTTCAGAACTCTAGATGCATGTGCCGTCGGCTGCTTCACATAGATTGGAGGACCCTGTCTCGCTGCAGCACCTGGCATCTTCTGTGCGTTGGCTAGCGTAGATGGTACTTGACTCGCGGCCAGCATGGCTGCCTTGTAGCGAGTAACAGCTACTTTTAGCTGTTGGGAGATGAGAAATTTCACTCAAGATTCCCTCCTTGCAGTTGCTGCCGCCGTCGATGTGACCAAGCTGCATATTCAGAAGCAGTCTTTTGTCGCAAGAGCATTGGGGATCACAGCACAGTGCCATATGATATGTATGCCCTGGCTTCGAGTCCGACCTCTCGATTGCAGAGACGGCATCTTGTGGCGCATTTCTTTTCACGATCGTACATGAAATCGATAAGATCCCGTCGGGTCGTAGTCTCCCGGGCTTCCGCGGTTCCCGTTCGTCAATGTCATCTTGTCATCATCATCACCTTTCCATGCATCGATCAAGGCAAGAAATCCGTCCCAGTCGAGATAAATGTCGAAAAACTATAGCCATGCGTTGGCCGCATCAAAGATCGATAGCAAGGGATCCCTGGTCTCCCGGATGCAGACAGACGAAACAACAGCTGGCTGTGAGTGGAGAAGCGTGTTTGGGGGAAACGCCGGCCGACCTATCAGGGTGAGTGGGGAATGCAATTCTTGTGAGCGGTTGAAGACCGTGCATGTTGTCGTTCCAGAATTCCATTTGCAGGTTTCTGAATGCAGTTGAGTGCAGAGCTGGGGTTGAGCACGTGGTTCACGTTTACTTGGGACGGCCGACGACGTCGATATAAACACATGGCACTCAAGCTTGGGCCTGCTAACTTATAACTAGCATCCACGTAGTAAAACACCATAGTTGTACATGTACAACTAATTAACTATCATGAAGTGAGGATTTTGCAGCTCACAATTATCAGAACTGTTTTTAGACAATTCTCAGCCCAGTTAGCGTGCATACGGTCGTTCTAGAAAGAGCTCCACCAGAGCTTCCCGCTCCCTCAACCACCCCAGCGGGACTCTACTCCGTCGGCTGTGGCTGTCCGTGCAACTAAGGAGCCTCTCCAAACCATGCACATTGGACATGCATCCGTCAAATAAAACCTCAATGCAAGTGTCTAGGTATTCACCGTATCAATTGCAGGAACGGAAAATCTTAGCGTCGGCATTACATTCGCCCTCGATCTAGGCCAATATCCAAACCCGAGCATCTCACTCCGGAAAGCCACAGCAAACGCCCCATCGCTTCAATTAACCCAGGCTTCAATATCTCATATCGCAGTATTAATCATCCCTTCTAGAATCATTCCGAGCTGCAGGGCTCCCCTAGCTCCTTAGTTCCCCATATTAACAAAAAAAAGCTCGCAATCCGAGTGGTTTTGCCGTGGGGAGAAGAAAAAAAAAAACATGGCTAGACATGGTTACTCTCGACTTTATCCTACGGCTACACAGAAAAAATACCACGTTTTCCTATCCCACCTCCCACCTCTCCCCCTGTTTTTAGTCCTCGTTTCGAGCGTAGAAGGGCCGGTAACTGGGATTTCGTGCATGTACATGCATAGCTTGTTTGAAAATCCCGCACTTAAGCTTGGATGATATATATATATTTGTCGCTGTGATGTGGCATTTTATAGTAGTAGCTTAGCAGACGAAAAAAGATTTATGGAAATTTTAGCCCCGTAGACGACATCGATGTCATTGGGGGTTTAACTCGTACGGCCTGGAATCTATCAGACATCCGTCCCGCTCGGACGCAGGAGGACCGTGGCGTAACGTTCGTCCGATAATCGATTGATGCAGACAGCGGTACCGTGGCCGAGGATCCGGCGTGCAAAGGTAAGGGTAGGTTTTAGATATTAGCTCTAAACAGGGACACTCGTGCGATTGCACTTTGTGCTTAGGTAGCTGAGAATAAAAGTATTCCTTGTGGTAGATCCGCGGAGTGCATACATTATGCCGGCCATAGCGGCTCTGCACTGAAATTTGGGGATTTTATAATTCAAAGGAACTAATGTCTAGACACCAGGCCTGACTAGCTAAGATGACATTGTAAAAGTGATGCTCCTTCGGAAAACAGGCATTCTAATCGCTCATATTGCACATATATCCTTTATGATAGGCGTTTTTGAAACTTAAAGATCAGAAGCCACCACGGCATTTATCCAATTGCCCATTTTCAAAATACCCAGCCTCGTCTACACCTGCTCTATAGGCTTCCATATTCCAAGGAGGCCTTTGGAGGGGTGACTTCACCTACGCCCCGGAGGGCAATTAACAACCACAACCGTATATCCAATCGTGTCATTCCAAAGGCCGCCCACCTGTTTCTGCTTGGGGGTCGAGCAAGTGTTCGTGATCACCTCTGCGGCTTCTCCAATTCTCTTACACGGTACTACGAGTCCTTTGTTCAGCTAAATAGCAACCACTAGTATTAGCTACATCTTCAGATCTATGAATGAACAGCTGTAAATATGCATAGATATTAAACACTTGATTACGTATGATTTTACTCACGTTATTGCAAACAGAAATTCGGGTACTCGGAGACGGGGCACAGTAGGCATCGCTACAACCGCCGGGCCAAGAGATTCCACAACTACGTAAAACAAAGCGGGCAGGTAAGTTAGCTTAGCCCTCAATAGAAGTTGGCGCTCGATGAAATAGGATCCTGTACTTGAGGCCCCCCAATGCTTTGAGGTATGGAACCCCGTGATAAAGGGCCGTATAGCGATCTCCTCGGGGACCAACCGAGCAAAACGGCTTCCCTTTGAAGTATCGTTTTGCAGGCTGGGGTGGGATGTTAGTATGTGTTCCATAGAGTTAAGAGCGATCGGATAGGACTGTACATTTGGGGAAGTAGATGGTTTCAAATCAGGCTTCCAATTGGGGTACAATTTCTTGATTTTCGGAATGACATCCTGTAAAGTTTAGGGGTTAGATACGTTACGAAGTTAAAGCTTTCCTAAGTGTATTAATCCGAAGAGAGGGGTGTTTACATACGAGGACGGTTCCAGTGAAATTGACCTTGGGGCCACCAGGGACTAAGGAGCCGGTAAATGTCATGGGCACACCGGCCTTCAGCCGCGACCCAATGTTGGCCATGTCAACAACCGGGACGGCAGCCCCACAGGCAGTGTTCGCAAAGAGAATGAGTAGAGCCGACTTGATTACCGTGGAGAACTGCATTTTTTTGCTGTTTTTTCCAACTAACTGGATTGGGCTTTGCCAATCAAGTAACGAAGAACGAATGTGGAGTTTCCAGTTGAACTGAAAATCTAGAAAAAAGTGGATAATGAATGAAAATGCCGGATGGCCTTATAAAGCAACGTGATTGAATGATCGAGTGAGTTGAATTCGAATCAACGAAGAGAATATGAAGACTTTTTATGTATACATGTTCCGAAAGTAATCGCCTGAAGCCTTTCGCAGTCGAAAGTTTTATTTAGTATATCGCATAATCTCATACTCAATTTGAAACTTCTCAATTTAGAACTATCAATATCAAAGTATAACATTCTTTCTTGTCTACACACAAATTCAATCGATCTAAATTCACATTGCAACTTAGTTACCTCCCAATCAAACTATCATGGCGTTTAGTTTCCTCATCTGGCGGGCGCCCCGCCGTCGGTGCAATAGTCATATAACAAACATTATATAAATCTATATTTAACAGGGGTCTCGATCGAGAGTATTGCTAGACTTTTCCCAAAAGCTTGCCATCATGCGCACATGATATTACGCAACTACCAACATGACCAACAAGACACTTGTACAAATTTGCAAAACATGACCATATATAATCAGCAACCAACTTATCAGCTAGCCCCGATACCGGTAGACCGGATTTTAAACGCCCTTATCTCCTACGCGACTCTCCACCGTTTTAAATTTTATGCGCATATAAATGTAACAAATGTATGAGATATTGGGTTTGAATGGTACCAACGGTATCTCGTTATTTACTGTGGCAATGCGCAAGTTGGTAACCCAACTAAAGATGCGTGTTAAATATTTGCATCCAAACTCGGAGACCTGTTTACAAGGCCAATAGCGTTATGGCCATAACCCAACTTCGTAGCCGCCATATAGTGTGAAATAGTTAATTGTAATCGATCGAACAGGACACGCTTTGCATAGTGTAGGCTTTCTATTCTAACAGCTATTTTGAGATCTAACATATCCATACCTTAATGCCGAATGAGATCGATTGCTAGAATAAACCCATAATTCTTCTAAGAACAAAAATCTCACGAGCTCAGTGCCAAGCCATAACTGCATAGAAGTATCTGGTTCAGAGCTCTCTAAAGGGGACCCGTAGAACACCAGCTGCGTTGCACAACCGACCCGCAGCGCCTCCAACAGATGGCGCATGAATTTCCAATATGTGGCTGGTGATATCACACATAAACGCAGCCAAAACGCAGTGTCCCTTGACTGACCTTGGTTATCAGGTGGTCACACAGCCAGCATGAGTTTCACTATCTCCATGGGTTTCGCATCGCTTCAAATATGGTCTATTCATTGCAGGGACTGGTCAGTCGCCTCCCGATCAATCTCTAGGCATGATAGGCATCGAGTGATTATTATCGCCCTTAGGCATCTATAGTGTAGCATTCGGCATGTCCTCAAGCCCTCAATCTCTTGAAAGGAACATCAAGAATTATAGGGTTATAAAACCCCTTACTTCGTCATACTATAATACAAAGACCAAGAAAAAAACTCTAGGACAATATACACAAAAGTCCCTTCCTCAAAGAAAAACCCAAGAAACCAGGAAGAGACAAGCGAAGAAAACGACACAAACTTTTTTCATCGTGATCAAAGATAAGAAGAAGAGGTAGGTAGGTATTAAATATAGCAACAAGTTGGGCTATTTACTCTTTTTTCGTGTAACAGTAGATCCAGAGAGAGGGAGAGAGAGAGAAAGAAGAAGGCATCAGTTTGCGTTGTACACTCAAAAGATAACAAAAAGGACTTTGGACAAAGAATAGAGGAGAGGGGGATATCATTGATGCATTGCCTATTTCCGGAACGCCTATGTGAATGATGAATATATTATTTTTTGGTGTTGGAAAGGGGTTTACCCGTTTACCTAGGTAAGTGGGCTAGGTAAAGGGCGAAGGGGAGGGAAGGGGGATGTTTTCGTCGCAAAAAGAACAGGAAGTAATCAAAAGAACATAAGAAATCAAAAAACAGAAGCCCGGATCAAAAAGGATAGTGGAAATCTTTCTTGCGTCTCATCTTTTTGTGTCGTAGTTTGAGATTCCGTATTTCGTGGCAGACAATGTGATTGGTAAAGGGGACCCTCCCAGCCGGCTAGCTGTCACGTCATAGGGGCTTGAAGTAGCGGCTAGTGGAAGGACGATGACGCATGGGACGGTAGCCGGCGATGGAGTCATTTACGGCGACGACCAAAGAGGAAGTCTTTGCCTTTGTCGGCCCATCCTGTGGATATTCGTTAATAACTTTACTCTCTGTAGTATTCCTTAAATGTTGAACTCACCTCGGTAGTCGTGACGAGAGTGATCGACAGGTACGGTTCTATCATATTTGACACGACGTTCGTACTCTTCGGCAGCGAGAAACTCTTCATCGGATGGGTGGAAGACATTGCCAGCACCTGAGCGACCACCATGGTAGTCGGAGGTGGATGGGCGACGGGGAAGCATCTCAACGTCTTGAGCAGCACGAGCGTACTCTGGGTGATCGAAGTCGTTGTCCTGCATGTTTCCGGTTCCTCCACGTCCAGATGTGTCTAACGAAATTCCATACTGAATTAGCTGGATATTCATCTACAAGAGTGTATAAAAAAATCCAACGCTCTATCTGTGTTGGTATAGTCGGGTATATGACGTCGAAATGTCTTTAAATTACTTACAGACAGGGCTCTTGATGGTAGGAGTGGCAAAGTCTTCTTCGTCTTCTTGGTGAACTGAATCGGCACTTGAGAAGTTCCCAGCACCACCACGGCCGGTAGATCGCTCGCGATGTTCAAAGTCCTGGCTAAGTCGGCTAGAGTCGTCGTGAGACTTTCTTTGAGGAAGAACAGCGCCGTTCAATGTCATTGTGGAAAAAAGAAGACAGGTGTGTCTGCGGGTGGATCAGGGAATTTATAGAAAAGAATCTAGCCTGACGTGCTCTAGAAACGGAAAGCAGGCGTTCGGATTGATGTTCCCGAGGATAGGGATAGTCGTGGCAGCTAGCTGCGGGAAGTCGTTAGGTTTGGTTTGTGGCGGGCAGCGGATATGTTTCGTTTGGTGTGGAGTTTTGGGTGCCAGGCGATGCAAGTGAGAACGGCGTGGTTGTCTGGGGCAAGGCTGCCTAGGCCGAGATTGTAGCTAGGACCAATGCAACGAAAGCTAGACAGACGGGAAAAAAGAAAGAAAAATCGGGTGATGATGGCAGAAAGCGAGAGGTACCGTTAGATCGAGATTCGGGGAGAAGTACAATGCAATGCAATGGCTGAGACGTCGGTAGGTAAATAGTGCGAAGAAGGAAGGTTGATGATGGTAGAGGGCCGGGCTGGCTTTTGGCTGGTGTTGACGGACCAAAGAAGCAAGTAAAAGGTACAACAGCAGCGATAACTACGCTACGAACGAGCTAACAAATGTGTAATAGCCGTTTGTAATTTAAATTTAATCGATTCCAGAGAATTCGAATTGGCTATTTTAGACTCGCTGGATGAGGCTCGCTTGTTTGGTTTGGCGATGTTTAGCAGTGCTGGTAATTCTGTTCGGCGAGCTCAAAGAAGGCAAGTTCCACCGCGCTCTTCAACCAATCTCTCTCGCTGCGGTGCAGTGCAGTGGCCGGACAGCTCTCCCAATACGGACGATTCGAAGTGAAAAAGAAAGGAGATCTGAGAGAGGATTCCTCAAAATGCCGGTCCTTGCGTGCAATGTGTATGTCTGTCTGTCCTGTCCTTGACTTTAAGGTTGTCGATGGTGGTTAAATTTATTCTTGGAAATTTCGGTAAGGCAAGGGCCAAATGCAGATGCGATTTCGATTTAACTTTCGCTGTCGTCGACGGGTGCGGTGATGCTTCAAACACCACGATGGACTTTGATACTTTGACTCGCTACGATACAACAATATTGGCTTCGAACGAGGAAGCCTTCCTCTTATCATGACTGCTCCTGTCTGGCTCTTTATACTCACGGCTCCTCATCACCTGAGCTGCCCCAGAGAAATCTCTGCTACCGAATCGAGAGATTCTCTCACGTAATGGGCTCAAGCCAGGAACCAGAATCGTCAATACAGCTAGTATGGCGTAGCGGGGAGTGTGTGCCAATCTGTCCCAGAATATCCACCGTCCGTGACCCAGCAGCGTCTATCCCGACCCGGCTTTCCTGTCCTGGGTCAGCAAGGTCTCTGGACTCATGATCACGGTGCTGCCGGTCGAAGGAGCGTCTCCGAGGAGCATGCAATCGACATTATCGCGAATGTTACGATTCCAACCGCGCGAGCTCCTCGGCAGGATTAAATCCTGACTCTGACTCTGAATCTAGCTCACAATCGTCTACCGAAATGGCGGCTTCAAGTCGAAATCTGCCGAGTCCGCCAATTAGTATTTCTCATAGATATACTAGACCACCTCAATTTCGGCAGCACTTCGCTCGAAACCCGTTTCAACAGCAGCGAATCGTTCAAAGCACGCGTTCGGTGCCAATGCCTGATTTCGGAGACCGGCCAGCCCAATATCTGCTGCCACAGAAAACTAGATCGAAATCTCTTTCCCCGCAAAATTCACAAAATATTGTTTTCTATCACGTAACGGGAAATAAAATACCTTAAAATTGCAATGACATATCGGCTTCCTCCTCGAAAACCCTGGACAAGGGTTTGCTTATTCCGGTGGCTTCTTCAAGGTGGAGTCTGGTAGGGCTCTCCGTGAAAGCAGCAGCGTCTGCGAGTGGCCTGCTCTGCGGGAAGCCAAGACGCTAGGAAGGGGCAAGCTGCGACACCTTATTTGAACGGCGACCTCTGCTTTGGGAACTAATCCAGGTTTGCATCAGAACATGCCGAAATGTTGTAAGCTTCTCTTTTTCCTTCTCTCTAATTCAACATGAGGAATGGAGCAGCAACAGGAGCATGTTGAGAAGGGAGACGAGGTTCTTCGGTGTCTGCACATGTATATTGCATGATGCATCCGAATTTCCTAATAATTTCTCCGTCTAATTTTCGGGAATATTCCTACAGGAGCAATTTAGATGGTATCTCGGAGCTGATGGTATATCCCAACATCGTGCATGGAACAGCAAGTTCGCAGTCGGCATTTGAACGTCGGTCAGGCAGCCAATTCCTTCCCCTTTGTCAACAAGTTGGTTTATACTTCTCTACCGGCGTACACGAGGCCCGACAATAATTGCTTCCAGAAGCCCTTGCCTGTCATTCCTCGAATATCCGGATCACTTTTCGCTTAAAAGAAACCAACCAATCCAACCTAATCTTTAATCTAGTCGTAATATCTGATTTAAATATTTTTAGCGTAATATTCCCACTTCCACCTCGCCGAAGTCGAATCCTTGCAACCTTAAAGCCATGCAGAGCTCTGGGTTGTCTATAATTTTGTTTGGAGCGTAATATATCCTACTTATTGCGGCATTGAGGAATTCTGTATATCTCCTGTTCGGTTCGCTGTTTTATAAGTGTATCGACGGGTCAAGAAGCTTCTTTTGTGCGTATCAGTGGTAGCCGGTAGAGATGTAGCAGGCTGTTGGAATTCGGGGGTCTACAACACATTTCAATTGATTCGAGATTCACGAATTCTCAAGACGATATGTTCGTATTTTAGCTCCAAGGTAGATCGATCCTTGGATGTTATATCAGTATGCTTGGCTTGGGGCCGCCAAGGTGTGGATTCCAACGGCTTGAAGGAATAGACGGAATCCGGGGACGCCTACGAGGCGCGTATCTCGACTCCGGATCTAACTCTGCGAAGTTCTAAACTTAGCTTACACGCTCGGTCTCGAAAGTTCATGACTCTTAAAGCACTAACATTGACGATATTCCAGAGCTAATTATATAGAAGCCACGAGAATATGTCTCGGGTTGCTTACGACTTCTCCAGAATCTAGAGTTCTATCCGGAGCGAGATATTCGACTCCGTAGACCCTCGAGGCCGCGAGGCCGAGGAACTTTACGCAGTATTCTCATACCAATCAGATCCATTGGCTTCATCCCAAGTAACAAACCGCACTGGCCAAGCTGCAGCTTCTTATCTTAGTAGACGTGGCTAATCGACAGAGGTGGGGTCACTGCACTGTCCAGCTGAACACAATTGCGTGTCCCTACCTGCCTCTCCAATGCAACTGTTCTTGTCTATCCGAGAATAACGGTCCGCCATTTTTTGAGCTCGGACCTACCTTATAGATGATGGAATGCTGCATATACATTACATTTCTGCCCAGGCGCTTAGATGGTTTTCGATCTACACCTTGGTATCGGTTATAGCCGTTTGGTTTAACGTGTTTGTGAAATTCTCGTATTGGGCGGGTATGGGGTTTCCAAGGCGCTTGGCTAGTGAATACTGGTCTAGGGTGGTCAGATGATTTCGTGCAGACGGGCATCTATTGGAGGGTGTGCACGACTTTTGTTTTCGGTTCATCGCATTGCCATTGCCATAAGTACTCTACCGTGGTCTCGTACCCAGCTCTACCGCTGCTGCAGATGAAAATGTAATTGGGTCTACATATCTATCCTCGAGAGCCTTTTGCAAACGGTTATCCTAAGCTCGGTGGGATAAGCCGACGGAATGTCTATCGTAACCCCTTGAAGTCATCGATACACTGATGAAACCATAGCCTTTGCATATATGGAAAAGAAGAAAATGATGTGTAGAGCTATAGCGCTAGAGAAGATATCTCGAACAAGATCAAACAAATGCGGATGATATCATACCGAGTATACATCAACCCTCTCCCCTCGGATATCCTTCATTCTCCCCAACCTTCCACATCCAAGCCTTTCGATCCGACAATTCAAGCTTTTCTTCACCCCCTCGCAATTTCGCAATCTATAACGGCGAGGCCGGCCGGTCTAAAAAAAAAAAAAAAAAAAAGGCTCAGACACATCTATCAATCCGGTGACAAGACTGAATATCAGTTTCACCCAACCATTATATTAGTACCATACCTCCAATTGCAAGACATCTCCCTTGTATCATGATCATGACAATATAATCCCATTGTTACCATAGGGGAAATCCATGCACATCCCAACCGCGGAATTACCTTCCCGACTTCCCCCCGACACTCGCGAACGCACAAAAATTAAAAAAACAAACCGCAGATGGAGAAATTCTACGATGGTGTGCTGAAATTTCATGATTTAGATGCCTTACCCGCCTCGCCAACTTCCTTCTTCGTCCGTTCTTTTTTTCGTAGGCGAGATTAATTTAAAAAGTCAACATAGGCGAGCTTATGCGTCACTTGTCAATGCAAATGTAAAGAATTCCGGGATATCATGTCAAGATCGCGATCAGGATATCAACTTCCCCCCCCCCCAAAAAAAAAAAAAATTCCAATGGAATATCCATCCCATAAACCACCAAGCTTGCAAGTTTCAAATCCAGCAAGCTATCCGCTTCCCCCGTCGCAAAGAACCGTGACAATTACGTGCATAAAAACAAAAAAGAAAGAAGTCCAAGCTCAACAAGATACCCGGTAAGTTCCACCCCTTGCTCGGGATCTTTTTCCCATTTTCGTCCCGGGCCACGCAGGAAAAAGCTGCAAAAATTAAAAGTAAATCCATGATTTATTCGGGATGCGTTCAGATAAGATCCCTTGAATATGCATTAATCATGCTTATCTGAGCCAACGCAAACTCGATTACGTTTTCCAACAGCGCTTGCTCGCAGAAGCCCGACCGATATCAAGCCAAAACCTCAACTTCATTTTTGCTCATCAATATTCAGTGCTTAGTATAGGAATTGGTCACCACTTCCCTTTAGGAAATAGTATACGATAGCGATGACGACAATATATCTGATACTTCCACTCTTTTATTATTTCTCCCTCTAACAATGTCAACAGTCCCTCTTCCATGTATGTACAGAGCAAGTACTTTTTTTGGATAAAAGTTACAGAAGAAGAAGTAGAAGAAAAAAGTAACAAAAGAACAAAGGTATCCTTCGTCCGATCTCGCACAATACCCCGCTCTCTCAACAATTACATTACCTAGATGATAGGGTAATCTAAGCAATCTCCTCCTCCTTCTCTTCAATGACCTCCTCCACAATCTCTTCGATAACCGTCGCGCCCTCCATATCCCTCTCATCATCAGCTCCCAAAGGCGGCAATCCCAGATCCTCGCGCTCCTCTGTGACCTCCTTCTCCATCTTACTTCTCCATGCACGCCATTCTTCGAGGAGACGTCTTCTGGCCTCGATAATCGTGGCGGAGGCTTCGCTTTCAAGGATCAGGTCGTCCTCGTCGAATTGTCTGCTGTACTCTCTTAGGTTCTTGCGGACTTGTTTTTGTTGTTCTTTGGATAACATGGTTGGTGGGCGGGGACGCCATGCGAATTGCTTGAAGCGTTCAATGTGATCTTCCCGGAGGGAGTTGCCCTTGAAGTCCCACATGTGATAACCGTTTTCCATCTAGTAGTTCACGATTAGTATTAAGTTATTTTGTAAAAGTAATAGTGATGGGTTGATAACATACCGTGTGCTTCCACATGCTCGAGCTGCTGACCACATATCGCCCCGAAGGATCCCATTCCAGATCAGTGACACCGTAGTGCTCAACAGTTCCAATTAGCTGCAGGTTTGCAGCCAAGTCCTTCTCAGACTCCTTCTTCTCGCCGTCAAAGTCGAAGTCCCAGAATTCGAGCTCGTGGCTTTGTTGAGAGTTGATTGTGGCCACGATGCAGAATCGTCCCTTGGGCGACCAGAAGATGGCGTTGGAGTTACGCTTGTCCATGGTTCTGATGAGACGGAATGGACCAGCTGGTGGAGATTTGGTCTTTTCGGGAGCGTAGAAGGAGACCGAGGTCTTTGGTGGGGCAGCGGCGGCACCGGCAGGCGGGAGTTCACCGGCGGTGATGAGGACGAAACGGTCACCCTTTGGTTCCCATGCGAAGTTGATAACTGTGTCCTGGATTTCGATGGGCTCATTGGGTATGTTCTTCTCTTTGATTCTGAAAAATTCGAGACTTGTGAATGTAGATTTGCCACGCTTCGAGTGTCTGTCGACCTTGACGCAGAGGTAGGCACCTTCTGACTGCCAGTGGAGCTTGCAGTCCGATACACTGAACAAATTTCTGGTTCTGATTATTTCCTTGGAGGGGATGGCCATTAAAGACACCCTAGCAGTCTGGTTGCCGATTTCAGGAGTCCAGTAGCAGAGAAGCTGTTCACCCGAGGCCTTCTTGGCCTCTTCTTCGGTTGGGGCATAGGGAGACCATTCGAAGTCGACGACTCCCTCAAGTTTAATAGACTTCTTGTCGAGGAGGACCATGGATGGGGTTTCGTAGACAGAGATAGAAGAGCCAGGGGTGACTCTGGCGCAGTACTTGTCATCGGCGGTCCATTTGAATAGTGGCCACTGAATCTTCTTGCGCTGATTTGGTGGCTTGTCGGCTTCTTGTGGGTTCTCGATAGGTGGGAAAGAACGAAGGAGCTTCCCGGTCTGGACTTCCCAGACTACGTATGTCTTGCCGTCTTCTTCGGGTGTGAGACCTGGCATTCCCTCCTGGTATACGATTGGCTTGTTGGACCAGGTGACAAGGTATTTCTCATTGGGGGAGAAGTCGACCAGGTTGACGGCTGGATGTGGGAATCGGGCCATACGCTTCCAGCTAGAGCCACCCCATAGCTGAACACCCTGAGGATGTAACGATGTGAGGAAGGTCCCAAGAGGCGACCATCTGACAAACGATTCTGTCCAGAACTGACGTTCGACGGTCATATCTGGAGAATCTTTTTTGTTGTTGAAGTAGACACCAACGGTGTCGGCGCGGAAGAGAACGAATTGGTCACGGGCGCGAGCGTCACCAATCCAGGAGCGGAGATGCTCCTGCTCAACGAACGGTTCAGGTTCTGGCTCGACATACTTTTCGTCGATGCGACCTTCACGACCGTAGCGTTCAATATCAGTTAATTTGTTAACTGCGAGTGTGTGTTTCTTGTCGAGAGCAAGGCCGTTCAGTTTCTTAACAGCTTGAGCGGCTTGCATCGCGGTTTCGTACTCGACGAATGCAAATCTACGTTATCTCCGTTAGCATGGTGCTTATACGCAGTGAGCTTGAGTTGTTGGTAGGCGTACCCCTGTGATTGGCCATCGTCGCCCATGGGCATGTAGACGGAGTCCTCCTTTGTCTTTCCGACGGCTTGCAGCTTCTTGACCAAGAACTTGACAAGCTTGGGTTTGTTGTCTTCAGGGACCTTTGGCAGGCCGTCGATAACGACGAAGGTGTCGAGGCCTTCTTCTAATTTAACTTCATACTGTTCTCGGAGGTCTGCCGAGGGACGTCAGTTGTAGCTGCGATAATAGTCTCTTATTAGGTGGGTATATACCGGAGAAGTCGATCTCCTCTTCATCATCGTAGAACTCGTCTGCTGTCATTGTGAAATAAAGTCGGGGTGTCGATTATAATAGGTATAGTCCGTGCGGTCGATGGAGATATCGGAGGGGCGCCGGTATTTAAGTAGAGGTACGTGAGATTGATTGCGGTGATAGGGATGAGTCGACGCTGGAAGGACAGTGGTGCATGGGGGGTTGACAGTCGTGTCGTCTGCTTGGAGCTGCAGAAGCAAATTTTTTGGGTTGGCCACAGAATTTCGGTGTGGGCTTTCGTTTTGGTGGGGAAGCTTAGACGCCCTAAGCGACCACAACACATCCTAGATGAAACCCCCCGCGGTCATGTGATCTACGAGCCGTCCGTTGCATTTTGCGATTCTATGAGTTGTCTCGGCTCTATATCTATCCTACATCCTCGAGAAAAAGGCATACGAGAGAACAAAAGTCTGGTTAAGAGACTGATACGAGAGAGACCACAACAGACCGTCAATACGTCTCGTGTTCCGCTACTAGAATGTGACAGAATACTAGTTCGATGGTTCTAATCTGATTTTAACCTACGACCCCTTAAAGCTCGAGATTGTATACACCGGCGGCAAAGGAGTCTGTTTTTAGACCAAATTTTGAAGCCGCTTCCAACAACAAGCGAATGAAGTTGCATCTGCGGAGGGCCTTTACTATAGTATCGAAGCCCTCGAGAACCTAGAATTATTAAATTCATCGTGCCATCTATTAATTTCAAGCAGGAAATGACTGGCGTGACTCAGATTGCATATTCGAAAACTCGCTGATAAAATTTGTAGGATTCGAGGCTATCTAGCTAGTTCGGTCGATACAAGTAGTCTACTTAAATACAGATAAATACAGAGATTAGAGTTGTATCGTGAACTACTACTTCGGCCTATATATATATGTCGCTGGGTACGAGACTACATATACCGATCTGCCAACCTAGGTGCTTCGTCAATTACGAAATTTAGGACATAGGTGCCCTAGAGCTATAGTTACATGCTAGATGAGCGCATGTCGCCTATAAACCTAGCATATGTAATCTTACTTTGTCACTATTGCGTGAAGCTTGTTTGTCATCACAAAATTTCTGGCTGGGGTTTGAAGCCTTTGGGTTTCATCGCATAGACCCCATGTTTGTGAGATATCTTAGAACTAAAGTTTATGTTTATACGAAATCGAAATAATCGCCTTGCATTGTAATGAAGTTGTGAAGTTATTATTGGCTAAAGGAGGAGAACAGGAAATGTATTGGAATTGTTCTAGTGTTGCTTGCCTACAAGTCTGGGGCAGCGTCCTCTGAATCGAATGCATCCTAAGCATGGGGTCAAATTAGCTATAGGCTGCAATTACCACTCATGGGGCGGTGGGTAGTATCAACTTACATCTACTGAACGGTTAAAACAATACTGAAACAATTCTCTATAAGCGGCGGCTTCCTCACCCTCTAGTAATGAAACTGATCTGGCAATGGAGCCCTTGGTGGTAATATGACTAGCCTCGCTTATCTCATCGTACTCCCCACTATTCAAGACCTGTTTGAAGTAGTCTTTGGTGGTGTCACTCAATAGGTCGCTGCACGTCAGGAATTCACGCCTGGTGTAAGGGAAATCCAGATTTTGTGCATTCCGATAGGCGACATTGATCAAAATACGCAAATGAAGTTTCTTGAAGCCGCCCTGGTAACGAAGTCAGGAGTTAGCGGTGTAAAAATGAGTGATCGATTTGGAGACATACCAAGTCATCAAGTTCTTGCCGCATCGACGCCATTCGCGCCTGTATCGATGCCATTCGTGCCTCCATCGGGTCGATTTTGGCGAGTTTATCCCGAAGCTCAATTTCAGCTGCACGTGCGTTCGTTTCATACTTTAGGGCCGAGATCTCGTCCCTCAACTCCTGTAACAATTCCATTACTTTGTCGGAATTGACGTCTAGACCTTGGCTTGTAGGGGTTTGAGGGGTTGTCGCTTGGAGGGAAGCTTCGGCCTTAAGAATAATTAGTGGCTATGGCGCTATTTAGTGGGGTGGGTCTAATAACGACTGTAGCTTCCACTCGAAGAGTGCCACCTACCTCAAGGAACCTTTTTGGCGTCATCTTGTGAAGTTCTTCAAAGGTTTCAGGTGTTGCTGGTAACTCGAACTCTATCTCTGGATTCTTGATCTCGGGGAAAGCCTTTTGAGTCAGATGTTGCACTGTTGGCGGTAAACAAACCTCTGAGCGAATATATCTAATGTTTATTTAAGTGGTTAGTAAACATTTGGTGATCCGAAGATCTGACATGGTCGCCTATTGTGGAGATCGCCGTGGGACTTTCTCTATACGACTCCTTAAGCTAGGAGGAACAATTTGGGATCACTGAAGTCACTTCCGACTTGCCGATCTCCGGTACCATCGTATGAGCATGCGATTGGGTAAGAATAAATGATAAATCTTAAGAAATATTAGTCAATGTCATCAAATTTGGTTGTAGTCAAAGATAAAATTGATTCCTAGTGCCGGGACGAAAATAATTACGGTCTCGAATGAATTAGGGTTTGAAATCTGGACAGCGATTAGGATAATTAATGGTTTACAAAATCGAAGCTTCGAAGTTTTTACCACTTTCTCTCGACACCGCCATAGATCGCCATACTGTAGGCGGAAAATCTGACCCCTTTATTTTTATTATAATATATTATCATCGAGGAACAGACGTGAGGTATATCAACAACGTTGTTGAATATTTATCCATACCAACGATGCTACCATGAAGAGATTGTACAATTGTTGACTTCTTGTGCACTAACCCGCGAAGATTCTGCGATATACCCCACACGCCCATACAAAACAATATGCCATAGGGACTTGATACCATTTGAACCCTAAGCCATGTCTGCTTGGATCCTAATCTGGGAAAGTTGTGCTAAAATAATCGTGAACGGGCTAGATCTCGGAAACGGCTCAGAAGAATTTAGATGGCGTGAATAAACTCTAGCGGGGCATTAAGAAGACTTTGAAGATACGTAAGTATTAAAGCAAAGCCGGCTTAAGCCTCATGTTCTCTAAAGCTCATAGAGCTTGAATGCCAAGGTCTACTGCGTGAGATAAGATTTTTATACCAATGACAGATGCTGTATAGGTTAGGACAGCTAGTACTATAGTAAGCGTGCATGAATGGGATTGTTTTTCTAAATCCAGACTAGAAGGCTGACGCCGAAGGAAACTGTCGAACAGCTAGAGTTGTGGTACAACTTCGAAAGCTTAAGGCCATTTTCAAAGATATGCATATAGCATGGCAAGATAAGACGGGGATTGGAGCGGTATACTACCGCGCCAAGCAAAAGCTTCGAATTGATCATGCACGTCGACGTCTGCAATCATACAGTATAATACACCCGTCACTTTCCTACATTAAGCGTGTGGAACGTTGTACAATCGCCATTTCTTCGAAAATTCCATCAAACCGCGCCAAGCCAAGCGTGTAAGATAAATCCAGCTGAATCCATGATTATAATCTAGGAAGCCAAGAACGCAGGATCAAGACCTCTCGACCTATAAAGCTATCTGAATAATCCCTCAAATCCTGCGGGCGTTCGCAAAAACGCAACTTTCCCAACATTAATTGCAATGAAGGTCCAAGCGACGTCATGCATCTCTTCCGCGATACGTCGACGGTGTAGACGTCGGTATATACCGGTTCGACGCGCGCGCAGAGTTGAGGTGCGCCACGAGCATGCACATGGGTTAGTCACCCCGACCCGTTGATTGGTCCGTAGAGTCTTGTGTAACATCCATAACCAGAAATCCAACACGCACCTGACATGATCCAGCCTTCCTGCCCAGCAATCCAGCAGCAGTGTGTGCGGTACCTACGCTATCTAATGAAGCATCAGGATCCTGAGATATGGTGTTTTCAGCCGCTCTTACCCCACACGTCACTATCCTTATGAAAAAAATTCGAAGTTGTGGCATCCAATTGAATGGAGAAGCTGATCTAGACGCATCTATTCTCACGACTTATCAGAGGCTGAGGCCTTGGCGACATATTTCTGTTATCGGTTGGGCTTTGTATTCGTCAAGACAACGGTGGGATTATTAGCTCATCCGTTTAGAGCCGCCAGGACAATGAGTATGCGTATTTGGGACAGCCCTATGAGTATCCGGGTTCCCCGACGTCTATCGATACACGTGGGGGCTTTATCATTGGTCTACAGCATCACGCCATGTACATATGTGTAGTTTGTTGAATCATTGCGGGCCGACATGCACATGCATGAGCTGAATTCATGAAGGTCAAAAACTTCGAGCCTTCGGCCTGTCGCCTACAATGACGAAATATCCCTTCGCACAGAGCATCGCCAGAAGGGCGATGTCCTACGAGAACACGATTTCCTACCCATCGAGGATTGTAAGAGACTTTGGGACCCAGTGCCAAGTAAAGAGATATTATATAAAGACCGTCCAGAGTGCGTCCTGTGAAGATAATTAGCAATTGGATTCCTCTCCAAACAGCATCTAACAGAGCAAAGATCTATTCTAATAAACAGTATACCTTTACAAGGCTTTAAATTTTTCTATATCGAAAATATGAGCGTCCCACCTCTTCCAGACCTTTTGCCCGTGAACTTACCTCAAGTCCTATCTGCGGCGAGTTCAAAGGACGGGGAAATACCCCTTCCTCCAGTCTTGACTCCTCTGCCAGAACTCCGGCCTCCAATCATTTGGCCATGGCCGAGATTCAGGTATATAAACACTGGGGCCTGGCTCGTCAATTACGAGCTTCCAGGTGTTGGAATCGCAACCAAATTCGACGGAACCATTCGCGTTGAAAATAACGCTGCTGGCCGTACCGCTAGTGGTGACCTTTACCAGAGACCCGGCTTTTGGATCAACTTTCCCGGTCTCCCTCGACAGTGGCTTAGCCGCCCTCCTCCTAGTCCCAGCGGTGGTATCCCAATTCAACCTAGAAAAGCCTACCGTTACTATCTTCGAATCACCAGAATCGACGAGTTCTTCTCCTTTGGCAGTACTTTCAAACTTGGATTTCAGAAGTACAAGTATGTCGAAGTTGACAAGAATAACTTCACCTGGACTCAAGAACCTGCTGATAGCGAATATACTGCCACTATGACATGGACGACTGCACCAGCTGGATACCCATTCCCCAGCGACTACGCAGAAGGAGATGTCGTATTAGATAAAACCGGTGCAGTTGAGGGGCGATTGAAGATGGGACGGGTCTCAGACTTCTACCGCAAGGTTGTAGTGGAGATTGACAACGTACCTGGCTCTGAAAGGCCATTGGATAACGGTATTGTAGGCCCAGGTCATGAAGACTAGAGCACGGTGTTTGCTCGAATCGGGTTTGATGGTCGAGTAGTAGAAAGTGACGGTGATATCGTCGAACCTGTCGGCGGTATCTGGTCGCCAACTGATTCCCACAAGACAATGCTGGAAAGACGAGATGCAATTAACTTGGATAACGAGTGGCGATACTACTTGCTCGCAACTAAGTTTAATTCTGACGGGGCTTACGGAATAATGTTCGATAATTCCGCGACCGATTCGAACAATCTCCCTCGTGAAGGTCTTCAGGTCAGCTCGCACGTCACTATCGGCACTCAAGAGGGCTGGGGTGAATGGAAGACTCTACGATACGGTACGGCTAAGGGAGCATACTTCCGCACCGCACTTCACGAACTAGGACATGCCTTCGGTCTCTTGCACAATGATGACGGTTGGGACGGAGAGGCGCCAGTGTTGGACTTCTCGTTCATGAATCAGACTGGAAGGGCTGTTTCTCGCTGCACAGCCGCCAGTCCCCTCTCTGCCAACATCAAATACAACCACGCCGATAGAAACTTGTACCAGCTACGCCACTGGCCAGACCCTTATGTAAGGCCTGGCGGTGTGGAATTTGGGCGTGCGTCGAATAGTACACCCCCCATTACGCCCCCAGATAACGATAAAGAATACGAAACCCCGGATGTGACGCTCACCGTCGAACCCCTCAAAGATTATGCCGAGGTCCCACTTGGCGCGCCTGTCCGTATCAACATCACCCTCACAAATGTGAGCCAGGAGCCAACTACAGTTCCTGCAGATATCAGTCTCAAATCAGATAATATCTCAGGAGCTGTCACCGACCCCACAGGAACAGCCCGGGGCTTCCACTCACTCTTCTACCTTGATCGCCCTGAGGAAGTCAAGACTCTAGAACCCGGCGAAAGCCTTACCGCATCACTAACTCTCCTCCGTGGTGGACAAGGTGCGCTTTTCCCTGTCAGTGGTGTCCACAAAATCACTGTCAAGTTGAGCTGGGGTACCGGCGAGGGCGTACCTTTCTGGGTCGCCCTCGGAAGCACTACGGTACTTGTCACTCCGCCATTGGATGGTTCTCATGCCGCCGCCGCCCACAAACTACTCACCACTCCAGACACTCATCTTGTTCTTGTTCTTGGTGGAGATTACCTTGAAGACGGTGTCAACGCCATTAAACAGGCTTTGCAAGACAAGACTCTCCGAAAACACTTCACTTGCACTGAAGCGAAACGAGTGTTGAAACAGGGAACTCCGGATATTGATGAGGCCAACAATCTGGTCTCTGAGGAAGGCATTGTTTTGAGCGATGCCGAAAAAGAGAAGTTGAAGAAGCTGGGTGTTGTATTTCTCGAGTAGTTCCGCCACGGTCGGGGAACGTTTTTACGTAGCTCGTAATGTGACACCGGTGGTGCATAAGTTACCGGAAATAGGGTCATTGCTATTATGGATTGGGTTTCAAAGTTGGACTGTGGTTTTGTGGATTTTCTTCTATTTTGTTCGTTGAGCTCATGAGGGGCGACTGTTTGCTGTTGGGTACAAGGGATTGTTGAACTCCTACTTAGCAGCACCATAGTTATATATCACCCTAGTAGTTAGTACATTAAATACATTTTGATTCTGGGCCGAATTTATGGTATTTCTCCGAGACTAGGATGATAACTGACCAGCGTAACAAACGAAAGCCCGTCTAATTAATCACTTTGGTGCCAAAGCCTTATAGGGTGTAGTATGCGGGCGCTATCGACAACTGTTTCGAAAAATGCATATCGTACTTATGATACGAGTTCTGATCGGTCACCAATTGCAAAATACACTGTGCCCAGGGGTTTATGAAGGCGGATAGCCAATTACTCATCTACGCAACTAGTGTATTCATACGGGAGGATAGTTTCACTACTAGTAGTATCCGGATGCAAAGTGTTGAAAATGTGGTATTTTCCCATGTAGAAAATACGGGCGTTCATGATGCAAAAGATGGGAATTTTGGGTAATCCCACTTTGACGATAATACTTCCGAATAACTTCCGGTTCGATTGTAAGCGCCTGGTTAGATTCGCTATCGATATCTCTCGCAGAATCCCCGCCTCGATCTCGACATATCGTGCGGACCTAAAAACGGTTTGGATGCATCACGTGGCGCCCAGTGAAGCAGACCCCGGCACATGCACGCTGGGATGGAAATGGATGGCATCAGCTCTTCCACATCATCGTGCTTAAGCCTGTGAAGACGATGTTATGTAATGTACGTACTTTGTACAGGACATTTGCATGCACCTACATTTGCAGGGCGGCGTGATTGATTGTGCCACGCGCGATCCGAACCTGCTTACTGGAGCAATGTAGCATGTACCGGCTTACATTAGCATTCCACTCGGTCGTTCTCTCCTTCGTACAGCATCCCAACTCCTCCTCTCTTGGGCCGGTCGGTGGATATTAAAGTGGCCTTTGAGTACTCCAGCTCTTTCCCGATAATTACGGCCTTCGACGGTTATCTCGGTCTTGGGTCACACAGCACAGTCCGAGCGGGTTAGCCGGGGTCCTCTGTGCGATCTTGATCTTGAACTTGTATTTGAACTTGCCTCTCTTTTCCCTTCTTTCTAATCTTAATATAAAAACGGCAGCCTTGCTCAGCACTGTACTGCAGTTCCATTCTTTCCAGATCGCGCAGGCAAAGTTTGCTTTCGAGGTGACCGTGTTTGACGTTGGTGTTTTGGTTCCATCGGTTCTTTCTTTCGTTCTTTCATCGGCCTCATATTGCTTCTTTGCGCCTCTGTTGTCTTTGTTAGGCCACGGTTCAATCCAAACGACCTGCATCTGCATCTACTACCAACTACCTGGCCCGATCTCTAAACCTCTCATCGCACCCCGGCCAAAAGATCGCGATATCCTGACGCGAAAACCCTTCTTCCCCGACCGAATTCTAGGCTTTAGATCCCAAGTGCAAGCACCAAAGTATACTTGGCTCTGGTTGGTGCGGCTCTGTTTGCTGTACCGTGGCGTGCCCTGTCTCGGAAGGTCTGCCGCAGCTGCATTAGAAATTCTGCACCGCACAGGCACGTAACGCCCCCAGCAATCACCACGACAAGATCGAGACTCCACAATTCGCATCTCCACTACAAAGAAAACGGCCAACCGCGACTGCTGCAATCGCTTCAAGCAAACTGTCTCCAACATTGATTGCTATACCCCTCTCCCGCTCGTTCTGCCGAGCTGCTACTGGCGGGAGAGCTTTGTCTTCATGCCGTCGTCGTCTCTGCTCTGGAGCTCAAAGCCGTAGCGCCGCCATCACCCATTGTCCGCTCTCTATCACTCCAAAGCTCCCCATTCGCTGCCATAGTGTAAACCGCTCTCCTACAAATTCCGGGACCCATATACAAGTCACTTTCTTCGCCCGCTCCCTTACGCCCGCTACCACTACCACCAGAAACCGCACCGTCAAGCCCAGAACCAAAAAATCACATTCGGATATTGAGACGCAAGTTGATTCGGAAGCAATGGAGTTCGACGAAGTTCTATACACCCCAATTATCGACAGGATTCTCAAGGCTGGTGATTTAGCCTCAATCTCGTCAAAGGATGTCCGTAAATCCCTTCAGAAGGAGCTTGGTTACGACATCGCCGACCAGAAGGTTAGTCCCATAGTCTATCATACGAGGATTTGTGCAACCAGCTAACAATGGTACCAGGCCCAAATCACAGAGCTCATCCGAAAACGCTTCGACGAGATCCTAGATGAAACTGGCCCCGAAAATGTCCACCCCGTCAAACAAGAAACCAATGGCTACGACGATATCAAGAAGGAAGATCCTGGAGCCTCTCCGTCCAAAAAGCGCAAGTCAGTAGCTAGTCCGTCGTCATTGGAAGATGACGCTCGTTTAGCTGCCAAAATGCAAGCCGAATGGAACTCACGGGACCGTCCTTCTAGATCCACAACCGTCAAACGTAAAGTCGTTGCCCCGAGGAAGAAGAAGAAGAGCAGTGCCACCATTTCCGATGATTCAGGTGCCGAGGATGGCGGAGAGAAGAAGAAGAAACGGAAGATTAATGCAAACAATCCTTTCCACGTATGGCAAACTTCCAATAACGTACAATACTAGGTTACCGTACTAACTTGATGTGAAGCAACCTCTCATCCTCTCCCCGCAGCTCTCCACGATCCTCGGCGAAACCCAGCTCTCCCGCCCCGAAACCGTAAAACGTATCTGGGCTTACATCAAAGAACACGACCTCCAAGACCAAAGCGACAAACGCTACATTATGTGTGATGAGAACCTTCGAACCGTTTTCCCTACCGCCCGAGTGCACATGTTTACCATGAACAAGATCCTGAGCGGTCACTTGTATCCCATAAATAAAGCAGACAATATTGCTGACGTGAAGAGTGAGGATATTAAAAGCGAAGATTTTGCCTCTTCGCCAGTTTCGGCGGCATTTAGTCACCAAGGATCGCCTTCTAGTTTGGAGTCGGAGGCGTCGTGAGTTTACTGATCATTTGTAGGTGTATTTTCATGGTATGGTACTTGAGTGGTGGTAGATTACCCCCAGATTGTGATACCCAAGCCCACAGAATATCTTATACCTCTCACTCTCCCTATCAATACTTGTCCACAGTCTAGGAAGCTCATTCCATTATTATTCCTACGGTTGTTTTTTCCCTCTCTTTTGGCGGACACGCTCAAGTCTTTTGGTGTTCAAGGTGCAACAATGCAATGTTGGGAGTTCAAAAAAGAATTTAATCGATAATTGGAATATCCATGATGTCACGTCTTCCTCTTATTCTTCCTTTTGTGTCGCCTTTTTCTTGGTCCCTTTTGTGGTAGAATTAAATCGATCTGGCATGTATGTATATTAAACTATATCCATTTTCACTTATTCGCTGACCTATGCAGACTATTACCAGAGTTCTGAATTGGTTTTTCTTCTTCTCTCTCCCAGTGAGACGAGTATTGATACACTGACAATTTTAGGTGAGAAGATTGTAACCTGATGTTGTGCCGAACCTCCCTTATCAGCCGCATATGCGCCTCCCCCAACACCAGCCAATGGGGGTTTGTCCGCCCAGCCGCTCACATCTCGAAACCATGCAGCCTCGTGCGGAGAAACGATGAGGTGAGGCAGCTGAACGGATGGCGAGGCAAATATAAAATTCAGGACACAGTTCTATCACGCTACTACCACGCTCTCTCCCGTGAAAATAGCCGTCTCCCCGGGGCGGGTTAACGTTATATACCTTCACCCTGGCACCAGAAGATCTAAAGGTGTCGACGTTATCTATCTGATCGTATCTTCTACACACCTATCTTTTAAATCTCTCTGATAGTCCCAAGTCTCAAGTCCAGTGTAACGTCGATAACGTTAATCCTTGCTCGAGGACCCCAGCTGGACGGGCCTTACATATCCTATACATTTTTCGGGGTCGCGCGATACCCATGGCATCCAAAGCCGCGCAATCGGGCACACGAGACAATATGGCATCTAGATTCTACAAACGAATTAGGCGGAAACCGCTCCCAGGCTCCGACAACTCTGGACTGGAGGAACCGCCTCCGCCGTATTACTATAGTGAAAATGCGACGGTGTCGACGATAAATGTGGTTAAGCCTTTTGCTAGTTATGTTGAGAATCAGGCGGTTGAGGATGTTCGTTTAGACCATGTGCAGGAACGTGAGGTTGTGGTTTTGAGGAGGGGGGCGGAGCAGGAGCAGGAGCATGATGAGATGGGGAGTGGGAGTTTGGAGGCTTTTGGTAGATGGGAGAGAAGCACGAGCTTGGAAAATGAAGAATTGCCACGAGGGCATGAGAATGTTGAGGGTAGACTTCCTGAACCGCCTGTTCCACCGCCAGCGCCTCCGGTTCCGAGAAAGCATGCGTCTCTGGCCTCACCACCTGTGGCTCCTCGGCCTCGAAGGGGAGTTCCACCCCCACCACCCCCACCACGTCCACCTCGAAACTCAGTTCCGCCACCTGTACCGCCAAAAGTACTTTCGTGGCCTGCCGCCCCTCCACCGACTGCAACTGCTAGTTCCGAAGCTCAATCGGTCCGCGAACCTGAGTCGATACCTATACCCAACGGCGGAGAAGAGGACAACAGTAATATACCCAATGACGAAGAAGAAGAAGATGACGGCAATGCGTCAGACGCATCAGATGATTCTTACATCGCTGCAAAGAGACAAAGTCTCTACCGAATACAACAGGCAGACGCACTCAGTCTCCAGAAGTTAAACATCACCCAAGCCGCTGAAAGGGAAGCGTGGGGCACTGCCTTTGAATTACTGAGTGAACTAGTTGAATCGATGGAAGAGCGTGGGGATGTCGTGCCGCTGGAATGGTATCTTGACTTTGTAAGGTTTGGGATAACCGCCAGTAGAATGCCTCCAGCTGGAATTCTCAGTCGCCTGCCGAGTAATACCGAGGATGCGGACGGAGAGAACACCACCTCGAAGGATCTTCAAATGCAAGCTATTATCTTGGAAGGGATCGTTGCTACAAAGAAGGAAGATGAGAAGGCATCGATTCGCTGGTTTCTCAAGGGTTCAAGATTTGCACGAAAACACGAGTTTACGAATGAGATGAACATATGCCATTGGATGTTGAAAGAGAAGTATCGAAAATCCGGGGAGGCTAAAGAAGAACAGCTTTACACGAGTCTCACTCCTTCAGAAATCGGCCTAACCGACGTCATGGGGATCTTAAAACCCCGAGTGTTCACGACAAAGGTTATGAACGAATCTCTTAACCGTGAGAGATGTATTCGTATCCTGGACGAATTACTATTACGCAAGGATGTCAAGGAAAACGAAGAAAAGAAACAAAAATATCGACAGATTCTGGAGTTTGTATCTGCTCACATTTTTCCATCACTGCCTTCGTGCACACTTATCGCAAATATCTACGAAATGGAGAAAGAGGAGGTCTTCCAACTAGTTAAATCAGCGAATTTCATCTTCCGGATGCCCACAGACGCGGATTCCCTCGTGATGTTTCAAGATAACTTAATACCCAAGATTATTAGGCGGCTAGATGGGGACCCTGGACACTACTTTTCGGATAAGGACGATGTCATACACTCTCGTATTGCGCTGCAGCTCCTGAGCTTGATGAAGAAGTCGTTAAAGGAGGATATTTGTGATATCAAGGCATACGGGACTCCTACCACACAGTTTGGCCGGGAGATAGTGGAGCGAGCTATTCCAAAGTCGCTGGAATACGCGTGCTGCCGTTGGTTGCATTATTGTAGACATGGAGAGTTGGCGACGACGTCGAGTATACTTCAAAATTTTTTGGAGGAGCATTGGTTGCATTGGATTGAGGCTATGACTCTTCTTAATTCGGTGAGCTCAGTGGCTTCTTTAAATGTGGGAGAGGATTTGACGGCTTTGCGCTCGGTAAGTAGTACTTTTTCTTCTTGACTTATCATGAATGCCGTAGGTTATTCTAATTATAGCGTTTATTTGCAGAGAGAAGGGGTAAAGAGCCTCGCGCCGGCCGTGGGTAGAAGAATCGAGAATTTAGAGAAGTTCATGATGCGGTATCATGAGGCTATAAATGACACACCGCTGCAGGTCTACTACCTCTGGAAATTGTTTGAGTTTGAAGAGAACACTGCGTCATCATCTGCCCCGAAAACGACTCTTAAGATCGATATCCACGATTCACAGAACCAAGATGCTACCTTCAAACGACTGGAGGAAGGGTATAAAAACCTTCTTACGATTATAAAACCCGGAACGAACGAAAAACAAAAAGTTACGTTCTCGTCAGATCTAAGATTAGTGGCATACATCATCCCGGATTCACCAATCGTTATTGTCAAAGACCTGACGATAACGAAATCGGAGGGCGTGATATTAGAGCACGGACAAAAACAAGTATATGAAATACACTTCTCGCCTCAAGTCGCTACAGACAACATTTTGGCTATGGTTACGGATCCGACGCAAGTTATGCTATGGAACACAAGCAATGGAAAGCTCGTGAAATCGTATTATCCCGAATACACAAACGAACGGCTATCGATCACTTTCTCTCAAGATGGGAAACTCATCGCCTTTCTTGGCGCCCGATACCGGGTTGCTGTTCGAAGAACGAGTACCGGAGAACAACTTTGGAAAGTGTCGAATAAGAGTGCGTTGCTTATACAGCCGGTTATACTGGGGATGTCTTTCCGAGAGGACTCGTCAGTCTTAGCGATGGTATCTTCGGATTGTTGCGTGCAGACGGCGACGGATTCTTCTAGTTTCTTTACTAGGGGGTTTAAGTGGGGCCATACTGGTGGGATTGATGATGCGGATATACTGTATTTGAATGATGAAAAGAAGAGAATGTTGGTTCGTGCGAAGTATAAGGGCGTTTTTATCGTCGAAGAAGGGACAAAATCGGAGGAGGTTACTTTGGATGGTGGGGATGCTCTGGGAAGGAGGATGGTAGCGGTTGTATCGCCGAATCAGAGAAGGATTGCGGTTATTAGGGATAGAGGACCTATTATGATATTTGATACGGCTTCGGGGAAGTGCATTCAGACGTTTTATAGAATGAATCAGGTTTACGGGGAGACTACACTTGCAGCTGTTTTCTTGCCGTCGGGGGATAGGTTGATAACAGTGTCAAAGGAAATGGGGATGCGAGTGTGGGAATTGATGGTTGATGTGCAAGTTAAGGATGGGTGGGTGATGAGGGGGAATGAAAAGGTCATGTGGATTCCGGGGAATTATCATGCGAGGAGTGCGGAAGTAGAGAGGGGCAATTGGGTGGTGCTTACGCATCCAAGCGGAAGGGTTATAGAAATAGAAATTGGGATTGGTAAGGGGAGAGCGGCGGAGGGACTGGCGGGGTATGGATTGGTTAGCAGTGTTATGGCGTATTTGCCTTCTTTGCCTGTTTCTTTGCCCAGGCCGAGATTCCCGAGTTTCAGTTTGCGGGGATGATATGGTTTTTTATACTTGCTAACTACGTACTTGACAGGGTTTTGAGGAGTGTTTGGGATCGATTTGATATTTATATTCGGTTGTTCGACATGGCGCACATACGTATACGCATGGGTACTGACTGTTTGATGTTTAGTAATAGCTGGATTGGTTGGATCTGTTTTAGCTAGTTCGTGCTTATTCTGTAACTGAGAAGGTCTACGAAGATATAGATATACTAGTTAAGACAATATATCAGGCCATAGGCTTGTGGGTCATAATACATTCTTCTTCGAGAATATTCTCCCAGGCTGTAGACGCTTTCAAAATGCAACAGGGAGTTTGTGTTGCCATTCTGCGGAGGTTGTACTAGTCGTGACGTTAGCTAGAGTTTTTTTTTTTTTTTTTTTTGTAAACGGCTGTAATGCTTTTGCTCGAGCTGACAGTTTCTAACCGGAAACTATTCTCCTTTCCGGTATGACAGAAATATTAGCAATGCAATTCCAGCTAGCGGACAGCCATTGGTGTAAATTTGGGGTCGTGTTGCAGGGCTGCCTCAGCGGGATGACTACAACGTGCTGGACTTAGTAATTTTATATCCCGCACTTTTTCACTTTCTCTCCACCCCCCACCTTCCATCTTCATCACCCTTCACCTTCTATGACTCTCACCTGCATCAGCCCTTCCATTCACACGATAAGCGCTCTTTCCGACCCGATAGTTCTTAGCATTCTATAAATCCGGGGGCGCTGCCTCTCAATCTCCGCTCGAAACAAGCAACTCGATATTGCAACGGGCGAAACAGCTAGCTACATACATAATTTTCTTTCTTTCTTTCAACAACAGCCAATTCAGCAACGGCCAATTCAGCAACGGCTTTCGATACATATAACTATTAAAACTACCCGTTTATCGAATAATATCATCACAATGGCGGACCAAGCTACTGCTAATGCAGACCAGAGAGGCGAACGAGGCGAACGCGGTACCAGAGGAGACCGAGGTGGATTCCGTGGTCGAGGCAGAGGCGGCAATAGGCGCGGCCGTGGAGGTGCAGAGGGCGCGAACCCAGGTTCAGAGCCGAGAACTGAACGAAGCAATCGAGGAGGCCGAGGCCGAGGTGGTGGCGGTCGAGGCGGACAATTTCGAGGAGATAGAGGAGGCCACCAACAAACACCACAACCTATTGATACATCCACCGATGCTCCGTCCAATATCACACCTGCCGATACCCTCGCCGAGCAAGCTCCATCTGGCATCATTGCAAACGACGGGAAGGAACCTCCATCACCCACCAGCACCGATAACGAAGAAATCTGCTTCATCTGCGCGAATCCCATACAATACCATTCAATTGCTCCTTGCAACCACATGACATGCCACATCTGTGCGTTACGCATGCGAGCTCTATACAAAACGAAACAATGCCCTCACTGCCGAGTACGTTCTCCCAAGCCTTTTATACCTTCTGAGAGACCTACTAACATAAAAGCTGAAATAGACAAATTCGGACTACGTAATCTTCACCACCAATGCCAACAAGACCTTCGAAGAATATTCGCCCAGCGACATAGCCGCAAGCGATGAAGCTCTGGGAATCAAATACGAAGGCAAACAAGTTCGAGCGGACACACTCGTCCTACTCCGTTACAACTGCCCAGAACCAAACTGCGACGTCGCATGCCTTGGGTGGCCAGATCTCCACCGACATGTGCGTAATACCCATAAAATGGTCCTTTGCGACCTATGCACCCGCTTCAAAAAGGTCTTCACACACGAACACACTCTTTTCACATACCCGGAGCTCAGAAAGCATGAGCGGACCGGCGATGACGTACCAGGTACTGAAGATCAGAGTGGTTTCAAAGGCCATCCGGAGTGTGGTTTCTGTCTTAAAAGATTCTACGGCGACGACGAGCTCTATGCGCATTGTAAGGAGGCCCATGAGCGATGTTTTATATGCGACCGGGAGTCTAGTGGGCGACCTAGCTATTTCGCCAATTGGGAAGAACTGGAGAAGCATTTCAAAGACGATCATTATCGGTGTACGGATGCTGAGTGCTTGGAGAAGAAGTTTATTGTCTTTGCGAGTGAGATGGACTTGAAGGCGCATGTCGTGGAGGAGCATCCACAAGGACTGTCGAAGGGCGCATTGAAGGATATGAGGAAAGTGGATATGTCGGCGTTCTCGGGAATGCATAACCGTGGTGGAGGATCTACGAGCAGAGGGAGAGGTGGACGTATGCAGAGAGATTACAGAAGGGACCCACAGGCGCCAGAACCGCCCCCGCCGGACGGGCCGATGCGAAGGGATGAGATTGCCTACCACCGCACCTTGCAAGTTCAAACGGCGCAGACTACGGTACCGCCTAGGACGTTTGGAGGACAGCTGACACGACCGGCCCCAGCGCCCGCTCCGGCCCCTGCCCCTGCCCCTGCCGCAAGGCCAGCGCAAACAGGGCCACCACCGGTCAGCCAACCTGTTAGAGCACCTGTTAGGCAGGAGGAGGCTTTCCCACCTTTAGGTGGATTAAGTATCTCATCTCCACCGGCCCAGGCGCCTACTCGACAGGCACCGGTCACACAAACGGTACAATCGTCACTCCCGTCCAATGTTCCAACTTCCACTGCCCAGAAACACGAGCAGGTCGTCGGTCGCGCTACTCGCCTCCTCAACGGTGACTCATCTAAACTAGAGAAGTTCAAGAGGTACATTTCGTCTTACAACGCGGAACAAATGACCGGCCGCGACCTCATTGAAGCCTTCTGGGTTCTCTTCGACGTCCGAGCCGCAGATCTAGCGACACTACTACGAGAACTAAGCGAATTATTTGAGAAAGAAGAGAAGCGACGTCAGCTACTTGAAGCCTGGAATGAATGGAAGAGCGTCAACGAAGATTACCCGCCTATGCCGGGTAGCAGCAGCGGAGGCGCTACAGCTGCTGGTGCTGGTGGTGCTCGAGTGTTGAAGCTTAAGAACGCAACAAATAGAAACTTGAGAGCCGGCGCTAGCCCTTGGAGTGCGGTTACTAGCAGCACTATCGAACGTGGCGGTGGAAGTTTGGCGGATATCAATGGTGGAGGAAGAGTTGTGCCCGGTGCCGCGGTTACGGTTGCTGGAAAGGGGAAGGCGCCCGTTACTGGTGGAAGTTCGCCGTGGGCGAGTGCTGTAAGGAATACAGGTGCTGGGCCTTCTTCGTCCGGAAGAGGCCGACCTGCACCAGCAGCGGCAGTTGTTAGCTCTGCGGAATTCCCGAGCTTGCCAAAGGCTCCACCTAAGTATGCGCCTGTTCCCAGAAAAAACGAAGGTACAGCGCCAGCTAGCGTTTGGGGTTCTTCCGGCGCTGGTACTGGGTCAAGCGGAGGCGACAATGGAGGAGCACCTGATCTGACGATTATGGGTGTTAAAGGGAAGGGGAAAAAGAAGCAGCAGATCATCAGCTGGGGCTGAGGAAGTCTTTAGCGGTTCCATCATACTGCTTTTCCTAACTTTATATGATTGTTTGGAGTTTATGGGAGACGGAAACGGTGTTAAGTTATGACATGATATATAAAAGCTTATGAGAGGGATGGCGATTCTTGTACTAGCTCGATGTTATCATTATGGATAGATATCTAGTCGTGGGAGACTAAGGTGTCCGTGTAAAAGTACTTAATGAATGAAGTAAGATAATTAATGAGTACATTGAAACATTCCGTAGGCTTGAGATGTAGACGTGATAACAGGAGGCCTTCGAGGAGGTGCATGTGTTGAACGTTGGATGTTACAGGAAACTAAGCCATTTCGGGTCAACGAGACTTGGCGTGAATCTGCCAAAAACGGGCATCTAACCGACAAGAAAGAATTCCATGTTCAAGACTTCTGGCGCTCGCAAGTCCCTTCAATCTCGATATCTCCAACAAGTCCCCGCTATAAACCTCCCCCCATCAACCTTCCACTAACAAACTCTATACAATGCCAAAACCATACTCCAAACCCGCAGCCCCATCCCTTACTTCCAAAAAACGAAAACGCGGCGAAAAGGACAACCAACTCGAAGAAATCACATTCGATCGCAGCGCACGGCAAGAGTACCTCACCGGCTTTCATAAACGGAAAGTTGCACGTATAAAAGCTGCGCAGGAGGAGGCTGAGAAGAGGGGTAGAGAGGAGAGGATTGAAGAACGGAAGAGGGTATGATAATAAAACCTTATTTCTATGGATGTTCTAGTGTGGAAGATGGGCTAACGGGTGGGGATTTGGATGGGATTATAGTTACGAGAAGCGAGGAAGGAGGAATTAAGGCGGCATGTTGAAGCTGTGAACCAGAGCTTGGGACTGGGGGGGAGCGATGAGAGTGAAGAGGAGGAAGAGGGAGAGGGGACCGATGGTGAAGACGAAGTTGCTGCGGATATAGGGACCGGTATAAACGAAGAATCGGAGTTTGTGGACGAAGATAAGTTTACTACGGTTACGGTCACAACTATGGATGATGACGAAGAAGATGAGGAGGAGGAAGGATCTGGAGCGGAGGAAGAAGACGCGAAAAGGAATACTACAGATACGACGGATAAATCGAATGAAAAGCCAAAGGATAAAAAGGAAAAGGAGAAGAAACCGAAGCAGAAGAAGAAGAAGTTTAGATACCTGTCCAAAGCGGAGAGGAAAGAGGATAGGATGAGAGATAAATTTAGGAGAAATAGGAAAAAGGGTGAGAGGACAGGGAAGTAAAAGCATATGGATTTTCGCGTGGAAAGTATTAAAACATGATATTCGGGTGTGTAAGATAGAAGCAAGGCAACTTTGTACATTGAAAAAAGCATCGAGATACCCTAGAGAGCGAAATATTACCAAAAAAAAAGCGTATAGTATATGATACAAATGAAATGTGATTATGAAAGAGTACTTGAAAAACTCCCAATTATAGCCCAATACCATTCAAAAGTATATGCAAGAAAAAATCCCAGTGTAAACTGATCAAACTGACCTCCCCGTTTTCTAAAACTTCCAACTAGTCGTTATTTGTTCCAATGGTTATGAAATTTGGCAAATGGTGAAAGAGATTAATCGGAATCACTTTTATATGGGTACTCCCCGAGCAGGATATCTCCGCCCATCCTAGTCTCGGTTCTTGTCCACTCGGTTTCGACTCGGAAGAATATCCATAGCCAACGTCGGAAGATTTCTAGGAATTGGAGGATAAAGATGCCGAGTTCGAGGTCGCCGTACCGATCAAGATGTGGGGAGAGTTTGAGAGACCATGTTAATCTGCAAATATATTAGTAAGGGAGTTAGAAGACTTAAGATGGGGTTCTAGACTTACCTTAATAAGCCATCTAGGAAGATTGCGGCGTAGTAGACGCTTGGAACGGGGAATATCATAACTTGGCGAAGTCCAAATGGGTGCTCTGGATTTGACCGGGCTGCTGAGAAGAGAGACAAATCCCAATCTCGAGCAACATCCCAGTAAAATGAAAAGCTGGAATTTACGAGAACGGCAAGAAGCCTAGAAGAAGTTAGAAAGAATAAACCCTAGCGTTTTTACTACTGGGGTACATACCAAAACCTGTATAAAGCAGTCTCGCCGGTAAGACCCGTACTCCCAGCATCGGTGTCCTTCTGCAGTGCGCTAAACAAGATGACCGGGAATGCACTAGCGTATTTCAGGGCGTTGTACAGATGTGGCTTTCGTTCTGACGCAGGTCGCCCGACGTTCCTTCCGTATTCAATAAGACATTGTCGAAGCCGAATAGCGGATGGGACCGCGATGATTATAGGCAGCATATAAGTTCCGCCACATTGACGTTCCGGCATAGAGGTTGAAGAGATACCGGTAAAGAACATGCAGCTGCATATCCACAGATCTCCGAGGACTTTCGCGTAGGATGTCAAAACGTCGGCAAGTAGTAGGTCGGAGAAACGTTGATCACGGTCAATGTAACCGAGCGCGATACGGCGGAGATTTCTAAGTTACAATATAACATTAGGGTATGTTGTCATAGAGTGGTTTGGTGTTTTCATCGTACTTTAGAAGACGGTATCTGCCGTCTCTATGGAGGATGTTGAACGGCAAAACGAATGTTATCATGATACCGAGCAAGAGCAGTCCCGGAAGCATTTCCCACTTTCTAACCGACTCTGTATCGAATGATGTATACCGCCAGAAGATCATCAGATTCACCACCAGCATGCCGCTGAGTATGGACGCTATCCGGTACACTGAGGCATGCATGGGTATATCTGGTCCTGTGCGAGTATATTTGATCAAGCCGGCTACGTCTATCCGTAGACTATATAGATATTGTAGGTTGAGTCCCCATGCCCACACGCCTAGCGAAAGAATGTTAGCTTTTCGGGCCGCATCATGACATCGCGAGGATTCGTAAGGTACCGGCTATGATGAGAATGAGGACTCGGTATGGTAGAGGGAACCATAGTAAGAGCTTTCCATCTTGGAGCTCGACTTCGGCAAATTCATCTGCCATTTTTCAGCCTGGTTCTTGGATTCGGAACTTCCATCAAGCCTCGAAGCTGTTGAAGTTGTCGTTTGCCAGCCCTCCTGTGTCCACCGTATCCTCGAATTTATTGAGTAGGTTAGATTCCCGTGGTGCGCCCGCGGTCCGCGGAATGGATTGCGAGTGAAAATAGGAATGACCAACTAGCCAGTCGTCGTCGTCCGAGTCCAGAGTTCTGCAATGTTGAGAATGGTGTCCAATCGACCGGTTGTATCGGAAATTGTATGGTCGTGTGCCCGAGCTTCGCCAACTGTTGATTACGTGGGCGGATTCGCAAGCTGTAACTCGGTCCTGAGGCGCGGTGAAGCTGCTCGAAACTCCAAAACTCGGTGGATAAGGTCTACGGTCGTTAATCTCGAACAAAGGAACCAGATCTCAAGATTGACCTGGCAAATAAGGACTGCCTTGCAAGGGGCATAAAATCTCCGGTGTTCGGTGTCGAATAAGTTCCGGGGTTAAAGGAGACACGCTTGGCGGCGACGTCTCCCCTGTTGTGTGGCTGGCCGCATCGACATCATCGCAAAACACGAACTTCGATTGCCCAGCTCCACCCGTTCCCGCGACTTTCGACGCTATATACCGCCAGCAGATTCGGTATACGACAGGAAGAAACGTTTAGAGAAAAGGGACTCGCCGCTGAGACGACAGCATGAGGACGGGGCTTTACATGGCTGCGGCGGTAGCACCGCTGGTTTCCGCCTTTGCCAATACATCACCGTTGTTTCTCTATTCTACGGAGAAGTACGAATCTTCCGGCTTTGTATACGTGCTAGAGAACAGTTCCTAACCGATATTATACAGTTTACCCCACAGCGTCCAGAAGGAGAAATTCCAGAGTGTTGGAACTGGTGAACAGTTTCTCGAAGCCGTCAAGAATACCGTTTCGCAATGCTCCTCCGATGCCTACATCTTGGTTCTGCAACCCGGAGTACACGAAACCGACTTTAGAGATCCCCAAAGCGCACCTCAAATCCGAAAATTCTCCGAGACAGATCGATTCTTAGGAGTGATGGATGCGGTTGGAGCGGTGGATTTGAATGCGGTAGAGGATTATGTGAAGAGCAGGTGTCAGGCACACTCTGTGACGGTGGATGCTAGCAGTACGTACTACAGCCAGGAGATTTGGTGGTATAGTGTGCTAACGGGCGGGGTATAGCGAGTTCATTCAATAGCTTCGACGAGAACGCGACGGCTCAGGTTATCAAGCTGGATTTCCCGGTTCTGCCTCTACATGGCGAGGCACGAAAGAAAGGACACAATCAAAATGGTATACCTGGGCACAGCAACTAAGGTTCTTTGGGAGCAGCGAACTAATATCGGTGGTAGATAACTTCCTTTCCGCTCTCATCTCTATGATTCCCAGCGCACGATACACGGTCGTCTACGTTTCGACACCAGTTGGAGATCCCAGACTATTCGTGCAGGAGAAGAAGCCTGAGCCACAGGAACATCAGAGCTTCCTTGAACATCAGAGCATCTTGGCTCGAGATGTCAAACCGACTGAGGATGATGACAAGGAAGACGACAACGTTGGGGGACTATTGTCGAACTATCAGTTCCTCACACCAGGTACAACTTACTCTGCATGATCAATGGTTCTGGACTAGCGCTAATGCTCTTAATAGCACTTTTGTGGGGGATACTACTTGGCTTGTTCGTATTTTACGTCGCCAGCAAGGGAGTGGGCCTCTTGAGCTCTATTCAAGTATCCTACGCCTGTAAGTTTTCCATATAGCGAGTTCTCCGACGGCGGACTAAACTGACTGTTCCACCAGCTTTCGAAAAGGACGCTGTAACCCAAGACCCGAAGAAGCACAGATAACCACGCTCATCAACTTGCGTCCCCTTTTACGACACCCTTTATATTGTACTTTTTAGTTTGAGGATTCTTTGGATACTACTGGGCAGAATTAGCATTGCGGGTCTTGATTCTAGAGCAGAGAGGCAGCTTCGGAGTGTATACTATAATCACAGAGTTTCCTATCTCATATTATTACTTACCGTCCACGTTCTTGATACTTGGGATCTTATACGCCGGGTATAGCCATTGAACCCGCAGCAGGCCGCTCTTGGTGTTTCTATCCGAAATATGACGTGAAGGGGTATAAAGAAGGGCTAGAGAGACCGAGCCATTGTTGCATATGACGGGGCGTCGACTCGGCGCCATGCATGCAAAGGCGGAATCGGGTGGGTATTCTGCTGGATTAGAAAAGCGGCACCCGTTATTGAAGCCAGTTAATTAAACATCCTCATCTCTATTCAGGCACCTTTCGTAATCTCAATCTATATCTAGTGGAATACAAGGCAGCGTCTTATACCGGGCCTCAAGATCTGGGGATTTCATTGGCAACGCATTTCCACTGCGGGATATGCTTACCCCGAACACTTAATTACTAGCTAAGCCTCAGCTTGCTTCGGGACTTCACACTTCCCAGAACTTTGCGACCGCCGCACCGCTTACGTAGCGATATAATTTCCCTTCTCTCGCCAGGGGCCAGTCTCGCTGGCCTCAAATTCACATTCATAAACTATGATCCATTGCATTTCTGTCGTTCCATCTTCATCCTTATCCTGCTACCCCGCCAGACCACGTCGGACGTGTAGACGGCCGGACTTGTATCCGTAACCTACATCAGCTCCACTCAGCTCAGTTTTTCAGCTCTGGATTTTTCCCGTCATCAACAATGGATAACAATCACAGGTTCAGTGACCGGCCGGTGTCGCTGCCGCCGCCGTTTCCTGGTCAGAACCGAGCGAGTTTGCCGGTGTCATTACATTCTACGAAGTTGGTTGTTAGACCCCTCCCGACGTTACCAGTTGGTGTGTAAACCCTCCTATATGTTACTACTAGTATTAGATCACCGGTTGGCTGATTGGTGTAATAATTAGAAATCATCGCCACAATCCTCGATTATGTCCCCGTATCAACCCTTATGCGGTGCGCCCGTGCGTCGAAGAAACTCAAGGAAATGGCTTACGACGACAGCCGATGGGTTAACAAGCTTGTCGCTATGGGTGTGTGGAATGAAGGAGAGGCACGGAGACGGTTCGAAGACGCCCTGAAGAAGAAACGAATTACACAGGCGAAGTTGGCTGAAGAGGAGAGACGGAGGAGGGCTGCTTCTATTGGTGCAACTGTTGAACCGAGGAAGAGCATTGGCATGGGAGATACTTTGTTCGATGTGAATGAACATGAAGCGAAGGCGAATGGAGCTGCCGGAGTTGCTGGAGCTGTGGCGAAATTGGCACAGGATGTGGATTTGATGAACTTGAATACGCAGCCGGGTCCTCAGGTTGCAGTTCAGGAGAAGCCGAAGCTTGAGGGTGTCGATACTTCGGATCCGACGTTGACTGTTCTATTGGATGTTCGCTCTGCGAGAGGATTTGCGAGACAGGAGTATGGGAGGGTTTACGCCGCACTCTGGCCCTACTACATCGATCTTGTGAGCGCGAGAAGTCATGCGGACCCTGTGATTTTCCGACGATATCGAAACCCCGAGGATCAAGCTGTTATGCTGAGGCAGCTTGGGGTATTCAGCGAGAGTGATAGCTCGCTAGGGTGGGGAGAGAGGTCGTCGAGATTGAACAGCATGTCGAGTATCTTCGAGAATGCTGTTCTGCGAGAGTTTGAAGGGTACGTTCAATCTGCATGAGGCTAGAATTGAAGATAAAGTTCTGACTGGGGACAGAGGCTACGAGGAATCCGATTACGATGGACGAATGAAGCGATACGCAAATGTCCTGATTCTGCTCAATGGAGGACAAGGAGCTATAGACTTGTTTGTGGCCAAACATTATCTCATGTTTGAGCGAGAAAGGCTAGGGAATCCGATGGATTGCTTCAGGTAGGCTTCTATTGACCCGTCTATCATTCAAAGAGTAAATCTAACTAGTGGTGTAGTAATCTTCATTCTGCGGACCTCTCCATGGAGCCTGCTCGGCAATTCTTCACACAGCTCAGCGAAGCAGTGAATGAGCAATCGTCGATAATTGACAGAATATTCCCTCCAGATGTCGATGTGATGATACCGTTCTTAGAGCGTATCGGAGAAGATGTCATCGGCGAATATATCAGCCCTCTACTAGAAGAGTCGCATGATCGAGATATTGAATCCTACCTTCAATGTATCACCGATATCTACGTCAGTGTAGTTCAGTTCTCGAAATCGATCCATCCAGCCAAAGGATCGGAAAAGAACTTCACGGACGAAATGACGAAGATTGTTGTTCGGATATTTGAACCTCATTATGATACTTATTTGCAGGAAGAGCTTGATCATTTTAGACGTCTATGTGAGGAGGAAGTTGAATCTTGGGAGAAGAAGGTATGGCGATTTCGGATAGTGAGGAAGGAGTCAAGCTAACCTTTTTTTACAGATCACAGACGAATATACGGCCACCGAATCATTCTATCTCAGCAATGTCAACCGACAGGCCGACAAGATAGACTTCTTAGCGACTTTCAAGAAGGTCATCCTGATGCCCGTTAACGCCATCCCCTTGCCGCCAATCAAGCCAATAAACCTTGCATTCCCTCTCCCAATAAACCCGTTCATTCGACCCAAGCCGGCAGTGACTGCTCCGCCATCTATATCGGATGCACCAACGGATAATCCATATGAGATTACCCCCGATGTGACGGATAGCCACGTCAACGGAAATCCTGCGCCCCCAACACCGGTATCTGATGGTCAAGCCATGCCACAACCGCAGCCCGCACCTACGAATGAGCTTGCTGCTAAGGCCGCCATTCTCAACACTCGTATGGAGGGTATCCGGACCCTATTTAGTATTGAGCTTGCCCTCGATCTTGTGCATAAGGCTAAAGCGGCTTTGGAACGTGCTGCTTGCTTTGTGAGATTTAAGGGACAGATTGGTGAAGAAGCGTAAGCATCTAATGATATAATCCGCTGAATTCAAAGAAATTCTACTGACGCCTGGTTCTGGGGATTACTAGCAAGGAGCAATGCGAGCATATTTTCATTTCCTTGATCAATATCTTGGGCCAACGCCATGTCAAATCCGGCTTTGATAAAGCTGTCACCCATCTTTCGCAATACAACCCACGCGAACTGTCTACTGCCGAGGAAGACGAGCAGGTCATTGTTAAGCCGTTGGTGCAGTTCATGGAACTTGTCAACGTTGGAGACTTAATTCAGCAGATGTTGGACGTGTTCTATGAGCAGGAGTTAGTTGCCCAGAAACTCACAGATAAGAATGATTTCTTGAATCCGGCGATCAAGGAGAAGAAGCGATTTGAGCAGATGCTAGATGAGAGGGTTGCGGCCGGGTTGAATACCGGTATCGACGTAGGTTGCCTCCACTCCTGCTCTAGGTAGACAGCTCTAACAATGTGCGTTCTAGGTCTTGATCAAGGAGGTCGATTATGTGTTTGCAAAGACGCAGAAGCCTACTGACTACAACCCTGGTATCGTGGGGGATCAAGCTCTATCGACAGATCTTGGGCCCAGCGAAGCAGCACGCAAAGTTGTTTCGCTAGTCGCATCTCACACGAAGCTCTTAGTGGGTAGCACTGATAAGAATGTCCTGGATGTATTTAATCAGGAAGTTGGAATGAGATTGTGGTCTTCGATCTGCAAGCACCTCAAGATACAGCGGATCAGCATCGATGGGGCTATAATTTTGATAAGGTGGGCAACTTCAATTTCGCCGTCCTAATGACTATTCTAACATTCGCGACCAGTGACATCAATCACTATACACAGTTTATCGTCAAACTCCGCAATTCGGGTTTAACACAATACTACAACGCTCTACGCGAGTTGGTACAGATTTACCTTATCGATCCACAGCATGCCAAACAAATGGCGGCAGTTATTGCGGATGGCACGCGGTTCAAGGGGATATTTACCGTCGAAGAAGTGTATGAGTTCGTGACGAGACGGAGCGATTGGTATCAGATCAAGAAGGATGTGGAGAAGGCTATGTATGGGTTTGGGTGTTCGGTTATGTAAGGCGTGGAATCGAAGGTCTGGCATCTGTGTAAATAGGTATTTCTGTATGGAGAACAATAAAAGCGCTTATTTTGGGACGTAACTTAGCTGCGGGGTTACTATTAATACAGGCGTGATATGTACAATGTGCTATTTCCTCTTCGTCATCAATATCGGTATCTACATATCTTACTTATGTCGCATGTCCTATTTTCTGGGCCCTTTCTTATTACCCTTATTTCGAACCCTGATGATCTTTCTTTGGATCCTTTGCAGCAGAGGGCGCAGCAGGCTTCGACTCTTTCGGCCAGTTCGATGAATCTACGGAAATGACGTGGTAATCCTCTTCTTTGAAAGCGGATTCCCCCCGAAGCCTTGCCTCTTCCCTTTCTTCCTTGAACGTTTTTGGGATAGGGTATCCGAACCCGAGCTCCCGCACCTTTGCATCGATGTCCGACCCAGTAAATCTATGCATCAACTTTAGGATCTTGGAAGGCTCTTTTTCGTTTTCTATATGTAGCTTTGTTTGGTTTTGAAAGGATGATCTTAGTTTAAGCTCTTATATTATTCATAATTGTTCTAACAGACTTACGACGGGAACATCGAAGACCTAGCAATTGGTATAGTTAGTAGAGAGATACAAAAAAAAAAAAAGTCAAACTTAAAAATGTTTATTTCTATTGCTCTCTCTTACATATGCGTCATGCCATTTTTCGTTACCCGGGGCAAAAATATCAACTTCGTTGTATTGGGCCGTGTTCTGTGTTTCTACGAGTCTCCAGCCAACAGTGTTTATGGCTGCTGTACTACAGAGACTGCAGCCTCCTTTCTTGGTGAAGAAGGTTAGGCGGAGGAAGTTCCAAGGGATAGGAGGAGGCATTCTTTTTCGCGAATTTTAGAGGCACGGATGGTGGAAATCGATATCCGGGTTCGAATGCTGGGTCTGAATTATCATTATACTCGGAGTTAGTTGCGGCAGTTCCCAAGATATTGTAGGTTTAGAGATCACGTGATGGAGATGGACTGACGATGGCCTACTGACAGGGTTGCTATGGTACGCGGAGATGGAGTATCCTTTCTTGAGCTTAGAGTGGGTTTTAGACAGTAATCGTATACCGGGTTTGGTGGCTTAACGTTCCCTACAGCCTATGTCTACGTCTTTACGTCTGTGGGAGGGACCGGGATCTCCTGTTGGATTTTGTATTCGCGAAACCGTGTTGTTTGAAGCCTCAGCTAGCTACACAGGAGGTGATATACAGGTCCTTGAGCTATGATAGCTTACAGGGTAGGGAATGAAGAGGGTGTAAAAACAAGTGGTGATTGTGTAATTGGTGGATTGCAGAAAGTAGGAAAACCTTGACAGGAGTTTTGAGAAAAGAATTGACAAGTCAAGAGCAAATCAAAAGGCAAGTCTAGTCCACCAGATTCCATTAGGGATCTCTTTCTCGGTTCCGGGTGCAAGGGTTCGTCTAGTCTATCTTCGTATGTTAGCATTAACCGGACTATCTGTCAGTGGGTGGTAGCAGGGTTCTTTTACCTTAGGTTTTAGGAAAGAACGGATTTATCAATCAAGGAAACAATGAGGTGGAAGGATGTCGGTTTATTCGATGACCGTTTAGAAAATCTTGTGAAGCTCAACTCCGTCGAGTTCCTGGGCCATCGTCTCATTGACGTAAACATTGCCATTGGCAATGGGCTTTGAATAGCGGTTTCCGACAATATGGACAAATTCCATCTCTCGCGAGAGTTTATAGAGTCCGTGAACCTCGTATGCAGCCTTGTACTTTTGACGTCCATTGTTCAAGACGCCGGAGTTGAAGGCAACGTTGGAGTGACCGATTGGACCAACTTCACCCTTGGTTTTGAGAGGACCAACGAAGGCGACGTGGGTGACGCTCTTGACCGGATCTTTCACGTAGATCCATACTTTAAGAACGTTCTGGTTCCACGGATTGATCCTGAAGAAGCAGTTCTTCTCGCGGTCGATGTACTTCTGAAGGTCCTCTTTGGACAACGTGAGAAGGATGGCGGTGTCGGTACGACCAGTTGGGACTTGAGTGGGGATGAGTTCGCCCCTGCCACCAGACTTGCGAGCGCGAGGCATGATGGATAATAGGTTCTTTGAAGGTAAATGAGAGGTTCTTGAAGAGGTTCGTGATGGGGAATGAAGTCGTTTTGTGGAGTGCTTGGTGAGAGGTGATTGTTGTTGAAGGGAAAGAAAAAGAAAAAAAGGTAGGCACCTGGCTATTTAAACAGTGCACTGCGCCGCCGTATACGACGTGCCGCGCATCGGGTGGTGCATGCCAAACACGGGGCCTGAACCTTCGAAACCAGCATCCTCTACTTTATGATCTTGAATACGGAGCATTGGCTTGATAGCTAAATAGTGATATGTGGCACCGGGGTTTACTACGGTTAGCTTAGACTTAGTACGCAAATACGGTTTGATCATAAGGGATCGTGAACGGGCTTGAAGTTCTCGGGCTTCTGACATGTATAGAAGCCAGTTGTGATAGAGCGACGAAGTTCACTCTAAGAAAGAAGTTACGAAGGGTCAATGATACTCGCGACAAAGTTTCGATACCCCCGGGCATCTCTATAACTATCATAGGATTGAATTGTCCCGGGTAGTTCGAGTCAAACGATGCTTCTAGAAATATCTATTGTTATACTGGAACTATCTCGGGAGAGAGGGGGGAGCGAAACAGTTATGTTTCCAGCGCACAGTACCAGGGTCTTGCAGATGCCTCAATGCTTCCTAGAATAACTAGAGTTCTGTAGAATCTTCTACGAACACCATATCCAGGAGATAGCTAGATCCGCTTTATAAGGTCACATATAACTGTTCCAAGTACAAATTTTAACCTCTTACCAAATCACACTTCTTAGTAGCCTCAAATAACGCTAACTTTTCACATATTGGGTCGTGGATGGGCACCTGCTATTTCAGCAAAATGGTTACCGTTCATTCAACAAATGAAACTCTCAACATGGGTGCTGGAGCGATAAAGAAACGGCTCCAGTACCTGCATAAGGAAGGCCAAGGCTTCCTTAAGGTATGTAACATTCAGCTCCAGCACATGAATGAGCATGGTCTCTTGGACAAAGGTGGACAAAGGGTTCAGAAACACGTACAAAAGTACCAAAACGTTGAATTAGAGGAGAAGGCTATCATAGCTTTTATCGGTGAATCTGGTGCTGGAAAATCTACGTTACTAAACGCACTACTCGATTACGAGAATATCGTTCCAACGGTAATTTTTCCTATTCTATAGTACCGATACAGCCAGAATTCTAACTCTGGACGCTAGTCCGGTATCAGAGCTTGTACTTCAGTTGCTACTGAGTTTAGCAGTCGAACCCCTGGGATGAAATCAAAATTCCACGCCATAATCGAGTACGTCAGCCGTGAGGAATTCGAGAAGGAAGTAGATATCCTCCGTCAAGACATTATCGACGAGGATGTACCATTAACAGATGCGGAAGATGCATACAGCATGTTGTCCTCAAGCGATGAGGAGAATAAGCGGTCTGTAGCCAACTCAGCTGCATTCAAACGCCGGCGTTTATCCGATTCTTCGTTAGTCGCAGCTGCCGCAGTAGCAAAAGATAAAATGAATGCCCTATTCCCAGGGTTTAAAGATTCCGATCTTGCCAAGATCACAGGGAGGGTGAAGGAACTCTATGAGAGTGAGAGTTGCCTCTCAGAGGGAAAGCAGGTTGTCGAAAGCGACGACGAAGATACATTCGTTGATATCATCCATGGGATGATTGCAAACCGTGAGGACGACTATGATGGAGAAGAAGAAAAGAAAGGACGTCGACTCTGGCCCCTAATAAAAGTCATGAAGTAAGACATATACCACCGAACCGTTGAGTTAGTCCTGTGCGAATATATTGCACATGTCTGAAACGGTTTACGGTGCTAACGGATACGTATAAACCAAACTAGGATATATCTTAATGCAGATATCTTACAAAGTGATGCAGTCCTGGTCGATCTGCCAGGTTTAAAGGACCACAATGCCGCTCGCGCTGCTGTCGCCCAGACTTATATGGCAAAGGCCAACGAGGTTATCATTGTATCGCGACTGACTCGCGCCCTAACGGACGACACCACAGCGGCCCTTGCGGAAATGGGATTCACTAAGCAACTTCAATTCGATGGACGAAAGAGAATTACAATTGTTTGTTCATTTTGCGATGTGAGTAATTAAGCTCACGGATTCTGAATACCGGTATACCTAAGACATACGGGCTTTAGTGGATGGTCACATTTCTATCAAAGGTTAATGCTCACTTTTAAAATTGGAACAGCAATTCCGTCCTAGTGATGCCCGCCAGGAATTCCGGAACATTAAGACATTTGTGGCGGAGTACGATGAACTCTTGAAGAAAGTTAAAGCTGTACCCTCAAAAAGGGAGCTTATGAAGATGAGGTAAAATATCTCTAAATTCGGTTACGGACTATTCATTGGTTTAAATAATAGAGAGCTAACTATTCCACCTTCTTACGTATGAATAGCCCGGAGGAAAGAAAACGACGTAAGATTGAGGCCGAAGAAGCGAGTCAAAGGTACATATCGACTTACCTGAAAGCCTATTGCCTTTCGAGATCTGGCCATCCATTTGGACTAATATTCTTCTATATATCAGGCAAACGGAGCTCTGTTTCAAGATACGAGATGAGCAGGTTCCCGCTCTTCTGAAAAAACGCTATAGTCAACTGATAGGCGGCAAAATTGACGTCAAAAGCTTTCTCGTAGCTTCGAAAGAGTATCAAGACCAGACATCTGCCAGGAATTTCGATGATTTGGAGGATACCACAGATAGCGATCGAACACAAATTCCACAGCTACGGGAATACTGTATTCAAGTTCCCATGGAACAGAAGGTCTACCGCACTATGTTCTTTATAAACAACGTCTGGAGAGCGTTTGGGGCTGCCAGGTTCTTTGTAGAGGATTTGGGGGGTGCTGGTCTGAGCGAGTATAAGAGAGAGGGTATTTCCAAAGAGCTGGAAAAAGCAGCCGCTGGAATGCAGAATGTACTACTCCTTGGATCTGGAACATTATACTAACCTATAGTTTTGCTATCGGCTAACTTTATATCAATATCGGTGCAGGCGCTATCACTATCGCAGTGTAAATGCTCTGAAGGGATCAAGGGGATTATAGCAAATGTTATCGAAAAGACAGGTATTTCGAAATTCTTTTGAGATTGAAAAAAAAAAAAAAAACATACACTGATCCACTATGCACAGAGAAACTTGCAATTGACAGCCGAAGCCATTGCGGTGAAGTTCAGAAAAAATTCAGAAAGGTAGGAACCCCGATCCAAGCGATACCTAGGTTACCGAGGATGTAGTCTAATGGGGAATATGGTATCAACAGGATTATTCACATCGTAAGTAGAGGGTTGAGGAAAACTGTCAATCCAAGAATGGAGAATCAGAATACCTAACGAGGATCAAGTAACATATCGAGCAATCTGCACGCGGAAGGGGGACATGGGCAGCAGCCAAAAGAACCTCAACCAAAAGTTTCTCGGTGTAATGGACGACGGATTAGCCAAGATTTGGAGCCCATCAATTCTCGACGTCCAAGATATTCTAGGGAAATTCATTGCGGGATTAGGAAAGGAGCTTGAAAGATTTAAGGCACGTTGGGAAAGTAAGATATCCCTTTAAAGTTGGAACGGAAGACCCCCCTTTTACGTTTTTATCTCTGTCATACTAAAATGCATTTATTGTGACTAAGGTATTATATTCGACTATTGCCCCCACCCTTCGGCTGAGGTTTTAGCCAGCAAGAACACCATACTGCAGTCAATCGAGGCTATGTCGCATGGGACTCAGAAGCTTCTCGTCGACCAAATACAGAGGCTTAATACCAAACAACGGTAAGCAATACTCTTCGGTGCCAAAAAAAATAGGGATTAGAATTGAACAGCCTCTATGAGATGTGATAATACTGACAAACTTAACAGAGAGATCAACCGCGAATTCCGTTCCACAAGTCGAATGAAAAAGGGGATGAAAACCCACTACCTAGAGGCTAGTAAAGAAAGAGGTACGAATTAATCCTCCTGGAGTAGATTTCAGACTTTTAAATAACAATGCAATGCTAATATAGGCGTTGGATCTTATAACCGGATGGTCGAGATCGTGTCGAGAGGCATTCAAACGACAACGGCGTTTAATGACATTAAAGACGTTATATCTTTGGGTCTACGAGAACTTGAAGATACTCTCAATCAAGAGAACAAGAGGTGGTGTCAAGACGTTGGTGAAGAACTGGAGACAAACATCAAGAATTGGATCTCATTATCGGACAAGGTCGAGCAGGCGGAACTCGAGGAAAAGGCGAAACTTAAAGTCATTATCTCGAAATTCGAGAAGACTATGCTGAGCCTGGTCGACGAGGCCAACCAGCTTGAAAAGCAGGCGAGAATCTGATGGGTTTAATAACTACCAGGGTTTTAGGATTATGCATACCAAAAAGTCATCGGAGACTAACACTATCACGGTTTTGAGATATGGATAGTAGGTTTGAATCCCGTTAGAAGGGTCTCGAGGAATAGCACTTTCATAGAAACCATTCCAAGACTCTGAAGAATTACTACAACAGTAGTCTGAATTTAAAGTAGCCTCCCCATGCAGTACGTTGTTAATTAAACCACCAGTTTAGTAAGGATAGACAATTTTCAGAAAGGAAAACGCAAGACTTAGCTAGAATATAGAATACCTGAGCCTTTCGTAATTGGGATGGCATTTACTTAGCCATCATCTTGCGATACTCAGCAATGCTACCCGGACTTAAGCTCTCGAAAGAGTTAATAATCGCCTCTACCTCTGGATAAGGCGTCTTCAAAATCTCCTTGACCAAATCGAGCTTATACTTCGGATCCTTGCGGAACTTTCCTGCACGTTCCGAGCGATCGAGGATAAGATGACCAAGCTTCCCCTTCATTCGTTCCATCACCTTAGTACAGCATTGGTCCATAGAGGCGTGAGTGAATTTGTCAATCTCTTCGATTTCTGCAAGTATCACGGCGCCGAGTTTTTCAAACACCCTTTCGGCTTCGATTTGTTCGCTAATTGTCTCGGTGATGATTCTCTTTGCGCCTTGCCCTGATGTTCTAAGTTAAAAGATTATTTTCTACAATGCCTGTCTGGATATTGGGTACCTTTGATTTCCTTCACTGACTGGTAGATTTTCTACATCTTACCCTTTAGTGATTCTGGGCGGAGGAAGTTTCGGGAACCATGTCTAGAGAGTTCAGTGATCAGTAAGTGAGCCAATGGTGTTTGGAGCTACGAAAATTACCTGAACATGTTGTGAATCTTTCTGACATTGTTGCGGCAGATTTCAACCACATGTCCACGGGCATTTTGGAGCTCTTTGGTAACTAAGTTCCTAATGGCCGCTTGGACCGTCGGGTCCATCTTCTGTTCATTCAATGTTCCTGCCAAAGATCTTGTTAGTTATTGCCCTTTTTGTGGACGGTAATTTCCAGAAATGAATTCCTACTTTCGAATAAACCTTCCATAGTGACGATAGATTCGAAGAATTTCGTTTGAAAATTATTCATTGTTTTGATAATATAATCCGTCACCTCCTTCCAGGGTTCGTTCAAAGATTCCGTAATGGTAGCGAGAAGTTTGGAATTCAAGTCGATACTACCCTCGATTTCTCCGCCTCCCCGGCAAATCAACTTCATTGTTGCTATTTAATCGTTAGCCTAGATTCTATATTGTAAGCCAACTGATTTTGTACCTACTGAGGGCGTACTGCGATTGTGATATATATGTCAGCCGTTGATATGGAATATAACGTATTATTTGTGTCACATACAGTTGCTTCAGTGATAAGAGATTGTGCTTTCTCAGTGGCCTCATAGGTTACGATCTCTAATATCGGGTTAGCCAGAATCTATCCAATAGCAATATAACACCGTAGTTACGTACCCGTTTGACAATAGAGGTGGTTCAGTGCATCAGTAACATTCTTAGCGATGACCTTCCGATCGAGACCCAGGTCCTGAGCTTTCTGTTAGAATCTTCAATTCTCGATTGCATTACACTGAATCATTCACTCGGAGCATTTTAGGAAAAGGACTTACTGTCTCTAAGTTCACCAATGCACGTTTGAGACCTTTGCTTAATTTTTCTTGAGCGCCCGCCGGAATCCTGCCTTCGTTTGTGGACCAGAATAGTAGGTTTGCGATAATACTCTGTGCCTCTTTGAACCTCCTTTGGGCGAGTCGATATTGTCTGGGGTAAGTCATTGCGCCAATGTACTCCTGTAAATGAACAAGACGCCGGAGGTTCTTATTGTCGTGCGCGCGAATTAGAAAAGTGCTATTTTTCTTCGATTCAATGTAGCCGATAGGGTCGACTGCGAAGACTTTCCAAGTGATGTCGTCGCTTTGAATGGTTCTTCCGAAAGCCTCTGTTGCCTGTGGTTCAATATAATCCCCGAGAATTGAGGTACAGAGCCTGGCAACCCTATTTTTGGAGAGTTTAGTTTTGAGGCCCCATAGTGCATGATGACTGTAATATAGGTCTGGATTGTAAGGAAGGTTTACTTAGTCTCACGCCTTTGGACATTAGCTTGCATCTCTTCTTTGTCATTTTGGCGGTTGCCGCGGCTATATTAAAATCCATGGCTTATTAGTGCTTGTGGATGAATCGAAGGTATTCCGCGCAGTCTTATACCTAGCATGAGCTAGCTGAGTTTTAGCATGTTTCAAGTCTGCAGATAGCTCGTCGAACTTCTCCTTGAAAGGCTTGTTTTTCTTGAACCAGCCCTTGGCTTTATCCGGCGTGTATTCCTACTCTCTAGAATAAGCATTTTAATCATAAAGGGAGAAGCTTTTGGGAGAGAATACTGACATCAAGGTGGGTCGTGACGATTGTACCTCTCGATCGGCCATCCATTGCGGTAACACCCTCGTACCCGATCTTCTCCAAAGTATCGACATCGTCCACGAAAATGTTATCTAAAGGAGCGACAATAACGATCTCCTGTACCTTTGCGAGATACTCTTGCATAGTGCTCACTCGAGTATTAAAATCGTCGATCCCTGGGATATCTGCCAGGATGGCTCCAGTGTTCAGGATCTTAGAATCAAGGAACACTCTATCTAATCGTTAGTACTGATTCTCAACGAGCTATAGATCATTAAGAAGGTCTACTTACCGGACTCTTTCGACGATAGGCCACTTCTCTGCGACGTTGGACTTTTCCGTACCCGGGCTAAGGACGATATTTCTGAGTTGTGCTGCACAGGCCTCCTGGGTTGTGTAGTGGAAAAATCCTTTGCCTTCCTGAAGGGATCGATGTTGAGTGTAAAGTTTATGAATCCAAACGCGGGCAGTAGAGAGGGAGTCCAGTTTTACATTAGGGAACAGGAATTCGAATCTCTGACTGATGGCTTTGCCTTCCCTGGTGGTTGGTTTCTGGGGCTTTTTGGGAGATTCGTCTTGCCCAAAGTAAACTTCATCAAAGAGAAGTTTGGCTTCTTCGTCTAGCTTTGATTTGGTAATGTAATGGACTTGTAGAGAGAAAGGTGGGTGGGCGGGTGTGCTTTTGGCAAATTCAATGATGATGGGTGCACAATAGCCCTCATCGGTCTGTCAAAAAGGATTGCTTGTTAGCTGAGGTCCTATTGATCCTAAGGTAGGGTATTCAATATTACGGCCTGGAATGAGACCTACTGTTGGAACAAAGTCCTTCATGTCAAGCAGGGCATTGAGTAGTGTAGATTTTCCTATAACCCAACAATCAGCATTGAAAACAGTACCGGTAAGGATAGGGAAAGATGCTTACCGGCTCCGATCTCACCAACAAATCCAATGACTCCTTCGCTCTCAATATCGTATGTCTGAAACTTTTGCATGTCCTCGAGAATATCTTTCAGAAACGCGTCGACCCGATGGCGAGGCAACTTGCCAAAAGTCTCCCTTAGGGCTTCCAAAATCTCGCGGATGCGAGCCAATTGGGCTCGAAGGAGACCTCCACCGGTCAGCTCTGAGTGAACAGTAAATTGGCCGTTTCTAGGTCCCTCTTCTGATGTATCGGATTCTGGAGGGTTAGCAATCTCCTTGGGGGGGCTATCAATTTTCGTATTCTCTGGGGAAACCCGCTGGATCTCATTTTCCGGTCTCTTTCTTTTTTGTGCAGCTGAACGGGTGCCGGATGCTCGTCCCTCTGAAAGCTGAAGGCCTTCCAGGTCCCCCCCAACAGAGTCAAGGGATTCTGGAGGAGCCATCTTCTCTGGTGGCTCGCCTACTGTCTCTTCTGGATGCTCTTCTGGATGCTCTTCTGGTTGCTCCTCTGGTGATAGAACGATTGTCGAGTCCCCACTGCAAGCTGAAGGTGGTGGAGCACAAGCCTGAGAAAGCAATCTCACTTGAGCTGGGGAAATAGTGCCTTGCTGAGCTATATCCCAAGCTACTATTGGGCTTTCCGTATGGCTCAACAATGACTCCCAATACGTTGGATCAATGGGTCTGTGGCTGGAGGCACCGCGACTCAATTGGTCGTATTGTTCATCATTGGGGTTACGTGGATTGTTCATTGTTATTATTGCAGAAGCGCAGCTTAGGCTGTTTTGCTAGGAGTGTTCGAACGGAAGGGATGGTGGTGATAGACGACGATGAAGCGATGGAGAGGGTACGTAGGAAGAGGTTTTTACGATCGAGGAGAGCTGAACGCGTGTTGAGAATTATTATAGGGCAACTTACCATATACAAAGCATCTTCTATACAGGCCATCGACATCGAGAGAAACTATTGCAATCGGTGAAAGCATCGAGGGCTTAAATCGAGGCCTACACCCAACACCTCTTCCACTCGGCCCCGATCAGTTTGGCCTCACTGGACATCGGGCTTTGCTGTTCAGCTCAAGGCTGGTCTCGTAAACCAGCCTCCACGAAGTGACAACTAGTCGAGGCTGGTTTGCAAGACGGCGCCCAGTCTATTCCGGGTTATATATAGTCTCGTACTTAGAGTGCCCGTCGGGTTATATATATATATCTATACGAGTGATATATAATTCGAGTTACTTTGCCACGGAGAACGAGTTCATGGCGTATCAGAGATTCAATCAACTCGTATACTCGACTAAGCTACCTATCCGCTCGAGTACTCAGCCATACATCTGATATCTCCCCTAGAACAAACTAGTTCTTCCATACTAACGCCTAACTTTCATCCATCTCCATCTCAAAATCCAAGGTCTTAGTACTAAACCCCTCCCAGGTATCCTTCCAAACCGTATGCTGAGCAAGAACATCGCCCCGAACATCTCTAACAATATGACCAACAAATCTCGCCGCAGACCACATTTGCTGCAAAGTCCCGATGCACGTGGCAAAGTGCCAAAGTGTATGAGGGCTCTCAGGACATATTTCAAAGCATTCGCGAAGATAGTTTAAATCACGTTCGAAGCTGAGAAGCCTAAGGTATGGGAGTTGACCTAAGATAGGTGCATGATTTGGCTGTGCGCAAAATGCAACAAGTTAATTTGTTGTGGTCGAGACCACAGGGTAGCACAGTACGTACCTCTACCACCCCTCCGATTATCGTCAAGTACGAGACAAACGGTATAGATTTGATAAATACTATCACCATCGTACATTAGTTTATCGGGCTTCAGAGTAAAACTCCTATACTTAATTACTCTACGTACCGTTTAACCCGTCCCTGGTGAACTTTCCGTAGATGGTCACCTTCGTCAATGTATTCGGACCCTTACGCAAGGAATTGATTCCCTTGAGAATATTCGCAGCTCTGTAGTCACCAATCCGACTGAGAACCGTTCTGGGTGCCAAATTCACACCAGGCGCCGAAAATTCCGTTTGTTCTCTCGCAAAGTCGATCGAATACGGGATATATTCACTACCGGACAGCCCAGGCGAATTCTCGAGTTCTTGCAGCCCGGAGTAACCCCCGCAAAATTGAATAATCCATTCGCTGCCAGCACTGAACTTGAGAGATCTCACATTGCTAAGAGAGGTTTCCATCTGTTCTTGGTATCTGCGAAATACCCGGCGAAGACCGTTACTCACGATCTCCGCTCTCACGATGAAGTGCAATTCCTCTACTCTAACTGTAAATAGAAAGAACCTCACGATCAGACCCATAAGGAGGTTTAGGTCCGGTTTCATGACAGACATCGGCAACTCGGCCACGATGAACGCCCGGATATCCATGACAAAGTGCAACTTCCTAGGTTTTTAGAAATCTCGACGTCAGCAAGTACTAATACTACTTCAAACCTAGCCAACCAATCGGATGGCAACATTCTTACCTGACATACTGAAGAAGCCAGTTAGAGTTCAAATAGAATCGCAGCGTATCAACCGCAGCCTCCTCATCCGCCAAGTTGATTCTCAGGTATCGAAACAGATACGGGAAGCATAGAAGCCTCAACCGCTTGCTACATCTCGATATGGCATCAAAGTTCCCGACATGACCACCACCGTGTGTACACGCCCGCTTCATGGGTTCCCCGTTACTCTTAACGGGGCATCCCAACGCCGTGGCCTTGGGGTAATTATAGGTCTGTTCCAGACCCTGCTGCTCGCCATTATCCAAGTTCTTGAGGATCTTGAATATAATTTCCGTCGGGAGGTTGACGATATGGGCCGCAGCATTCGTGGACATCCTGTCAAGTTTTCCTTTTGGACCACAAAGTACTCGTAAAGTACCCCGTCGGTAGACACGTAACAGATCTATAGTGCAAAGGATCTGATTTGAGGGAGGATTGTGGAGGTCGTTAAGAGTTAGGATACCACAGTTGAACAAAACCAGGCTGTAGCGTTTCTTCCAACTATTGGAGAGACGGGAACAGGAGGAAGGCAACGGCTTGACGGATGGAACCTCAAGTCGCTATTTAATTAACTGTAAGCCCAATTAAAGCACTGAATTACAAGGTTAGTGTATACATGTAGCACATGTTTGTCCGCTAGGTAATACCAATCTTCGAACGAGAAAACATTCACTAGAATTGTGATATCACATTTTGTTTTGCAAATTTGATCCCTGGAGTTTGAAATTGTGAATTTTTAGTACACTACAAATCTGCAGAGTGATTGCGGGTATCCGATTGTTTTCCAGGGCCTATGCTGAAAGAAACCCCTGCTGCAGTCTGCGGGTCACAAAGGTGATTGTGTCAGCTGGTGATGCCAGTCTTTGTTGTTTCCCTCCCGGATTATCTCTGCACAGTCCAAATTACAACAGAGGACCCACTCTCCCTTCACGCATGGCGGCGGGTGCCCTTTTGGCCTCCCAGCTGAAAGCCGGTCCGAACACGAACTTGGACACGCATGCAGCGACATTGGCAAATACCACGTTGTGCATCGTTCTACTCCCGTTGTCCAAAGCCTTCCGAGTGAGTCCTTTGATCCCCGGTCCAGAGGTTTCCCAAAATACCACGGCGCACAGCACTAGCTATCACGCAACCGTCGAAAGAACAAAGCCGTCTAAACCTGGGTGAATGTTTGTGTAACGTACATAATTCCCCAACATCAACAACACCAACTTGCCTCGCGATGCCACCCGCTCCCGTTCCGAGGTTCACGAACACTTCCAACTGTAATTTCATCCTCCCGTAAGTGAACCAAAACACATGTGACACCTTCCGACTTCAATAAAACTCGGTGTATCCCTTACTTTCAATACTCCGAAGTATAATCTAATCCAAAAGTTATTTTGGATTCCCAGTGCCTTCAACGACCGAACTTTCTCAGACCTCACTGTTCTCTCCGGCCCTACCAAAGCACCCTTCCACATCCATCGGGTGATAGTTTCCGCAACATCTCACTTCTTCAAAGCACATTGCACATCCGGAAATTATGCCGGCAGCAGTTCCCAGATTATAGAGCTCCCAAATATTACTCCCGCAGTCTTACAGGTCATCTTACTCTGGCAATATGGTCAACAATACGCCTTACCTCCGCATTCACCCCCCTCATCTTCTGCACAAGAAGCCAAATCTGTAAACACGATCGGTGGAAATGACTCCACTTCTTCCATCGAATCGCTGATAATCACAACGTACTCCGCAGCAACTTACCTCCAAATACCACTCTTACAATCCTCAATCTTGGCCGTCATCGCCGATGAATTCCGTTTCCGCCCATGGATCCGCTTCACCAGACCAGTGGACTTTATGGACGCTCTGTGTAACCAAAGATGTCTCCACATCAACCATGGCCAACCTATCACAACTACAACCACTTCCGCCACATGCATCGCTTCTCGTTCCTCTTCTTCCACTAGCGTATTTCCTACTGCGGATTATTCCGGAAACGTAAATTTCGTGCACACCGCGGCAGCTGATAACAAAGTAGCGATTATTGAATGTATCTCTGTCATGGTTGCATCACATAATTTTAAGGATTTGGCGAATGAGATTGATACTTTGAAGGGTGAGAAGCTTAAGGGGAAGAAAGAAGAGGAAATGAGTGGAACGAAGGTATCGGATGATCATGACGACGATGCATTTTTTACGGTTATTTTGCCGATATGGGAGGACTATGTGAGGAAGAAGGAGCAAAGGAGGGTTTTGGATCCTCCCAATGAGTATGTGATATCTGTTTTTTTTGGAGCTTTGCCACCCACTTGAAGTTTCCCTGGCTTTCTTGTTTTTGCTTCTTGACCAGTTCTTTGTTTGGCCGTTTCCAGAGCTGCTTTACACCCTAGAAACTTTCAAGCTTGCTTCACACACCAGTATTTCGAGGCGGTTCCCGCGTCTTCTTCTAAGTACAGCCAGCTTTACTCTGGAGAAGTCTGAGGCAGTTATCCTTGAGAGCCCTCCTACTCCCTGCGGCGATTTTTGTCTCACAGCTCTACCTATCCCCGATGATTCCTATCCATTTGCTAACGGCAAGAATTATTATTTTAGTCATCGACTTTTTAAACCTCCAAAGCCGCCACGAGCATCAAGGACCATCCACAGACTCATCGATCTGTCAGTATTGCTCGGGTTTCTATGGCTAACCTATTACTATCGAGAAATATCCCTCCCCATCTTAGGATGGCTATTTATGGTATTTGGAATGGCTTGTTTCTTTATCCTGACGGGTTCTTTGTATCGATTTCATCGGCATAGGCTTCCGTCTTGGTGATGAAGCAGCCTGAGAGACTTAGTTTCTTTCGTACGATATGTGATTCCAAGCGTCGAAAATTTTAGATTTTTTTGCAAACTTCTCAAGATATGGTTACATCTAGAGTACAAGATCGCGGTCGAAATTGAATAAAATGCTTCTAAAATAACGCCATGAAAAGGAATCCCCTTATCGTACAATTATGTAAAACTTGCCGTTTCGTTTAAAGAGTTTTGTGTATATCCCCAAACTCTTATGATGGACCCCCTACGATGTCCCATTAACCTTCCTACCCACCCTATCAACGACGAACATAACCGCCGCATTCCTCCCTTTGATCCTTAACCACCTCCCCGTCCTCATTTCCTGCCCAATACCAGCAACAACCACACAACTCTCATCCTCCCTCCCCGAATTCTTCTCATAAACCGCCAAACTATTAACCACACCTCTAAACGGCGTCCTCAACTCCGCATTATCCAACCTTACACCGCCCTCATCATCATCGCCAACTCCAATCATTCCCACCGCCTGAATACTCCTCTTATCGTCCGCAACCTTCCATACCCTAATACAGCCATCCCAACTTCCGGAGAAAAATACGTCGGAGTAAGGAATACCCGCTAGGGCAGTGATGTAGTAAGGTTGTCGGGGTATTTTCACCTCCTCAGGATTCGCTTCTGCGGAGTGATCTGCCGGATTTATCGGCGGTTGTAAACCATGCGCCGTTGGAACTGTAAACACTGGTTTCTTCTTATGCAGCGACCAAAGTGATATCGACCTGTCTCCGGATTAGCCATAAACTCCCAATACAACCCTCTTGTAAAGAAGCCCTTACCCATTATCGCTCCCTGTCACAAAATGCTCTTCATCAACCATACAAACACAATCAATACTCCCCTCCGCGTATCCTGCCGGTTCCTCCACAGCTTCCGCCTCCGCCCTCCTTCTAACCTTCCCCTCTCCACCACCTCTAAAAACCAACTGCGTCTCATCCACAATCTTCCATAATCTCGCACTTTTATCCCTTGCACCAACAGTCACACACCGTTCATATGCCAACGAATCGATTCCCACAACTTCGTCTTGATGACCAAATAACGTCTCCACATAAGTCAATTCATCCAAACTCCATAGCTTTATTGTCCGATCTGAACTACAGCTGTATAACTGATTCGTGCCTCTTCTAAACACCAATCCATTAACCGAGTCTCTATGGTGCTTAAACACCTTCAACGGTTTGAGTGATTCCGCGTCCCAGATCACTATTCGTGAATCTTTTCCACCAGTTGCGACGTATTTCCCGTCTGGTGAGGCTGCGACGCAGAGGATTGTGTCGATGTGGCCTTGGTAAGTTGCATCTGTTTTGCGGTTTCCACGGGTATAGCAACCCTTCACGCAGCGGATTTGTTTAGGTTTTAATCCTTCTTCCTCTTTACTTGGAGTTTCCGAGGTACCATTTGCGCGGGAAGAGATGGAAGATGGAAGTTTCCATTTGATTAAGGCGACGTCTTTGGTTGTTGTGTAGATGTATGGATGGCAGATTGCGACGGAGGTGGTGGATTGGAAAGCGTGACGGAATTGGATTGGGAGGGAGGTGGAGAAGGAGAGGGAGGATGCTATGTGGCGATAGAGTTTCCCGTGGGTTTCTGCGACTGAGGATTTTAGACGTTCTGCGATTAGGTCGCGGTCGATTTCGGCAGCGTCGAAGCCGTGCTCTTCTGTTAATTTCACAACATGGTATATTTTAGCTAGCTGTTAAAGTGAGATATAGATATTTGATGCCATAAGATGCATCGGAGAGAGAAGAAGAATTGAGAGATGTACCAGTCTCAGTTCGTAGATTGTCGAGATACTGCTGCGCCAGGCGTAATCGCTTTTCAGCTTCTGTCTCTCCCAGAATCGAATCGTCATCGCTATCTTCAGCCGACACTATGCTTGCTGAATCAATCGAATCGTCATCTTCGCTGGATATCTCTTCGTCGCGGACCTGGCGCTTCTTCGAAGGAGGCTTCGATGCTCCTGACGCTTTTCTGGATGAATTGGCGGGTGTTTCTGTGCCCGATCGCTTGCGCTTCCGCTGCGAAGCCGGGGCAGTGAAGAAGGAGGACATGTGGAGAGGGACTTGGTGGGTGGTGGATGAGGGTGAAGAAGAGAGCTTGAAGGTTCTAGGATGCCCATTTCTGCGTCCAAATTTTTTTGCAGGGATGTCGTTTTGGCGGTGAAAGATTTTAAGCCGCAGAAAAGCGCACCGCCACAGACTTGGAAGGAGTTGTGGCTGGTGGTTTGGCTGTGGCGAGTGAGAGCTCCAACACGAACCTCGCAGTTGTTAGCTGGGCTTGCGTACTACTTGCTACTCTTCTCCAGTTATCTTGAGCTTCATCCATCATCGACACGAACTTCACAGCTTCATCTTCGGACATCACGTAAACGGAGAACTGGTAGCTTCTTACGGACAGTTCTATCCTATCTGGAGCTTCTCATCAACTCAATCTACCCTATAAAACTTACCTCCTCTCCATCAGATACCCTCCACCTCCACATAGCCCACCATGTAAGTCTCCTACTTAACATCCTCTCCATATAATACTTATCGATATATCTATACACATATCTAACATGATAATAACAGGGACGTCCTCCTCGGCATCCGCGGCAAGGACTTCGTCTTAATCGGCACCTCCAAAGCCTTCCTCCACGGCATCACCGTCGTCAAATCCACAGACGACAAAACCCGCGCCTTAAATGACCACACCCTCCTCGCCTTCTCCGGTGAAGCCGGCGACACCATCCAATTCGCCGAATTCATCCAAGCAAACACTCAACTTTACACCATGCGCCACTCCTCCGACCTCCCCGTCTCCTCCGTCGCCAGCTTTGTAAGATCAGAGCTAGCAAGCAGTCTTCGCAGCAGACACCCCTACACGGTTAACATGTTGATTGGAGGGTATGATACTAAGAAGGAGGAGCCCCAGTTGTATTGGTTGGATTATTTGGCTTCATCGGCGGAGATTCCGTATGCGGCTCATGGGTATGCGCAGTACTATTGTTTGAGTATTTTGGACGCGCATTATAAGAAGGGTATGGGTGTTGAAGAAGTTGCTGGGTTGATGAAGGATTGTCACGAGGAGTTGAAGAGGAGGATGCCTATTGACTTTAAGGGCTTGTTGGTGAAGATCGTTGATAAAGATGGAATTAGGGAGCTAGAAGGGTTCTAGACAGGGGGGAAAGGGTATATTTGGCAGCTGTTACATTGAGGATCTAGCTAGCTAGCTGTGCTACATAGAATATTATGGCATAGAATCGAAGTGCAATCGGATAGTATTGCCATAATTTTTGGTCGGAAGACTTAGGCATTGACGTGACTTCTATGAAATGTATGGTGGGGGTGTAGGCCACCATATCGCCGCGTCATCATCCATCATAACTGCATACTAAGACATCTTCGAACAGAAATCTTACATCTAATAAATATCTATTTTCGTTCGTGAACAGGATCCATGGTTGAACGTCATCAAGACGAATTAATTTAAATGGCTACCACGCTATAGTAGGTAGGATAGAGAGCCTCCGAAGGGATAGGAAGGAAATGCCACACCTCCATGGTATCTACGACAAGCCGCCAAGAAGTGATTCATATGGGATCGATTGCAAAAACAAAGAAAACGCAAGTAAAATAAGGGAGAAAGCTACACAATTTGTACCAATTCCTATGCGTGCCTGACAAACAGACAAGGCGCAAGATCCAAATCCATCCCCACCATGCAGGCAATCCCCTTCATATCCATCGTCTGCAAGGCAACCCCCCTTCCTGGAGGGAAGACAGGACACCCAAAGGCTAAGTAACGCCCTTTAGAGATTCTCCAAGCTGGAAGCGAGTTCCTCAAGTTCCTTCTCGGCCTTCTTGCGCTTTTCTTGCTCATCTTCCAACTTCTTCTCCAATGTATCACGTTCAGCTTCTACAGACTGAACTTTGCGTTCGAAATGTTCGGCCTTGACATCGGTGAGACGTAGCCTAGATTAAGTATTATCAATCACGGATCAGCTCTGCGTTCAAAAGTTTTGACAGTACCTTGACGTCGGCTAGAAGAATTGGAAGAAAAAAGGGGGAAGTAGAAGAAAAAAATTAGCATGGTCTGAACATCAAGAAAACACATACTTCTCAATGGTCTCCTTCAACTGCTTATCCGTTGTCTCGGCCTCCTCCTCGAGAATGGTGACCTTTCTTTGCAAATTATCACTGGTAACGCCGAGGTTCGCACCTGCTGTAGCTTCCTTCTTGGCCTCAGCAAGCTGTGTGTCGAGCTTCTCGACGTCCGCCTCAAGCTGGGTGATCTTGTTGGCTAAGGAAGTGATCTCTCCCTCCTTTTTGGTCTGCTCATCTTCAAGCGTCTTGATCTTGGCGACAAGCTCATCGTTCTTAGCTTTGGCTTCCTCAAGGGCTGCAGCTTGGTTTTGGAGTTTCTAAAGAAAAAGATTGCTCGGTCAGCCCGGGTTTGTTCCCCCGTACCGTAAAGCGGTAGTGAATGGTAAGCTGAATCCAGAGAGAGCTGCCGCCACCATACCTCCTTGATTCTGTCCATGGTGAATGATAAATACGGGGTAACTTGGATAGAGCAATGGAAAGAGGACTTCGTGTGTACTCGTGAGATGGATGAAGGTTTTCTGAAAGGAAAAAAAAGAAGGTTCGGAGAAACGTTAGCAGTTTTGTTCAGGTGATACGTGTTCTAGGATGTGATGTGATACGAATGTGATAGCTTCGAGGTGGGGTTGCAGATATGGATAGAGGGGAAACAAACGAACGCACAAGCGAGCTAACTAAGCTGACCGGTTGAACAGCAAAAAGAAGCTTAAGAAGCTTGGTGTTTCTTTGACTTAAAAGAGGGATGAGGATATGATGGAAAGGGGTCCAGCTTACTTACCAGGGGCTGATTTATATTGACGATGAGTGCAGGTTGGAGGACAAGTTGGAGGGAGGCGGGAAGAACTCAGAAGAGGAGGAGGTGTCCTGTGGCCGGCGGGTCTGCAGTGGGTCGCTGCGGCGACTTAGCTCAGATTAGCTGGTCCAGCCAGCCAGGAGGGGCAGCAGACCGCCCATTGGCTGCCACTTTGTGTTGTGCGTTGCTGGGGTGATTGCCCGCTCTATTTACACCGCTGTGCTACACTGGACACCCAAAACACCATCGCCAGGTCATCTGGGCCGACACCTGCATCACCACCCAAGATAGACGCGACCTGGAAACGACGACATCGACAACGACATCACCGACGATCCCCAACACCGACACGCTCTTTCACAACGCACCCATAATATGTAGCCAGCCACTAAACCGCCACCGCTGTTTTCAAAACCTCCCCGACGCCTTCAACCTCGCTGCATTCCTCGTCTCGTATATACCCACGCCACAAGACTTCACAAGAAACAATACTCGAAACGAAACAACTATATAAAGAGTCTATTCCTTTGATACTACTCTTCAATCCTTTCCGACAAACCGCTATTTTTTCACCTCCCTTATCACCAACCTTCAATCTACGACTACGACCAAACAAAACACCAACAAGATGATGCTCACCACCCGAGATCGCGAGAACAGAGTCAATGCTCTTCAAGGAGCCAAAGGTGGATTCTCAAAAACCCCTGGTGGGAAACACGACGAGAATGAGGTCGCTGCGATGAACCTTGGTGGAAAGAGCGGCTTTAAGGTCCAAGCCGATGCCTTCAAAACCCCTCTTGGTAAGATACTCTTTGCTCCAATTCCCTAGATTTGATATCTTCAAGTACACGCCTCTAATACTTCTTCAGGACCTCGCGGCCGTGTCCCTCTCGGTGGCAAGGACACCAACGTGAAGGCCAAAACCACGATCACCTTCAACGATCCATTGCAGACCAACAAACCAGAGAAGACCACTCCTTCCTCCACCAAGAAACGTTACCGTCGCCATACCCGCCTCTCCATCACTCAAGCCAAGGAAGTCGCTGAAGAGGAAGATGAGTTCCCTGAAATCGAGTACATGCCGCCAGCCCCAAAGGAGTTGCCGGACATTCCTGAGGACTACGTTCGAATTGACATGGGAAAGATTAAGCAAAACCTGTTCAAGGACGTCCATTCGACCCCAATTCACACCGCAAAGCAGCGCAGCCAATTCAAAAAGCTCACATATCACGACGAAAAGAAGGAAGAAGAAGATGTTCTCAGAGAGTTGGATTCAATTGTCAGTGAGATGAAAATTGGACTCGAGTCTGAGGGCGCTCAACCAGTTGTCAAGAAGAAGGCTTCTAGCTATTCCGGTGCCACCAAGTCATCCCTCGCAAAGCAAGGTCCGGCTCGCCCACCTTCTTCCAATTCTGTCAGGCCACCCTCTGCCGCTTCTGCTAGGCCCCCCTCGGCTGCTTCCGCTAGGCCACCTTCTGCCACTGCCGTTCGACCACCTTCCGCCACCTCTGTCAGAAGCAATGGATCCACTGCCAAGGTTTCCAAAAGCTTGAAACCGACAGCTCCCAAAACACCCAACCCTGATGCCGTAGGGCCCTACTATAATGACCCCGACCACTACTACAAAGACCCCAGACGAGATCGTAACGGGCGTTTCCACCCTCTCGGAAAACACGGGAAGTATAATGCTACTCTCGGCAACCGAGTCGCCCCAATTCTCCAGAGGGAAGTCACCAAAGTCATGGACAAGATTGAGTCCGGTGAATGTCGCAGGGAAGACTTCGATTTCCCACAAATGGAGGAGGACATTCTTCGTGAAGCTGAGAAGCCGGTTTACCCACCAAAATACGACTTTGAAGCTCGTATGCGAGAACTCTTCCGTATGGATGAGGAAGACGATGAGGTCTATCAGATTCCTTTGGATGATTAGACCCGATTGGACCCTCTCTTTCACGACATTTGATTTTCCGAGTCTGATTTTGCTACGTCGGTTTGCTTGCTCGTTCCTGATCTTTATCGTATTTCCGGATTGCTTAACGGATTGTAATACTTACTTGCCTTTCAACACTCTGTACGGGCTCACAAAAAAAAGATATGAATGCTGGATTGGTTGGTTATGAAGGTTTTTCGAGACGGGTAGTCAGGCGTGATGGATTCGATTCTCTTTGCTTCTTTCATCCTTTTTTAACGACCCTTTTTCTCGATCTATGTTTCTTTTTGACAGCTTTTGTCTTGTACTACTACTAAGGGGGGTTCAGGTTCGAGGAACTTTGTGGTCTGCGAATATTCATGTAAATTAGATACTATTGATTATAACTTGTCGTCCCGACTCATCTTGTATCTTGATGAGGGCGGGGCGAAACGACACCACCGAATACTATTACTACTACTAAGAATGAATTGAACCAAAGATATGAATAAACCAGATGACTTTTAAAGTCTATAATTCCCAAACCCCCCTCTCTGAACGCCGGTTATAGTACATACATGCATTTGACCTCTTTTGATAGAATGTTCACTTCCAAGTAAAAGCAGAAGGAAGAATAAGAAGAATAAGAAGAGGCAGAAGAGGCAGAAGAAGCAGAAGAGGAAGGGGCTTCCGCTTTGGTTTTGGGAGGTGGTCTTGTAACCGATCCTCCACGAAGTTTGAGGGAGGGCTTCTCCATAAATCTCGTAGATATTCATTCCAGACTTCTGTCTCTGTAGCCAGGGTGAAAAAGAAACCTTTCCTGGCTTGATCCTAACCACCCCTTCCCCAAAAAGCGACGTTTACACTATCGTATACCAAGGTCTGTTAGTAAATCCATCTACCACCTCGTATACATCACCAAAAGGATGGGAAGAAACTCACCCAGATGACTAGGCAACAAAAAATTCCCCACCGTCTGGTGAATCCCATATTCAAACCCACAGCTCCCACACACCATCTTACCCTCTACCACCTCCGTCTCCATCAGGACTTTGTGTAACATCCTTAGTGTCTTTTCTTCTTCATCGCTTACACCACCACCGATTCCTCCATCCATATTCATATCCCCATCGTCATTAGCGGTGGTAGTAGTGGTGGTAGTAGATCGTAGTGGTAGCTCTGGCTTAGCATCGGGTAGTGTAAACCCGAGCTCTTTGCTGCTGGTTACCAATGCCTGCCAATCTAGGCGTGGTAGGAGGTTGGAGAGGAGGAGGGGATTGTATGGAACGGATTTTGAGGCCAGTTCCGCCTCTCTGAAGTGGAGGGGGAATGATAGCGGCGAGGACTTGCATGCCTTAACGGCGCAGGAGAGGAAGTTTGCTATATTTTTTGTAGAAGAAGAAAGGTTAGCTGCCCTTGTTCTTTTATGGGAGAGGAGGAGGTTTTGGGAGAGGTGTACGTACCAGTGAGGAGCTTCATTGTCGAGATGTTGATAGCTTGAGGAACGAGACAAGGTTGAAGGTTCCAAGTTCGAAGTTCTGTCGCAAAAAAATTAAAGCTACCCAGCCAGGATTAGCAAGAAGCGATGCCAACACAACTCCCGTGTAGTATTTTGAACGCGGGCCGTCAACCTAACGCAACGCAATCGGGCATAGATCACCGACGTACAATTGAACGAGACCGTGTAAAATATAATCGTCATCCCCCCTTAGGGTCCATGGATTCGCCTTGATGGCTCGAATCTAATCTAGAGGAAAGACTTCGGAATATATGCATGCTACTCTTTCTTCTAGAAAAAGAAAAATCGATTTGATTTTCGTTTTGTCGTTGCTCTTAAGCTCTTCATGGATTACCTGCTTGCCGTTCGCTACGTGCATAGCAATATCAGGCAGATACCGGTCCATTAAATTGGTTATATATAGTATCGGAAGTATTGAAGTCATACTAAAAGACAAATTGAAGTCGTGGCCGGCGAGTTTCGAACGCGAAGGCTTCGACTCCAAAGAATGTCCAAAGCGAGGCAGCGATCATGAGCTATATATTTGAAGGTAACGTTCAGGCCATACACCTAAATTTATAAACTATTCCTCTCGCTTTCGCCTAATATATCTGCATACTCCGTCGCGATTTTAAATTTCGTATATCATCTTTTCACATCTAACTGTGGTACCGGTCGTATTAAAGAACGTCGACGATGACTTCAAACAACCCCACGATCGTGGGTCTCCCCGTGGAGATTCTACGAATGATATTTGGTTATGTTAGTATATATACGTGCACTCTCTCCCCATAACATACCCTATATACCCCCGAGATAACGCTAACATAGAGATCCAGCTCGAAGACTGTCATACCATCCAAGCCACTAGCCTCGCCTGCTCTACATTTTATGCAGTAGCAATGGAGAACCGCTCTGAATCTATAGCTATAGAATCTGAAATCACCGGTATTAACTGGAAACCGTTCGCGCGAACCCTTTTGCCAGAGCGTTTCCGCAATATAAAACGGTACCCCAAAGCCATCGAGTTCATCCCTTATCGAGTCTCGAAAATTCGGAAATACCACCCAAAGAATAAATTCAAGGACCTTAAAAAAGTTTTTTCGAAGTATGGGAACTTTTGTTTTGACCGCGTCGAATCTATACGGTATGCACCACCATACGAAACCACACTGCCCGTGAAATCCGCATAAGCGTATAAATTTATGAAAGTAGTGCAGCGTGCTAAGTTACATGGTCAGGTTCTCCAGTGCATGGAATTTTCAATCGCGCAGAGTGGGAGCAAGCCCAATAGATACCTTCGGTTTCCATTCTGGCCTAGTACTTGATATAATGCGGTTGTTCCCAAACATTACGAAGCTCACAATTCCGGTTACACCGGAGATTCTAGCAGAACAAGTCAGAACCGGCGACCAAACCCTCTCTTATGACGAAAACAGAGGAGAACATCACAGCATTCTCCGTCTTCAAAAACTGCGCTACCTCTCTTTCGAATATACTTTCCCTAACGGTCCGGATCCGGACCCAATACGTGTACTTCAGGCCGACCTTTCAGTCATGTGGGGCCTAGTGAATTCCAATTCAGACAACCTAAAATGTTTACGGGTATTCCTTATGGATGGTCCTCCAGAATTCCACACCACTAAACTTTCTCTATCGACGATTGTCAGTTCTATGATCTTCGTATTTGTACCGCCAAGGTACTTCCCTCACTCTTTGCGACTGAATCCGCTCAACCTCAAAATTTTCCAAATCGGGTGGTTCCCCTGCGCCTCTGTACTTTCAGCGATGGGGGTTTTCAGGCCGGAAATCCTAGAAGTACTGAGTTTGCTCTACTGCCGGGATGCGTACAGACTACTTTTCAATATTTCAACACTGCTTACAAGTCTTAAATACCTACAAGTAGTGGAGTTGGAGAACGATATTTCTCTATTGGAGGGTGCTTTAATAACGCTGCCGCCATTGAAAGGGTTATACTTGTCAATGCTAAAGAAAAAACAGCTTTTCTACAGATCTCTACAAAGACACCAGGAGAGTATGGAGCGTCTTGTTTTAGTAACAAAAGCGAGCTCTGCCAGGCTCCCGAAGATCGATTCAAGATCTAGACTCCAACCACTCGGGGCGCCACCACGCATTATTGATTTTACGGCATGGACGGAACTTGAAGAACTGACACTCCATTACAGCGCAGATGACGTGGTATGTCTAAGACGCAAGTCCAAAAGTCCCTTCCACAATATTTCTTGCAAAGTTTCAAGTACAGGCTTCTATAGTGTCTAACGTATTGCCATATAGCCTAGTTTATGTCTCCCCCGCTCCCTCAAATTTCTGAGCATCGTCGATCCCAAGACAGACGGCAGAAGCGAAACCTACTATGATCAGCTTCTAACTACCTACACTTGGCAACAAATAAGTGGTCGTAGGAGGGCAAAATGGAGTCTTAAGGCCGTTATTATCAATTCAGCCTTACGAGCCCCGTATGATACCGGACAATCCTTTAAAATATTCGAACCCGTGCTTAGCAGCGAGTCCAACCTCCAGCACGGGTCAAAGGCAATGGTAAGGGCGAACAAACTGGAGGAAGTTGCATTCTATAGGAGGTTCCCAGGAACTTCTATTCTCAGGTCTAACCGAAAACCTTGTAGCTGGATTGATATTCTTACTTGATATGGTTGAAAGAATCCCGGGATCGTTCTCGAGATACTAAGTATGTCAATACTTAATCGATCTATGATTTATAGAGTTCAGATTCCGGGCTTAGCAGCTTTATCAACAACCTGAATTTATGTAACGTTTTCATCCAATTGCCGGGGTAGGTGCGAGTCTATCAGCCCAATTTTCTTTGAGAGAGAGGATATCCGGATTCGAGAGTTCAGCGAACGAGCAACTTTTATTACTTGTCTACCATACGTAAAAAAAAGGGAGCCTCTAGTCCAGCCTAAAAGATCACTTTTATCCACATCCGCAATATAAAGCCTTGCAAGCGGGAAGACATGCATGAAAAAAAAAACCCCCACCATGCGGTGCACCTACAAGAAAATATTATAAAATACAGGTACCAACCACAGGGTAGTAGTAAAAAAGCGGAACGGAAGCAAGAATCAAAAGGGCATCCACATCAAATAAATCTATCAACCCCATGCCCTATGCCTATGCCTCTCCCAAAACTCCATCCCCACTCTGTTGCAACATCCTCTCCGCCGCAGACTTCTCTTTCTCAGTCTGATTCTCAACCTGTCTCCTAGCCTGGCCGACAACATCGAGGATATTTCTCAAACTGTCCTTCCAGGTCTCTAGTCTTTGTTGGACTTCTTCCCATTGTTCTTTTCCAAAGGTACGGTATGCAACACGGTGGATCAGGAAAGTTTGGGTGAGCTGTGAGAGTTTGCCTTCCACAAGGCCAGCGCGAATGACGTCAATGACCCAGAGTTCGACTTCGTCGGAGGGAATGTGTAGGCCCGCTGCGATTCTGGAGTATGGGAGGGAGCGGTCTTGGGCGGAAGCGGCGAGAGAGGTGAGTGTTAGAAGGCGCATCTTGCGGGTGGCGACAGCGTCATCGATGCCTACAGATTCGTAATTAGCCATATGTAGTCACGAACTAAGTATTACTGGATTTTGGACATACCATTCTCCTCGAGCCATCCCTCACGCTCTTCCTTGAATTCTTCAAGATCTTGGAATTCTCCGGCGGCAAAGATTTCGAAGAAGGCATATAGATCTGGATCAGTGGCCGACAAAGCCTTAACGGGCTCCAACACTGTTAGGTCGCCGAACTCCATGTGATGTGGGAGGGTAATGGCAGCTTTGATGGCCCTGATAGCGATCTCTCGGGCTTCATCTTCGTCAGCCTCGTCTGCTGGGAACCTCTGGAGTGCCTGGAGGAGGAATTCGTAGAATTGGCTGTACCCATGGTGTCAGCGACTATCCTAATAAGCTTCAGGACGGGAAGAATCATACTTATCACCGGCCCTCTCCGCGACGTTGGCTAAATTGACCAAAATCTCCCTGGTATCCTCAACACCGGCATCCCATTCCTGCAGCCACCGATCTAAGCTCTTAAGCTGGGGTTTCAAGGCATCGTATAATCCGTTCTTATCGACGATATCAACGATACTTCGGAAAACTTCAGATCTTAACGAGGATTCCGGGGAGAGAATGTTGAAGATTGTGGTAAGGATGGTAAGGGAGAGAGTGGCGCTATTCTGGGAGTTCTTAAGAGGAATGGCGAGGTTGGCGGTAACGGTGTCGAGGAGGGATGGGAGGAGAGGAGAGGTTCTTATTAGGTGGACGAGGAGGTTGTATGCTGGGATGTACTCTATGCAGTACCATGGTTGGTCAGTATGATGATGGAAATAGCCCCTAGATATCAAATTGACAAAACATACCCTTCTCTGGAGCTTGCGATAAGATGGAACTAGCTTCGACAAGCTTCTCCATGACATCTTCCTTCTCGCCCTTCTCAAGCATCGGCTGCAGCTCCTGCGATAGGGTAGCTTCGCCTTCCTTAACACCTTTCAAAGCATCGAAGTAGTCGGATAGCTCGATGACCTGGTCGTCGAAAGATCCCTCGACGAGGAGGGTGTTCACAGCAGAGGCCATGGTGGGCTGGTGGGGTGGAATAGGATATCAAGATTTTGTCGCGAGGCCTTGGAGAGAGAGTCTGGACGATGGCGAGGGTAAAGTTGCAGGTTATCTGGTTCGAGCAGTCGGTGTAGCTTCGAATGTCGGATGGGGAGTCCGGGGTTGAAGTCGGCTTAAGGTTGGCTGGCAAAAGATGGGGGTGGTTGTCTTTGATACCGTCGACTTTTGCTGGTTGGCTTTGGGCTATTCCTAATTTCGCTGCAGCTCTTTTTTTTCTTGTGCTTTTTGTGCGCAACACAGGGATTGCCAAGACATGTGGTTTTTGTTGGAAAGGTTTGTCACATTGATAATTCCTTCTTTAGGAAGTGTGTTTGTCCTCCGAAAATTCCCCTTTCGGACAAGCGGCAGACGACAAATCCAACACGTACCAAAAGCGAAGCGAGTTCACGAGTTGCGAACCCCCTGCTCTCTCAATCCGTCCCCAGAAGCCCTGGGTGGCTTGCAAGTTCAGATGCAACTTCGAAATCATTAGCTCAATTGAGGTTGGGGAATGTGGGTAAGACTTATGCATGTGTAGTATACTTACTGAGATATTTAATTTTCTTGCTTTTTTACGCTTCTTCATGATGATTATAAATACAACTTGGTGTCGCGCCGCTGCCTTTTGGGAATTGATTTCTTTCTTTGTCTCTTATCCGTCGTTCTGCCCCACGTTTTGACGGCCCCGCGGTCCCCCGCTACGGTAAGGTTTTTGGTCTCGATCCGGGAATTAAATCTCCCCATGACATTTTTTTAGAATTCTTAACCTTTACAACATTTCTAATACAAGAATATTCGAAAAACAGTGAATAGTAAAAATGACAGTCTTGAGTCAGATCAGGAGTTTGCTCCTAGGCTCGGTGTTCCTTACGGCAGGTGTCGCAAGTACGTCTATTTCCTTTTGTTTTCGTACTGAATTGGCCTGCTGCAGTTATTGAGATTTTGGTTAACAATTCTCTGTTCAGGTCTTCCATTCGCCGCATTGTCTCTTATATTCAAAGGCAGACCATTCGACATCTTCAATCGATCCAGGCTCTCTGAGGCAAACTTTACGTTCCTATGGTCTCTAATGGGGAAACCTACCGGCGCCGACGAGAAGTTGACGAATAAGACAATATCACAGGCCTATGGCGTAGTTCTCGATCTCGGGTATGTCATGAACAAGTCACAATTCGCCGCCGTCAAGGTAAACAATCCTAAATTGGTGTCATAAATAGTCCAGGGACCGGCTTCACAGTCCACCACTTCGATAAATCTAAGACTACTAAAATCTTTGGAATCGAACCCAACAAGGCTTTCCACCCTGCACTTCAAGCTGCGGTTGATGCTGCCGGACTCACTGACATCTACACTATTGTCGGAACTGGGGTTGAAGACTCTGAGACTTTGAAAAAGTACGGAATTGAAGAGGGGTCTATGGATACTATTGTCGCTTGCAAGGTTTTGTGCAGTGTCCCAGAACCTAAGGCTACTATTGCGCAACTGTACAAGATTTTGGCTCCTGGAGGGTTGTTCTTGGTCTACGAGCATGTGAAGGCGAAGGGCGGGCTAGGAGTTATTGCGCAAGGTAGGTGTATTCATAGTTTCTGTGGTCTTCGGGGAACTCGTGTGAGGGGCAAGGCTGACTTTGATGCTAGACTTGGCGAATAATGTATGGCCGTTTTTGATGGCTGGCTGCGAACTTTGCCGTCCGACTGAGGCGTATTTGTACGGCGCTGGAGAGTGGGATGTCAAGGAGCTTCAGCATCCAGAGGGTACTGGAGGTTATGAATTCATCACGTTTACCCAGGGGAGATTGGTCAAGGCGAAATAGAGTCCTGAGAAGTATTCGGTGGATCCTTGGACGAAGAAGGACGAGGCTATCTAGATATAATGGATCGGAAGTTCGGGGTATCGTAGTCAATTGTATCATTATCATTAATATACCGAAAAGGGAAGACGGAGCGATAGTCCAGAGCTGGAATAGTAATGTATTGGATATGAAGCAGTGATCTTTAACTTTGGTCCCAATATCATGCACCTTCTTGTCCGAATCCGCCGGGTATCAACTAAAACGAGGATAAGATTAGTATTCGAACATGCCCCGTAGGATTGGGTGATGCTACCATGCAAATGTTGTTCCCATTCAGCAGTATCTTTTTCAGCTTGGTTTGTTCTCCGGCATCACTACACCAACATTAGCATATAGTCCTCAATCCTTCCGTGCCACCGATGGTGGCTATGAACGTACTATTCTGTGACGTCCTCTAGAACCATATCTATGAGAAATCCAACCATCAGCCATTGTTTCGATAGTAGACGTGTATCGGCAGTAATTCGGAGGTATCACGTACTGACGTAATCGTCGAAGCCGACCAATGTTCCACTAAATTCTTTCCTTGGTGTTAGTTCATGGTGCTGGTGAAGCAAAAGCTGGGGAGGAGTAGAGGTACCTTTCTCGCTCTTCATGACCACCCATATTTTGGAACCGACGCACTTGTCGACGAGCTCTAGTATGACGCCGTGACGTTAGGAAACCGTGTAGCTTTAGGCCGGCGGAGCAGTGATAGAACGTACCTAACGGGAGGATTTGGGACGTCATTGCGGGTGATGGTTTGGAGGATGATGGTGGTGGAGTTGATGTGGAACAAGTGCTCACTGCTCCAACTGGTCTGGGTGTCGAGACTCTTCGCTGCCAAGCAAAATTTGAGATGCTGAAAACTCAACACCAAAGCTGCACCGACACTCTTGTGAAATCCACGATTCCTCAAAAACACCACGAACAAGTCACTCTTTCGAAGTCATGTTGGTTTCCTAGAAGCGGAAACCTAATCGCATACGATACACCCCTTCATTTCTACGAACTCTTCTTCTTCCATTGGACAGCATGAAGTTAGCCTCACAATCGCCTCGGCCGCCGCACGCATCTCAGTATCCACACCACAGCCTCCTTCATGCACGTCTGGGACAACGTTGAGCAGTCGCACAGAGATTCTGAGTCACGGGACCGACAGCACCCGATTGTATATACGTAACAGCTACGGCTTAAAATACCGCAATCAATATTTCTTCCACTTCTTCAACTTCTCCTCTTTTCCCCCACCATGAGCAGACGCCTGCCGACATTCCAGGTGCGCGCCGCTACAACATCAATCGGACGACAAACCACTCGCTATCGCTTTCATAGTTTAAGCATGGAGGAACAGCATACAATTGCCGGTGTTAGTAGTAGTAACGGTGGTGATGCGACTGCCAGGGAAGCTTCTGGCGGTGTTCCGGTTGTTACGAATAATTCGGCGAAAACGACACCACCCCTCACTACAGCTAAACAGCCGTCGGCGAACAGCGCTAGCACCTCGTCTCCGTTTTCGAGCAACAATAACGCACCGATGACGCCCATTACTCCCACAAATGCGAATAGACTATGGAATCCGTCAAGAGGCATTATATTTGCCCCATCACCGATAACACCGGTTTCTCCGTTTACTACACCGTTATCGAGAGGCTTTCAAACAAGGACATCCAGTAAATCCCCGTTGGATACGCCGACTACATCCCCAGATTCGCCGTCAGATATACTAGAGTCTCCGACGGTTAGAAAGATAGCTGTGCCGAGGAAACGGTTTTCGCGTGGACCGGATTGGGCTGGATTGATGAATCTTACGCCAGATGGGAAAGAGAAGGTAACTGTTCCGGCTGGGTTTGGCACTCTCCAGGAGGATATATTGGCAGATTCGACAGAAGATCCGCTAGGCGAGGTTAAGGATCTTCAAGACGCTATCGAAGCTGTAGCAGAAGATGCTGAAGGCGAAGTAACGGCTCCACTCGAGGAAGATGGGGAAGAGCAATACGAGGATCCGGGGATCGAGAGGGTCAAAACGCCGGAGGGTATAATAAAGATCATGTGGAAGAAGAAACCGTTGGTTTATAATGAAGACGAGAAGGATCCCTACGTTCCACTTGCGTATCAAGCCAAAGAGGAGGTTCTACAAGCAGCGATCGAAGCGAAGGAGAAGTTCGATATGAAGCATTATGTCAACGCCGAAGGTCTTCAGCCGACAATACATTATGTCACGGATGTGGATGAGATGGAGACGGTTTCGAAGTTATTTGAAAACGACAAGGCGATTGGATTTGATATGGAATGGGTCCCAAATATGCCCTTAAGGCCGGCGCCTAGCGATAGGGATATCCGGTAGGTTACGATATTAAAGGCGGCATGGGTTCTAGAAGCTAATTTTGCGAAAAGCAATTGTACTTCTGTTATTCAGATCGCCAACCCAGAAAGAGTCGCCATTTTCCATCTAGCGAAGTTTCCAGCGGGTACAAGTATGTCTCCAAGTCGCTTGATATTCTACCCATCTATTCTGACATATCAATTGGTTAGAGAATTTTATTGCACCGACATTTAAAAAGATACTTGAGGATCCCGATGTTGCCAAAACGGGCGTATGCATCAAAGGTATGTGGCTCTATACGGTCTATTCTTCAAGATTCTCAAACTAACGATCTCTCTAGCGGACATGTCACGGTTATCAATGATGACCACTGTTAGCCCGGCGGGTATCCTCGAACTTTCCGACTTTGACAGCTGGGTATTCGCGGCGGAGGGAAACGTAGGCAAAAGTCCTTTTGTCACTCTAACATACCTCTGTGAAAAGCACCTTAAGCTTCCCTTAAATAAAGGCGACGTGAGGACGAGCAATTGGTCGAAGCCGCTGAATGACGAGCAGAAAATATGTAAGAACGATATGTTTCTTCAAAACTGGATCAGTGTTGAGATGCTAAATTATGATGATAGATGCTGCAAACGACGCATATGCTAGTTTCAGAATATACGATGCTCTTGAGCAGAGGCGGTGTGCGCTGGATCCCCGTCCCGCTCTACCCCCTCGGCATACCGTCAACTATAATGAAACCATAGAAGCATACAATAAACGAAGAGCTATGGCAAAGAAAGACGACGGGACGCCGAAGAAGCCTACTGTTATCAGAGTTCCCAAAGACGCAGGCCCGCAGCTTGTCCAGGCCTATAACTGGGTAAAGGATTATGCGAAGTCGAAGTCGGACGGCGTATTAGCTACCGGCGCAGCGAATTTGAGATGTTACGCCCTGTGGCATCATCAGTCGTTGGATGTGGAAGATACTGCTGCCGCCTGCAGGGACCCGCCGCTCGGGACTGCTTATGTGGCGCAGTGTATTCTAGAAGCTGTTCTTGTTGAGAAGCTGCCGTATAAATCCGAGCGATTATTGTGGGTTATGAGAGATGTTAGTAAGGAGGCGATGGGGAGGTTCTACGCTCTCAGATCCGAAGCTGCGATGAAGATGAGGGAGGAACAAGCGGCGGCTGCGAAAGCGCGTGAAGCGATGGAACAGAGCGGGTGGAATATGGGAGATGCAGAGTCATCGGGTCAGGCTGGCCGAGGACTGCGGCGATCTAATTCATGGCCTCTGAGGAGTACGAAGCCTCCAGATGAAGCGTTCGCGACTAGGTTCGAGCGTAAGCTTAAGAAGGGGGAAGGCAAGCCTGAAATACGGTTTCACCAATCGGACTCTCCACGAGAACAGCAACCTATAAAACCTTTGGTGCGCGCGGTTGTGATTGATAGCAAAGAGACTACTCGGAATTTAGACAGGAGGCCGTTCGGGTTCACCGCTACTACAGGCAGAAAAACGTCGAAACCTGAGGCTGGGGATACTTCAGGCGACCCTATGCAGAGTAGTCATAGCAGAACGGCGGAATTGACGTCGACGATATCGTTTGATACTTCTGGGGAACTTGGGGAGGCCGTGGAAGGGTTTAGTGAGACGGGCAAGGTGCGGTATAGGACGGAGGACGACGCGACGCCTTTGAGAGAATCTAAATCTGAGCCGAATTTAGTGCCTAAGAGGCCGGTTTGGATTGGGGTTCCCAGTAGGCGACGCAAGAACGATCTTTGATGAGCTCCCCCATACACTCTTTGGGCGAGTTATAGGGCGCATTGTTCCATTGCGAAGGTTTGGGTTCGCAATTGATGTATGTATGTACGATAGACTAGGCCTAGGAGCCGTTGAATGAGATACTCGAGCTAGTCAGAAGCTCAGTGAGTTCTTCTCTCAGTATGCATGGATATCCATTTTGATGAGGTAGTTTTCGTAGCGAGCGAAAGCAGTTGTCGATTTGGTTTTGATATACGATGTTTTACGTATTTAGTGTACGAAAGGCGATTACGATGCAATTCCAATTGCAAGGGCATATATCCGAGCCAAGCTCTCCGCCCAGGCCGAGGCCCGGTGTACAGCTCTACAAATTGGCGACGGCTGATTAAGAAAAAAAAGGGGATGCTTGCGTGGAGGATGAGAGGTCCATCGAGCTTCCAAGGCTCAAACTTTTGGTGGTTTCCCCTTTTTGTATTCAATTCACACGACAGCGCAGATGCGGAACATGCATGCCACTCGAGATTAAAATTTCGAATGTTTCATCTCTCGCCTTTTCGAGCTTAACTAAGCCAGCATTCAGACTTTTTGCCGCGCGGTGCTGTGTAATGGAATCGAACGAGATCGGTTGTTTTTACTTGGGATGCTCTCCATTTCGTTTAAGCGGACAGGGTTTTCGTCACAATGAACCGTCAGCCATTGACGAATCCGATGGATCCAAACTGAAGAAAAATGTCACGGACAAGGGTGCTCCTGCATGTTCCTACCCCGAAATCCAGACCCCGTCGAGCTAGCTGTCTGCCAGATGGAGAGCTTTGGACGGTGCATCATGCATGTAGCTTCCACGGAGCTTGGACATTCCACACAACGGGTACCGCCAATTAATTGGTTCGAATCAATACCTACCGTGTCCCCAAACAGAGAGAAGAGCTAGGAGTCCGTGGACATCCCCGGACAGTACAGCGCACGTTTTACGGCCAAGTCTTTGGTAGAATCGGACTGTGGTGGTTCTCTTATCAGTATCGCAATCTGGTCTCAACCGGCCAGTTTTAGCAGCTTAGCAGCTTAGCTCCGGCGTGGGAACCCCAATTCTGGTTGTTGTTGGAGCTGCTCCAATTTTCTATATCAACTCCGCTCTCTCCCTTCTCTCTCCTCCCACAACTTCCTATTTTCCTTTTTTACATCTCATCAACCCCCCGTAAAATCCTTTACCGATTGGGTTTCCCCTTTTTTTCTACCGATTGTTGGGAAAAGAGTGAAGGCTCAATTGATTGATTGATTGTGTTCTTCCATCATGAGCTCTGAAAAGATCTCTGCGGAGACCTTCGAGTACATCAAGACTCCGGAGGCTCCTCCTCCTCCTCCAGCTGGGTCTGAGTACGGTGTCAAAACCACCGGTGTAAGTTATATCTCTCTCCAGTGTTTTATTTTTATTTTATTCCCATTTTATAGCATCGATTGCATCGGATGCATGCATGCATGTAGCCAATGGCGATTTTTTTTTAAAAAGCTCCAAGCTCTAATTGCAGCCCCTCCGTTATCGTGTGGAAGACACAAAACAGCTAACCTGTTCTTATCATATCTGTGTCTCTGCCCCGCAACAATTTAGTACCCATCCATCAAAAATGCCCCTCTTCCCGCCGAAGGTCCCGGCAGCGGGTCCTTCAACAATATCCTCCTCATTGGTACCCTAGTCGTCGTACCATGGTACCTCAAATACAAGGTCGGCGGCGGTTTCTGGACCTTCCTCTTCTTCTTCGCCATCACCACCGTTCCAATTCTCGTTAGTTTCTGGTACACTCTCTCCCGTATCGGAGCGCGTATCAATGAAAAGGCCAAATTCCCCGGCAAGGGGGTCGAGCACTACCTCAGATTCACCGAGGAGGCAGATGCCAAGAAGTATTCGGGACAGAACAAGATTCCAATGGAGACTTTCCATGAAATGTACTTTGAAGGAAAGGTTGAGTTCAAGATGGATTGTTTGGAGGCTATGGAATTGAGACACGATTGGGCTACTTGGGGTTTTACTTTCAGCCTTTTCAGGTTCTTCTTGCTTGGTTTCATTCCTGAGATTTTGGTCCACAGCCGTTCGCAAGGTATGCTATTATACTATGACTTTTCTATAAACCGAAATTGTGCAGAAACCTAATGCGAGAGTGCAGACGAGGAACAAGTTCGCGATCACTACGACCGAGGTGACGATTTCTACGCCTGGTTCCTTGGTCCCCGTATGATCTACACCTCCGGTATCATCAGCGATATCAACAAGGCCGAATCCCTCGAAGAAATCCAAGATAACAAACTCAAGGTCGTCTGCGAAAAGGTCGGTGTCAAGCCCGGTGATCGCATGCTCGATATCGGCTGCGGCTGGGGTACTCTTGCCAAATTCGCTTCCGTCAACTATGGTGCTCACGTCACCGGTATCACTCTGGGTCGCAACCAAACCAAATGGGGTAACGATGGTCTCCGTCGCGCCGGTATCTCTGAGGAACAGAGCAGGATCTTGTGCATGGATTACCGTGATATTCCAGTTCCTGAGGGCGGTTACAAGGTTATCACTTGTCTCGAGATGGCTGAGCACGTCGGTGTCAAGTACTTCACCAGCTTTTTGCGACAGGTTTATGGTATGCTTGATGACGATGGGTGCTTCTTGCTCCAGATCGCTGGTTTGAGAAAGTCTTGGTGAGTATCTGCTTTACGTCGCGTTTATGCGATACATGGTGCTAACGGTAGTGAAGGCAATTCGAGGATCTCATCTGGGGTCTTTTCATGAACAAGTACATCTTCCCCGGTGCCGATGCCTCTACTCCTCTTGGTTTCTTCGTTAGCAGCTTGGAAAGCGCTGGTTTCGAGGTCTGGCACATTGATACCCACGGTGTTCACTACTCCAGTAAGTTTTTACACACTATTTAACAATTGATAGTAAATAGTACTAACTATAATACAGCTACTTTGTGGTACTGGTACCGCAACTGGATGGCCAACGCCGAGAAGGTCAAGGCTAAGTACGGCGTCCGATGGTTCAAGATCTGGGAGTACTTCCTTGCCTACTCCATCATCATCTCCCGACAGGGCAGTGCTACTGTTTACCGTATGTCCTTTCCCCGTCATAATTACCACTTCCTTTTCGAATATTCTTTGCTAATGAACAAGTAGAAATCACCCTCCACAAGAACTTGAACGCCTACCACCGTGTTCAGGATATCCCAAGACACCACGGATTCCAGGGTGCCTTGACCGCTCCTGATAACATCTGCCCAACCTGGTCCACCACTGGCCGTCAGTAAATACTCACTTAAACGTGAATTAAGAGCTGGGAGGGGCTAGAGAACGAAAGAATAAGATGAAGAGAAAGAGATAGATATTTATGAATATAGCAATGCCTGTATATATTTAAGGTACATGTACGATACATCCTGGCTGGCCTGGTGAATGATCCATGGTGGTAGCAGTTGCAGTGGGTGTAGCATGAGCAGGGAATAAGCATTAAAGAGGAGGATTCACATACGGTTTCTTTTGCATTCGGTTACCGGATTCATGGCTCGCTTTTTTTGTTATAGAGGATTATGAGATGGGATTTTGACAATTACCTTTTTTGCGATCGTAGTATTTGTAGAAATAAGTTCCGTGACCGTATATCATTGTGTGAATTAGCGCCGAAGTCGAGGTTGAGTGCGACGAGGTTCGCCAAGACTTTGCTTGGCTGCTACTTTGCTTTTTCTTGGCGACATTTTTGGTCGCGACCTTTCGCATCTTGAAATTTTTCAAGCTTCATCTTTCTCCACAACCACCTTCTTCAACATCAACCTCATTCTACCAGCACAATGGGTGTCGCAAAACGAACCCGAAAGTTCGGCGCGGTAAAGCGAGTTCTCAGCGCCAGAGATCCAAGATTGTATGTTCGACATTCTCCTCCAGGATTCAATCGAACCCTACCCAGCTAATGTATACGTTTCTTGCGAATGTAGAAAAAAGAATCAAGAGAAACAAGCAGCGCTCGTTAAACGGCGAAAAGAGAAGCCTGACGAAGACGTCCAGGAGATGTATGCCCTCTCTCTCTTCCTCCGTACTACCAGATCGATAATCACTAACAAAAATGTAACAAACCAGTCCTCAAGTCGCCTCCTCCCTCTTCTTCCAATACAACGAAGCCCTCAAACCCCCCTACTCCATCCTAGTCGACACCAACTTTCTCAACCACACCCTCCAAAACAAACTCGATCCCATAACCGCCTTCCTCGACTGTCTCTACGCAAAATGTATCCCCATAATAACCGACTGCGTAATGGCCGAACTCGAGAAATTAGGTCAAAAATATCGTCTAGCGTTAAGACTTGCCAGAGATGAAAGATTTGAAAGGCTAAAGTGTGATCATAAGGGGACTTATGCAGATGATTGTATTGTTAGACGGTGTATGGAGACGAAGATTTATATTGTGGCGACGAATGATAGGGATTTGAAGAGGCGGATTAGGAAGATTCCGGGTGTGCCGGTTATGAGCTGTGCTAAAGGGAAATATGTGGTTGAGAGGTTGCCGGATGCGCCGGAGAAGTGATGAATATTGTTTTGTATGTGAGAATTTGTTGTTACACTGGCGTTTTAGGCGCTTTTGAAGGAGGGGTGTTCTACAGGGGGCTTTCAGGGATAGGAACTCCTAATGTACTATAGTCATATCATATCATCGACAAAAGGAGAGGTCTCTCAGTCATCCCGAATGGATGAGAGACCCTTGGTTGTAAGAGTTGTTTACCAAAGACCAGGACCCGATAAGAACGCAGCAGAGTAAAGCGGGTGCGAGGCTATCCTAAGCCCCTCATACAATTGCGCGTGTACTTTCTGCGTTAAATCACCGCGCGTAGTTTAGCGTTTCCGCTCCAATATTCAATTTTTGTACTCCGGCATCCGTATCACTTGTTGTATACATAAATGCAGCGGTCCGCGAAACCACACGTGAGCCTCCATTTCCGATTTATCGATTATCTCGACATGAGGTTATGTAAAGATTTAGAAACCATTAATTCCCCCTTTGACATACAGATATCCGGATGACGAAGATAGCCATACCAAATCGGCGAGCAACCTAGAAGAGTCAGGATTTATCATTTGCTGAAATTATGAGCAGCATGTACTATGAATATATGAAACCCCCTAGCCCTGAGTTCGAGTTGGCCCTAAAGTTAAATATAGGGGTATAAAACTAACTGCTGCTGTATGAAACTTGTGATAGAGCAAAGTTGATGGGTTCATAATCAAAAGGGCTGAGACTTCTAAGGTATATAGATAATATATATACGGATAAACAGTGATTTCTAGCAAATCGAGGTATTTAAATCTAGATCTGTGGTGGTGGTATAGTACCGGACTCAGCGGGGGTGGTAAAAAAAAAAAAAAAAAAAAACAAAAAAAAACAAATCTCGAGTCCATATCTCTTTCAGATCTACTAAATTCGCAGTCTTATACATGTACGTACTCAAAGCTAGTGGTATTGTCTATGTTAATAGGATTCGTAGCTAGTCCAGTTTCATTACGCAAGTAGTATACTTACTATCAACGATTCGAGTATATGTATCTATAGACTTCATAGCAGCTTGAGAAGCAAGATAGAGTAGCTTTAGAATATTCATTTATATGGACACCTCTGGGTCATGGGTAGCATCGGGACATTTAGATATCTAGTTATTGTCTCTCAAAAGTGTCGTAATCCTGGTCTCGTAAACCAGTCAAAGTAATCCTAATAAATGTTGTTTTTGTTGCAAGATGCATCATGCATCCATGGGTCAAAACAGCGAGCCTCGCAGACGGATGGCGGGGGCGACAGCAAAAACTTCCCCACATATACAAATCGTATCAATCGCACTCATGTTTCTCAGTTGAAAACCTAAACCGAGCGAAGTTCTAAAGAATGTCGCAAGCTTCGGGTGTTTCTAGTTCTCAGCAATCGTTAAAACGTGCTGCATGCTGCAGCCTCGAGGACCCAGATTGCCATAGGCCATCTCGCCGCGCTAGAGTGGCCCCTCTAACGCAAATCGGGGAAGGTGGCATAAGTGACCAATTGAGCGAGATCGAGGAATCCGACGGGGACGCGAACATTCAGGTTGTATATTATTCATTATACAATACCGAAGCTAATGCTAAAGGAAAGGCGGTTGTAGCAGGATCCTTCACTAGCACATCTATCGCTCCATCCCACTACCGCAACGTCCTTAAATAGCTATAAACGCCCGTCACGCCGCGAAGATTTCCAAATTGCAATAATATGTGCCCTTCCCATCGAATACAATGCAGTTTGCCTTCTTATCGATCAATACTGGGATGCAGAAGGTGCTGTCTACGGGCGCGCTCCAGGAGATAACAATCACTATCGAAATGGCCGCCTTGGTAAGCACAATGTTGTGCTTGTGCAACTCACAGGAATGGGCAAATCCTCAGCGGCCGGATCAACAGCCAGTTTGAGGTCTAGCTATTATAACATAAGGCTTGCTCTTCTCGTTGGAATATGCGGAGGCGTGCCTGAAGTAGGAGGGCGCGAAACCCTCCTTGGAGATGTTGTTATCGGAGAGGGTATCTTTCAATACGACTTTGGCAGGCAATACCATAGCAAACATATTCCTAAAGCCATCAATGAAGGGAATTTGGGCGAACAAAACAAAGACATTCGTGGCTTCATCCAGCTACTCAAAAGCAAGCTCGGAACTCAAAATTTGCAGAGGAAGACAGCCATCTACTTGGAGGTTCTGCAAAAGGCAGCCGTGGAAGACTGCTCCGAGACTAAATATTGCTATCCCGGATGCTCTCAAGACAAGTTATTCGAAGCGACGTATCAGCATAAACATCGCGGGCCGATGGAGTGCGACTCATGCTCTAGAGAAACCGACAGTATCTGCCGAGCGGCTGATGCGACGAACTGCGCAGAACTTGGTTGCGATGAGGGGATGCTAGTTCGAAGGCAACGTCTAATACGGAAGCAAACCCTCGAATCGACGGAGGAACAGCAGTGTCCCGAAATCTTCATTGGGCATATCGCTTCTGGGGATACAGTGATGAGGTCAAGTGAGCACCGCGATGCAATCGCTAAAAGCCACCAGGAAGAGATAATTGCGTTCGAAATGGAGGGTGCCGGGGCCTTTGACGAGGCCCCCTCCATCGTTATCAAAGGCATATGCGATTACGCTGACAGTCATAAGAACAAAGAATGGCAGCCATTCGCTGCAGCCACAGCCGCTGCAGCTGCAAAGGCTGTATTAGAAAGATACCCACTGTCCGATATTCCTGCTGCAGAGGCTCCGAGCAAAGGTGAGCTTATCTGGTCCCGAAAATTCCCACCTGGACGTTCACTCTAACTCGATGTCAGAATTCAATAAACAGGATCACAAATGCCTAACAGACTTATACGTGACCGATCCAGCAGATGACAAGACACGAATCACGGAGACTAAGGGGAACTTGCTAAGAGATTCGTACATTTGGATACTCCAGCATGCCGACTTTAAACTATGGCGCTGTGGCAATTCCCAGCTGCTTTGGATTACGGGCGACCCTGGCAAGGGTAAAACGATGCTACTCTGTGGCCTCATTGATGAATTGAGCCCTTCGACGAAGCTAGAGGATCAGAAACTTGACACCCTGTTGTCCTATTTCCTGTTCGAGGGTACCGACTCACGCATCAATAATCCAACCGCTGCACTGCGTGGCTTGATTTTTATGCTTGTTGGGCAACACTCAGAACTTATTTCTTACATCCGAAAGAGTTACGATAATTCAGGGAGGCAGCTTTTTGAGGGTCCAAATGCTTGGTTTGCTTTGTCAAAAATTTTTGCCAAAATCCTTAAAGACTTGAAGCCAAGGAAGATCTACATTATCGTTGATGCTATCGATGAATGCACGGACCGAATCAAGCTTCTAGAATTTATTGTTCAAAGCTCGACATTGTCGCACGTCAAATGGATTATTTCTAGCCGGAATACACCAGACATTCATCGAAAGCTAACGTTCCATACTTCATGCATAAGACTAAACCTCGAGCTAGAAAGTAATGCGGAATACGTGTCTCAGGCCGTTGACACTTACATCAAACACAGCATCTCTGGTTTATCATCGGTCTTCGATGACGAAGCTGAGAAAGCTGCGGCTTACGACATTATGCGAAGAAAAGCTAATGGCACGTTTCTCTGGGTCTCTATCGTTACGCAGGAGCTGAAACTGGCGAATCGCTGGAATGTACAAACAATTCTTGATGAAACTCCACCTGATTTACGGGAAGTATATCGCCGAATGATCCACCAGGTCAAACAACAACCGCGGCTAGAAGACCAAAGGCTATGCTCGGTCCTGTTATCGACGCTTGTTGCAGTGTATCGCCCGCTTCATCTCGAGGAGGTAGCTATCCTTCCTCAGTGGCCGGAAAATATACCCATCGAGCTGCAGGATATCGAAGCTCTCCTAAATCGATGTGGGTTATTCTTTACCATCCGGGACGATTATATCTATATTATTCATCAATCAGCAATGGACTTCCTATCAGATGAAGGAATCGGATTGCTACTTCCACATGTTCGCAATTGGCGTACAGAAGCCCACCGTACGATATTTTTGCGATCTCTCAAAGCCCTTTCAACAACCCTCCGAAGGAACATTTATAACATAGAGGATCCAGGATTTAATATCGTAGATTTTGAAATCCCAGATCAGGATCCGCTTACCCCAGTTCAGTACTCCTGTGTATACTGGATTGATCATCTCAATGAAATCGATGGGTACTACAGAAAGGACTACGTCTCCAATCACGGAAAAGTCGATAGTTTTCTAAGAAAACATTTCCTCCACTGGGTAGAGGCTTTTTGTTTCATTGACCAGGCTTTCGAAGGGATTCGGGCGGTTATACTATTAGAATCCATGGTTAAGGTGGGACGCTCTATAAACATTGCAAACAGTGGCTCAAATCTAACTAAGCCATGTGCAGCCAGAAGATAATCCCGGCCTCCATAGCCTTATTCATGATGCGAGGCGGTTTCTTCTCTATTCTGCGGCAATAATTGAGGAAACACCCCTTCAAATTTACTTCTCCGCCCTATCATTCGCACCAAGCCAAAGTTTAGTCCGTAAACAGTTTGGGAGTGAAATCCTCCATCATGTTGATATAAACCCATTGCGACAAGAATGGGGTCCACTGCTCCAAACGCTCAAGGGCCATGAACATCCCGTCCACAGCGTCGCCTTTTCACCAGATGGCAAGACAATTGCTTCAGCTTCAGACGATGGTAGGGCCATACTTTGGGATTCAATGACGGGTATGGTCTTGAAGACGCTTGAAGACGGCTGGCTACCATCGTGGGAAGTGGCTTTTTCCTCAGATGGAAAGAAAGTCGTTTCAATTCTGGCCTCCAGCACTATGACCGCTTTGATCTGGGACTCGACGTCGGGGGTTGTCTTGGACGAGGTTGAATGGCGCCGCCCGTGCTGCTCTAGATGCTCTCCAGAGACCACCTTCGCAGAACTTTCGCATTCTGGCGAAACACTTCTACTGGCAGTAAAGGCTCTAGACTACGAAATACGAATTTGGGACATTCCCACAAAAACCCTGTCGTCAAGCTTCTCGTTGAAGGCTGACGTCCTTGCCCTCTCCCCAGACGGCAGAACGATCGCATATCTGAGCAATGAAGGACTGAAACTTTGGGACATACCGGCTAGAAATATCTCGGAGCTATTTTGGAGTGACAATGTTTATCAGGAACTGGACGACCATGATCTCGCGCCTACAAGACTGATATCATTTTCGCCAAACGGAAAATTTATCGCCTCAACCTCTAATGATACCGTCAGGATCTTGGACGCAATAACCGGTAAATCTCTAAGACTCTCACGAAGCTACGGTGCCTTAATCAATGCTATTTCATTTTCCCCGGATAACAGGATTCTCGCATGTGCGCTGGAAGATACCGTCGTTAAGCTCTGGGACGTAGAGGCAAATGCGTTATTGCAAAGCCTTGAAGGCTCCGAGGCGGCAGCCGATTTAATAATCTTTTCGCCAGACAGCAAGATGATCGCGACGACACCTGTCCGAACAGGGGCGGGGGTTATCTTACGACTCTGGGACACGGCAACAGGCGATTTCTTGCGATCGTTCGAGGAACCTGACAGCTGTGTTAGCTCCATGGCTTTTTGGCCGGATGGAGAGACAATCGCATTGGCGTCGGGGGGTGGTAGGATCCGGCTTTGGAACATCATGACCGGTGAGATGCTGCTAGCAGTTGAGCGCCAATGCAGCGAGAAAACACAATACATGGTTAGAAGTACCGGTGCTGGTAACGAGACTGGTACCGGTGTATCATTTTCACCTAATGGAAGATTAGTAGCATCATCTACAACGGTAAGCGGCCTCAATCTAGGCTTTATCCGGTTATGGGACCAAGAAACTGCTACTGCCCTGCATACACTCGAGGGCCACGGGGCAATAGTCGGCGATTTTACAGTCTTTTCGCCAAACGGGAAAACAATTGCCGCTGTCTTCAATATTAATAGCGAGTCGCTGAAGAAAAGCAGCGCGGGAGCTACTATTGAGCTCGAGTCTTTGGGTGCCACAATCTACTTGTGGGATGTAGCAAAGGGTGCATTATTACACAGGTTTAAGATCCCCAATTGCCACCCGAACAGCATGACCTTCTCACCAGACGGCTGTACCATTGCACTGTTATCCAATGACGGAATTATCTTCTCAGATACGGAAAGGGGTTCGATTGAACAACAATATAAGGCCGGGTGGTCAAACTCTCGTCAGATAGTCTACTCTCCATGTGGAAAAACGATAACATCGTTATTCGCCGTACCAAATAAAGCAAGCTTAGGTACCATATACTTGAAAATTTGGGACATATCAGCAAAAGCATTCTTAGAAACGCACACAGAAAGACGGCAGATTACGATCCCCCTCACAAAGTGCGCAATGTTAACCCTCTCCCCTGACAGGAAGAAATTCAGCGTCGTAGACTCGAAAGTAATCAGCATCTACGATGCAACAACCGGCGCAACTGTGAATACGTTTGTGGGGCACAATGCCCCAATAAGCAGCATGGCGTTCTCCCCAAGCGGTAACACAGTCATCTCCGGGTCATTGGACCTGACCGTACGAGTTTGGGAGCTCGAGACCACAGTAACCACTAGCATGCCGCCGCGCCCGCCTGACCACGACACGCAAGAGATATGCACCACGGTTATCTCCCAGAGCTGTGAAATTGCCGCATCACTCTCAGTAGATCTCGCCGTTAAACTTTGGGATACCGAAACGGGCGCGTGCCTATTCACGGACAAAGAGTCCACAGACGAACCCGGAGTCAGGGGATTCATTAAGATCTCGCCAGAAGGCACGAGGTTTGCATATGCATTAAATACGAGAGTCAAGCTGTGCATGCTTGATACAAACAGAAACTCTTCAACAGACCTCGTGCTTTTCCAACGCTCCCCTAGCACTGTTGGGAAATTTCTAGCTATGGCCTTCTCATTAGACAGCAAAACAATTACACTTGTGGACTACTCAGAACCTCCTTTCGACTCTTCTACTTCTTCACCCTCATCCTCTAGCCCACGACTGTCCTATACATATACACTACGGGTTTATGATGCGTTATCGGGTAGCCTCTCCAAAGAACTTCCATATGAGACCGACAATTATATCTCCAACGTCGCCCTTTCGCCAAATGGAGAACTGCTTGCAATGTTAGCCGTCCCGAAATCTCGAGCCCCCGAACACAACTCGAGTAGTACGCAAATCGAAATCCGAACGAAAGATTTTATCCTTCTACATACACTTCAAGGCTGCGGAGCCTCGCTTCAAAGTCCAACGTTCTCCCCAGATGGCCGATTAGTCATATCACCAACCTCTGACGACACATATATGATATGGGATGTGTTAAACGGCGCACCCTTATGGAAATTTAAGGGTCACGAATTCGAGGCTCGTATGCTTGCTGCACTCAAACCGATGGTCCTCTCACCGGTTGGAAAGGATTCGAAAACCGATGGGCGAATATTGCCTCCGGTAGACGAGAAAGGTCCTCAAACGCCACTCAATTCTAAGGCTTTGTTTGTTATAACCGATTGGATAGCCCAAGGTGGGAGAAAGATCTTTCGGTTACCTTCAGAGTATAAAGTATCTTCTGCAGAGTTCAGTGATAAGTGTTTGATCCTAGGCACAAAATCCGGCCAGGTCCTTTTCATTCGTGGTCGTTGATTGGAATTGCAAGCTTGAAGTTAGCTACGATACATTAACACGATGTCGGAATTTGCCAAATCTTAAGTTCAAAGAGCCATATATATCCCTTGTTTTTATTTGTGTCTATATACGTACTACTACTTCTGTCGAATTAAACGACAATGCAATACTGAGAACCCGGGTTCTAGCTAGTTTGTTGTATTTTTTGTGTTGCGATTCGAAATGGACTGCTCCCTCAGACAATATACTCCCTGTACCGGACTACAAAACCAGTGGTTCCTCACCCATTATCTAATAGTTACGAGTACTTTGGTGACATACCATACCGTTGAGCGCCAAATTCCAAAACCCACCACCCCGGCGTCAGTGCGGTGTGTTGGGGAAAAGACCCTCGTTCGGCAGGAATCTGCATTCGTCGCGTCAGGAGAGCGTGTGCATGTCAAGGCTAAAGATGCATCTTTTTATAATTTAATCTGCAGCTTTCACATGCTTTTGAAATTTCTTTTTTGTTATAAAGCTTTTAGGGAGATATAAGTTGATGGTTTTTCTCGATTCGATCTGTTTCGTGAATTGTTTCGTTGGGGATTTTTGTTACTAATTCATATTCTTACCTCGCTGACACCGGAGTAGTGTATAAAGAGTAATACAATTGCCCTTTTCTACTTCTTCACCTCTACCCGACAGGTACAGCCGTCGAAATACTCCACCATCTTCATCTTCGACCGTACGCCTTCTCCGCCTCATTTCGCGACTTTGAACTTTCGGTTCGGTGCTTTTCAACAAGTTCTAGTTAGTTCTCCCGGCGGCCGAAAAAGCCCGGCCTTCAATTTGGACAGGGTTTACCGAACTGGCAAGGGAAAAAGCTGGGGTGCAGTGCAGCCCAAAGAAAGAAAAAAACCGTTCAGAAGCACCTGACAGTTTCTCTGCCTCATTCCTTGAATTGCATACTCAATTGGATCACGCCGGCCTTCTCGTGATTTTCGGGGAGTTCTTCGAAGTGGTCTTTTGCTGGAGCTGAAGGAACAGGTGAGTATTTAAGCTGAGCCATTTCATTTAGCTCTTGGTTCTGTCTTGCTCACTGGCAATTGACATTGACATTGATAGAAGTCAAGCTTCGAATCATAAACACCGAACCTCCCACCGCCTTCAATCGATACGAACCCACTTTCTAAATACCACGTTTCAACAATAACCTACAAAAAAGATGACAGACTCATCGCCACCTCTCTATAAACCCACTCCAAGGCGCGGCTTCATCCTCGGCGACAACTTCGATCCATCCCCAACCGACACTCCAACCAACGAACTCCTAAACCCGACAAACGCCGAAACCACAGGTCCCAGCAATGGCACAATAACCCCCTCAGGCCCTCTCTCCAAACGTTCCCAATCGATCCGTAACCTAACCACCAGCGCATTATTCGGCATCTACGGTCCCTCAGCCTACGACAGCGTTCCCGGAACACCCGGTGCAACGCGACATTCCAGTACCGCAAATCTCCTAGCGAATGCGACTGGTAGCGTGCCAACCTCCCCCACCAACGAGTTTTCAGGATCAGATGGGAGTACTTTACCCTCTCGACGGTCTCGACCGCTTTCAAACCTGTCAAGACATCATTCCACGCGAAAGGATGCAAGAAATGGAGGTGTAATTCGACAATTGGGACGTTTGATGTTGTTATTCTCCGCTGGTGCTAGTTATGGATTCATTATCTCCAGATTACACGATCAAAGTCATATTGCTCCTGTGAAAGTGCAGGTTGAGAGGGATACACCTGGTTACCTGGCGTTTTGGGGATTTGCGGCTGTGGTGTTGGGGAGTTTGTTACCCTGGGTGGATGGGATTTGGGAGGATTATGTTTGGGAGTCTGGGAGTAGCGATGATGATGATGGGAAGAAAAGTGGGAAGGAAGGGAATGGGAGTGCGGCGGCTGTTGTGGTTGGAGAGGAGAGGGAGGTTACGCCGGGGTGGAATCCGGCGGTGAGGAGTATTGGGGCTTTTGTGGGGATTGCGTACGCTATTGTGAGTATTTCTCTTTTAATCCGGTTTGAAGGGAGGTTTGAAGTGGAGATGGGACGCTAATTTGAAAAATAACAGAGAAAACTGCCCTGGCAATCGACTTCCCAAGCGTCGCTCACCCTCGCCTGCGTCAATCCAGTCCTCTGGTACATCCTCGATCGCACAAAAACAGGCTTCTGGCTATCTACCTTTGTCGCGATATTCGGCTCAATGTTTTTAATCGGGATTAACCCGGACTTCGTAGCGATACCGAGCGACGATGGGGTCGGTCTTATGGAAAAGCTGAGAGGGTTGGCGGTAACAGGTCATGGAGGTGCAGAGCTGCAAATGCAATTTTGGGGAGCGACAACATGGATTGCTAGTGTACTCTATGTTAGCTGTCTTTGTTTTGGGAATTTAGGGAGGAGGATTAGCGGAAGGAGGGGGTCGTAGAGCCCCTTCTTTAGCTGTATGTACGGTTCTGCATTGAAGGATTAAAAAAAAAGCTTTATAAGCTTAAGGGTGTATTTGTGTATAGACTACTTTTTTTTGTAGCGGTATTTTACCAGGGATTTAAATCGATGGAGGTTTTTTACAAATCTTTACTTGATCTAATAGATAGAGAATGAAGCTACGATGCTATGAACTCCTCAAAAAAACTGTTCTTTTGATTCGTGGTTATACTTCGCATGCTTGCTACTGTAAGAGCTCCAAAGGTGAATACCCATCCAAACCATGCCAATGCCTTTTAATCCACATTCCTCCAAATTTGGTAATCTCAAACCCTTGATCTAAATATCAACAATAATAACTCAAGAGTTTACTAATTCCCAACCTTCTTAGCCAAATCAGCAAGTCCCTCCTGACGTTTATACCTCGCATCCTGAATAACTCCAGCATCGGCATCACCACTGAAATTGGCGCTCCATTGGACGAAAGTGCTACCGGCCTGTTGGCCTGAGGTGATGGGGAAGAGACGGATGGTGGATATGACGGAGGAGTAGGTTGTTCCTGGGGAGGAGGAGATGAGGGAGTAGGTTATGTAATGGTCGATTGCTATTTGATAGTGGTTAGATGGGTGTAGATTTTTATGTGGGAGATGGGGATATTGTCATACCGGAGTGAGCTTCTTGCTTGATTTCGACGACGGTACCGTCTTTGAAGGTCCATTTGAAGATCTTGTAAGATATAATATATCAGCGATTCAACGGCTCTCCCAATTTTTGTTTTTTTAATGTTTGACAGGGATATGATGAATGTATTTTTTACATCAGTTTCATCGGAAACGCCAGTGACTCTCTCGCTGGTGGTAAGAGCGGACCACCATTCTGAAAAGGAATTGAGCTTGACGAGGTGCCAGACGGCGGAGAGGGGAGCCTTGATGATGGCGGATTCGGTGACTGAGGTGCTAGTTGGGATTACGATGGTCGACATTTTTGGTTTTTATAATTTCTTTTAAGACTGTATGATTGATGATGGCAGTTCTAGGGGTGTGCGATGGGGATTTTGATTGATCGTGGTAGATGCAGATGTGATGGTGATGATGATGATGAGGGGTGGTTGTGGTTGTGGTTGTGTGGTTTGTGGGGAAGGCCAAAAGGGAATGGGACGATGATATCATAGCTGGGCGGGATGTTGTGTTGTAGACGCTTTGGGGGGTTGCAGCCCGTTTGGGGTTAGACTGACTGCTACAGTACTACTACCACTACCAGTACAATATATGTCTACGGCCCTACGTAGGGACTCGATACAACAATCGGTGCTGGTGGGCGCTCCCTCTCCCTCTTCAGCCTCTCTCTCTCCAAATCCCTCTCCAGCTTCCTCTGCAACTTCAGCTTCCTCTTCTCCAGCTGCTCCTGCTGCCACCGCAACCCCATCTCAGACACCAACCACCAGTTGCATCGTTTCTTGTGACCTTGCCGTCCAGGGTAACGACCGCAGCCCGTACAATACCCTTTTTCCTTTCTCTGTTTCACTGGTTCCTATTTCCTCGGAATTAGTAGCGTATTCAAGTGTATATATATCCATCTTGTAGATAAAAGAATATAAGGAACAAACGTTAACCTGATTTGTTCCTTCTGTACGAAGCTCTTCCTGTCCCTGTTCGAAAGCTTCGTTTTCCCCGAGCCAGATTATCCCGTCGTCCAAATCGTGCCTGATGTCGTCAGTGAGTTTGTCAACCAACGCCTACCTTTATTTCAATACAAAAGTTCAATTGCAAGTTAACTGGGATTATGGCTACCCCGCTGGATCTCTTCTTTCCAAATTCTGTTCTTCCTCTTCTTCCTCTTGATCTTCTTCTTGCCGTAAACCGTGCATACGCGCAATCATCTGAAGAATCTCGTCCTGCACGTTTTCAATCGTTCTCGTCGCCATTATTGAGAGGATAATGGGGTTTTAAGAGGAAAGGAAGCTAGTAAACATGTACATGTCGACGAATCATCCCGTTGGGATTATAGCTATAGTCGAGGTCCCTTGTGATGGCGGGAAGAAAAACCACACGAACAACACGAAGACACAGAGCACTACCTTGTTCCAGCAGCAACCATTATAATATATAATCGACCCTTATCCTGCCGTGTGACATTTGTGTATTATGTCGGTATCTCGACCTAGCCTTTTATACCATTCTTACAATTTGTGTGTGCTGTTATTATTATAATGTAGTGCAGTGTTGTTGCAGATAGTAGGCTATTATTGTCGCGGTGGTTTTGGCGACTCCGGACCCCCCATATAGTACCCGTTGATCCAGTCACATGGCAACGTATTGGTCTCTTATATATACTTAGTAATATAATAGCCCGGGAACCACCAACTACAACCACCAACCAAGCTATCGGATATTCCGGCCCACAAACTTAGACACAATGACGACGCCGTCATTCGCATCCCTAACGACGGCAGTCCAGGAGGCTGTCTCATCAGAACAACCGGTATTCCTCCAATTCGATGCGATAGATCAGCCATTAGCCGACGAATTTATCAGTTTCGTTTCTACCGGAGAATTTGAAAGGAGACATTTAAGGTATCTTCTTTGAACCAATCTCACGCTCTAATTTAAATTGAAATCGAACCTAATGAAATCGAGCGTATAGAGTTTCTTACGACAGCCACCTCCGACAACTTAGCATCAACATGCCTCATTATATACATGAGTCCACCGGTGACTTTGTAATGTATCTATGGGAAGGCTGGGAAGATGTGAAACTCCTACCTCCGGATGCGGCTGACTCGATTTGTCGCCTGTCAAGTCCAAGTAAGCACCTGACTAAGTGCCCATCGCTAGAAAGGCTGTGTGCATGGCTTCGCATAAGCTATTGGCGGTTACAATACTACGGAGTGCTTGATTGCTGACGGAGTATTGTTTAGCCGTCAGCGGCTTCGTGGGTAGATATGAAGGAAGTTCGAAAGAACCTGACTACTTTTTAGCTCCACTTGGAGCATCTTTTCCCTCCGTCGTTTTCGAGACTGGGTTCCCAGAATCAGGTGCGAATTTAATCACAGACAAAGATTTATGGATTCAGGGAAGCGGCGGGGCTACGAAAGCGGTCATTTTAATACACATAATCCGTCGTCCGGATACTGGCACCGGATACGAGGCATCCCTCGAGGTTTGGAGGACAACTGATTGCCAGAGAGTAGTACGCATTTTAGATCTTTTCGTACCCTACGTACTTGAACCAAGGCTTTATTAATATATTATACTGGCGCAGGTCGTGTTCCCGGATCTCCTGGATGAGGAGGAGGATCCAGTCATTACTCTCGGCGACCTTTGGGGAGGACACCCTGTACCAACAGGGTGTGATAAAAATCAGGAACTTCCACTTCCACGGCAGAAGCTCAGAGCCAGCCTGCTCAAGGCCATGAGAATCTCTGCTGAATGAATCAGGGCTAGACTTGGTTATGCTGGCCCATTGACGGGTTTCACTGGCTGTATTTTCACATTGTTTTATACCGCTGGCTTCCTGTCAGTTGATTAATTTTTATGCGGCTGGCTTTTTGCCAGTTGATTCAGTTGTACAAGTGTCTAATGCGAACGTAAGGTCCTTCGAAGTTGTATCTCTTTTACCGTTGATATTACTTTATCGTCTTATCTCCTCCGTCCCTCGTCTATTTAGCCAGTTCGTATCTGCCATCATGTGCTTAGAAACCGGGCAACATCCAAGAATCGATCCGTATACATACTACTCTCTATTCCTGCCTCGCGATATTTGTATCAATATAAGTGCATACACCCTTCTATCATACCTATATGTGAGTGGTTATAAACTAACCACTCTAAAGTTCACCTGTTCCTGAAATCATGGTATTCGATATTTAAACATTTACCCTTTGTTCGTGCCGTAGAGCATAGCGTATACCTAACGTCTTATAAAATGACCCGTGTAAATTGTATAGTAACATATACATGCACCAGACGCTACACCAATGCATATTGGAGTTCGTGAACTACATTAATAATTACTTTCCCAAAACCTACCCATCCCGCTTATTTGTAGCTCACGGCCATACCTGTGCTCTATTCCCTGAAATAATTTGGAAATTTTACATGTTTTTCTTCACCCGTGATCGACGTTTCAAACTTGTAAAGCACATATGGATCAATGTGCGAAGGTGTAAATGTCCCCAAAAAGTATTTCGCAGAAAATGATGCATAATTCAAGTCCGCTGAATATATAAGGGGGGAACAAGGCGTCCCATCTTGTTTTTGCTCCTGTGCCGACAATTATACTCTTTCGTACACTTTACACACCATTTATAAGTCGGTCCTTGGCCAAAGATAGGCCCCTCAGTTCCCAGCATTTGACTCGACATGTGGTAGCAAAGTTGGACATATGGAGACAGGTGAGTTTTCCTTTTCAAGGTTTCTCACTTAGTGTCAAATGATGGTTTACAATAGGGTCGACATTCTGAGACTTGCAAGCTGCGGTCGAGGATGAATGCCCTTAAGTCTTCGCGCGGATCAAAGCGAAGCCTGATGTGCTAATAATTTGTTATTTTAGGTTCCGTGGGCCCTTGATTCGGATCGCGAGTTATGCATATATGAGCGATGCATCTAAGAGAGCGGTTGCTTACCTGAGTAGCTGAGTACGACTATACATGTACGCGTTTGGATGATCGGATTTAACAATTTTTCTCGGGGAGAGTTGCTAACGACGCAGTTTAAATAGAAAAAAAATTTAGACGCACCTCTCGGCTGACGCGAATGTCTTGATAGGCGATCAACGTATCCGATCAGCGCCTGTTGAGGAATCACAGTTTATTTTCGACATCGGAACGATTACCTGTTGCCCTGCAGTATATGCGAGAAGGTTATTCTTAGGAATACTTTAGGTTTCATACCCCAAACGATTTCTAGTTAGACCGGCTTTACGTTCTGCTATAGTGCAATTAGTTGCTTAATACTGTAGTTAAATCTTAAGCCTATGGACTTCATTTTATTCCATTCCGACTGCCATGTATTCGTGCAGCCTCGGCACGTATTCGTGTACGTATATCTTCAGTGCTCAGCATGCAACATCTACACAGTACACCGCTGTACTCTCTCTAACGTGATCAAAAGGGTTCCAAAGCAATCCTAAAGAATTTAATGCAACTTGAGAAACGAGCTGGAGGATTAGAAAGGCACGTGTGCCAAGCCAAGTATTGCGAGTTATGGCAGAATCCGCCGTATGTTGTGGCAGAATCTGCCGTATTTTACGGCGGATCCGCAATGACACCTACTGCGAATCCGCAGTATCTTTTGCACTCCATGGATCCATGTATCAACTCTGCAGGCACGATGTTGGAACTTGTGCGTTGCAGACTTGGCATTGCGATACTATTCCTTTGACAACACAATGCCATACCGCCTTCCACCAGGATGCTATTCAACCTCAACCAACCATCACCGGCATTTCCCTGGCGGGAACTGTTGCGGGTAGTTGAATATCTTATTATGGTATACACACGGCGGGCCGATGCAGCGCATCCTAGTTGCGTTTGGAGGTTCAGAAGCCATAAAACGAAGTGAAGTACGTTTTCAAACAACCGCCTCTGCTAACTCCGGAATAACTTCCCAGCCCGTGTTTAGAAGTGTTCGAAGCCGGTTTCTGTACGTTGACCGACGAGAACTGGACGCTTGCACCGTTTGAAGATTTATTGAGAAGTATCATTGATGTTTTATTACACGATTGTGATTGGGTGCATGAAGCGGTGCTACTGTGATGACGAGAGCGTATGCTATGTATGTACGAAGCAAGAAAGCATCCTGGGTAAGTATGCGCATGTACCGCATTGTAATCGAGTGTAACGATGGCTGTGATCATGGGATAGCTACAAATACTAGTTACAGTACGCTTTCAATTGACACGGGATTAATATTATAATATATTAATATATTGCCCATGAGGCTTCAATTATTATTATTATCATGGACTGGAATAAGGCCTAACTAGTTGGGATACTCCGTGGTTTGTACCGTACGAAACATGCAATTTCTGAGAAGTCCTCTACAACTATCGCGAGATATAGTTACTTACTTAGTTACTAGCTTACATCTATCAACAAATGATGCATATCAGATGAGATAAACGGCGCTCGTACGGCCTGTGGCCTTAAATAGAAAAAATGTCTCTGAGGATCGAATTGGGTTTTCTGGAATGGTTACGTCCGCACAGGCCACTATGCTTAGTTGGGGATAGTGTCCCGACCGGGGCTGTCCCTTTTGCCTGCGCATTAGCAGCATTAGCATTTAGGGGCTGCCCAGATGGTACTTTGAAGGGACCTGTCATTTCGCCCTGCGTCGACGCAATCCCCTCTTTCTGTTCTCATCGTGGTCAGGTACCTTCTCCCTCCCTCTCTTTCACCATCGCTGCCAAGTTTGGACCCCAAAGGAAGCAGGAGTAAGTAAGTCAGGCAGGAAGGAGTGAGCACTTGGTTCTTTCGTTTCCTTTCTTCTCTTCCTTGCATCGTCGCTCGTTTCTCTCTCTCTCGTTTTCTCGATCTTTCAAATCGCAAAACACCGACGCTCGCTATCTCCTCCTTTCATATCAGAAACGACTCCCCGTTGAATCCGAAATACACGCCATCTTGTTAGTTCAGGTCGGCCTGTCAGTTGCATTTTTGGTAGGTGCAAAATTCTCGTTCGGCTGGTGTTTCTGAGGCTGTTTGTCGCCCTTTTGGCTATTTTCCCTTCCTCTTCTCTTCGCCGCATATTTTCTCTCATCTTCTCTACCCGACCGGCTTCCCCCCTTTCAAGCCTCGTTTCTTTGTCAAGCAGCAGCCCATCGGAATGGAATGCTGTATTCCCATCCTCCCAAATAGAAACCACGACCTTCCGACTCTTCTCATCGACGAATCCGGCGATTCGATTCCCCCCAGTCTTTCCTTCAACCGGAGAAAATAGCGAATGGCAGGGAGGCTTCAAATTTGACAGCTTGAACCAAAGGCTGACCTTCGTGCTACGTGATACAATCCAGACTGCACATTTTACTCAAAGTATAGCATTTATATACTCCGGCCTTTTAATTCGTTCAAACTCTCAACTGTCTCCTGGATTCGAATCGATTCGAAGTTGCGATCACGACTAATTAACTGACCTCGACGACTTCGTTTTCCGGCGACGAGTTTGTTTTCTACTCCTTCCAACTATCTTTCTCATAAAAAAACACTCGTCCATATCAAGCATCTACACACAACCATCGACAGCATCCTCCCGCGCAGGCTCCGGATATAAACTACCTGCTCCAATCTCTCCTTTCTTCAGCAACCATGCGACCATCTTCCGCACTCTCCATATTCGTCCTCCTCGCCAGCTTGTCTGGCAGTGTCGTTGCTCAGGGTAATAACAATAACAATGGAGGCCAGAGCACCGGTGTGACCAACAGGCCGGCAGCTTCGAATACCGAAGACCCAGCGGCATCTACGGGTGACCCTCCTAAACAAACGAATACGCAGGAAGAAAATAAACCGTCACAAACTGGAGAGAATAAGCCTTCCCAAACGAAGCAGTCCACTAAGGAAGGTGACCCTCCACCGAGGACCACTCCGGTTCCAGAACAGACCGAAGATGCACCGTCTTTGAGCTCCAAAACTGCCGTCACCGTCATCGGTACCGGCGGGTCATCACCAACCGGCGGCTCGGATGACCCTCCTCCACCAAAGTATACCCCTCCAGACAACAGCAGATACAAGATCCCAGACTATCCTCCTCCCGCTGTCCCAAACACCAAGAACGCCCCGTACATGCAGAGATCCGATCTCCCCGAAGGTACCGTCTTTATTGCCGTCGGCGCCGCTCTCGGTCTCATTGGTCTCATCGCTTTCGCCTGGAGAATGGTTGTAGCTTGGCAACTTCGTCGCTCCATCCGACGGGCAAATACAGTTACTGTGGACTCCAAGGCTGGTCTTCTCGGTCGCTATAACGCTCCTTCGACGGCCAAGAAGTCATTCTACAGCGCCGGCGCCGGATCTTCCCTTTCTCTCGACCATCTGGGCACTGCGTCGCGTACTACCGGTCTTGGAACAACACCAAATACTTCCCTGTTCTTTTCGCCGACCGCCAACAACGGAAATACCCATCAAAGGCAATCTCAGTATCTTCCTGCAGGATACTACGCCCCTGCCCCTTCCACCAACCTTCCTTTCAACCAATCCCGTGATTCTCTACCCCGTCCCCGCCCTGCAACTCGCGATTCGCATGTTGTCGGAACACCACCTGCATCTCCGTTGTTGACCCCAACTGCCAGGAGACCCTCGCCTGGTCAAGGACACGCTCAGGCCCCTAGCATCAGCTCTACTTTGGGCGTACCTGCTGGTGGTAGGACGCCAAGTACCTACCTTGAGGATATGCTCGATAACCCATTCCCTGAGGAGCCGGGTATGACTGCCGACCAAAACAGGAGAAGTAGCAGGCGGAAGAGTGGTCACTCCTATGGAGGTGGTGCTAGCGGCAGTGGTAGCAGGAGGTGATGCTAGCTCGTGACGTATCCTTTTGTCTTTTTATCTTTAGGGCTTTTAAGGTGTTCTCTGTCTTACCTTTTTCTTTCTTTTCTCTCTGGGAAAAAAAATTTGGGATTGTTTTATTGTTAATCGACGGAAAGAGGAGGATTCAGGCTGCACTATTATTTTTTCCAAGCATTCACGAAACTATGAATGAAAAGAAGAGTGTTCTTCGCGATAGAAGTCAACGACTGCTGCATACCCTTTTTTCAACATCTGCCATCTGTATCTGGGTCTCCTTATATTGCGCATCGACAAGGAGTATTAGTGTTTAGTTTTATTAACCTTATAGCTAGCCGGATGATCTTCGCGCTTTTATTTTTACATTCACATCATCTTCGCCTTCTTTTTAACTTCTTCTTCTTATTTATTTGATTTGAACTTATTTTACCTTTCTTGTCTATTACTTTTTTGATCTTATATTTTTTATTTCCTTGCATTTTATTGACTGTTGATATAAAATATTTCACTGATTTTACTGCCTCATCAATCATTCGTTTCTCGTACGATCGTGTCCATGCCTGTGAAGCTCCACAGCCATCTTTCGCAATTTCAAGATCTGAGGCTGCTAGTAATTGATCTAAAAAATGTTGGCAACGGTTTCGGTATTAAGACCTAAGCTGATATATTAAGATCTTCCCGCAGCAAGCCACAAAATAACAAAATATGCCCACAACTACTCCGATTGCGTTCAGGGATGAGAATACGCTGCAATTGCTAGTTAGATGATGTTGCTTTTTGATAATCTAGAGTATTCGTCTATTGCTGCCATTGAAGTTTTTTTTCTTAAAGGGATTGAATGGACTTAAGCGCTTTTGCATCTGCAGCCTATTGTGTGCATATGGCTTCAGGGCGTCTGTGGCGACCTACGGGGCGATACAAAACCTGGCTGTCAGATTTGCTGCGATGCAAGGTACCTTGCATGTACCTCAGTCTCTGGCTGTCTTCCTCGTGTGAAGGGGATAATCTGATTTTGACAGGTTCTCGATCATAGAAAAATGTCAGGCCAGGTTGGTATCTAACCCGTATTTAGGAAATTTTCGTATCGCTGGTGCAGGTATTATCAAACTTAGCCTCGTCGTATGATTATGCACGAGGCTTCCTTCAGCCTAGCTTACGTTGGAGCTCTTTCTTCTTCTCCAAAGTAAAAAAGGATATCAATCGATACGGAACAAGCTCCAAGCTGTGGCGTTCTCAATCTTTGGTTCCTGCCGTTTTCTACGGTGCCGCGGAGGTTGGGGTCTCTTAGAGGCGCCCCGGCGTCGTCTTTGGAGGGTTTTGAGGGGGCAGGGAGGTTTTATGGAGAGTGGTTGCTGGACCAGTGTCGACGTTAGTACTGATTGAACGGTGAGACTATTCCTAATAGTGCTCTAGTGCATGCAGAATTTTGTCTGAGGGTGAACCGTGACGCGACGGGATTTTGGTACCAGAAGTGCTGCGGTTTCGCCCTGACACCAATGCAAGAAATGGTATACACACACCACTGAAAAATACCACAAAACCTCAACACCATGGACTATCCAGGGAACCCGCAGTCTCACCCAACAGGCCAAGACATGCCACCAACCCTGGTCTGAGCTTCTCGAAGGACGTGCAGAGTGTAGTTCGAAGCTTAACTCTTCCATTCACTCCGCCATGACATGGAAAACCCACCCCGGTCACCGAGTTAACCGAAAGGTCTCTTCAGACGAGGGTCAAGATACGCTTCCTTACTAGTCATGCACGAGAGCGAGACTTTGAGGGTGAACGCCAAACAGGGCCAAGATCACCTCCATAGAGCTCGTTCGCTTTTTCCCTTCTGTCGCATCTTCCGCATCGTCGCATAGTCCGCATTTTGTGTGAATCTTTTGTTTTTTCTGTGTGAGCTTACTCCACTTCGTGTGCGGCAAGATGTCTCTGACAGCTTGGATCCCGGGACATATTCATGCTTTCATGCGGTGGCGTTGATGATAATCATTCTATTCTCACGATATCAATTGGGGTAGCTGTGGATGTTATAAGTATGACCGACTTCCTTCCTGCTCTAGAACTTTTTTTAATCATCAGTCCATCGGATCACCATTCACTTGAGTGGATCACAAGACCACTACTTCCCTTCTTTCTTCTTTTTTCTCTTCTTTACATTCGTTCAGAAGGTTCAAGGCAGGTCCTTTATTGTTCCCTATCTTTTTAACAATTCCTCTTCCATTTTTCCTTTACATTTCATTCTTCTAATACTTTTTCGAAAAATAAAGATGAAGGTTTCAACTCTAGTCTTGGTCGCCATCGTCTATACCTCCACTACTTCTGCATTGCCAATCGCCAATGGGAGCAATTCCCGCGCTTATGCTTTACATAAGCGCCAGAGTAGTGGAGTTATAGTCCCTATAACGCCCGGCACTGCACTTATCTCTCCTGGTATGGTTGCACCCGGTGGTACTCATCCCGGAGCAATTCAACCCGATGCAGTCAATAATGAACATCCCTCGGGGTTTCCGGCTACACCCACGCCAGTCGTGGTTCCTATAGCTTCGCCCTTGCCAATTACACCTCCAACCGCGGGGTTTATGCCGCCGCAGGCTAATCTCCAGCCATCCGGTGAAACATCGTCTACGCCAGTCGTAGTTCCCATACCTTCGCTTTCACCTGGCTTCATGCCGCCGTCAAATAATCTGGAACCTTCAAAGCCGGGTGGGATACCACCTGGTTCTCGCTCACCGCTTGCTTTTCAACCGGGCCGTAAGGGGACTCAAGGACAACAATTGAAAGAGGAGGTCTTGACTGATCCTACCCTTCAACTGAGTGCCGAAAAACGAAAGTTTATAGAACAAGTGCCTGATACTATTTGGGACCAGATAGTTCTTCAACCGCCTGGAACATTTGAAAAGGCATTGGATGATTTGGTGTTCGAGAGCAAGACGCCGAATACGCTTACGCCTTTGTTGGCTCAGGCGCGTTAAATATAACAAAAGACAAAATTTTATAAAAAATAATATTCCTTTTATGGGATTTCTTAAGGATGGGAAGGTAGTGTTTACCCGCTTGATGCGATGAGTTCACTATTCTTTCTTCTATCTTTCAAAATCCTTCTTCTTCCGACTTATTGGAATGATTTTTACCCGCTTGATGCGACGAGTTGATCATTCTGATTTGCCATTTATGGTTGATGTTTACCCGCTTGATGCGATCTGAGTTCATCATTACCATTCTTCTTCCGTCTCCTTCTCCTCTTCCTGGGAGGAAAGGGCTATAGACATCTACAGCGTTGACGCTGCCGATGGATGTGGACTGGTTTTTACCCGCTTGATGCGACGAGTTGATCAGCTTCCATACTTATAGCTCTTTCTTTCTTTCTCTACTTCTTTCATCCTGCTTTGGAGCCTTTTATTAGGAGTTCCGGGGATTCCTTTATGAAACTTACGATTTTACGACCCCAAGCCCTTCTTGACCTTCTGAGAGTGTCTTTCATATAGCTAGTATAAACTAAGGACTTTTACCCGCTTGATGCGATGAGTTGGTCTTTTAGTTTAGCTTTTATGGAGATTCTTTTTGGAGTAATCTTTAATGCTTAATGCATTTTCTTTTTTTTACGACCTCTACGAATCCCTCATCTTACTATCTTCTTTTCCGCCTACCCTCATGGAACGGTTTTTACCCGCTTGATGCGACGAGTTGACCGTTCCATATCTTCCTCTCTCCGATAACGACTTAATGGTTAACGAATTTTACGAGTTCACGACACAAAAAATCGAATTAGTATGGTATGGAAACAAAAGTGTTTACCCGCTTGATGCGATGAGTTCACTTCTTGTTATACATCCATCGACACACACTCGTTTAATTACAAATATATATTTAATCAGGCCTATGCCTACAGAAGAAAAGGTCTTTTACCCGCTTGATGCGATGAGTTGGTTCTTTTTCTTCTTGGTGGTATTATATACAATCGTTATACATAAGAGGCTATGGAAGAGAGGGAAAAAGGTTTTTACCCGCTTGATGCGATGAGTTGATCTTTTACTTACTCCTTCCGACTTTTACACTCGTTTTTTTTATGGAATATGGGAATTTTTAAGAAGAGATGTTTACCCGCTTGATGCGATGAGTTCATCTTTTTTCTTATTTTTCTTCATATATACGAACTTTACGACCTGTTTACGAATTTCTTTTGTTCTTTTTATATTCAAGATGTCAAGGATATGTTACCATTTAACCCTTGCTAGTTGAGGCGTATTGGTAATAGACCTTGATATCTTTTCAAAAAGGGATGTATTTCCGGACACATTTCTCCAGGTTGAGGATGGGGTCTTTTAATTTATAATAGTTTTTTGGATTTTTATTTATATATATATTCGGTTTTACTAAGGAATGCTCGATTGAAGACTTGCTAGACGAGTTTTTAGTTGAAGTATCTTTGGTAAGCTGATTTTTGAAAGGATGTATTTCCGGACACGTTCTCCAGGTTGGGAATGGGGTCTTTTAATGTATAATAGTTTTTTTTTTTTTTTTTCTGGCTTTGGAATTTTGGTTGGAGTCGGGGTTGAGTGGTAGATAGAGATGATGCGATATGAGATAATGGATATGGATTCACTCTTTTATATTCCTTTTTCCCTCCTCTTATTTGTAAAAGATTAAATAAAGTGAAGACACCGGTATCATTGGTCAGCCTTATGCATGTTCTGGTCGCGGTGCCGAAGCTGGACAAGATCGTTGGTAGTCTCTAGTAGTGATATCGGCATGGAAAAATACAACAGATGGCTGTGTTGTTTGCAGTTGTGTCGAGGGAGTAGTCCGGAACAAGACTACTCGGGGTTTGTATACTATAGGTAAAGTAATCATAGGATTCCTACTACTACTAGCGTGCTTGGTCCTATACAAAAAGTTATCGTGTGAATATATATATAGCAGAAGTACTTGCTCTGACACAAGCTGAAGTGTAGAGTTTCCCTTTTCGGCTATCGACGGTTCCAGTTAGTTAAAGTTTCGATACCATGGGATACGACGACTAATCCCTTCCAGACCCCAATTGCATTGCAACTACCAGAACATCTAACATCCTCCCCGAAACCACATACAATGCCCTCCAAACCCTTCACCCTCGCAGTTCTCGAGTGCGACCAACCCCTCGATGCCGCGCGCATCGAGCGTGGCGGCCATACCGGCGTCTGGACGGCTCTCTTCGCCGACGCCGCCGATGCCCGGGGTATACCCCGAGAACGCATCGAAGTTATCGGCTACAACGCTGAAGAAGGGTTACCATCCATCAATGACATTGATGGGATTTTAATCTCCGGATCACGTTATAATGCATGGGCCGACGACGCTTGGATTATCAATTTGGTGGCGTTTGCGAGGGAGTGTGTTGCTGCTAAGAAGCCGGTTATTGGGATTTGTTTTGGGCATCAGATTGTGGGGAGGGCGTTGGGGGGTGAGGTTAATAGGAATGAGAATGGATGGGAAGTTGCGCCGACGGTGTTGAGGTTGAGTGAGAAGGGGAAAGAGGTATTTGGGAGGGAAACTATCGTATGTATTTCCGACTCCCCCTGCTTAGCTTAGTGGTTGTTGGTTTTCAAAGGAAAGGAGGACTAATTTTAGACTTTTTTTAAGACTTTACATTTGATGAATCGCGATATCGTCCGAACTTGTCCATCTGATATGGAGATCCTTGCGTCGACGTCAAAGACCCAGATTCACTCGCTTTACAGACCCGGTGAGGTTTTTACGGTTCAAGGACATCCGGAGTTTGATGAGGAGATTATAGCAGAGTTGTTGAAGATGAGGATTGGAAGTGGGGTTATTTCGGAGGAGACTGGCGCTGATGGACTTTCAAGGAAGGCGCTTCCGCACGATGGAGTGGTGGTCACGGAGGCATTTTTGAAGTTTTTGGGGGTTCAAGCTTAGTTTGGCTGGTTGATAGCTAATGGGCTTCATCGGTCTGGTATTGGATCGAGATTTCCTAGCTAGGCTTGACTATGGCTATAGGTGGACTTGTACAATTGTATCACGACATGCCCTTATACCAACTGGCGTTTCTTGTTTTTGGTTAGACGGAGGGGTTTCCTGACTCCCAGGTATACCGGAGACTCTCGTTCCTTGAATTCCATAGTCTATAGATCTAATAATACATGATTGAAGGATACTTTTAATTTGGCCGAATTAAACAAGCAAGCTGTCTAGAACAAAAAAGAGATAAACCGAAAACTTTCTATCTTACCAAACGAACATTAAATGAGTATTAATATATGCAGGGTTGCGTCGAAAGAGGCGTTTGTCTCGTAAACCAGACGCTGGGGTGCGGTGGTCTCGTAATATAACGATCATGATACCTCACTAACGACGGTATTAATGGTCATCCAAAAACCACGTCTACTCTCTTCGTTCCGACGGAAGTCTAGTGCTTCTAATTCTTCCTTGATGCTAATGCTGATCCTTTGCATCTTTGTTGAAATGTCCTCGTCAAGAACGCCGAATGCTTCTGGACTGTGCATCAGAAAGACGAGGGCATATTGAACGCCAATGAGGAACCAGAAATTTGATTGCGGAGCTAAAGATGTGGCCTTTAACCAGACCCATTCTGTGCTCGATGCTAATTCCATCTCTTGGTCTTGGCTTTGGCGATTGTGAAGCCGTTGTGCGAGTTCCACGACACCGAGACTAGAAGGTCGGAGTACCTCGTCCATCCCAGCTATTAGATTTCCGACATCCTCGAGGCCATTTAGAAACCGAAGGATCCTTAGGACTGCCATACCTCGTTGAGTCGCTGACTTTGTTGAACTTGAAAGGTAATGCTGTAGAGGCATAGCCGTCGTCAACAGCAGCTTGCACGGCCCAAAGTTCTTTGGGACAATGTCGATTGGAAGTTCTGATGGCATCTCTGGTATTTCTGGGAGGGTCTCCGAGTCCATTTTGATGAGGGCATGGTGAATCGGATCAATATCGCAGCCTTCAGAATTTGGCGCCTGCTGTACAAAGCGGATATAAGACCCTTTCGCTTGTTCAATATCCCCTTCAAAGTCACCCATGGTTGCCAACGTCGCCATTTCTGATATCCAATTTGCAAGTACCGTAGTCTCGTTAATAGTGAACGCCCCGAACATCCTCCCCTTCCAAGAAATCTCTTGAATCAATCTACTCTCTTCAGGCTTCCCGGGTACAACCCAAGAAGACGAACCTAGCACTTCTAAAAAGGTATACTTCCTCTCTTCCCACTTCTCAGGATCCATCCAGTCTCCTAGCTTCATACCCTTAAGTCCCCCAATATGCGCTTTGCACCTTAAATGCGCGGAAGTCGCTGCCCCACATTTGTTTGAGAATATTTCAAGGACATCGCACTCCACTTTCGTCAGTGGACGTGGGTTGACCTGCAGTCCCTGTGATAGAATATATCCAGCTTGAATTCTCTTCCACATTACTTCTTCCTCATGGGCAGACTTGCAAGTTTTCATCAATTCGATGACAGCATGTAGTGCCATAGCTGTATGCCCCGAATCCGCATTATCGATCGTAACATGTAGATTAAAATACGTCGGATCGAGTTTTAACTCACGCAGCTCGTGTGCACAAATCAATGTATCGAGGGTGACAGCTTCATAAGCCAGATTAAAGCCCAATATCTCAGGAAGCAGTTCCTGCGGAAACATTCCCAATGCAAGTTGTGCAATCGCCGCAGTCCAGACTCGCGGATCTCGGCCAGGATTTAGAGATTCGTCAACGAAATTTAAGGAATCTCCCTCGCCGATGTTGATATTTAACGACTTGAGTAGCTCTGAATAGATGAATACGTGATTTCTAGCGAGATCTCCATCGCCAAGCTCTTCTGATAGTATCTGCCATGCGATACGAGTTATCGGGCGAAGATTTAGGGGAGTATCGGAGCGGTGGATACCGCTTAGCCACGCCCCATCCACAAATTTTGCGGGTGCAGCGAGGCGAAGGAAGTGAGATGCATATGAGTGGTTTAGAAGTACCTCTCGGTTTCCGCCGGAAGAACGGCGGGCTAGGTATGCTGTCCATAGGTTTAGGGTGTTTCTTTCATTGGTTGAAAGGAAGTTAACGAGGTCGATACGGTTGTAGTTAGGAACTGATAGGATTGTGGTGGTGGGAAAGGTTATTGCTCCAGAGAGGGTTACGTCAAAGAGTTGGTGTAAACGGGCCCATGCGTGGATTTTTGCTGTAGGGTGGGTTTCTGGATTTTGGAGTTGGTGGTAGATGTGACGGTATTTCTGTGGTCGGTTTTCCTTTTCGGGGGGTTCTGTAGGGCTCTGCGGACTAGTCTGGGACTGCGGACTATCCATGGGTGTGTGAACTAAACGATCCCCTTCAGGGGTAGTCTGGCGAATTGAGAAAAATTTAAATATAGAGGTGGTGCAAACTAGAATAGAGATTGCAAATATCGAAATGAGATATCGATAAACCAAAAGGCTTTCCACGGCTTCGATGAAGTTGAGTATCGGGTTACTTTTAAACCCAGCGGAGAAGAGAAATGCGCCATCATATGAAAGCATCTTTTGAAGTTCGAAGACCTTCGTGACTTAAGGTTAAAGATGGCGTACAGTTCTCCTAAAGCTGGACTTTGTCATGTCATGTGCTATATAATTATATAAAATATATGTCAAGAGTTACCAGACCACACTATCAGCTCTATAACCCTTCACGGAGGTAAAGTTAATGATCTAAAAATAGTAGATGTGTCCAAATTCGAAATGATATCACAAAGTAGAGGATGCTAGATCTATAGAGGAGCTCGTTACTAGTGTTAGGAATAGTCTTGATATTCATCTTAGACCCGAAAAGCACATGCGTATGTTGATTGAAATTCAGGAATTCGGAAGCAAGCCCCAATATGCACCCTTCGAGGCAGGGATTCACGAGGCCAGCATCATGTTAAAGATTTTAGAACTCTGTTCGAAACTTCTCTCATGATACAATGTGCATTGATCTGGTAACTCTTGAATATGCATATTTCCACGTTGTTCAGCGAAAATCCGGATTGTCCTCATTTGTGTCTTGATGCTACTTTCGAGTTTCACGTATCTACACGTTGTGATCCGACCCTTTCAATTGAGCCAAGAGTCGCCAGATCACTCCTTCCGACGGGCTTCCCAGGCCTTTCAGCAGTTAGCCGGATATGTGGGTACCTCAATATCTAATTGGGTAGTGGTAGTAGCTCGGAGCATTCCGACGGCACGGCAGTGGTTGTCCGTGAGAGAGAGCTCAAGATCGCAGCATTCGGTGAAAGTCTGCCCGCAATTCTGGCAAGGACTAATAAAAGTTAGGCTCGAAAATAAAAGTTAAAGCATATCGGGTTGAAAGAAGCTAGTCCAAGCGGACATCCGGACTTGGTTGAACTGTGTCCTACCGGTATCACTCCTTCGTAACAATCTGCGGAGTCTTGGATCCATGGGCCAAGTCAATTGATATGTTGCTCGCCGGGCCCCTAACCGGCCCGACCAAAGTGCCACAGTCATAACAAGAACGGAAATATATTTCCGTCTCTTATGATACGACAATGAAGACACCCTAGGGGTGTTGTATCTGGTAGGGGTCTTCGAGGCTAAATAACACCGGTATTCCTTCAATCGAGATTATGGCCGGGGGAAGTCTACTGTGAAACCACCTTGGCACGTATATAAATACACAATAGGGCCGATGCACTTCAGGATTCAGCCGAGCTCCAGGATTTAGATGATGCTACGCTAGTCTCAGCTAGATACTGGCGAAACTTTCGGGAAGTTCCAGCACACGCTGTTACGGCATGCATGTTTATGCATATACCGTGTAACATGCTCTAACCGTATCCAAATGGTAACTTGCATGCTGCGTAGATCGTCTCGTGGTATCATTGGTTTAGAGCTGCCTCTGAAAGTATTCATCTGAAACCGGCCGGAAATTTTGCTTGGCGAACAGCTGTCTGGTAGTACAAATGCGCCCTCGTGGGATCCATGAGTTTACGAAGTGGAAGTTTATGTTACGCGGATATAAATTCCGACCAGTGCTTTGTTGAGATACTCAGCGCTTGCTACGATGATCAGCGTTAGCGGCAAGGGTGTAAAGGTGAGAGATTGTGATCCTCGATTCCTGTGGACAACATAGATTCCAATGCGATCGCGATTATGCAAGTTTCTGGTTGATACACGTTTCTCAGTGGGTAGCTCGAGGTGCTACATAGTTATCACAGCTGCGTTCCACAAATTATTCCGCCAGGCCAGTTTTTTTTAAGCTCTTATAATTTCAGAATATACGCACATGACTTGGAATAGTCTCAAAGACGCAACATATAATTATAACTGTGCAGAACAGGGTGACAACCAGAAGAAAAAAAAGGGCCTGAATTAATTCCAACTATTTCCAACAAACAAGCCAGCTCTACGCCACACTAACTCCCGTGTACACATGTTTCTCCATATTGCAGTTGATTAGGCTAGTCCTTAAGACGGCACTTTTCCTTAAATGCGTTCTCGGGACGCAAGAAGTATGATAGAAAATATCTCTTCATGAAGCCATCGACAGGCTGAGTGACACGATGAACTGGGGATCGTAGTTTTCCTCCGCTCATAAATTGCAGTGAATCCGCAACATGAACTACAGCACATCCAGGGGGAGAAGAAGTATATCCCCAGCTCCCGTCTGGGAGCTGTACGTGCAAGCCCCATTCTTCAGCGAATAGGATAGTCAGAGTCCCACTGTCAGTGTGTTTATTTTCCAACACCTCCGATTTCTTTGGAATGCAGGGCTCGTAGACTAGCTTGAGGCCACTATCATTTTGCTTGGACTTTTGGTGATACTTTTCGAACGGCTCGTCTGGAGATAGGGAATTTGAGAGGGAGCGGAGCATCGTTACCGCAGCGCTGTGGCAGATTTCGGAAAAGTATTTGAATGTATGCCGGCTCGGCTGGAGAATTTCGGGAAGGCGAAGGTCGCCTTTGACGAGTTCATCGTATGCCATCTATCATGTAGGTTAGCACGAGTGCTAGGATTGGTAAGGTTATAACCGAGTTACTTACTTCGAATGTTTGGTCGGTTTCACAAGATTTGTAGCTACAACGCCTCGATTTATCAGTACCATTTTTTTTGATCTAAGGAAGGCTGGAGCTGATGGAATTACCCTCTATCTTGTGACGAACTTTGGCCACTTCTTGTATCCCTCATCTTCGATCCCTCTTCCTGATCGAAATAGTGCTGGGATAGATAGTACACCTCTCCGAGTTGCTCTATGAGCAGGTTCCCTAGTTTACTCTCGTGGAAGTCAAGATAGAATATGCCAGTAGATTCGGCAGCGGAGCGCAACTTTTCAATCTCTTTGAAACTTCCATCCTCGAGCCTTGCAAGATTGATTTTATCAAGCTGGGCGACTTCAATCGCTGTCCCGTTTGGGAGCGTAGAGCTGTAGACGACCATGTTGGATTTTGGTTGCCTGAAAGTGAAAATGCGTTGGTGTGAATAGTACTTGGAGGACAATGTGAGAAGTTGTAGAATGTTAACGCCAGAGTTACGCTGCATCCTCAAGCTTTTGAAGGTATTCAGGCATCTTACACAAAGTGAGATTATTGATGACCCCCTTTCAAGCCCCTCTTTTTGGGATTACTTTCCAACTGTTGGCTGTGCCGTTCAAGGTTAGGCTGTGCCTCGTGCAGACGTCTAGCTAGTCGACATCTATTGCGCCGTCGATTCACATGTTCGCCAACACTGGGCACTGAGCTCAGATTCTGTTACACAAAATATGCACTAGTGTTAAGAGTTGCTTCTAGCCGCCGAATGTTAGGGCCGGGTCAAAGATATAGTCTTCAGAAATGGTAGGTATTGGCGATTTTCTACATATACCCGCTCCGTGTTTTGTCGACCGAATTGTAGACCTGCTACTTTCCGGCTTTGTGGCTAGATTATCAAACGGATTGACTAACCGCGGCATGCGGCAGCTACTTATGGTATGGTCTAATTTAGCAGCATTGTAACTACTCTGATCTTGCTTTTGTAGAGACCTGCATGTCTGATCTATGGGTATTTAGCTACGTAGCATGTAGCTGAGATTATTAGACGAAGATGAAACGTGTCCGGGTTACACAAAATGCCGGATCGAATATATCGAATAGACAATCTCTATGCAATTCTTGTGACCGAAGTACCCCGAGGCTCCTCCCTCGTAGTCAATCGTCGATTTACCCTAGCACCGTTTCCCGAGCGCGGATGTTTGAACCCTTTCCGTTCCGTTATTAATTTGGATCCGTTCCCACGGTTCAATTGGTCGTGTGCCGACATACTAGCCCAGTCCAAGCAAGGCTAAAGAAAGCATTCCTGGCCACCCCAGGCTTGCTTTACCAACAAGAACGGCCGGTCCCAGAGCTGGGATTCATGTTGTGCACCGAGACGAGAGTTCCTAGCTGGCTAGACTAGCAAAATCGCCAATAGTTACATCTGGCAAGCTCGATCGATTCGCGAAGTTGCATCCACCATTTCTTGACCTCTTTTGAGAGCTCCCGATCCCGCGAGCTAGGTGGGAAATCGTGTTATCATTACGTTCCGAATTTCAGATTGTGATATCACATTTCTGAATTCTGAATCCCTGAGATAAGTCTACCGTCCATTGAGTTTGGCTATCTAGAGATAGTAAGGCCAGTCCATCAAAGTACTATTCGAGGCCCTTGCCATGAGCTCATATTACCATCTCTCAGAGGGAGTCGTGGGCAGACAGTTGAAATATAAAATGTGATCTATCATTGACGAAGCTTTAAAATGTGATATCAGAATTATGAAGCGGGCGTTCACACATTAATCCACCTCTCTTCAGTAGTACACGTCATAATATACTCTATATCTTATACTTTTCCCTCGTTTATTTTCGCCTACTTGCATTAAACTCATCAAATTTTCGTTTTATCTCACATAAAATTTCGCCTAGATCCCTATTCTAAGTAACATATACGAGGACGAGCCAAAATGGAACCGAAGAGGACCCCCACGATGACCGTCGACGAACGATACAGGTTGATCACAAGGCGTCAAACGTTGTTCCAACCCTTTACCTCGGAAGACTCTATTAAACGCTTGTTGGCGAAGAAGCTACACCCCACGGTAGCATGGGGTAAAAACAACCCCCACCTGCTCTAATGTATTACTCAGTCTGTTAGATCCATGGAGAACTAACTGGTTTTCTTTGTAGTTACTGCTCCCACTGGAAAGCGTATGTCCTCCGTAGATCTACAGTGAACCTAGTAATCATGCAGGTCGTGCTTATAAACCCGGGCATCAAGCCTGGGTATATTGAAGATACCTAGCTCCCAGTGCAGTCAGTGTATTGGCGATTATAGATATGTACGTGCATACTGACAATGTCTCTCTGTAGCGCATATCGGCTATTTTGTCCCCCTCACGAAGATGGTCGACTTTCTCCGAGCTGGTCTTCAGGTATGCCTGTTTAAACAAACTTTTTCCCCTGCATATGACCCTAGAATGACGGTTGACGGGATTTTTATTAGCCAATAATCCTCTACGTAGACATATACGCACTCCTGGTGAACTACGTCCACCCTATGGCTCTCGTCAAACGCCGTCTCTCCTATTACCGGCATCTTACAACCGCGGTTTTAAGCTCCCTGGGCATCTCGCCGGAGCAAATTACTCACATTGATGAATCCTCGTATGCATATACCGAAGCATTCATCCAGGAGTTCCACAAACTCATCGTAATGATGCGCCGCACAGATGCGCATTGCACCAGCGAGGTTGCAGAGACTGAGATGCTAAGCCCTCTGTTGTGCTGCATCCATCAAACTTTGGGAGAAGTTTTTACGGGCATGGACATTCAATATGGAGGGCTCGATCAGGTAGGAAAATACAAACCCCTTGTCGGCGTGCGTCAGCTTTCATCCAATTTTCAAGGGCTCTAACGGATCGCTAGTACGACCTATTTACCCATTCCGCAACATTTCTCCCTCTGATCAACCACCAACCACGGGAACACATAATGAATAACATGGTCCCGTCCCTTAAATACACCTCTCCATCTCCATCTTCTTCCCCTTCCTCCTCCATTCCTTCTTCTCCTACCTCTTCTTCCAAAATGTCTTCCTCCCACTCCGCGGATGCCAAGATTGAATTCCTAGATAACCCGGCGACAGTGCATCAAAAGGTTTCCGAGGCGGATTGTAATCCTGGTGATATCACTCACAATAACGGGGTCCTCGGCATCCTGCGCGAGATCATCTGGCCAATAGCGGAACTACATCTCGAGCGGTCAAGGGGGGCTATAGGATACAACCTGCTTGAAGGTATGGATGCCAAGACTGAACAAGTGTCATTCGTCTTTTCATCCGCACCTGAAGGGAGTATTCTAAGTGTGTGTGACTTAATTACTGGCGAGGAGCGACATTATGGTCTGTACGACGAGCTTGAAAGGGATTATGCTGATGGATTTATCTCTCCGGATGATCTCAAGAACACCGTCATTGGAGCATTGAACCAGTTGCTAAGGCAGATTAGGAAGATCTACCGTGAAAATGAGCAGTGGCGGGTGGTTGACGAATTGGCGTATCCTGGGGGAGTTTACTAGTACAAATTGTTGTTTCGGAGTTGATGGAGATGGAGACTTTTACTCTTAGAGAGGAGCCAGATCGTATCAATCATGTTAGACAGCTTTTTGAGTCCGCGAGGACCTATGCGGTTCGTAATAGTTTACATTATTCTTGGTACACCGTATGGCCATGCATATGGTGTACGACCTTTTATTAGTTCAATTCATGTATTTTGAGTTAGGAGCTATTATCAATACTACCAGATTACTATATCATTGACACACTCAACTAAAACGTACATTTAGTCCGATTTCTATGTTCAGTAGCAAAAGGACTTGAATTCAAATTAACTACTTGGAACAATATACAGGGATTCTGGGGGCGAATACAGGATAGAGCTAACTTGCATAGACCAGGAAGGAAGCCAAAATTTGCGCATTTGTAAGTTCCTCGAATCAAGAGAGAACAACCAGGAAAGGGTTAGAGAGAATGAGCTCTGGTATGCATCCTCAGAGTAAGGAATCGAAGGACGGAGAAATGTCCGAAGCTTCGGAATCGGGAGCTGGCCAAACAGCGTCCTCGATGAAAGACACAGGGCCGCTATTATATATGTAATTTAGATAGGTCGCATTGTCAGTCGCCCCCCTCTTTTCGCAGGCTGCGAAAAACTTCCGGAGATTATCCTGATAGGTCCAAAGAACGTGGTCTGTCGGTCTTACCCATTGAGACAGACCCAGTCCCTTAAAAATGCGGTCCATAGCCTCCAAACTCGGGCCAGCGGTGTGAAAAATATCTCTTTGGTCTCTATATTGAAGGTCGTCATGGAAATATGTTAATGCCAACAACGGCTTCCCTTTTTCGTAACATAAGCCCAGTTCATGGACACCTTCGTAGGTTCGCGCCGACATTTCATAATCTGGATACTTAGAGTGTTCAATCGATTTGAGGATACTCGCCGCGGCCTCTTCAGCAAGCCCAGCTCTGCGTAACCATTTCCCAATTTCCAGAAAGTCGAACGCAGTGACAGAATGTCCCTGCGTTTTAGCTATTTTTCCTATCGACGGGCTTATGCGCTCGAAAAACTTGAAGGCCTGTCGAAGATGTTTAAGACCTTCAATCCTCTCTCCTTTCTCTTTAAGAAGCCTGAACCCAGTTAACATCATAACTTTATGATTATGGATTCCCATATTAGCCCTCCCAATTCTCTCACAATAGCGGGTATACTGCTTGAAAACCTCTTCCGCCTTAGAAAACTTTCCAACCCTCACAAGGGATCGATAAAGATGTAGCAATGCATGTGGTATATCCCCAGACGGGCTATCTTCCAATTTGAGCCGAAACAGGATATTGAGGAGCAGTAGAAGCAGGTGGATTAAATCCTTGTCGTTAATATCCTGCAACTCTCCTCGCTCCATGACGGTAGCAATCTGAAATATCGCTCGGGTGAGATAATAATGGTTAAGGCCAAACTGTTCCTCGATAGTAGCTAAGTGAACGGTTAGAGACCTAAAGCTGGATTCCCACCGTTCATTCCCACGGTGGGCACATGTAACTGCCAGTATTGTGGAGAAGTTTTCATTGTAAATATTTCGCAGCAACTGAGATTCTTTTTTCGCTTCGGCAGGCGAAGGGAGATCATGCTCAACAAATTTATCTCCGAAGGCTTCTCGAATTTCCGGAAGTACCGATTCAGGGCCTTCAAGAAAAGTAAAAAGTATATGGGGTGGAAGTAGGTAGGTGAGATCCCGGTGGAGAAGCGGGGGTTTCCAATAAGCCAGGGACATATCCCAGTCCAGGAACTGGGTATAGCTTTCTTTTGGTTTCCAGGCATCTCTAACACGATCAAAGCATACCATTATGTCGTCACCCGATGCTTTCTGTTCGGCTAACGCTCCCCTGAATATATCTAGGGATATTGCTTTGGTCAGATAGGTCCACTGATCTAGGTCGCGATGGTAAGCTTTAGACCAGACTTTAGGGGGGTCTGAAAGTTTAGGTGACAGATTCTCGCCCCCAGGAGTCTCAACCCCAGTATCTATGGAATCCTGATTATCCTTAGTCTGAGCATCGACCCAATCGAAAGTGTCTATGAAACTCATAAACGAGATTCCCAAGGCGCGTGAATTATCCCATTCAACAGAATGAGTTCGATCCTGGTGCCAATGATCCTCAAGAATAAAACTTTCTGGTGGACCGCATCCAGACTCACTTTGGTCCGCTTTTTCGAGATAATCTTGGACTAGTGGCCTAGTATCAGTTCGGAGTGGTTGATCGTTTAATTCCAATAAATTCCACTGAATATCGGACGAGGCGGTCCCCGGGTCGTTATCCTGGAATTCCACGGCTGTTAACGGCTCAAAGCCTATCGTATCATCTTCGAGTACCGCGAAGTTATTAGGCCAGGCTGCTGTCCCGTCGAGTTCTTCATCCGCGTCTAAATCCACGTCCTCAGATGAATGTCCTTCGAGACTGTCTTCATCTGATCCCACAATTCGAATGCCACATGACTCTCCAGTCTCGTCTGAGGATGTAGAATAAACTTTAACAAGTGGCTACCAGACATCTGGGAACAGAAATATACATACCTAGGTATTCCGGATAAAATCCTTCTTCCTTTTTGATTACGGAGTCAATCTGCGTCTTTCGAACTGGCACCCAGTCCCTATGTAAACTCTCAAATCTTGGAATCTCCCGCCCCTCTTCTCTAGCGCGCATACACTCTCTTCGGATGAATGCTCCCTGGATCCGGCTCAAGTTCTTTCGAGTGAGCCCGTATATGTCGCAGATATAGTCCAAATTATGCTTTTGAATACCGGGTAACTATATCATCGGAAATTTAGTTTCTTTCTTTCTTTCGCGTCGTTATAGAGTTTCGGCGGCGATTGAGAAGCTCTTTTGACCCACGTGTGGCCTCTACATACATATGGATCCAATATAGCCAAAATCTTCCGCTGTGGAGTTCCCTTTGCGATCTCACACGCAAGACGACTTATAACGGCGGCTGGTATCCTCTTAGCCTTTTCATAGCGACGGACTCGGCTTTGAGGATAACTTTGCTGGGTTATGAGATTGCGAGTCGTATTAGCCATGAGATATATATAGGGATGCCTGATAAGATAGTCTGTGTTGATTTTGTGGCAATTCGAACAGCGATTTCAAACAAATTACAGGCTCTTTGACACGTGCCGAAGAATTAGTATATTTATTTATACTAGAGATTTGAGAGGCTAAGTAAAAAAGAATTATAGATGGTGCTTTCTGGATGACGCTTTTTTAACGTGATGCCTTCTACTTCAATTTTTTTTTATTCATTCAGATATCTAGACATACCGCTTTATATCTTCAATCGTCGGCAATCTTAACCATGCATCTACACTCCCCCACCAAAGCCAAGACTTGAGAAGTTGAATTTCCTAATTTGAACAACCATGTGAGGAGATAACTGAGAACAAACAATGCATCGCATGAAGAACGTTGAAATAGCCTCAATGTTGAAACCGATCCTTCGTCTAAACGTTTCGACTCTGGCCATGGCGTTTCCCCAAGTTCACAAGGCTGAGAATTAGATAGTGTTCAGATTTTCAGAGAGCGACCGGCTCACGACAATGCATAAATCAACACGGGGTGGTGCGTCGGTTGCCCATTAGCCTTCCGCGACTATATTAACCAGTTAGCGATTACGGATCTAACTCATAACAATTTCCCCGCAGCAGCGCTATCAGGCCTTACCCAACGAGACCAGCCTTACCCATGCCCAAGTCCTTACAATTTTATTACCACCATGATCATTTACTGAACGATTCCATGATGCCCCAAATTTAGATTTTATCAATCGGAAAGGGGGATAGATAAGATAACATCCCGGCAAACGTAACTTATTGAGCTCTACAAGGCTGTGGCTTTCGAACGTTACCTAACACAAAAACTTACCATAATGGCCACCCTCCCTCCACAACGTCTGGGTACGAGGGCACCGTAATGACTCGATCGCATGCATACCTTGTTGAACATGTCCTATCAACGAGGAATATTGAGGATCGAATTAGGATTCTAGTAAAGCAAAAAAGACATTGAAATCGAAATATTGACCACGTATGGAATCGAACCACAACCCTCGGAGAACACCTCCAAGATGCACACCAGTACACCCCAGGGTCTATTTCAAAAGCAATAATTTAAAGCTACTGAGGTTTTTAAACTCGCAGTTGAGATTCCAGGTTTAGTTTCGGCCGCAGCCGTTCAGCGAACGTATAGCGCTAAAATTCGAAGCCTTGTGAGACGTTCAGGTGCTTATGATGAGGTTAAGACGTCTCCGTATCCACCACGCTGTATGGATAGAAGTTTGAAACAGGTTCTCACGAAATACGATGATCCTAATCTGAGGGTAGACTAATTTGTAGATAGAAGGCACATTAATTTTAGAGACCGAAGGTAATAGGAGGGAGTGTTCATGAAGTTTAGCTGCTTAAGTGTTGTTTGTGTGTTATTTTGAGGAGGTTGCACCTGCTTGAATTAGGTCTCTCGATATAGGGACTCAATTACCAGTCGCCAATTAACAAGATTTCAAGAATAGCGAAAATTGTCATCGTCGGGGCATAGAATGAGCTCAAGCATAGAAATTCAGCTCCCAAATGGACTAGAGACATGCAAGCCTACCGACCTCAATGATATTAAACCTTCGGATTTAGGTTCCGTAAGGGTGCGGTGCAATTTTGAAAAGCAAAGAAGCCGTTTCTAAAAGGAATAGTCGAGGGGCTTCTGCAAAACCGGTAGACTAGCCAGAGCCAAAAAAGACAGCGGGAACGAACTAGACCGCGGGAGGTGACAATCATATCCACATTGACACATGGAGTTTTGAGGCTAGGCTGCTTCGAAGCAACCTGCATGTTGAGGGCGGTCCCAGCTGTTCCACAAAGGTCCTGAGCTCCTTGTTAGCCATGAAGAGAATGAAAAACGAACAACTGAGGTCCCATTTTCTCTACTATCACAGACGATATGCGATGCAATGCTAATGTACAGACGAGATAAATTAAGATAATCCTCGATCTAGACCGGGCCGTGTCTAACGGAGAAAGGAAACCGTAGGAGAACTTTTTTTTTTTTTAATTTGTACCCGCCGAAGACTTAATCTTGCTCACAGCTTTGCTCACGGAGTCCTCAGCCTTTCCAGCAGCCTGGCCAGCCGCCTCCTTGGCTTTCTGGGCAATTTCTCGTCCTCCCCAGCTAGAAGTAAAGATTGGATGGTTAGAATGCGAATTTGTAAGGTGCGACAGGACGGGGTGTGTATTTACTGGTGGTATTGTAGGTAACGGTAGCCCTGTGTTAATTGCGAGCATTCATTGATGAAGTGGCATGCTATAAACTGTTAGCAGGAAGCAGTCTCGAGAGCTCCGTAAAATCCAACATACCGAACAGAAGATAATTCTGAGGTGTCACAGCCAACCTACAAGACAAGATCTCCCAATTAGCAATCCGGCTCTAAAGACTTACCAAACGCTTGTAGGGACCATGCTGCGCCGGATTTTTTTGGAATAACGTACGAGTATCGCATGAAGACCGCCGAATAAACGACCAAGGCGCCAGTCATTTGTCCTGAGATACTATATGCCGGGAAGTGTGTCAGCGACCTTCTGGAACTGTATGGGTGACATCATGATGGGAGATCGGATGGTTACATTTCTGGGTCCTTGTTGATGTCTGTAATGGCCGCCAGAGGGATACCGAAGTTCGAAACAGGGCCCCAGAAGTCTGCGATTCGATAGTATAAACGATTAGTATCGTGCATTTGAGGTGTTTTCGATGTTGAACTTACGGGTCGAGCAGATGTAGTCCAGAACCTTGTTGGAACGGATACGAGCGTTGAGGCTCGCGATAGCTGACAACATTTTGATAAATTGGATGTCGTAGAGAGTATTGTGCGATCCTGGAGGGGTTTAACAGGCGACCTGAGATGAAACCAGCGACTTGAAACGGTGAAGCCCAGAAGTGTGATCGTGTGAGAGAAGGTTGACAGGTGCTGTGAGTCTTGGGCTTCTAATTACAATTGCCAACAGCCGGTCGGAGCAAAATGCCTGTTATATCCGAGACACCTTCCCCAACGTCCAACAACAACGCATCTCGACATTGACAACCACCGGTCCGTGCGCCGTGCGCCCCGACAATTCCTACAATTCACTTCATGACCTTGTCTCGGGAGCCAGTATCCGCCAACATAGTATAATATAGACGTCGTTCTATCTATAGGGTATCTCGTGGTACTCCAGTTCCGCTAAGTATAATAAATCCGGGGTATATCGTCACTATGTTACTCTGCTAGAACGTAGCGCCGAGCCATTGCATTGGGTACCCTCCTCCTATCAACGACGAGGTTCGGAAGGCAGAGGTCCGAGATATCCGCGAAACATGATCAAACCCCCTTCCCAACTTCGTTGGCCCTGTGGTACCTTCCGGGCCTTTTTAGTGTTGGAAACGCCTTACAGAGCCGATGCTCTATCAAAGACTTCAAAATTCAGCTCCTTGTACCGATCACGTTTCTTATATATATTCACGAAAGAAATCTTTTCTGATGTGAACATAGTAACAGTCCAAGTTATCCTATGCGCCGGTAAAGGCATGTTCAAAAATGAAAAGGCGAGTTCGGGCTCGATGTTATACCTAGATTCTGTTCGCAGTGTGTGATACATGATGATGTATAACGTGATATAGACCTAGATAAGTATCTATAGAGGATTCGTAAATTCGTAACATAATACAACCCCACAAACACGAGCATACACAGCCATCAAAGTGACACCCGCCTCCCCAGTTCCCCTAACCACTATTTACTATTCCCATCCCTAACCCCTAACCAAGAGATAGTTACATCTATGGTACCACCCTAGCCTATAAGAGAACTACTTATATACACTGGCCCGGACATGCGCTGCATTTAAGACAATTGTTCCTATGGGTGTTGGTTTTACCAGGCGGGTAAGGCTGGTTGGGTTGGATGGCTATTAACCAAAAGCAATCGGACATAATAACGCCGCTAGGGCCTGTCTTAAAGCACCTCAGATCGATGGCATGATTGGGACCGAATCCTCCAAGCCATTCTCCCTGGACGTCTTTGGCCTGTACTCCTAGAACAACCTCGATGCTTCACAGGGAATCGTAAGTCAGCTTGAGTATCCAGGAACAAGGTAACTATAAAGGTCGGGAGTATTGAGGCGCAAGGGAAAGGATATGGATCAATCATGGAGTAAATTGACTGTGAGACGAAAACGTACTCTCCATAATAATCTGTGACACCAGCTCCTTGGAGTTGCTCCGTCGTCAAAGTCGGTGCGGAAAGCACAGCGCTGTAGTCAAAAATATGGCCATTAGCCTCTGTTCTAAAATTGATATTATGGAATACTGGGAGGCCTCAATAATTACCTGGAGCAAACATGTAAAGCAAGAGCCAAGACTGCAGAGAAACGCATCTTCAAAGATATATATCTATTGCGATTTGCTAAGTCAAGAATATCAGAACGAGTGAATAGATGGCGAAAAGTGCCTCTTTGATCGCAAGATAATCGTGGCGTTAAGGAGTGTAGAATAGTTTGGGGTTGGGGGAAGGAAGGAATGCCAGTTGGATGGTTGGATGATTTCTATCTATTCTCTACGGCGATTTATATACCTAATACCAGCCTGTGAAACGACTTTGGAAAGCACAAGATCACAAGAGAGACACTTACCTTCTCATCGTCTAAATTCTTCAAAACAGCAATCACTGCCCGAAGGAAAAGTTAGAGCTCCCAGCCGACCCGTCCTGTCTACTTCGCAAGAGAAGTGCCTCGTGATTGGAATTGCTTTAGGATAGAAGTTTACTTCTTGAGGATAGCGGTGAAAAGCTATCAAAATTCCTAAAAATTGGGAAATAAAGTTTAATATAATCGATGTTTTATAGTGAGGGGTCCTTCGTCAAATCTGTGGGTTCGAAGCGAACCGGGGTTGCGACGAGAGTATTATTACCAAAACTAGATCGCATTTGCATTACATATTGCATACTGCATGACGCATGTCTGTTTCTCCTTCGAACATTGGCGATCGGAAGTTCGGAGCTTGTCCCTTTTTTGTACGTAGGACAAACTCGCCCACTCGCCCGGGTGGCGGGGCGAATAAAGTTCACTGCGCGATTTCCACCTGACTCTTTGCGCATGAGGAAAACGCATCATTCTTTGGGCATTAGCGCTTTTGAAATGCAAGCGACTCTCCAATCGCGATATTTTCGGATTTACTTCATCGGCTCGTCCTTAACCTGTAGGAAGGACTCGCCGTTATGAACAGCCTGCCTAGTCAAGACATTGATCGCTATCACGCGGGGCTTCTGCGACGATATAGAAGCTTAAGACGCTAGGCATGAGCATTGAGTATTCACATATTATAAATACTTTACCTTGATGCCCCGAGTTTCTCACAGACATAGATCAGTATCGAGCGTTCTCCATCCTCTACTGCATTTGACGCAACCCCTTCCACTCCTTGCCATTATAATTTTACGCTCTTTCCCAAATTGCCTACTTTACCAAGCCAAGCCCCTTACGCTCACTAAATTATAAACGTCACATCTACAATTCTCTGAAGATGCATTTCTCATCTGCTTTGGTCGCTGTTTCCAGCATGTAAGCATACCACGTCCTAGTCTCGCAGTTCCCCCACTCTATGTCGCACGACTAATATAATTGTTTAAACTAGAATTCTCTGCGCTGCGTAAGTATCAAGGCTCCAAAACATTTAATGGCTCCCTGAGGCATAGACGTCTGGTACCACGGTATATCGATATATCGATATATCGGGACCAAGAATTTAGAAGAGAACTTACAAGACGTTTGCTCTCCACACTCATAAATTTAGCGCACTTGGCTAATGTATTCTGCGATTTAGCCCAGCATACGGCACCATGATGCTTGTGCTCAGGAACAGCGACGTTGGAGCCGGTCTCGGACCTGGTTTGGGTCCTGATCCGGTCTTCCCTCTCCTTTGCGTCAAAAAGCCAATCGAAGCGCGTTGTTACGGCACAGTCGGTCTCCAAAAGTTTCAGAATAACGAATTCCACGGAACCAGGGAAGAAAAGCTCTCGTGTCTTGATTGTACAGGAGCTTTCGGAGGGTGTCAAATTTACTGCGCGACGGATAATACCAAGAACTTTCCTGAATGGAAAAACTATCCCAAGCCGGGTTGGTACCAGCCTTCTTGTTATAAGAAGAAGTCGAGCAAGCCTACGGAATATAATCCAAAGTCTTACTCGCCTAGTCAGTACAACTTTTACAGTTAGAGAGTTTCACGGACATACCTAGATAGACCTCTACACAGTTGCTTTAAGATCAATTGTCTGGTAGACTTGGATTCAGGTTGATGTTCTTTCCTTATCTTTGTATCTACCTCCCCATTTTACTTTCCTGAAATATCGTATAGAGATATATATATCCGCTTATACATACGATTCCGATCTATACTATCTAGGTTTCATACTGTGACGTAAATAATACGCGAGACTAAGTAATTTTAAGTGCGTATTTAGCAAAAAAAAAACTATATTTTCGACTTATTATAATAGTCGCCGTGGAAGTTCCAGATATTGACCTCCGAAAATTGGGTTTCAATTGATCATTTTTGGCCAGCATTGGCATTTTGTTCTTATGACCCGTCTCGGGGATCCGGTTTTCGCTAACCAGTAACAATTTACTATTTATCATCATTTCCTCGAGAAAAATGCCTATGCGGACACCTAGATAGCATCAGGCTAGAACGTCATGCAAATCAGTTACGGACCGGCAATAACTCTACCGACTAGTCGCGGTATCGGAGCCACTTCTCCCCGCAGAACCCGCCATCATCGCTTAGAAGGGACCTAGTATAGCGAACTCGCTTAGGACCCTTAAACAAACTTTATTATTGTCGCACTAATGCGAATCCTATTGCAATATATTGCATTCTAGTGTTACACAGCGATTCGACTCCAATGATCGGGAAGACTAATCTTAGGCTCCCTTGCCGATGGAGAGCTATAGGGCTATATCAAAAACCTTTATAGTAAGGCGGCGCATGAAAAACTCTACGGAAATAAGTTCCGTCCATATATTTATCAGGATAGAACATGCGTGATTGTAGGTTCTGATATCAAATTGTGTTATTTTGGCCTTTTTTGGTCTCGTTGGCCTTTTCTAGATGAGACAATTATACCACGAGTCGCAACGCAAGGTCATTTGTCGTACTTCCGATTTTCCCCGGAAATACTCCCTGTCATCCAGGATTAAGACCCTGAGTAATGTTCGAGTAATTTTCTTTTGTTTCCTCGCTTTTGCATCATCGAAGTTCTATGATGTTTATTTTACATCATTAATTTCTTTTTCTCGTATGCGTTGGGAGTGTATCCACAGAATACGATTGGCACTTTCCTGGAATTCATTGAGATAGGACCGCCCAGCTACCAAGAACCTGACGACTTACACAAAATATGCCACCATCCTTTGATATATATTTATGCTGGAAGCTAACACTCGATATCTAATAATGGGAGCCGATAGCTATAGTAACTGGTCTATTGGGCCGCATCTGCAAGCTGCAGATCTCTGTCCTATACAGGGATGCGCGCTAGTGTACAATAAAACAACATCCTATACCCTATCCTATCCCATAATATCATATCCTATCCGATAATACTCTATCTTACGACATTTTATTCAATTACACTCCAAGCTGCTGTCTTGGTAGGACAGCCTGGAGAACCCAGCATCTCATACGTGAACTGGTTGCCACCACAACACTCTTTCTCACACTCTTTCGTAAAAGTCGAGGTTCTGGCCGGAGCACCGATGCAATTACAGAGGTACCTCCTCGTCTCCACCACATTATCGCAAACAGCTCCTGGGGGACATCCAGTAACTGTGGCGCAGTTTTTAGTTATATATTTAACAACTGATGGTGGACATGTTGACATGGGGTCTTCAGTCGTAGCATCGGGTTCGGGCTCCGGGGAGTCGGTGATTTCACCGGCTTCTACCGTTTCGGTTTCGGTTTTGGTTAGGGTCTTTGTAATGTATTTGGTTGTGCATTTGGTGACGGTTTTGTATTGGGTTTTTGTTTGCCAGTTTGTTTTAGTGATGGTCACTTGCTTGCCTTTTGGTTCAGGGTCGTAGCCATAGCCAAGGGCGGAAGGGATAGTGCTGTAGTAAGATATTAGTCACGGACTATGGGTGGTCTATAGGACTGGTTTAGTTTTCATACCTCGTGAGGAGTAGAGTAAAGAGCAAGTTTGGGAGCTGCATCTTAACGGTTTCTTGGAAATATATAAATGAATGAATGGAAAGTTTCTAGCAGAAACAAAGCTTTGGAAGGAATGAAACGCCCTGAAGCTTAATCGATAGTGCACTAGAGTTGAAGGAATACCCTGGGAGCAACCTTCTCTCTTTTTATACACTTCTAAATACCTCTTCGTACGACACCACCATAAGCAATAATGAATATTGTGAAGTTGAACTCGTGAATTCACAGCTGGGAGTTTAGAAAAGCTTCACATATATATATCAAACTTTATGCACGATAACATTTTAGAGGACTTGGCAAGCGAGATACGTGGTTATTCCTACCCGCTCGCGCTCTATAACCCTGTCTCGTACCATACCTGCAGACCTTTCCTACAACTATACTAACTGGAAATTTCAGAACTGGGTAACTGCGTTGTTACTGTTGGAATTCTGGTAGGCGGGTTTCTCCGAGCCTACATGCCGAAATCTACACTCTGGTTATAACGTTAGGTTTTTTTCCTTCTGGAATATGCATCCGCGACCTCTTTTCAATCCAGGTAGAATAAGTGAGGCCTTGCTAGATAGGTTTTGCTTTTCGAGAAATTGCTTCTTGTCGGTACAGTGCTAGTTCCGTGCGACCATGATGTCTCAAGATGGTACTAGTACTACGTTTGCAAATTGTCGGCTCGTGATTGAGTGCTGGGTAGATCCAGCCGTTAGGATTCGAAGCTACAGCTGTACAGCCGTTAGGAGTCTTAACCTTTCTCGATGCCATTCATGGGAAGCTGAGGTGGTTAGTTTCGCCCAGGCCAATCAAAGCAAAGCTTCTTTGCATGTTGGACCAATCTACTCGTGGTATAGTGCACGAGGTGTAGCAAATATTTATAATTGCCTAAACAGGAAATCGGGGAAATATACCAACACATCATGGGGTTGTCGCGAGTATGGTAGCTACTGCATGTAACTGCTGTACTACATCGTCTTAGGGCTCCAAGGCTCTAAAGATATCGAGAAACGACATCGTAGAGCTTCATTTATCTTATCTCCAATCCGAGTTATGAGACGAGCTGGCCATTCCTCTCCGGCAAGGGCAGCCTGTCCTGACCAAGCTCTCCAGTTTAATTGGCCAACTACTATTAATAACTTCTCATTTCAGCATCCCGTATTGTAATTACCATACTCAAAACCTCCTGAGCAGCGAGCGTGAAAACGTGAACCCGTCATATGTACATACAAACATAAACCTCCTTCTCAACCATCATCATCCTCAATCCCGACGTGTTCCCGACACCTCAATTGCTGCCGAAGAAGCTACACAAAAGCACCCCGCCGTCTGCGAGCCCCACGTGGAAAAGTCAAACGGTCCATCCGCGTTTTTCGTGTGTCCCGAAAACACCACAGCAAACCCGGCCCAACTGACCCTCGCAAACCTGCAGAACACCGGACTCTGCCCGCGCGAAAAACGTATATAGCATATTAAAATACAGCAATAATGAACGTCTCCTTCCGTTCGACCACCCGTTCCCTGCAAAGGGCTACAAAATCCCTACATTCGCTCCCCAGAACCCGTCAGATACCGTTGGGAAGCCTGCGAACATTTCCTGAAACTCAATTCCACAATATCGTTAAGCTTTCTGGTGCTACTACTGCCCCCAGAAGCTTTGTTCGGACCTACGTCACTGAGCAACCAAAACCTGCATCTAATCCTCCAACTTCTTCAGCGAGCGGACCTATCGGTGGACCAGGCGCACCACGACCTCCGAAGGACGATAAACTAAAAGCCTGGCCGTTTGTGCTGATATTTGTGGTCGGCGCTGTTACTTTTGCTGCTATTTTGGATAATAGGAAGGGTGAGTGGTGTATTTCCATTACTTTGAATATTTTAGAAGCTATCACGGTATACTAAACAGCTATAATCTTTGCCGATTTTAGAAAAGCCGAAAATGCCTGTCTTACCCGCCGCCAAATCCGACTCCCAGGGCCTTCCTAGGCTCCGAGACGACGGTCCGATCTTTGATCCCAAGGATATCAAAGTCATCTTTGTTCTCGGTGGCCCCGGTGTCGGAAAGGGCACTCAGTGTGCTAAACTCGTCAAGGACTATGGCTTTGTCCATCTCTCCGCTGGCGATCTTCTGCGTGAAGAACAGACTCGCGAGGGAACCGACTATGGCGAGTTAATCAAGACTTACATCCGAGAAGGCAAGATTGTGCCCATGGAAGTCACCATCGTTCTCCTCGAAAACGCGATGAAGCGTAACATTGAACAAAATAAAAAATCCAAGTTCCTCATCGATGGGTTTCCACGACAGATGGATCAGGCATTGAAGTTCGAGGAGGTGGTTGTGCCTAGCCAGTTCACCTTGTTCTTCGACTGCGATGAGGATACCATGACCAAGCGACTCTTGGAACGTGGAAAGACTAGTGGACGAAGTGATGATAATATGGAGAGTATTTTGAAGAGGTTTAGGACCTTTAAGGAGACTAGTATGCCCGTTGTTAATTACTTCGAAGGGCAGAAGAAGGTGGTTAAGGTTGATGGTGGAAAGCCCATTGACGCTGTTTATAAGGATGTGGTTGCGCATATTGCGGTAAGTCTTTTTTGTGGTTTCGGGAGTAGGTTACACAAGCTAATAAAAACGGTGCTTTGCAGGACCGATTGAAGTAACCTTCTATTCTTAGCGAGAACCGGGTAGTTGATAGCGCTTCTTGACTTATAACTTCTTGGTTCCTACTTGTTCTTTGGGGGGGCGTTAAATTTTCCCTCTTCCTTTCTCTTGTTCTTGCTTTCTATGATTCTCGTACATACAGGTTCGGTGGTAATAAAACTATAATAGAGGGGAAATAAAATATCGATTTTGTCGCTGGAACTACCATTTGAACTTCTCATTAAACTACCCTTTTAGCACAAGCTACTCTTTATAAAGTTATCGCGTGAAGATATACGTTCGTGCAATACTCCCTCTACTGTTCAAACAATTCGATGCTATAATCCCCCGTACACCAGGTCGTATGTCTACTCGATCGTGGGGATGCCGTGCTCGGTGTGATCTACAACTTGCTGAACACTGTGAGATATATATTCCCACGTGTAGGGACTAGGAGGGGGAGTGCATGTCGATACTTAGGCCTTGGCGAGGGAATCTAGGATGTCTCAGTGTGTCGACTCATCGACCTGCACGCTCTCGGTCATGAATCCGTCCTAAATAAATAGGCCGGCTCGGTGTATCGTATCGCCTTCTTCCTCGTCATACCTACACCTCCCACCTCCTCTTCACCCCCATCCTCTTTCCATCTCCTCTCCATCCTCCTCCCCCTCCTCCTCCTCCTGCCGAAGACGAAGCACATGCCTCCTCAACAGGATGGCATCAAGAACAACATTACGGGCACGGTCTGGAACGACGTCAATATTATAATATTTTTTCATTAACAAGGTAGAAGGGGGGGGGAAGGGAAAAGTTCGCAAATAATACATGGTTCTCGGCCTTGTTCAAAAACAACAAGATTGACAGCCAAAACATTGACTATCGCGTCAACAGACGCTGGTAGTAGAGAGAAAATCGCAATCAAGAGAGGTAAGAAGCTCAGAGAGAAGACGTGCAGAAGAAAAAGATGAAGAAGAAGATGGAGAGAGGGAAGAGAGCGAGTTGGGAGGGTTAGGGCAAGAGTCCTGTAAGTGAACCCTAGTCAGCCATGGGCGTGCAGTTAGGAGGGGGTCTAATTATTGGATAACTTACTTCTTCAGACCCACACGGCACTTTCTTTCGTCATCATCACTAGCTATTGTCACACAGACAGGCATATGTTGCCTTCAAACACCCTCACCGGAATATCGCCAGATACTTCAGACAGCGGCATTACTTGCTGTTGTCTTGGACGAATCTGCGTGTTTCTTCGTCGAAGGGAGTGAGTTTCCAGCGAAGAACGGTGGTTCCTAGTTGGTTGACATGTTCGGTGGATCGCCGGACAAGCCAGAGCTTGCTCAAGGTTAGCATCCCTTCATTTCATTACAACCACCAACCTACCCATCCATTCACCTGACATCAAGACGCTAACGGACACCAGCAAGGCATCCGAAATAGCGACAAGATGTCCCGAATGCGGGTTCCTCCCTATAAAGAAATAGGGATGGAAATAACATACCCCGATGTACTTAAACCCCTCGAAGTCACCACAGAATCCAAAGCCTGCCTTTGCAGATGCAACCACCCTCACAGGTTTGCCCGTCTTGACCGACTTGTACAACGAAGCGTTTTCGCTAAGTCACGATCCTGCATATTAGTCTTCATTGACTACCAAAGATAGAAGTTGGGCATGCGACTTACGTATTGCCCGGCGGTGGTCCTTGGGTAAGTTGCTCTATGGACATCTTCGAACCTTGATCGACTTTTTTCGATCCAACACTGGAATCTTTACCCCCAACTCCTGTGAAGGTGATAGTCTCGCCAACAATCTTGTCCTCAGTGTAGGCCCCTGCCAGTATCAGAGAAAAGACTCCTTCTTCCTTTCGGCCATGGACCGATCCTTGTTGACGACAATGGAGGCCGCACTCGGTAATTTCTCCTCTTCCCTTCCAGCTATCACCCTATACCGAACCGTTAACACAAATCCCGGTACAAAAGCTGACATATATATTTAACAGATTGAGTGTCGGCACTTACAATCTTGACGCCGGCAATATTACCGAATACTGTCGCAACTGGCCCTTTGTTCCTCACTGCCTTGTTACCAGGGCGTGGGGAGGGGGACTGGGTGCGAAGAGGGCCAGGAAGAATCTTGAAATTGACTTCATCATCCTCGCGGAGAAAATACTTCGCGAATGTCCAGAGAGGTACAATCGGCGCTTCAGTACTCCTCAGGTTGACAGTGTGGGGCATTTCTGTCAAGGATGTGATCAAATCTTCCGCTTTGAAGCAATCTAACGCCTTGAGGAAATGCGCAGTGTAGCTGCCGCTATCATCAGAAGTTTGGGACTTCTCTTGTGCGCCTGGCAGCTTCCTGTGACACTCTTCGACAAGGTCGTCAAAGACATCCTCTTGGCCCAATAATTCGAGCGCCTGCAAAACACACACCAATTCATCAGTCATGGCATTCGGCCACACGATAAAGACAGAGCAATGTTACTTACAGCGTCGAATGCGACTTGGGAGTGTTCAACGGGAAAGTCCTGGTAACGCACAATCATCGCAACTCGGTTGACAAGATATGTCTTGACATCCCCTGGATAGCGTCTTGGTTTGCGGCCCCATTTCTTTGCGCAGTCAAAAATCAGCAACAAGCGACAATGTATGAAGGGGATGACACAATATACGCCCAGAGACTTACATGTTCGAGTTTGAAGTCGCGGCTGAGATGGCCATCCACGATAAGCTCGATGGCTCCATCATGCATATCGGACCATTTCATTTCGACACGATACTGTGGATCCATGACATCGACCCCCTCGGAATCCTCATCGTGGTAATAAATGAGAGGTACATGGGTAGGCTGGGGGGGCATTTCGACGGACTGCAGCGGCATTTTGAGTGTTCGAAGCAACTACACAGAACTGCTCAGTCCTGGTGTTACATGGAGAAAGAAATACTCCGGTACACCACCGCCACCACAACGAGTGGTCCGGCGATACAAAACAGAGAAAAGAGGACTACATACCGTGCCGTATACTCTTCAATACTTACAGAGGGTAGTCTGAAGTCTGGTACAAGAGTGTGAGCCTGGTACGAAGCTGAGAGGGAGGTGGTGATGGTAGATGAGAGGTTCGAAGCGAGTTGACAACAGCCAATTTTGCAACGGACGAGTTTGTGGAAGGATATGTTTGGGAAAGAAAGTGCTTCGCGAGGCGAATGGCCTGTTTAAATACTCGAGCACAACTCACCCGGATCAATCCTTCGAGGCCTACGCATCAATATTACGGCCCAGAGGCGCAAATTTCACAATTGATACCTCTTGGTTATTCCCAATTTGGCCGCCGGGACGGGGCCACGAGGGAGTTTTGGGACACTGGAATCGCCAATGAGTGCACCAATCGCCATTGCAAAGGGAATCGGTAGATGGCACTCAGCGTCAAAGCTATTCTACCTCTACGATGCCACAAAGCTTATAATCGCATCGCCGGATCCTACAGGGGTACTTATTCAAGCCACAGGCTCCAATACAATTGTTCCTGCGCAAATAGGGCTGTGGGATCCATCACATTCATATCATTCCGGTTCAGAGACCGCGGGCACAGTTCCCCGGTCAGAAGGCCTCATTACAGTGATTCGGTGGGAACATTGAGTCTTCAATATTGAAAATACGGTCTACGACTATCGAAAAGTGTTTTACGGTATTTGGAATCAATCAAATATTAAAAAAACTACGATTTGTACGAGTTCTATTCACGAGTTTGTGGAGACAATCGTTTGGAGTTGAATTCAAGAAATCACGGTCGCAACTTCTATGACAAGAGTTGCGACAGAATGAATACTTTTTGTCCATTGGGAGCACGAAAACCCCATCAATCTACTTGCAATACAGTTCCTTTTGTTCCTGTCTTCATTCCGAATTGGTTTTGCTTCCCGCTTTGCAGAAATTACTTCACGTTGTCCTTGTCTTCGTTCATTGTTTCGCTGTCGTTGGAAGAATCGTGATCTCTCATATCTCCTTGCGTTTGAACTTCTTCTCTTCATCGTTTCACATCGCCCTTTCAGCATCTACCACTCTTCTTCCAACCTTCATAACCGCCTGCAAGCCGACTGCCGAACCCCAAACCTCATTTCCTCGCCGGATTCCAATATTCAACACATGAATCCATGATATGTCGTTGAAAATGCAACAAGGTTGTCGACAAAAGTGGTATCTTAAGCGAAGGCGCTAACCGGATTAGGGGATCAGGCTGGGGCCTCATTCAACCAGCATCAATACATCTGCTTCTCTAGCCTAAGTTGGTTGGAAGCTTGGTTTGAGATTCCTTCTATATTCTCTCTGCTGATTCCATGGACAAAATATGCTAATATGCTTGCTTGCTAAAAAATACAGAGACCATCTATTAACCCATTTACATTCCATCATACCAAACATGCCACATGAATCCGACAAAGGAGAGCCAATATACAGTACACTATTTCCGTACCACTAGCCGCGAAGGACGAGGAGATGCTGTGGGAGAGACGAAGATCTACAGAGTGGGCATTCAGGCTGGACTTCGTTAGTTTTGGATATCCCACCAAGAACGTGATCGGGGAGCAGCTCACCTTGTTTCTACACCATTCGGTGATACAGGTCCAGCAGAACATATGGCCGCAAGGGGTCAACTATCACCACGACGATATCAGCACCGATAACAATCTTACACGTCCACAGCTTGTGATGATACATACCGTCGGATCTTTCATAGATTCCAAGCACAGCGTACACTTCCTCGCCATCTCACCGTGGACGAAAGCCATCGTCTCCGGGTTTTCCAGGTCGACATTGGCCTCTTCGCCTCCTGCCGCGATGTTCTGGCTAACCGTTGTCTTCGAGCTTTGAAGGGCTTGCTCCTCCGTCCCGTCTCCCAGGTATTCTGACATCTTGCTATAGGTCTGCACGACGATCTGTACCAGCAGCAGTACACCAAGAACCTCGTATCCAACCCGCTGTTCATGAGGTTGCAGCTTCTTCGTGAAGATCTACCAAAGAAGAAGAAAAACGGTCAGTATCTCCCCATCTCCCTCCTAAAATAACCTTGTCGGTGTCCGGAAACATACGTATCTCATCCCCCATATCCTCTTCGAAATATGATAATACGCCCCCGTAAAGTAAAAAAATGACAAATGCACCGCAATCATACTCTCAAACCCCGACAGCGTATCCAAGTTCCTATGCAAAAACCTAAAGAACTTCTCTTTCATCGAATCATCGTCATTTGTGGTTTTTGTCAGAGCTCGTCTGGCGGCTCGTCGGTCTAGGTTCATGCGTATTCTAGCTCGTAGCTTTGGAGCGAATTTGGAGGTAATGTAGGGTAGGATTACGACGGAGATTATGTAACCGGCTCGTTGCTATAGTACCCAGCATCATTATCATCATCATTAGTTTCCCAAGGATCCATCGGTGGCGACGAGATAATCGGTGGAAAGGGTTGAAATACAAATAAGTGTGGTAACCGTCTGCTATCAGCATCGACATGGACGATATCGCAGTATTCCTCGCCTAGCGTCCTACTTCCGACCAATGTTGTGATACCGAGGTACAACAGATCAGCGAGCACCTTGGCTTCGGTATTGAACTTGTGTAGAATTCGGGCGCCGTAGAGGTTTCGGAGGATGGTAGAAAGTTGTTCTAAGATTACACCCTGGAAGTACGCGTCCTTTTGGTTTGAACGGACTAATATAAAGGTTTTTTATATTAGTATTTTATGTTGTGTGTTTATTATTTGGATGGTTCCTTGTGTGACGTACTAATATCCGGGGCAGCGGCGAACGGGAAGTCATAGCCGTCTATATTTTCGGATTGTGGGATGTCGGTTATTGTGGCGGCGGTGGGGGGTGCGGAGCCGGAGGTTGAGGAGGGCATCGTGGGAGTTCTCGATGGAGAGGGGTTATAGGGATGGTTGTTTATGGGGATGGGATGGGGGAAGTGGTAGTAAAGGAAATGCGCTTCGCTTTGTTGGCTGGCGCCCGAAGTTCGATTGAGATCGCGTTTGGGAAGGCGCAGGGGGGTTTGCCTCGGTTCAAATGGAATGTTGGATTTTGAGCAGGTCAACACGGTTTGCACAACCAGATGTTAGGCAGTAGAGTGTATGATGTAAATGGGGGTGGAATAAGTAAAGATGCCTCAATAAAAGTAGTGGTCCGGTATATTTTATGAAGATACTTGTTTTGCGTTTTTGTGACCCCGTTCGTACAGAAGCTTTATTTAAAGACACTCGTAATTGACAGAGGAAAGGTTTCGAACAAATCGGTCCAGTCTACGACTTCGACCCTTTCCTTCGAGACCGCTTCTTCCCTCCAAAGTTCAACCTGCCATATATCACCCTCCTCCTCCTTCTTTACTTCTATCCTCTTGAAATAATCCCACTCGTTCACGTATCTTACTCGCTTCGAAACAACGGTCTCGTCCAACCGCTTTTGAACCCATTTGTAACCATCCGGAGAACGGAGATAACTCTCGAGATCGAGTGGGCAATCAGCCTCTTTTCCCTTCTTTGCGAACACTAACTCTAACTTTCTATTTGTAGCTCGTCCGCCCCCCTCCAGACGGGGCTCATACGGTCGACATAGCCAAAAAAGGGCCTCGGCAATGGGATGGTGTCCTTCTTGAACCCCCATCTTTCTACATACTCCGAGCGACAGGGTTTCGAGACACGGAAATGATATCCTTAGAAACTGTTGCATACCATAGTCACCTCGCTGATGCCAATCGCCCCACCCCGGATACCTCGCGATAGAGCTAGATTTGGTCAGGTAGATCCACTTCACGGTGCGGGCGACGATGTCCGGGAACAGCGATGTTCTGTGCCCGATCATTACGCTCGCGTCCGGAAATCCACCAAAGATGATTCTTCCAGGACTCTTGGGGTCCCAGAACTTCAGGAAAGTCTCAACGGTACTAAAAGGGCGTACCATTCCGTCTTCGGTAAAGCATTTCGAGAATTGAAATTGGGGTTGTGGAGCTCGTCTATCAATATCTTGGGAGACCGCTGTGACGAGTAACGTGAATTCGTGACAAACAAGGAAGTATGCGGTAGGAATTTTTACTGGTAGAACCTGTGTCGTCAAGAATGTTGGCGGCTTCATCATTGACACTGGTTCTCTGGGTCGTCCACCACTGATCTATGCACGATGCATTAGTTTTCATCTCACGTTCTATGTGGATCAAAAATAGCCTCGAATCCGGGGCCGAAAAGTATGCTAAGGGCTCCGACAAAAGGCTCATTGAATCTCCTGGGTGGCACCCGCTCGGAATATGCATATAATTTATTCACAAAATTTCTGCTACATACCGTCGATTTCCAATTTTTGATCCCGAACTTCTCTCGCCATTCTCGTATTTGGATGGGTGATCTGAAGATGAAGTCCACAGGTATACTGATAGCTTCGGATAGTATTTGTGATTGAACCTCATAAGGTAGATTGAAGAAAGTAGTTTTATTCCTCATTTCAAAGACACCAGGTTGACCAGCCGCGGTACTGTGGTCAATGGGCACGAAACAGCCATGCGATGGTGCACATGGTGTCGACGAGATTGAAAGTTTGTTTACGTTCCTGAGATGAAAGGCTGAGTCACGAAATCCGACTGGCTGATACATAACTGCAGAACGCGCTGGGCTTTGTGTTGGTTGACCATCATTTAGTTAGTATAGTGGAGCTACTATAGTCTCGTAACCACAGCAAATAGTATAGCATCCTGAGTTTCATTCCGTTACAATGAGGCTATATTTTATAAATTTACTCAAGATCTTACACAGGCCCAATCGCATAGTGTGCTTATTTCAATGCATTTTGCATGGCCCTTTTTTAGGAACTAATATAATAACCTGAACGAGGTAGTGAAGACCACTATATACTTCATTGAGAAGAACTAGATAACGTATTAGCACCATTATATCTGCATGATACCAAAAACCTCTATAAGGAAAGGTAATCCCAGCAGTTTGATATCTTATTCTGCAAATATACGTCTTAGCAGTTTTGACAAACTCCATACTATCTGGCTCGCGAGACAATACCGTTTATGATCTTATATATTATAGATTTATAAGTCTGCGCCGATAGAACAATTTGATTATATTATTAAATTAAAGCCTATACTATTTCTTTGAATTATCATTCTATCTTTTACATCATCGAACATGTCCAGCACCCTCAGCGATGTCATGCGCTTCAATACTGTATTGTGGAAGGATATGCTTTTGCGCTTCAGATGCAATATCCTTCCAGACATCTGTCAGAAACCTCCCGGACTCCTTCCCCCACAATCCCTACACCAGCAAGTATAAGCCGGCATCGCCTGACCATTCATCCCCGAAACCTTCCTAGGCTCCATAAACAACATCTCCACCACTTTATTCTCCAACTCCGCCTCCGCATTGTGGACCCTCCAGACCACCGCCTCTTCCAAACTCTCCCGCTCCCTTTCCCCCTTCGGATCCCAATTCCTCACATATCTCCCCCTCTTCACCAACTCTTTATCCTTCAACTTCATCATTTTCAAAAGTATACCATACATCCTCGTACCAGCTATAAACCTCGGTCCTAACCGATAACTCGGAATCCAAAAATAACTAGTATCAGCCCCTATAAAACTCGTATAAGCCCCTTTACTCCTAGCCAACGGTTCCCAATCTACACAACTAAACCCCACATCGTCCAAAGACCTAACACTCCCATCCCTACACTCCATCCAAGTACTCTCATCATTTTCATAAACAATTTCAAAACTATTAACATCCCCCGAACTAAATTTACAAAACATCCATAACAAAGCATCCGGCTTTGGGGAGATAAGGTTATTATTATCGATTTTAAGCATTCCCATACTGATCTTCTGCAGGTTGGGGAGTCTTTTGGAGATTATATCTGGCATGAAGGGTTTTAGACCTGGTAATAAGTAATAAAAGTTTGGATCGAAGTGGAGGCGGGGCCGGATCCAGAGGTTTTCACCGTGGGTGTTTGTTGAGTGGATTGGGGATATATTTGTTCGAGTGAAGTATACCCATCTGATAGCTTGAAGGACGGACTCTGGAAGGGTCGAAAGAGTTGGAATGTTATTTGCGGCGTACCCGGCAAAAATTACTCTTCCTTTGGTAAGATGTTCTATAAACTCTGGCGTTATGGCGTTGGGGTCTATATAACGGTAAGGCGTTTGTCCGGCCAGGCATTTTGATAATCGAGCTTCGAGGTGGGTGCGGTAGGCGTTTGATATGGTGGTGACTATTGCGGTGAAGGCGTTTGAGACTTGTAGGCAAGCTTTTGGAAGGGAGTGTTTAAGATTTGGGCAGGAGATTGAGATAGTGCAGGGGAGGTCGTGGCTCTAGATATGTAAATACACCTATTAATTCTGAGTTTTACCAGAGAAGGGATAAATTTATAATTTTATATTGACGGATGGAAAGTAGAGAGAAATAGGAATGTCATGCATACGCGGTAAATCCCGTTCCGCTCTACGGCGAGGAGTTTCATCTGTTCCCGCCATTCTTTAGTCTGCACGGGAGACTCGAACACAAAACTAACTCCGGTAACCTCTAAAAGGTGGGGGAATATCTGGTATTGAATTTCATGTGGGAGGCGTAAAATACTATATCTCCACACAATATTATCAGTTGATATCATTCCAAGCTCGTTAACTTGCTGCATATGCATACACACGCGCGCGCTGCTCAAGGACTAATCTGTAACAGGAATCGGGGGGGGTTTGAAACTAACGCTGGAAGATATCCCCCCTGGGTCGCAGTCATTGCGAGGGTCTCAAAAGAGCGTTTTGAGGATTGACCAATTGAATTCCTAAACTGTCGTGCAAAAAAGTGCCGATGTTCCGTTCGCACATACGCTAGTGGGTTCGGTAAGCGGGGGGTTCTGGCGCGGCGGGCGGACAAAATCCTGCTCTTGGAAATTCTTAGGGCTGCCTGTAACAGGGAACCGATAACCAACTTTGAACAGGTAGAGCTCCGATAAGAAATAAAGCCTTTTGCGATAAAAGATCGCGCCGTGTGAATATGAGACGATGAGGTTTTCCTTCGACCTACAAACTTCGAGCGCGCAGGGTCCAAAGAGATGATTTTTAGTCGCGGCCCCCCCTTAGACGCACCATGTGGTCGTTTAAATACTCTGCCCAAGACCAAGCGCCACCGCCTCTCAGCCAGGGCTTCAGGGATCCACAGGCACCATTTTGAATGGCCTTCTATCTCATGCAGTATATTGCATCTGCGATTCATTTAACCATTAGCAATTTGGGGGGATATTGTTTGCCACACTTTTTCACTTTGCATTCGGTGGCATATTTGTCTCGTGCCCAGATCTGACCTTCGACCATATGCCGATGTACGTACATGGCCGATTGGATCGAATTCAGACTAGACTCCGCGCAGTTAGCTGAAAGGTACGGCTGATAACGTTAGCCATTGTATTTGCTAGCATAACTTAATTTCTCGAAGTCACGAGTGTAACGTAATATAAGAAGCCTTAGAATATCCGTTCCGTGATCTTACATTGCCCCACCACTTCCTCACAATTGCACAATCGGTGATATAGAAAAATATATAAAATTCAAAATATTTCTACAGGAAGAAGATGGACCCAAAACCGCTATCTCTCCCATCCCTCCCTTACGATATCCTCCACCTAATCCTCACCCAACTCGATAACCTCCGCATCCAATCCTCCAAGCCACCCCGCGGCCGCCCACAAATTCCAACAAACCCAACACATTACGTCTACTTCCGCCCTCCCGTCGAAACCCTCCCACCCCAAAAACCGCACGACTCCCCGCGCCGCGCCGAAAAATACAGAATCGAACAATCAAATCTGAAAAGATCTGCTTCCTGGCCAAGTGAAGTTTACGATCCTTCAAAAGTTGCACCAGCACCTTATGAAGGTGTATCAATCTTTGACGAATTATCAAGAACGAGTAAAGCTTTACGACAACTTTGTGCGCCGTATATATTTAGAAATGTGGTGCTTGCTTCGGATGATTGTTTAACTCTTGACCGAATTGAGTTTTATGCGAGTGAGGAGGCGGAGTGGATGTTGAAGCATGTTAGGTATGTATATTACTTTTCTCTTCCCTAAAGCTCCCGTATGCATACACTTTGGATTTCTATCTACAACCACGTACGACGATATATCTTCTAGTATAAGGTTATAAATATTAAACTACTCTCTACAATTATAATCTGCAGATCCCTCCGCCTCCTCTCAACCCACGTAACCTGGCCAAACTCTCTAGGAGGAAACACCCCCACCCACCTCCTCCCCTCCCTCGCCTCAACCCTCCTCCACCTCCTCCTCTCAATCCCAAACCTCCAAACCCTGCACTTCATAATCGAACCATCCGCTCTAATCTCCGAATTCAAATACCTCTTCTCCTCCCAACCTTCCCCAATGTTCCCCACCATCAAAACAATCTACATAAACACCGACAACGAATATATCCTCCCCCACATCCCGCGGCTAGAAACATTCGAATATAAAGCCGCATATTCGATAAAATCTGCTTACAAGGTAACTTTTACAACAATCGGTGCGACGGATGAAGAAAAGGCGACAGGGTTATTTGGAGGAATGGTTGATGATAGAGCTGTTGAAGTTGTGAAAGGGTTGGCGGGGATGGAAACTGGTTGTTTGAGGAAAATCACGCTGGCGGCGTTTATTAATGATTCGGGGATAATACAGATGGCTAAAGTGGGTATTTTGGAGAATGTAAGGGAACTGGTGCTGTTTTATGCTATTGCTTCGGTATGTATACCCATCCTCCCCTCTTAGCGTTACTCATAACTTCCAATATCAACTCCACAACTTAACAAAAAAAAGAGCTGCGCAACATCCCTCTCCCACCTCCCAAACCTCCGCTACATCCGCTTCGGCCAAGACGACGAACCAACCGCCGCAAAAAACCCACACTGTTACATGTCCCGTCGAGAACTCCTACGAGTAGCCCGCGCCGCCAAAAGGGTAGAAGAAGTATGGCACCGTGATCGATTCGTTTGCTATGTAAAACGACTTGTGGGAGGAGAACACGATGGAACTGAAGTCGATGAAGAGAGGACTTGGTGGATGGATACTTGGGCGCCGGATGGGGTGGGTAATAGGTCTATTATTAGTAGTGGGTGGTTGGGTTAACTTCTTCTTCTTTCTTTTCGTTTTATTACTTTTTAGGTAGGGAAACCGGGGGATCGCTAGACACCCTTCTCTCCTATGTGGCCGCGGATTCAATCTCATGAGAAAGGTATCACATTTTTTGGATGGCATATACATTTTGGAAACAGGTCCAGAAAATATGGTAAGGTAAGGAAGGATACTAATACTATGTGCATTATGGATCCGAATGTATACACAGAATGTATACAATGGTACCGTGTATGTAGTAACCAAAGATATCTCAAAGCTCAAAAAACATCCAAATTGGCCCCCTCGAGCTCACCAAGGGGGGGAAGAAGTGAATGGATCCATCCAAAGAACATAATACAAAACAGCCCCCAAAGCCATATCCAACTAAACTCCAGAAGATAAAACGACCAATTCCATCCCAAACAAAAGACGCATACCATGTCAATAAAAAGCGAATGAACCAACCCCCCAGAGCGAGAGCGAAAGGTATCTCAGATATCTCCCTCCACCTCAAAATTCCAACCGCTTCCCAGCTCCCGAAACCTCCACAATAACATTAACAAGAGTACTAACTCCCCAAATCCCTACAAGTGCCCACCCTAGCCCCCTCGTCATCCTCCAATTATTCATCGGCACAGCAACTAACAAAAACAACAACGTCCCCAATAGCGTAACCGCACTGATCATCAGCGTACTGCTAACTTCGATCTGATAATAGTTCTCGGACGCTGGAGCGATGGTCATGTAAATCCCTGAGCCACCGATGCCGAGGAGGATGTTTAACATGGGTCCTCCGAAACAGGCTGAAAGCGCCATGACAGGGAAGCCCAGGCGGGCGACCGTAATGTCGGCTACCAGGTCGCCAAGGGAGTTGCCCTATTAATTCACAATTAGCATAAACCTTTAACTAGTAACCGGGAACTGTTACATACCACTGCAAAGATGGTGAGCCCCAAGATGGCATCACTAATCCCAAGAATAACCCCCAAAGCCTTCAAAACTCCAACAACCTCGTTCGCAATCGACGATATCCAGCAAATACTGACCGCGAACCCGACGAAACAGAGTAAGTATCTGTACTTCGGCGGCCTATCCGTTCGCGTGAGCAATAGTAAGAGTAGAAGGGCCACCAGCCCGCTGAGAAGGGCGTAGAGAATTGGGAATAGAAGGGGTATTTGACCCGCGCAAACAGCTAAGACAATAAAAATCGGAGCCGTAATGCACTGTGTCGCAACAAGCCACCGATTCCAATCCTTTGGCTCATTATCTTCCTTCATCCAGGCCGGCTGGAAGTCGAAGCTCACTGTCGGCACCGTGCTCGCGGGACTCGGTAGTACACTCCCAGCCGAGGGTTTCCGCGACGGGGGACGAGATCTAGGTTCTTCGGGAACATCAACGATGGGCAATGTGATGGTGAGAAGGAATATAGGAACTGCGGAGAAGATGGCAAGGAATTTCCCCCAAAGATTCTTCTCGTTGAAGGTGTAGAGCGTGGGGAAGAGAGTAGAGAAGAAGATATCTGGGGCGGGAAGAACAGCATAAGGCCAGTATTTGAATAATCTTGGATGCCGAATGGGGAGTGTTATAAATTCTGAACTTCCGGTTGATGTGGCAGAAGGAGGAAGGTTGATGATGGGAATATCACCGTTGCCTGTGCCCGTGGTACTTCTGGAGATAGGCCGCGGCGAGTCAACGTAACGCGAAGGGCTACCGTCTCGACTACTGGTTCTACTAGATAACAGCGGGCTCGCAGAAGGTGATACCGCTTCAGAAGCTATCGGTGACAAGCCCGGTGGCGCGAGATGCGACGATGAGGGCACTTGAAGTTGATAGTTACCAAAAGCCGGAGGAGTAGGAAGCGGTGTTCCATGATCTAGGGCGATAAGTGGAGGTTCATCTGTAGGCTCCTCAGCTATAGAAGCCGGCGATGTAGCACCTGGAACGTTCCGTTGCGAAGTTTGTCGTGTGAAGTAGTCTGACCCGTGTGAAATTTGAGCTGCATCATTGACCGACACAGCCCTGGCTCTACCAGTAGGAAGTGGAGGTGCAAGATGAGTGGTCCCAGGGTAAAACCGATGTCTTTCGAACTCGCTAGAATCGATAGTGGAATGATGCCTCGAGTGACGGGCCCGAGGAATGACAGGCTCAGTCAAACCTCCCTCCTGTGATTCTTCAGAATAGCTTCGAAGATAAATCGGTCGCCCGGGCAGGTTCTTGTCTTGGTTGAGGGATTGCAGAACAGATCGGAACTAATCCACAGTCAGCATCCGCTAAAAAATCTTAAACGTAACGAGGAAGCTACATACCTCAAGGGCACCTATCAACGACGGTCGAATCGGCGTCACAGGCGTAAGATGTCTAGCAATACTCGGCCTCCCCAACCTCATGTTACTACTCAGCTCTGCAAACTCCTCCCTCTCAATCCTATCATCGTCCGACTCTTCATCCTCCTCAACATCCTCCTCATTCCTCTCCAAGGCACTAAAGTCCGTATTCAACGTCAACTGTGGGCCCCTCTGCACTCCCATACTAGCTTCTTCTTCCTCTTCCAGTTCCTCTTCTTCCGCAACATCAGTATAGTGCCCTCTCGTCCTGATCTCAATTATCTTCTTCTTCTTCTGCCGTTTCGCATACCAATGCCACCCAACCACAAACACCACATAAGAAGCATAAAGCCCCACCATCGCCACACACTCCCACAGTAATATCCTCCCATCGTACAGAAAGTATATCCCTAACGACACCGATAGCATGAAAAACACCACGTCTCTCACAAAGGACTTTTTCGCCACAGTAAACGGCCTCACAATAGCCATAGACCCCGCGACAACAGCCGTGATAAACGAAGCAGCACCGACCAACTCCCCCACCGCCAGCGAACCAGAATTAATCTTCATCGCCGCAAAAGTACTGAACACATCCGGCGATCCATTTCCAAATGCCAAAAACGTAACACCGGCCAAACTCTGCGACATGCCAAGTATCGTCGATATCGTGGATAGATTGATACAAAAGAAGTCGCTGGCGGCAATACCAATCGTTGTGAATAGGACCGTCATCCAGGTTATCATTATCGTCATGGGGATGCCTTTGAGCAATGAGTCTGAATCGCCGAAGTTGCAATAGTAGAGGGCGAGGTAGTCGAAGTAGCCGACTTCTTCATCTTCGCAGTTCTCACGGACGAAGGCGCATTTGTCGGTGTATTTCGGTTTGTGGATTTTACGACACTACAATTTACACTCAACGGTTAGACGAAACTATTGCAATAAATTAGATAAACTCATGTGAAAGAGTAGGAGTACGGACTTCGAGATCCCGTTTCTCCAGCCGCGATACAGGTAAAAGCACCCTCTTGATTAAGGTCGTAAACGTCGGCTGCGTTGTCGGCCCAGGACTTCGAACTAACAGTCGTGATCCATCATTGTTCGGGGAAGTGGCAAGAGTCGCTGAGCACGCCACTGCGAATATCGCAAACAGCAGCAGCAGGTGCCGTGCCATGCGACACAAGTCCCACCGCATATTGAACGTCTATCCCGGCAGAAACTTCGTAGATTGTAATCGGTGTACGGCAGATGTGATGATTGTCGAGACCTCTCGCGTGCGAAAGAGCGATTTTGGATCGAGTGATTCTGAATGTTATTGACACTGCATAGTTTTAAATAGAATTTTTATAAAAGGAAGAAGTATCCTGTAGACAGGCTAAGGAGTGACCAAGGCGACTGATATATAGCTTGTCTGCTGCAGGATGTACCCCGTACTTTTTGTCTTGCGACCAGCACACTTTTGTGAGTACCGGACGCACCCTTTTATCGATTGGACAAAGACCGACCAGGCCAGGCCAGGCAGCCCACAGTGCGCCCGTGGTACGTAATAACTAGAGAAAACTTCCGGCAGGTGCAGATTGAATGGTCAACAGGGAGCCATAGCAGAGAGCATATTCTCTGAGCCGGGGCACCAGCATGTGGGGGGAATCAAGGATTGAAGAGAGAAGGAGGCTATCTGATTGATCTGGCCGACGGGGAGAAGACAAGAAGACGCTTTGGGAACGTCATTTATTAGTTTGGGCTGCTCCCTCTGTGTCAGCACCGCCACTCCGCCACCGCCCGTCTGTCACATTTCTTGGCGTTTTCTCACCAGCCACAGTGGTGGTCGTGTGGCGTTGTTTGTGTGTTGCGATCTGCCAAAGTAAACAAAGCAACCAACCACAGAGCTCCAAACTTCACGAGATATCGCGAGCCGGCCAGCAGAGAGGCGTCTACACAGCATCACAGTGCAATAATCCTCCACAATCGCATACACAATACCGATACCCACATACCCACCAACCTCACAGCTCCACGGAGCTCCACACCCCCTCCGCCATGCCCCCTCGAAAAGCTCCCCGTAAAGCTGCCAGCTCTACACCCACCCACCCAGCTCCAGGCACCACAATCACCATCCCCCTCAACGACGATGACTCCGAAAAAGCCCGTCGAAATGCCAAACGGCAAACCCTCCAGGAGGCTCAGCTGAACAAGATCATAGCCGCCGCTACACCCCGCAAATCCATGGGTGTGAACGATGGCGGTTCTCCAATGATCATGTCAACCCCTGCTGCAAGAGGAGGGGTAAACGCTGTCAATGCCCAGACGCCGGTGAAGAAGGTTCCTATATTGGCGAACTTTGAGGAGTGGATGAAGATGGCGACGGATAATGTACTGCTTCTTTTTTCAAAATTGATATGTGAAGTGGTTAAAATGCTAAAGTTTGGGGATATAGAAAATCAATGCGACGAACAGCTGGAATTTCGCCTTAATTGACTATTTCCACGACATGTCACTGCTGAAGGAAGGGAACAGCATCAACTTCCAAAAGGCGTCGTGTACCCTAGACGGCTGTGTCAAAATCTACACCTCAAGAGTCGACTCCGTGGCTACTGAAACAGGAAAACTATTAAGCGGTCTAGCCGATAACACTGGCAAGAAAAAGGGCAATCAAGACGAAGAAGGTGCTGGCGGCGAAGGCGAAGATGGAGACGACGACGATGAAGAAGGTGGAAGGAAGAAGGCCAGAAAAAGAGCTGCTCGGTCTGAAGCTACCTTGGCCAAAGACTGGTCGCAGCTGCAGCTCAAGAAGTTCGATCTGGAGTTCGCCGTGGATCCCTTATTCAAAAAGGCAGCCGCAGACTTTGACGAAGGTGGTGCGAAGGGTTTACTCTTAAACGTACTCTCTATTGATGAGCACGGACGGATTGTGTTCGACTCCAGCGACGACGTCAAAGATTCCACAAACACTGCAGAACCAGCTGAGCTCATCAATGTCGAAGACGGTGATGAAGAGGCGGAAGGTGAAAACACAGAAGTGGGAGAAGAAACCATGGACCATACAATCACCGAGGCCAGTCAAGCAGCAGAAAGGAAGAAGAAAAAGGAAGAAATCCCAGAAGTTCCTTTGGACCTTGACGCCCTCGCCCAAAAGTTCTTCCCAGATATCGATAGGATTGAAGAACTCGATGTCTGCCCTTCCCTCAAGAACTTCGCCCTCGGCGACCCCACAGCCTCTCTTGATATCCCCTTCCTAAAAGCCTTGACCGAAAAGGAAGAGGAAGAACTCGCTGCCGTCCAAGAAAACGAATTCGACGCCGGTGGCTTCGATGACGATGGTGATTTCGGAGGTGGTGGCTTCGACATAGCCGTCCCCGGCGGCCCCGAAGCTACAGCTTTATACGGTCAAGGCGGAGAAGCATGGGCGAACCAGACTATGGGTGGTGAGCTTGGGACCCCTGGAAAAGGCAGAGGCCTGCGAAACGTTGACATCGATGGAGACGGAGACTTCGACGTCAATGGCGACGACTACATCGTTAGGCTCGGTGCAGATCGTGAAGCCGAGCAGGAAGATATTCTAGCCTATTTCGACGAGGCACTCAAGAAGAACTGGGCAGGCCCAGAACATTGGAAGATTAGGAAAATCAAAGAGGGAAACACTCGTGAAGTTGCCCCCAGAGTTCGCAAAGAAAAGACACCCTTCACAATCGACTTTGTCACACCGGACCAAAACCTGGACGATGCCGACGCTCTCTTCGCAACTTCTAATACCAGTATCAACATGCCCAAAACCCAGTTACGGCATAAGGGCCGTAACTTGCTTCCGGACGATAAGCACTTTAATTCCCGCCAACTCATCCGATTGTTCCTCAAACCCAAGGCAATGCTCCGTAGCAAGAAGACGATTAAGGGTCAGATGCAAGTCAGGGCTGGCGACGGTGAGAACAACGATGAGATGGTTATGGACGAGCAGTTTTGGGCACAGAATGAGATCGCGGTTACTTCCAGTATGTCTCCACTTCTATCCATCCGAGTGTTTTATACAAAATACTAATGATATCTGCAGCTCCGGAACGTCAACAAGGTGATTACGACGCCAACTTCTTCCACGACGAACCATTGGGCGGCGGTATGGACGATGAAGACGATGGCGCCTTCGCAGACGCAAGAGAAATGTTCTCGCCTGAACGTGAGGCTAGGGCCGCAACTACCATAGACGAGAACGGGAACCCAGTCATCCCTCTAGTCGACGAGAAGAAACTAGAACTTGGTTACGGTGCACAATTAGTTACTAGTAGTCGTCGCATACGTCCCGAGTACGTACAATACGCACGAGTGGCGAAGAAGGTCGACGTTAGAAAATTGAAGGAGACGATGTGGAAGGGTATGCTGTTTGAAAGTATTGATCTAGTATGTGCACCCCCATCTTCTAACCCACCCTGCATACAAGGTTACTAACGACTTTCTCACTATTCTAGCCCCCACAGACACCGGGTAAACCGCAGCAACCCTCTGTCCCAGAAAAATCGCCGGCGCCGACAGAGGAACCCAAAACCCCTCCGCCGCCTGATATGCCAAGAACTTTTACGACATTGATGAATGGATTGAAGTCCTATTACCCCAGACAGGCGATGAACGATATCAGTACCAGTTACTGTTTTATTTCACTATTACATTTGGCGAACGAGAAGGGGTTACAAATCGATGGGGATGGGAGTTTGAAGGAGTTGTATATTGTGAGGGATCCGGATGCTGAAGTTGGAGGAGAATATTAAAAAAAACTTTCATAGAAAGCGACTTTTTTATGGTTATTGAGGTACGATTGAGCATTGATATAAAGATTTTTATGAAAGTTCTACGAGTTATAGTAGAATTATGAAAACCTAGATACTTCTATCATCACCACCTCTATACTTCATCATCATCATCGTCATCGTCATCGATCATCATCTAGCTAGCTAGTCTAGAAATCTGTAACAGAGAGACTATCTAGATCCCCATCCACGCCTTCAGCTAATCCACCGGGATTTTGCTTCCATATACAAGAAAATACGCCTAACCCTCTTCAAAAAAAAGGACTACGCTATGGAACAAAGAAGAAGCAGAAGAAAAAAGTAGGAAACTTTTTACGCCGGAAAGAATAACGGATGAAGGAAAATGCGAATGGAAGATGAAAAAATGGGGGGGAGGAAGGAGGAGGATAAACGTCGTATACATGATACTAATCTTTACACGATCGTTTTTCTTATGTAATTGTGGGAATGCAGAGGACTGGGATGTCAGGGGGTGTAGATTGATGATGATGGGAGGAAAATAAAGCCCTGCATCAGTGGTTGTCGGGGGAAAGGGTGTATGTAATGGTTGGTTTTACATGAAGTCATCACTATTCGAAGATTAGTAATCTACTTTATAGAAGGGGGTAGGTAGGTAGGGAGGTAAAGATGAGGGAACTTACTAGTCATCAACCTCGTTATCGTAATTCGTCGTATCAACGGTATGGCTCTTGCCAGCTCCAGCGCCACCAAGTGTAACCGTTGCCTTAGCCTTAGCCTTCGTCGTCTTCTTACCCTTATTATCCGCCGCCTTCTCCTCCCTCATCTTCTCATTCGCCAGAGTGGTAAGGTTCGAATTAATCTTCTTGATCTGCTCGCTACTCAACCCCTTCGCCGTTTCTCTAAAGAATTCTTGAAGGAAAATCGGATAATGACCCTTCTTTTGCATGTTGACGAATAGTGGGACTAGTTTGTTTTTGATTTCATCGAATTCGGTCTTGAGCTTTGGTTGGAACAAGGGGAGGTCGGAGAGGTCGAGCATGATTTGTTCGCCACTTTCGGTCTTATGTTGAATGAGCGAGCGGTCTGCGGCAACCCTTCGAGAATTCTGAGAACCGGCGGCGACGGCACCGAGTAAATCGCCAGCGGAGGCCAAATCCGCAGCCATTTCAGCCTGTCTTCCACGTTCTCGGGCGGTAGCAGGATCTTCGTCTTCGTCTTCTGCCTCTGCGCGGGCTCTTTCAGCGGCATGTTCGGCTTGACGTTCTGCTATCCGCTGGGTTTTTGGCTTCTTGTTCGCGGCTATTTCGGCTTGACGTTTTGCTTCTGCGTCGGCCTTCTTCTTGGCCTTTTCGCGTTCTTCATCGGAGTCTTCGGCGTCCCAGGCGTCGGCGACCTAAATTTTTTTTTTTCATAAGTTAATGCCTGTGGAAACAACGGGAGGTGTATCTGGGAATGTAGACGAACGTCGGCTTCTTCCTCTTCATCATCGAACTTGCTCTTCTTGACAACGGGTGGTGGAGAACCGCCGTCGCTTTCTTCGTCGTCTGTGGGAGGTTGAAGGGTTGATAGTCAGTGAGGTGAACAGGGTGGGTTTTATCGATAGCGGGGCAGAATACCACATACCCCACGCAGCCATCTTGAAAAGCTAGCTTCAGAAGAGCGCTTTCTTAAAGCCGTATATGACGGTAATAGATGGTAATAAAAGGGTAGATACTAACTATCAGCAGGGTAAGGTAGCTGTAGCTGGTGTCGTCGACGAGCGATGGGTTGAAGCCTTTGAAAGGGGATACTTGTTTGTGGTGGGATTGAAGTTTTTAAGAAAGAAACGTCGACAAGACAAAAGCTCAAAAATTTTGTCTTGGCAAAGAAACTCTTCTGTCTCTTTTTGAAAAAAACAACCACCAAAGGAAAGAAAAACAAAGACACCGAAACAATAGGCCGACAGCAGTTTCATATTCGGAGGGACATCGCCAGCTTCAAAGCGGGGTTTTTGAGAGATCGATTGATTTGGTTTGATTGGTCGGGGTATTACTTGATTGTGGCTTTGGATCTCTATCATTCCCAGCCTTCATTCACCAAAATTCGAGTCGGGCGACCACTATCGATACCGTCAAATACCAGTATCACCAAAAACAATGGCCACAACCTTCACCCGTCTGGGCCTCCGCACGGCCTCACCGCTCCTCCACACCCCCTTCCGTCCCACAATCCTCCTACAATCCCCCCTCCGCCGTCTATCCTCCACAACAACCACAACAGCAGCTTCAACATCAATACCCACCAGCACTACCACCGCCACCAGTGCTACAAACCCACTCGACTGGAACACCTTCCTCAAACTCCGTAAACAGAAGCGTCGTTACAATCTAGCGGGCTCAATCGTCTGCTCAATGCTCACTTCAACCATCGGTCTTAACATCCTGGGTACCCAGGAAATCGACCCGTCCAAAATGATCTGGGGACTCGATCCGCTCATGGTGCTGGGCATCGGATTGATCGCGTGTGGAGCTACTGGATGGTTGATTGGACCTGTTGCTGGGACGCAGGCGTTTAAAGTTGCGAATCGGAGGTGGATGGGGGAGATTACTAGGGTATTTCTTTACCTAACTTCTATAATTATCGTGGTCATGTGATGGAATGGATGCTAATATATGGTGATTGATATAAAACAGAAAGAAAAAGAATTCTTCGCCCACATCAAAAAGAACCGCGTTGATCCTTCGTTCCAGAGTTTTTCAAACCCTGTGCCGGATTACTACGGCGAGAAGATTGGATCGCTGTCGCAATATAGACAGTGGTTGAAGGATCAGAGGGCGTATAATAGGAAGAGAGAGAAGTTCTTATAATTGAACACTTATTTTAAAACCCCCCCTTGGAGGAAACATAGGGGATTTTGGAGTGTGTTTTTTCGGCTTGGTGATAAGAACTTTTAGGGGCCTATACTGAAGGCCTGGTGGGAAAGTCACCGTACGATAATTCGACAGATTTCTTTTCGGCCATCAATTGCATACGACGGCGTGGTATATATAACTTACTACTTACTTTGCCTACATGAAGCAGCAGCACCGTTAACCGTCTGAACCAAAAACAAAGAACAACATCCAAGGGCAACCTCTTCTCTCCCCACCTTCACCACATCAACCACCCTCCAAAACTCCCCTCTATCTCCTCTCAGACCACTACTACTGTACTATAGACACTTATCTTACGATCATATCTTTGGTTTTTTGTTACTCAGGCTGCTGCTTTGGTCTTTTTTGTTTTTGGGGAGAGGGTGCTTTTAATTTCGCTGTTTCATTGTTTTTCTGGGAAAGTGCGAAACCATAGAAGAGGAGGGATGTTTCGAATCAAAACCGATCCTGAGGGGAATGGAGATCAGGATTGTATATGTACAAATGGTATATTACCTTTTTCCTTCTTTTCTTCCCTGTACATGTCCATAGCTTTGTTTTTTTTGTCGGGGTTTGGTAAAGCGAGAAAGGCAGACAATATGCCGAAAGAATTCGAATGATGGGAGTGCGGTATCTCCTCTTTTCAAACATTTCAAATTACTACATACGTAGGTTAAAAGTGCACATCATGATAGGACTCAAGTATAAGATATATATCGTGAGAGTAAGAGACCGTAGTTCCCCGGAAAGCAAAGGTCTGAATATCATTTTCGTTCTATAAACACCATGCCCAGTATAATACAGATGCTAAAAGAACAACAATGATCGGGAAATGAGGATAACAGGAGTGGACGTATCGGATAACATGATAGACGGTCATACCATCGTCCAGCAGATGTATCAAGGAAAGAATTGAGGGAGCCACCGTATTTGAAATACCAGAGGAAACCGCGAGAAACACTCGCTTACCAGTCGTAATGGCTCCTCATAGTGGCATAACATATCGTGGAGGCAAGAAAAAGACCAGAAACCCTCAAAAGGAAAAAATTAACAACAAAATATCCCATCCTAGAAAACCAAAAAGAAAGAAGAAAGAATCGCAATATCGAAGAAAACCTCAAGAATGCATAGAGGTCTTAGTTGCCCTCCTTGCCAGGATCGATCATCTTCTTCAACTCCCATTCTCGGGTGAAGTTGTTGCGGAAGATGGTCAGATCTTTGATGAGCTCCTGTGAAGCCTTGATGACGGCAGCACGGGGGTTGGTTTCATCGGTGGTCTGGACACGGAGTTCGAAAGATGGGAACAATGGGTGTGGAATCTTGTAGCCAGCGAAGAGGACTTTGGGGTCCTTGAGGAGCTGGGAACGGAGGAGGTTGCCGAGAGTGTGGTCTTCCTTGTTGAAGGTGAAGGTGACACAGTTGGGGACACCTGAAGGGACGCCTCTGTTAGCTTCAAATACTACCTAGCTGCTGCGAGAGCTAGCTGAGGGAAAGCGTACGGGTTTCATCAACGGCAGTGACCCTAATGTGTGTTAGCTCTAAGCTCAGCCTTGAACGATTAGATAGGAGATTATGAGGTCACTTACTTCTCTTCGCCATCGCCCATAATAAAGAGCTCGAATCTTTCACCAACGTCAGTACCGAACGCAAAGTCTTGAAACCCATGAGGGCGGTTTCTCCAAGGTTGAGCACGAATAGTGGAACATCCTCCAGCTTGAGCGTAGGAATAGGCAGTCTCTGTGGGCATGGGGAAGTTTGGACGTGGGAATTGAATGGTTGGAGTTTCCCTGGGCTCGGTCATGGGTTTGGGGTAGAGGTCGTCCAAGGTGACATCTGGAGGGAGTTGAGATTGAGACATGATGGAGGATTGGAACAAGGAGCAAAAGTGACAGAAGGGAGGATATGAAGGTTTAGAGGATTGGGACTAGGGTGAGGAGCAGTGAAGTGGATTGTAGATGGGGTTTGTGCAAGGGGAGTGTAGATGTGTAGATGTGTAGGTGTGTAGATGGTTGATGGTTGGTGATGGTTTAGAAGGGGAGTGGCTTTTATAGTATTTCGATGGCAGCGATGAGGGAAAGTTGGAGCTTCAACATGCCATGCCATTGCATCACATCGCATCCTCTCCCTCTGAGCAGAGCACTGCAGCTTCATGCCGAGGGGAGCTGCTCTGCTCTGTTCCCTCACCCAGTCCATCCATCTATACAGTGCCATCCCCAATCCAACCACCACCATCCTGCCTGCCATCGCTCCCTCTACTCCACCACTTCCAATGCCACCGACTCTAGATATGCATATGATACTCCCTTTCGGTTGCCAGTTGAAGTCGCCGGTGCCGTCGCTGCGTCGAGGACTGCCATATCGTGCTATACTACGGTATAGGATACCTTGGAGAAACCGCCAGCCGGTACGGGGGAAGGTACGAACCTGTCTGGTGCGTTCATCTTGGCGGTTTATTCGGATGGCTACGAATAGTAGGTATATGGCAATATGTAAATGAGATGGGAAGATGGCAGTAGACAGTCGGACACGATAACGATATGATCCTGCAACGATTTGTGGCAATTTGTTAGCAGAGGAAGATTCCACGCCAAGAAACAGGAACACGCGACCGAAGAACAAGTCTCTCTTTCAAACCTTTCGATTAACCTCAGCTGTGAATAACCACCTGCGATGAGTTCCGAAGACTACTCGATAATATGTGTCGTTAGCAAGGGAATCGACCGGACGTTGGATGTGTGGACGCGAGATCGCGGTTCGGAGGTGAAGAAGTGCAACTGCGATTTTGGGTTCTAGTTCAAACCTGCAACGTCGCGTGGGATTTTTTGGCAGCAGCCCACCAAGGCAAGCTTTCTCGCTAACCTTACCAAACCAACCAACCAGATCCAAGCCAAATATAGCTTAATGTGCGAGCTTGTTGGAAAGAGCTGGAGAGGGAGCTTACCAGGTGAGAGCAAGGATGGAATTGAGATGCTTGAAGATTCGATGGAAGCACGGATGCTAACTGGTGTCTTTTCCTGATGTTTGAAGCTTTAGAACGGATTAAGTGATATGGAAATCAATTGCAATTGCGGAGAGAATGATGATACAGACAAGTGCGCAGAAGCTTCAGTGTCAATGCAATGCTAGAGCCTCAAGCTCGGCCCGCATCAAGGACCCCGTCGGCCTTCCGCTGAGGGAAACACACCGAGCAGTTTGTCGACTACTCTTTCGGCGCGAGGGTGCAGGTCCATCGGCTCAGTGACATCTCGTGAAGTCATCATTATAAAACACCGACAAATTCATTACGGGATCATACCCATTCTATCGGCCGTAAAGAAGGACCCTTGGAGAAACAGCCGCCCGGGACCGAAAATCCAGGGACGAATACGACCCGCCCCTGGCAGAACACCTCTTATGCAATTGTCATGATTCGCAAGAAATTTTAAACCCAAGAATCCATTTGTAACGTTTGGACCTTCAGCCCAGTCTTGGCTGCTATTTTGGATCCTGTAAGATAAGGGAACATGTAACGGCAGCTAGGGCTGCAGGATGGATAGGAGAAAAAATCTGCGACAAATTTCGGCTGCCACCCTACGGGAGTGCTCGAGTCACGCAAATGTGCCGGTACTTGTGCCCGTTTGTCTGCTCACTCTTTTCCGTTTACAGAAGACGCTAGGTGGATGGTTATTCGGGTTGTTTTTGTGGTAGTTTTTTTGTAGGCTATGACCGAGTCAGCTCCGCCTCACGCCAGGCGGATTTAATCGATTTGGAAGGGCCCCTGACGATGATATTCGAAGCAAGTGGAGTGGATGGTTATTTGAATACCAATGCGACATAATCAAGTTTGTATATTGACTATACAATGATACCAAGAAGTAACCTAACAGAAAAGTAAAGCACTTGTCCTTGCTGACATCCCGAGCGAGGTAACTAGCGGACGGTGCCTCCATAAAGCAAAGACCTCAGCCCTTCAGCCTTCAGGCACGAAGTAATCCAGGCGACCTAGCTTTTAGATACCTGCGAAGCCTTCAGTGCCATGTCGCGGAACTGTCCTTCCTATCCCTGCAGTGGCTAGCCGCTGTGATATGCTTCCCTTTATAATTTAAAGTTGAGCTATGCTTTTTTATAATAAATAAAGTTCCCGCGCAATCTATTTGAGGCCTATGTACTCGCATTTGGATACCGGTTGTCTCTGACAACCGAGACCGTTGGACAAAGCACGGGCTGACCACGATGTATATATACGAGACATCATTTATGGCATTTGTGGTATGCTGTTAACATGTTAGTGCACAATGCTTAGGCCCGGGCTAGGAACTTCATTGGAGAACTAGTACACTGAATGAGTTACGTGAAAGTGTCGCGGCGCCGGTGGAATGTGGTACGTATACCGTCTATAGGAAGACGCTGGGGAGTGCGACTGATACAGTTATCTTGGTTGATACGGTTGCCTCGTGGGTGCAATGTAGTTTAGACTTGCGTACGCTTGGGAGTTGCATAGACCGTTAATACAAATTAATTCATAAGTTCGGCCCATTCAATGGGATTTGAGACCAGAATGATTGATCATTATCAAAGTACAGGAATGTTCTTGCTAGACATCTAGTATAGAAGCTATGCAAAATTTTAAGCGCTCTCAACCACAATGAATGGGCCGAATATTGTCATCAATTATTAGAGTTATGACAGACCACTAGCTTTAAGAGCGGCAAGTTGGATTATTTAAGACTGTTGGGGGTATAAATAGAAATTCGGGCAACAAAATATAAGTCAGTCTACGCGTCCACCACTCCTGTACTGTACATTCCACACGCCGAGTCATGCACCTGCAATGTTGTATTTTCTCGAGTCCAATGCGTTGCAAATGGCGCCCAGTCCCGGACCGGTTGGCGCCCAGGCCAGGGGCTTTCCCACTCCCAAGATCTCGAGAAAGTACCTGTACCTGTGCCCGCACCGGAAGATACACTCGACGAGATGCAAGTTGGATTTGACAGCATGCCCTGTTTGGGGAAAATGCAGTAACTAACTCCTTTCGAATTTTACCAACCTCAACCATACAAGACTCCAAACTATGACATCGTGATGGCAAAACCGTTCCAGCCCCAGCCAAGGCGCAAGCGAAGGCCAAAGGAAACGCCTTGATGAGATAATCCAAGGTTGATTCTATATTCACCATCCCCGCCAACATAATCTGAAACGACTCATCGATAGGTGTCCACCGAGTATGGGCTTTTAGGCAGGTCACATTGTTTTTTACGTCCCGTCTTTCTTGAATGAATGGTTTTTCTCACCCCCCTTCGAAAGGCAAAATACGTGTATAACCCATGCATTCGGGCTAGTCAGTGAACAAGCTCCACTTTTCTCAATAGCGCCCGCCCGCTGGCTCGTACATATAAAAGCTTCTTCGTCATCCATGTAATTTTTGGCTTTCCCTGTTCATTCCTGGCAGTTGTCATGCTGACACTTATTTCAGCCTCTTTCGCACCTTTTTTATTCTACTCGATTCCCTCCAACGATTGATCCTTTTCACCAAATTTCTTGAAAGCAAAAAAATATCGCGATCGATAGGGAAATTTTCGAATAAGATACCGGCGTTTTCTCTAGATTTCCCGCGTCCCTTCGACGTAAACCCACCGCCAAAATGTCGAATTACATGTCCAAACGCAATGTCTTCACCACAATTACCCCCCTCCCCCCGACCATCCATCGGAAAACAGTCATCGACTTCTTCCACGACCACAGGGGCATGATCGATCTCAACCCGCTGGTCATCGAGCGACATGTGATAAAAGCCCCCGAAAATGCTTCGGCCGACGAAGCGGCGTGCGTTTGGTATTCGTTAACCGATAAAGTGCACTACCTTCCCGGCGGTATCGCTAGCGGCGACGTAAAATATACGGCTTGTTTCAACGACCTGCCGAATGGTTTGCAAACACACTGTAGAGCGCCGGCTGGTGTCGATATCCGTAGTTTGTGGAGTTTAAGGGGGTCTTTGCCTGGTAAATACTGCCGTTCATACGTCTTTTCACGCCTAGGAATATACTTACAAAATTAATTTTACAGGCGAACCGAAGGAACCTTTAGAACTCGGAATTACAGTCCCAAAGGAAGGCCTCTACATCCGTGAAGACGTCGACCTAAGATGCAACTTCATCCTATCCTCTTTCGTCAAAAAGACCCTGAAAAAGGCGCACTCAGTCCTTGTAGACAGACTTGCCGCCAAAGCGGAACGCAAAGAAATGGATGAAGCCCTCGCGGAGCAATTTCCGATGGCTCATAAGGCCTCGATACCGGGTCAGGTACTTCCACCAGGCGTAGTTGATGCCATGGGAATGCCGACCCACCCTGCCTACATGGCCCATCCACACCAATACCCTTACGAAGCAAGCTCACCGACAGCACCCGTTGGACATTACCCACCTTCGATCACAAGTCCAGATCCGAGAATGTCTGATCCTAGAATGAGCGTGTACTCGTCTCCGGACCCGAGAGCATCGTATCAGTCCTCACAGTCGTGGTCGAGCTATGGTGGACAACCGAGCCCGTATGGACTTGCACCACCAGGATACCAGCCGCCATATGGCTATGCTTACCCCCCTGCCCCAGGAAGTGCGACTATGCACCCGCAAATGGGGTTCGAGTACGATCAGGCCATGAAGAGAGCTGGTGCGGCGCCAGCGTGGAGCCCACAGATGGGATGGTATCAACCCTCTCCTCATGCTGTGGAGATTGCTAGTTCAGACATGGCAATGCCGGTAGATGAGAAGAAGAAGGTTGAGGATAAAGACGAGAAGAAGGAAGAGAAGGACACGAAAGGCACAAAAGACAAGAAGGACAAGAAGGACAAGAAGGATAAGAAGGAGGAGGACGCGGCTGAAAAGAGGAGAAGGGAGGAGGCAGCGAGTGACAAAATGCTCGAAGTGTACCCACAACCAGTCAGGGCGGGTACGTTCGAAATGATGTAAGGCGAAGGGATATAATGAATGGGGGCCGGTCCCGATGATGCTTCTTTTCCTGGTTAGCTTTCATCACTAGTAATAATTATATGCTCTTGTACGTTATGTTTAGCGGGGTCTCTGTCTGTTCGTATAATGTTAACTTGAAATTTGCGGAATAATGATACTCCGCTATTGATTTAATAACCTGAAAAGGCCAAAGTCTGGCCACAAGACTTGACAGAGGGCATTCTTTGTGGTATTTTGTGCGTTGTGCAGCTTTGAATCAGACGCCTTTCGATTGGCTTCGATGTCTTCAGCCTTCCCCAGATTTCCAACTTCAACCTTTACATGAACTCCCGCGTTCTCTCTGCGACGAGGATACTTACGCGATCACTACCAACCACTAATATCGCCAGCCGAAGACTAATCCAAATCCACCCTATCTTCCCAAATTCCTATCGAACAATCATGGAGACTGCCAAAAACGTCGCTGACCAGCTGGCCAATCCCGCGAAGAAGCTCAAGATCGAGCAGAAGACCATTGGTACTCACAAGTACGTCCTCCATATCATATTTAATATCAGTATGCAGTTGCTAATCCTCATCTAGTGGTGCCTTCCACGTACGTCCCGTAGTCTAATACCCCGCTACATACCCCCCACTAACCCACAGACAGGCAGACGAAGCTCTCGCAGTCTACCTCCTCCGCCTCACGCCAACCTACAAAGACTCCCCCGTAGTCCGCTCCCGAGACCCACCAACCCTCGAAGCGTGCGACATAATCGTCGACGTAACCGGCGTTTGCGACCATACCAAACACTTCGACCACCACCAACGCACATTCACCGAGACATTCTCCGAAAAACACGTCACAAGACTTTCCTCCGCCGGTTTAATCTACAAATACTTCGGCAAAGAGATCATTTCCTTAAAAAACGAGTTTGAAGTAAACGATCCAAGAGTTGAGATTTTGTATCAAAAGTTATATACAGAATTCATCGAGGCTATCGATGCGAACGATAATGGTATCTCCGCGTTTCCATCGTCTGCCGGATCTCCTGCTTTCTCGGAGAAAGGGATTACATTACCATCCATGGTCGCAGGGTTGAACCCGAGGTGGAACGAGACGATTACCGACGAAATCAGTAATTCGCAGTTCGAGAAGGCATCGAAGCTCATGGGTGACGTGTTCGTGGACAAGCTCGATTACTACTCCAAGGCATGGTTACCAGCACGGGAGATTGTTGTCGATGCGGTAAAGAAACGGTTCGAAATCGACCCTTCTGGGAAGATCATTAATCTGGGGATTTCGTGTCCTTGGAAGGAGCACCTGTTCAACGTAGAGGTGGAGGAAGGTATTGAGGGAGAGACGCTCTATACACTGTACAGTGATGGGAAAGGGTGGAGAATTCAAGCTGTCTCTGTGAGCAAAGACAGTTTTGAGAATAGGAAGGGATTGCCGGAGAAGTGGAGGGGTGTCAGGGATGAGGATTTGAGCGGGCTGACGGGGATTGATGGATGCGTGTTTGTGCATGCTAGTGGGTTCATTGGAGGAAATAAGACGTACGAGGGAGCACTAGAGATGGCGAAGAGGGCAGTTGCGGAATGAGCGCCTTAAGTATTTGGGATGTTAACGGCAGATCTTCCTGAACATGAATTATGGGCCTCCTAAGGACCTCAGTTGCATTACTATTGGTATATATAGACAAAAGTTAAACTATGAAAGACTTTCCATTAACTTTTTGCTGCTTCTCTCCGCTATATCCTCGTACTGCCCCATTCCTCGTTCCATAACTTTCATATTCCCCTTACTAACTCTATAAACCGTTCCTTTGGGGGCTTTATATGTTCCCTTCCCGGTATCCTCAAAGTCTTCATCGTCATCGCTTCCATCCCCATCTTCGTCTTCATGCGCACTCTCACCTTCAACCACACATTTCATGAAGAACCGGTCGTGGGTAACAACTAGAACTGCACCCTTAAACTCCTTGAGCGTATCAACCAAGCTCACTATCGTGTCGCTATCCAAGTGAGTGGTGACTTCGTCGAGAATTAGAAGGTGGGGTGGTGTATAGAGTAAGCAAGCCATAGCAACCCTACTCCTCTGCCCTCCGCTCAGGCTTCCTAGTGGGATATCACTTGTGATCCTGCCTTGCAGCCCGAATCCAGCTAGTATTCCCCTAGCTTCTTGCTCTGTCAGCTCGGGAGCTGAGCTTTGTAGATGGGATAGTGCCGTAAGTTCCGGACTTGCAGTTGACAGGGCTTCTAACTCTTCGACGACGTGCTGCGAAAAGTAGGCAACCTTTAGCCTAGGATGGGCTGTCACGCTACCCAATCTTGGCTTCATCTGCCCAATGCACAGCTTCACAATCGTCGACTTTCCTGATCCGTTCAACCCACACAGCCCAACTCTCCCACCAGGATGAATCGTCAGATTGATACCAGCGACCTGGTCGTCCTTCGCCTTCGGATACCTATATGCCACATTCTCCAACGCCACCAAGGACCCAGGGAACCTCAAATCAGGCGGCTCCAATGGAAACCTCACCACCGCTGTCTTATCCATCGTCGGAATCTCAATCTCCGCTCGATTCGTAAGATGATATCCGGCCAAATCCCTGTTAAGCTTAAACCTCCCACCCTTCAATCCAACTTCCATCCCCGTTCTCTCCTCCAGTTTTTTCTTCCGTGAAGCAGCTTGTTTTAACTTTTTATCATCCCCGCTCTTCTTCGCCGCTGCTGCATTATTTTCAATAGTCTGCTGCATATGCGCAACCTTCTTATCCTGTGCCTCTTTCATCTTTGTCATCCGTCTAATCTGCTTCCACTTCTCGACTTCCCAGGCGGTCTGGGTTCCCTCGAATACCTCCAACTTCTGTTCCCGTAAAACAATAAGATCCGTTCCAATCTTATCAGCAAATGTACGATCGTGCGTAACAACTACCAAAGTCGTATCCTCCATCGCTTCGAGATGATGTTCGAGCCAAATAATCGATGGTAAATCCAAATAATTCGTCGGTTCATCAAGCATCAATACATCAGTCTTTTGAAATAACGCGGCAGCAAGTAATGCTCTCGTCTGCCATCCTCCAGAAAGTGATGCGAAAGGTCCATCGATCTTTTCATCTGTGAAGCGAAGACCGAGTAATATCCTCCTCGCGTTTACAGAAGATTGTGAAGCGGCGGTAGATTCAAGGTACATTTGTAAATCATCCAGCATTTCCACTGCAAGTCTTGTTTCTTCTTCCAATGTTGTCGCGGGAAGTGAAGAGTCGATCGAAGTAACTGATAATTCCGATGCAAGCATTTCATCTTCCATCCTGTTCAGTACTTTTCTCGCATCCCAACCGCGGGCACCTGATCGACGGTCGGCGATTAATTTTGCGCGTTCAAAGTCGCGGGTTAGTCTTTCATGCCGTAATTTCCTGTAGACTTTTACAATTTCGAGAGGGTTGTTTGTATCATCTAGTGCCTTTTGAAGGAGTGAAGAGTCCGAGATGGCTAATTCACGTTTGGTATCTGAACGGAGGACGTATTCGAGGGTTGTAGTTGTTGGGGAGGTGAGAGATTTAGATTGACTTGTTTGGGAGAGAAGGAGGGTGCGGAGGTTTAATGGAAGACCTGGGATTCGTTGTTCGGCGATACATTTTAACAACGTTGATTTTCCTTATTAATTTATAAGTTAGCTTTCTATCAATCACGGAATACCTAATAGAAATATCCATTATGGTTAGATGGGCAATTACCAGTTCCATTCCTCCCAACAAGAACGTAGTGCCTCCCTTCAAGTAATCGGAGGTGGGCATGTTGCAAGAGATCTCGGTTCTGAACGGAGATAGAGAGGTCTTTGATGTCGATTTCGAGACTGGCGGCGGCGAGGTCTGCGTCCACGTGGAAGCGGGATTGTTGGGCTGTTACAATTATGCCGTCGGCTGGGACGTAAAGGTGGGAGGCGTTTCCGGCGGGAGCGCCGGTCTTGGATTTGGGGTGGAGAGTTTGGCGGGGCATTTTGGTAGGGATTGAATAGGTCTAGGACGTAGATTTGATCCGGTGGTGGTCGTGGTGTAGATAGTTTCGAGTTAGTACCTTGTCTGCTAGCTATGGTATAAGTATAGAGCGGAGAGTGCGTTGATGTTGTGGTATTTTCGAATCGGGAAACTGCTGTATTTAGGAGTCGATTTCAACTTTGATCAAAGAAGCAAATTAATATAAAAGCTCGCCTTGTAAGGCTGTAATCTTGGTCCTTATTTCGTCTGAGCTTGGAAATTAAAGCTTTCTCGGTATTATTTCGCTGATGCGAGTGGAGACTTTTTATACCAATTCGATGCCAGTCGACGTCAACTGGAAGTTTTGTCGGCGCGCTGTTGGAAAAGCCAAGAAATGATTCATTCTGAATTCCTGATTTGGTAGTGGGTTGATCGATTCGTGATTTTGGATGGTTTCAACGTTATTGCAATTGATCGATATTAGAATTATGAATTGTTAGATTGGTTTCTTTTTTTGTATTTTGGGGTTTGAGGAAGCCGTTGGAGCTGCAGGGAGATATGTTCAGAATTCAACATTTCAATTGCCCTGAACTGGCAGTTCCAGGATCAATGATGAATGGGGTATCATATGATTGGATGGAACTACCAGCCTGCCTGTAAACAGGTAAGCCTGTGGCCGCATGGCTGGGCGTCGAAACGCCTACTTAGCTAGCTATAGCTACCATATAGCTACTTAAGTATACACCATACGCGGATGAATTAACAAGTCTACGCGTAGTCGCGAATAATCTTTGATCCAGACTTTACATTTCAAACCTATAATACGTGGGCTTGTATCCTGGTAGCTAGCCAGCCACAAGATATGTCCGGCACCTACGACGACGACTTTTTCCCTCACCCCGCAGACAACGACCACCCCTCCCGAATCCTCTATCGGGAAGAATATATCCGCAAATTCTCAGCCCTATTCCGCGATGACCCTGACTGGACATCAAAGCTGGATGATCCCGCGTATTTTTTTCAAAAATTAAAGGAAGCGCAGGAACTGGATAGGTTTATAGTGGACTTGAACCAAGCTGTGGACGTATGGAGTCCAGAGGATGCGGAGTTTGTATGGAGAGAATTGGTGGAGCGGTATCGACCTTTCGTAGTTGAGCGGAGGGGTGAGGGAGGGAAAGGGGTTGAACCTAGTATTGATGGGGTTTGGAAGAAGGACGATTTGGTCGATGAAGAGTTACGGAAGACTTTACTTGAAGGTAATACGCCATAGTTTCCTACTTTCTCATCTACACGCGCACAGTTGATACTTATAATTTATTCATTATAGCTGTAAAACTTCCAGAGGCTACTACCGACGGTGGGGAACTCTGGCGGAACAGTGGTTGTGATTCAATAGGGATACATCCTTCCGACTGGCCAATAGTCTACGGCCGGACCACTTCCTCCGACGGAACGGTTATTGAGCCCCCACCCGGGCCAGAGCCACCCGGCCGTCCAACCGGACTAGCTCAATACCACGACCCACAGATTAAAAAACCAATCTCTAAAAGATTCTGTTGGTTACCCTCGGAATTTGAGGTGGCTGAAGATGGAAAGGTCAAGATTGCTTCGTATATCAATAACTTGGCGACGGAAGAGCAGCAGAAGGTGTTTTACCCTATTATTGAGAAGATATTCGAAGGACTTGTACCATTGTTTAATCACGTTTTGGCGGATCTGAGGGAGGAAAAGTCAAAGTTCAGGAGAGCGGTGCGGGATAGTCAAACCGTGTCTCAGGTTACGGGTGGCCAGCCAAGGGATGGAGCCGTGGTCGAAGGAGAAGATGTTAAGGACAAACCGGAGGTAGCAGCTGACAAGTCCCCTCTGATTGAGGAGCAGAAGCCGACAGGGGACTGGGAAACATTTTCAGAAAATTTCAATTTCGACCGGTTCAGGCCCACAGCTTGGGGAGTAAACCCAAAATCTATATTCGAAATCGATCCCGCTGATCGTTTGGGGAAAATGTGGACACCCCCTAAGCCTGAGACATTGGAAAAGGTGAAATTAGAAGGGAGCACAGCGAAGGTTATCGTCAAGACGATGCATATTGCTTTGTCGCCGGATAGGCCTTGGTATACCGGTGGAGAATGGAGAGTAGAAGGAACAAAGGTCAGTTCACCAGGCCCATATGCGTACTTACAATTGAAGAGAGCCTGTTGTATACTTGTACCTCAATGAGAACCATCGAGCTCCAGAACGTCACCCTAACTAGCTGCTGACAACATATCCCACCCCCAGAACGAACGAATTATCGCTAGCGGCGTATACTGCTATCAACAAGAAAACGTCACAGAGTTCGGACTCAACTTCCGCCGTGGTTTTAGCGCGAGTAGTGAGGAAAAGGGATTTTTCGGACTACAATCATACGATACCTGTCAAGATATCGGCAACGTTGAAACGAGGGTATGTATGGCGCGGTTGTATATATCGAGCGCAGCGGTGTCATGGAAATCCTTTCCAACATATAGCCTCTTGAAATTCAGTAACATAATTTTGAACTATAGGTAAATCGAGGCGTTGTATTTCCGAATATATACCACCATAGAGGATGGGCATGCTGTCTTCTTGATGATACAAAGCCTGGGTATATCAAACTTCTAGTATTCTTACTGTGTGATCCATCGGAAGACTCTATATTGGTAAGGAAGCCCCACCGCTATTAGTTATCCCGAGTAGCTAACAACCATAACTACAGCCGACAACGAGAACTGTACCTGCACAACAGCCACATATCAGAGAAGAAAGAATCAACGCCTTCCGTCGAGCATGTGCGGGGAGGCTTCCAGCAGAGTTACTCTATGAGATTGAGGATTTTATACCCCCCTCGATATCAAGAGCAGAAGCCTCGGACTACCGCAAAGAACTTGGGATTGAGGGACTTGAGTGGACAGAGAGCATCCAGAAGTATGGCGGAGACGCCGCCCGCTATTTCCGTAAGTGATCCAGCCGCCTCTACGCTTTTGACTCTATCATTCTTGGGCTTCTTCGCCCTTAAGGCCTTTCCCGCCCTCCCCTTTCTTCTTATTCTTCTCCTTCTCCTTCTTCTTCTTTTATATATATATATAGTAAGAAAAAAAAGAAGGGAAGAAGCTCCCTCAAAGGGCTATACCGATCGCTTCGGCATGTAGAAAAGCTTTGGGAACAAGACAGCTGATATCCATGACCGGTCGATCCAGGATCTAAACCTATCGAAGGAAAATCAATCGATATTATATCTGGCGCTTCTACCTATGAGTGGAGGTGGTTTACAACTCGATAGTGAGGCATGTTCTCAATTCTAAGTAACAAGGCAGGGCCCGAGGACCAGCTGAGGATCGCGATGCTAGAAACTCGGCTTGCGAGCCTTGGGCCTCGAGGTATTATCATATTGCATCCTCCTGCTACCTTGAGTTGAATGGGATGTTTTTGCGTAGTGGTAGTCTTGTGGTATATCTTGTTACGGGACTGTGGGTTAACCCCAGCGACGAGACTTCCCCTCGTACCCTGCTACTTAGAGGGCTGAACAAATATTGAAAATAAATAAAACAGTCCCTTAACTACTAGCTTATTACTTATTTATATATCAGCTTACGTAGAACGGCTCCTTAAGTCTCCCCCACTTCCATCTTCCCCAACCTCCTCTCGCTAATCCGTTCGCCGTTCACGGCTTCTCTGTGTTTCCTACGCAAACCATATCTTCTTTTGTATGTCTTTTACGGATTTGAAGATAGGAATTCGAGAATTTGATTCTAACTGGTCTCGTTCCCAGAATTCTAACCCGGGTTTCCTCACACTACGGCCTTGTGCTACGCGAAGCTGATGCACTCTCCACGTTTCGAAAATGTTGTCAACATCATTTAATGCATGGCTACTAAAAAGTTAAGGGGGAAATTCTAACTACTAGTATCAATGTATTGAAATGGTGTTTGGCGGTCGGCAGCATGTGCCAGAACAAAACGAATTAGGATATCGCTGTAGAAAATTTAAAGTAGAAATATGGAATGAAATGGGATGAAATGAAAGGCTCCGTGAAGATGTTTCGAACTTCGTATTTGGAACCTGTTGCTCAAACCTCAGGGACCGTGGTTTGTTGCATTGCGCTAGCTATCCTCTCGATAATTCTCGTTGCTACAAGTTCGAAGCCTGACAGCGTCGACGAATCTTCCTTCCTATCATCATTCATCGGCTTTAACAGAAAGCGAGACTGTTTAAGAAGTATTTCAAGTGCCGGCCATGCGTGTGCTTTTCCTGCAGCGACTTCGAGCTCGATTGACACACCAGCCCCCTGTGCATGATCAATAAACGACTGTATATCATTGAGGAACAGCTCATCACTTCCAGCGCAAACCCAGCAGGATTTGGGGAGAACCTGCTTCCAGGAAAGACCTAGGTGCTCCGGTACCGCGCTAGAGAGGTCCCTATAGCTATGTGTAACTTCCGCGCGAGGGACATCGTCATTCGGGAAGACAAGCCGAGACCACTCATTTAAAGCGCATTGACTAAGGACATCCGTGTCTTCTTCCAATTCAGGTTCCTTTTTCTCAGTCATGTTAACCCATGGACTGATCAAAAATAGGCCTGCAGGGGGCTGGCAAGTTTGGGGCATTTCGTAAGGGTTTTGCCTTGCCGCTGCCAGTGATACCATCAAGGATATTGCCAGATGGCCGCCAGCCGACTCACCCATAACGATGAGCTTCTCTGAGCCGACCCCGCAATCAGTGATTAAATAGTCGTACGCTGCTCGTGCCTGGTTTACTTGGGTTGGGAATACGCATAATGGGGCGAAGGAATACTCGAGAGCGAACAAGCCGACTTTCAAGCCATGTTTAGAGAAAATTTCACTCATGCGGAGGTACCCGGGTAGTAGAGCAGCTGGATGGCCACTAACATAGCCTCCACCGTGAATGATGAGAATGACGAAGTCGCAATCTCTAGGTTGGCATTTTTCCACAATGGAGCCGCAAGAAATCCAGTATCCGGCCAAACCTGGGTGACAAATGGGGTCGTAGATATTTGCGCGGTGACGGGAGTATCGGCGGGATGCGAGCACCTTCCTGCCTGTCGGGTCAAGAATTGCACGGAAAGCTGATATTGGAAGTTTGTCGCTGGCTCTGCATCGCACAGGCAGGTATTAGCAAGGGGTTTTCGACTCGATACTACAACTTATTACGCACCGTCTCCCCAAGGTTCTAACTAAATCGGCCAAGAGCGGAACTCGATTGCTTCGCACACCAAAGAGCCGACGCACAGAGAAAATGACGATTTCAAGTGGTACAAAGAAGAGTAAAAAGCGTAAATAATGGGTGAAACGCAGCACAACGCTATCGTTGGGGCTAGGATTCGGAACGAAACCGATTTTGTGAGTATGGATATTCATGTTGAAGGGGCGCAAAAGACTTCTGTTATTAATATTCTGAATTACGATAATGTTAAACGAATGGAGAGATATGTTAATATATATTGTATATTGGCACTATTAGAACGAAGTAGCATCCGCGGTAGATGTTTAGGGTCTCGGAAACTGGGCCCCAATTGGGCCTCATACATTATAAGACAGGTATCCGAGTAGTCTCGGAGATCCCTGCGAGTATCCGAGCGCTCTGATGCAGTGGCCGGGCCTAGTGTTACTGGTAATTTAGATTAGATCCCATAGCGCTCCATAGCAACCTTATGGTAGTAAAAGCAGCAGCTGTCCGGTATACGCGGTACTGGTATAATCCGGTATCCGCGGTTAGTAAGGAAGGATAAAAATCCAACAGTTGGTGCTGTGTTGATGTCGCTCTCTGTACCTAGATTTTTTTTTATCTCTTGATCTCGAAAGTAGTATACGATCCACGGAATGTTTGAAGTTTCAATGATAAAAAAGATGTAACAACCTTCCAAACTAAATTTGCCGAAAAAAAGGAAATTCGAAAATCAAAACGAAAATCAAAATGTCATTACGGCATCACCCAAGCCAGCACGATTGACGTCAGTAAAGTATCGTAGTCCTACATCAGGCCTGCATATTTTCACGGGTTTCGAAATTGGCTTTTCGGTCCGATGCCACGCCCGAGCAGTACCGCTATCATATTGCCAATTTACAACTTCGGTTAATTTACGAACGTTGGCGTTTTGAAGTTATCGTCGGTGGCGTTGATCTTCAAAGTAAGATTAAGGATATATATCGTTAATCCTCCGGAATATGCCTTCCTTTTGTCCGTGACTAATATATTGCCCGTTATCCACAAAATTTATAGCCCATCAAGTCACAGAAGACCCGAGGGCGAAGTGTTCGACCGCTTGCTAAAGTGAGGTGGGCTTACCAAGCCGTCAAATGCGGGACCTGAATGTCTTTCATGATTCATGAAAACATGCGAACAAACGGATCAAAATTAACAAGTGCATATGCATGTGGTCGGCTCAGAACATAGCCCGGGAGGTAATTGCTGTAAAACTTTGTAGCTATTCCTGGGCCGAGGTCGATCAATTGCTACCGCTACAAGTCCCGATGCGAGTACTCGAGTAATCAAGGACGCGGGTGAATGTACCGCGCAAGGCACTGGTTTTTAGCGTATTATCAGGGAACTTAGCGTTGCAACTAGCAGATGTTTCCAAAATAGGGTAACTTTGCGAGGCCCATGCCAGCTTACCTGCAGCGTGCCACAGGGCGAGAGTGTCGGCGCCGCGGCAAACAATTGTTAATTATCCACGCTTGTATTCAAATAGATAGCTCTGTATAATGCTGCTAGCCATGTCCCGCTCAACCGGGCGGGCTACATAATAGTCCCTAGCCTCATGACCTCAATTTTCTACCTTCGCATGCAATGGATGCATATTCGAGGCTAGCATATGCAATGGCCATGGAGTTAGAGATCGCGTGGGGTAACGCCTCGGTATGGGGTTCCCCAGACCCACTTTGGGTTAGTTGATCGAAGCCAGGTTGCAATGTTAGGTCCCGACAGCAGTTGCTGCACTGGCCTGTACCCGAACTGCAAAAAAGAAGTAGATGTATTCTGGATTAATGTATTCAAAGATAGCTCTTGCTCAGAAAATGTTAATAAAGGCACAAGATTTCCCGTTGACAGGGTCAGAATATAGTCCTCACTCAAATTAAACCTACCCACCCCTTTCGTTGCCCTTCCGATACTTTACCTTAGTTTCTCGCTCCAACTTGATCATAATATATATTATATTCTAAGGCCAGAATGGTGCAACAATCTATCCCTAAAAAAACCCGCAATAAACGTCAGCTCGAAGACATCGAGTTTGTCAAAACACCAAACCCTCAAACAAAAGAAAATATTGCCTTAGAAGAGAGCATAGGTACAAATGATGTGGAACCTGAATTCAAGGTTTGTTGCACCGTTTTTACGAATCGCTAAATTGTTTATCCCCGCCGCTAACATTTACACGCCTGCCATTGTAGCTTACAACTCATCTGGCCCTGAGCGTGATTGGTTTCGGGATGGCATTCACTGGTAGCCAGATCGTCAACTTCCTCTTCAGCGGTATTCTCTCCACAATCGCTCTCGATCTTAATGCCGGATCGGCGGCAATTTGGCTTTTCTTAGCTCCCACAGCCGCCCTCGGCGCATCCTGTCCATTTATCGGACCCTTAGCAGACGTGTTCGGTATTAAAGCTGTAACGTTGGCTGGTACAGCATTGTCTATTCTTGCCATGGTAATCTGTGGCACAACAAAGACCGTAGCTGGGTACATTGCTGGACAAGCGCTTGCCGGGGTCGGTGTAGCTTGTCAAGAGCTCATGGCCATCGCAGCAGTAGCAGAATTGGTCCCGTCAAGCCAGCGGGGTCTCTATATGGGTTTTGGTCTCTGTGTTTTTCTACCCCTGGCCCCTAGCCCATTTTACGGTCAGAGAATTGCGGCGTATAACTGGAGATATAACTGTATTCTCGTTGGAGGCTGGAACTTCCTGACTGCCCTTGTTATCGGCCTTGGCTTTAATCCGGATTCAGCGGAAGGTACTGGGAAAAAGTCCTTCCCTAGGATACTCAAGGAACTCTCTCGAATCGACTTTACTGGTGGGCTAATACTTGCTGCCGGATCTGTGCTTTTTCTTATTGGACTGAACTTCGGGGGCGTCGTCTATCCATGGCGGTCCACGAGGACTCTCGTTCCACTTCTCCTCGGTGCAAGTCTCCTAGTTTTCTTCATCGTCTGGGAGTTCATGTTTGTCAAAGTACCGCTATTCCCGAGAAGGATGATTCTCTCAAAGCAGTCTTTTGCTTCTATTATCTTGGTCATATCCGTGGCAACTATAGGGTCCACGTCAAGCCTAGTTTTCTGGCCGATGCAGACGACGAGCGTTTATGGGGCTACAAACATTGATAACTCTACTTACACACTCCCATTTACTTTCTGTGTGATAGGTGGAGCTGCTTTATCATCTTTCCTCATCTCTATCTTTAAAACCCATGTCAAAACCGTAATGTTTTGCTGCTGCGTTTTACAGACAGTCGGTAAGAGTCCCCTACTACTACATACCTACATGGCCTAAATTCAAGTCGCGGCTGACATGAATCTAATACCAAGGTTTGGGATGCATGGCTGCTATTTCCCCGAACGACATCAACACTGCTTGGGCCCCTCTCATACTGGGCCTTCTCGGCGCTGGAGGAACTACCATTCCCAACCAAATCATTCTCACCATTATCACCCCTGATGACATGATACCAACCGCTACTGCCTTATCTGTCACGATTCGTGTTATCTTCCTCTCTGTCGGCGTCAGTATCTTCCAAAACCGCTTTGTTACAGAGTTGACCAAGAACGCGTACAAATATATTGTCCCCGTCGCAATTCGTGTTGGCATCTTCGATCCGCAGGCAATAGTCCAGCTAGTAACGTCCCTCACGGCTATCCCACTCGATCAATATGCAGCTCAGAATCTACCCCAAATCGATACCGAGGAAAAGTACCAAATTCTTATGATGGCGGTCAAGGCCGCCTTCTCTAAGTCTTTTCGAATGATAGCCTACATCTCCATACCTTTCGGTGTCACTGCCTGTATTGCGTGTTTCATGGTTAAGGATCTTACGCAATTCATGGATAACCATGTAGCAATCCATGTCTCAGGGTAGTTATTATGGGCAGAAGTTGAGGGTGGTGGATGGGTATTGGAAATTAATATTAATGTTGTTGGATATTTAGAGTAGCCTTCCAGAATCCTTAGCTATAGTACTAGAAATAAAATTCACAACCCCTATATGAGACTATGCACTTCCTTCGATGGAATAGTACCACTGTCTATGTTATTAGAAGGTAGACTTAGCTAGGGGTAGGTGTCGGTTGGAAACGAGATGGCTCAGTGTACGACTAATAGGACCTCGCTGGAATGGATAATACAGGGAAGACATGCTAAGGGAACAAGAACTTCAGAGCATTCTACTCACAATCCATGATACCTGCACATGAGACAACCACACGCCTAGAGTGACGGAAAACTTTTACTTAGAGGCAGGTTCAAAATCATATAGACTGGAAGTACTCCATCGATATGACCCTTTATGACTTCATTCTGACTCTCGACTTGCATAAACCATAGTACAGCAGCGAGGCGATAACATAGTGAATGTTCGTTGGCAATGCCTGCAAGCCATGTCCTCTGTTTGTAGAGATTATCTAGCGAAGTATACGTGCTAGCCCTGATATTTTCCGAGCTCCTTGTTTATATATATTAGATACTTAGATCCACGAAATCCCTCTCTCTCGGCACTTGGTGATCTGTTCCAAGAAATGGGAAGCCAAGTTAATACCCATCCTCGAGGCAATTTTCTGGAGAGCTTCTCGGCACTCTGTAAATTCGGATACTGCTGCGTCGAGGCTAGAGTACACGAATGCCAACGGCCATATGCTTAGATACCCGTAGCACGCAGAGTACTTGGGCTTTCGCAGCGGCTTGCCTTCCTCGTCAACTTCGCCTAGCACGAAAGGGATACTTTGGCAGATACAAGAAATAAGGGATGCCCGATTTAACCTGGCAGAATGTCCTTTTTCTGCTGCGAGCGTAGCTTCCGGCTGAGCCGTCGAAAGAATTAGGAGTTCACAGCACTCTATAACCCTTGTGTAAAAGGTCGCGTTTGCCAAGTATATCAGCATCCATAAACAAGCTGCCCAGCGACTTGAATAAACAAGAAGAGTTCGGGTACCGCAAGAGGACACTTTGCTGGTTGAAGGTTCCAACCATATTGGTAGGGCTCCCAAGATCATCCGGGCAGATTTCTCGACGACATCTACCTCCTCGAGTATTGAAACTAGTCGCTTCATATCGTCCCGTGTCCCAAAGGAGGTACCCTCGAGGTCCGATCGACAAGTAATGGATGAATGAGTTATAGCAGTCTTTACGCAGAATTTGGCAACTAGAGCCCCAAACATGGTAAAGCCGTATATAGGATTGTTGAGGTCAGCGGTTTGAGGAATATCTATAGGGTCAATGTACACCGTTTTATGGATAACAGAATATATCAGCTTCAAGGAGTTAGCATGTATATTCGGGCGGGGATAATGTGCAATCAATTTGATGTCCACTTTACCGACTGTGTCACAATCCATCCATACAGCGTGTCAAATTGCGGATTACGCCGCATTTTCGCTAGCTTTGTTAACCCAAGGAAGTGATTGTTGGATATTGACATTCTCTCGGCGGTAATATCCTGTTATTCTTTCTGTGAGCCGCTAAGATCTTTTCGCAGAAGCTAGGTGGGCACTTACTTCGAATAAATACAACAGCAGTACAGAACATAACGTACCATCGCATACAGCAGTCTCCGGGTGCCCAATAGTCTTATTCATGAGAGTCAAAGCCCTCCCATATGATGATCTGGCGAGACGGTAAAGCTCAGGGAGTTTAGAATAGCGGTATAACGACAGTTGAGAAACTGCGAGAACAGAGGTTCGCAGCAGAGACGACTCAAGCGAAGCTTGAAACATCGCAGGGATGAAGTCAAGATGGCCTGGAGACGAAGCGGGGGACTGTTGAATAATATGCTGGTCCACAAAGTAGCCAAATGACACCTCCTCCCAATTTAATATGGGAGCACAAACTGTGGCTAGCTGGTCTTGTCGATTTTGAGATATTCGCGATATTCGACCTGCCTTCGATACAGACTTTGTGTGCGTTCGTAGTGTTTTTCCGGTGAACTTGACATTCTGCGAGCGGAATTCGAAGCCAGGAGGATACCCAGGGCATTCAGCACCATAGATGCTACATCGTCGGCAGCCAGGCTCCGAGAGGTCGCACTATCAGCACCAGTTTGCCTGTTAATACAAGAAAAAGGTCGGGGAGCCATATATTAATTCATACTTTAACCTTCCGGTCCTTGCATCGTCGGCAAGCATAACTAAGTTTTCCCGGGAACACCATCTGATATTGCACTACACTGATAGTGCCTAAGCCGACACAGAACGGTCTATATAAAAAGCTTCGCACGGCGTGTATTCAGTTCGCGAACTCTGCTGATCAGGGAAGCATGGAAACTAGGGCGAATAGAGAGACCCCGAAGGCCAGAGCATCGCATACACGCACAATTGACTTGCGGATACGTTGTTGTAGCCTCGAATCCAGGCGGTTGAGGCAGAGACGTTGTTGATGGCTAGGATTTTGCTTTGCATGCATATGCGCACATGTCCCCCCCTACTTGGAAATGTTCGAAACCCTCTAGCCTTTCGAAGCTCTCTCAAAAAAAGGGGGGAAACTTGAATACAGGATTTCCTCCGTCAAATGGGATTCCGTCTGAATGCTGCCGCTGCACGTCCACATTTGGGGCACGGTTGACATGTATCGCGCTCAAGATCGAGCCGAAGAATACCGCTTTTTTTATGGAACTGTCAAGGCCGTAAACCAAGGGGATACTCAAAATTTTAAAAAGCTATAGCTAAATACCCAGGCCTCCCGATGCCAACCCCCAGCCGAGTGCTGATGTGCGCACGGACGTCGCGGACGGTGTGCACAGGCATTTACCGGGGCCTCGCAAACCCTTCTCTTTCGAGTAAGGTGTCTCCGCCAATGCCATATTCGACCGCGCACCAATTCCACAATCCCTGCTGGGCCTCAATTCGACGCTATACCTATATAAGCCGAGATCCTTAAATACAACAGTCTCCACAGAGCGGGGCCTACGAGATATCAGAATGTTAGTCCCGTAGTATATTAGAATGTACGCACATACGGCCCAAAGGATATCGGACAATTAGGTCCGCCGTACATTCAAACCCGGTCAAACGCTACAGAATTAGAATAACACATGCACATCTAGCCTCAAATTCAGGCCTGCAGGTGCTATGCGCACCAAAGTCCGCACATCGTGTGAGAATTGGGAATACTACTTTTCCAAACGGGCCAAATCGGCTGGAAGATTCTTCACACCCGTCACGCTGAAAAAAAAAACCCCCCAGATCTGAGCAGCTAAGTACTCAAAATTCTAAGATTGCTAAGTGCGCTGCCGAGGTTCCAGGTAACTGCTAGTAACTAGTTGAATTAATATATAAATCACCAATTATAACTTACAATACAATCAAAGTGGTAGTTCTTCAATACATCATTCCTTCTGCCTATCGCATCGAAACTCTGAACATCCTCTAATTAATCTTAAAATAACTCGCAACATGTCTCTTACCGTCTCAACAAATGTATACTTCCCTCTGGGCTTGGGAAATCAATATCCCGAATTCGCATGGAAGTTGACTGCGCATTCGCCCGTTCGCGCAGCTCAGAAAGCGTATCAACTCGAAGTTTCGACGACCCCAAATTTCGAGCGAGAATTCATCGTCTGGAACTCAGAAAAGGTCAACTCCTCTGAGCAATTCGGCATAGTCTATCAAGGGAGTCCGTTGAAATCCCGAACACGATACTATTGGAGAGCTAAAGTTTGGGATTCTTCTAATTCCTGCTCTGAGTGGAGCAAGTTCGATTGGTTCGAAATGGGCATGTTAGACCCAAATATATGGATTGCCAAATGGATCTCTAATAAACCACAATTCGATCCGAAACATGAAAAGGTTCTGTACTTCCACAAGTACATAACCACAGGCCCCGCGGTCGTCAAAGGTCGTGCCTACCTCTCAGCATTAGGGTGGTACCGTTTGTTCATCAATGATATCGACGTTACTGGAAACGCTTTGGTACCCCGATGGACTCCGATGGACCACACCATTGAATACCAAACATACGATATCTCTACGAATTTCCAACCTGGTCGAAACCGCATCACTATTATCGTCGCCGATGGCCGATATCGAGGCCTACTAGGAATGAGCAGTCGCCGCCGCATCTACGGCGATAGCCTAGCAGCGTTCGCTCAGTTCCACCTAGAGTTCGAAGGGTGTGGCGAACTAGTTGCTACCACGGACGAAAGTTGGGTCGTCAGCGAAGGTCCCATTCGAAGCTCGGATCCTAAGGCTGGCGAGGTGGTAGATTTAAGAGTGAATTCCACCGAGTCATTGTCCGTATCTTCTTATCCAGTTCAGGTAGTCTCGACCCCTAAGGCGCATCTTATCGCAGAGGAAGTACCACGAGTGCAGGAAGTTGACCGTCTCGCACCGGTAGGGATTCGGAAAACACCATCCGGTAAACAACTAGTTGACTTTGGGCAGAATTTTGCCGGAGTCGTACAGATTAAGTTATCAGGTCCCAAAGGCACAAAAGTCAAGCTGAGCTTCAGTGAGATCGTAGGCCTTGACGGGGAATTGGATTTGAAATATGTTTTCATGGGCTTCCCTTGGAAACTGCGACAAATGGATGAGGTTACCCTGTCTGGTACGACGACTTTGTTTCAACCATATTTCACAATTCATGGTTTTCGATACGTCGTAGTAGAAGGACTTCCGGATGACCTCGGGGAGACGGATATTTGTGGCATCGTATTTTCGAGCAAACTATCTAAGGCTGGCGCTTTCGAATGTTCTAATCCTCAGCTCGAACAACTGTGGAAGAACGTTACCTGGAGTATGCTGTCGAACTTCGTTGATACTCCCACTGATTGCCCCACCCGTGAGCGCTCTGGGTGGACCGGAGATATCCAAATATTCGGCGCAGCTGCCACCCATCTAGTCAGAAGCCAGGAATATTTGAGGCGATATCTTTCGAACGTGGCGTATGAGCAACTGAGCGATGGAAGGATACCCCCAATCATCCCAAGCGAAACCTCCAAATCCTCTGGATCGAATTTCCTGGTGACTTTGCCGTCAACCTCGGTTGGATGGGGCGATGTATCCGTCTTGTTACCTTGGACACTTTACTGCTATTATGGTGATAAAACGGTCTTGGACAAGCAATACAATAGCATGTGTCTCTGGGTCAATCAGTTGGAACGTCGGGCTCGGATGAAAAGCAGTTTAAAAAGATTATTCGCAGGCCCCTACGAAGAGTACATCGTGGACACAGGGTTCCACTGGGGAGAGTGGCTGCGCCCCGACGAAGGACTGATGTCCGTTTTATTGGTAGCAGTACTGCCACCAAGCGCGGTCGTTGCGACAGCGTATTATGCCCACTCTACTCGGGTTCTCTCCGAAATCGCTGCTGTTATTGGGAAGGGCGAAGATAGCACCCGATATCGTGAAGCGTTCGTAAAGATCAGGGACGCATGGCGGGCCACATTTGTTCAAGTCCGTAAAGACGGTTTACGCATCGGCGCCGACAAGCAAGATGATTATGTTAGGGCTCTTTCTTTTGACCTTCTGCTTGAAGAACACAAAAGTATGGCCGTTAATCGTCTAGTTCAACTAATTGAAAGAGCCGATTACCATATTGGAACGGGCTTTCTCAGCACTCCAATGCTTCTCCCAATCCTTGCAAATAACGGCAGGCCAGACGTCGCATTCCAGCTCCTGTTGCAAAAGACCAGCCCGTCCTGGCTTTACCAGATTGAACGGGGTGCTACTACAATTTGGGAGACGTGGCCAGGATACGACAAACGTGGAAACGCTTCAGCATCCCATAACCACTATGCCTTTGGGAGCATCATTACCTGGTTACACGAAGGCATCGCCGGAATCTCCCCTGCAGAGCCCGGATACCGTCTCATATTAATCAAACCTATAGTAGGAGGGGGCATCACATATGCCAAAGCTTCAGTTGAAACACCATTCGGGCTAGCAGCAAGCTCATGGAAGGTTTTAGATGAGAACACCGGTGCAAAGGTCCACCTAGAAATTACCATCCCAACCGGGACAAGCGCGATTGTCCATCATGGAACTGAAACTTCGGAGGTACCTGCGGGAACACACTCCTTCACATGGCGGCTTGACCAAACGGTGTGGTAAGCCATATCCATTAATTTTAAATTTCCTAACCACAGTATTAGTTCTAACCAATAATTTACCCATTTAGATCCTCTTGTCAAAACGGTAAACTTTGATCGAAAGGTTTTCGAGGTGGGCTTGTTGAAAAAGTTAATTAGCCACCGTCACCCCCATCAATTTGTCAAGGGGTTCAATTCTACGTTAGCAATTATGCTCAATCCTTGTTTTATATTATTTAGTATCCCTAGGAGCTATTTGTCCGCTGTCATATCGACATATCGATCGATGTATCCTAATAACTAAACAATTAATTCCGGTATATCTCGTTATCGCTTAAACAAAGGCCCCAGGGTCAACATTTTGACAGTATTGCATACGCCTGGCGGTAATAGCACCCAAAACAAAATTATATACATAGTGTAGCATGTAGTTATCGACGAGTCCTACAGCGTGCCGTACGAGACTGTGGAAAACGTTACAACAATCTACAACACGTAACACATGACACCACGTTTGGTAGCATCGTCGCTGGTACTAGTATTTATCTAGGCTACTGAAGCTAGTCTCCCTCTTCAATCATTTCCCCTGTTGACACCCGTTGAACTTCGTGCTGCGGCTGCCAAAGGATTTGCTCGTCACTAGAGGGTCTCTTTGCAATAAAGGCGTTTCTTCGAGTAACGAAGCTTATTTCCCGACACTCCAACTCGTACTGATTCGCCTGCCCATCTGCACTAACTCCGTGAGATGTCACCTTCAACAATTTGAACTTTACGAGCAGAGGCTTGAGAGTGGTTGCGCACACGCAAATAATAGCCGTGCAGAATTCGATGCCTCCCCAAAGATAACAAAGGGCCACGGTGTCGGGATCTTCAGATCCTACTCGGGCCGTGTAAATGAGTCGAACGATCGTACCTATACATGCCCTGTACCAGAATTAGACACCCTGCTAACTTGATGATTGTATGAAATGCTTACAAAGATGTTATCGAAAGCATGAATCCCACAAGAACTTTAACCCGCAGCTGACTGTGAAGCCGGTGGACGATGACCGCTGGAATTATGATACCCAGAATCAAATCTAACAATGCCGTCACAGCACCGTGATAATTAAGCACGTCAATCCGCTCACGGCCATGGCAGATAGGCGTTGATATGGTCCAATTCAAGCTGATTGGCCAACAAGCGAAAAGGAACCAGAAAAAAGGGACAACGGTTATGATAGTTGCAGCCAAGATAATAATATAGAGTGAGTAGACCTCGACCCGGCGTTGGACAATCCGTAGGAGCGTCAGAGCGAAAGATATCTTGACGATGCCGGTGCCGGGAATAAAAAACATTTGCTGGATATAATAATACTAAGATGTTTGGAACTTGGGTAAGTAACATCCAATTATGGCTACATTCGCTCTATCAGAGGCTAAACTAACCTTCAGCTGATTCATTAAAGTGTCTGGATCGCTAATCGGCACGGGTGACGCGCCAACTTTGTACTTTACTATACCAAGAATAAAAAACGCACTACGACTGCTATATAGTAGCTGCTCCGGGTTAGAAGTTTCCGCTATCTCCAATACTACTGGATCGATTGAAGCTCACCGACGACAAAATTACTAGGACATCTTCCGTGTTGAAGATGTTGAGAATTCTCAATCGTGTAATGCAGCGGAGACCAGTGAAAATCCACACAAAAGCGTTACCAAGGATTTCCAACGCCATCCACCCTGCTGGAGCACCCATCACGCTTTCTTGAGCTTCGCGAAAATAAGACCGTACCTTATCGTATGTGAAATCTGAAGGTCTTGATTTCAGTTTTGTGGGGTTTAGGTGGAACTTCTATTTCTTCCCCTTAACAGCGACCATCGAGCTTGATATAACCGTAGCTCCCGGCGGGTGGAGATACAGGCGTGATATCGCACGGTTGCCAGTAAATCTAACTATAATCAAATCCGTTAAGAGCACTCAAGAAGCGACTTTTCTAGCAAGGGTTCTCTTAGACACCCGATTCGAAGTCAAAGCAAAATAGATGTGCCATAGCTGTCTCTGAACAAGCCATTTTGCGGGGCCCCAGAAACTCCACAAATATTGCAAATGGGTGTGCCCGCAAAACTCGCCCGCGGGCTAGAAGCTGCCCATGGCCATGCGGCATACGAATTTGAGTTACATTTAAGCGATACCCAGGATATTCATTGGTGTTGGAGAGGATACTAGTATACGGCTATAGTCTAGGGACGGACGTCTGAGCTGCGCATTTCAGTAATCGCACAGACCACTAGATTCATAAATTCACGTGCATCATGTACATATGTCCGGACGTCCGCGACGTCCATATGGTAGATGTTGAGTGTTGGAAATTTAGACAGGGAATATCCAATGAACAGGGGTCTCGGAAGCTTGTCATTCTTTGGGACTAGCGTGGCTGTAGCGATTTCGGGATCGCTCGAAAACCTAAAGCCGGCCACAAGGGATCCGTCAAAACATCCCTGAATCCAGACAGTCCCATCGAGGGAGCGCTGCTCAGCCAGAGTATTCAGCCGAACACGCTGAACGGTTACCGTGCATCCCAGCAGCCGGGAGGCAATTTAATTTTAGTTACGGCTCCCGGCTCCCGGTTAGCACATGTGATATTTAAGCTTGCTCAGTCTAGTAGTTAGAACGAGAAATATCGAAATACGTTGATCTAAGTTGATGGTGGATCATAACTCCGTATTTTCAATAGACTTCAACCTTTCACAAATTTGTATAGGAGTTTTCAACTTCGTGGCTAAGGACGGGCCGGTGAAGCATGAAGACCGATTAGTAGATAATTCATATATTAATATCGCAAACGAAAGCTCAAGATTATAAAACTCAGGAAAAGACATCTCGAAAATGGGAAAGACTTGGCCTATAATGCGATACCAAAAGTATAAAGCCATAGCGCTAGCGCCGTGTGAGATTCAGAATAACAAACCGTTGAAAAGATCAGAGGTTCAAAGGCCGAAAGTAAGGAACGGCACGGTCCAGTCCAGCCCTAGAATAAAGTATTCGTCCAAGGTTAATAATTAATGACAGATGGTGTTGATTAAATTTAAAGGATTTAGACGGAAGCTTTCTCGATAGATGCGAGGCTTTGATTGAAGACGCTGTTTGTGTAGGCTCATCGAAAGAGAAGATCATTGCATTTCAAGCCAACAGTTAATTATGTCAGGAATATGGTATTTTACATGTATAATCCTCGTGACTACTTGACTTACGGTCGTAACACAATACTCCCGTTGATTGCGCAAGGGGCCAAGATAGCGATTTCCTGAAGCTCCCTGCGATGGATTTTCCGTGCCAGCCCTCCAACGCTAGTCTTAATTTTAGATAGCTTACATTCTACCGATCCGATTCAATTTTTCATCTTGCATAAAAGTGGGTCCCATTCGCTTGGGGGCATCCAAAGCGGGCCTCGCGCCAGGGCGAGAACCCTTTAAGCCTTCCGAACAAACCTTATTTGCGGCCATTATCTAGAAAAATGTAACAAATGGGCGCCGCGATTTCATCATAGCATTAGAAAGCTGTTCTAGAGAGTCCAGGTGGCATTGTGTTCACTATTGATGCTATCACATATACACGCATATGCATATATGCGCGCGTGGTACCATGGCCTGTTTTGGCAAGGGCTTGAGGTATATTCCAAAGGGTAGCGGATCGTCGGCAGGCCTATGAGCCACGTAGAATCCAGTGCAGTGTCTTATCTTTGCAATAGACGATTTGTTCAAGTATATAACATTTGGAAGGATCCCCAGCTCTGGCTCCTTAAGCTCTTTTCTATCAACCGCTTGTAATCGTATTCTTTTTTTTTTTTTTTTTTCATATATGTAAAAAAGAACATACAAACCTCTAATATCTATGTCGTTCCCAGCCGTTTCAAACCCCAGTATGGTAACGGAAACAATTGTTCTTCAGACGCTAAAGTCGGTTCACGATCCCCCTACACCCCTCAGAGATCCAATGCCTTACGAGGGGTCCCTCCCAATCCCGCCTCACCTCCTGAAGGATTACTTCTCAACTTTTGAACCCCGCATAAGCCCCATTTACGAGCAAGAAAACGCCAAAATCCGGCAACTTCACCATGATTGGGTGGCTCGAGGATGTTGTCATATCAAGGGAGGGCTAACGGAAGCAGGGCCATTCCTCTCGCTTATCTGCCCAGAGAGTATACCGGACCGGATTTTGAGCCTTGCTGCACATAACGACCTTGGGTGGATTGACGATGGTAAGGCGGGCACCACACCAGCTTGGCGAGGGAAGAATTATATACTAACTCTTGATATAGACTTTACGGATGGTGATATATTTACGGAAGAAGAGCAGATCGAAGGGGAAGCTGTTACGAAGAAATACTTAACAGCTATAAATCAGTTGAAATCAAAGCTTATAGTCGATATGTTGAACGACGATCCAGAGAGTATTACGTTCATTCAGTCCTACGAAAATTGGGTGAGACGACAAGTTGAAACTGATGGACTGGTAAACCTGATAAGCGAATTTGGGAGCTTGGACGAATATTTGAACGAGAGATGCGTGACTGCTGGTGGAGAGTATGGTCCCTGCCTTTTTCATGATCATAATTTACACTAGTTCTAGAGGCTGAATGCTGACAAACCTGGAATCAGATGCGCCATAATGATACTTCTCTACCTTCACGACATTAAACTTACGGATGAGCAGTTAGACTGCCTCGACCCCCTCTCTAGACTTGCAATACAAGCCGGTGCTCTAACAAACGACTACTTTTCAGCCCACAAAGAGTGGGCAAATTATATATCTAAGCTGGCGAAAAATCCAGCCTTGGAAATACCTATTAGCGGAGTCTTCCTAACGATGCGGACGGAGGATATATCTATGGAGGAAGCGAAGAAGATCGTTCGATCCAAGTATTTGGATGTTGAGCAAAGCTTCCTCAATGAACGTGAGGCTCTGGCTAAAGATGCCGTTTGTGCAGGTGCATCGAAAGAGGAGGTTGAAAGATACATTTCAAGTCTGCAGTTTTTAATGTGCGGGAACATGGTGTTTCACATGCATAGCCCTCGATACCAGCTCGACTCGCGAAATCCTCTTCATAACTTTGATGAGAAGACCAAATTCAGCGAGCTTCTGCACCAAGCACGTGAATATTCGGGCAAACAGAGAAGTAGGGTCGAAAAAACAGCATCGTCTGTCGAGCACGGCGGCCGGACCCCAATCCCGGAGAGCCATCAGACCGGGAAATCATGCATCCTCGACCGTCAGAACGAGCTGCAGGGAAGCCAACTAAATGGAAATGAAGTACCATCATGGCTTGCAAGATATGGCGGTCTTTCGGAGGAAATAGTATCCGAGCCATTCGAATACGTTTCATCTCTACCATCCAAGAAGGTTCGAAAGCTAGCCATAGAGGCTCTCGACATCTGGTATCAGGTCCCTCAACAGTCAATGGATACAATAAATACAATTATCGACATTCTACACAGCTCGTCACTTATAATCGATGATATCGAGGACGGGTCTGAACTGAGAAGGGGGTATCCTGCCGCTCATATGGTGTTTGGAACTCCCCAAGCAATTAATGCTGCCAACTACCTTTTCGTCAAAGCTTTAGAAGAGGTTGAAAAACTGCCAGGGACGCTCGGGTCATCACTCTCCCCTATTAAAATATATCGACAGGAGCTGCGCAATCTCCATATCGGCCAAGCAATGGACCTCCACTGGACTTTCCATACTCAATGCCCTTCTGAAGCAGAGTACATCCGAATGATCGATGGTAAAACAGGCGGTTTATTCCGCATGGCTGGTAGTCTGATGAGATCGCAGGCCACAATTAATAAAGATATGGACGTAAACGATCTACTCGTACTAATGGGCCGATACTTCCAAATCAGAGACGACTACCAGAATTTGGGGTCTGCCGATTACTCGAAAGCTAAAGGTGACCTGTCAGATCTAGATGAGGGAAAATATTCGTTCATGTTAATACATGCACTGAATAATGCGAAGGGTACACAATTGAAGAGCCTATTGCAATTGAGGGGAAGATCTGAGAAGGGATTGTCGGTGGAGCAGAAGCGGTTGATCATGAGAAGTTTGGAGAGATCTAAGAGCATGGAGTACACATTACGGGTACTAGAACAGCTGCAAGATGCTGTAGAGAAGAAACTTGAGGAGATGGAAGGCGGAACGGTGGAAAGGAATTGGATGTTGAGAGCCATTATGGCAAGACTACGGATCGCAGACCCAAAGCTCCGACATCTGCGCCGGTAACCAATCCAATGTATCTGAATCTCAAGCTTGTAAATAATTTGGAACTGATAAGCCATAATTTCAGTACTATAGCTCGTTCTGGCGACGGCGATTCCCGCAAGTTATATATAAAAATCGTCTGTTGGTAGACAAGGCAATGCATTAGTTTGTTCGCCACGAGCATAGCCCCATTGCTTCGGCACCTGCCAATACCATGACGTACTGGGGCAAGCCAGCTCTGAACCCTGGCGCCCTCGACAAGCTAAAAGGAACAAATCCACGTGCGGCAGACTCTTCCGAGGAAGCGAAGCAGCGGGCGCATATGCGATGCGGTGCTGCAATGCCCCTCCTCGATGACAGATTCAAGGCAGATATCCGAAACTGAAGCATCAAGTCGACTCGTCAGCTGCAGCCTCGTGCCACCCCGACATTTGATTTCATTGTCCCCTTTCTTAGCTAGCGGCATCTTGCATGATTCCTGAAAAGCCTGAGCCTGGCTGACAAGACCGAACCGTCTTCCGAGCGCCCGCTTAAATACCTTGGGCCTTGCGTGTCCCCTCCATGCGTGATTAACCAACCATCCGCCATCCGACATACATAGAACTCCGAACAAAACATCGCATTCAACCGCCGCATTTCCTACTCCGTCATCGAAAGTTTCCCGAGCTTGTAATAGCGAAGATAGTAAACTCACCTTCATAATTCAACGCATAGACGACTGGTCGCCGTAGTTGGTCCCGAGAAAGAGGCTTTCCTTTGTTGTCGACGGTGACACAAAGAAATCGACCACAAGCAACACATTTCTGACGTCAAGCATCTTTGTATGTATGATTCAATACAACTTCGACTTCGAGTATCTCGAAAACACCACTAACAAGGACCGCTAAATAGTATCCCGAACCCCTCATCCACCTAGAAGACACTCGTTACATATCTGGATACACACTTCGTAGAAAGTAGCACTTGGATGTCATACCAGCAGTACCCAGGTGGTGGTTATGGCGGCCCTGGTGGCCAGCCTCCTCCAGGCCAATACTCCTATCCTCCCCCAAATTATGCCCAACCACAAGGTTACCCCCAAGGCGGCCCTCCTCCAGTCCCTCCACATCCAACGAGCTTCCCACCGCCCCAGCACCAAGGTACATATGGATCCGCAGCTTCTTATTTCGACCCCAATTCTGCACCACCGCCTCCTGGCCAATATGGCCAGGGATATCAGCCTCCGCCTTCTGGCTATCCACAGCCAGATTATAATAACGCTAGGGGACAGTACCCTCAGCAACCACAGAACTATGGATACCCGCCCCAACCGCAAGCTCCAGGCGGTGGCTACGGTGCACCACCACCTTTGCGACACCCATCCAATCAACCACCTTATAACTACGCCGGCCCATCCAATGGACCATATGGCGCCCCTCCCGTAAGCCACTACAATAACCAATACCCACCCCAACACCAGCAACCTTTCGCTGGTCAATACCCACCTGCTTTCGGTGTCCCGTCACCAGGGTTCGAAGAGCCGCCTCAGTGTAATCCTCTGCAGTATGGAACACAAGCCGACGCCCTCCGTAAAGCCATGAAAGGGTTTGGCACAGACGAAGACGCTCTGATCCGAACCCTCGCACAGCTTCAAACACCCTTCGCAATCTACAGCGTACAGCGTGCATTCAGCCAACGCCATGGGCGAGAACTCGTTACCGATATCAGGAAAGAGACAAGCGGGCATTTTCGTGAAGCGTTATTAGCTGTCGCTCGAGGTCCGCTTATGGAGGAAGTGCATGCGTTGCATGATGCTATCCACAGACCGGGAACTACAGAATCCGTGTTAAACGATGTACTACTATGTCGCTCACCGCCAGATCTGGATGCGATAAAGAAGGCGTACAAACGTACATTTTCCCGAGATCTAGAAACCGACGTGCGTGGCGATCTCTCGATGAAGACTGAGAATATGTTCGTATTTGCTCTCGGGAACAAACGAGCCGACGAATCTGCACCGGTGGATATCAGCCAGTCAGAGAAAGACGCTTATAATATCCAAATGGCAATGGAAGGTGTTGGTACGGCGGGTCTTGGAGGTGTATTCGGTGGGACACACCAAGAGGCAGTTTATAGCACGATTTTGTCAAGGAATGATGCACAGATCGGGGCTATTGCGCACAGCTATGAGAGGATGTATAACCGACGGCTGGATGTGATGATTGAGAAGGTGAGTGCCTAAATCTTTCTTAAGAGTATAAATCCGTTTTGCTAACCTCCATTCTTCCCTAAACTAGAAATTCAGTGGCCACATGGAACAAGCACTACTATACGCTATCCGCGGAGGAACAGACAAGGCATTGCGTGATGCCGTGTTATTGGAAGACGCTATGAAAGGTCTTGGTACCCGAGATTCGCTATTGATTCACCGAATCGTGAAGTATAGGTGGAACAAAGCACACTTTGAGAATGTGAAGCGTGCGTATCGAGACACTTACAGCCAGACTCTAGAAGAGAGAATACACGGAGAGACAAGTGGTGACTATAGAAAGTTCTTGGTAGCCATGCTTCTATAGTTCGGAACGATTGAGTGCTTCAAAAGTTAAGTTTGAAGGGAACGCGCCGAATTCAACTTTATTCACATTATGCATCAGGGAACTTCATGGTCTTGTTTAGTGTTTTAGATACCTTTCTTTTTCTGTTACTCCGCCATATAGGTGTGTAAATGGATTATAGTCGTCATATGGCGCATTATATTTGGGGTTGTAAAGCTTGGTGCGGGCTATACTTCAAAAGTGCTTCCCAAGCGAAGACCTATAGCTCTAGATCATAGTATAAAATCTCAAAATCTTAGACATGTATTCATCTAACCCAACTGCGGGCTTTCTAACCCCGGCTAGAAAGCATTACGTCGTTTGCGAAAAGAAAAAAATGTCTTCCCGTCTCGATATCCCGTTCAGCCGCAACTTCGTACCGAACGGCCCGGAGCTCTTCGCAAGTAGCTAAAGGCATTCACAAAAAATCTCCTGCCTTTCGGGTAGAAATTCTTTCCCCAGATTCTAGACCCCCCAACATTTCCTTCTTAGAGAAAAATTCAATATAAATCTTAATGGCAGACCGAAGCTCAAGCTCCACCGCCGCTATAACAGCAAAACTCCGACAACTCCTTGTAAAAAATTCGGAACATCAACCCATTAATTCTCCAATGCCCTCGGTTATTGAATACAAACCATCTCTCTCATCGCTTCCCACAGAGCTCCTGATTCAAATTTGCGAAATAGTCGTCGACATCAAGCCCGATTTGCAAAATACCACGCCAACAACGCGAAACTCTCAGCCACCGATTCTCGACGGTCTGTCCAGAACCTGCAGCCGGTTCCGAGAAATATGCCGACCATACATCTTTCAAAACTTAGTGATTGATCTAAATGAAAACTTTGACATTGAGGCTCTCAAACTCCTATCTGTGGATGAAGGAATATTACGGTACGCCAGAAGTCTACGTATATACTCTGCGATCAAAACATCACTTGAACACCCTGCGGATACGATATTCGGCCCAAATGCTCCACCTGAAGTAGTATTTAGCTTCATTCGATGGATAATACAGCATATACCCCAGTTAACAGCGTTATCGGTAACCATCAATGATATCGAACTTAATGACATATTCGCAAATTCCAAATGGCATACGACCGACGAGGAGAAAATTAAATTGGTACACCTGGAGGAATTGACTGTGTCGGAGCATTCTACTTGGATTATTTCATTAGGAGATAATCAACCACAAACTCCAGTTATTGAAGAGGGTGAAGGAATAGGGGGTGCAACTGCAGTAGCGCCGACGGGGTTGAGGAAAGTGAGCTTTGTACATCCAGAGGAATTTGGGGCGCCAATATTTAATGGGGATGAACTTTGGGAATATCGTGAGAGGACCGAAGGTTTTTTGCAGGAGATTATGGGACTTGGATTAGAAGGCGGCTTAGCAAATGGGATTAGGGAGTTGACGATACAAAGGTCGTTGGATGTGGTTGATTTAGAGAGTATGTTGTACCATTTTCTTATAGTGACGGTTGGTAGATGGTGTGCACTAACAGCCACGTGCGTCGCAAATAGGGCTTGCCGCCGCGTTTCCTGAGTTGGAGGAGTTCGAGTATTGGATCGATAGATCATTGGTGCGTGCGAAATCTAAAGCAGAACTTCATCCAATCGTTAGAACGACTCACTTACAATTACAAACCTCCTGATCCCAACAGACCCCCAGCCTCCATAACCTAGGAACAGGTTCCCGCCTAGTCTTCCACTCCCTATTCATGCATCTATCACTAGGAATTCCACCTCTTACACCACCATACAACCACGATGTCTTCACCGATATCAGATTACTAGGAAAACATTGTCGGAACTTGCGACAGGTAAGGGTTCAAGGCGTTGTTCGGGCAGATATTAAATGGTTACCCCGGATGTCAGCCGCGAGGTATCAGGTTGTGTTTTGGGAAAAACCGGATGGCACGACTGTTGCGGAAGTACCGTGTTATAGGTTGGACACCTGATTGTGGGCTTGACAGTTCATTGTTATAATATTCCTTTGATATGTATTGTTTCGGGATGGTTATATGTGGTATTCTACTACGGGTTGTATTTATGAGACGGCCCCCGGGGTGACGTGGACAGGCAAACCATGTCGAGCTCAGAAGGCAGCCGAATCATCATGCATAATGGGAGGAATAAAGAGCTCTTAATAGTAATAGCTATATAGATACTTAATTAACTAAGAGATCAAAGAAGAGTACAGGTGTTCTGTCTCGTAAACCAGACTACATGGTAGGTAGATGGAGTAATCAAGAAAATGGGGGCTGAAGACCAGTTGAAGGGTTTCCAGCTATACAACATCCAAACGCAACCCTCCAGGGTCATTAGGGCATCATGTGTCAGTTACAATACAATTGCAAAGGCCAGAAAAGCAGGAGCAATGGCAGTTTTGTGCTGGTGAAAATGTTGAGATATAACCGCCCGAGCGAAAGTAGAAAGCACTTGAAAGCAAGAATCGCTGCAAAGGCGTGAGCGTATACAAGCGAGTGGCTGTTTAAAACAAAAAGTGATGTAAAGTAGCAAGAAGATCATTCTTTTCCATAACCCAACCGAACCGGTCCTGAGACCATAAAACAGGGTATCGTCTAACCGTCTCGACGAGTAGAGGGGTGTGTGTCTGTCGTTTCTCTCCGCCACTCTTCGCTGGAATGCGGGAAAGGACATGTCCCCCTGGGACCCCCCTCTATTCGTAGAGACCGTGTGGTCGTCAAAAGTAACCTCCCATGCTGAAAAATAAGAGCAAATATTAAAACCAGACCAGCTGAAAGGCCGGGGAGCAGAATATAAATAGACAAGAAACGAACAAAATTAAGCTGAAATAGTACAATGAAGACTCTCGGTATATAAGAAGAAGCCCATCCACTAGAGTAGGACGAGAAGGGAATCTAAGGCGAATGTATCTTAGACAATATTCTTGTCATGAACAGTGCCCTTGTACAACCTCTCCCAAGTCTCACAAACGTCGCCAAAGGGCAACATCTTCATGCGAAAGTTCGTAAGGACCTGCTTGTCCAACTTGCCACTCCATTCCAGAGAATAGCAGGAGCCGACCACTGCTTTGAGTTCTTCGGGATGGGTATGTCGGACGAAGGTCCTCAATAGTGGGAAAATCTCGGACGGAGAATTCCATAGGCTGGTGTTGACGTCGGCAGAAGAGACGGTCCGCCAAATCTTGGCCATGAGAACACGTTCGACCCAGTCGACTGCATCTTCCCACTGTTGCGAGTAGATGTAAGGGATGGTGTGCGTTACTGGCCAAAAGCGATGCAACTGAAGGAATGAAAGGTCAAGAGTGTTATGATGATATAGCATGGTGAAGTATATCAGAACCCATCTCTTGGTGTCTACGCTCGGTCTCGGACGTCCCTTGATGCTGAAGTGCTGTCCTGGAATCTTTGGTGGCTTGATAGTCAAGAAGTGGAGAATCTCTTCGACGGCTTCGAGGTATTCTTCGATAACACCGAAACGCTTCAGTTGTCGGACGTGGTACGGGAAGTCCTCGAACCGAGAACGAATTCCCAAGTAAACAAGTTCGAAGTCTGTGAGTTCTTGGAAGTAATGTGTGATAAAAGGATCGTGGAAGTGAGCACGGATGATTTCGTCACAGATTTGGCGTGGATATGTGAGCAGAAGATTGTTGAAACGGGAGTTGGCGCCGCGAAGATTAAGGAGACGGTCATTATCACAGAACGACATGATCATAAGGAGCACATCGTCCGGAAGGGAAAGAAGATCGAGAGGCATGGTGTCGTTGGGGTCGATGTCGATGTCGATGTCGGATGAAGTCGCTACGTAAAAGCTCGGAGGATTTAAACTGCCGTCGACGGTGCAGCAGCTGTCGTTGTCGACCATGAAATGCGGAGAAAGGTCGTCTCCAAAAAGGGCTGAAGGATGGAGGAGGTTCGCTGCCTTTCCTTCCTGCTTTCCTCCTCACAACAACACACAGGCAACTTCCTCTGCAACTTCCACTGGCCACCACCGCTAACTAAGACCCGGAAACCGTGACGGTGGCGATGGCACCAGTTTATCGGAACCCAGGTCGCATGAGAATCGATTCGTTGGGAGGACAAGGTCGACGTCGGTGCAGAATTCCAAAAATTATCGTCAGCATGTGCTTGGTGCTGCTGCTGTGCTGTGCTGTCCCTTTTAACGGCAGAATGAAGGCCCTGTTGGGAGAAAAGGAAGAATGGAACCTGGGGATTCCGGTACCACCGGACTGGGAAACTTTGTGCTGGGCGAGGAAACCTAGCAGCAGGCTGGCTGGGATGGTCACAGACTGGCGAGCTTTGGGGTGAATTTGGGCCAAATGAGGAGGGATACCTGGTTGTCGGGACTGCTCCTTCTCGCCTTTTTTGCCTACGGCGTGCGTTCATCTGGGCAGCTGCATTGCATTAAATACCTCTCGTCCTCCAATCCTCCCTCGCTGCGATTCTGCAGACCAGGACAATGCTGGCACAATTGGGCCACTCGCAGACGACATCTGCCGTGTGCCTATCAAAAGCGGGCTTCCCTTGGGTGCCAGCTTCCAAACGGAGCCTGCGGAATCGGTTCCCAAAGGCTAGCTGGGGGAAGGGATTAGCTCGCTGGGAAGGGCGATATGCTTGCTCTTCCTGGCCTTAGTTCGGGCATGCTTTCACCCGAAGGCATGGTACGCTAACCACAGCATTCTTCCAACTTCTCACAGACCTCGAAACCTGCATATACGCTGCAGTATGGTAGATGACTTCTTCCCAAGTCGCAGCCTGGAACAGCCAGATTTTGTCTCCGAGTATTTTTCTCTGGTCTAATTCACCCCACAAAGTTTTGCAAAAGGCGGTTCACTTTCAGGCGATGACAAAGCCCGATCTCGTCACATGCCCGCCCTAACTTACCGGGCTTGCCCAAAGCTCTCTGCTATCGCCACGCTAGCGTCAAAGCCTAAGCAATTTTCGGCAAACTGGTCGCCAGATGCCTGCCCATTATCATATCATTATATGGAGGTCTGATATTGAATATGATTGAGTGGCTGAGAAAACGGAAAAGGAGTGGACGAATCTTCATATTTGTTTGCGGAGATGGATTGCAAAATGTTTGTGACGAGACAGGACAAGCTTCCAGGGTTCACAATTGTAGTGCGATCCAAACCCTCAGCCTCCAGAAGATGGGACCGATCTTGCGAAATCTTCCGCCCTCCCGGCTGATAACAATCAATGGCTCTCAATCAATGCCATTGTTCAGGATCCCGTAGACACTCTATTATTTCCTCCCACCCCTCAACCCGATACAAAACTCTCAAATCTTCATCACCATGCCTTAACCCACTCTTCCTATTTGTTTCACCCGGCCCTTCCGCGTCGCAATCGTCGGCGTCTCCACATTGACCATTAACTCTCATTCTCTCCAACACCTTGACCCCAGTCCGTTTGCACGAATCTAACAAGGACTTGTTCTCTCCCTCCCCACCCATAATGAAGCCTACGTGCACCTTCTTGCACATTAATAACGCGGCAAAATCCGTTGGAGAGTCTCCCACATAGACGTTATAACCAGCGAACCCGGCTCCCTGCCCTTCCCTTCCTAGCTCTGGCATTGTTGCTGTTGTGTCTTTTGTTGGAGATTGGCACTTGTTAGCCCGCTCACTAGCTCGATCCACAGCGGTACCTAGTGCACCCGTATCATTATCCACATCCCTAGCGCCCGTCGTTTTCACTTCAGCACCGGAAAGCCCCTCAGTCTGGAGAAGTTCGTCCAGTATCTGCAGCTTATCGTCCGCAGTCCATATTCCATGCTCATTACCTCCACCCTCAATTCCGCTGCGGTCGTTATCATTATTATTATGACAGTGGAACCATCTGTCAATTTTCCCCGTCGTGAAACCCTGACCGTCTGTCACCAAATTATTTGCAATAATCTCCACTTTGGAGAGGTCCGGTGCGGTTAAGCTTTTGTGGTGGCGTGGATGACCCTCGTTTGAATTTATGGAATTCAACACCTCGCGGATAAACGATGCGGACCAGTTTACACTGAGAACAGTGACTTTTGCGGTTGTATGTGAAAGTACTTGTGAGACGACAGCTGCGAACTCAGCTGGTTTGCGGACTTGTACTTTCTTCGCGGCGAGGGATATGGCGGTATGGGATATTCCTTTGAAGATGTTTGAGTTTTCCACGCGTTCTATGCTTTTTCTTTCGATAGTGCAGAGGCTTGATAGGAATGCGAATTCGGAGGGGATGGAATTCCTGCTGCGGGGCGGATGTGCCTTGACATGGGATGAATAGTCCTCCAAGTAAGCCTTTGTTAAGTGGCGTTCGAATATTTCCGATGCATTCTGCAATGGCGAGGCTGTCACCAATGTTGATAGAGTATCTTTGAGAGTAAGAGTCTGGTCGAAGTCTATGACCAGGTGTTTAATTAACTGTGACGACGACGACAACGAAGACGACGACGAAGGTGGAGACATTATTATTGGCCCCTGAGCTGGCAGTGCTTGAGACGTTGACATTCGTCTAACCAGACGTATGGGAACCCGTACCGGTGAAGGACGGTGCATGGTTTGGGTTTCAATCCGATGGGTCTACTGCTACTACTGTTTTTTCGGGTTCGGATTCGGATGCAATAGCTGGATTTGACATGTGCATGCTGAAATAGCGCCTTAACTATAGAAAGTGTTGATATGGATGGGGTCGCTTTTCCCAGTGAGCATTCCGGCACTTGCATATGCATGATGCATTGTAGATCTTTCTTTTCAATTTAAAATTCTTGATTTCAGGGTCGATGAGCTCGAAGGTTTAGGGTTATGTCCATGACTCGACGAGGCAGCAATGGAGTTTTATGCACGATGCAAGTGGTCGGCATGATGATATTGGTATTAAAGTACAAGCCGTAGAATCTAACCGTTGACCGATTACTTTCAGATTGTCTTCAGAATAGTAATATTACATAGAAAAAAGCACTATATCCGCCTCATCCGTAGCTGTAGCATTCATGCGAGTATATTATTATATTATGTCACCATCCCTCCGTCTCCCAAAAATCCGCAAAAGCCACGACCGCATCATCACGGATACTTCGTTCCTAACTTACACTCCCAATTCGCCGGCGACAACGGATCACCGGTGCCTTTATACGTATTCTTCAATGGATGCCTACAATGATCCCTTACCGCACCAACCGGCTTCCCCGTTACAGGATTAATCTGATAACCCCTCAACGTATCCGGTGCAACGCCATTTTCAACCCATCTAACCATTTTCATTATTAGACTCTCATTCGGGTCGACGCCTGAGATGCCCAGGCCGTGCTGACCCGAACCTCCAAAGTACCATGCGCCGTTCCCACCATTACAGTGGTTTAGTCCAGTAACGGGGAAGAGTCTGTAAAAGTCATCGAGCTGTTTAGATTTCAACGTCATATTTCTTGCCGTGTTTTCGTATAATTTTATGGTATTTTCGTGAGAATAGTAGCCGTCGCTTGTTCCGTGGTATACAAGAAGTTTGTGACCGCTATTCTTTAGAGGTGTTAGATTTGGATTGTTGGCGGAAACTTTATAAGGGTCGTTATCGAGGAGGTTATCCATGATATCCAGCATTTCGTCAAGACTTGGTGGGGGCGTCCAAGTTGGATCGTTTTTGATGGCGTATCTGATATATTCTACTCCTAGCTCCGAGGGGGCGCCGTAGACGAGGTAGAAACCGAAGATTTGGTCGTTACCTGGTTGAACACGGGGGGCAAAGAAGCGGCCTTTGTTACCGTATACCGGTGAGTAGATCTTGTCTACAGCGGAGACTTGGGCGGGTGTTAAGCATTGATGTGTCGCCCAGGTTTCTAATTGTCCGCATAACATTGTTTCGAATCGAGGATGGCATTTAAGTGGATCTTCGAGGACGGTGTCTGCTACACCGTCTATGGTATCACACTGCGCGAGAACTTCAGCGTTGACTGCCTGCCATTGTTCGAGGCTCAGCCATGTGGGTGCACTTGGAGGTCCGGTTTGGTAGCTGAAGTATAAACCAGCTGCAACGAGACGGTGGAAATCAGCGGCTGGGTCACCGGCTATGATACCGTCGTATTCTTGAGGGAAGTCTTGGGCGATTTTCATCCCTTGCCTTCCGCCACCGGAGCAGCCCCAGTAGTAGGATTTGGTGGGAGAGGCTTGGTAGAAGAAGTTTGTGGCGGCTTTGCCTACTTGCGTGGCGACGAGGGTACTATGATATCAATTGATGTGTTAGACCTGGGCTTCGCGAATAATATAAAGTATATCATAAGAAAGTTGTGAGCGGTCAGAATAGTAACTTACGCTCGCCATGCAAAATCTTTAATAACCTCTGGTCTATTCAAAAACGGCAGAGAAGAAGTCCCATCGTGACCATTATTATGTCCCACAGTCGCAAACCCCAAAGATGCAGTAAACGCAAGGTCGCTCAAGGTCGCACATCCACTAACACCTCCATTCCCCGTCATAGCAAACCGTTGTCCCGTAGTCTCCCAATTCTCAGGCATCCAAACTTCCATTATCACATTTGAGGTAGAACTCGTGGTAACGTTTAGGCTCAAACGGCACATATTGGCCTGAGCGATAACCCAATTCTGGCCGCATGTTGGGTGTAAATCAGGGTATGTGACGTTGGTACCCTTTGTGACATAGCCAGACCAGAGGACTTTGGTGTTTGCATTTTTGAAGGTTTGGATGAGACGGCCGCAGCGACGGGTGAAGTTGTTCCCTCCGGTGGCGGAAACCGATGGGATGGCGATAATTGCCGCCGTAAGAGCGAGGGTGTCGAACTTCATTGCCAAACGAGAATTAATTAATACAATTATAAGAAACAGATTTATAATAGTATATACTTGTAATAGTATACTAGGAAAATGGAAAGGATAGAAGTAAGTTAGCCTGCTACGGCCAACTGCAGATTATCGATACTACTCGAAATCCCATTCTCCAGAAAAAAATCCCACAATTCATGTCGCAGTAAATCCGGGGTATTTAAGCATTTCTTGTACAATGCCAATCCTGCATCGAACAATCATTGTGCGCGCGCACACAACCATGATCGATTGTATGTAATGTAACCGGCAGCTTCGGCATCCTGCTGACGACCAGGGTATAAGCTCAATTTTTTTTGGAACCCATTCCCTGGCCCGCACAGACCGAAGATTATAGCAAAATATGAGTAAGTGTACAGGCGTAGATCTATAAAACGCAGATTTAAGGAACTTGCTATAGGTTCGTTTCACCGTTTCGACCACTTTTTTTTGAGTCAGCTCTAGTTCTCACTCGTGTTCGGCATTTGATAAGCTTAGTTGCAGAGTTGACTCGGCCTGTGCACTGCACTGCACTGCATCTTGCCGCTGTTACTTGCAGTACAGTACAGAGAAAGTGTCGAATCGAAGATTGCAAATTGGGCAGGTGGGAAAGAACAAGACAAGGTTGACGGAGGAGAGATCCACCAGACTATAGCTGCTAGTAGACGTACTGACTAAGTAACTAGTATAATTGCGGTCAGGCCTTTGCTTCCCCACAGGTTGGGAATTAAGCCGTGTGTTGTGGTGGGCATGGAGATGGCCTGTCACACCCCATTGCTCGCTTGGATTGCCTGATTGGGAAAGGCTAATTTCGCTGAGTGGAAGCGACCGAGTGCTGCCTCCGTCGTTGAATGAAGTCATTAGTGCCATTCCTTTCATTCTTTATTCATTGGATCCTGCTTGAAAGACCTTGGAAACAAGTTATCCCATCGACTGTCTGTGCTTCTCTTTTTGCTCCGTTCGATCCCGCCGAATTCTTCCAGGACAGACACCATCATCATAACCTCCCGGGGTCCGAGATAGTATAGCAGAAAGAATACCTTCTCCACAATGCGGCTGCACGCTTCCCCCTCCCTCATTGCTCTCTCCGCCGCGCCCCTGGTGGTCAACTCCCTCCAGCTGCCCTTCGGCATCGACATCCAGCTCCCCGCTGCCCTCGACAATCACATCAACTCCATCAAATCTTCCATCTCCCAGATCCAAGTCCCCGCCTTTATTAACAAAATCATCGACCCAACCGGTTCTTCCCCTTTACTCTCCCTCCATCGTGATCTAGTCGCCATCCCCTCCGTATCAGGGGACGAAGAACATGTCGCCAGGTTTCTATCAAGTTATCTGGCATCCAAGAACTTCAAAGTCGAGTTAATACCCGTCGAATCACCGGAGTACCCGAAGAAACGGTTCAATGTATTCGCTTACCCGGAAGGAGGGTCTAGATCGGCGCCGATATTGCTCACAAGCCATATTGATACCGTGCCGCCGTTTATTCCATATAAAGATGGACTGAGGACCGTCTACGGCCGTGGATCTTGCGATGCAAAAGCATCGGTTGCTTCCCAGATTATTGCTGTTGAAGAGTTGTTGGCTCAGAAGCATATTACCGAGGATACCGTCTCCCTCCTATTCGTTGTTGGTGAGGAGACCAACGGTGATGGAATGAGACACATGAATACCCTCAATATGCGCTGGGATGCAGTGATCTTTGGTGAACCTACCGAACTTAAGCTCGCTGTTGGACACAAGGGGTTGGCAATGTTGGAGGTCGAGGCTAAGGGGAGGGCTAGTCACTCGGGTTACCCGAATCTCGGCATCAACGCCAACAGCCATCTGATCAATGCACTGTACAAGCTGGATAATTTGAAACTCCCAAGCTCAGATCTGTTGGGGAATACCACTTTGAACATTGGCCTCATGAACGGTGGTGTGGCTGCTAATGTTATTCCGGCATTCGCGAAGGCTGAGGTGGCTATTAGGATTGCGGCGAAGCACTTTACGGATGTTAAAGTGTTGGTCGAAGATGCTTTGAAGGGTATTGAGGGAGTCGAGGCGACATGGAAGCAACCTCATTATGATCCTGTCTTCTGCGATCATGATATTGAAGGTATACCACTCTCGATAGCCCTCGATATGGAAATGGACTATACTAATAGATATTGTGAAAATAGGGTTCGAGACCATCGCAACTAGCTACGGCACCGACATTCCAAACCTTAACGGTCAGCACAAGAAATATCTCTACGGCCCTGGCAGCATCCTCGTCGCTCACGGCGACAATGAGAAGATTGACAAGTCGGACCTCTACGAAGCTGTCAAGGGTTACAAGAGACTCGTTAGGGGAATCTTAAACGCCAAGGCAATTGTCGTTGCTGATCCGGCCAAGTCGTCGGAAACCGCCACTCCATCGGTAGAGGTTGTAGTTGAACCCAGCGTCCAGGTTGTCGAAGTGAAGGTTGAGAAGGTTGAAATTCCGGAAGTGCCAGTGAAGAAGGTGGAGTCCAAGAGCGACGAAGAACAAGTAGAATATGTCACTATCCTACCAGTCGATGCTGTCTATGATTAGAGCCTTTTATGAGTGTAAAGAGAATGGGAGGGGGGAGAGAATGGGAGGATTAATGATACAAGGTAGCTTGTGAGTGTTTAAGACTCCAGGATGGGAGTGTTTGGATGTTATTTGCACATTTTGTTCTTCTGTTTTCTGCTTTTCCTGATCTTTCTCACCATATAGCGATGTATTTCCAAGTGTTTTTGTTTTTGATACCAGCTGCGTCTTCTTCACCTGCCGTCTTCGTCGCCGGAGGAAAAATCTTCGCCGTTTCATTTCGAGAGAAGGACTGTTGTATCCCTTATACATCTTGTATTTAACGACGGATATTATCATTTTGCAGGCTGGAATTGAGTGGTCCGTGGGAAGGGTATCAAGTAGCGTCCGTAACTAGCACGTGGGCCCGTGAGCGTATCGCGTATGGCATATGGCCGGCGCCATCGACGCATACCGACACGTTTTGATCCGTCACGCACGCACAGCCTGACCTCACCGGCCTCAGCCCATCAATTCATCATCTACGGCATTGCATTATTCATTTTCATCACGAAATAGCATGTATAGTCGATCATTGCGCCCGATTCCACTCCTCCCAAAAGAGAGAGATATTTGAAGATAAAAAAATCCGCCGCACCCAAGACCAACCACAATTTATATTTTGTTCTCTCATTCCCAGACGATTCGGTATGTTCATGGAGCACTTCGTTAAAAGGCCCTCGAGCGAATGCTTTTTGATCTTTGTAAATTGTTATAAGGGAATGTTGATAAAATTTGCGTTGTTCGAAGGAGAAGAAGAAGAGAAAAAAATTTGAAAATTTTTGGCGATGGGAGGGAGATTTTATAGTTGTGGGTTTTTGGGCGCACGTGATTGGTCGGCAAAGAGTTTGTGCAACAGGGTGCAACGCAAAGCGGTTGGTGGTGGTTGCCGACCAAACGCGAGCCTGAACCAAACGAGGCCAGCCTGAACCAAACGGACGAAGCTGAAGGAGGTACATTCGAAGCTGGCTTAGCTTAGGGCCGAGGCTGAAGTTATTCAACAATGCAAGGCAATGTTGCTAGCAAGCCTGCCGCTGGATCTGGACGCCCAGACTCTACTAGTAGCGGGTGCTATAACTTGATTCGAAAGCAGAGGGTCGTCGCTACATAGTCCTTTCAGTTTCCAGGCTGGCTATGGTATTTTCCTGCCCGTGCGCTCGACTAGAATATATTCGAATACCCCCCCGCCTCTAGTCGAATCCAAACTAATCATGAAGCCGGGTCTACATAACGTGGTATCAACAATTTTTGAGATTGGTGCTTAAAACTTGGCTTCGTAACCAGCCTCAACGAAGCAGAACACAAGTACACTGCGATAAAACCCTCTGGTCATTCCGATTCCAAAGTCTCACTGTTGCCGCAAGATAGGCAGCCGATTTAAAGCTTTTGGCCGCTGGTATATATCATGCAGCAAATCAAGCGGAAACCCGTACCAAATCGCCACCTGCAACCCTTGGAAACGCAAGAACGAGTGCCAAAAAACAGTACTTTTGAAGCGGATATTTCACCAACCCATCCATTGACTCAGACAAGGAAAGACACCCAATATGGCGGCCCCCTTAAGACGAGTCCGACTTGGGCACCCGCTGAGAATGTGGACGGTGTCGACTTCAAAGCTTTTTTACTAAAGGCAAATCAATTATCAATAGAACATCAGCCTCTAGATGATATGATCAAAGCGGATCGTGAAACATTCAGTCCCGGTTCGACTAAGCACCATGATTTTGACAATACTACGTCAGAGCCGCCAAAGCAGTCAGAAAATATACATAATGGCGCGGGCCTTACACTGCTATCGGGAACAAACGAAAATAATGCTTTAGGCGGCCGTGGATCTGCTTCAGATAATACGGCCAAGACGACTTCAGAAATAGCCGATGTGCAGTCGAGAGGGCAAGGAGAGAGCCGGTCGGGAAACAGAGATTCTACTGCACAATTTGGTATCGAAACCACAGGCCTGGCATCAGTTGTTCGCGAGTATATCGAAATACCAGTCCAGCTTTGCCGAAATCCATTAGAAGAAGCCTATGAGGTCATAGAATACCAAACCGGCTTTCTATTATCTCCTGCAACAATTATGCAAGCTCTTAATGCTCATGACGATCTCATGGCAAGGACGGGTTCATACGTCGATAATCTAAGTCCAACATCTGTGGGCCCAATCTCTAGAATGCTGCGAGATTGGTTCAACCATCATACGGAGGAGGATATCTACGGGTTTCAAAAACCCCCATTTGACGGTGTCGCCGAAGATGTAGGCTACTGGGCCCTCAAGGAGCTATTGGAAAACAACCCTCATAACCATCAGCAGAGGACAATACCCTCGTCTGACGCTGGTGTCTATAACTACATGACACAGTCGTGGGGAGAAACCTGGGAATGGAAAAGACTGTTTGAACTTTTTGTATGGTCTAACTGCATATGCGCCCATCTCTTCTCATCCAGCAGCTCTGAGTGTTTACTCGCATGTTGGGGATTGATTCAATCATATGTGTCAGTGGAGGCCAAAGATTGCAAGCGGATCATCAAGTATCTTACAACTGCTCTAGAGGCAGAGCTCGATCACGCGTCAACTAACTGCTGGGTATTCAAAGCTACAGCAATGCTGAAGGATCATGATTTGAAAGGAGCAGACGATATTTTACAGCTTGCCTTCATAAATTCTAAACCCGAGGATTGTGGCAAAATTCGGGATGCAATTTTGGTAGAAAATTGGAGGAGGTTCGTGGCAGGGATTTGGACGCCGTTATACCCTCCCACAAGTCCAGAAGAAGGATTTATATATTCTCTATCTACATATTCTCTCAGATACCAAGAATATGACGATTCCAACATCGCTGCATTTTTTCAGACCTTGCGTTCGTATGAACGACCTGAAACGCGACGACGCGAGGCGATAGAGAAATATACGTACGACCGGGGCCCTAACAAAACATCCGACGGGCTTCCCACATTTCAGATTCGAGAGGAAGGCCCTCTTGCGGCGGGCCAAACCAGCTCATACGATTTCGACCTCAAAAGGCTATCACAGCCACAGCTCGACCAGTACAAAACTCTGGTCTCTAGACGCTCAGTCGCAACCAAAGGAGATCAATATTCGAAAGTAATTGCAGAAGTCGACGACCTCCTACTTTCCTTCTACCCGGGAATAGAAGAGCTTAAAAGATGGCTTTCTACGAAGGCCTACCTTTTGGTAACGCTGAAAAAGTGGCAGGAAGCTTCTAAGATCATGAAAATACTGGGAGAAGAACCTCTTCACATAAACGACGACCTCAATTCCGTTTTTAACCTAACACTGGCAATGATTCAGATCCGGGACCAGGAGTATTCGGCCGCAGAGATGTCTTGCTATAAAGCCCTTCAATACAGCGGGATCCCGGAGTGCGACAGAGACGAAATATACTATGTTCTAAGCACGGCTGTCCGTTTAATGGGGCGATCGAGGGAGGCAGATGAGTACTTACTGCGAATGAGAACGAAAAGTGTTCAAACGATGGAGGATAGGTTCGTGTACGGAATAGTACTCCCTGAGCAAGTCGAAGCTGCTGGGATACATGTGACGTGGGAGGGACGTTTTACAGCACCGCCAGAAATATTTCAAAAGGCTATGGTTTCGGCGTTACGGAATCCCGAGCTTGCGCTGGCCTTGTTTTCCGGTTAGTAAATATTTTAACTTGAATATTTCAATTTTTTTGTTCGACTAGACGCGCCGACTAACGTATAATTGACTATACCTTGACGCTCCACAGATATATACTGGATTATAGACCTTCCGGTCCAACTCAATGAGGGATCAAATTCCATATCTTCCTTATCATTTCTATCGCCTCATCCGCAATTACCTGAAGGTTACGACCCGATATACTTTTACTGCAAGCAAAATAGGGCGGACATCCTCGAAATAATATTAACATCATACAGGAGCAGAGGTCTTTTTCCACAGTCATTGGCATCCGTTAAACTAGCTGGAGAGGTCCTTACCCAAGCTTTCCAACATGCGGCAGGGGATACAGTTAGCTTTTTGGTCAAGACGATACCGGACCTGAATATAAACGATGTTCTACTGGATGAAAGTCGGCGTCGTTATACCCGGTTCCATCACTTTATAGGAAGAAGACCCTACCCATCATCTACAGAAGCTAGCCTTAAGTTTCAAGAAGAGGTGGGTTGGGGGGTTCAAATAAAGCGAGGTCTTAATCTGGGACAAATTAAAGAATTCCTCGATACGCTAAAACAACTTGGGATTAATCCGAATATTCCATATGGTAGCATTTCCACCATGGAATCTACTGTAATGAGTGTGGAGCAATGTTATGATCGCTTCATCTTAGTCGCCGGAGCACCTCAGTCCTCGAACTTCACACTTGCGAAACACGACCTCCTCGTTGCTTACTACTGTTATACCTGGCTATTCACGTTACCGGGGTTGAAGCATAAGAGCAACGGAAGAACGCTTAAGATTATGGATAAGGTCAATGGCGGACTTAGGAAACATAATATCGAGCCGGTTTGGTACCCTCGCATTGGAACCGAAGTTGCACCCTACTCGGATTTACTCTCTCTCAGCTACCCCAAGAGGGAAAATACAACGTCAAGTCCTTCATACGAGACTGCTGAAATCTCTATGTCTCAAAATATAACGGTTAAACGTGAATCTGAGGTATCTACTGGAGGTCCGCAGCCTGGTTTACCAGACGATGTCGAACAGATCAACAGCACGATCCAGTCGCTAGCTAATCGACCGAAGATTCAATTAAGGAACCCCTTCGACATTTTCCGGGGTCAGGGAAAGTGATAAAATATCTTAGATATAGTCTTTATTATCTTTTGATTCGTTTATTTTGTTGGATTCTATAGAGAATAATTTTAATATTGTGAATATCAGAATGTCATGGACAATCTCTGAGACCAGTCGATCTAGTTTCACAAGGATAAGTATTTTCAACAATTACAACTTGGAACTAGTGAAATACTGGGTTCTCGAGACTATTGAAGGGTGTCTGTAGGCCCATATCGAAGTTCATAGCCGCACTTGTTTAGCACCGTCGGTTGGATCCTTGGCCAAGTCTATACCAAGGCTGAGGCTGAAGTATTTCGGCTCGTATTCCAGCGACTGCTAGCACCAATTGGGTGTAAATGCATGCAGCTGCGGACGCGGGTGTTTTCTCATCATTTTAGGGCGCACTTGCTATAGTATAGCCTTGATTACATATCCGAAAATAGAATCCGATATCGAGGATTCGAAATTGGACCAAAACTGTCATACAAAATTTAAACGAGAGATGGATAGATATGTCGGCCTGGTCTATCACAGGCTTTTAGTTGCTTGATTAAAGCTTATCCGGTATTTCTCTGGCCTAGTTAATACACATTATCTATTATTTTCTCTCTACATTCGCGCGATGTTAGCTAGCTAGCTGCGCTCACGTACTACATTGACCCTATCACGAAATGATCAAACGGAAACCAGTTTCCAACCCGTCAGTGGCTTTAAGATACGAGTCACAAGCCAAATCCCCACAAGTCCATCAAATTCGACGAAAACCGGTTTCCCCTTCAGCAGCTCTTCCAAGGACCTTTAATTGGCCGACAATCAGCCCGACAGATACGATCGCAGGAGAGTCGGCGGCAACTCCTATGTGCTTAACAGTTGAAAATGTAGATGGAAACGATCATAAAAAATTTCTGGAGAAGGTTCAAAATGAGCCAATTGAGTACGAATCATATTCTACCCGCATATACGGTCGAGAGAACGTTGTGAGCGAGGACACAAGGCCTCATACATTTGACACGGCAGTTGGTGCTGGTGTTCCAACAACGTCGACCATCGAATACGCAACAATTGGAAGCGAATGCAATCAAGAGATTCCCTCGATCTCGACACTGGAATCCCCTCTAGCACCGGGCTTCGAGAACAGCGAGGCTAAAATTAATCCAAAAATTGAAACTATGGTTCAACCATGGGATTCAAACTACGATGTTGAGAGACATGTATACGAAGAGTTCTCTTATCATCTAAACGGGGAACATCGCACGCTCACACTAATCTCCAAAGAAACAATACACCAGACGCTCGAGAGCCACAAAAGGAAGATATCGGAAACCAGATTCGCTGTAGGGTACATTACAGGGTCGTCGGTGGGACCGATATCAAGGATGCTCTCGAAATGGCTTGCCTGTCAACCGGCGTCTGACCAACCCGCTGATACAGTTCATCCAATGCACCCTCGACTAACGGATGAGCTTGGTATACTAATACAAAATACCTCTACAAACACTATTTACGGAAATTACGGTTCTGAGAGGGAATTCCAGAAGCATAAAGAATGGAATACACTCTGGGCGTTGACTGGTCGTGTTAGATCTTTCTGCTACCAACTCTTTTCTTTGGGTACCCCACAGGACTTGTTATCGTCCTGTTCTAGGCTTCAGATGCCGAAGCTGAATGAAGGACCTAACTTAGTGATAATTGGGGAAGTTGGAGATGCACTCCTTAGAGAACTCTCAGATGCGATTACCCAGAATTGGTTGAACAAGGGACGTGCATTACTAAACGCTGGGCGCATCTGGGATAGTGGGGCACAATCGGCTTTGAAGTACATGTACCATTGCACATATTATACTATCGACGACTGCCACAGATTTCGGAATGAGGTTTTGATAGGACACTGGAGGCAATTCTTGAGAAATGTTGCAGAAGAACGGCCACACCCGCCGCAACCGTTCGCCAGCGCTGCAGAACTATTCAGTATTATCCAAGCATTCGAAAAGCCGCGCGAGCCTCCACGGTATCTTCCTAACTTACACCCGGAGTTACAATGGTTGATAACGACGAATTTCTCGACCACTTTCGAACCGGAAGAATATCAATTGGTGAAAAGAGAGGATGTCGATGTATGTCAAGAATATCTCTCCGCGAGGCAGAATGCGATAATGAACAAGGAATGGGAAGGAGCTATCAAGATCATTGATCAAATGCTTTTTTCAATATACCCGGGCATTGAGGAAGCCAAACGCTGGTTAGCAGTAAAGGCCTACCTCCTGGCTATTACTCAAGACTGGAATGCGTCGGCCACGATCCAGGACCTCTTACAACGGGAGGCTCTAGGTACAAACGACCGACTCCGCCTCGACCTCTACTTTACAAATGCGATGACGGCGTTAGTCTACCAAAAGAATATCGAAGCAGCTCGGAAATTCTGTGATGCTGCGCTTCAGCTTCCAGGCTTCGTGGTACCGGAGAACGAATGTGTTTGTGATCGAAAGAACGCCGACATACTCTATGGGCTTTTATATCCAGATGCAAACGAAGTAGTCGAGAATAGAGGGCCCCATATACCACGTTTAAACAGGGCACTTTCTGCATGGAGCCAAGGAGGTCATTTATTTGAGCCTGGAGCTCCGTTTCATACGATAGTGGGAGTACTTGTACCAGGTTTTAGATAAAACCGGGCCCTCATTTTCTCCTTCCCGCCTCCCACTCCCCGACTATCCCTCTAATAGCGTCGACAAACGCCTCATTCCCACCCCGTGGAATCCCCAGCTCCTCGTTCACCAACTTTCTTTTTTTCGAAAACGCCTCTCCGACTCCATCTCTAAATGCCACTGCCCAAATCTCATCAACCAAGCCCATCATGTCTCCCTTCTCAATTCTCTTATTGCCCCTCTCCTGCAACCACTCAGTTGTCCTCTCCACAACTTTCCACGGCCCATTCTCACCAACTTTATCAAGAGCAGCGAGCATATCCCTCTGACTAACCGTAAAACTACTAACATAAACCAACTCCCCCGCCCACTTCGCCTTCTCAAAACAAATCTCAACAGTGGTCTTCGCCACATCCTCCATCTTCGAAACCTCAATCTTCTTCTCCCCACTATCATAAATCTGCGCCGTCCTACTACTAAAATCGAACCCCATCTCCGCATCCAACAGCGTCATTTCAAGAAACGCACCGCAGATAACACCGCTATACTCCATACTTGAAGAATTGCAAACTTCAACAGCGTGGTTTAATACCTCCCGATTTTGCTGGAATACCCGGATTGAATCGGTCAGTTGTTCATCACGCGTGTCCATTCCGAATTCGCCGACGATAAAGCGTTTTACGCCCGCTTCGGCGGCAACGGTGAGCATGAGTTTTTGGTCGAGAAGGGCGTAGGGTGAGATGGCGGAGATTATGATGTCTTGGTTTTTGAACGCTGTGGCGAGGAATGTGGCATCTTTTATATCTCCTTTGTGGATATGTGCGATGGATGGGTGGGTTGGGAATTTGGCGGTGGAGTTGGAACGGGTTAGAAGGGAGATTATGAGCGGTTGGGATGGGTGTGTGGTTGTGGTTTGGAGAAGGGCGGTAAGAATATGCTGGCCTAGGTCGCCAGTTGCCTATATAGATTACTTAGAGTGGGATTTATAGCTAATAGAGGAGAGATAGAGATGCGTACGCCGATGAGAAGGACATTCTTGAAATAATCAGCCATTCTGTTTAGTTGCGTTGGAGAGTGTGGTATTTTCAAAGCACAGCGTCGATAGACTGAAGTCGAGGCAGCGTTCTTTGGCCTCGTCGAGATCACTGGTTGTATAGATGATAGAAATAGAGATTCAGGACGTAGCAAGAGAAACTACATCTGCCAAACATGTGGCGGTTCTGAGTAAAGTATCTAAGGCCAGCGTGATTACATAATATACAAGAATCTATCGAATCCAGATCTCGGTAGATCAACTTGCTCCTAGCTAGACTTCTCGTTATGCCCACGGCATAATATTGACGTCAAGGGGCGAGTAAATCCTCTTGGCTACACTCTGAATTCGGCATCCTTTCTATGTAAGCGGGAGCCCCTAGACTAGGTTACGCTGCGTATTGGCAAATCTTCGGAACGTTACGCCTTTAGGTCAAATTGAAATTTGAAAATATATAATTAAAGTCCTTCAACATCTACTCTCTACCTAGCGTCCCCAATCATGCTCAATGTATTAACAAAAATATTCGAAACAGAATCGAAACCACTGATCCGTCACCATGACAGGCTAAATTGATTGCAAGTAAAATGACTTATTCCAAAACTCTTCCAGCAGTAGAAGATGCGCTTCTGTCCTTCGTCACTGTCTTCCTCAATCCCCTGCTTGCTCCTGCTTGGATCTGTGCAAAAAGCCCACTCCTGTCTGCACCTCCACCACCGCCACCGAGGGGAATTGGAGGTCCACCAGGAGGTGGGGGTGGAGGTCCACCCATGGGAGGTGGAGGGGGTCCAGGTGGAGGTGGGGGAGCGCCTCCCATTGGCATAGGTGGAGGCGGAGGCGGAGGCGGAGGTGGCATGCCCATGATGGGTGGTGCTGAAGGTCCTGTTGGTGAGAAAGCTGGTGGGCTGGTTGGGGATATCGCAGTTGCTGGTGATGCTCTTGGAAGTCCAAGTCCACCAAAGAACTGGCTTGCCAGCTCCGCAGCGCCTTTTCGTCCTACTTCTTCATCATCATCATCCGCATCATTGTTATCGTCGCCGCTAACGACGGACCAGTCATCATCATCCTTGGTACCGTACCGTGGAATTTTAGGTGGTGGTGGTGCAGGCGCAGTGAATTTGTGGAACGGATTGTGCGAAACTTCGGAGGAAGGTGGCTGTGGTGATGTCACAGAAGAAGAGGAAGCGGACCCATTGGATCCAATCTTGCGGAAGAAGGGGTTGGTTTCAGCGGCAGCTACTGTCTCTGTTTGAGAAGCGGCAGGTGGGGGCGGGGGTGGTGATGCGATCTTCGGGGCTGGTGCATTCCAGGCCTCCTCTGGCTTTTCCTTGGTGGGGGTGATTTGTTGTGGGCCTTCGTCATCAGAGGAAGATTCTGCTTCTGGTTGCTGTTGCTGTTCACGTAGTCGTCTGTTTAGACGCAGTTAGTAATGTATGCTGATAGTCTCATATAATTCGGAAGTGCGTACCTCTCCTCTGCCTCAGCTCTCTCGAGCTCAGCCCTCATCGCAGCAAGTCGCTTGGCCCGCTCATCATTCGCAGCTTTCTTCTTTGCGGCCTCAGCCTTCCTCAACTTCTCCTGCTGACCCTGCTGTTCCAAAGCTTTGACGCGATCACGAGCCTCCTGCTGCCGCCTGAGCAGTTCCTCTTCTTCGCGACGTTCCTCCTCCCTAAGATAAAGTTAGTAACTAGATATAACCGTGCCGGATCTAAGAAATGGAACATACTCTAGTCTCAACCTCTCTGCTTCCAACTCCTCCTGCTCTCTCCTCTGTGCTTCCTCCTGCGCTAACCTTGCAGTATCTGGTTTCGGCGGCGCAGGCTTCGCTCGTGGAGCTGGCGGTGGCGGCTTCTTGGCCTCAACAATAGGTGGTCCGAAATCCGCAGCAAGCTTCTTCTGTCTCTCCTCTTCTCTCCTTGCAGTTTCCTCATCCGCCTGCCTCCTCTTTTCCTCTCTCTCCTTCTTCTCCCTCTCGAGTCGCTGGGCCTTAGATTCCATTGGCGAAGAAGATCGTGCAATCCCGAATTCCGCCATCTTTGCCGCCATCCTCTCCTCGGCTTGGCGTTTAATTCTCGCTGCGCGATCTTCCACTGCCGATGGAGCTCCCCTCGAATAATCGGAGGCCCTGGGGGTCGCGGACCTAGATGGTGGGCTTGCATCCCTCGTGACTCGTTCCTCCATGGCGTACTTAGGTGTTGGGCGTCTATCTTCCACCACATCTCGCCTGCTACTCCTATTGTTCTTGCTCGATCTCTCGAGATCATAGATGAAGTCCCTAACCTCCTCCTCAACCCCCAAACCTTCCTCCCACCGTCTCTTCTCATGCTCGTTCGAGGATGAATTCTCAACACCATCGCCGCTACGTAGAGTATCCTCGATCGAGGTCTTCAATTCTTCACTCGTCTCCTCGATATCCCTGATCATTCTTTCAAACCGTTCCTTTTCGTCTCTAGCCCTGTTGGTCTCGTCCGCCAGTCTCCTAGCAGCCTCTTCCTCTCCGCGACCGCCGGCATCAACAGGCGCTGGCTTCCCCGTCAATTCCGCCATCCTGGCCTGCATCCTGGCTCTCGCTCTCGCTTTCGACCTATCCGACTCTGTGATCGTTCCTCCAGGGCCGGTACCAATGATATGTGACGAAGAATCGGGGAAAGCCTTTGCGTCCTTCAGCCTAAAAAGCTCCAATTTGGTTTCCATAATCCCTCTCTCCGCCTTCCTAATCTTCGACGCCAGATCAGGCAGTCTATCTGTAAGGGTTTGAAGCTGCCTCTTCAACTGTCGCTTCTCGGCGCCAGCGTCAGCACTTCGAAGTCCAGCATTAGGGTGTGCGTCAATATCCTCCTGTACCCTCCTGATCCTCCTATACAAGTCGTCTGCATCCCGTCTATCCCGTCGATCAAGCACAGCATCCTCTTCATTCTGGTCTTCGTCTTTGATATCAATAGCATCCAACAAAATCTGCTTCTCTCGAACCTTCTTCTTCAATTGATCGACAGTAAGCTCCTCGCTTGGCGGTGCAGGAGATGGCGTCCTGCCGCCCCCTCCAATGCGCCTACGAGCGCTACTTTGATACCCGACTTCATCATCGTTATTTCTAAACAACGTCGCATCTTTCCTAACCTCCTGCACACCACCAGACTTGAATGACCGGTTCTTCATCATACTGACACCGGTAGCTTGAGGTAACAAATTCGCCCCAGTGGTTCTCCTAACCTCTGCATCCGCCTTCAAGAAATTCTTAACTGTGTTAACCGAGTCCGTAAAACCCCGCGTAGATGGTGGAATAAGCTCTGGCGGTAGCCGTGCCGGGACTTCGTTCCCTTGTAACTTTCTATAAATCAAGTGCATCGCAACCGCAAACTCATCGCGGTCTAGACGCCCTTTATTCCCGGGATCAGACAACGTCCAGATTCTTTCCAAGTCACCCCTGTCTACACCGGATTGGCTAAAGATTTCAATTGCCTGCGAACCAGCAATGAATCCCTTCTTAAGGCCGTCCCAAGCGCTGAAGATGTTATCGTAGATTGACTTTTCGTCCTTAGTGATCGCCCATGGGATTTTGGCGTTACCCGTCAGACCAGTGGTTGTGAAGCCGCCTTGGTGTCCGCCGGCATTTGGCATCATACGAGCTCCGAGAGCTTCGATACCAGGCAAACCGCCAGCAGGTGCGTTGACGAAGCCCCATTGACCCGGTCGGCCAGTTGGTTGGGATTGGAGGGCGGAAAGGGTGTTGCCTGGGTTAAGGTTGCTGGTGAATTGGGAGGGTATAGACGGGACACTCGGGTTTAGGAAGCTGCTTCCGGCTGAGCGACCAATGCTGCCGGTTTGTTGGTAACCGGTAATCTGCGGGTTGAGGTTAATGGAAGGAACCAAGCCGGATTGCTGGAAGCCGGAAGGCTGTGGAGGTAAGCCTGTCGGTTGCGACGAGATTTGCAACTGACTTAAAGCAGCCAAGTTCGACTGTTGGGTTTGTTGCTGCTGCTGGGGGGCTGGTGGTGAGATTGTAATGCTTCGCTCGGGTTGAGGAGGCGGAGTTGGTACAGGTGAGGCTGAGAACTTGGGCACATTCGTCCGCCTAGGTTCGTCGGGAACTGTGTCTGGGATGGCGAATGAGATGATATCAACCATGCTGGAGACCTCATTCAGGATCTTCTCAGGTAGGGACGATGGAAGCGATTGACCGGATCTTGCGACATTGCAAAGCCACATTGCCACGGCAAACTCGGGAAACATGAGGTGTCCGGACTTGGTAGTATCGGAGAGGCCCCATATTGTCTCCAAAATTGAGCCTGGAAGACCGGATCGGAGAAGGATCTCTTTGGCAGTGTTTCCAGAGAGAGCCTGGCCGTCTTGGACACCAGCTTTGAACAGTTGCTCGAACTTGGCTTGATCGGCAGCTGTGATGAAGGTGAGACGGATGTTTGGAATCTTGACCTGAGCCTTCTTTGCAGATGAAGCGCCAGGTGTAGGAGTAGGCGCCGTTGGCGTTTGCGGTGACAGTTGAGACTGCTGTTGCTGTTGGAATTGGTTCGGCATCTGGGGTACCGGAGGCACATTGCCAAAGCCTCCCGGAACACCTGTCGGTTGAGGGACGAAGCCGGTGTACTGTGCACCCAATGGATTTTGAGGATTGCCATAACCGGTAGGTTGAGGCATGAAACCGCCTTGGTATCCTGTCTGTTGAGGTGGTAGCTGGCCGGGAACACCGAGGCCACCGCCATATTGCTGTTGCTGCTGCTGCTGATATTGACCTTGGCCGTACTGCTGCTGATTCGGCTGCTGGCCATACTGGCCTGGATTGCCATACATTGTGGGAAGCGTACTATCTGTGTGCCAGTCCCTTCGAGTAGTGAGGAAGATAAGATTGGTAGAAGGTAGAGGAGAAGGGGGTAAGTAAGATCTAGGAGGGAATTATGGATGCTCGTTACAATGCAGATATGGAAACTGATAAGGACGCGTGGACTAGAAAAACAAGAAAACAAAGACAAAAGCTACTGGGGGGCGAGGAATCCACGAGGCCCTGAAGGCTGTGCTCATCCGGAGATGGGTGGAGAGAAGTGGTGATGATGGTGGTGGTGATGTTGATAGGATGAGGATGAGGAGTAGTTACTTAGCTTTAGGGAGGGTACAATTACGAGGCCCCGAAGCAGGCAGCCAAAGGCGGAAGGCTTGGCACCGACATCGTCCCGGGCCGGTGAGATCACGTGAATAGCCCCGGGGCCAACACACATTAAACCACAATGCAATGCTTCTTTTCGAACACCATTATAGTATGAACATACAAACGAGCAACAAGCGGCTGGGGCTTCCGTTTTGAAACAGCATACCAGTGCAGTACTCATGAAACGAACACGCAGTCTAGTCTATCAAGCATGTAAGCGCGGCGCACGCAGCAGTTCTGCTCGTAAATCGACTCTAAATTGCGACCTCAGCCTGGGTACGAGACCAACCTCAGCCGTCGTTGGCAGAGTATTGCCTTACAGGCTTGATTCCGACGAGTCTCCTAACACGCAAATGTCATCATAGATTCCCTGTAGACGCCTGGGCGTATCTCAAACCTGGGAATGCTCGTCTGCCTTTACCTACTGGCAGTAACCTCGCCCATTGCATAGACGAGAGCCAAACAGAGAGTCCCACACGGCGAAATAAAATTCAAATCACATATACATTAACATTTATTCGAAGCAATCGTGTGAATATTAAATACCTATAGGTCAGAAAAAGGAATATTAATCTTGATACAGACAGAGCACCGCAGACAAAATCAAGATCATACAGATAAATTTCTCCAGTATTCCCAGCCCTCCCTATTCCACCGCCACTTCGTCCACTTTGGGCTGGCCATCGGTACCTTCTTTTTGCGGCAAAGTCTCCCGTTTGCCAAATATGCCACCTCCGGATCCTCCAAAACCTCCCCCGAAACCTCCTTTGCCGCCACCGTGATACCTATAGTCTCCACCAAAGAACACAGGGCCTCTGGGGGGCCTAACAGCCGGACCCCATTTATGAGCCCATTTAGCCCTCCCTACTCGAATAAGATTGCCATATTCGTCGTATAAATCTGGCTCATACTCATAATGGTCTGGGTCGTCGAACTCATCAAGGTCGTCCGTAAAAGTTAGATAGTCCCAGGGATGCCGCCGAAGGCTGGGTGGAAGTTCCCACCTCCAATCCCGATTGTGCTGTTGATTTCGAACCGTATGGGGGATTTGGTTGATCGCGTATTGGAAGTCTGCGAGGGAATGACCTGCGAGGGTCTGTTCGTCTGGCTTCGGTTGTACTAGCATCGCACCGCACCAGCAAGCTACAATATAATTATATATATAATTGTTAGCCACTAATTTCAGGCATTTCAATTTCGTGAGGAGAAGTTATTCTCGCAAGTCACACGGATACGTCAAGCAAGCGAGAATGACGCGACAAGGGGCACCCCACCAAAAAACCAGGCGCACCTGTTGGCCTGCCACTCTGATGAACATTGACCCCGACGGTTCTCCGCAGGTACTACTATTCTACCTGTATCCGGGTCACATACGCAGTTATACCGGCAATTTTTTTGGCCCCTCTCAATTTGGTCTTGAAGTTTGCTGTCATCTCCATCTTTCAAAAATTCCTTGTATAATGTTTTGTATTGCGAAAAGAAAGTTTCCCACTTTGCTGGATTAGCTCCACCCCCTGTGACTTCGGGTTCAACCCGACCATTAAGAAATGAGAGAATTATGCCACGAAATGTTGATTGGGGACGATTACATTCCATCCTCATCGTCTGGGAGCCGAAGAAAAAGCTGGGTGAAATGACTCGCTTATTGGATGAAGTTGCAGCAGGAGTGGAAACAGTCGTGGCGCTACTAGTAGCACAGCACGTTGATGCGCTTGTGGTGCGAGTAGTGGTAACCACGGAATTTGATGACATCGCCCAGTCTCCGGTCAGCGTTGATGCGCCGCGAGTGAGCCTGCTCTTACTATTGATGGCCCTCGCATCCTCAGTGAACGTCGGTTTACTGTTAAAGGTCGCATTGATACCAATTGTGGAGTGTGTGGAGCTTGCCGTCGGATTTGCGAGTGTGGATGTAGATGCTAATCTAGATGGCGGGGAAGACAACGTGCTTGAATGGCCCGTGGATCTAGGTTTTGAGAGTGTCGCACCTGCAACGCTGCCTAAGATAACGGCGAACACTGCTAGTATATTGAAAATGCGTACGCATTGGGGAGCACTAGAGGAACTTGGAACAGAAAGTAGATTCATGATTGAAAACATCAAACTCCACGGCCTTGTATAGACCCTTGAATTTGAATGCCCTGAACTGTGCGGGACGGGACAGGTAGAAGAAATGGGATTCTTATAATCCCAAGAATCAGACCTAGAGCTCTCCGTATACCTCACTTAGCCCGGATGCCTAGTGATATGGCATACGTAGCCCATTTCTTCTCTGGCCGCTACCAACCCCAAATCTATACAGTGTTTTATTGTTATCTCTTCAACAGGACAGATTTTGGGCTACTTCGGTGTATACCCGTCGGCACGCAGAGCAAGAAGACCTGTCAAGATGAGTGGCCTCAATTAGTCTAGGTGCCCGACGTGTTCTTTGGCGCCAAAAGGAGGCCTCGAGGGGTGCAACATATGGGCCTCAATTAATTATCAATGCGGAAACATGTATGTTGTGGTGCCCTAGCTTAACTTAGACGTGCATCTCTTTCACGCAGCGAGGTAAGATTAGTAGAATGGTCTAGAATGCCAAATTAATTGTTGACTTTTAAAACATAAGTTGTAATTAACTCGCAAGACTAGTATATATAGCTGTTTTAAATCCTGCCCGGCCCTCTATCTAACGTAGAAAGAGAAAGCGCGCGGTACACTCCACAAACACCCGTTGGTAATGCGTTCCGGCATCATCCAGAATAGTGTTGGCGAGTGTTACAATTTGACCTGCAGGTATCTGGCGCCCGGTACCGGAGCGGCTATTTCGACGGCTTCCCGAAGCCCGCGGCCGTCGAACGTTGAAACCAACCGCCGTTGCGATTACGTAGAAGGTGCAAGGCAGAGGGGTCGCACAACAGCCGTGATTGAAGCTCTTTTGCAGGGGATAAAATATTGTTTTTTTCTTCACTTGGAGTTTTTTTTTTTTTTTTTTTTTTTTTTTTTTTTTTTTTGTGACCCAACAGCTCGAGCAAGCAAGCAAGCAGGCCATCCGAACTTTTTTCTTCCGCTTCCTTTCATCCAGCTTAAGCTCGAGATCTCAATTAAAACTTTTTTATAACCCAAAGGAGAGAAAAACTTCCAATTGCATCGTTTGAACAACCACCGAAATGGACGGCGATTCAGAGCAAAGACCAAGGACCGGTTCGTATTCCATCAATCTCTCGTTCGTTCTCTCTTCACAGTACCGTTTTTCGCATCTTACGATGCCCCTCTTTTTGGTGGTTTGGTTACTGCCCCACCATACATTCCACTACCCCTCCATGTGATCAATGCTGTCCACCGCAATGCTTATAACGGAAGGAGCATACCATTCCCTCGACTAGCCGTTCCATTCTTCTTTATCCTCCGATTTTTCTGGAATTTTTCTTAGGAAAAAGCTTGCCAGGAATGCTAACAATGCAGTAGCAATCCTCTCCGTCTATGATAAGACCGGTCTCCTCGACCTCACTAAAGGTCTCCAGAACAATGGCATCCGCCTCCTCGCCAGCGGTGGTACCGCCCGAATGATTCGTGAAGCCGGCTTCGATGTCGAGTATGATATCTTCTTGTCACCTCCAGTTGCATTATTTGTGTTAATGATGTCACACACAGGGACGTCTCTGCTATCACTCACGCTCCCGAGATGCTCGGTGGCCGTGTCAAGACTCTCCACCCCACCGTCCACGCCGGAATCCTCGCCCGTGACCTCGAATCCGACGACCGAGACCTCCAAGAACAGGGAATCGACAAGGTTGACTTTGTCGTCTGCAACCTCTACCCCTTCAAGGAAACTATCAACAAGATCAACGTTACCATCGAGGAAGCTGTTGAAGAAATCGACATTGGTGGTGTCACTCTCATCCGTGCTGCTGCCAAAAACCACTCCCGCGTTACTATTCTCTCGGATCCAAGAGATTACCCTGGTTTCCTTGAGGAACTTCACTCTCAAGGTGGAGTCCAGGAGTCGAGTCGCAAACAGTATGCGCTCAAGGCTTTTGAGCACACTGCCGACTACGATGCTGCTATTTCCGAATTTTTCAGGAAGAAGTACGCTGGTAACGGTGTTCAGCAACTTACCCTCCGTTATGGCGCAAATCCACACCAGAAGCCTGCCCAGGCTTACACTCCCCTCGGAAACCTGCCATTCAAAGTTCTTGCTGGTTCGCCAGGCTACATCAACCTCCTTGATGCTTTAAACGCCTGGCCGCTCGTCAAGGAATTGAAGCAGAGTCTCGGACTCCCTGCTGCTGCTTCATTCAAGCACGTTTCTCCAGCTGGTGCAGCGGTCGGTGTTCCACTTAGCGATGCTGAGAAGAAGGTCTACTTCGTCGACGACATCGCTGGCATTGATGAGAGCAAGCTCGCGACCGCGTATGCTCGAGCCAGAGGTGCAGACCGAATGAGCAGCTTCGGGGACTGGATCGCCCTCAGCGACGAAGTCGACCTTCCAACTGCCAAGATCATCAACAGGGAAGTTAGCGATGGTATCATCGCTCCCGGTTATACACCCGAAGCCCTGGAGATCTTGAAGGCCAAGAAGGGAGGAAGATACACCGTCCTGGAAATCGATGAGTCCTACACTGTATGACATCATAATCATATTCTGAGTATTAGACATCTAGCTAATGAGATAATAGCCCGGCTCAATCGAAACCCGCACCGTCTACGGCGTCACCCTCTCCCAACAGCGAAACGACGTTAAAATCACCTCCCGCACATTCTCGAACATCCACACTCCAAACGCTGAACCACTCCCCGAATCAGCCCTCATCGACCTTACCGTCGCCACCATCGCCCTCAAATTCACCCAATCCAACTCCGTCTGCTATGCCAAGAACGGTATGGTTGTCGGTCTCGGTGCCGGCCAACAGAGTCGTATTCACTGCACCCGTCTCGCAGGTGATAAGGTTGATAACTGGTGGATGAGACAACACCCTCGAGTTCTCGCGTTGAAATGGAAGAAGAGCACGAAGAGACCGGAGAAGAGTAATGCGATTGATCTGTTGGTTACTGGACAAATTCCTGAGGACGGACCGGAGAAGGATGCTTTTGAAGGTGTCTTTGAGGAGGTTCCTGAGCCCTTCTCGAAGGAAGAGAGGAAGGAGTGGATGGCGCAGTTAGAGGGTGTTGCATGTTCGAGTGATGCTTTCGTAAGTTTCCTACCGGTTTATTATTATTACATTTGGATAATTATGCTAATGATTTGGTAGTTCCCATTCTCGGACAACGTTTACAGAGCTGCGAGGTCGGGAGTTAAATATCTTGCTGCCCCTGGAGGGTCGGTCAACGACAAGGTTGTCCAAGATGCAGCTGAACAGTGTGGAATTGTGTTTGTGGAGCAGAGCACAAGATTGTTCCATCACTAGACCCGATTGTTTTTGTTTTTTTTTTAAAAAAAAAAAAAATATGTGGGTATTGAGATAGCGGAGCCTAAAATATAATATTCTAGTGTATAGCTTTTTGGGAGGATGAATTGATGCTTTCTGGTTTGATGATACACTAGGTGGTAGTTGGTGATACCCCATACTTAACTTCGTAAGATACCTAATAGTAGGAACTAGGCCTTTTGAGGCTAGACGCGCAACGAGACAAGCTAGACGGATAGTCAACTAATCGGGGCAAGTCTACGTTGAGGGCATCGATATTTTCGACTTGTTGGAATTCGTGCGTTGTCGCATTTGCTGACAGCCCAGCCTGCAGCAGGCTGTTACGGGTAGGTCGAGGAGACCTTGGGGGTCTCGTAAGGGGATCTGAGTCAGTCAGCTTGCAACATACAGCGTAATGACAAGAAAAAATTTGAAAATATTTAAACGGCTTGGAGACTCATAAATTCAGTCAGCCATATGCAAGCTCAGACGTTCACCAGCTATACAAACTGTATCAACCTTTTAACCGGTATAGCTATACAGAAGCCAACATCGTAAACTTGCATCATGGCTTCATTAGAGGGCTTATCCAAAATCCCAGAGATTCTTTTCGATATCCTCTCCCACCTTTCTGAACGAGACGTCTATTCCGTCCTTCGAACCTGCAAATCTCTCTACCCAGCCTGTTACCGCCATTTCTGGTCAATCTTGCTCTTTCACAACTATGGCGGCGTGTGGTATCCGCAGCATAAGGATAAACTATACCCACGCCCACTTCGACGTCGGTGTGATGGACTCGCGGATCGTATTTACCATGGGGATATTACAAATATGGGGTTCGAGTTTACGAGGGTGATATGGTTTGGGAACCATATTTTCGGTGATAATAATTCGAGTATGCGGAAGGAGTTGAAGGGGTTTGTATCTCATTTGAGGGGGTTGATTGTCAGCGGTTCTTTAAATCTTCGGCATGCGATTATATCATACCATGCGGATCGTAAGTATATTAAATTGACTAATAAGTTGGTAGTTGCCTGTGTACTAACGTTACGTAGATGACGGCAGCCAGGATTATGGCATCCTCCGCGATCTGAAGAAATACAGCGAAGCAAGAACTATCCGAGAATTTTCAATAAATCTACAACCCCAAGGCCTTCACCATCTCACAGAATACTTCAACCTCGAGCTTGTAACGGTATTCGTAGGCTCTGCGGATTATCACAAGTACAAAGCATACAACCGGGACGAGATAGAACTTGATGCTCCCAAAAACCTTGACGATAATATAGAGCAACTAATACATATATTCGCCAAAATGGTAAATCTTGAAAATTTCATTTGGACGACTCCTGGTGAGAATTGGTATACGATGCGGAGGATACGGGGAGGTTTAGGACATATTTCAAATTATGGTACTCAATTTACGGCATTGCAAGAGGCGTTTAACGGGCTTACCAAGTTACGACGGATCGAACTCCGGCTTTTTCTATTCCATCCGTCGTTTTTTTTGGTTCCACCGGTTGCTGTTAAAGAGTATGTCATTGCGGCGGAAGATTTGACGGTTGAATGGTGGAGAGAGTTTACGACTTGTCCTATGGTAGGCGTTGACGTTTTACACTTTGGATACGACTCAAGACCGTATTTGATTCGAAGGAGCGATATTACGCTTGAGGATGTGGCTGTAACTGGATTGAAGGAATTCAGCTGCGACGACAGGAAATGCGGTCCCTTACCTCGAGACCTGGAGGAGTGTATACTGCGCAGAAATCCGGGACTTGGGAGTAAAGATGTGAAAACGCTTCGGAGGCAGAGGGCAGATATGATTGCAGGGCAGTGTGTTGAAGAGTTGAAGCCTAGGGTACACGTTTGTGCTTCGATAGTAGGAGAAAGCATTCCAGTGTCCTTTATCGAATACTCGGATACGATGGTATCTGAGACGGTTTCGCAGGACTTCATGAGGATGTTTTTCGCTCCTGGGGCCTCTACTGATGAGTTAGACCGTGAACATAAGGGCTGGAGGGATTTGAAATCTTCTGCGAAGCGTAGGATGATGAGGTTGGTTGATTTAAGCGTGGATACACTTCAAGACGAATATTCCGCCAAGGGGGTAGATTATGAAAACGTGGATTTGGAGGATTTTACAAAGGAAGCTTTAAGAAGGGTAACAGGGTCTTTAGAGGGTGATGTGGCTAGAGCGGATGAGTGGGTCAGGAAGAAAAGGAATGTTAAACGGTTAGTGGGTGCTTGTCGGAATGAAATGGGGGGACGGGTGAGGAATGTTAGTGATTTGGTAGAGAGATTGGAAGAGATGATAATAGATGGTGAGGAACTGGATAAGGAGGTTGCAATGAAGGAATGGGCGCCGATGCTTACAAAAGGGTTTGAAGAGGGGATAAGTAGTCGCAAGTAGATTGAGGGTTTGACATTAGGGGCCGCGGTCGGAATAAATGGTCATTCAATGGGGCTCGAGAGGTTGCGGATGGGGTTACGGGGAGGAGAAGTACTTAAGTATTTTCCGTTGGAAATTCTTCCAGAGCAGCGGCTTCGGTTCTGGTGGTTTTCGTGCTGCACGGGTGCCCAGTTTTTCCGAAAGATCCAATGTTCGACTTCGACCCGAGTACAAGAAGGGACTTTAAGGTATCTGAGCTCATGACTTACTATAGCACGAGTATCTATTCTACCAGTAATACTAGACAAATATACACAACCACAGAGTCCAAAATCATATTCGATCATATTTCGAAACAAGCCCGATGTTGAACCACCACGAGCAAACAGGCAGGATATTCTATCAAAAGAGTCCACAAACGTATGAGCTTGCACCTTTATTTACTGGATGTTGTCGAAGAAAGGTACAAAGGCAGTTCTTGTCATCTCCTGAGATTGAATGCTCGTTGCAAGATGACGTATCTACTACTGGTAGGTATACCGAATGTTGGAAGGAATTTCCTACTTTTTAATGTTGATGATGGTATCTAATAGCAGATTCCCAGAAGATTTTAAACTATAGACAGAAGATTAATGCATCGCATGGTTATTATATTTGTTATGCGTTAACTCCGAACTAAATATTACCTGTTTTGATTATCTAGGACGGATTTTGAAGGAGAGATGAAATACTTGTATCGGAAGATTACAATCATTAGGGATATTGAGAACAGACCGACATGGATCCAATCTGTATTGGATTTGGGCTTCCAGTTTACCAAGAATCCTAGAAAGGGATAGTAGTGAGAGAGATGACTCGAGGACTATACCAATATATCCTAGAATTCTATAACTATAATATCTCGCTTCCTATCGTCTATGTCAAGGAGTGGTCGGTCAAAAACTAGAAGACATATTTAGATGAATTTTTGGATGTGAAATCTATAACGCCCCGTTTGTTTCAAAAGTCCAGAGTGCTGCAAAAGTTGGAATTTCAATTAACCAAATATTTTCAAGTGTGGGCAGGGGTTAAGCAAGTGAAATTCACCTACTAAAATCCAAATCCCAACAAGACCTGACTGGCCTATAAACCAGCCTATAAACCAACCTACGCACACTGACTTGCCTGCCGGTGAACCATTAGTCTGCTTGTGAACTAGCCTGCCTATAAACCTCTAGCATACAGCGTACCAGTTAGTGAGTGTGTATAACGTAGGCTGGTAATGGTTATAAGTAGGCAGACCAGTACACATAAGCTAATTCACAGACTAGTTCACAGACCAAATTCACAGACCGGCCACTACCCACATATTGATCAGGCCAGTCACTAATTACACATTGATCGGGCCGGCTAGGCTGATATACCCACAATTACCCTCCTAAATCTCGCTTAGTTATTATTATATGTTCAAGTAAAATGATATGCATTCAGCAACTGGGACTTTTGAAACAAACGATGCGCTATAAAAGCGCTTGTATTTCTGAAATTTAAAACGGCATCGAGATGGATTTACGTAAGAACTTTTGTATTAGTGGCAAAGCAATATTAACTACTAAAATGGATTAACAGAGCCGTTGTTTCAATGAGAATTTATATAATATCATAATCAGATTAAACTCTCCTAAAATTACAATTTTATTGAATTTTTGTGAACTCGTATCATAGAAAGACGGAGATGTCATACTTAATCGTCGCGTTTAAGATATTGTGTAAACAAGGTTCTTATGCCTGCTTCTAAATAATTCCCTGGAGTCGGGCTGAATCGAATTTTCCGGTAAGCTAGTAGTGAATATACACAAACATAACTCCAAATCTTAGAGTTTCGCTATAAGTTCGAGAATTAGCTTGACAAAATCAAAATCCTCTGCTCATATTCATCAAGGGCTTTGACCACTATCACAATGTTGGAATTAGGAAGAACTAACATCACCAGGTTTATTTGTGAGAAAAAGTCTATAAATGATATGAAGAGGTAGGATGGGCTTGGGGAGTTACGTAGCGGGATATCGTGCTGCCCTGTCATCGGCAAGACAGTGGGCCAAGCAGTAGGCCGGAAAGAAGAATAAATTAAATAAGAGAACCTTTTATAACATACAAAAAATAGGACGAACTGCACACTATAGTGTATAGAACCAGGACGATGTACATATGTGATGTGAGATGATCGAACGGAATAGCTGAAACCCCTTTTATTTTTTTTTAGAAGTACAATAGCGCTAAGTTGGCAAGGCTGGACTATTTCACCGAAAGCAAAACCAAAAACAGCCTGCACCACTCTCTTAACCGTGAGGCTTTTGAATCGTTTTCTCCATACTTTTCTGACAATAGTCTGATAACCTCGATTGGCTTTACCCCTTTAAAAAAGAAACTCGCTGCCGATTGTTTGGCGATTCTCTCGAAGAAACCCGCGAACCTTCAGGATATTTTTTTTGCCATCTTCTAAAAGCTGAGTCCTGGCGTCAGCGGTTTCCGCGTCATCCTCATCCTCGAAGGAACCAGGAGCCGCGGAACAAGTGGATGACTGGAGTGGGCGTTGGGGATTTTGATTGGTTGGGAGTGCATGAAATGCATAGTATAGCGGCATAGCCTTGCTCCAAATTCTGCCTGAAAATTGAGGGGTAGGCGACTAAAAAAATATACCAATAAGAAACGACTCTCAAAAATCGCAATGCGGGTTTAAATCCGTAGCGCTGAGGCAATAGCCGGTATTTGATAGTTAGATCCTGTTTGTACAGAATAAATAACCCAGGGGAGTGCTTTATAAACGCACATGAATCGTCTTCCAGCATATATGTATTACCATTAACTTATACAACCTTCACCAGCACCCTTTTTGGGCCTTCCGTCTCCCTTCAGCCACTCCCCGCCACCGAAACACATCCTAAACCCGCCCTAGCCATCTCTACTGCGGAATGGCCGATCCCGTAAGCCTCGCGTCTGGAATTCTCACCTTCGTTGTCTTTGCGCTCCACGCCTCCCGACGGCTTTACGAGACCATCGACAGTTTCAAAAGTAATAAGAAAATCGTGCGCGAACTGGGCGAAGAATTGTTAGCACTTCGAGGTGTTCTAGAATCCCTTCAGGATACTATAAACGGCAGTAACACGGACCTGAAGGCTCTTGAGCTACCCTTGCTTCGGTGTGGCAAGGCATGTGAAGAATTTGAAGCAATAATTGCAAAATGTACATCCAATTCCGGTGGAGTACGGGCCATTCGCGACTGGGCCAAAGTTCAGTATATGGGTGATGATATTACTGGATTCCGAGTCCTGCTGGCAGGATACAAATCAACCATAACGATTGCCATCTGTGATGTGAATATGTGAGTAATCTGCTCCTTGGTTGGCGAGAGATTGGAAACATTCATTTTAATTAACCCTTTTAAAGGCGCACCACAAATATTACAGCCAATTTACTCAGTGAATACAAGACGATGATTGAGAGAACTACTTCCGAGCTTGAAGACCAATTGGAGGAGATCAATATGAAGTTAGAACGCCTAGCTTCCCACCATACGCAAAATTTGCCCGATGCTGGATCTCATGGACAAGTTGCCAAGAAGGACAAGGATACCATAGAAGAAGACAAGAAAAGCATCGAACAGTGCATTGGAATCTGCGTTCAAGTTATGGACCATATCGACCGACTTCAAATGCCACCAACATTAAGAACCCTGTCAGACTCATCTGCTACCAATACTTCATCAGCCACATATTATGCGAAGCAGCTGACTACGGATGCACTTAGAGGGTGTAAAACTGAGCTTGTCAATACGACGAACTTATTGCAGAATCAACTAGAAGACATACAGCTTCGACTTACTGCTATCTCGAACCATCCGGAATCCTTTGGGAGTGCAGGAGCAGAAGAAATTGAAAGTATCAAGCAGTGTCTAGCTATTTGCTCTCAGGCATCTGAGCAAGTGAAACAAAACAGAATAAATGTTTTCGAGGACATCAAGACGTCTGATGATGGAGAGCAGATAATTGTTGCAACAATGGGAGATTTGCTCTCAGCAAAACGTATTACATCAGGATCGCGTTCGATACAGTGGCTGGGGCAAATGTCTGATGCATCATTACAGCACCTTGCCGACAAGAAAAGGTCAATATCTCCCCCGCAAACTCAACGAGAATCGGACAAGCAGGAAATTAATAAATTTGAAGGGCGTCATGGGACTGGCCATAAGCTTATTCAGTAGGGTCTTATATTTGTTTTTCATCTGCACTGAGCTGGTGTGTATTAGCACACCTCTGATATCTGTTAACTTTAGTCCTGTCATAGGCATCGTGCTAAGTCGTTCTTGTAAAACAATTGTATTGATCTTCGGCATCTCAGCAAAGGATATGCAAACCAAGCACTTGTTTATGGTACGTAGTGACAATGTTCCATATGTGAAGTTGTCGGGTGTTGCCAGCCATTGTGATATGGATAGAATTGTATAGTGTGTGAATCAGGTCTAATAAGCTAGTTAAATCCGGGCCTCGGGGGATTTGCAGGAGTAGGCTAAATCTACACGGACCGGGACGTTTTCCAGAGTAAGTTCACGGAGATGACAGTCCTTTACAAGCTAGCTATTCTGGCTCTTGTCGCAGTAGTCCCCAAAACTTCCATATAACAAAGGGCTATAAAGACCACGCACGTGATACCGAAAGGCAGAATGGAGTGAGGGAGGTTGATTGTCGCTGTGGACTTTGGTACTGCCTACTCTGATGCGTGTTCTGAATGTTACTTCACGGACTGAAGCTAAGGCTGCTGTAGATAGGGCATCAGGGTACAATGGACCCCTTAGATCCTAGGTGAGGTTCAAATTGTGAAGGGCACTCGGAAATGCAATTGAGAAAGCTGTAGCTTTCTTGGGTATATCAAACTGACATGTTGTCTAGGAGTTGGCTCTTGCCATTTAACCCAAGATGGCGCCAACGATAGTGAGACTGTTACTACCTGGGCAAACAACAGAGTTGCTTTCAGAACACCAACAGAAACCCATTATATTGAGGGTAAATAAGTATTTTATAGTGCTAAAGTTTTATTCGCGTATGAATACCATTCATGGGAAAATGTAATATCTATTTATATCATTGTAGCAACTTACTTGGCCTTATCATCGAGACAGATACTTATGTAGATTAGCCAATTTTTTCCTACATTGCTCAATAAAGCTTTGTTTCAAGGTGTAGGTTCTTAAATATAATACGCGTCATTATAATGATGAGTGTAAGAAATTCTACACAGACTAGTTCAAGGTGTCAAGATAGTACACATATGCTACAAAGTAGGGAGGAATGCTAATATGTAACGAGGCTACAGCAGCACCAGGAACAAAGGCAGAAGCAGAGCTGGAGGGGCACTGCAGGAAGTCCAGGCCTTATTGTTGGAAGAGAAGCCACAAAAACAACACGAAAAGACAAACCTTGAATAGGATACCGCCCCCTCTTATAAGCATGTCTGCGAAGATATAGTATGGGGTGGTCATATGAACCTACGATAAAAAAGAAAATAGCAGAAAGACAAACCTTTTTATACTATTCCACAACTCACCTCTCACTGTGAAAAGGCCATTCATACTACAGAATCAACTGTTCTCTGCTCTCGTTTTCCATGTAGTCATAGAAAATCAGTAAGAGACCTACATACCGCCGTTATTATACCCGTCTACGATAATATCACAGCCCTCATCCATACGGTGTATAACTTAGTTAACAAACATGAGTCCTCTTGCACCCAGTTTATCCCCCAAAACAGAATATAGCTTGCCTGACGGGAAAAAACCCCCCCGATAAAAAGTCGGGCGACAGTATATACATCACAGGTGAAATAATCAAAATCCTACTACTGTAGATCGGGAATATTTCTACCAAAACATTAATACCGATATATTGTGGGTTCTCGAGAGAATAAGTGCATCCTAGACGTGAGTTTTTGGGGGTTAGTGGTCTCGCGGTGCCAGACAAAAGGTCGAAACTGTCCAGGACTTCTGTAAACAACTTCCCCTGCTCCGGAACAATCTCCAACACTGTGTTTAGAAGTAGTTATTTACATTATACCTTGTTAGTACTATATACAGTCCAAAGTTGGATCACATGATTATTTTGAAGTCTAAAACGGCTGTCCCCAAATTTCGCAAATGCGGAAATCCATTTGGCTTTTCGCATAGGCTGGACGTAAAAGTCTTAGTCCATTGTGGCCTTGAAAAGAGTCACATGATCGGTCGACGGTCATCTCGCGGCTGTCCTTATGCTGTTGTATTTTCGGTGTTGCGGCTCTGCATTTGCATTTCGATGATGACTACTTCAATGCTTCCAGTTCTTCAACTTTTAAAATAGAGTATTGGGTGACTAATCACCACCATTTTGTTGGGATTTCATAAATCATAATGTTGAATAATAAGCTGGCGACTGTCCTCGCAGTAGCTATTCATATCACCAATGCTATCAAATCATAAGCCTCAACGTATGTGGTTCTGTTATATACTGTGGCTGTGAAGCTCGGAATGAGGCTGGAGATCCTCAAGGATGCAGATACTCCATTGGGTCGGCCTGCCCGAACGGTGTGGCGGATGCAGAAACCTCGGACGGCCTTGCCCAGCTGTTAGAATTTTTTCTTGCTTGGTAAAAAACGTGGTTGTACGGGGGCCTGCAGGATGAGATCAGAGATACCTTTGTTACCTCTGTTGTGGACCTAAAAACTTGTGCTGTATATGATTCCACGTCGATACCATAATGGGATGATGCATGAGATGATGCTAACTTGGGTATCAAGCCGGCGCTAGCTCTGGCGTGTAGATTGATCATGAAGCTTGAAGCTGCTATCCATCCCAGGATAGAGGCGCCATCCAGCTATTGTTCAAGGCTGAAAGTACATACGTATACAGATGTACATCCGAACCGCTGATGTATACATGTATCTACCTGCTCATCTGCAGATACTTTTGGAAGCATGAGAGTTGAAACGGTGCCTACCAACCCCTGCAGCCCACCATAGCCATGGGTCGTCGAGTTTGCCGCAGGACACATACAAAGTTATTAGAAGAAAAAATCACAAGAATAGAAGTTAGCTGCATACACGCCCTTTTTTGTTTCCTCATGACGCTGGTTTGCTAGTGTGACTGCATCGGTACCTGTCGATGTTTTACCCTCCGATCCAAAAGGGAAAATCGCGTGAACTGAAGGAAGAAGAGAAGGAGTAGGTGAGGGGTGGGAATTTAATATCGTCCTCATCGGGTTCCTCCCTTTTCTTCCTTCCTCCTCTTTCCTAATTTTTTTTTTTTTGTTCCATGTTAACCGTTTTCGATATTCCTGACGACGTCGTCGATACATGTTCCGATAATTTCTCCCTGCGGGTACAAACTCTGGTATCGCCCCTCGCCTCGAAACCCGTTTCATTGCGCGATGTTTGCGCACCAACCAGCCGTTCTGCCGAACAGCCCCATAGTAGTGTGCAGCTGCTGACCGTTGATGTCTGTTTCTTCCTTCTTTCCTTTCGTTCGGTAGACCCCCCCAAAAAAGCTTAATATCCGACCGCGGAAACAAAAATCTTAAAAGATTCTAGATAAAAAATTCTATATTTTTAAAACTTTCGCTTTATACAAAACCGCGTCGCCGGACGATACCTTTCGGTGTTCGAAAACGCTATAGCTACCCGGTTTTCCACGATTGACGGCCGTATACATACATACACACTCACGAATTCGAGCGAACCGGCGGAACCAAAAAAAGGTCTGGGAGTAGGAGCTAGTTACACGGAAATCGCCATCTGCTCTTCTTCTTCTTCGCCCGTTACGAAAAAAGGCCGTAAACGTATACCTACCATACTTCTAGACACATCTCGATAGGTTCTCCGATATTCCGACTTCTTCCACGTATATAGCAATCAGGCCATATTATCTGGGAATGGACAATTGAGGAGAAGAAGAGAAGAGAGAGAGCTGCCATAGGACTGGGGGCCCTCGTGACTGCTGCAGACGACGGGAACTCTTGTACATTTTGTTCTGGTCTCCAACAGTCTACTTCCCCCCGGGCATCGCCGCCTTCGCCGGCTGTTATATATCTGCTCGGTCTTCACGCCAGCTGTTGCGGTTGCTGTTACTGTTGCTGTTGTCCCTCCTTCCTTCGTCCGGAAATTTTACAAGTTGATTCGGCAAAAAGCAAAGTCGCTCAGGCCAGAAGGAGAAAAAAAACCTGACCCACCACCACCGGCCAACGTGCAGAAAGACTATTCTTCATCGCGAGACCAATTCTGCTACTGCTGCTCCCTTTCCCATAACCTCCGAAGTATCCAGCCGTTGTGTCCTTTCCTGTGATTGCTGTCTGGGGTTGTTGTTTCGTGGACGAAGAAGGATCAGAAGAGGCAGATTTCAGATTTCAGACCCCTGGAAAAGCTGCCAAACACAAACCCGACCTCTCCCCATCTCATCTTTTCCATTTTTCTCCAATTCGCCCGAAAAAAACACCACCACAACCACCACCACCAACCACCATCTACAAGTACCACCGTACTCGTCTCCCCTTCGAATTGCCGACGACCGTTAAACTCCACCAGCTTCGAAATTCGGGCATTTCTTTTCATGTTCCCGACGGTTCTAGTCTAGGTAAGAAGGGTTTGGCGGACCATGTCGTCGCGCACGGCGGGCTTCGCGGACTTCTTCCCCGACAGACCGTCGGCGTTGAAGGAGAAGGATAAAGCTGCTGCCGCCCACGCAGCTCAAGCAACAGCGACTCCATCGACTTCGGCTTCTCCTCCTCTGTCAGCTCACAAGTCTCGGAACAACAGCCTGTCATCGCTCAATCACGTCAAGGACTCCCTTACATCTACTACATCTACATGTACAACAACTACTACTGCTACTGCTACTGGTCTTAATCATGTGCACTCCTCCTCCGCCTGCTCAACCACCACTACGGTGATACAGGCAATCGCCATCCCCACCCCTACTGATGACTACGACGCAGGCGAACTCTCGTCCTCGTCCGCCCCTGCTTCTGGTGGGGAGACGTCCTCGCTCGCTAGCAACGGGTCGTCGTCCGGTCCTCCCTTCCACAACACCCACACCCTCACCCCCGTGACCACCACTTCTTCTCCGCCCCCGAGACCCTCGAGCCCGGCCAATTCCGTGAAGAATGAAATCACTCAGACCTCGCTGTCTACTCCTTCTGGAGCTAATCTGCCGGTGAAATCCCCCGTCCCGGTAGCTATAGACAGCTCCACACCCTCTTCTCGGAGACCCGGATCCTCTTCTGGACCGAAAATCTATGTGAAACCGATGCTCCCGAAACGGAACTACCATATCGTTTTCGACCCTGAGCTCGAAGGTCGCGGTTCCAACAAAAAATCCGAAAAAGCGAAACCACAGTATCGCTTCGACGGCAGCGGTGTAAGTTCTCTATACCCTTCAATTGCCACCCCGGGAACTCGCAGGAAGCTCCAATTGGTGGGAAAACGCTAACATCGTGTCCTTTTGCTGTTGATCTAGCTACAGGGACCGGTCACCGACCCTCGTCTCAAGATCGTCAACTACCACCTAGGCGCAACCAAGGGCAAACGACGACTTCGAAAATCACCATACGAGCTCCACTGGCCCACCGACGAGAACACCATTGGCCCTGGCCCTCCTACTCAGATTGTGATTTCGGGACTAACTCCATTGCATACACAGCAAGACGTGCATATGCATTTTCGGATGTATGGCGAAATCGCCGAACTCGAAATTAAACTGGATCCGACGACGGGGGCATCAATGGGTGTGGCGATGGTAAGATATCGTGAAGTTAACGGTCGTAAAGCTTCGGCGCATGAAAGTGCGAAACGGGCGGTCGCGAGTGGCAACGGATCGAAAATCGGTATGTCGATTGTGACGGTGGAGTTCGATAGGGATGGAGATCGGAGTCGGAGGTTGATGGAGAAGTATTTGGCAAAGAAGAAGAAGGATGCGGATGATGCCGCGAGGGAAGCAAAGATTCGAAATTTGGCCCCGAAGGCTCCGTCGAGTATGCTTGCTGCTGCGAAGGCTGCAAGCCCACCGCCTCCTCCTCCACCACCCCCTCCTCAGCAACAGCAACAGCAGCGAGATAAATCATCAAGGCGAGATCGGAGCACGTCGAGAAGCCGGACCCCGGTGCGAGATGCGAAACAAACCGATAGTAGGAGTAGGTCTACCTCCAGGCAGGGTCGACCGGCCCGGCCTAAGCCCACAGAGGTCGTCGAACGACGTATTTCGCCTAAGACACGCGAACAGATTGGCGATAATCCGTATCTGTTTATACCAGCGAAGTCGATACCAGCGGATGAAAAGTTTGTCGTTCACCTGCGAGGACGGCTTCGAAGGTATGAGTGGGATAGGATCGTCGTCGATGACTCTGGGTTCTTTATCCGATTTGCGAGATTCTCGGAGACCGAAAGATGCTTCGACATGTGTGACGGTATGCCTCTGTTCTCCTATGTTATGGATATGGAGATCCATAAGGGCCAGAATGGACGAGGCGAATCGCGCTCGACATCTCGACCGCGACAGAGGCCCTTCGATGGAGACAGTTATCGCCCAGGCAGGGATGACAAACCGAAGGAGAAAGAACGCGAAGCGCGGAAGAAGGTTGTGTACCATGCTGGTACTAGCTCGATGACTCTGCTTGGCGTGGATCTTAGGACGATGATGATTCAGGATTTGAAGAAGCGAGTGTCAGCACCGACGATTTATGATGGAGCTGATGCACACAGATCGAAACGTCAGAAACCGAGCGATACCGCGCCTGCCTTTAAAGCCCCGCTTCCATACTCCCCGATGCACCATATTGCGGTACAAAGCCCTTCTCTTAAGGACGACCAACCAGCACCGACACTTGCGAGTCGGTTGGCAGCGTTGCCACGGTTTAAGAAGAAGGAAAGGTCCGCCGCCGCCAGGTCTGCTGCTAGCCGGGGTTCCCCGCTCAAACGACGGGTTACCAAGGTTGCAGATGTTAGGCCTCTGCATCATCGACTTGGGCGGTATGATTCGGATGATTCGGATGAAGATGATTCGAATGTTCCAACCAGGTCTGCTAGTCGTGCTGCGTACTTGTCTTCGGACGAGGATGACACATCGACGCACCATACCGGGACCCCGAAGAAGCAGAAGAGGGGTGCTAGGAGCGTATCGTCGAGAATGGTGGACATGTCGGCTACTTCGGATGAAGAAGAGGACGAGGACTTGTTGAGGAAGATTTCGAGGAAAAAGAAGCAAGAGAGGGAGAGGAAGGAGAGAGAGGAGGAAGAGGAGGAAGAAGTTGACGTTCACACGGTGCCTGATGAGATGGATGTCGACGATGCAATGTCTGGGGTTGTCGAGGTGCAGCCAAAGGGTAAACATCGCTTAGTCATCTCTTCGAGCGAGGACGAGGATGAAGAAGAGTTAGATGAGGTCGATTTGGTGCCTGTACCGGATATTCCTCAGGTTCGCGAGGATCTTACTTTGAAGAACCTGCAAGCCGAGGACCAGCTGGAAGGTGCTAAGCCGGATCTAATGGTTGATGATGAACCATTGACTGAGACAGCTGATGAGAAGACGAAGGTGAAGAAGAAGAAGCGGCCGACTAAGAAACTCACCCTTGGCAAGAAGAAGTCAACGGCGAGGAAGAGCAAGAAGGAGGTCGTGGAAATCGTAGAAACTGAGGATGAAGTTGTAGAAGAAGTAAAGGAAGATGAGGCAGTGCCGATTGTGCCTCCGGTTGCTCGACCGAGTGATAGTTGGCCGGAGTGGGCTCGACCGACTCAAAGCGAGAAGCCTATTCGGACGTTCGTGGACGATGAACCGTACGTGTTGGATCTGGACGGCTTGCAAAATCTTGTTAAAGACGATGAGGATCTCCAGTTCCTCCAGGCAGCACTTGGGAATGTGGAACTTTCTGATCTCGGAAGCGTAGACTTGTGGGCGTATCGTCAGAAGGAGATGAAGTTTGTGAATCTCGATGTACGCGGCCCGACAGAGAAACGCTTCGAGTATGAAGGCTACTACAAGGATAACACGACCGGATCGGCTCGAACACAAGGCTCCTCCAAGATCCCAGACGCGGAGAAGGCGCAATACCTACCTCATCGACTTCGACTAGCTAAACAGAAGGCAGACCGCGAAGCTGCAACGAAGGCGAAGGATATGTCTTTGGCGAACAAGGAGAGTCAGCCGATTGTCAATAATGTCGTCAAGGATACCTCTCGTTCGAACCGTGCCAACAATCGTCGTATCGCGGCAGAGGTTAATCTGCAGAAACAAACATTGGCGGCAGTCGACGTCCATGATGTCATCAACTTCAACCAGCTGAAGAAGCGAAAGAAGCCTGTCCGGTTTGCTCGATCTGCTATCCACAATTGGGGTCTATATGCTATGGAGAACATCTCGAACAACGAGATGATCATCGAGTATGTCGGTGAGATTGTGAGACAGCAAGTTGCAGACTTGAGGGAGAAGAACTACCTCAGAAGCGGGATTGGAAGTAGTTACCTGTTCAGAATCGATGAAACAACCGTCATTGACGCGACAAAGAAAGGTGGTATCGCGAGGTTCATTAATCATAGCTGTACTCCGAACTGTACAGCGAAGATTATCAAGGTTGAGGGAACCAAGAGAATTGTGATTTACGCGCTGCGAGACATCCATAAAGGTAAGCATTCATGTCTTCTGTAGTATGAGGAAATGGAGTACTAACGTGTTATGATGATAGATGAGGAACTCACCTACGATTACAAGTTCGAACGAGAAATCGATAGTGAGGAGCGCATACCTTGTCTTTGTGGGTCCAGCGGCTGTAAAGGTTTCCTTAACTAAGAGTCCTGGAGCGTTACCGTCTTTCGATTTTGGGCATCTATTTCTTCGATCCAAGCCGTCCCTTCCTTCTTCAAACGACATCAACGACCATCCAGTCTCCCTTGGCAGGCTATCGTCAGCTGCATTGAGTCCTTCTGACTTAATTCTTGATCGTTTCAACACTCTTATGACCATTATTTCAACATCACAAACTTCTCTGGAACGATAATTTTTCTTTGCCTTCCTTAAGAACTTAATCCTTTCAACAAAAAGTCAGCCAATTTTTTTCTTCTCCAGGAGATGGGGGAAAAAAGTTTTAATGATGGGATACCCACCAAAGCACGATATACTAGGAGTTTATAGGCGTTTTGTCTTTCCCCCTTTTCCATCATGATTCTCTTCTCATCGACAGCATATTATGAGGGGATAAAAAACTTACCTCACTGTTCTTCTCCTGATCACCTGTATTCCTAAGCTATCATCTGGGCTGACTGTCTCCGACATTCTTCCTGTCGTATCTACCACCGATAGTCAGCTTCTTTTTACTGATATCTCCCTCTGTTATCTCTTGCTGTTAGCGGGTTTTGTTAATGTTTTCCCTTTTCTGTTTACTTGAGGGGTGTACTGTACGCTGTATGTCCTTTGTTCCTTCTTCTTCTTCATCTTCTTCTTTGTGTGATATACTATACACCGGCTAGCTCTTATCCCAGCGAAGGGCCATGGCTGACTTCTCACTTTGACTGGGTTGCAACCTTCCTTCAGGCAGCCTTCTTGTTCAAATAGCTCTCTTTGTTTCTTTCTTCTCCTTCTTCTTCTCCCTTTTTTAGATCAATGTTTCCTGGTGATGAGGGATATGGTGATAATTAATGTATCTTCTTTCTTCTTCCTTTTCGGGTTTCTTTCCTGATGACGGATATGGGGTAACCTTAATGGGTGAATGGTAATGCATATGCATTTGGGTGAATCGGGGTTTCTCTTAATCCTTTTCTTTCTTCTACTTCTTCGGTCCGGAAGACTTTGTTGTTTCATGTAAATCATGATTGATGGATCGAGACGTTTTCCTTCCGTGTATGGTGATGTTGATAGAAGGTTAAGGAGGCGTAATATAAGCTCGATGGAGCGGTTGGTTAGGTTGAGATTTGGGGTTTCTAGATGTAGGCTGTAGATGAGTTAGCATGCCGTGTATACCGGACATAGTCCGGCCTAGACGGTCAGCTGTAGTAATCGTAAATCGAGAATGTTAGAAGGTCCAGAAGCAGTTGCCCAGTGGTGGTAACCGTCGATTCTGATATATTGGGGAGCTTCGATATCGATCATCGATTCGCAGCTAGCTCTGGAAGATGTACCAAATATCAGTCAATTAGACAGACATATATAAGCATCCATGGAGTATCCGCATAGTTATAGAGGCAACGGGTCGTTCAAGCTCGTGGGTAGAGTCGTGGCTAAGAGATCGGTTGAAGTTGGCCTTTTTTTTTTTTTTTTTTTTTTTTTCGATATTTGAATCCAGAACTAAAGCACGTTGCTGCCAGAGGTCATGTTGGTGTTAAGGAAATCAGAACTTATACTGTGCTTTCTCTAGGCGAAGTGGGAGTAGGTAGACAGAAAGATGCATCGATGGCGAATTTGGATGCATCCGATTATGGCCGAGGTAGAAATTGCATGACTTGCAGAATGGTCGTTGCATCGATTCCGTGTAGTATATGGATTTCACACTCCTCAACGGAGCTATATGGTAATTGCCATAGAGTACTAAGATACGGAGGGCGTTGAAGTTGTAAGGTGTAAAACTGCAGGCTAATGCTGCTTACTATCGAGGAGGGTTGGAAAGATCTAGACACGAAGATAATATTTTGTGGTAGGTTTATTGGTGATTTGTGTTAAGGGTGGCCGATGGCATCGGTGACTAGATACATCACAAAATCAACAAGATTCGTTAAAATTACACTACAATAACGCTTTCCGATTCCATCAGGTTTAAAAGAACGCTGCAAAAAAAAAAAAAAAAAAAAAAAAAAAAACTAAATATAAGAACATATAACTTGAAAATTCATACACTTTTAACGAACGTCCATGATGGTATCAAGATCCCCAAGATATATTCCAATGCAGATGATTCCAGAACGCCAACTCGATATACTCAAATGCTAACAAAAACGACTCGATAACACATGCAGGATATTCAAATATATAACGGACTAATACTGTCCTGACACTGGATGTAGCAATGCCTCCGGTCTACATACGTCCTTATTATCCGCCCATTCTTCCCAGAAGGTTTGGGCATCCTTTGCGTCTCCGGAGTACTATATCCAAGGATGTATTAGTAACAGGTAGGGCGTCATGGATGTGGAAATCACTTACACTTAGATCAAATGCAACTTTCTCCTGCTGCACGGTTACAGCATCATTCGCTGCTACCTTAGCTGTGATGGCATTTGAAGCAGCGGTTTCCTCAGATGTATATAAAGGATGTTGGTAGAAGAAAGTGGTAAGGTTCTTGTGTGCTGCCACTGTTGGAGCAAAGTACTCGGAGTGACAGTTGATATGTTGCATGTTGACCGCTGCCAGGGCTTCTACCATGCGTCTCGAATACCCGCTAGAATATTGTTAACCTTAAATCCTTCCAAGTCCCGAAAAGGATTTCACATACCCAACAGCACTTAGACTCCTCCTAACCTTCCCCTTGCCATTCTCATCAGTTTTGAAGAATTCAAGGCATGTCGATTCCAATGCACCCCATTTCTCGTCCGGTTCCCTAGTAACATCGAATGTTACGAGATCAGGCGATGTTGGCATCCCCTTTTCGTCACCCTTTAGCTCTCTGTGGAAAGCATACTCCTCATCTACGCTCTTCAATAAAGTATCCCACCGTCCCATCAACCGTGTATGCGCATTGACGAAATATACGAACTCGTATTTCGAATAGTCGCGCATAAACCTCTGAACTGCAACATGCATATTGTCTTCATATTTGGTGAATGAGACGTCCTTCCCAAGATAAGTTTTCAGGTCGTCGCTGTTGAAAGTAACGGCGAGTGGTCTGAGTCCCTCGGGAATAACATGGTCAACATAGTCCTTCTGCGCTGCTTTGTCGCCGTCGACGTAAATGAGGAGGTAGACATGGAACTCTGCCAACCATCCCGCTTCAGCGATTAGTGCGCTAAGGTGATGTGTGAAATGTTGGTTCCAACTTTGACCCTTCGCCATGTGTATCACCAACGCACGCTTCCAATCTTCGTTGCATTCGTTTATGGCTCCTAGGGTTCGAAGGAAGCGAGGAACGGGGTTCAAGTATTTGCCGAATCGGTCATTGTAAGTCCAGCATCCCGCAGAAGGCTTTCTACCGACTGAAAACCATGTTTTGAAGGATTGGTCTGGATATTTGGATTTTCGACCTAACACTAGATTGTCGCCTCTGACGACGTTGAATTTTAGAGACGGTACGGTATCGAGTGCGATTTTGCGAGCTTCGTTGACAGCACCGGGGTAGCAGTTGTATTTCGTAAGAACTTCGGTTAGGTTAAAGTTCTCGTCGTCGGTTGGTGTTAGGTGTGGCTTTGGAGCCGGGGTTGTGAGCGAGGCGGGATCTTTCGATGGCTTTGATGGAATGTTGGGGTCCACATCGTCTTCGTCGTCTGTTGGATAACCTTCAGCATCTTCTCCAGCATGTTCAGATGCCTTTGAAGCTGGGGTTGACGGGACGGCCTGCGCCTGCGCTGTAGCCAGGATTGTGGATGTATGGAAGAGAGTGGCAGTATATGTGATATGGCATGTTGATTCTGCTACTTGGATCGCTGGAGGACAGTTCTTCTGACTGGTGGGTATTATGCCGTTCTCTGCGAGTTTTGTAGCTGAGAAGCCGAACCAGAGGGTGGTGATAGTGACGAGCGCGAACCCGGCCGCGAGGATTAATCGTGGACTGGGCATTTTGGCATTGGGGAATGCGAAATTGGTCGCTGAGTAATTGGATAGACTGCACAATGGCGCCCTAGCTCAAGGCCGGATCTTTTGACTTCAAAGGCTTCGTGAATGCTTGTCTGTACAGATACCGATCCGGTTAATCTCGAGATACAAGTTGCTGTCGTCGATGCTGTTGTTTGCGTCGCGGTCTTTATATTGGCGGTAAACTGCCAGAGCAAGCGATTTTGATATGGGCAGCGGCGTCGATGGCGACCATAACTACTCCCCGCGAGGCCGTGAAGTTTAGAAGAAGAGAAGAGGACTTGCCAGCTGAAGAAATGCCCAGCTGTGAGATCGAGGTCCATTGCGGGATAGCGCTGAGGCAAGCTAAGGCTGTGCTGCGCCGAGATAACAAAATCCAACAGAACCAACGCATCGAGGCGCCAGGGTACTCAGGGGCCCGGACTCCCCAGATTTTAGGCAGTAATTCAGGAACCGGCGCAAAATCTCTATTTACTGAATAGGATAAGACAATATCTTGGTTCTACAGAGGCTGGCGGACGGCGATACTATAATTCAGTGGCTTGCCGACCCTTTCCTGCAAATCGACGCTATTTGTTTGTAGCCGACGCACAAAAGCGGTTCCTGCGTTTGCGCACGGAGATAAAAGGCTGTCTTAGTTGTCCAAGCTATGCATATAGACTGTGATTGGACTGAAGTCATAAACCTGGAAGCTCCCGCGGAGGGTGCCTGATCGATCTGTTCTTTATTTCTCTCCTTCCCATTCGCATTGTCATGTCGGTTATTTGGAAAGTCAGCTATGGTCTCGTCGTCTAGCATCCTCGGCTTCGTCCGCCGCAATATCAAATCCCGGTCCAATTCCTTGAGTAGTTCCCCGCAGAAGAAACAGGGGTCCGCTACGGGGTTTCCCTTTCTATCTTTGCCTCGGGAGATACGGGATGAAATCTACTCATATCTAGTGCTTTTCCATCACCAACCTTTCCGGCCGAATTTGACGTATACCCCGAGTCCCCGGTTCGACATACCGATATTCAAGGGTGTTGCATTCGCTCCGGTCTCCCGAGGAGGAGGGCTTGCGATTCTTCAAGTGAATAAACAGATTCACACTGAAGCTACGCAGTACTTCTATCATAACAACGTATTCCCTATTCAAATCCTATTTGATGGGGAGATCTACAATGGAAGGAACGATTGTACGGTTCTCCTGACATGCACAACGCCGTGGGAGGATTTGACATACGAATATATGGAATCTGGAGAGTAAGTATGCATAATCTACAGGGAAGCAGCAGGAACTACCAATTCTTGCAGCTATCTATATTAATTCTTGTCCCATGGAGAACGCTGATTTTTTGTGATGAAAAGCCCCAACCAGGAACCATCTCGCACCTACCAGCCCTCCAGATATTACAATGAGAATCCCTTGGATTGTGAATATGTCCATGCGGCTAGCAGGCCTATTCTCCCATTGCCCTGCTATCGCAATCTCATTCGAAAATTTAACGTCGAGATCATTGACACTGGACAATTTGACTTGGCGGAGGGACAGTCACCTATGATACCGGAAAAACTACGACAAGTTCTAACACCATTCATGGCTCGTATCCGGGATCTACTGGGGGACTCCGGAGACAATGTCCATATGGATGTCAATCTCATATCACCGACATTTTCAATGCATGAATCAGAGTGCGAAACGGACACCAGATTCCAACTTGACGAAACATATCGATGGCACTACCGACAGCTCATCGAGATTGCATGGCCACTAACCCGGGGAACTTGGAGTTATAACATCAAAACCCCTCAAATCTTCGAAACTCCGTTCGTTCAGAGATTGAAAGAGGATACGCTAGAATTATGCGACGAGACACCGGAGTCGCAAAGGGATGAGGCTGAAGTGGCATTCTTGGGATTGCCGATTCTTTCGTCTAATCGTGTGTTCGCAATGAACAGGGGCAGATTGGTGGTTACACGACAGGGTCTGTCAGGTAGTGGGAGGCAGACACGCATGTATCCTGCCGGCGAATATCATATTCCGGGTCGGCCAAGGCAGAGCCTTGAAGGCGATCCTAGGGGTGAGACTTCTAGCGGAACGTCGGCGAAGATGAAAATTAGACGGTTAAGCAAGTATCTTGAGCGGTTATAGGGTTTGAAATGCGTATTCTAGATCTATCTTCTTGTAATAGCCGAACTTTCAGACTCGTTTATAATTCATTGTGTTCCTAGGTGCATTTAGCTTAACGGTATGGCTTGTCATTATCTAACTATATTAAGGGTTTATTCTTTCGCAGTTTATTTGTATTAGAATTGAATATGTAAAATCATATCCTATTCAGCCCGGAAAATTTAAAAACATTCTTAGATTATGATTTTCTAGTATCCGTTACATCAATGCAATGCTCCGTCCTAGACGGTCGGGGCAGCCATTATCGTACGCACTATGGTAGCATTGCGTATACTATAATACCTGATCACAAGAGGGTGTGTTGACGTTGGAGTATCTTAGCGTCGGCTCAAAACCAAAGGATCAATTCAAACATTGCAGGAAGGCTGACCATTTTCATTCGCGGGGACCGGCATCTGAAGAGCTTAAAACCGCGTCATCCTGGCAGTCCGAAAGATGTTCAGCTTCCATTCTCTCCAATTCAATTGTATGACTGCGTACTACTGTCGGCATTCCAGAGACCCCTCTACATAACCCGAATCTATTGCGTTATCGGTACATTTCACGATCACTTGGGAGGGTTTTACCAGCCGCATGCACCACAAGCAATGGGAGGCGATAAAGATGAGAAACGGACGTCGGGAGTTCTTGAAAGCGCGGATCGCTTGGATACGAAGATAACATCATCGTGGAGGCAGTTCCTGAAGGGCTCAAAATCCGAAGCAAAGAAGGAACAGGCGCCGGCAAGAGGGACTTATAGGCGTGCATCGCAGCCAGCCGAATATACACAGGCAGAAACTCGAGCATACGCATGGCCGACCAGACGAGAAAAGAGCGAAATCAGCTCTCGTATAGAGAACGTCGACGGCGCCGACTTTAAAAAGAACTCTCGCCGACTAGAGACGGCCACCCAAGAAAAGGGACAGCCTCGTCGTGCGCAGACCCAGTATGCGTATGAGGTCACCACTCAACGGGTTTCGAGCAGGACCGAGAACGAAGTACTAGAGAAGAAGAAACAAGAGAACGAAATTGTCGGGCAAGTCGTATATCAATCGCAGTCGGAGACCTCTATCTTCCGAGCGTCCACAAATGAGTCCGAGTCAGCGGCGACAAGTCAAGATTCTCCAAGGACACAACAAGTCGAGAAGTGCACAGCTGAGGACTTAGTACCACCAATTGCGTACAAAGTTGAATCCGCGAAACCCGAGGATCCACCAGTGTTGCCGCGAGAAGTTGTCGATGAGAAGGCTACAAGTCCCCCAATATGGTCTACCCCCCAAGCTGATCCCAATCCTTTCGAAAACATCGAACCCGCGCAGCTCGGATTTGTTAAATATCTCTTTGATAAAGCACTGGCTGAAATAGATAATGGTAATGCCGAAGGTGCTAAGCCGTATATCGAGAGACTGGATTCAATGGAGGGCGCGGAACGGGTTATCAGTGCACTCGAAGACAAGATTTATAGTCAAAAGTTCTCGAAGGCGGTCTCGAAGCTCAAACCGGATGATACAAGTCCGGCTGTCCAGTTCATCGATGGGCTCGAAGACCCAAAGCATCTCAAGTACAAACAAATGATGCAACGAGAGCTATCAGACTACTTACGCCGTATTGCCGTTCAACAGATCCACAGCTCCGAATACTCGGCAGCATTTCGGACGATATCCGCCATAGAGGGCCATGAGAAAACCTGGGGTTCATCTCAATCTCATGTTTCCCCTATCGACGACCTTATGAACATTTCTGGAAACCATATCAAGCTCATAGCTATCTCGAACATTGAAGAAGGTCGATATACAGAGGCGCTAGGTCTGTTATATTTTCTTCAGGATGATCATATTGACCATAAGTGGGCAATTTGCATAACTATGGCCCAGTCAGTTCTTGAAGGTATAGGTGGAAACTTCCGGGAATGGGACGAACTTCTTTGTGTAGACAGGATACTGGATATCCCAAAGTCTTGGCCGGGTGTCATCCCTGCAGATGTCGACTTGAGCCAGACAGTATTCAACGTTTCAGATTCTGTAAACCGGGCGACACGGAAAGTTATTATTGATAAAGTTTACGGCGAACACGACCGTATTGATCAGAATATTTTGAATTCCAGGAATGCTATCCTCCATCAGATGCGGGAGGATTACAAGAAAGCGATGTATAGTGAGCTAGATCGACTAAGCTTCGAAGGTGCCTACCTTAGTCTATTGGATCTGGAACAGTTTTGGGACGAAAGTGGAAACCCCTACGATATTTCCTCCCAAGCATCCAAATATAAGGCCGACGTCTCGAGAGTTAAGATACGGCCAACGTTGGAGATGCTGATTGTCGGACAATTTCTAACCTCCCGCCAACGAAAGTTCACAATTAACCACGATCTAACTGCACAAAAGAGAGCAAGGAGCCTACCAGATACCTTACCGCACGGTACAAGCCCGGACATTGAATTTGTCTTCTACCTCACCCAGGCGGAAGTTTCCTATTTCGAAAAACGAGATATCGAAAATTCATTTTTCTGGTGTCAAAAGGCAATCAAAATTAATGACAAAAATATACCGCACTGGGCATCGAAATCAGACGCCCTCTACCTCCTCGCTCGAATATTTACACGGAAAAACCTGCCCCTGGACGCTGATTATCATTATTCGTTGATACCATCATTCGAGAAGTATGATCAGTGGAGGATATACGGATATCCAGGCAAGGCTCTTCGAGAGGCGAAGATTAATGTTGGCATAGATCGTGGAAATCTCATATTTAGCGATGGTATTCAGAAGATAGCTGACGCTCTACGCGGGCAGTTGCCTAATGGGGTGTTAAACTTTCCTAACAGTGCCATTGTTAAAGCACTCTATGCAGGTGTGTCATACATCGTTCACCTGAATAAGAGGGCAGTGGTACCATCATGCAGGAGCATTATACTGACTGGGAACCTTAGACGATCTTTCTTGGTCCTTTGAAGAAGTAGAGACGCCGCACCCGTTCGCGTTCGATAGGCCCAGAGTGTATCGTGAGACGTTGTTGCACTTTCTATCAATATCCGGCCCACCAGAATATCTTCGCATTGCCCTCCATAACCCATGGGTAGATGTTGAAGAAAAAAGTACATATGGTCATACGCCACTCCATAGGGCAGCAAAACTCTTCGATAAGGAGAAAGTTTTGTATCTGATTAAGCGTGGAGCTGACATCCACTCTGTCAACGACAATGGGGACAACATACTGCACTACATCCTCAATTTCCCGCCTAAGATGACATTGAGCGACGCAGATATCAAAGGAACTCTAGGACTCTTGGTCCGCGCCTACAGGTTCGAGCAGGGCCGTTACGGAACCCCCTCACAAACATATCTCTTGAATACCCGTAACGGTTTAAGACGGACTCCAATTGATTTACTAAGAAGCTCGCTCGCTCGAGAGTTGGAAACACCGGAGGCGAAAACAGAGCCTGGGTATCTAAAACGCTTCGAGGACGCCTGGGATGTTATATCGAAAGTCACATTTTGTCCAACTGAATATAAGGATGATCCTATATTCTATAAACCCGCCCAAAGAGAGAAGGAGTTTAGAAGGGCGGCCGAGAGAACTCTATGGAAAGCCGCAGTGGCCAGGGAAAATGAAGCAGAGGCTGCGGAGAAACAATCGCAACGTGCGGGTTCGGAGCACATGGGTAGCACCAGCATAAGGTCGACAAGCCCCGACCCCGAAAAACCAATTGACACATTTCTAAAAAGGTTTCGCTGGTAGCTTAGAGTCTACTATATATATGTTTACATTGGGGGGCGGGAATAGCTATTACCAGATATTAATGATAATTTCTCGAGTGCTTATAATATATCAAAATGTTCGGATCATACCTGCCCGTAAACCTAGACTACGTAACGTCGGGTACGAACAGTGCATCCGGTGCGCCCAGGCCCAACTATCCTGCAGTTTGCGTGTCACCCCGATGGGCACCAACGTGTATCTGCATAGTTAGACGACATGCAGGCATCATCAGACTACTGCGATTCAAATCGAATCCGGCTTGCCAGGAATGCGTGCTTGCGTCAGCTAATCCTGACTCTTTATTTGCCAGGGCAGATGCGGCCACATATCAGCAAACCGTTGAAGCATGCATCATGCATTTGAAGAAGATTTTTTTTGGCTTGTCATCGGGTGGGGAAATTCAAGAAATGGTTGTTCGATGTTCGTCGACAAAGTGAGGCCCCGGCCAGACTCAGGGTTGTTTGCCTTGTGGAGTAATTCAGTTTGGCATGTATAAGCCCGCCAAAGTTCGCCCATCCATCTCTCTTTTGATTTCTCCAAAACCATCCATCACACTTAGCTTCGGGACTGCTCAAGCAATCCTGTCCAAAATGGACAGATATAGTACTCCATCTGCTCCGACGGCTATTCTACGGCTTTAATTTGTTTGTTCTACTAATTTTTCCGGCTCTCAGCAGTTGGGAAGTTCGAGCCTCGGCCTGACGCTTGGTCCGCCTAACCCCCGTAGGTCTGATACAAACCGCCTGGGCAGCCTCACCGTAATAATCCTACTGCAGGAATCATCTTACCTACAACATACTCTCGTACAATAATACGCTGGCCGTCTACTTCCTACTCGATCAACTTTGTCTGGCACAATGGGGACCATGATCCGAGACCCCCGTGTCCGCCAAACTCTCAATCAGATCTCTGATAACGTCGAATCCGTCGCTGACGCAGCCAAATTCGGCTGCTTCAACTTTACAAAATCCTATCTGGAACCGTGTGTAAACTCCATCGCGGCCATCTGCCCCTCTCCCGAAACCGTCTGTCCATGCTTCTACCACGATGCCTCAACTTCTCGCCGTCGTCGCCGCGGTCGGCCAGAATTCGCTTTTGAGTTCTACAATTCAGACTACGATGACGACTCTGCGCCGGAAGATCCTTTACGGTGGGGCAACGACGAATTAGACAGGTTGCTGGCCGGGAGTGGTGTTGCTGGCCGGAGACGGAAGGCGGGAGCCAGAAATGAGGGGATGTATTACACCCGGAGTGGGCAACGGCGTGTTGGACCTGAAACAAGAAGGAAATCGGCATTGGCTCGTGATGCTGGGCCGGATCCTACGATTATCCCGAACACGGCGGCATTAGGCTTCTTAAGCTATTTTCCTTGGGTCAGAAAACGCCAAGCATTACGATACAAACCGTCTGCTGCGGATTTACAGGATCATCCGGGAGGATACGGCGGGGTTGGAGGAGAATTTAGGGAGGAGGATTTTGATGCGGAATCAGAGGCATTACTTGGAGTTGGGAGAGGAACCGATCGAAATATTTCTCAAAACGAGGGACGGGATAAGAGAGGAAGAGGTCGGAGTGGAACTACTAGCAGCGGTGACACGACGGATACCTTTCGAAGTAGAGCGGACCTGTTCCCTAGTGAGGACGAGGACGACGCTATCCCTCTGGACGACGAATTTGAGATCATTCTAGAGCCAGAAACGGGGTCGAGTGGCAAACGATCCAAGAGGGGACCCCGGAGACAACGAACAGGGGATACTAGTTCGGGGTTGAGCGGCAATGGAAGTATTGGATCGCCGGCAAGAGGTGGGAGGAAGACACCAACGAGCGAAGAGTTTAGGATTGAGGATGACGTAGATATTGATGAGGATGCCCGTGAAGTCGACTTGGACTCTCCGAATCTCGCGCGAGGCCGGAGTGATGAAGATTTGAGAAGGGAGGAGGAAGATATTCGCAAGGAAGAAGAACATGCGATCGAGATGCGGCGTGAGGCGGCGAAAAGACTAGCCATTTCTAGAGGGCTAAGTAGCGAGGGACCCGTAAGAAGAACCTCCCCTAAGACTAGATATCCAACAAACTTACTGACTTGGTGTGGTACAGTCCTCTCCGCTTCTTGATACCGCGGACCGAGCCGTTCCCATGTTCCACGCTGTTTCTCCCGTCATCATTCCAGGTTCTGATATTGAAGACGTACCGCCACCCCTGGCACTAGCATCGAAGGAGACGCAATTCCAGTCCGACTCCGCCATTGACATATCAGAACACCCCGAACTTGGAGTCGTCAGCAAGTCGGTAAACCATGAAAATAATGTCAGTCATAAGAAGCACGAGACTTCGACAGATCTGGCGCAATCAATTGGACACACCGGAGTTACGCATTAGCCGCATATTATTTGGAGTTTTGGTTAAAATTTATCATTTCGGATTATGGGATTTGGGTGGCGATTTATGGTTCTGGAGGAGATATGTTGGAGTTACTTGTTTTTTTGCGCTAACTTAAGATGAAGAGTTTTACCCCTAGACCTTAGTCTATCCGTCAGCCAGCCTTAGAAGGCTCGAAGAACCCTGAAAGGAATCAAGACCGTTGTGTACGTTTATGAAGAAAAATACGACGAGCTCTACAGCTAAATGGCATGACCCGGTCTTCCGGTGGCCCTTGCAGCCTACTCTTTTTGGCAACAGCGAGATGCACCCCACAAAAGCACCCCCACTCCTAGGCGCCCAATTGGACACAAGGAACTCGCCGTTTGCATAAGGATTAGGTGACAGAATCGCGAGCTCATCTCTCATCCAGTCGTCGAGAGATGACGCCATCGCAGTCAGCTGTAGCTATTCGTCAAAAAAATTCGACCAGCTTAACTGTTGGAGGAAGCTGGGGTAGCATAGAGTTCGAAAAGTTTAACGGCCTTGGAGAAGCTCTAACTTCGGATTAATACCGGGGGTCCTTCAAAGGAACCAGCTCGAAGGGGCTCCTTTAAATACCGACCAAAATTGCCATCCTTTGGTCAAGCTTTCGCAAGGATTCTTGCATCCTGATATCCCGGCATCTTGATGATATATCTTTATTGCTATAGCACTAGCATTTGCATTTCATCGTACGACCTTTTCCGTCTTTAGAAGCTTTCCAAAATGAGTCCAACAACGTTACACAACGGTCACGCCAACACAAATGGCCATGCAAATGGCAGCGCTGAATACACAAATGGCCACACGAACGGCCAAACAAATGGCGGGTCGCAGGCCTCCCGGGCTTCAGAGCTTGATGGCCTTCTCAAACCCGTGCTGGAACAGTTAATATCCTTCGTTGCGGCCGCGGATACCGAGCTTGACGCCCATGTTACAGGTGATACTAATCACCAGTCAACGTTAGTGGACTACCACTCGCCCGAAGACCTCACAGAAACCCTTTCTTCCACTTTTTCATTACCATTAAAGCCAGCTGGACGGTCGGGCATCCTATCCTCTCTCGAGTCAATCCTCAAATACAGTGTAAACACCTCAGCTCCGGGGTTTCTAGATAAACTTTATTCTGCTCCGGTAGCTCCGGGTGTAGCCGCGGATCTAATCCTCAGCGTCCTAAATACCAACCTACACGTCTATCAAGTCTCGCCAGCCTTAACGTTAATCGAAAAGCATGTTTCAAGATCTCTCGCTGCACTCTTCGGCTTCACGGGCCCTAGAAGTGGTGGCGTCTCTGTCCAAGGAGGGTCGGCATCGAATACAACATCCATCGTTATCGCCCGAAATACGTTATATCCGAAGACTAAAGTAGAGGGGAATAATGCCGACGGGTTAAAGCTTGTGATGTTCACGAGTGCCCATGGACACTACTCCATCGAGAAGGCTGCACAGATGTGTGGATTTGGAAGTAGTGCCGCGATTCCTGTGCCAGTTGATAACGTTACCGGGCGGATGATACCGGAGGAGCTCGAGAGGTTGATATTAGAAGCGAAAGATAAGGGTCAGACACCCTTCTATGTTAATGCTACGGCGGGAAGTACGGTTCTTGGGTCGTTTGATCCGTTCACAGAAGTGGCGGAGATAGCAAAGAGACATAATATGTGGTTTCACATTGATGGTGCTTGGGGTGGTAGCTTTGTGTTTTCGGAGAGGTTGAGGAAACAGTTTTTGGCTGGGTCGGAGTTGGCGGATTCGATTGCGATTAATCCTCACAAGATGATGGGTGTGCCTGTCACATGCTCGTTCTTGCTTGGGAAGGATCTGGAGCTGTTTCAGCAGGCAAATACTCTAAAGGCTGGGTATTTGTTTCATGATAGAGACGGCGATGATAGCGAAGGCTGGAGGGAGCCGTACGACTTAGCGGATTTGACGTTGCAGTGCGGCAGGCGAGGGGATAGTTTGAAACTTTTCTTGGCTTGGCAGTATTATGGAACTAAAGGGTACGAGCAATTGGTGGAGAGGGCACATCAAGTGGCAGAGCATATGGTGAAAATTGCCGCATCGAGTGGGAACTTCAAGTTGGTTTCCACGAACCCTCCTCCTTGTCTACAGGTTTGCTTTTACTATGCACCTGGCGGACAGGATGTCTTTGGGACGGACGAAGGGCAAATTGTTCCTCCAGGGCTGGAAGAGTTGGATACAAGTGAAGAGGATTACGTTGGCAAGTTTAACTCCAAGGTTACAGAAACTATTACAAGAGAGTTGGTGGGGCGTGGATTTATGATTGACTTTGCACCAGCTCTGGAAGGGAGGAAGGCAGAGGGCAAGTTCTTCAGAGCAGTGGTTAATATCCAGACGCCAAAGGAAACTGTGGAGAGATTAGTTAATGAAATTGAGAGTATTGGAACGGAGGTTGTGGGGCGATTGAGGGAACAATACACGGCGTAGTTTATAAGATACCTCGACTGGTAGATTTTAGATCTTGAAGCGAATACTATCCTTATAATATATAAGTTTAATATAGTAACCAAGATAGATAATTTCTATGAGCTTAACACCAATAACGGAATGAATAACAGCTACATAGTGCTAGTGACGCGACGAGCGGCAAAGCAGAGTTCAAATGCATAAAACGATGCAAGAACTTGAAAACAAGATACACACGCATTCAGAATACCTCTACATACATAATTCTAATTATATAAGATCGATTCTGGATCTCGGGGAAGTGAAATTTCAGCAACGGGGCCGGCTCGAGATCATCAATTTCCTCATGACCCGCGGGTTTTCCAACATGATCTCCAGTTTGAGATTGTGCTTCGCTCGTTTTTAATGGCCTGGAACCATGAAAGGGATTTGAATCCCAGATCGTAAATGCCCGTTCGAGTCGGCCCAGTTCAATCAGATTCTCGCATTCATCGACCTGTCCGGCCTGTACAGGTGATAGTCCTCGTCCCTTGGCCCCGCAATATGTGTTCTAATACCATTAGGTACTCCTCCCCTTAATATTTCCCCGGGATACGCGTATAGCCCGGAGAGCAGGGAGACGGTGTCAAGGTCGTAATGTTCGTGGGGATAGGGGTAGTGGGGATAGGGGTAGTTGGGAAAAGAGGTGTCAAAGTCGTAACGCTCGTGATAATAGTACCATTCGTAGGAACAGTGGTATTTGGGGGCGGTGACGGTAGCGGAATCGTACTGTTAATAGTGATAGTGGTATTCGGGTAGGGAAATGGCGGCGAGGCCGTATTGTACGCCTGCCAAACAGGGGTGGGTGATTCTGCTGATGCGAGCGGGTATGGAGCCACTCCTCCCAAGCTGGCAATAACGACGAGAGCAGCCGCGAGAGTATGCGATCCAACCATCATGAATCGTAGAAATAGTATTTAAGCTTTAGTTAATCGGAAAGACTTGAAGAAGAATTGATCGACTTGTAGGGGCTACTAGGCTAGCTAGGATAGGACCTTATTGCATGAGTATATGTTAGAAATTTCCGAAAGTGTTCGAGGATTTTGAGGAAATTTATAGCTATAAGTCGAGACTACTCGAGTACTTGAGCTTGGAGGCACCGGAACTAAATTACACAGCTTTTGCTAGGTGTCTAGCTCTACTGAAAGGCTTAACCGTCTGCAACGTTGCAACTACGGGTTTGCGAACGGCGTAGCCTATGAAGATAGCACAGCCCTAAGTCAGCCTTATATGTACTGTTTTAGCTATTTAGGGGTATGATAATTAATTGTTACATTGCTAATTTCAGCTGAGTGCAGGCTTGTATACTTAAGTAGTAGTTACGATACTAGCCTGTAGACGCTATAAACTGCACCATCTCAAACTTGCGTTGGCATATGTTGCAACTTTGTACCACCTCAGTTTTGATACTACCGGGCCAGGTCGAGATGATAACTATATACCCAAAGACTCTATATTATTTTAGATAAACTGCTAGCTAGCGCTATAAGTGTGCACTAGTTAAGTGCTGACGACAAAGCCCTCTCGGAAGCATAAATAACTCAGACAAAACTAAATCCTAAAGTAAAAAAGCTAAAAGTCCCAAACGCTGCTATACCCAAAGCACCATCATTAGTTAAACATAACATTATTCACATCTTCTAGCTACAGAGGATGCTCCAAAGTTCTTGAACTTAAAGTATATCTATGGCGTTATCTTAAACAGCCCCAAGCCTCGTTAATTTGGAATTAAAATATCAAGGCGTTGGAGCTGCGGGCGGAGAGGGCCGCACTTTAATCTCGATGTCATCGAAGGCGGCTGTGATCATCCCGAGATCCTGGCATTCCGCTACCTCTTGAGGGCAGATACAATCGGTGCTAAAAAGCAGTGCAATCCCTGATGTGCTCCCGGTGTTGATCTGGCCACCAACAGCCTTCGCCCATGTTTCTGCGGGATTCCCTTGCCAGGTAAAATCCAGGGTTCCGATTTGATCGGTCAACTGGCCGCCATCGATATTATCGCCATCCCATTGTACGGAGCCGTGAACTTGGGCATTGATTTTGCATACAAGTGAGGCGTATCCGAATTGGCGGAAGTAAAAGGTAATATCGTAGTCCGTGTTTGGGGTTACGGCGAAGGCTTTGGTATTTGTGAATTGGTATGAGTGTTTTCTATCTGCTGATCTAAACTTAAAGATGCCGCGGCTATAGCAGTCGACGTCATTAGTATTCTGTAGAATTTTCTATGGTTGGGATAAGACTCACTAGTAGCTGGTGCCTGAGAACGCCTCGGCTTGCGGAGGAGACGATGACCCGCTATATTTGTGTACACCATACGAACCCCTTCCTTGCGTGTCCAGGTACATAAATCCCACCCATGGAGTATCATTATCTTCAAAATCGACGACATGTTCCGTGGGCTCTGGAGGCGGTGTCGGTGTGACGCTAGAACCATTTCAATGTTAGTTTAAGCCGCAATTATAAAAGTTAGAGGCTTTATCCAAGATATACTTACGTAACGGTCACTTGACACTGCGAACTTGTGGGTGTATAAACACAACTACACGCGCTGCTGATGATAGGAATTGGTGTCGTCGCAATATGCGCTGGGATGGAGATGGTAGTTGTACCAGCTAGCCATGTTGCGCACCAATTCGACTCCCTTTGTAGTCTCTCAGCAGCACGGACGACATTGTTTGCCGCACAGGCCCGGCGCTCGAGGACAGCAGCTTGAGCTAGACCGCTAAGAAGGAGGAATGCGGTGGCGAATGTTGACTTCATTTTTGACAGCTGTGGTAAAGCCTTCTAATAATTTATGACTCCGATCGCCTAGTCGATTGACAGGAATGTCATGTGGAGATGGTCTCACGTTGACAGGATGGCTCTTCTAGGGGATATTTATATTCTAAGAATCCTATGCTTCATCCCGCCAGACTGCCATGGAATATAACATTATATCCTATTACCTTCACCACGTGGAGTTCATTTCCCTAACTATCAGCGAGGCTAACAGGGAAAGTACTTTGAGTCGGGCAGTCCAGATGAATCTGCCCTTTCAGCTGACTACACCGTTCTATGCATATGCACTCCAAGTCACGCCAGGGTATTGTGCAACCAGCGTAGTCTATAGAAACTTTGTTAAGAAGTTTGCTATTAGCCTTAGACAACAGTTTTCCGCATATACCAGAAGCTATAGATTCCAGCGGTTTGCGCACCAAAATTCGGATTCAAAATGGCAGTCAACTTGAACTAGTGCCAAATTAAGAACCCCTGCGGAAAAGGGTGCCCCACAAGTCGGAGGGGTGCGTCAGTAACAAAACGACATAAAGGTCCGAATATCAACGGCGCATTTTGTAAGGCACTTACCGACGGCATCCAGTTCTCTGTGCGTTACTACAAATTCTTCAAAATATAAACCGTTTTTGGTCCCCGCTTCAAAAACCTGCAGCTGCCAGGCCCCTTCGAAAAAGACCCTGGTTCCTGCGAATCGTTCGGTAGAAGCATCCGAGCCCATGCAGCCTAGGACGGTATCGTTCTCCTTGCTGGAAACGAAACAAGTCCCTGCGTCCAATGATTCCATATATAAATCTATGAGATTCCTATGTGAGTGGGGAAAAACCTTCCAAGAAGTTGCCGAGTTCGCGTCGAGTTCCGCTTTAAGCGTGAACGCCATCTTGGCGGAAAACGTTTGAGGCTGCCCGGGCTGATTTCTAAGAGTGACTAAATCGATAAGGCGACCCTCAATGGTTTGAGAATCGGGTTGAGCGATGTTCATATACCTTTTAAATGAGGGCAGTGCTAGCGTATCGCTATAGAATTATGCAAATATTGAGAGGCTTTATGCAGACCAGAACTATCAACTAAAATACTCGTTCTCGTGATTCTGTGGGCCCGAAGTCGAGCGGGGACTTAAGCTAACTCCTTTATATGTAAACCTCGAACTTTGCTTCGAGACTACAGTAGACATTCCGCATCCGTAGCTGAATCGTTGGAGCAGGGCTTTAGCGCTAGGAGCGGACAGAACTAGACGATTGTAACCGAACCTGATAGGCTTGTCTGAAAATACTTATCGTGAGCGACGAAAAAAGAACAGAGGATTGTCAATCGCTCGGATGATATTAGCACATCCTGAACTGATATGATACCTTAGCCCTCCGAACCTTAAATCCCTATTATTTCTATTACGAGAATGTAGACCCGTAATCCAGGTTGAAGCTTTCCTAACAGCTGCCTTAGCACAGAACGCCGAACGCCTGACGTTTCACAAACCCGTCCCTCAACGTATTCCACCGAAAGAGAAACTAAACCGAGAAAAGGTTAGCCATGTACAGGTGGGGCATATGTCAGTATGTACTAGTATGGTATTTACGGCTGAATGTGATAGACCAATTCAACAGATGATATTGAGATCGTGGCATAAAACCTGGAATGCAGTGGTGTTGTTGCGTGTTCGAACGGCGGAGGCTGGTTCGGGGCGGCAGGGATCAGGGGATCTTTGTGTCACGTCGGCAGAGTATACATACATCTAGCCGACCCTCCTTCTTCGCGAAAGTATTTCGCCTTCGGATTTCAGGGACGGGAAACTTTACCGGGACCTTGAAGTTGGCCGACGCACATTCGTGGTGGGCGTTTTATTCAGGTTCGTTTGCCATGAAAATGTATGCACATCTCGACGAATTCGAACTTACATCGGAAATTTTATCTTGTGCAGCATTTTGGCGGGACCTCCATGATTCCACATGCATACGGTTTAATCTTAGACGGCTAATAATCTTTATTCGAACCTATAGCTATAAATTTATTCGACTCCGGCCGGAAACTCTCTGTCTGCCTTCACGGAAAAAAAGAAGAGCAAAAAAGTACCCCGCAGCCCAAACCGGTTAAGCCGTGACACAGTTAGAAGTTGAGTAATGGCATTTCCCTTGCCACGAGTTCAATATCGAGCTCTCTAACCGGTGTACCTGTTTGGTATAGCTATGTGCATGGCTTTGAAATGTGGACCCCCGGGTGTCGATGTGGCATCATGATGTAATCAATAATCAGGAACGTATGTCTTGTCTGCCACCTATCGAGCCCCTCTTTCGCACGCCATAGCTTTTTGTAATCGCTCTAGTATAGCAGTAAGTTTCCTCAGAGAGGTTATGGTGGTACTTAAGTCTAGCGGAATATGCCGCTTGGCGCACAATTAACGGTTGATGGGTGTAGTGGGGGTACTACTAGCTGGCATTGAAACCTGCTATAAGAGTTACACGAAAGTTTAAATTCGCTACCTCGCTAGAGAAGGTGGGGGCCGCGGGAGCTCGAGCACGCTGTGGATATATGGGTACAAGTGTGCTCACCCATAACCTGATAGATATTGATTCTACGCGCTGTCTTTGGACCTATGGACGATCGTGGATACAGGCAACCTGCATTTTAGTGAAAAAACTATTGAAGGAGCTCACTGGGATTTGTTTATGGCCCTCCTTAATTCCGAGATACAAGATCAGCCGTGGAATTGTTTCCTCTACAAGGTGTTCGAGGAAGCTGGCTTCCGTAGAAATTTCGCCACCGAGTTTCTTATGGTGTGATAGGGGTAGTGGTTTACATCTCCGGCATACTATGTGCGATTCGAGATACGATTCGGTCGATTTGTATTTCGTACGTCGACGTACGTATCTATCCTACATAGATCGGTGCACCGGCCTTTACTCGGGTAATTGCAAGATCGTATCATAAGGCGTAGTTTTATGCACATATCCGGTAGATCTACCAGTATATTCGCTCCCACCCACTCTGAACTCTAAATCTCTAGAGATGGCTGTGTATATCTAGATGATCATGGTTCTCTGGCCATGATAAAGCGGATGGAATATTATCGAACGTGAAACGACTAAGAGTTTTTGTTTAGTTGAGGTTTGTACAGTCTACGAGACTAACCGAATCCTCAACTGAAGTCGCCGCTGAGGCTCGCTCCCTCTTAGGATCTTACTATAGTTGGTACCGCAGTTAGAATATTATAATTACAAAACGACGAAATTGTATAATCTACTAAAATATTTATTATCCCAACCACGCCGTCCATCTCAACTGTTGCTGATCGTAGCATAACGTGCATGGCTAACCGTGGGGGTTAAGGGAACGTGTGACATTAAGAATTGCCGCTTATGCATGGACGGTCCTTCCCGCGCGGTACGACGTAGCAATTGCGGGACTATCCGCCCGTTTTTGAATCGAATACCATTCGTGGGAGCTCAGAAGTTAGCCGGAAGACGGCAATGATCTATGCGGTGTAATAATGTAGTGTAAGTTTCCTATGATCCTGCGCATAAGGTATTTGACCAATGGGATGTTTTCCTTATTACAGGGAATGCATTATGGAATTTGTTCCATCGTTATTTTTGCTTTCGCTAGCCCCAGTGTACATTATAGTGCATCTTGCTTCTAAATGCCAAAGAAAGTTTATAAAAGGGAGCTAAATTCCACCTTTGAAATTCGGTCTCTCAGAATCCATAAACACCAAGATCGATCCTACTGAAGCCCGTTAACTATAGCTATAAACCCTACAAATTTAAGCAAAAAAGCTCAAATACCTTATCTACTTATAACCATGTCGGCCAATGCTATGGAAGAGACCGTCTACGGAGGTGGTGTCCGCTGGATCCTCTCCGCCGAAGAACGAGAGCACCTTGGAGAGCTTCTCGACGTCGAAGGTACTTCACCATCCACAAAATCACCAGCCCCCAATAAAAAATAGTCACTAACAAGCCACTTTAACTCGTACCTAAAACGCCCACAGAATCCACATTCGACCACATCAAAGGCAACGTCATGAACCGTTCTCGCATCGCGTGCAAGAAATGCGGCAAGCACTCTGGTTTGGATGATATGGTTTATGGCGCGATGGAGTTGGGTATTCATAGTAAAGCTTTTATGGTTGATACTTTGGTTAATGGACCTTCGGGGGCGTCGCCTGCTCATACTGTGGCTTGCTCGCGATGCGATGAGCAGTTTGAGGGGGTGTTGTCTTGGGATGTGACTGTTTGGAGGGCTTGAGGTGTAGCGTAACGTTGGCGAGAATATAATGCAATATTGGTGTTTTGTCTGATGGTAGATGGTTTTACGATGGTGGCTCTCGGAGAATATTTGAAGGAAGTTTTAAGTGCTCTTTTTATCAATTAGTTTGGGGATCTCTTCGAACGTCGCGTCGGTCTCGTCAGCTCCATATTCAGGGCGAGTCAGGCAATACAATTTAGTTCCAAAGCTTAGCAAATATCTACTTTGTTTCTTGTAGTATTTCCAGTAGTATATCTTCGGACTGTAATAGTCACTATATGACGAAGAAGCTTGACTTCAAGAGTCAATGCAAGTGTCTACAACGCAAATCGCGGTTCCTAGGATGTTGCATCGGCCCAAACAGGGATGCCCCATGCAAGCCACCTCCAAAACGGGAAGCCTAAAGCTTCCGTTCTAAGAAAGTTGCGCAAGGTGCGATTGCCCAGAACAGAAAGTTTCCCTTGTTCGTCCCATTCTTTTCGGTCTTTCTTTTCCTTTCGGGCTCCCCTTGTCATTTTATGTAATCCCCAGATATGTGAAAGCTAGATTTGAGAATCCTTCTTTCTTTCAATCGATGATGATGCTGATGATGATGATGATGGGGTCCAAGTGGTGGTATCTTCCGCTTCAACCTTCTTCAATCAGCCTTTCCCGCTATTCCTTCGGAATGATGGCAATTGGGTGGTGGGGCAAAAAACAAAATTTCTTACTCGTCCTTCGACTTGCCCGCCTGCCAGCTGCTGCTTCCCCAAAAATTCCGGTGCGGAGCAAAATGCAGAAGACTTGTGCGTGCGACCCCAAAACAGCTCACATCTGCAGGCGCCTGGGCATGGCATTGAGCTCTGACTGTCGACTGACTGACCGACTGACTGACAGCTCCTTCGATGGGGATAGGTAAGCCGGGTATGTATGCGCTGCCCGTCGTTTCTTTTTGGTTTTTTTGGTCCGGAATACCATCCAATGGCAGGTCTGGACCGAATGGATGTCGTACACGTATCCCCACAGATTTTTTATCGATTACGATGAGACCAGCCTTGAGCTTTTTTCACCAGCATGCATAGCTAGCAGGGCTAGCTTAGCTGGTTTTTTTCAATTGGATCGTTGTAATTCATATATAACATGAGGGGGAAGTGTCAGTTCATCGCCCCGTCGCACCGATTTTCAATTAAATCTCCGACCATCGAGCAATCTTCTTTCGCTTTCCCATTTGAAAAACAGCGGCTACGATTTCAAAGTTCTTTTTAAAATTGGTGGGAGTCCCAGACGGTGCGACCAAGAAAGGTCCGGAGCCTTTTCTTGCCTCGGGATACCTTTATAAATCGCACAACACGGGAAATCAAATATCACACAAAAAGACGGTTTTCAAATTTCTGCTTACGAGAGAGATCTTTTTGATTCAGCATTCCACAGAGCTTGGTTAAACTGCAACTTCGAATTCCTTCCTTCTCCAACAAAGCTGTCAGAATTCCTTTGGAATCGACCGAAAAAAAGTGTGCTTTTCTTGTTTTGAAATATTTGGGTGGAATCGAAAAAAGTTCCTACTGCGATATCTGCCGCCTTTTGTTCGAAAAATCGAAGTCGCCAAAATATCCAGGCGAAATTAAGTTCCTCGTCGAAAAGGAAATATCAAAACAACCACCAAAAAGAAAGAGGGCTCCAGAATTTCGGCGCATGAGAAAAACAAAAAGCCACCAAATATTTCCTCGGGCGCTTGCATTCGAACCGATAAATATATAAAAAAGAAGAAGTTTCTTCTTGATCGCACTTCCCTCGAGAGTCCTTTTTATTGGGTTGGGTGGCTTTGTTTCAGGAAAAGGAAGGAGGGAAAATTCCTTTTTTAAAAAACAATCAGAAGGGATTTTTTTTTGCGACTGGAATTTTGGACAGGTGCCTTCTTCTTTTTTGCTACGGCTGTTCGGGAAAGAAAAACTGTTGGATTGATTGCGGGAAGAACGGAGATCTGAGAGGGCAGGAGGAAGTAATAATTTTATATCGGCTGCTGCAGGATATATATTATTTATTATATATCTTCCGGGCGGGCACGGGGGACTGGCTATCTCAGAAACCACTTTTGCGACAAGAGAGAGAGATATTCTCCAATCTATCTCTCACCAGCATTTTACCCCAGACCGCTTCCGCTTCGACACAAGCGAAAGTGCATCTGAAGAGCCGCATCGGTTTGATCGAATATCTCAACCGACCTCCCCATTTCACCATCTTTCCTCTCTCAAAAAAGAATATATAACGGATAACTTCTGGATAGCGAAAGAAAAGATGGGCATCTGGACAACCACCTCGTCGCTCTACTTCCTCACCACACACCACCAGCACCTCCTCTCCGCGCAATCGAACCTCCAATCCACCCTCCGCGAACTCTACCACCACGAAGAACTCCTACACTCCTGTCCATCCGAACTCCTCGAGTTCCTGTGCACCTACAACCCCACCACGCCCCGGAAATTCTGGCAATTCTTCGACCCAGTAAACGATGGATTCCGAGTCATGGCCGCAGATACGTTACACATCGCTCAAGATCTGGTACACAGGGACTACAGTATTCTCGAACAACCTTTAAAAGCGGAGTATAAATTGCTAAAAAGGACGGTGGAGAAGTGGTTGCAACCTGCTGGGTTGCAGCAGGGGATTGGAAGGTATATTTTACCCTCTTATACCTGTCTTGACCACGTTTGTGAGAAGGGCGAGGTGAGGGGTACTTGGATCGATAATAGGGAGTTTGCGGAGATGGTGGCTTTGGCGTGGGAGAAGGCGGTGGAGAGGCAGGTTGGGCAGCTGGGGTTTGGAGTTAATGTTGATATTGTGGGGGAGTGGAGTGAGGAACTGAGGAGTGTTTGGGGGGTTAGGAACCGACGGTTGGAGGATTGGACGGTTAGAGAGGTGGATGAGGAGACGGAGGAAGGGACGGAGGGGAGGAGCAGTGAGGAGGAGATTAAGGATTAGAGATATATATCTTATACAATACCACACCTATGGCTGGACGAAGGAGGCTCGGGATAGTATACCTGGTGGACACAGGTTATGGACTGTTTGAATGGATATGAATGGGAGTTTCTGGAGTTTCTTCTCTTCTTCTTCTTTTGGGGGTCTGTCTGGTTATTGTTATAAATCGATCATGCATGAATTGGATACTGGCATTCGGGTTATTGGAGTTTCTGACGTTCTTCAGCATTGCTATTGTCGTTTTTATATATCTGTTTTGAAGCCAAATTGGATTGATTGCAGTCGTCGTTGTAATGAGAGCGTACGAGTTTTCTAGTTCTAGTTCTTCTCCTCCTTCTTCTTCATCGTTCCATCTTCCACCTTCCATCAGATTGCAACGTTCTCTTCTTCTATAGATCTTTTTCTATTCTACGAGAAACATCACCGATCAATTCTATCTTTGTTCAACCGCTCACCTCGCTTTGCTCTGTCAAAACCTCCACCACGTGGAGGAGCTACAATTAGAAGCGTCCGTATTAAATACGCTGTCACGATGGACCTCCCATCACGAACCACCACCACCACCTTCCTCGGTCTACGCTACAAACCGCTCTTTTCACCTCTCACAACCACCACCCTAAAATCCTACCTCCAAAGTCCCAATACCTACAAAATGCACCTAAAATCCCTCCTCAAAACCATCAAATCCACCAAGGACCAACTATGCTTCCACGCCACTCTGATCAGACGACATTCGGAACCCTTTTTGTTCTTTTTGGAGAACTATAAGGGAGCGTCGTATCTGAAATATTGGAAGAGGTTTAATCCTTATAGGAAACATCATTTGAGGGTTTTGTTGGCGGTGTTTGAGGACGCTGTTGAGGAGGTGGAGAGGGATGAAGAGGTTTTGGAGGAGTTTTTGAGGAGTCCGTTGCAGAAGGCCGTTTATGGGGTCTTTGGGGGGAGTAGGGAGGTTGAGGAGGTTATTATGCGGTATGTACAGTATCCTTCACTAGAGTGGTTATTGAGTGGATTTATTTGCTAATGATAAATAAATATGGTAAAATAGATGGAGCATCGGTATCAGGAACCGTAGACTCGGAAGACTCATCCTGGATAGCTGGAAACAGGAAGTAAATGCCGCCGGAGAGCCAGAGGGATCTGGAAGCTGCAACATCAAGGATGAACTGTACCTCATCGCGGCAGTCTGGGAAGAAGAAGCGGAGAAGAGCTATTACTCGTGCTTTCCGGAGGATATGGGAGGGAATGGAGGAGGTGGATCGAGTGATGGATGGAGTGAGGAGGACTATGAGGAGGAAGTCCAGCAGGAGGAGGAATTTGAAGCTTGGAGACCGTTTATGGGGCCGCCTTGTTTGAAGAGGAAGGATGCTTTGCATTTGGTGTATCGGTGATTCTTTTATGATGTTTCTATCGATATCCCTCGCTACCTATGCTCCTTTCTGGATCCATCGAGCGGTAGAACCTCATGTACTAGATAATGAAATAATGAATGACACGATCCTATCCTATATCTTACATCGATGTCGATATTAGAGAATAGAAGAGAGTATTAAATGGCGTTGCTGTTGGAAAGCCCGTTTCGGCCAAGCGCCGGGCGTGTGACCGTTTAGTCAGTCACAAACGTCACAGCGGTCGGCTTCCCCAACCATTTCCCCAGACAAGAACAGGACAAAGAACCAAATCCAATCACACGAGTTCCCTCCGACAGACCGCATCTGGTCAGGCCAGCCCGCCCAGCCCAGCCATGACCGTCATCGCCCGGAGTCCCCTTCGCTGGCCTTCGTAGTCTTCATCTACATTCATCTCTTTCGCTTCTTCTTCTACGACTTCATCGATACTCAAGTCAGTCGCGACCATGCGGCTCCAAAGCCTCCTTCTCGTCGCAGTAGCCTCCGTCGCTGTCGCAAACCCCATCCTTCCCCAACAGATCCCACTCTCTCCAGCCTCCTCCTCTCACAACCACGACCACGATCACACCCACATTTCTCCCTCCCTCTTCTCCGAATTCGAAGAATTATCCCGTATAGTCGACATAACCTACTGCATCGGCACTCCATCCCCCGGAATCTCCCACCCATTCATCTGTCCATCCCACTGTTCGCAATTCCCGTCGTTCCAACTGATCCAATCATGGAATACTGGTCCTTTACTATCCGATTCGTGCGGGTATATAGCGCTATCCCACCCGCCGGCCGAGAAGAGGGTTATTGTGGCGTTTAGGGGCACCTATAGTGTTACTAATGCCCTGGTGGACCTAAGTACTGGACGGCAGGAGTATGTTCCTTATCCGCCTAGTAACCGGTCTGATATTTCACTTTTTGGGAATGTAAAGGATGGGGATGAGGATGAGGTGCCAAAGTGTGAAGGGTGTTGGGCTCATGCAGGGTTTTTGGAAAGTTGGAAGGCGGCGAGTGAGGTTGTTGTGCCGGTTGTGGACGGGCTTTTGAAGCAGTGGGAGGGTCATGGGTATAGATTGGAACTTGTGGGACATAGTTTGGGAGGTGCGGTGGCTGGACTTGCGGGGTTGGAGTTTAGAGAGAGGGGGTGGAAGGGACGGGTTACGACTTTTGGGGAGCCGGTGGGTGGTTCTTTCTACTATTGCGATATGGGGATACATGCTAACGATGGTAATGATGGTATAGAGAATCGGTAACGCGAATCTATCGCATTATTTAAACCTCCTACTACCACCTCCAACCTACAGAAGGATAACGCATAAATCCGACCCGGTCCCGCTTCTCCCATTCTCGAAATGGGGGTTTGTTCATCATGCTACTGAGTATTTTATCGAAAAGGTGGATTTGCCGCCTACGCCTCAGGATGTGAGGGTTTGTGAAGGGGATGAGGATGAGAAGTGTTCGGCCTCGGGGAGCGTTAATATGGTGCAGTTGCTGTGGAGTCATAGGGATTATTTTAATCGTTTGGGGCTTTGTGTGCCCGATGGGTGGAGGAGGGTTTTGGACGGTGTTTGGGGCCCTTGGTGGCCCAAGAGGGGGAATTTTGAGTAAGGTAGTCGTAGGAAGGAGGTTGTTTACGAGATCTGGGGTTGGGGTATTATCATCATAGCGTTCTTTTTTGTTTAGTGACGGTTCTTTTAGCGTTGGAGTTTTGTGGACTTGGGATACCAGATTGTATAGGGTACATGTCATGACATGAGAGTTCACGTTTGAATGTCTGTTTCTGCGATTCTATCTTTTATGTAGTAACATCTGATATCCTTTACGTTTTTTTTATGAAAAGTCACGTCAAGGTTTTTGATAAACGTTATCATCGTAGACGTTGTATTCGCGTCCGAAAATGTGTGTCCCAGTGGACATCAGCTACTGTAGATTCGACTATGTACTATACCTAGTATATCTGGTTTACAGTTTCTTGTATTCCAGTTTACCTTCTAGTTTCTTGACTTCAACCAATTTCCTGACTGCCTTGTTGAAGTCGTCCTGTGTGATCTCGTCCCTGTAGTCGCGGATCGCAAACATACCACTATAACTCCTGTTAGTTATAATCTATTATAAGGCGGGGGAGAAATATAGGACTTACGCCTCAGTAACAACGTTCCGCAAATCGGCACCGTTAAACCCATCACTCATCTTCACCAACCCTTCATAATCAATCTCCCCAGCCTTCGCCACACCGGCCGCATGAATCTTCAAAATCTCCAATCTACCAACTTCATTCGGCAGAGGGATTTCAATCTTCCTATCCAACCGTCCAGCTCTCAGAAGCGCGGGATCAAGGGTATCAGGACGATTTGTAGCCATTATAATCTTCGTTTTACCGAGATAATCGAAGCCGTCGAGTTGGTTTAGGAGTTCCATGAGGGTTCTTTGGATTTCTCGGTCGGCGGAGGTACCTTCTGAGAAACGACGGCCGCCGATGGCGTCGATTTCGTCCATGAAGATGATGCAGGGTTCGTGTTCTTTTGCGTAGCCGAACATTTCGCGGATTAGGCGGGCGGATTCACCGATGTATTTGTCGACGATGGCGGAGGAGACGACTAGGTTATCGTTGATTAGATATTGGTTTTGGGATGTTATAAGGAGAACTGGAGGCTGTTACCTTTTAAGAAGTTTGTTTCGAGGGTACTGGCTACTGCTCTGGCGAGGAGAGTTTTGCCTGTACCTGGTGGACCGTATAGAAGAACACCCTTTGGCGGTTTAATCCCCACCCGTATGAACAGCTCCGGATTCTTCAACGGCAGCTCGATAACCTCTCTCAACTCTCTGATCTGCTCATTCAAACCTCCAATACCCGCAAAGCTAACCTGCCCCGGATCCTCCAAACTCATATTATAAACCAACGGATCAACCTCCCTGGGTAACATCCTCATAATCGTCAAGGTAGTCATATCCAAAGCCACCCGAGTACCCTGTTTTAACTTCGCTTTATCGACTTTTGAACGACATCCTACGACGTATCGGGGCCCACTGGAGGCTTTGACGAGGATACGTTCGTCATCTATTTGTTTTAGGACTTCGCCGACGATCTGGCCGACGGATTGGAGGGCTTTGAGGTTTTCTTCGGTGTGGTCGTAGGATTTTTGGAGGGATTTTAGTTCTAGGCGGAGGGATTTGAGTTTTGCGTCCCATTCGCGGTGTTCGATTAGTTTCTATATTATGTGGGTGTTAGTGCATGTTGGGAGGGGAGGAGGTGGTAGTGGAGGGACCTTTTTGTAGTCTTCGAGGGCGGCATCGCGTTCTGCGTCGGAGGACGAGGACATGGTGGGTGAGGAGGGGGTGGAGGTAGACTATGGATGGTATGCGATGGTGGTGGATGGTAGACGGTGATGGTGAAGGCGGTGGAGGTTGGAGGGTTGGAGGGTTTGGAGGTCAAGATGGAGGTTGACGCGTGGATGAGGTTTGGTGAGGTTGGTTTGGCTGGAGCTGTGAATGAGCTAAGCAGCTGCTTGCTCTCGCAACACACAACCAGCTTGCCCCCATAGCTCCCATGTAATAGGTAGATAGACGCTAGACGCCCAGCCGCGATGGATTACAATCTACATTTTTAATCTATTCTACAAGATCTGATAAAAGTGGTAGGTTTATGGATTAGGGAAGTGGATATTTCAGTTCGGGCAGATAGGGATGAAGCCGAGGTGGATCGGGAGTTACGGTTATCGAGGGTGCAGTGGCCTTGGGGGGAACGGAACGGCGGACATGGATCGGGATGATATTTTGGTATGGGATTGAGGGGTTTCTTTTCAGTCGGGCGCTATCACGAGATTCTAAATGTCCTCTCCTTCTTACCGTATAGACTTGAAATTGTCAATGATTGAGGACTGAAGTTGTGGATGTTATATCCAGATCAATCTATAGTAGTAGTAGTGGGAATAATAGTGGTGTACTCCGCGCCGGCTTTCAACAGCGATATCGCGCCAGATACGTACTATAGTATGGTATAGTACAGTAAGTACTGCCTCAACGAAGTCCCCCCACTCCAGACTCAGCCAAGAACGGACATTACATACATGACAGACATTACCGGACATGGACAGGAATGCAAGCCTCAAAAAAGCGAGGCGATTTAATTTTTTCTTCTCTTTGGCATCGGCGAGTTCCAATGCATACTTTGTTGAGATGGGAGAAAAGAAAAAAGAAGTGATTCCCATTGGCGAGTTCCTCCTTTGGTATAGGATTCAATCCAATGGCCGGTTATAATTACATACTCCGTATATACGGCGAAGTACTGGAAGGGGAATATTAATATATCCCTCGAGACTAAAGCTATTGTGATAAATAGTAATAGAGGAAGCCACCCAATTGCCAGGGACGGATGCCTGTCGTGGTCTGTGCATGGTAACGGAGGCTGCAGTGGAGGGGTCTGTAGCGTCGACACCATGGAGGGGTCGGCTGGTCGGTCGTCAAGGGAAAAGTTTATTATAAGGAACCCGGCCATCCCATCAGCTATCTCTCTCTCTCTCTCTCTCTCTCTCTCTTCCTCTTCCTCTTCCTCTCTCTCCTCCTTCTCTTCTTCTTACTTCTTCATCACTTCATCATCCTACAGACCATTGTTCTACCATACCAATTCACAGACAAAGACAGACATTCATTGAGATACTTCACTGGTATGTTCTGGTGTACTCCTCTTTGACAAACTATAGCTCTCGGCTCGATTGCTAGTGCCAGTCGGAGCCTATGACGACATCGTGGATGAGGGGCTAATTGACAAAAAAAAACTTCAATTAGATATCACTCAAGATGCCTATCCTCAAGGTTCACGCCCGTTCCGTCTACGACTCTCGCGGTATGCTTCCCCTCTTCTTTATTTTCTGTTCAATTCTGTACCGTTATCGAATGATACTGACGTGATCCATCCAGGTAACCCAACTGTCGAAGTCGATGTCTTCACCAACACCGGTCTCCACAGAGCCATTGTCCCATCCGGTGCCTCCACCGGTACGGCCTTTACTTTACCCTAATTTCAGAGATTTTAACTTGCGTATGCTAATTGGAGTCCAGGTATCCACGAAGCTTTGGAACTCCGTGACAAGGACAAGTCCAAGTGGGGTGGAAAGGGTGTGTTGCCCCACCATTGCCCCGCGTTTCCTTCTCCCGCTGACCAGATGGTTACTTTGCAGGTGTCTTGACCGCTGTCAAGAACGTCAACGAGACTATCGGACCTGAACTGGTCAAGTCGGGTATCGAGCCCAACGACCAGAGGGCCGTTGATGCACTCCTCCTCTCCCTCGATGGTACCCCCAACAAGTCCAAGCTCGGTGCCAACGCCCTCCTCGGTGTTTCCCTCGCTGTTGCGAAGGCCGGTGCCGCTGCTGTGGTAATTTATAGTTTCCAATGATACAGTGGGACGAGTTTGAATGTGCTAATTCGCTGTAGGGTATTCCACTCTACGCTCACATTGCGGGATTGACCTTTTCGAAAAAACCATTTGTTCTCCCAGTTCCATTCTTCAATGTCATCAACGGAGGGTACGCTTCCTGCCTACCGTTCTTTCTCATGGGAGTCGAATATACTAACGTTTCTTGGCAGCTCCCACGCTGGTGGTGCTCTCGCCTTCCAGGAATTCATGATCGCCCCAACCGGCGTCGAGACCTTCTCTGAGGCTCTCCGAGCTGGTGCTGAAATCTACCAGATCCTCAAGTCTCTGACCAAGAAGAAGTACGGTCTCAGCGCCGGAAACGTCGGTGACGAGGGTGGCGTTGCTCCCGATATTGGTACCCCAGAGGAGGCTCTCGACCTGATCACCGAATCGATCGACAAGGCCGGATACACTGGCAAGGTCAAGATTGCCATGGACGTTGCTTCCTCCGAGTTCTACAAGGAGGCCGATGATTCCGGTGAGAATGGCAAGTACGATCTCGACTTCAAGAACCCCGACTCCGATCCGTCCAAGTGGATCACCAGCCAACAGCTTGCCGACAAGTACGTCGAACTCATCGGCAAGTACCCAATTGTCTCCATCGAAGACCCCTTCGCTGAGGACAACTGGTCGGCGTGGAGCGAGCTTGTCAAGCGTGTCGATATCCAAATTGTCGGTGACGATTTGACCGTCACCAACCCCCTCCGTATCAAGACCGCCATCGACCAAAAGAGCTGCAATGCTCTATTGCTCAAGGTCAACCAGATCGGTACCCTTACCGAGTCCATCCAGGCCGCCGAAGACTCCTTCGGTGACGGCTGGGGTGTCATGGTCTCCCACCGCTCCGGAGAGACCGAGGATGTTACCATCTCTGACCTTGTTGTCGGACTTCGCGCAGGACAGATCAAGACCGGTGCTCCATGCCGTTCGGAGCGTGTTGCTAAGCTGAACCAGCTTTTGCGCATTGAAGAAGAACTCGGAAGCCAGGCCATCTATGCTGGCGAGAACTTCAGGAAGACCAGGTTTTTGTAGATGCTGATACCTTTATTAATGAACTGGGCGGGCAATGGAAGCCCACTTGTTTTTTCCCTTTTAATACTATTAATGCAATGACGACGGATTGGTCTCGTTCGTTTTCTTGTAGTTAGCAGCTGCACAGATGCATACTAGCTGTGTATACAGACACAGCAAAAGTTGACCAAATTAATCGAATCCCTCCATTCCTTGGGGGAAGAAGCACTCGAAGATTCCATATTATCTAATATCGTAGCCAACTTTGTGAATGAATAGTAAATTGTGGGGAAGCAATGAGGGATATCTGCCGAGCGAAGGTTGTTCTTGAGTCACGGCACAGATCCTCCACTATACAAGTTGGGGCCCCTCAATTGCCTGTTGCTTGTCTAACGACTAGCTGCAGTCTTTAGCTGCCCCTCACCTTTCTTTCTTCAATGTTCCTTGTCAGCTTCACCGTATCCCTGCGCTTTTGGCCGATAACCTTCTCTCAGCTTTAGAACTATTTATTACTCACTCTTTTCTGCTTTTTCGTTTACACATTTCATTCTTTCTATCATCTTGCAGTCTATATCGCGATTTTTCGTGGCAGATTCTCAAGATATGGCAGCCGACCTCGCTTCTACAGCTGCCGGCGGCCCCAGCGTGGACGACAGCTCCCCACATAACCCAGACGATATCCTCAACCCCTCTTTCATTGACCTCTTTATCGAAGAGGCGCCTCCACAATGGACTCTCGCGGATCTACAGCAGCTCCATGTCATCCGCGGACAACCACCCAATGCCGTCGCGCCGTTTCAAAAGCTTCCGGTGGAGCTGATAGAACATATCGCTTACAACCTAACCCATTTCCGCGATATCCGTGGGATGGCCAACAGCTGCACGTTTTTTCGAAAGATTTTGTTTGAATCTTCGAATCATCTGTTTTGGTACCGATGGTCTAAAGCGCCTCATTCGATGTGTCGGTGGGATCTTGGGTATTATCGTCAGAATCGGGCGTATCAGAATACCATCGTGAACCAGCAGAATGGACGGAGGAGGAAGAGGTGTGAGAAGTGTATGGCGCGTGCGATTCGGGGTTTGGCGTTTAAGAAGAAGACTTGTTCGGATTGTTGGGAGGATATTGGGATTCGTATGTTCTTCTCCTCCTTCTCCTTAATTCTACTTCTTCATACACCCGAGGTTGAAGCTAATATTTATCTTTGATACTCTGTAGCCGCCAACGAACTCTTCTTCGTAAACAACATAGACATAACCGCCATCCCCCGCGAATACGTAACAGACTCCTACGTCACCAACAGCGACGTAGGAAACAATTACGTCCGCCGGGACTGGGACATGTTATTCTTCTACAAACCCGGACCGCTGGAAGAACAACTCCTCTCGACATCCGTCCAAATCACCAAGGACTCGCGATCAGCGCACCTCCTCGACTACGCCAAACAGCTGATCCGTAACATGTCAAGCGAACTATTGCAGATTAAACGGAGCATGGGGTATCGATATTCTCAATATAGTTACTATAACTCCGGACCTAACGTTAGGAGGGAGAAATGGTATGCGGCTTGTATTGAGGATTTGATATGTCCCGCTGAAGTTATTCAACGAATGATGGAGTTGTTGATAACCCAGGATGCCGGCGGGGACTGGCTTGAACGTAAAGGTGGTTACGAAAGGATGCCCCCATCTGAAGAATTATACGGCAAAGACACATTCTTTTGGGCAAAATTCCCCAGAGTAGATTGCGAACTCCAAGAAGATGAAGAATGGAAAAAGGAGTTTGCAGAGGATCCGGGGAATCTTCATGATTGCAATATTGAGTGTAAAAGGAAGAAGAGAGCGGGGATGTTTAAGAAGTATTGGTGGCCTCAAGCTGAGAAATCGTTTGTGGAAATGCTGGTGGGAGCCAATTCGATCGTTTTGACGGAGGAGGAGGTTAAGGCTTTGAAACCTAGTAGTTATTCGTGGCAGTGGAGGGATAAGATGCAGAAGACGGTGGAAGGGATGTTGGCGGGGTGTAAGTGGGTTATTCCGGGGACGAGGGGGGAGTGGACGGCTGAGACTGTGGTCAAGTGGGAGAAGGTGCATGGGAAGGAGAAGAGTGAGGAACCTGGGTTTTATTAGTGTTTGAATCCAGATGAGTTTTCCAATTAGATCTTGGAGGAGTTGGGGAGCCGGGGGGGTGTGGACTACAGAGATGGTGATTATGGGGGTATGATTGTGGTAAGTAGATCGGTAAACTATATTAAAGGCGAGCATTTACTTACTCTCCCACGTGTATACATCGAAGCGAACGATAATGTAAAATCATTGTTTATCAAACATTATCCCCAAAACTCCTTGCTAAAATATTAAAAAGGACCCCTTCAATAAAAGCAAGATCAAAAAAAAGTCTATAACTCAATCCCTTTAGCCAAAGTAAACGTCCCAAACCACATCATTCTCATCCACGCGGATGGTTAATCTTGATTCAACGATATCGTGGAATATTCCTTTCAAGGGGCCTAGAATCCTTGTACACGTCGGTCCTTTGGAGTCTTGACCGGCGGGGAGGTCTTGCACGTTGAATGTCTGATATATGGGTATTAGCTTTACCTTATTCTTTTTTATATTTAAGAATTGAGTGAAACTATATATACCTTCTCATCACTACCCTCCACTATCCTACTACTATTCCTAGAAACCAATTTCTTCCCAACCAGTTTCACCCTCCACCGTTCCTTCTCATCGATACTTATATCATCGTCTTCAATGCAATGGGCGTGTAAACTACTCCCAGAATCTGAACACTCTTCTTCTGTATGTGTGATTGATAGAAAAGTTGGATATTCGGGATCCCAGATTCGGTGGGTTGTTGAGAGGTGGGTGGTGTGGTAGTGGTGGTGGATGTCTAGGGTACGGATTTTGGACGGGGTGAGCAGGCGGATTGCGTGGTGGCAGGCGTAGCGGGGCATTATTGTGTTTTTTTTTAAAATTCAGGATGTGGACGCGGGAGGGTCGGGCCGAACGGATGGCTGGGCTAATTATAATACGTGCATAGATATGAAGGGTCTTTTGCGAAAAGGATAGTTAGAGAAGAGAGGACTGGTAAGTACGTTATAGATTCAGAGTACGAAATGCTTCCTTCAATTCCCACAAGGTGTGAAGATGTTTATTTATGAAGAAATCCTCAACCCCCCATTTTCAGGCACAATTTTAAAAGAAAATTCTCGTGGCATGATAGCATTCGTCAAATTTCTCGGGGCTTACATTTTTTCCTAGCAAATTTGGTAGTACACACGAAAAACTTTGTTAAGATTGGAAGAGAGACCCGGTAGAGTGGTAACGGGAATGCCTGAATTTTCTCGCGATGCCAGTGCGTTCGCCTAACAAAAATCCAACAGAGAAGCCGGGGCCGATTTGGGGATAGTGTCGTTTGTCAACTGCAGTATCAAAATGGAATGTAGGGTAAGGGAAATTTGATGGACGGTTTTTTTGCTTTGGAAAGATGTTCAGGATTTTCGGGTTTAATTTTCTAAAGAAGAAAAGTAGAAAGATATTTTGGAGGTTTGAGCTCATGAGGCTTTCTATTTATTGTAGACGCCGATGTGTGGATAATAGGGAACGTCTTTGTCTACCTTCTATGCTCAGGTTTACGAACTCTTGATAATATACGAAGAGGCTCACCACACCAACCCACCGGCCATTCCGTAGAATACTAGTCGTTGCCGTATACTCGCGGCTCGTATTTTTCAAATATCATGTGGTACGTGCTTGCATTTCGTATTAACTATTAATGCACATCTTTGTAAACGTTGTATGGGTTTCTTTTGCTGCAAGGTTTGCTGCCATGCCTTTGCCGCCACTGGTTCTCCATGCATAGATTGGTTATAACGCACGGGAAAGACTATAAATGCGTAGGCTAGACCCGGTTCGGGGTATCCGGGATCGGTATTATTGCAGGTAAAAGCTAGAATACGCAATTGATTGCTTGCTTGTGTAACGACATTCTGCGGGGGGGTTAGCTAGTGCAAACTGTGCCAAGGGCCATTAATATTGTTGGAGTGGTGTTCTGCAGAAATACGGCACAGGTGAGTTGGGTGTGTCTGGTGAGCGTGGGCTGTGGTTCGAATTGTATTTTTTTCGATCATGTTTGTTGGATTAATGCGCGGTAGACACTGCAGTACCGTTGGATTTCATGGGCTTGAGTCGAGCTCCGTCGGGCTAGTTGTGAAGAGGTGGGTCTTGGGACATCCGGGTTTGAAGCTGAGATCCTCGTACGACTAGATATGCCTACCCTATTATGTTACGAACGCGGAGAGGGGTCAGTTAGCATTCGCTTTGCCTCAATACAACCTAAATTCGACGCTCTATAGCCGGCTAGAGCATTCGGCAGTATCAAGAGTATTGTATGGGAACGTCATGGTGAACAGGGATCGTAGGCCACCCCGTTCACTCTTTACAAAGCTAACGTTACGCTATATCTAAATGATTGAAAAAGCGCTTTGGATTAAATAGATTCTCTAAGATAAATTTCTTTAATATATGGGGTTCATTCCTAGTATTCAGTTTCTATCTATCAAAGTCACCTTCTTGGTACTCAACGGCCTTTAGGTTTTTGATCCACAATTTAATGTTTGTAGGAAAGCCTGATGCACAATTCCAAGGGGTGTATCGGCCGGTAAGGCTAGTGTTTTGCAATCCTTAATGATTATAATTATGGAATTCTACCGGAGTATAATTGGTGGCACGAATAACGTACTTTGGAAGGCGGTATGATGTTAGATGAAGAGTATAGTATGCTGGCAGTTACTTGAACGGAATGGTAGTCTGACGGGGTAGTTATTATCGTCTACCATCCGTCCACTATTGGCCATAGGTTGTATAGATACCCACGATCTATAGTTTCGTGTTCTCAAGTCGACACTGCCATCGATGCATCAAAGACGCCCGAAGCATCTTTGGTTCTGTTACCAAGTACCATTTCTACAACGCTTCTAAGGTGTCCTAGGGCGCCTGGATTTGAGGCTACCACAGCGACGTCACAGTCATTCGATGGGCGTAATAAAGCGGGTATAAGACAACGGGCACACTTTATAAGTTTACAATTCGACTGGCCATGGCGCGGCCAACTTTGCACCTCTTCCAACGCAAAAATGTGTGTTGTCAGGAGTAAGGTTAACTCGATTGGGCACGAGACAACTTCGACGCTGCCATCCAAGGTCTCTGAGGTTACAGATTCCTGTGCCTGAACCACTGCACTTGCAACTGGCACTCCTTTAGTCACTATCGTTGGCATCGCCGCAATATTTATAGCGTATGCTCGCATACAATCATGTATCATGCTAACTGCAGTGCAGAGTGTTGGCTGCTCAGCAGCTTTTGTGTTGTGGCGACGAAATCCAACAATCCTCTCCAGCGGAAAGCCGCACAGCACAGCCCTTCAGGTACTGCAAGCAAAGCTTAGAATTCGATAGGCAGGGGCTGTGGAGCTAAACTAGCATCTGTTAGCACTGTGCTCAACCAATCTGCAGAGGGTTATTATATGTCGTAATTTCCACTAATGGTCATTAAAATTATATAGATTTCGCCTCCCAGGACTAGTAGCCCGCCGCGTCGCTACAAGCTCCCAATTTAAGAACTTAGATTCTTATGAAAAGTAAAATTCATGGGGACGTTTCTGTGTATAATTCTGCCTGCAGTGGAATATATATCTGTGAAGAAGTTTTTATCAGCAACAGACTGGGCAGCTGTGCCCACGATGTTAGCACATGTTATTGACTGTAGCTTACATTGATCAAAATGCCCTGACCCACCAACATGCAGCAGCTACTCGTGGCACGCCTACCGCAACTACCCTTGCTTACACTACTATATATGAAGTGATAAATTTGCCTACACTGAGAATCTAGCCATTAATATTGATTCAGAGGCATGCACAGCCCCGCGGGGTCCTTCCTTACAGAAGTTTATTTAAATAGATAATTAATTAGGCAAGATCACGCCGGCTACACAGTAAGAACTCAAGAACCAAGCCCTAAGTGCACCTACTCTCAATCGCCAAATATTGGCATATCGAGCCCCTATATTCATCTAGGCCAATTCTTCTTCCCAATCTTTCATCTAAAGGGAAACATGAAGGCCGTTACCCTTTTTTTAATTACATTCATATTACTTCAGTCCATCGTGAGAGCGAAGCCCCCGGAGTCGTATCAGCCAGCAAGAGTTGGTACATGGGGTTACTGGAGGGTATGGTGCCCTGTGGAGAGGATATTCAGAGGTCCGCGTCATGATGAAGACTATTTCGAAGAATTGGATAAAGCGTTTCGGGATGGTCCGCTCTCGAGATGGCTGCTTCCACCCAAGAAGTTTTCCATGCAAAAAATGAAAAGCAAATATCTTGGAACCTGGGGCTATAGTTTTAAGCTAAGGCAACCCCATTTGGGACAGAGGATCGACGAAGTGAAAAAGGAGTTTGTGGAAGACATGCGGATCTATCTTGAAGAAGAACTGATGACCGATTTTCCGGTGAGTTTACCACATAAATACTAGAATTTGCATGCACAGGCTCGATTTCCATTAATACCCCTACCCATCTCTCTATATATCTAACGTGCAATATATCCCCTTAGTTTCTAAGATGCGTGATTGCGATGGAGCAGCTTGAAAAACAAGTTGGTGATATCGACCAATTCACTCAGCTCCCTAACAAAGCGTCGCTCTCCCGTATTGTCGATTTTGAGTATACTGGTATGGCTAAGCGGCAGATCACAAATGAGGATCAGCTCCAAGCGACACCGTTGGTGGGACGCTCGAAGCATAATATCCGAGCTCCCGACAAATTCTCTATGCAAACCAAGGCTATATTTCCTAGGAATCTAACTAGAAGAGCGAATGATGAAGTGATCGCTTTCAGGGATGCAGCCCCGGGCCTTCCAATCTTGTCTGAGCCAAGGGATCTTTCTTTAGCGGGGGACGATAAGATCTATTCAACTTATTTTCATTACAAGAACCCTGGCGAAGGGGTTATAGTTTATATTTTCGATTTAGACTGTGATATTGATCATTGGGCAAGCTACCCCGTTATCTTTTAGCGTCTCCTTGACTCGTATTTGCATATTCTGACAGAAGGTTAGGAGTTTGACGAGATTACATTTCAATCATGGATTCCTGGGGGGGATTTCCCACTTGAACCCTTCACTGGAGATCACATGGTACATGGTTCTATGATGCTTGCCAAAATCGCAGGGAGGTCAACTGGAATAGCTCAAAAAGCTATCATAAACCTTGTCACAGCAGCTGATGCAACAGGAGCCTCTGGAACCTTTACGATAATTGACGCCCTCCTTAAGATGTATGACCACATCCGAACCTACAACCCCCATAAACCGTGCATAATCAACATGTCAATGGATTTAGATTACGTAATATCCGTTGAAGCGACGGGTGTCACCATAGGAAAGAGTGATATAAAAGATCTTCTAATGGAGATACTCAAACTTGACAATATCATCTTAGTTTCGGCAGCCGGAAATGCGAAGCCTGTAAGTATATTTAACATATTATAATATACCCGAAGCTATACATCGCGCATATCAGTTGTAGATAGCTATATCGCTAATAATTAACTGGTATCCTATCTCTAGGGCGTTCCAATCACCAAGTATCCTTCCTTTCTTGCCACCCAAGCTGGGGCTTACAAGAGGAGACACGTAGTGGTAGGGGCCACGGATGATGTAGGGTTTAATCAGTATCAATATGATGAGGACATGCCGTATTTCGTTTGGGCCCCAACTTGGGACGTTGAGCACATGTGGACTCGTGATGACGGTTCTCTAAAGTTCGTTGTTGGCGATGGAGGCGCCACATCATTAGGTATAACCAAACCCCGGTACCCCTTTCCGCTTGTTATTTCGTAAAGTAATCCAGTATTCCATCTGTGGCATATTTCTGTTTATAATTTTATCTAGACCCGTTATTAACTAACCCCTCTATTTCGAGATTTAGCGGCGGCAACAGTTTCTGGGATGCTAGCCATGTATATATCGAGGAACCTTGGGTCGAAAACTCGTTTGGATGATGCGATTAGGGATCTGAAGGACCTAGCTTGGCAAAGGAATCCAAGAGCGGTCCCGTTAATTCATAACGGCATTACACCTGCTCAATGGCCTGCGGAGTTCCGAAAAATCTCCCTTAGTTTTACTGTGACGTCGACGGATGCTCGCACTCGTACTACTAGGGTGACTTCTAGGATGACCCATCCCACTAGGGTGACTACTACTATTATGGAAACAAACCCGACCACTACAAGGACTAGATCCACTACTACTAGAATCACGATTGATCGCGATATCGCTCGTCCAACTTCTACTACTACTATGCGCATAGTCGCTAGAGCTAGTCGGACACGCACAGCGTTTACCGTTACAACTGCTTCCCGACAGACTATTCTGAAGAGAAGACCAGTCGCAACTCCGGAGCTCCTCATCGGGGGGTATAAAGAGTCGGAATCTTAGGCAGAATTGGTAGTCCCTTCCCAAAAGAAAACAAAGAATAGAAAAGAAAGAAGAAGAAGAAGAAGAAGAAGAAGAAGAAATTTCTTTATATGCTTATATATTCATTATTATTACTATTATTATTTTTTAAGCGCGCTCGCCCTCCAACTACCTTTGAAGGCAAGGTGTTTTTTCGTTATAATGTTGCAAAACGGAATCCATTCTCTACAGATGTAAAGCAATACGAAGAAAGTATAGCGATAGTTCTGATCTAGCTACAGTACTAGTGCAACCATATCTATATTCGGTTGTATTAATTAAAGAGTGTAGGGTTCTAAATTCATAAACTGTTCCGAATTGCATCACATCTCGAAAGGAAATGTTAACTTAGACGAATATGTTCCATCGATCAGGCTATGACGTATTAAAATGTCTTCAATCAATTGAAAATTCCCAGTTACCAAGCCATAAGATTCCACGAGCATATTGTTTGTCGGACCAGGTATTCTTTTGCTTAATTCAATCGACTAGTATCTAAGACTATATTTGACGCCATGGTCCTGGCGGACTAACTTATACATTTGCCAAATTTAATGGTAAAACGTCTCCAAACATACGCTGTCCTTGATCTTGCGGGAATACAGCGCTATATAACCGATAACTTGTCGATCTAGACCCTAATTTCATCTCGCGGGATACTTTTCTTTCTTCCAGATGTGGATGCCAGTGTATCTGTCTCCTAGGGATGCTCCTCTCAAATTTTCGTCTCCTTCTGCGCGTGGAAGATAGCCATTCACAACCCTCCATGTTTTCGCCAAACTCCGCATATTCCTCCATGGAATAGTTTCCACGAAAAGGGTTGGTACTTTCATCATCGCTCTCTCCTTCGTCGTCGGTCTCGTTATCGTCTTCACCCTCATAAAATGGATCTTTACAATCGGCGTGGGTTGCATCTTCACTCCTGTAATCATGCCACTTAACAGAGTATTCGTAGTTCGGCACATAATCCAGGAGCCCCAACGTAACGTGGCTTAAATGTGGACGGTTCGAATGGTGTTTAAAGGCGACGGTGAGAAAGTCGATTATCACATTTATAATCCCTTCCTCAGACGCACGTTCGCTAGAACAGTACATGGAAACGACTTCGGCCCAGGTCGGTGGGACAAGATACAAAATTTCAACGTCGTCCAGCCGGAGGTTCTTAAAGTCGATAGTTTCAATTTCATGCACCCCATGATCCTATTTTAGCAATTAAATTGGGTACGTTAGCTCAACTCATTTTTGTGAAGGTATCGATTCGAAGTCCTAATATATATTGATACAATTCCGGACTTAGGACGGTTAGGAAATAGTATAACACACATACATAAAAGAAGTCCATTGGAACAACTAGTGAGAGTTCTCGGAGGGAGCAACTGTTAATTAGTTCGCGAACCTGTGTTATATAAGCGCATGCCGATATCAATGTGGCTTCGCAATCTTCATTGTAACGGTCAAACATATCTCCACGTGATAGATAAAAAGCGAAACCGTAGAGGGTGCGCGAGTGTTTTATAACACTCGCTTTGTTCAAAATATAGATTGATTGATCCATGGGCGTATGATTTCGGAGTTCGGGAAACATCGAGTCGCCTAGGTTATCCATCATAAGAATCAATGTCTCTAGTCCCGGGCTTAGAGATTCTAGAAAATTTTTGATAGAGAGTACTCCATCAGTCCCTTTAGCGGCGATGTGAATGTCTCGTAGGCAGATGCCGGATATAACCTCCAGAGCGTCCCAATTGCTGCAATATCTGAGCTTCATTGCGTGTAGCTTCTCGAGATGCAGAAATGGTACCACTTGTTTCAAATCAACTCCGGTTAATCCAACTGATTGCAGTTGAGAAAGCTGGCATAGTGCTGTATAAACTGAGGCCGCTATGTCATCGGCGTTACCTTGGTCATCGACAATAAAATCAAGGTCGACATCCGCTAAGTTTGGGGCTGCCGAAAGAAGGGCAGATATCGTTCCCATACCCTCGTCCCCACGAATCCCACCGTTCAAGTGGATCTTTCGGAGTGATGGGAGTTGAAGATCGTGGGTCTCCAGATCAGGGAACCCGCTTTTCATATCCAAAGAGAGAGCGACAAGACCGTGGTTGGTAGACAATAGTTCTGGTACGAACAGTGGCCATTTGTCACCATGTATATTCCATCTTTGTTGTTCGAAATTATTTCAATTAGTCGACGGGAAACCGCAAAATCTTTTCAGGTCTAGGACTACATCATTCCGAATAACTTACTGAAACGACCGAAGCTGGCCACCTGCCAAAATCTTCGAAACGATAAGAAGTAGATCTTTCGAAAATTTACCACAATCACAGGCGCGCTCATGCACATCTAGGCTATTGCAAATTACTGAGAAATGCCGAACATAACCCAATAGTTTCGAATCGCAAGCCGGCAGCTTTATGCTCAGCTCAGGCTCATCCCATCCCCAAGCGCACACAATTGACATTGTGGAATACAAAACCGGGGTATAGAGATTATGAAGTCGTTTGCTGCATTGTATCATATGATAAAGGTCCCGGTTTATTAACTTCGAAGATGCATTCAGTTAGGTTGAAACATTTAGTATAGGATAATAGCCCGCCAACTACCTAGGTAGCTCCCGAAGAACGCGACAAGGGAAAGGTAACCAGCTTACGTGTGTTGCAATGAGACTCGCAATTTCAAGAGGAGTTTCATCGAGCCGGGCCATCTTGAGAGCCTCGAAAATTTAAAAATGGCTGAGGGAATCTTGGGGTTTGTCAAGGAGAATGATAAATCGAATTGATTCTTAGGGTGAAGTGGTCAGTTGAGGAAAGAACGGTGCCCTTTAAGCCTTTAAAGCTTTGTGACTTTCAGTTTGCAATTGCATGTGTGGAACGCTTTCGCTCCGCAGTACCGCGGGGGTTATTCATATTTCAGGCAGTTGTGACAGCAAACGACGCGATTTAATCGATTTGGCTTCCACCAAACCTGCATGTGTGTACCAAAAATCGCCTCTGGGACTCATTTTCGAGCCATTGCCATATAAATTCCTAGGATTACATTAAATACCGCTCCTCGATATCTCGGGATTTTACAGGCTATGGTCATATGCATAAGGCCAATGCAATGGGAAGATATCGATGGCCTGGCATGCCAGCCGACCAAGACTCACAACATAGCCTCGCCAAGTTCGGTGACTACCCACAGTCTAGCCTAACAACTAGTACTAGCTGGGCCTATTATAAACCTCGAATATTGATTCATGAGATATTCATAATATTAAGCGCAGGGTTATAGAACGTTTATGTACATATACGAAATAAGTTAACTCTGTTGGAGTGCGCATGTAGACATCACACCCTACTCAAATACGGAGAATGAAATCCCGTCAAACCTAGCAGCCTAAGCTTTATATTAGCGCTAGCTAGTATACTAGTTTCCACTTTCCCTCTAAATGCTAAATGCCCAGTTACAATTGCCCTCGAAGGTGGTCTCGTACTCAACTCGAAGGTATGTCCGCGCTGCATTTACTCATATTCACGCTTCTGTTCCACTGGACTATAGCCAATATTCCCCTTCCTCCATAGATCCTTCCAAGCAACGTAGGTGCCCGGCCTAGCCATGGGCTTGGTCACGAAATATATGGTGCATTGTAAGCAAAAGTCAGCGAACGAGTGAAGCCTTGTTCAAAGAGCTAGATGGAGGTTTATTCGAATGACCCTCCAACAGGATGGTTATTACCGCCTACACGGTTCTCCGCGTTTAAGGTCAGATGAGTACGGGAATAGCGCAGGAAACCGAATTCGTTATAGCCGTTCAAGCCAATGAATCAGGAATTCCAAGCTATCTAAGTTTCTTTGACATTATTTTGCGTGTGTACGGCCGTATCAAGTAGAAGAACTCCGATAAGCCTTGCATTACCTCGGTTGAAGAAGATACTGTATGCAACCGTTGACTCCCATTCCATGGCCAAGGGTAAGAGTAAAATTTACCCTGTTATTATTAAGGGCGTAGTCGATAAGGGTGCGGTAGAATACTGTCAATCTGATCGCACATTTACCGATATGGTATGGGTCAAGGGCAAGATGCCTATCAATACATGGCTAGAGGGATATAATCATAAGAACGTAGACGATGGAACTTTGATGGGTATGATTACTTGATATCAGTAGGCAAAACCACATCAAATGCCAACAGAAGCATTACAATATAATGCATAGCTTCGGCGACAGTATCAGACATGCTGGTGCCGTACCTATTTAAGAATCTTGAACCGCCTTTCGTGGAAGCGCAATTCAGCGGTGCCGTCAGTAATTCATAATAGGGTCACACCGGATCGGTCGCCAAAGGGGTTTTAATCTAAAAGCACCGAGCGTGCTAACTGAACTTGTATCGTGATATTGGGAAATTCGAAAAGAAAAACACAAATGCCAATATCGCTCGCATCGAGCACGACCCCATGCGATCGTGTGATATCGACGATCCGAGGGTTTTTTCGAAATTTCCCTTTCGCCAGAAGCTCCCAGACATAAACCCTTTGTTTCCCTCGTAGTTCTTGTGGAAGTATATATTACTACTATGGTCCCTCCATCTCCCTTCACTCTATCTCATATTCATCTGCCGCTTCTTCTTATTCGATCTCCTTCCTCTAGATATAGAGCTTCCTCCTACGCATCAACTATCAACATTATCATTTCCTGCCCTTAATTCGTGCTTTCATAACACTACTGTTATACTGTTCTGGTCCTTTCTCTTTAATTAAAAGGCTCTCCTATCAATCCTCAAATATGGCTTTCGCACGGGAAAACAAAGCCTTCAACGCCAATATCTACAGAAATAGACTATTTGGTGATGGAGGCTTCAAGAAAGTCTACGCCGGTGTCTACGCGGACGGGCTCCGGAAGGGCCAAGATTGCGTCGCCAAAGAATTCAAGTCTGGCACCGTAGTCGAAGACCATTACTTTGCCGAAGAGTTAAGGATTTGTGCCAAAGCTCAACAAATCATCGATAAGTTCAATGAGCAAGGTATCATGCACCAAGAGATCCGTCTCAATGCCCCTGAGATATGGACATACGCTGCGGGCCGCAAGACTGGCCATAAGGCCTTGGTCGAGCCGATGATACTCAACTTTGAGAAATTCAACAGCAACACTGGTTGGGTGTTGGAGGATATAACAGGTTGGTCAGCTGCACTCCAGTCGCTCAGTCATTTCTCCTATCACATCACTGGTGGTAAATACCTACTGTGCGATCTCCAGGGTGGTCGGTACAACGATGGGTTCATCCTGACTGATCCTGTCATCATGTCACGGGCCGGGGATCGTGGTCCAGCAGACCTAGGGAAAGAAGGCATGAGATTGTTTTTTCAGGAACATCAATGCACCCCCTTCTGCGAAAAGTCCTGGTTAAAACCTTCTGGTATCTGCAAGGCAAAGATTCCACGCCGACGGGGCACTACGATGTTTGCTTACTTGCCAGACGGACGCAGTCGTCTTCCACTCAGTAAAGAAAGCCAGCCACGAGACCCCAAAGAACTTTGCCGAGAATGTGGAGACCGAAAGAAGAAAAGTTGAGGAGCTTACACAACGTCGGGGCGAGGAGGTGGCTCTTTACAGAATCTGAGGGGAGAATGATACATCCCAACCGCGTCATACATTATCGGGGTCCCCAGCTTAACAAAATTCCTCATCACGATTAACTCCTATGAAATACTCCCTTCGACTCCGGAACGATCATGAAAGCAAAAGTCAGCCCATATATATTCATGATCCGATATCTCCTTTGTTAACTTGCCGTGTAATCGGTATTTTTTTGGTCTCCTAAACCAGTATGTAGTGCCCGTACATCCTAGTACCATGGCAAGCCACCCTCGTCAGTATCTTCGCCCTCCGATATAAGCCCCAAGCTCCGTACTAACTAACATTCAATTTCGAAATACTTCTAGGTTTTAGCTGGATTCTTTTCACTATAAGCCACATCTTAGTTTAGTTTCAGATGAATGAAAAACCGCTTGTTCCATAGTTTGTTGCATAATTGCTAGTAAACATCTAGCCCCGATACTATGTAAACCCTACAATCTGTGAGGCCGACGACATTAGAGGACGAAAGTTTGAACGCATTGTTGCATTTTAGAATACCGGGCTGCCCCTCTAGCACCGATAAGGCATTAGACCCTGAACGCGGGGTTCCTATTAGCTGACGCTCGGATCCCTGCGAGGCGCATTCCGGAATTCCCAGCCACCAGCTCTTTCCAATAAGCTTTGTCTCCACATACCCATTGCATGCCCACTGCATGCCCACTAACATACAAACATCAAAACCAATCGCTCCGACAGCGCAGTCAACGTGGGACCATCAGGGCCCTAGAAACGGCTGGCCTCATAACTAAAGATTCACAAACCTAAAAGTGCAGAGCGACTCAATTCAGCGCCCTTTACAACGCGATATATTGCACTTTGGGTATGAATTCGCAGAAACGGACCGAGGCATGCCTAGGCATGTGGGACAGCTAGCTAGGCGTGCACGGATGTCTTTATCTTCCGTTCGCCATTAGAGCAAACAAGGGGTTTAAGCTCCTGGAATTAATAGCCGAATGCATTAACGGCTCTTGGTTTTCCATATATTGAAGTATGGGCCCATGGGAAGCTTAGGATCCAAAGCTTTTACCCATTGCACATCAGACTCTTGCCATCAATTGAGCGGCCAAACCCTAAACTATCCTCAGTCAACCAACCTACTAAAGACTACACAATCCGGTTGCAAAATCAAGACCACACCTAAAAATGGCTGCTACACGTCTCCCCGCCGAGGTTATTGCGGAGATATTCGAACAACCTAAGTTGAAGGAGAAAGATAAGCTCAATATGTTACTAGTTTGCAAGCGCTGGGAACAAGCTTGCGCGCCGCTATTTTTCAAAGAACTTCTGGTTCAGTATCTGCCATCTGTTACAGAAGGCAATACTACACATGAATGGCAGTACCCGAACTTTGCGGATAGCCCAAGATATCGCCACCACGTAAAGTAAGTGTCCCATCATTCTTGTAGGCAGCTTTTATAGATAATTTTACCAAATGAGACAATAACAATGCTAACGATGAGATCATTCCTATAGGGACTTCACCCTGTATTGTCTCCGCAAGTGGGGCTCTAGTCCCGGCCGGCTGAATGACTTCCCAAAGCCTCGGATGACTGAGATGCTTCAGAATCTCTCGCAGGTCACGAAACTCAATTGGGTGGATACAAATACCGGTATCAGCTGGACGGACTTCTGGGGACTCTTCGATACGGCGATTGCTTCAATGCCAAACCTTGCCTCTATAAAGCTCACCAAGACCATAAATTCCAACCTCGCACAGGTGGAACCAGATACGGCAGAACCTCCTCGCAAAAGCCCCCCAAATCTAAAGGAGGTTATAGTATCTCTCGGCGTATACATTGAGCGCAACGATACACCGACTACTATCGACAATTTCTTCCAGCGTCTGTTTGAAGCCCTTGGAGAAAATGCTGGGGATCTGATCACGAAGATTTGCATCGATACTACCGTTGCCAAAGGATTCGGGACCATAGAATCAGATGTTCCAAAGACCTGGAAACTTACAAATCTGGAGAAACTCGAGTATCGCGGTGGAGAGGAGAATTTCCTTCCGACAAAACTCTTGTCTGCGGACTTCTCGAAAGTTAAGGACCTGCAATTGCTACCAGCAGATTGGAAGAACTTGCGCAATAAGGTTAGTCAGCCATGGTCTATTCAATTTCCCCCACTTTTTAAAAGAAATATATGAATTCTAACTATTATTTTACAAATATACAGTGGGAAGAAACACCACCAGAACGGCCGGTATTCGAAAACGCCGAGTTGATCAGCCTTCAATCCACAGAGCCATTCGAAAAGGACTCGGACGAGTGGGAGAATAGTTTGAAATATCTTCCCAAAGTGAAAGAATTCAAGTTCCGGCTATGGGATGATGCTACTGTCTTCCCAATTACTCGTAATGAAGACGGGACGCCTGTAGTTGGAGAGGGAGTTAACCAACACGACAAGGACTCAGACTCGGACTCAGATTCGGACTCGGATTCGGATTCGGATTCCGGCTCGGATTCTGACTCCGATTAGGTCTGCTACTAGGGTTCGCCCTATATGTACTCTTTAAGACAATTAGATTCTAGAACAGTGCTGCATCCTTAGATACCTGTATTTAGTTAGTTGGCGTAACTAGCAGGATCCAGATATCGAATTCTGTACCTGCTGTGTTGCGCCGCGATGCATACGTGGGGGCCTCGGCCCACTCAGATAGCCTGCTACAGCACTGGTGTAAACGTTGAAAGAGCCAGAACGCAGCTAGCTGGAGGGGCTTCGATCAAACGCCGACGCCTGAACTACTGTAACTTGCAACTTTTAGGAAGCGTCCCACCTCACGAAATAACCCTCTTGAACTGCTACACTCATTGATCGCGTACAACATGGCCGTCAACTTACTCCCCTATGAGATCCTATCTCAGATATTCGGGAGTCCAGCCTTGAAACACGAGGATCTATTGAACATCTTAAAAGTCAGCCGACACTGGGAGAAAGTCGTCCAACCGCTGGCGTTCAGGCGCCTTACCATTAAATATGGCACCCAGAGTAACTGGCGGCCTGTTGATCCAGAGTTCGACGTTTTCTCGGACCAGCTTAGACATTACAAATTCGTAAAGTAAGCAACTTGGCTGAAGTTTTAGGGTTCCTACACACGCATGCGCGAAGAGGTTCCAGTGGGAAATATTTAAATGGACATATATCGAATTAGAACGCTGATATCGTGGTTAACGATTCTAGGAGCCTTACAATAGAGCTCGCTGGAATCAAAGCTAGTGAAATCCTCGTGCCACTCAAAATCAGTCGATGTTTCCCGGAAGTCAGGTCGTACCAACTTCTTGAGAGCATTTCGAATTTGCCATGGCTCGTATTCTGGATGCTTCTCGATTTCGCTATTTTCTCAGCGCCAAAGCTCACCTCTTTGTCCATTTACCGCTCTATAACTTCGACATTTGATGGAGATTGTCCGGAAGATATCCCAACCATCGAACATTTCCCCGGGCGGTTGCAAAATCTCAAGGAGGTTACTATTTACCTTTATGTTCGCGCCGATGGTTCCTCCGTTATCATTGATGGATTCTTTAGAAGTCTTCTGAAGATACTGGGAAAGGGTTCTGAGAATTTGAGCTTTAATGTCAAGTTCCTATCCCTTTCGATGTCCGGATATCACAACTGGCTATTCCACGAGCCATTAGCACCTCGGCGAGACTGGAAACTCCTCAATTTGCGTCGATTATCGTTCCAAGACAACTTCGGAGACAGCTCTTTGGCAGCAGGGATCATCAGCGCTGACTATTCAAAAGTAAAATACCTGACGATGCAACGCTATGCATGGCTGGACTTTTGCGACCGGGTTCGTCCTCAAAACCCCCAACTTAGTACTCCATTAATACATATAAGTATTATACATGATACCGATATCACTAACCACTATGAATATAACAGTCCCAATTCAGGAGTGATTCACTAGGATCAGACGTGATTCTATTTCCAAACGTCGAGGTCCTTCGTCTCAAGGATTGGTTCGAACCAAGTGAAGACCTAAGTATGTGGATGTATGACCTGGGCCAATTGAAGTATTTTCCCAAACTTCGATACGTCAGAGTCTCTTCTCAATACCACCATATGGAGTTCCCAATATCCCATGAAACAAACGGGGAGCCGATTGTTGAGCCTGGATATGAGATTGAGCATATATTGGAATTCCTTCCCGATTCCTTCCCACCACCGAAGCCGACTGTAAAGAGGAATGCCAAGGACGATTATGAGGAGTTGGAATAGAATCTCAATGGGAAATGTATCTAAAGATTGGATTCTGTTTTAGGGGTATACGACCTCAAACAGGAACGCAAGCTACAAGTTTACCCGGCTTACATTGAAATATCGATCTTAAAAAAACTTGTAAATTGTAGAAACCGCATGAACGATAGATGTTTCCCGAAAGACAAAAACGTCCGTAAAAACATTAACCACGCAACTAACACAAACAATACACTTCCATTAAAACGCCCTTAATCACCAATGAAATGACCCAGAGAGAAAAAAAGAACTCAAAGGCTCTCCTATTCGTTTGCTCGCAATGACAAAATCATAAAACTCCAAGATCTCCTGCCTTTCGGCCGGCCAGCCTTCATTCATGGAGAGAATTTAGGATTGATCTCTGCCGGTTGTAAACTTCTTCCAGGCATTTCCGAGCCATCCTGAGGCAGCACGCTGGTCATCGAATTTAGCGGCATGGCTCATGCTGTTGGATCGTTGCTTCTGGAGGCCGTCAAAGGAAGGGCCGAAGGACTAGAAAAGAAAAGCATCGCCACATTAGAACCCAATGGATAGAGGAATCTGGGGAATTGCGGGGAACGGCAGGGAAGAAACTCGCTTACCGAGCGTCTTGGCTGAGAAGTCGTACCCTGAGTGGGCTGATTCTTCTGTGGATCCATGATGGGTTTCTTTCTCAAAGTATGGGTAGTTTTATCTTAATTTGCGTTGTAGACGTTGGTTTTTGGTTGCGTACAATTGAGGAATGCAATGGTGAGGAAGAAAGAAAATAGACTTAAAATCCGGGGGGCTACGATGTCTTTTATAGCTACACTTAGGCAATTCACATATACTTTTCTATGATTTACGGTACACGGGCAATTCCTGATTTCCACGGGGTCGATTCGCGAAAAGAAAAGGGCGGGGAAACTAACATTCGAGCATTCGAAAGTTTTGGGGGAAAGGATAGCTTCGAAAGAGGGTGTGCTGCAGTCAAACGGTTATGGAAACGTCATGGTACAAGCTAACAAAGTACATCACAGGCCGTCCAATTGAAACTTACATATTTTGTATTTTGTTCCAGTTAGCAACTTTGGGCTTTTGGGGCGGTCGAAGGCTAGACTACTTAATAATTAGTTATTAGAAATCCGGCTTCAATGACCGAATGGATTCCCGAATTATGCATAGGAAAAGCCATGAGGTCTCGTGCGGGTACTGGTACTTACCCCAGGTTCCGTTATAGCTAGTCTAGACATTCCCTGCATCAATAGTGCCACCCCCATTGGAATGGAAGGGAACTGCCTCGATCCTTAAGCGGGATCATCGGCTGAGAGATATGGGAAGTGTATCGATAGAAGAAGCTTAGAAGAAGTCACGCCATCTTTACGTCGACAAGTTCCTATAGCTAGCTAGGCCTATATCTGAGTCTAGCCGGAGTTTTCCAGACCTGATACATCTTAAGCTTGGGCACGTTAACAATCAATGACTAAAAGAAAGCAAAGCTCAACCATGTAAAGAATACCGAATTCACATAATATCACGGGGATTCAATGTACTCTTCATTCATCCATTCATCTCTCGCCCGAATGTATCGCCCGATGCAGCCTGCATTGCCATAGGGCTTACAATGCAAACTCGGAAAGTTTTCTAGAGGCCAAAACTTGACCAAATCCGTGATCTTTTGATGTTGGCACCTGTGCAAAGCCTCCAACATGTCCTCTTGAAATACTCGCAGAGGATGTTAACTCAACATCTGTTAGTTGGTAGTCGTTAAACGTTCGCAGCCTGGCAGCAGCGCGTGGTTTCAGAAACACCACGAGGCTTATGTAATGGCGCGGCAACAACACCTTCGCCATGCCGAGTCTCCACATTTAGCCAGCTGTAATGCAATCGACCACCTATGCTACTTTTCCCAGGACTCGACTTCTTAAGTTCGAACTCTCCCCTTCGACTTCTTCCTCGCAGCCAGGACCTGTATATTCTTCCAATCTCCCAGATACCATCTCTCTTTAGTTGATCTATAGAAGACGGTGACCTTAATCTAATCCAATTCGACTACAACCCCACCCCACCTCCACGATGTTGTCGTTCAATCGCCTCGTCACCTTCCTGATGGTGGCGATGACCTTCGGTCTCGCCATCGCCGAGGGCCCTAAGGGACCCAGAATCACCCACAAGGTACGTTTTACCCCATTCCAATCGCAATTGGGATGCGTGTATGCATGCATGCGAGGGCTAGAACGGTCACCGAAATGCTGACGTAAACCACACAGGTCTTCTTCGACATCGAACACGGTGAAGAGAAACTCGGCCGAATCGTCATCGGATTGTACGGAAAGACTGTTCCAAAGGTATGATTTCAAACCACTATCCGGACATTATCTAATGCACACGAACTAACGTATTCATCTTTGTTAGACTGCTGAAAACTTCTAGTATGCCCGATGCTCCGACCCCTCATTCGGGAGATGACAATCGTTTCTAATACGTCAATATAGTGCTCTCGCCACTGGAGAAAAGGGTTTCGGATATGAGGGATCCACCTTCCACCGTGTTATCAAGGACTTCATGATTCAGGGCGGTGACTTCACCAAGGGTGACGGTATGTTGACACTCACGCGCGTACTCTGCTTAGACAACACATACTAATATGGCTTTACAGGCACTGGTGGCAAGTCGAGTACGTAGAAGACTTCCTTCATAGACGATGGACTGTATCGAAAAAGTTACTGACTTGAGGGATTTGATAGTCTACGGCGAGAAGTTTGCTGATGAGAACTTCAAGCTGAAGCACACCCGCAAGGGCCTTTTGAGTACGGATACCCAAGAAAATTATTTGATGCTGGAGACATAAGTCTAACCAAATAATACACAGGCATGGCCAACGCCGGACCAGACACCAACGGATCCCAGTTCTTCATCACCACCATCGTCACCAGGTACACTATATTTTCACACACCCTCATTCCTAAATATGAAAGCTAACCTGATCCACTACCAGCTGGCTCGATGGCCGCCACGTCGTCTTCGGTGAAGTCCTCGAGGGCTATGAAATCGTCGACAAGATCCAGAACGTCAAGAAGAGCGCCTCTGACAAGCCTCTCATCCCCGTCAAGATCGCCAAGAGCGGTTCCATCGAGGTTCCAGCAGAAGGTATCCAAGAAGAAATCAAATCCGATGCCCCCAAGGAAGATGCCCCCAAGGAAGAGGCCCCCAAGGAGGAATTGTAAACGCCTTTTATATGGCTTTACAAAATCTCCCTCATTCGTGCTCCAGCCCTACACCGAATCTTCCCTCTTCTTTGCCTCTCTACCCTCTACCTAACAGGGACAATGAAAGAGAAGACGGCCGATGTGGGATACGGGGAGATGGGTTCACGGTATATAACGTAAAAAGAAGACAAGATTTATGAACACTTTAGACTGGTGAACGAACGACCATGTAAACATAACACGAACGAGGAGAGAAACGAGAGAGACCACAAAGAGAAAAAAAAAAGTCAATGCTTCTTTTAACGATATAGACTGTAGCTCCTACCCTTTCGTATTTCCGTGTCCTCGCGAATTCGTATCTTCTTTTACGTACCCGTAGACTTCCCTCTTCGCTGCACTCACTCTCCAATCTCAAAAAATCTCCATACGTAATAGATATATGACCTTCTTAGCAAATCCGTTTCTAACACCGTATCCAATTCCAACTAGAGACCGAATCCGGATCCACCTCCAAACCTGCAACTGACGGCGGTACAGCCACCCCCACCCTTTCTTCCACACTTCAAGCTCTGTCCACTCCTCCCTCTGCCTCTCTTCCTTCTTCCTCTGCCTCAAAGGTTCCAGAAATTGACCCCTCCTCATCTTCCTCTACCGTAGCCTCGCACCCAGCCTCTGAAACAGATACCGATGAATCCGACGACTTCAAGCACTTCGCCAGCAGCGGCAGCTGGGCTCCCTACCAGATTCTCCTCGCCGGTGTCATCTTTGTCGGCGCCGCCGTCTGGTATATTAAGAAGAGAAGAGCCACGGATAAGGAGGCCCAGGAGAGCTTGATGAAGGACTATTAAACGATCTCACTGGAGGGGTTTGGAATGGTACAACTGGTTGAAAGTTCAAACTGGTTTTTTGGCAAGCGCGAGGACTTTTTGCAGCAAACACCTCATTTTCGCAAAGCACCATTATTACATCGCAAACATCGACGCTTACCCCGTTATTCCGCAAAAAGGGTAAATGGTTTAGCCAGCGTCTGTATACTTTGTTTAATGTTTATTCGTAGTCGCAAATGCCATCACATATATTAGGTCCCCATTAAACAAAGCCTCTTCGTGTTATATTGAACCATCGTAGTCGTTGAAAGAAGGATATATTGTTTCCTACTAAAAACTAAAAGAAGAAAAAAAAAAGAAGTAGAAGAAGTAGAATACAACGAGAGTACAAGGTAAACCACAGGCTATAATATTCCCTTTTTCCAGTATCGTACCGTTCTTGGATTCGTTCTTGCTCTCTTTTTTTCATCTCTGGTCAGACTCTCTTTAATATAGAGAAGTCGAGGGAGTCTTCCCTCTATTATTATTAAGAATAGTTTTCCTTTTTTTATTCAGACTTCTCCTCAGTCTCAGTAGAGGCAGCCTTTACAATCTTGCAAATCAAGTCTTGACCGTCGACGCTGTCGTTGGCCTTGATTTGTAGTTCGGCGATAATTCCGGAGTGGGGGGCGGAGATTACCATTTCCTAAAAAGCGTGTTAGCAAATATGTCCCACCACGAAATACCATTCAAGCAAACTTCATAAAACTCACCATCTTCATGGCGCTGAGCACAGCAATTGGATCACCCTTCTTGACCTCGGATCCGTCCTTAACACGAACCTCGACGACGACACCAGACATTGGAGCGCCGACTTGGCTGCTATCAGCCTGGTTGGCCTTCAGTCTGCTAGTGTTCTCGACAGCTATTCACCCCATTAGCGATATCCCCACGAATTCAAAGATGGAAATCCAAATACATACCAGCCTTCTTATCGTCGACAGTAACCTGTCTGACCTCACCGTTCAACTCAAAGAACACCTCCCTTTGTCCAGTCTGCTCGCTCAAAGGACCGACAGCCAACAACTTGATAATCAACGTCTTACCCTTCTCGATCTGGACGTGGAATTCCTCGCCGATCTCAGGAGTGGACAAGAAGTACTTGGTTGGAAGCACGCTCAAGTCGCCGTACTTGGCAAGGAACTCCTTGTAGTCGAGGAAGACCTTCGGGTACATGACGTAGCTGGCTACATCGCATTCGGTGACTTGGCCGTACTTCTCGAGGAGTTCTTGCTTGATGCCAGAGAGGTCGGTTGGGTGGAGAGAGAGACCTGGACGTTCGTTGAGGGCTCGTCGGCCACGGAGGGCGCGGGTGCGTAGTGGCTCTGGGAAGCCGCCGAAGGGTTGTCCCATCAATCCCTCCAAGAAGTCGAGGACGGAGCCAGGGAAATCGAGGGTCTCAGCGCGCTCAACGACATCTTCGGCTGAGAGCTTGTTGGAAACCATGAATTGGGCAAGATCACCGACGACCTTGGAGGTCGGAGTGACCTTGACGATATCACCGAGGAGGTAGTTGGCCTGGGTGTAAGCCTTCTTGGTCTCCTTCCATTGGGCACCGAGACCGAGCTGAGAGGCCTGGAAGATAAGATTGGTGAGCTGACCTCCAGGGATTTCGTGGACGTAGACCTCTGGGTCTGGACCAGTGAGGCCGGCTTCGAAGCACGAGTACATCAATCTCAACTGTGCCCAGTAGCTGTCGATCTCACGGACGAGCTCGATGTCCAAGCCGGGGTCCATGTCAGTACCCTCGAGGGCAGCGAGGACGGCACCAACACTTGGTTGCGAAGTCATACCGGACATGCTGTCGGTGGCGGTATCGACGGCATCAGCGCCGGCGGCGGCACAAGCAGCCATGGAAGCAACACCGGTACCAGCAGAGTCGTGGGTATGGACATGGATTGGAAGATCTGGATATCTCTCACGGAGAGCTCCAATAAGGATGGTTGCGGCTCTCGGCCTCAAGCAGCCGGCCATATCCTTGATACCCAAAATATGGGTTCCAAGTTTGACAACCTTATCAGCCAAATCCAAGTAGTACTGAAGATTGTACTTCTTCTTGGGATTCAACATGTCACCGCTGTAGCAGATAGCGGCTTCGACAACACCACCGGCCTTCTTGACAGCCTTGATACCGACTTCGAGCTGGGCAACGTCATTGAGAGCGTCAAAGACACGGAAGATATCGACACCGTTCTTTCGTGCTTGGTCACAGAAATGCTCGATGGCATTGTCTGGGAGCGAGGAGTAGGCCACACCGTTGGCTCCTCTGAGAAGCATCTGGAAAGGAACGTTGGGAACCAATCTCCTCATCTTCCTCAGTCTGTCCCATGGATCCTCATACAAGAATCTCATAGCAACGTCAAAGGTGGCACCACCCCAGCATTCAATCGAGTAGGCATTGCTGTAAGCATAGCTGGTCTGCTTAGCGATCTCGCAAATATCAATGGTTCGCACTCTAGTGGCAAGCAACGATTGATGGGCGTCACGCCATGTGGTATCCATGATCAAGCAGCCCTTATTTGCACGGACAGCCTTCGCAAATGCCTCAGGTCCCTGTTCGAGAAGAATGTTTCTCCATCCCTTTTGGCATGGCTGAGTGGTGTCAATGACTTTGCCATTTCTGTCGGTGAGGACTGGCATGATGATCTGTCCCTTGAACTTGGGCTCTCCGACTTGTCCTTTGATGCTACTTCCGTTGACAGACAAGTCTCCGAGGTAGGCCAACAACTTCTGGGCACGATTCTGGGACTTCATGAGAGAGAAGAGTTCTGGAGTGTCATCAATGAAAGTCGTCCAGCAATTTCCACTGATGAAGACCTCATGGGTAAGAAGCGACAACAAGAATGGAATGTTGGTCTTAACGCCGCGGATACGGAACTCAACCAAGGCACGAATGACCTTTCGTCGGGCGATTTCGTATGTGGAGCCGTGGCAAGTACACTTGACCAACATAGAGTCGTAATGAGGAGTAATGATAGAACCAGCAAATCCATTACCACCATCGAGACGGACACCGTTACCACCAGCAGATCGGTAGACTTCAATCTTACCAGTGTCGGGTCTGAAGTTTTCAGATGGGTCTTCAGTTGTGACTCTGCACTGGATGGCAAAGCCTCTCGTCGAGATTCTATCTTGGGTGAGGCCAAGCTGAGCCAATGAAGCGCCAGCGGCAATCTGAATTTGGGCGGCGACGATATCGATGCCAGTGATCTCCTCAGTGATAGTGTGCTCGACTTGGATACGCGGGTTGATTTCGATGAAGTAGTGTCGGTTTTGGCTGTCAACCAAGAACTCGGCGGTACCAGCATTCCCTTCAAGAAACATTAGATACGCTCACACTATTTTGGCCGATCAAGATCAACTTACTGTAGTTGACGTGCTTGGCTATCCTGACAGCATCGTCCAAGATGGCTTGTCTGGCCTCTGGTGGCAAGTCCTTGGCCGGGGCAATTTCGACGACCTTCTGATGTCTTCGCTGAACGGAGCAGTCACGTTCATACAAGTGAACAACATTTCCGTGATTGTCACCAAGCAGCTGGACCTCAATGTGCTTTGGCTTGTCCAAGAACCGCTCAATAAAGACGGTACCGTTTCCGAAAGCAGATTTGGCTCTATAGAAGGTACAACTGTTAATACCTACTCCGATGGCATGGAAAGTGAAGGTAACTTACTCGCTGACGGCTCTCTCAAAAGCATCTTCCAAGTTGTCGCCCTCTCGGACAACACGCATACCTCTACCACCACCACCGAAAGCTGCCTTGATGATGATTGGGTACCCGTACTGCTGAACAAAGTGATCGCAGTCCGAGAATTTTTCGACTGGTCCTGGTGTTCCTGGTACGCAAGGAACATTGCATATCTGAGCGATCTTTCTAGCGGAAACTTTATCACCAAGAGCTTCGATGACTTTGTAGGTTGGCCCAACGAACTACAGAGCATTAGTATATACCCCAGGATGCCAGCTTGAGGGGCGGACATACAATGATTCCGGACTCCTCAACCTTCCTGGCAAACTCTGCGTTCTCGGACAGGAAACCATAACCGGGGTGAATCATGTTGACATTGTGCTCTAGTGCGATCTTGATGATCTCGTCGATGGCAAGATAAGCTCCGACGGGTGTGTACTGGCCACGGTGACCGATCATGTAGGCTTCATCGGCCTCTGTTTAAATAGACTCGTCAGTTGAGGGTTCTATACGCTATATACCATGCATCGTGTTGTTGAGCATACTTTGTCTGTGCATGCCCATTCGGTCCTCATAACTGTATATGGCAACCGTTTGAAGCGATAACTCGTGAGCCTGGTAGCCATACGATGTCAGCAAGCTCGATCTAACTCTACCGGATAATGTCGAATTGTATATACCGTTCTAAAGATCTAGAAAGCCAATAATGTCAGCCAATTGAGCCCAAACTTGCGGATATGTTGGAATGACGTACACGAATTGCTATATTACCGCACAAACGCCGATGGATTGCACAAATTAGCTACCTAGAAGCTTCCCAAGAACCCAATTGACGATGATAAACATCTATAGAGATGCTACTTACGAATTTCACCACGATTGGCGACTGTCCACGCACAAGTGTTAGCAGATACCACTACCCCGCAACCCCCACTTTCACGGGATAGAGGCCGGACATACCCATAATCTTCTTCAACTGCATGATGGTGCTATTGCTACGGATGCGGTGAACGCTTCGGGCGGTGCTCGAGGCGCCATCGATCTCCTCCTCGTCGAACACATTGGCATACTGTTGGTTCGACATCGCTGCTGCTATTTTCGGTGCTTTTCTGGACGAAGACGACGATATTGCTTAAGGATGGAGGGGTAAAGTTGAAAGAGAGATTGGAAAAGATAAGAGAGGGAAATTAACCAGAGCGCTGCCCCGAAGCTTCCAGAGGTCACAGGGGGTTGACGCTATGAAAAAAGAATATATACGGAGGAAGGGGCCTGCTATATATAACTGATACTGGCGATGTGGTGGTTCCGTTCGGGCGGAGGGCTCGAGAGGTCCAGGCAGATTGCGTTGGGCCTGCGGTTTGCTGGGGCCTTTTTAGGTTTGTCAGATGCAGTCCCACCAGATACTGCTCACTAGTATCTACTTAAGTATCTATCAAGCTTGTCACTTGCGCTCCCTCGCTACCCCGCTATGAATGCGGATTATGATATATTCTCGCGACAAAGGTGTACACGATTGCGGTTTTTTCAGCAGGGCAGTGAGGAGGAGGAGGGATAAGGGACGGAGAGAAGGTCAATTGGGACGGACGGGGCGGCCACACTGACTTATATGGCCGTTATCAGGGACAGTCTTCAACTTCCCCCGCACTGCCGTCAATTCACTAGCTCACACTCAACAGAAGGCTGGTATGTATGTACGCGGTACTTCGTCGTCGATCGAGCGCTCTGGATCTCCCACCTTGGTACGTAAGCCCTGCCGGTGACTTGGCTATGGTGTTTTATCAATTTCTATTTCCCCAGGCAATTGGGCCTTAGGATTTTTCGGTCCTTGCTGTTCGCGGCAGCTCTAGCCCTCCTCTGTTCCTCCTTTTCGCGGTGCGCTCCGCTCGATCTCAACGATGGTGGGGGCGGCTTCGATTGGTTGAAACAGCGAATCGGGGACGAGATGCAGATGCAATGCGGGGGGGAGAGATATCACCAGACCATGACCTTCTTTTTACTTAACGGCTTCCAGACCTCGGGCCTCAGAAGATTGCCGATTTATATACTTTCAACTTCGGCTACGAAAGATATCCCGCAAGGGCATATTGCCGTCGGAATCCAGTCGTCTTTCATATGACAACGGGATCCCGAGCTTTTTGCTATCAAAACGGACGGAAGAAATTCGACCTTTCTCGTCCCATTGCCGACAGGAGGAACTTGGCTTTTTCCACCCCATGCCGCCAGTGACATCAACCTGCTCCTTGACCCCTCCCAACCTCATATGCATGTATAACATCCCAATTAACCTTAACTGCGCTCGGCTATTCACGTCCCCTCTCCATCTGGTATCTCAGATGTATCTGTATCTTGATCCGGAGGGGCGGGCTTCGAGACATTAAGATCCTTTTGGACCAGGGCAATTTTCCCTTATCTACCGCCCAACTGCTACCCCTGTTCCATCGATGAAAAACTCAATGTATTGGCCGAAAAGCTACTACCTGTAATCCGATATTCCGAGTAGATGACTGGAGAAGGCCATACCATGGGAATTTAGACTCACAATCTAGCCATATGCATCCCCACGTCCCCAACCGTTACGTATCAAAATGCCAAAAATTTGAGAGCTCTTGGGACACCTCCAAACCCGGCTCCGGCTATCACACTGCATGTTTAATTTAAAAAAATTAAATCGGAGGAGCCCATCAGGAACCAGACCGTTCTTCGGCATTAGTGTCTCGGGCTTAGATTGATGGCTCCGAACGGCTACAATCCCGCCCTGTTTTTCTGCAGATTCGCTCATCCCCGCTTCGCCGAATACGGGCCGGAAAACTTTTGCAACACCAACAACACAGTTTCGACGTCCATTAATTGCAAGTACTTGGAAAACTTTTCGCCAGATACAAGTAGCGGAGAAACTCTGTGATATGTTCATCGGAATACTATCACTGTTCCTGGGCATTTAGTGTTCCTTAAAAATTGCACCGCAAGAATATCTATTACTCCGACACGTGCAGAAATATCAAGTGTTCAGATAGTAGGCATCTGACGAAACTTTGATATCAGGGTTGTACAAAACCCCGCGCTCTTGCATAAACTCAAGGCAGGCGATCGGAAAATGGTCGACGAATATTGAACTCTCCTATGTATATGTAATTCATCATCACACATAGTCCCACTTCCCGTTAACAGGTTATACACGAGTTTATCTCCTATTGTTCCAATCGCGAGACGAAAACTTTGGGAGGCAACGCGCTATCTAATGTGTAACAAAGCCCCGCACTCTATGCCATCATGACTCTGTATCAAAGTTGGTATATATGGAACCCCAAGCCATTGTGACTTCTACGGCCCGTGTTCGCCTCGATCAGCACGCCTTTGGTTACGCGAAGAACGACTGTAGGACCATTTTTGTAGTCCCCCCCTCAAACCCAGCCCTTCTAGTAAATAATAATACACAGTATTTCCCAATGCCGATGGTAGGTATTCTCCATACATGATGTAATTCGAATACATTCTTTCTTCCAACCCACCTCTAGAAAGACTGGCTGAGAAACCAAGATACTGCAAAGCTTATCTCCGAAAGCTCTATATAAGCATCATGGAATTCCTCGCCTTGAGGGTAGGAACTCGGTTTACTATAACATACTAGTAGTGAGTTCATAATTATCTAAACTCTCCAAATTTTAAACAACAATATCTCATCCTCAGAAATTTATATACCCACATCCGCAGACCTTCCTTTACCACAGCAGTCATGTCTCACTTCATTAACTCCATCCCGGAGCCACAAACAGCCTACCATATTTTCAGTAACCAGACCCCAAACCCCCAAGATTACAAAGATCTCGGGAAACTTTTCGACAAAAACCACTACACTATCATGAACTTGGATAAACTCAACAAACTCCAAATCCTCGACCAATCCGATTCTGAAAATCTTGACGACATGCTCAAGAAACTCCCCGACAATGAATGCCGATATATCATTCGCAAATTGTCACCTCCTGTCACCGCCGTACACGTCGAGTCCGACGACCCTACTCCCCCCAAGTTGATACTATTCGTATGGCTCCCCATCGGCGCAGACGAAGAGGAGGTGAACCTGTTCAGAGACCAAAACCCTTTCCAAAAACCAAGCGACCCCACGGACAAAGGCTTCAAGGGATTCGCCGAGTTTGAGATGAGAAGGATTGAAGACATTCAGAATTTTGACAAGGCTTGGATGGAAAAGGTGAAAAAGTGGAAAGAAGATTTCAAGCGTAGTGGTGTTAAATACTTTCGTCTTGAGGATTTCAAAAAGGATTCAAAGGATTTCTTTAAAACTATGCCTACACATACTTGGAGCCCCCAAAATTATTACTAAATGCCTGCTACTCAAAGGATATCCTGATATCAACTGAAAAAAAACGGCATGGAAATATGATATGTCCTCAACGCGTTAACGAATGCATGTAGCTTTAAGCCACTCATGTCTAATTTGACCTATTATAGCTCCCACGTTAGTTTTAACGTATAGTTAATCCCCGTTGTCACGCATAACTCTCCAAACGTGCAATTCTTAGAGAAAAATGCTAGCCATCGCACAGTCCAAATTTCCCTATACCTCGCCATGCAATATATTAATAAGCTAAATACGCTCACAATAACATAGCAAAATTACAACGCTAGCCTAAAGATGGTTCCCATTGTAGTGTCAAGCCAAGTAACAAGCTTGCAATCCCAACTTTACCTGAGATTGTCAAGATTCAATACTTTCTCCATTGGGGCAGCACGACCTCCAGGAGTACCATCCTTCGCAACATGATAAGAGTCCCCCGAGTCTCTCCTCTTTCGAACATAAAATTCCCGACAGATACCTTCCGCCAGACGTCCAACGAAGTCGAAAACCTCGCTTTGGTGTGCCCGGGAGATACCAGCCGGGATGCTTGAAACATAGATATGCGTATGTCCCTCTTGCGTCGCCATCGGAAAATCCTTGTGATTCAGGAGAACGACTTCGCAAACCAAGCATGGAGGCTTTGAAACCCCAATATATCGGTATGGATACTCTCCCTTCCTTTCTAGTTGTTGACAATAAGATAGAAGAAGGAGCTCGGCGTGACCCGATACCCTTAGCGTAGGGTTCTCGGTGTCTAGGGCAAGAAGTCGCCTGCTTCCTGATGGCTCTCCGATATGGGCCTCAGCGTGTTCCAGAAACTGTTTAACCTTCTCTCCTAGCTCTACCTCTGGTGAACCAGTAGCTGTGAGGATATGAGAAAGGGTTTCACGGAGTGATTCGCAGGGGAGACTAATCGGCTCCTCTTCGTCAGATGGAAGAACTTCTAGGCTAAATTCTCTCGTCCTTGCAAGCTTTAAAACCATGCTGCTATCCAATATCGATTCGATCGCCGCCAGATGCTGAGGAACAAGCCTCAATATATTGAAATCCGCGGACTGTTCTTGAGCGGTAATGATCTCAGCTTCATTTTCAAACCCGGCCTCAGCTAGATCCTCCTCTAAGATAGATTCATTCAGAAAGCTGCTCTGATGTGAGAGCCCTTCTCCTTCTTGCACACCCAATGCAGCGTCGTCGTCCCTACTTTCACCATTCCCTGGTGCTGGCTCGGAGGGACGAGGGAATAAGTTTTTTATGTGAGCCACAGGGTCTTTCGAACGCCTCGGTTTCGGCGTCAATCGGTTCGTGACAAACGCTGGAAGGGCTCCCCTTAGGGTCGCCTTGAACTTGTCTCGCCTCCGCAGCTTCATGGCTAGGGGCTCTGCTTCTGTCATTCCCGAGGGCCCCGCTACTACCGTCTCCTCCCTCATAAAGCCGGGTTCCACCAGTTCTTCTAAAGTAGGTAGCTCTCCCTGTTTTTTCCTTCCATCTTGCTCCCATCCCCCGTCCAAAGTTCTCGTGATAACTTCCACCCATGTTCTGAATAATTGGGACTGGGCCACCAATATCTGCATTGCTTCTAGATGGCTCAAAATGATAGGAACTTGAGTGTTCCCGTCAACCTCACGCTTGACAAGTTTTCTTACTACGGTTCTAACTTTTTCAAGGAACCAAAGAAATAATTCTGTCCAAGAATCGAAGTTTTCGCGGTTCAAAACTAACATTTTGTCCTCTGGCGGCATGATGTTTCGTAGATTGCCACGCTCCCTAAAAACTTGTATTAATTGCCGATGTACCAACGTCCCCAAGTCCTTCCCATCTGGCCCGGTTACTGAGGGTATGTAGAATTTGTCTCGCATCCGGGGCTCCTTCAGCTCCGGATTGACCCACGTCGGTAGCTGGAAACCTCTCACTTTGTCTGTGAATTTTCTCATTAGAGAAACGCGCGCCCACAGTTTACTCGCACTATAGCCTATTTGGAGTACGGCGAGCTCTTCGAATATCCTATAGGGATCAGAATGGGTAGGGTCCGTAACACTATACTTTTGGACGAGCTTGAACATTTCCTGAGCGTGGTTCTGAATTGACTCCAGGTTGGCACCGTCTTCACCGCCTTCTTTATTGCTGGTTCGGGCAACTAACTCGATCTTATCTCGCGTGAGCCCTACTAATGCAACGGCAATGCAATCTCTTTTTGGCTTGCTAACTAACAGAAAAGCTAGATTGTCTAGTAGTCTGTTCAAAGCAAGATTGTTTGCTATATTGTTCCTTAGTGGTTTCATCCACTCACGAAGTTCGAAGAGCTGTTGCCGTCGTAGGTTATGGGATGTGTCCGTGTGTAGATTTGCCAAAATTTGGCATTCTGTAAGGAACCGACGGCGTTCCGCTTCATGATCTCGCGTCAAGTCTGTCATGGTTTGATGTTGATTCTGCTTTCCTCAACGAGAGTGGGATTCGAATATTCCCAGAGTGATCGTGAGAACAAAAGTAAAGGTTGCGATCCGCAGATCTCCAGACCGCCCGGAATTCCGTGCTTCTACTAACAAGTCCAACAGTACCAGTATTCCTTAAAAATAACTGTACACGGTGGATATGAAATTATCGACGCATCCGTTTCATTAGAAAATATATAAAAAAGCATCAAACCCGTGGTTAGCACTTAAATTTCCTTGAACCGAATATCCAAAAGATCATCCCAAGGGTTCCTACAAGGGAAGTATATATATATAACGGACCGAAGGATTTGTATATCCGCCATGCGCCTGATACTACACCCCATGGACATCATCGTGAATCTTTCAACCCTTTACTTTGATTTCTAAAATAGCACACGATCAGTCGCTTCCCATACAAAAGAGGCTAACCAATTCTAACTTTAACCACGTGGAAGCCATCTACACTTCTATGTCTGGCCAATGCAATGCAATGTCTACGTTTACCGTTATCAAGTTAAGTATTTAATACGATCCACAGTTCTATAAGGCCTAGCCTCTCAAGGTAGTATCTATCTATTCCGAGGCTACTAGCATTGCATAGCTACATAAAAAGCCCAACAAGGTCAACACAACCTCCAAAACGTAACCTAACGTTGACGGGAACGACAAGCCGACTTTTTTTTGGTTTAGACGGGAAAGTGGGGATGTGGCGGGTAGACAAGGTCCAGGGGTATTCTTTTACAAGAATTCCAGGGTGGGGATTGGAATAATTCGTTCCGCCAACCATCGGCATATCACCGGTGATAGGCCGCCTTCACGAGAATCCTCGGGTGTTATGAGAGATTTAAGAAACAAGAGAACTAAAAAACGGAATTTCTTTTAGAGACTAGCAGAGGAATTAGAGCAAAAGGTAGTAAGTAGTAAGGAATTATCATTTCATTGCCATTTTTTTTTTGCCTGCCATAAGAAAAATTCAAAAAGGAAAAAATAAAAGGAAAAAAAAGAAAGAGATAAAAAAATGAGAAGCCTCAGCGAAAAAAAAGTGTTTCGAACATGCCAAGCTAAAAAGGCATCAAGAAAAAGGGTACGTTCAAGAATAAAAGAAAAAGCTGCACCACATTAGACCTCCTCTAATACTGCCAGTTAAAATCCACGATAACCAGTCGGCTGATTCTGGATGCCGTTAGCATATGGTCCTGGGGAAGCGCTACCGCTCGGCCCGGCAGTCAACATCAATCGTGTTCCAAGGATCGGAGTATTGTCTTCCGTCTGTTGTTGAGTGACCTCCTTTGCCTTACGTTCCTCATTGTCCTTTTCCAGCTGAACGATCTTAGCGGTTTGCTGGCGCATGTGAGTGATCATGAATGGCTATTCCAAAGAGTTAGCACGTGTATATTTTCGGAACGGTTAGAAGGCTACTTACCATTGTGTAATCATTAAGTCCGTAACGCCAAGAGATCTCCATGACCATGTCGATAGGGATCAAGTCGTAACAAGCGTAAAGCATAGCAACGTAGCACTCGCGGCTTCCAATATCAACGAACTACACCAAACTCATTAGAAAATCCAATCATACCATTATGGGGGGCCTTCAAACAAAAACTTACGTATCGGAGAAGCTCCTCGACAACCTCGGGATTTCCAGAAACGGCGGCAGTCTCGATGGCATCCTTGAACAAACGATCCTGCTTGGACAAGGAGATCGACAATTGCCATCTCTTGTGTTTCCTGTAGATAGTGGCGGCGATTTGACGGAAGAAAACGAGATCGTGTTTCTCAAGACGCTGGGCGAGTTCAACGGGGTCGTAGTTGTCGTAGTTCTCAACAGAGTCACGCAAGGTCTTGTAGTCCTCCTCTTCAATGAGAAGCTCGTGGATGGCAGCGTTGACAACCTTGTTGTTTTGACCTTGGACGGCAATCAAGAAAGGCTTGATCAACGGGATGTTGTCGGACTTCTCGAACATGCGGACAACTCTGGAAACATCGATACGGGCGGTCAAAGCGGTGAGGAGATCGGTGAGAAGAGATGGCTGTTCCTGGAGGTAGAAGTTGAGAGCCCTGTAGTAGATTTCCAAGTTGGCAACCTTGACAATGACGTCCTTGAAGGAGTGGTGTTCCCAAGCATCGGAGGCCCTTTCCATCATAGCGAGCGCAGCATTGTCCCATTCGTCATAGTGGCAGTACAAGAACACAAGTTCAGGCCAGAGATGAGCCTGCTCACAAGCGCGGATCATCTTTGGAATGTTGATACGAGACCAGAATAGCTTGAGGTGCTCCATCACGCGCTCCGGATGGTACTTGGACAAGGCGATACCCAACTCGGTGAACATTCCCATATGGGCACGCTCAAGACCTAGACCAGCCTCGAGCAAGCTGATGAGCTCGTCAAAGTAACCATTGTACTCGTATTGTCGGACAAGATCCTGCAGTTCCTCGGCGTGGACGATGAGGTTCAGACCGCAAATCTGGGCAAGACGGAATTCTTTCTTGGAAACGCATGCTTCGTTGACCTGCTTCCAGACCTTGGTGCTGTTCGCCTTTCGGGCACACTCGACGGCATTCTGGTATTCCTCGAGGTAGACCAAAGTAGTCGCCAACTTGGCCCAGTTGGAGACACTGGTGAAGAATATCTTGGCAGCTTGGTGGAGACCCTCTTCGTAAGCTTTGTCACCACAGTCCTCGACATCCGCAACATTGGTCGTCTGGAGGAAGTCCTCAAGGTCGGGTAATCTTTCAGTTCGAGCAAACGACAAAAGCAGCGTGCTATCAATCAAAGGCTCACGCAATGGCTTTCTGGCCATTTGCAAGAATTTGATGAGTTCATCGTGCTTTCCGGCTCTGCTGGCAATTTCGATGACCTCGGCGTAGTTGCTTGGATCATTAGCGCGGATATACGAGTCGATAGAGTCGGAAATTCTGAGACCATCAAGTTGAGCCTTGGCGAGACGACTCCAGACCTCTGGCAAGTCAACCTTCTCTGCGTAGGAGAAGGCGCGGTCGATGCTGACGACGTTCTCGATAAGGACTTCTGAAGCCTTAACGTGGTCGCCGCTCTTCTTGTAAACCTCAAATGCTTCCTCGTACAATCCGTTATCGATACAGATTTGAGCGATCTCTGTACCATCGTAGTTGGTCAAGCGGGCAATGTAATCAGCAACTCGGGACTTGTCTGCCTTGACAGCAGTGAGAATGAGCAGATTCTGAAGATTGTTGTTATCGCTGAATGGGGAAGGCTCCAGTATAATCTTCTCCAATAGCTCAATAAGCTCAACAGGCAAGTCATTCGACAAGAAGGCCTGGACCGCGACGGACACATCCTCGGGAGACTGGGATTCTGGAACGGCTGTGGCAATAACTTGGTCGATCAAGGATCTCCTGTGAAGGTTGTTGGCGCTCAGAACAAAGTTCCACAGCTCAACATCGGCACGCTTGACGAGATATCGGGCCTGAGGCTTGAACATAGAGTTCTCGTTGGTTATTTTGATGAGCTCCAGATCGTTCTGACCCTTTTGGTAGGCGATGAGCGCAAGAGATGGATCTCTCTTCTCGCAATATTTACCGACAACGAGGGAGTCGTATTGGTCATTCTCCTTCAAGAACTTCTCAGGGTTGTTGTTGGAATCAATGTAGATCTTGGCCAAAGCGTTGTAGACCGCGGGCTGCTGGTTTCCGGAGGACAAGGTAGATTCGAGGAAGGGAAGGAGGAGTTTAAGACGGTTGCGCTTCTCGACCTCGCCAACAAGTTCATCGATAGGGATAGCAGCGCTGTTGACCGATTGAAGAAGGCTCTTGATAATAGACTCCTCGCAGTCGACATCCAACAATCCACCAATGACGGCTGGGGTTCTGGCCGGGTTGACCCTCTGGACGTAGACCTCGATCGACTTGAACTGCTGATTCTGGTAGAGATAGAGGACCAAGTCGTGGATAAAGTTGAATCTGTCGCAAACAATGATCAAAGGCAACATCTCAGGAAGACGAGACTCCTTCAAGAAATTCTTGACCTTTTCGGGGTTGTAGGCATTGCTGTCACGGCAAATACGCTCGACTTCGGTAAACTGTCCGCACTTGGTAGCAGCTTGAATGTACTTGAAGTGGACCTCAGAGTCATTGCTGACATTGACGATGCTGCCAAGGAAATGGTAGAGACCCTCAAATGTCTTGAACTTTTCAAAGAGTTCGATGAGACGCTGAGCTCCCAGCAATTCAGAGTATTTCGTAGCAACAAGGACGGCAACTTGGAGATTTTGTCGAATGTTAAATCGCAACATCTCTGTGAGGCAGTCGAAGGATTGGTCAACCGATAGTCGTCCGAAGTAAGTGACAAGCCATTCCTGATTAAGTTGATTGGCATTCACTATAACTCGCTTGATTGAGCCAATATCCTCGTAGTGCTCCAGAGCTCGCTGCAAAAGACCAGCGTTTTCGCATAGAGTAGCAATCTTCTGTTTGTCGTAGTACGAAAACATCTCGTTGCCCAATATGGCATCAGCGACCTGTGGTGCATTGATCAAGTTGACTTCGAGGAGACGGGTTTGGAGGTGGCCTTGTTCCTGCTTGTTCTCCTTCAAAGCATCCAACAAGAAAGCTGTCGCCTGTTGGATCATGTTCTGAGAAAGGAAAACGTCGACGACACGTTCAATATCAATCAGCGAGCCACCTTCGACATTAGCGAGCTGGGTCGCAAACTCAGCACCCTTCTCAGGGTTAATGCGAACGATGTGAGATAGGAGGGCGGTATAATCCGGTTGGTAACCAGTGTGCTGTGAGTATGGAACGATTTTTTCGAATTGGCCGGTTTCAGCGAGGCAGGCAATGACCTTTTGGGGGACATTGGCCTTCTGATAGATACCGAGCGCTAAGCCGAGATCCTGGGTCCTGACAATATCACCTAGTTCTTCCGAACACTCGAGTTTGTTCTCCTTCAACCACTTCTCCAGAAGATGCTTACGGTTCTGGGCAAGGACGGGTCGGACTAACTCGAGCGATTCGTATTTGTTCAGGCCGCCTTTATCAAGCAGCATACCAAAGTATTGCAGGATAACCGAGAGCTGACCTTGCGGACTAGGCAAGTTCTTGAAGCGGTCAATAGTTTGTGGGGTTCGCAAGAAACCTCGTGGCGAATTCGCGGCGACTCTAGCAGCCTCGACGTAACTTTGGGTTCTCATGAGCTGCTCAAACTGATCCTGATACAAGTCGTCGGCACCTGCGAGGCCGGCTCGGGAAGCCAGCTTCATAGCCAGTGCTCCATTCGCGGGGTTCTGTTGGAGATACGGGATGATATTGCCCTCATCGACGTTGACAAGGAGAACCTGGCCCTTGCGGTTGACACCGAGAATACCGGATGTTTGATCGTGAGGCGAGGTGATGAAGATGGTCTCAGTCGAAATCCTGTTCATGAAGATGCAGGTTCCTGTTTCGAGGTCGTAGAGATGGATGAACCCATACTTGGTGATCAAGTAAATTATACTGAATCTTTCCGAGACTTGCATCGCAACGGGGAAGTCGTTGGTGGCCTCGGCTGGGAAGTATACATCGACGGCTTTCTTTTGAAACGCTGGGTTACCAGTTTGGTGATCAATTTCGACAACGTGCAACTTCGCGCCAGTAGCGGTCCGGACAGCAAAAGTGAAAAGCTTGGTATCGGAGGTTCCGCCATCAAGTCGAAGGTTGGCAAACGCAGCGGCATGTCCTTCGATGGCTTGACTAATAGCCCGTTCCTTGGAATACAGTTGCATACTGCCGACAACCCGTCCCTGTTGCTGCGAGATACCGACGACGACCATCCACTTTTCCTCAGAATTGACTCGGTAGTTGATGATTTGACAGTTCTGCAGAGAAGTTTGATGTAAGCAGCCAGCTCCGAGAAGCTTCAAATTCACAGGGAGTAAATGCGTACCGCCAGATTAGTGTGTCTGTCGAACATCTTGACAGGGGCTGCCTGAGTAGGGTCCATGACATCCCAGTGATAGACCGAAGTGTCGGTGACCAAACCTAGACATCTCTCACTTATCCACTTCCAGAATACGACGTCCTCGTGCATAGCGTGAGATTTCAGCTTCTCCTTCGCACCCAAGTTAAAGACTTGAAGGGTTCGCTGTGCTTTGAGGGCGATGATTTCGCGGCTCCAGTGCATGATGGCACTATCCGCCTTGATTGTCCGTCTCGACACATTATTGGCGTTATGGAGATCAATAATCACCAACTGACCACCGTCAGCCTCGCCCGCTTTCTCTCGAACACAGATGTATTTATCGCTTTCGAGCGTCTATATAGAAGAATAATCAGTCAGCTGAAGCTCGGTCTGAGGTCTCAGGGGTAAGATATAAACGTACGCATGTGTTGAAGCCGATGCTGGCAGGCTGTAGATAGGTTGAAATGTTAGCAAAGTCCAGGCTGTACTAAGTTGTATCGCGAGACCCTGGTCGTTCCCGGTGGATACGTACGTTGATATCTAAAGCAGTGAGCTACACAAAGCTGGCATTAGCGAAGAGAACATCGAAAAAAGAGCTCCACGTCAGCTCACATACCGAAACAAGCTCCTGGAACTGGATGGGAAGATGTGCCATTGTCGCGACTAAAGTCTAACGGATGGAGAAAGGAAAAATAGAGGCGTTAGGAAGTTATTGGGATAGCATAAGAGCGCGACAATGGATGAAAAGATAGGTGGTGATGCGAGTTAAAGAAGCGCTAACGTTGCAAGAAGGGTAAAAGTCGACAAGGGGAAGAGGGCTCAGAGGCTGGAGGGAGATTGTCGTCAGCAAATAGATGCTGTATACGGGAGAGGAGGATATGGGAGAGAGGAAGTATGGATGCCGGGAAGGATGAGAGATGGCGATGGGTTGATGGTGATGAGGTCGTGATTATGGTGAGGGAGCTTGGAGGAGAGTCTGTGGGAGGTTTTTCGTGTTTGTGTGAGGTATAGTAATAGTGGTAATAGTAGTAGTACGTATTACAACCGCTAATAACGAAGCGCGGTAATTAATTTGTATGCTGGGAAAGGACACGCAGAGTCGACGCCTGCTAGAATTCACAAGAACTATTCTACAAAGGTCTACAAAGATACTTCTAAGATAAATCTGGCGATTACCATCGGCATCGAGAAGCTTATGGACGAAGAAGTACATGATACTTTTGCAGAGGTATCGAGCATACCGTCGCCATAGACGAGAAGCTGCCGGAGCTGCCAGTTGTACCTTTACCGACGTCACGCCGTGTTGGCTGGATGTTTGTCCTGTGACAGAGAATACGCTGAGCCCGTGCTGAGATACTCCCAAGGCCCGTTAGCTCCGATCAGCCCGGACTAACTTGTCGTACTCTGTAACAAGCAGAAATTTGAAGTCAGTCAAGTCCAAGCAAAGCAATATCGCTAAGAATTCAGGAGATCTTGGGAATGCGGTATGAGGGAATTCTGGTCAAAAATTCGGATTTTTACAAAGAACATTCTCGGGTTATAAATTTACATTCTAGAATTCGATTCGATTCGATTCGAGGTGTAGACGGTACCGAGTTATATATAGAAGCAAGCACGTTACGCTGCGTAGCATTACACTTACATGGCGACGACGGCTGGCTGGCTGAGGTGTCACAAGACTGTGCGGACGCCTGCATTTTTTTGAGGCTGAAGGCAACGCAAGGTCGACGGCAGAACCGACGTCTACAATTGGTTACTGTCATGCAGGCTGACAAAAACGATTTGAGATTCAGCCATACGCTAAAACTATTGCGACAACTTATGGAGGCGTCATAATTTTTGGGAAGTTCAGAACGTAAAAGTGGTATTAGAGAAAGGCCATCAACAATAAAACAACTCTAAGAGGGATCCCAATATAAACATTCAAAGGAAACAACACCCGTAAAAGACTCGAAGGGCAGAAGATGAAACGAAGAAACGGGATGCATTAAAAATTATGACTTAAATACATCGAAAGACGCCATGCAATAAGGACTTTCTTTGGTATTTTCCCACAACTGGAATGAGCAGTGTTGAAACTTCGGAACCGAAGTCGGGAGGAACCGAGAATGCTGGGTATAATGCGTAGATGCGTCGGGAAGGAAAAGGGCGTCAAGGGTTTTTATTTCGATAAGGCAAGACGCTTAGAAGGCCTGTTGATGATACCGTTAGATAAAGATTCAAAATGTTCATTCAAGGACTTTCAACATACAGCGGCGACGACACCGGCAACAGCAAGGGCGAGACCACCCATGCTGACGGCGTTGGACCAGGCAGCGTTCTCAGTTGGGGTTGGGGTTGGGAGACCAGTCGAGGTAGCATTGGTTCCATTTCTATATTCGCAGAATTAGTCTTCACTGTTCCTTCTCTTATCCACTAATCATCAATGTCGGAATACCACACATACGTTTGAGTGTACTGAGCATTAACACCGGCGGCGAAAGCAGCGAGGGCAACGGCAACAAGTCTGAACTGCATTTTGATTGATTTTGGTTGGTTGATTATTAAAGAAACCGAAGTGGATTCGATGTATTGAAGCGAAAGACGAAGGTTGGAGGAAGTTGGAATTAATGGAATAAGTATTAACTTTCGGGAACGAATGTTACGTTTGTGAAGGATGGAGATGAGAATGAAGGAATTAGGGGACGGTCCTCCTTATGTACCAGTCGGCCTGAGATAGTGAGATGGACCTCACACCATAAACAATTTACAGCCTCCTCAAATTATGCAGGCAATGCCAGGGAGGTTGGGACCTTTCGTAAAATTGGCCTCGCTCCCAGTCACATCTTGGCTGGCTCCTCGATCCCTGCTGCGTCTTCTCCCGCGAGGTAGAGTGAGTGTCACTCATCCATGTTGCTATGGAGCCTGCGTAATTGCTTTTCCGCCGTTTTCTCGTTGGTTCCCCTAAGCATAGCATCGTTTTTTTCTTTTCCCTCGAGGGCAATGTTTTCTTCTTTTCCTTGATACCATCACAGATTGCGACTCAAGACCTGTGGGAAAAGGAGCCCAGGCACCGTTCGGGTGAGCCAATGAACAGCCAGGCCATTCGAGCTCTCATCATTGGCTCTTTGGCTCGTCTGTTTGGTGCACAATCGTCCAGACTACAATGCATCTGGCATAGGCTCGCACGCTCCCAAGGACCTGTCGGGACCATCGTCGAGGGTTCCCCCAAAAAACTTCTGCCGGTGGCAGCGTTTTCTTATCAAGCCGGCCATGGGTCAAGGATATCTTGGTGTTCTTGCACCCCCAAATCATAACGCCAGTCGGTCGTCCAAGAAGAGAAAGAAAAGCAAACAGGCGGCGGTCCATTATGCAAGCAAGTCGACCTGCAAATCCCTCGACCTCCGTCTTGGCTGGAGACTTCTTGGACAAACCCCTTTAAACCGAAAGAGAGAAGCGAGTGGATATTGCCAGTTGGAGAGTCTCTCCTGTCTTCGAATTGGTGGCTCTCTTTTACCGTTCTGATGAAAGAGGTTTGGATTGAAGTCTCCTGAGCCCTCTCATCAATCTCGCGAAACAGACAAGCCCCATTGCGTTGCTGCCAAGCCAGACCAAAAGGGGGCCGTGTGGAAGCTCTCTAGGAATAGAAGCGGCTAGTCTCATCATCCATCTGGAAGCAACAGCCGAACCCGGTCCCCTTCCCGGCAGCATCGAGGCAGAACTCAGGAACAACAGCGTCGGATGATTTCTCGCCGTGGATGGATCATCGAGGTCACCGCCTCAGTCAACAGCCAACAGTCACTTCCTGGCCAGGTCAGACGGGACAGACAGACACATATACAGTACACACACTCACACGTATCTGCCTTCTCAGTGGTCGCCTACGGCGAAAGCTACAAAAATATCTAAGCTACGCCAACGAGCTGCTATTTTTTGCTAGCAGCCCAGGCGAGGCATGACCGAGTCTGCGACCATGCAAGATGTACTACCAGTGGAGTGATCCACACGCCCATACCACTTTCTAATGACGTGCTGCCAGAGGCCATGGACCGGACACGGGTCGCGTTAGAGAATACCTGATCATCACAGAAACCAAGGTCAATCGAGGCCTAGACGTCCTACTGTCTGGTACATGGGTTGCTTGTAACCTTGTCGCTCTGGAAGGAAAGCCCATACGAAACCATCCATCTAGCAGGTTGCACAACCAAAGCAAAAAAAAAAGCCATATTGGAACCTCCAAAGAAATTTATCAAATTTTTTGATAAAAAGTTGATGCTAAGCAATTTCTCAGTCAGGAGAAGTTGTAAAGTGCCCGGTTGAACAAATTCCTCGGATTCGAAAAAAAAAAAAAAAAAAAAAAAAAATTGGTGTGCCAATAATCTGCCAGCAATCCTCGCCGTCGGGCCAACAAAAGTATTGTCCATATCAAATTTCGAATATTTGCTATCAAACAAAGCACCGAACTCCCTGCCGTGTTCTAAAAATAACATAACGACATTCATTTGTTTGAACATTGACATTTCAACAGAAAAGGATTTTGATTGTCCCTCCTCAATTTCCATCGGGATCACGACTTCTTAATATTGAGATGAAGGGAACAAGCTTTTTCTCCAGATCGTTAATTTGCCTCTCTCTCATCAAACATCGCTGGCACTGCATGCGCTGCATGGAGGAGAAATTAAAGAAGCCACCCGCTCCCAACAGGCAAAAGATATTAAGATTAACGATCCTTTTTTCCCTCTAGAACATCTGTGATTAGCCTATAGTTGTCCCCCTACTAACAACCCGGCGTTTGGCACGTCCTCTCACTTGGGTCCCCCTTTGAGAGCCCGCGAAGCGACCCGTGTTTCTGCCATGTACGGTTCCTACAGAACTCCGATGGCAAACAGGCAAATTTTTCCGAAAGAAGGAGATCAATTGAACAAGAAAAGTTTCAAGATGAGGCGCTGTTTGCACCAACTTCAATCTTGACGGGTTTAAGGGATCGGTTGTCCACGGATCCGGCGACGTCCGGATTGGAGGAAGTCCTGGTCAACTCAGACTCAGCATAATTCCAGAGGCTGTTGAGATGTGAGAAAGAGGTCTAGGACAATGTCGACATGCGCCGAAAACCTCCGTTGAGCACACCACATTTTACGTGTTGACGGCCTCGGATCGTGGCCAGCATTTAGGAAGCGAAGCAGAAAAAAAAGAGTTTATACTAAGACTTGAAGCATGAGGTCAAGAATAAACCCGCCTACAGCGCTTGCATACTCGTATCGATAAAAAGGGAAGGCTGAGAAAAACGGACCCATCCACTGAATTCGTAAGACGGCTGCACGATTGCTGCACAGTTTGTTCATTTCATGCATGGCCGACACTTTTAGCTTCGCAACTAATCTGGTGTCGTCTCTCGTCAGCCCAAACCTTCATGCATAACCGTGTCGAAATATTTTGACAGTGCGAGCGAGGACGGAAATGTGGGACCCTCGGTGATCCTCAAGCCCTCTCTTGTGTGTCTTTGCATGCAGATGGTTGCTTTCGGGGTCCCAGACGGAAACTTGAAGCGCTTGCTCAAGAAGAGCGCATCGTGAGGCACTTCAATGGACATAGTTGTGACAGATCGTAGAAACGATTTCAACTCCGTTTCTTCTCCATTGTTTTGATCAACAATCGAAACCTGTTTCTCGTGCCCCTTCAGCGCAGTTCGTATTGATTGTTTCGCGCTTGGGTAAAACCGAGAACTTCCAGCTTGGCCGTTTGCACTCGGATTGTCGTAATTATCGATATCCGGAGTCCAGACTAACAATCAACAAGAAACGCTTGACCATGCCAACATCATTTCCATATCACTTAGCTTGATAATCACAATCGATACCTTCCCGTAGTTCGTCTACGGGACACTGAACCCAGCTACTGATGACGACAACACGGCTGGTAAACTCTTAAATCCTTTCACGATGATGATATTTTTAAAAAATGACCTCAGGGAAAGAATTATCCAGACGAGCATTAGGAACGCTATTTCTGTCGTCCACATTCTCCCCGTAATATTATGTCATGCCATCTCAAGTTGATTGCGCGACGATATATATCGCCTGAAGAATGACAAGCCAGCTAGTCCTTGTGATATATTCCTGGAGTGCATCAGGTAAAAAAGCGAATGTGGGGACACGAGAAGAGTGGAGAAGCTGAATTCATGTCGAAGGAGCCATCTGGCTTTTCTTTCGTCTGAAAAAAAAAGTTGAGGATTTCTTTTTTGACACATTCCTAGGCCTCTCGTTATCGTGATAGACACCACCATACCATTCTACTTCGGCGCTGATAACAGATAAGCCGTCGTATGGTTACATGGAGCGGAGAGCTCTCGCGGGGGTGGGTGGAGCTTTTTTTTACTAACTGTTCCAACTGTGGATGCCTGTTTTTTGCTTTCTCACTCGTCGACGGTCGTCCTCGGGGTTCATCCCAGGTTGAATCGTCTATCGATGGTCCCATAAAATCAGAGCCGTCGAATCAACGGCGAGGGAATTACGAGCCATCCGGCATCCTAGGATTCTTTTACTTTCGGGTCGAACGCCCAGAAATCGATGGCAAATCTATTTCAGATTTTTTCCAGCTGCTTGCTTGCGTGACCACCGAACTTGCAGCCGGATCTGCGACGGCCGCAGAAGGATACTAGGAAGCCCCCCATCTTTAGTTGGAATAGGCATTCAAAAACGTGCTGTCTCGAGACCTTCTTTTTTTTTCCGGCTTCCCTTTCTGTAACATTTTTAAAAGTTGTCATCGGTTTGATGTTTTCGGCTCATCCGGAGACGTCAGAGAGTACATGTACCATGGATAAAACTTGGAAGAACTTCTGCATCTATCCAAAAGGTCCTGCCTTCTTTGTCCGTTTCGTTGGAACTTTTCGCAGTTGCGGATTCGAAGCTATCGTGGGGTTTTTTCCCAAAGCGACAGGGATCGATCGATATCCAACAACCTGCAGGTTTGTTGAAAATTCCAAAAACCCTCAGCCCCATTCAGCCAAGAAAAATCGTTGAAGCTGTCAGCCCAAGCTTCTTTTCGCCTTCAGGATCGCGATTTTTTTTTTTCGGTTCTTTCCATCCAACTTTTTGAAAGGATAGAACCACAGGGAAGAGGTTTTCCCGCTGCCCGTGACTCATGGATGACAGATAGCTCCCAGCGCTTAGGAGCTCGACCTAGCTATAGCTAACGTCACGCAAAAGCATTATAATGTTATTTTTATACAAAATTCTTTGAAATCCTTTGGAATCTGAGTTATATCTCTCATCGTTGTTGACCCCACGTGTAGGAGGAAGCTTGAGACCAAAGGTCTAGCTTATGACCTAGGATCCAGCAACGTTCGCACTGTACCTACTGCCGATACAAATCTGACAGGCCATGGTGGTACCACAGCTGACAGCTCGATTCTCCACCCCGTGGGATCCGCCGGCAGGTACACACATACATACCTACGCAAACCTCCGTCGTACAAACCAAGAAAAAAAGGAAGAAGGAGCTTCTGTAACTTTTAGGCGACAGGAAAAGAAACATTTTGGCGTTCTGCAGCTTTCCTGTACATACAGCTTGGTAGACGTCGACGTGAGTGTACACATACCCAAACGGGCATGCGGTAAGGCCTGTGCGTGAGGGAGAGAAAGAAAAAAAAAAGTACCTGGCTAGTAAACTTAGTTCCACGGACCGTGCATATGCAACTTAAAGCTTACATGCAGATGTGCAGGATCTATTCGGGAAAATACTATCTAGGATGGGTTACCGGTAGATGGGAGCTGCCACGTGCTTTCGGTGGAAGGATTTTGAGGCTGTCGATGTTTCGAAATTTCGTTGTGAGCGAAGATCAGTAAGGGTAAGAGCTGAGCTTTGAGGATCGAGCTCTTAGAAACTGAGGGTCTTAATACGAGCTGTCCAGTAGCCGCATTGAGGTGCTCACAGGTGGCGACGAAATCAGTCGGAGTAGATTATCACTTTGATCAAATGAAGGGACACCTGGTAGCCCTGGAGTTTGGAGTTCTAGAAATCCTGATATTGTAGCACTAGTAGCTTTAGACATTTAGTTAGTGCAATAACGAGCTTCCGATTAGCTTCAGAGGTATGTAGATGCTGTGTATACTTAGGGTAGATCTCTAGATGGCCAATGTATATTTATTTCGTATCCCGAACCGCGATACTCCATTACAGCTGTGGGTATACGTACGGGATCGATATATATGTGGCGGTGAAGCTCGACCTCGGGCCTTACCCGGAGGACGTCGAGCTACTTGCTCAAGTATATATATGTAGTCCAAGTATCTCTCCTATGATGTTGCATGTTTTTCCCAAGCTCAAAGTCGATCAGGTACCTAGCTTCGTTTCAAAATACATGTAGCTCTCGGTTGGCGAGCCCTAGCTCCCTCTATTGGGAAAATACCTTTCCTGGGTATACCGGGAGGCTGATATTGAAGAAACTGAAACCCGGTCGGTGTACTGGCGTGCAGATGTACATACACCCTATCAGAAACGGGACATTAATGCATGCGCATAGCCGTACCGGTTCCAGATATGGTGGGTTCCCGGCCGTCGACGTCCCGGCTCCAGTCAACGTATACGCGTAATATATATAACAACCCCCCCATTGCGCAGCGCTATGGCAAGTTGACTTGCAGAGTAGTATTCGGATGTATTTAGTACCCCAGGTATCAATTGGCGAATATTTTAGCCCCCCCCCCCCCCACGAAGACATTTTGAGGATCTAGACAAGTCCGGCTTTCGAAGTTTCTGTGGAAAACGTATATATATGCTACGTAACTCTCGTCTTCGATCTCGTTTAAAACTTGAATTTCTTTAAAAGAAAATGTTTTAGTCTCGATTATTCATCTTTATCGTGCTTTATAAATCCGATACATCGACCTTTCGACGGCCGGCCCCGGAGAACTCCACGACACACCCGTCCATTCAATCCAATTGATCAACTTAATAATTCTCCTTCAAGGAAAGCTTCTCATCAAAAAAGTTTACCGTGCTCCCATTTCATTCCATCGGCCAACTCTCTCCGACTCTAGCCCTAATACTGCAACTGTTGGAATATGCATATGGGCACGAGGCAACCTTAATCCTCCCAAACCCGAGACACCCCCAACTGGACATCGACTATAAAATCTATGTCACTACCTCACCTCTGCATCGAACATTCCAACAAAAAAGTACCACCGGTACCCAACTGCAACATTCTCCGCACGGGAGAATCCGAGATCTGAACATTCCTACAGGCATTATAAAAACCATAAGCGTCTTGACCAGACTCAAGGGCCCTCGATCGATGCTCAACATTTGTTCCCTTCGACCGACTCCGAATCCAGAGCGAGGAACGTTACCTCGAATATCCACCTGCGTCATAATCCGCTAGCTATAGAATGTCCTTCGTTAGCACTATGGTTCAATCCATCACCGATTAGGCGCACGATTCGGTTTAGACATGATTACGGGGAGGATGATGCGGCGAGGTTGTCTGCCTGAAAGCTCAACATTTTTTAGGGTTCACGGTTGTCTTTTGGTTGCATTTCGTTCTGGTATACGTAGTATATTCCCTGCGATGCCGCGAGCCAAAGGTGAACGTCCGGGATCCATGATCGATCTTGATACACCGACATGTACCAATCGGTATTAACGCCAACCGCACCTCTTCGGATGCCCAGCCCGTCTTGGTCCTGTCGTGGATTCTCGCTAAATAAAAATCGAAACCACCTCTTCGAACGTCGCCTTTCGACTGAACGACGAATTCATGCCCTTCACCGCTGGAAAATCCTTCGTCTACCATCTACGGGTTCGCTAACTTAACCTTTGGTGCTAGATACATTACCGGACCCAGGCTGGTTTACGAGACCACCGTACTCCGTATTACCACTCCTACGGCCTAACTCCTCCCCGAATGATATCATGATCCGTAGTTCCCATCTATGGGTATCATCCACGATTCCACCCTATCTTCAATCGGCCTCCTAATAATATCATTACAGGATATCACAATGGCATTACGGTAATAATCCTCTTATGATAGCCCCTACGCCGTAAGGAGGATCGGTGCATACTATGAACGCGGAGAACTCTCTCATCCAAACACCCGTACGGGATCCCGGGAGGAGATTTTCTCTCATCGATATATGACGAGATTAATTGCAGCATTCATCGGCCCAGGTAACTGAATGGTATGTATATAAATTAACGCTAACATGCTATTTCTCGCTTTATGGTGTATGTGCCTTGTCTGCAGCATCTAGGATCCCAACTACCCTTTGAGGAAACTGACAACTTAGATAACCGTCATCCGTCGAAGAGGAAGTAGGTGATGTTGATGTTTCGGAGAAGTACTTTGGATTTGCTCATATTTCTGTGTGGGAAGGGGATTGGCGTTGTTAAGTGGGTGGGAATGATATATTCTCATGAATTCAGAGTTCGGGTATTGAGTTTCAGGCGATGGAGTTTAGGCTGACTTGTGTTCGTATGGTGGGTGGGCGTTATTAAACTACTATATGCGGTTAATAGTCCTTAGATAACTACTTAGTATATATTTTTAGAAAAGAAGAAAGTAATTTTAGGGTAACATTCGGTGGAGCTGTAGAGCCGCCTCGGCTGGAGGGGGGTTGTTAGAGGCGTTGTGTAACATTGAAGAATACTATCGAGATACGGATAATTGCATGCCTAGCTACTAACATTATTATAGCTCCGTAGGTTTAAGAGTCCATTGGTTTGCGTGTTATACCGTTATTCAGTATCCGGTGTAGACTTGTAGCCAGTTCTTGGATGCCATATACTAGACATAGTAGGTTGGACGTCCGCGGTGTCGAACCAGTTCGAGTTCAATGGGGAAATGCGTTGCCTCGCAAAATGCAACATGTTATGTATGTATTTCGAGGGCCTCGCAGAGATTTATCTTCAAACGATCTTAGTAATTTCTACCTAGCAGGTATAGCATTAATCATCCACGTTGCCTATTATCAGAATAATTTATAAATTTACGTATATATCCTGGTCTCGTATATACCCTACAAGCTTGATTGAATAATCTTCATATGCATTCTGAATATTTAGTTTCTAAGCCTAGTATCGTGGTTTGGAGTTAACGAAACCCACCCAAATCCTAGGCATTTTTGCACGGGTAGTCCTGTGCGGCTTTGTCTTTCATATTCGATAGGCACTTCTGAGCAAAGTAGGCAACCCGGGCTTCTATCTCTAGGCCATCCTCATTATGTAAATCCTTCCATGTGCTGGAACGCACATTGCGCCTTACAATAGAAGCGAAAGCATCCACCAATCTCTCCGCGCACTCCTCTATTCCGGGGACTATTTCATCGCCCCAATCTTCTTTGAAATCATGTCTTCCGTGGAGTTCTTTGTTCGCTTCCACGATATATTTTGCTATATGTGGTGTGTATAAAGGCGCACGTCCCGAAAACCGTTTTAGCGTGGTGAATGCGACGGAAGGAGTTTCGAAACCTTCGTAGTCCCTTTTTACACGCCAGGATTCCCAGCAAGCTGTCCTCATTTCATGGTATACCGTTAAATCCTCAACTCCTGGAAGATCAAATTGCAAAAGTTGTCGCCACCAGGTAGGAGTCGTTGTGCATCTGAATTTGACGGCTTTGACGTTTGCTGGAGGGGTGAGGAAGAATGATCTGTCCACGAAAAAGTTTTCGATCTCTAGTGTTTCCAGTCGGTCCAGCTTGCTAAAGGCTTTTTGGAGCATTGCTAGAGATTCTGGGCTCTCTTCCACTTTTTGGTTGGGCTGGAAATCATTGATATAGTATGCTTGCTCTTCGTCATCGGAACCTTGTATGAATATTATAAGGGACAGGTGCCTCAAGTTGACGGCTGTGCTCAAGAGCTTCGTCAAATTCGTTATACGCTTAGTTGGATTCGACTTGTCTTCTCTTTGTTCCCAAGTTACTTCTTGCGTGCCCTTCTCCCATCGGTCGTTCATAAGACGCAAATCCGACAAATGCCTGAAATCTAGCACATCCTCCATTAAGAAAATGCGATCGGCGGTGCTTGGGATCGATAATATCACCTCGCCTGGGGGTTTGGAGCTATAATATGTTTTTAGGATTTTCAAAAACTCCTCGCCAGTTTCTTCAGGGTATAAGCTGCCATCTATGCTTCCCGGTACGACGTTTGGGTAATTGTTAGTAGGTAGTTCTAAATCTCGATAAGGGGGGCAGAGTTTTCAATTCGAACCCGTGAGTTACTAACCGTGTAAACCAAGGATGATACGTCGAGGCTTTAATTCCCTGACCGAAATAATTCTCCCAGCATCTCGGTCAACTCTTTATAGTGAAGCACGCTCAAATGGTGCAGTGCAAGAGTCCTGGTAAACCTCCACCCTAAGTCTAGCGATCCCGCCTCTGCTGAGGAGTACATGCGTTCTAGTTTCCGCCATGCCGATGGAGGTAGCCCGTGGTGGGTAAATGTAAAATTCGGCCCTGTTGAAAATTCAAGCGTAGACCAGAGGTGCTGGTATGCAATAGGGTAAAGAACTTTGCAAGTCAACAGAACGCTGAAGACATCACGATAATCGAGGTATTCGAGGATAGGGAAAATAACTTCAGGTGATAGTTTTATAATGGATGCCTGGGGGGTTAGAGGCGTGTCGTGGATCACGAGTTTCTGCGAAGGAGACGCGTCGGTAGGATCCATTTTTGCTGGTGGTATGTCGGTATGAATCGAGTATAGACGAGGAGATAGAGCCTACGCGCCCCAGGCCTTATATAACTGATTAAGCCAAGGTATTTCAGAGTATGACTGTTATATGCTAGGAGACAGCGACACCTGGCGGTTCAATGATTCAGATATTCGCGAGAGTTGGAGATGTGTTGGGGCTGTTGTATTTGTAGAGCCTCATCGAGCATTATGAGGGCACTATCACTGGCTACAGTACATATATTGGAGAGTGGAAGCAGGTATTGGCCTTGCAGGGAGCGAAATCCTCCGTTTAACTAGGCTTGAGACCGAGATGATCAAATGAGTCCTAGTTACGACCGAGGAATCATGCACGCCAGAGGGATTGTATGGGGGTAGACACAGCCGAGGCGTCTGGTAGACGGTTTCAGAGCCGCTATTCTCGAGACGCTCGTTAGTACCCCCGATACTATAGGCCGGCCTTGATTTCTTGATGCGCTTGATATCGGGAGTGCCCACATCTCTATCACATCTCTATCACATCTGAGATAACGTCGACGAATAGAAGTCGGCGCATTGCTCCGCACGCTTGACTGGATCGCGTGTTCAGGCGGCTGTGGTTGGCTGGTGACAGTCAGTCGCGTCACAGCTGAGTGGTCGCAGCCCAGAGAGGAAAAACAATTGGGAATGCAGGTTAAAAAGATCATTCCAACAGCATACCTGCTACATTCCACTTTCTTCACGGGGTTTTTTCATGTTCAAATAACCTTGTAGCAGTTCGGTTTTTACGTCGACATTTGAAGGGGCCAGATACCGCGCCCGCCGTTTCGCCGCCGCCATAGAAATGCCGTGCATGCAACCAGGCATCCCGGACCACCTCCGAGACTCGGACGATGAGATTGACCGCGAACTGGAACGGCTGTTCGAAGAGCTTCGGCGGATACAAGAGACAGCCGAGAGGCTCAACGCTGAACTGGCGGGTTCGACATCACGGTGTTCATGTATGAGTGATCATACTTCGGGTTCACATCAGCACGCTTCGACAGCTTCAACATCGTCTTCGTCTTCGTCCAATCCCCGACGACAAGAAGGACGCCGGATAATTCCTCTGATCCGATATTAATTGAGATTAATTAGCAGACGGCCCTTGCTTTGAAGGCAAGCCCTTCCTTCCTTCATTCATTCAGAATCGGAAGAACCCAGGCGGGACCAGCAGACCAGGCTGGATTTGAACTGTGCCATGTTGCAACCGTTCGTTCCGTCCTTGCCTTGGTCCCGTGGTGGTCGTGTGGAGGAGGAGGGCATGGGATGGGATGGGATGGCTTGCCAGGGGCAGAGGAGGCTGGGGGGCCACCACCACAATAGTTACTGGCCATACACGCTGTTGCTGCTAGTTACTATTACTACTAGTTACTACTCCGTACCACCTAACTGTTAGTATGGAGACCGGCCTGTGTTGGAGATCAACTGGATCAGCTTCCTCGTCTCCGGATCTGTCGCGGTCGACATTCTCGTTCGGGCTAAACCTTGGCTAAGCGACCAGCCAAAACCCAATCCAGCCTATCCTTCTCTTCTTCCTCTTCTTCCTCTTCTTCCTCTTCTTCTCTTCTCTTCTTCTCTTCTTCTCTTTCTCTCTCTTTCATCACTCCATCACTCCATCCTCCATACATCAACCTCATCCCTCCCTCCAGTGGCTAGACCATCTCTTCCTCTGCCATACCATACTATACCTTCCTCTACCATCTCATATACACCTTAGCCTCAGGTGTTCAGTATAAAACAACCCACTCAGACAAACTAAAAGAATCATATATATCATCTACAGATACCTCTCATCACACTGTAGTCGCTTCTTACCTTACAAGCGAAAACCAAAAAAAAAGGTTCAAAAGAGAAGAAAAGAATAAAAGACCAAATTCTAATTACTATTACATAACAAACCGCAAAAATGGTCCTCTTCTGCAGCGCTCATGCCCAGCTCGACGACTCCTTCGACGAGGAATACGAAGTTGCCAACTACAATCTTGCTCAATCGGCCGAGCTCGAAGCTGCCGCCAGAGTCTCCAATGCCGCCGTCCAACAGCCTCAGCAGTACGAACAGCAGCAACAGCAACATCAGTACCATCAACAGCAACCACAGATGTCAATGCAAATACAACAAAATTATCCTCTTCAACCTCAGACATACAGCTACAGCTACACTGCTCACAAACAAATGCTACCTCTAACCAACTGTCATAATAGTTCTTCCGACCCAATGCAGATCGACAACCTTGTTTCAGCAAACGGTGGTTTCCAGCCAAGCAACAGCCGCAAGCTCAAGCGATCCTGCGACTTTGAATGCGATTCACCAGCGACTGACGCGTCCGGCAGCAAACGGGTCAAGCAAATCGCGTTCTAATCGACTTTTTTGAATGGGAAACTGTCAAAGAAAAAAAAAAAAGGTCTGCGATATGAGGGTTTCTTTTCTAAACTTTTCTTTTCCATTGAATCTTTTTTCCTTTTTGATTTGGGATTGATTTTCTCTAGGGTTTGAACTTTTTTCTCTTTACTCTGGCTTTTTCTTCTTCCCTTGTAATATTACTATTTGATACCTTGGAGTTATTGGGAGTCTCCAATTGGTAGAAAGTGGGTCGCTATCAAACCCGCTGGCGCAAGCACCGTTAGGTGGATTCACTGCCGAAAGGACAGTGCGGTATCCGCCGGACGTTTTTTCCCTTTGTTCCTTTCCATCCATCACAGGCAAAAAAATATACCTTGAAAGGCAAATGAAAGGGCTCACAAACAAAAATATCATATCATTAAAAGTTCTTTCATTGTTTCTTTTCTTTTATCCACAGGTTTCATCAAGTCAATGCGTGCGCAATGCGTGTGTGTGTGGTTTTCCTTTCCTTTGATCAATTGCTTTTAATTCTGTCTCACTGGTCTGGTTGCCTTTGTTTGTGAGGAGACTGACATGGTCCGGTCAAAGCAACCACCGGCGGGCCATGGTTTCCGAGCAGGATATGATACACGCACGCCTTTTCTCTCTTGCCTGCTTATGAATGTGAATGTACTTAAGACGATAAATATCACGTATAAAGACTCTGATATTACTTTCTTGCTTGGGAATCGAATTTCCTTCTCGATTCCCGATTCTCTGTTCTTCTTTTTCTTCTTCCCCTCCCCGCAAGTTTTGCGTTGCGGGGTTTGACTTGCAGTCTCATAAAGTTGACCTGTAACAATTGTGAGCGTTTTTTTTCTGAGTTTCTGGTAGACGCAAACAGAGAGCGGGAATGCGATGAGGCGCTGGTTTTGGATCCTTCCGCGTGCAGGCCTCTTTTATGATGGGGGGGCCTTATGGCAGGTCGTCTCGACTTGCAGATAACGAGAGAATTCAGGGCGGCTTTTTGGATGCGGGTTTGCATAGTCCGAGTTGCAGCGTTACATTCATGTTTGGCTCTGCGAGAGACCAGGCACGAGGTAGACGTATATGGTAGAATTAATATTCCGAAGCGGACTGAAATTCTCTGCGTTCTTTGTTGGCTGCTTTTCTTTGGAGTTTTCTTCGGCGGTTAGAGTGAGATACTTTTTGTAGACTTGGAGTTTGATATATTTATCGCCTTGTTCTCTTGGGCAAGTGGAAAGTACTTGGCTTGTATACGAGTACTTTTGCTCGTACCACCCGACTAGGGTAAACTTACTAAGTAAAAGGCTAGAATATGATTATGAAGATTCTAATGCGCCTAGAATCCGAGCGAAAGGGGCAAATCTACGGGCAAGCCTCGGTATCGATATCGATATATCAGATCGTATCGTATTCGGTGGCTATGCAATGCTATCAACCGAGATTCGAGTAGAACATGTCAGGACCTCATCGGGGGGGTTAGTGACGTCAAAGGATCTGGAAGAAGAAGAAGAAGACAGTGGCTCATTCGTATTCATGCATCGCTTCCACCGAAGAACAGATGAATTCAAGGGAGTCTTCTGGACAGCTGTTTCACGGAGATACGTATTGACACTAGTTCAATCTCAGGGACGAACTTTGGGAGTCTACTATGTAGTAGTGTAGTAGGAGACTTGCGTAGCCGTTAGGGCTGTGGAGAGGACACATGCAAGGGACCTGGCTAACCAAGTTATTTACTTGCTTTACTCACTTAGTCTTTTCTGTCCCTTCTTCTTTTTTTTTTTTTTTTTTGTTCCCCTGCGAGTACAAATGAGGGCTTAGTTTGGACAGTGATTACAATTATAGGCGCTGTCGTGTGACTAGACAAATGTCATTTTCAGGAAGAACAAAAAAAGAGAGAGGCAAAAAAGAGGGTTGAAGGAAGCCAAGATTGTGCGGGATGGAAGGGATGGCTTGCAGCTTTGTGCGATTCGCCATGCTTGCGTAGTATACTTTGCTATGCTTTGTACTCGCACAGGTACATACATACATACTCGTATTGTATGTAATGTAATGTATGTGAATGTACCTGTCATATCACAGTACAATACAGATAACTAGATCTATCTGATCTCGCAGGAGTGACAGAGTTAGACAGGAGTCGGCTGTGGTTTTCTGTCTGTAACAGCGACTTCCTAGCTTGACTCGATTCGACTCCCCACCGGTTGGGCCGGGTTTTTAAAAATACATACTTCCTCTGTAGAGTGATTAATATTAATATGTACGATGCATCTGTCAAAGTACTCGATCAATCTATCAATTAATTTATCTGTCACTTGCAGCGGTCTGTCGAAGGCATCCTTCCGCGTCGGCTATTATTGTAGTGCAGCAGCCCCTCATACGCATACTCATACTCATCCTCAAATCCAGACATCCTCGCTAAGACGTTCCTGCGATATCCCGCCCCATCGAATATTCGACCTTCCCCAACTTTACGCTCCGACTTCAAACCGTCAATTCCAACTCCACCCGCCAATGCCCACCGCCGTCGCCTGTCCTCTCTCCCCTTCCACGTAGCCTGGCTGCCTCGGTGCGAGTAGCTCTCTCTTCCTCTAAGCAACCTCTTGTACCGTAGCTCGGCTGGTCCAATTCCGTACTTCTTAATCTTAATATCGACGACGTTACCTCTTTCGACCGTCAGTATGGGGAATGTTGGAAGCCACCCCGAGGACCCAGCGGCGGTCTTTATGCGCGACCAGGCGAGATGTATGACCTTCTCTATACACACATCTGGCCTTTTCCCGTCGATGTCGGAGTGTATGCTAATCCCTCTACCTCTGCAGTGACCATTACATCTCTCGTCGTCACAAATGCGAAGAAGAAGACCATCGTCTCCATCGCCCCGAATGCGTTCCCAAGCACCCGAGCTGTCACCAAAAAGGAAGCCGGAGACGATGCTCTGGTAGAATACGTCCAAGTAACTCCTTCCCATTCCCACTTTTTCCCTCTTATCACTCTTCCAGTTCTCTTTTCAACTAACAATAGCTGTCAGGACCCATACGTAAACGCCCAAAGCCCCGGAATCCTCCTCAAACTCACCAACGAAGATGAACTCAACTTCGACTTCACATTTGTCGCCCGCCAGCGCCGTGACGAAGCCGGCACTGCCACCGACACTAATATCACCGGTCTGACCTTTATACTCGCCACTAATCACCGAGAACTCGATGACCTCGTCACACGGGAGTTCCACGCCGATCCTAATCTACACAAACATGCTAATGTCGACTTTTTGGGCGATTATTCGACGGGTGGGAGTCCCTCGGTGTCCTTCACATGGAGTTGGAAGTGGAGGCCGCCGAAGGGTGTGGTTGAGAAGTCCTCAGGGTATCGGAATACTTGTGCTGTGAGTGGAAATTGTGTCATTGTTTATCATATACGCCGAGCTTTGTAGCTGATAGAGGTGGATGGGGTTTAGTTCGTCGAGTATGACCAGAGAGCTCATAAGCTATCACGGCTAGCTGAGTTCTCGTTTTGGGTTCATAGTATGTTCTTTATCTACCCCGGAACCTGAGGAAATCGACCTAACGGAATCTACAGATAAACAGCAGAGCACACCGCTCGGCCTCGGCCTACTCGACCCTCGTCTCCTAACTCCGAAGCTCCGTGCCACATCCAACATCTCCACCGACTCCAATGCCCTCTCCGCCATGAGCGACGCTCTCTCAGAACCCTTAACTCCGGGTGTTGAAAATACGACGTTCGATATCGCATCTCCACCACAAGCTTCTAAAGCCGATGCCTGCTACAAAGACGACGATATCCTCGACGACGGACCGTTGTTCAGAGCTACAATGAAGGAAATGGAATCTCGCACCGCTCTTCTCCGGCAGCGAATGAAGAAAGTCCTACGACGGGCTGAACAGGCAAAATCAGCACAGGGTCAATGGAACGACGCACTCAGTTTATTCGTCGATTCCCTCCGCGAAGTCGCCGCGAATAACAATTCCGGTATGAAACCGGCGCTAGAAGACTACTTCGAGCGCTCAGCCAAGGAAATTCTCCGCTTCGAACGCCACAACGAAGCTCATCTCCAAAAATTTATAATCGACCCGATGACCAAACTCTACAGCTACGACATCAAAGCCGCCGAAGCCAAAAAGAAGGAATTCGACGAAGAGAGCCGTGAGTTTTATGGGTTCGTTAGTCGATATCTAGGGATGAAGAATGATTCTGTCACGCAGAAGAAGAAGACGGAGAGTGATTCGAAGTATGTGGCTAAGAAGCGACAATTTGAGATTAAACGACACGATTATGGAAGTTTTATGCAGGATTTACACGGCGGGAGGAAGGAGCAAGAGATGGTGTCGCATCTCACAAAGTATGCGGAAGCACAGGCTAAGAGTTTGTTAAATACCGCAAAGAGGGTGCAGGAGTTGCAGCCGCAGCTTGAGGCGTTGATGGAGGATGTTAAGAATTCGGAGAAGCAGTTTAAGATCCAGAGGTCTGAGCGGGAGGAAAGGAGACGAGCGATCGAAATGGGCGCTACCGGTTCGGAAGATGCTTCTTCCTCGGATGTTAATGGGCAACAGGGCGCCAGTACTGCGATTCCTCCGCCGAGCTTGCCGGTTATAATGACCGATAGCGGAAGTTTGGCGGCGAATATGGAGACGCCCGTTACTGTTAGCGGTACCGGTACTACAGCGGATGTTGCAACTATCAGAACCGTGTCCAGCCACTCTGGATCCTCACCACCGTTGGCGAGCGAATCGACGACGACGATAGCAGCGTCGGTTGTGTCGAGTATGGCGCCGACGGGGATGTTAAGTCCTACTGCGACTGCGGATTCAGTCAAGTTTAAGGGATTTAGGGATCTAGAGGATAAGCCTATAAATTCGAACGGGGCGAATGTTTCGGGTATTGATAGGAGGAAGGAAGGGTTGTTGTGGGCATTGAGCCGGCCTGGAGGACATCATGACCCGAAGGCTTTACCGAAGGTTAATTGGCATAAGTATGAACTTCCTATAAAATTGATGTTTGAAGATGTAAATGCTAATGGTGGGATAGGTACTGGGTCGTCCTCGCCGCCGGCCAACTCTGCGAATACTCGAACTGGAAGGAAAAACTGGATTTACACAACGAGCCGATTAACCTACGTATGGCGTCCGTACGTGAAGCACGAAACCAGGAGCGAAGATTCTGCTTTGAAGTTATTACTCCACAGTATAAGCGCGTTTACCAGGGTACCAGCGAAGACGATATGAATAACTGGATTACTGCGATTAATAACGCGGTTAAGGGAATGCTTGAAGGGTCTAAATCTAGAACTGCATTCGACCCCAGCAAGTTGGTGGATGATCCGACGAAGAAGGATATTTCACAGGTATTCGGAAAGGCATCGGCTTTATCACATCTAGGCAGCGGACAGGTTGCAATCCGAGATCCTAGTCATCACCATCACCATGGTGGGAGTGGTGGGTCGGCGAATTCCTTGGCGGGGAATAGCTTGCAGAGAAGGATTACGGTTGGATCGAGGCCTACTTATCCACGACGGAGTAGTACGTTTAACGACGATCCTGATAAGCTTTTGCAGATGATTAGGGATGCGGATGTGGAGAATGGGAGGTGTGCGGATTGTGGGAGTACGGTTAAGACGGAGTGGGTTTCTATTAATTTTGGGATTGTGCTTTGCATTGGTACGTATTACTCGTTTTTTTCTTTCTTCACCGGGTTATTGATGATGAAGATGCTAATTTTCCTTTTTTGTTGTAGAATGCTCGGGTATTCACAGATCACTCGGGACACATATTTCCAAAGTCAGGAGTTTGACGTTGGATGTCAACTCGTTCACACCGGATCTTACGGAGTTACTCGTCAGAATTGGAAATAAGAATTCAAACTCAATCTACGAAGCACGACTTGATCCTAAAGACAAACTCGGATCGAATCATCAGGTTACAAGGGAAATGAGGTTGAAGTTTATAAAGGCCAAATATGAAGAAAGAGCCTTTGTAAAACCCGTTGATGGGGGGAGAACTCCTGATGAAGTATTGATTGAGGCGGTGAAACGAGGGGATTTGGTAGGAGCGGTTTATGGAGTTGCGGTTAGGGGGGATGTTAACTTTGTTGATGAACGTGGGGTTCATGTTGTTTATTGGGCTTTATCGAGTGGGGATCCTGTTAAGGAGAATGCGGAGGCGGGTGTTACGCCCGGTACGACAGCAGGGGAACCGCCTTTGTCTCCAGGGAGTAAAGGGAAGGAAGTTAAGGAGCCTACGTTTCCTATGGCGGAGTTGTTGTTGCAGAATGGAGGGGCTGTTGGGGAGGTTATTGCTGGGAAGAAATTGGTGGTTTCGAGTGCTGCTAAGGGGTATTTGTCTTTGAAGTCTGCGAAGGCGGGTGGATTTGATGGTGTTAGTGGTGTTAGTGGGGGTGGGAAGAGTGGTAGTATTAGTGGGAAGGGAGCGCCGGGGAGTAGTGGGGGGAACAGTGTTAGTGGTGGTGAAGGGTCTACTACGAGTGGTGCTATTGGAAGTGGAGGTGGGGTGAGGAGTTCGCAGAGTTTGAAGGGGGGTTCGCAGAGTGGTGATGAGAGGGGGAAGAAGGAGAAGGAGGAGAAGTTGAGGAAGAGGGTTAGTACCAGTGGACGGATTGTGAGGTCGCAGATTTTGGATAGTATGCGGTGATTTTTTTGAGGTTGGGTCTACATGCACTAGTTTTTTTTTTGTTTCTTTTCCTTTTGTGATGAGGTTTTTGGGGGTTTAATGGTAATGATGTTGGGTGTTCTTTTTGTTTTTTGATCGATGGTCTCTTTTTTGTTTTTTGTGAAGCTCGGAGTTTCTCTCTCTTTTTTTGCTTGCGACTGTTTAAATTGTGGTTTTATGGACCAAGTATTCTAGATGTTTCTTTCCTTTGTTGCGACTGTTGTTAACGTATGATCGGTGTTTTTTTTTTTTTTGGAGGCGGGTAATTGATAATATCTTTTTTCTTTTGCTTTTCTATTATTATCTTTTCCCTTTTTTCTTTTCTAAATTGAGTATATCAGTTTTGGTGGAATGAATTGATGATATCAGCCTCTCTCCTCGATACACGAGATGGGGGGAGGGGGAAGAGAACGTTCAAATCTAATCAATGTAACGGCACCGCAGCTGCGATAGCCGAATTTTTATATACGATGAGATAATATTATATTACTACCGTAACCCACTTTTCTTTGATGACGATGCGGCTGGTTTATGCTTGATATTCACCTGGTTCTATATCCCGCCGACTACATGCATAAGAATCTTTAAGAATCCGAGGCTAAATATGATAATCAAATCGTCCCTTTTTGTTTAGAGGGGTGGTATATATTGTTTGTTTTGTTCGTTTGGGAAAAAGATATGGAGAGATACATGTACAGGTATCTGATGTAAAAATGGTGATATCATGATAGATCGGATAGGATCAATTCATAAATGATATAGAATAAAAAATAAAAAATAAAACGCCATTGTTTCCCCGTTCCCAATTTTTGTTACCCAAGGATAAATAAAAAAAAAATGCTAAAAAAGATGCTTCAGAAAAAAGTATGAAGAAATGAGTGGCTAAAAAGAATATGAAACCGGTGAACGCCATTTCCGGGGTTTTGGGATAATTTTTGGTCTGTGTGTGTGTCTGTGTGCGTGTGTGGGTTTCGTTAGATGGGTTTTGTTTAGGTACAAAGAAGATTCGTGGTAAAAATGCCGTTAGGGGGGAATTTGGTGACCCTTTCCCGTCGGTGTTCTTTTCCGATGGGTAGGGCTCGTGAAAAGGAGAGTCGTAGGTAGAGAGTAAGAGTTGTCGATACTTCGAGTGTTTCCAAAAGAGTGTTTTTCGCTTTTTCAATGGATTTCTGGGCCTGTGATTTGTCACAAGCGAGCGGTTCTCCAATTGTTCCGCGCCATTCGAGCATGTCTTCCTTCCCCCATTCGTTTGCCTGAAATACGTCGTTTCGGCGGTTATGGTGTCGTTACTGGAATAGCAAAATCCGGTTTGCCTTTTGTCGTGTTTTTAAAAATAGAGAGCGAGAGAAACTGCCAAACAAAAAGCCGAAAAATTGGACATGTTGGTTTGTGTGTGTCATGTCATGAGTCCGGCGAATACCAAGCTGATAACCAAAACTAGCAATCCAGTTCTTAACTTTGGAATATCCTTCTCCGGATTCCGTACTGCAGGCCCGATCCTAAAGCTCGGTGCTATTGATGCTACAAGAAAGAAACAAAAAATGTCTCCGTTAGTTCACGTAATTTTGATTCAATTGCATCATTCATATTTTTTCCCCTTCGTTTCTTGGAAGTGACTTGTGTGTTTGGGGGAGTCATACCCTCTCTCCGTTCCACGACGCTCTCTTCACCGGGTACTCGTTTTAATAGCAGGGCATCTAGATCTGCTTCTGCGGATGTTGAAAGACTTATTGTTGTGAAGGCGACGAGGAAGAGGAGGATTATGCTGATTCGGAAGGGTTGCACGGGGAGCTGCATTATGTAGGATTCCTTTGCTTTGAGAGGGTTGACGGAAAGGATTGATGGTTGTCTACTACTATTCTTCGATGATGCTATATTTGAATTGGTCGATGTAACATCGTCTGAAGGGAAGTCCGAGTCGAGTTCTTCGGTGAAGATGCTTTGACGCTTTTTCGGCCGGGAGTAGCCCTTAGGTATCGATGGAGGATTGTTTGAGAATCGGGAACGGTAGGAGGAAGATGTGAAGGGTTTCTTTGAAGGGTCCTGTTGGTGGTGGTAGACTTCCTCGTCGCGGATGTGCTGTCTGTTATTGTTTGTTTGGGAGAAGGTACTTATACTAGTGGAGAACGATGACGATGATTGTGATTGCGATGGAGATTGTGGCGGAGACGGAGACTGCTTCGGATGTCGGGTGGAGGACGCCATCGAAGAAGAGGAAGAAGAGGGAGGGAGGAGGAGGAGGAGGCGGGTTATATGGAATGTGGACGGGGAGGGGTTCCGCAGGGCAGATCTGGGTGAGGTTGAGTAGTGCTTTGAGTGGTGGTAGCTCGGAGTTTTAGCGCCCTTTTGGATAACCCCGGATTTCGAAGGGCGGTCATGAGGTGAGGTTTGCCCGCAAAGAAAGTGCAGCTGGACCCTTTTTTCTTTAATTTTTTCTTGGTTTGCTGCACTGTTCGTCCGAAGAATTCAACCGGTACTTGCAATATTAAATTAATCGAGGGAACAAGTGCAAATGCATATGATCATGGGCCATGAATGGTGGATGGGTCGATGTATGTACTCTCTGGCGAGGTAGTATGTATGTAGAACGAGAACGCTAAAAGTAGCAGCAACGAAAGCAACGTCACGAGCGTCCAATTGTGGAGTTTTCCTCTCTTTTGACAAGAACACCGGCACTGGCCGGCAATTGCCCGATCGCGTATGGTTTGAGTGCCTGTGCGCCTCATTATCACGGCCCATTTTGTTTTTCCCTCTCAGCGTCGTGATATCACTCTCCTCAGGTACTTTGGAGGAGAGTATACATACGATCGTATCCCTTAAGCTTGGCTGTACATACTTGTGCTTGTACGATGGAACAATTCGGCCCGCTGGCCCAAGCTGGGAGAATGGGAGGAGAGCAGGCATTTTCGGCTATCAAAGCCGCATTCTTGACTGGACTGTGGGACGCTCGGATCAGTAAAGAGCCATGCAGCCTGTTCAGGTTGCAGTTCGCTAAGAACACCACCGAGGGATGCGGTTGATGGGTGTGGAATTCGAACAGGATCTCGAAGTAGTAGCTAGTAGGTGAGTACTTCTAAACACTACTGTAATAGGATTCCCGACTACCCGCAACGATGTCTACTTAAGTACCTATACCTATATAGCTATAAGGTTTAGAAATAGAGTCGGCTGGCGGTGCCATCGATATCAAAAGATGGCAGCCGGAAACATCGATTGCTGGAAGAAAAACCACAAACACAACACAAAGAGGCCAGTCCAGAATATACAAGTCGTGAACAATTATTATTGTGTAGCATCGGAGTCTGTGTAGAGAAACATGTACTGTCCAGTTCAGTCGTCTATATCCGAGTGTCCAGTTCACACGTTATTTCCTTTGTCACTTCTATTTATAATTACTCGTATTTTCGCGTTGCGGGTGTTAACTTGTAATTCAACGAGGATATAAAAATCAACGTCAGGCTTATCGTGCAATCTTCCCATAATACCCCTCCTTCTTCTTCTTACAACACGTCAAATCCCCCAGAACAAAATATGTCTGCTCCGGGTTCAAATACGTCTCCGCCACCTACCCCTCCACCTGAGATGCCTGCATCGTTTGCTGAATGGAGATTCCGACCTATTTCGCGAGCCGAGTGTGTTGAGGCATATCGTCCAGGAGGCTATCATCCAGTTCACTTCGGTGACTTTTTTCACAATCGCCGATATAAAGTCATCAATAAATTGGGTTACGGCCAATATTCTACTGTTTGGCTTGCGCGAGACACACGGTAAAGATCTCCCTCTGAAAGAGTTACTGTGAAGAGAATTGGAACCTAACACTTGCTCCTTTTGCATCCTTGTTTCTAGGTCCTCGGAATTTGTTGCATTGAAGATAAAGACGGCTAAAGATTCTATGGAAGATCGAGAGATTGCCGTGCTGAATCATTTAAATACTTCAAGAGTATCAAAGCTAGACTCAGAACATGTGATTTGTCTTAAAGATAGCTTCTATCATCAAGGCCCGAACGGAAACCACCTCTGTCTTGTATTCGAATTACTTGGTAAGTTCCCTTGATACTTTAAAGTCAAAGACGGCTTTCGTTAGCTAATTATGGCCAATAGGCGATGATATCTACTCAGTACTTGAGGATTATTCGTACGAAACTACAGGGTCTGATAGTACGTTGACCAAGTTTCCAAAGCCGGTGGCAAAAAGAATTTTAAAGGATGTTCTCCTCGGTCTCAATTTTCTTCATCAAAACGGCGTCGTTCATGGTGATCTGCAGCCCGGAAATTTTCTTTCTTCAATAAAAGGTCTAGATGATCTTAGATCGGAGGATTTTGACGGTAGAATAGAAGAAACTACAGTTGAGGTCAAAAGACTTGATGGAAAGTTGGATAAATGGGCACCGAAGTATCTTGCTATGCCACAATTCCCTGTGCAAATTGATCAATGGCCTGTTTTTCCTATAAAGATATCGGATTTGGGTGGAGGTAAGTCCAGTACCAAGTATCATAAAACCAAGCATCGCCCCCTCTTAAGATGGCAACTGAATTATAATACATTTTCGCCAATATAATATAGGGATTCTTCTGTCTGAACCACTTACTACTGCCAAAACACCGGTTATGCCTATTGGTCTTCGATCTCCCGAAGTAATTCTGAATTCTCATCCATTAGATACTTATATTGATATCTGGAGCTTTGGTTGCTTGATGTTCGAAATGCTTGTCGGAAAGAAATTGTTGAACGTGATGCCGCTGATGTCTGGTAGTAATATCGACAACCACAACGACGACAACCTCCTTCAGATGCACGAGATTATAGGGCCATTATCAGAAAACATACATGCTAAATGGCCTCGATCGGGAAAGTATTTCCGACCTGATTCAAGAGAGCACTATAACTCAATGGTCGAGGGTCCTGAAGGTATCCTGGATCCTGCTCCTAATATGGAATCGATGATTCGTGGAGCTGTATCTGAGGGTGGTGGTGGACTTAGCGAAGAAGAGGGAGGAGTTATCATTTCTCTTTTACGTGAAATATTGAACTACGACCCATTGGAACGACCTTCAGCCTTGGAGATTTTGAAAAGTAGTTTCTGGGATGGGGACGCAGTAGCATGAAAAACGCTGCAACCTACGGTATTCGAGGTGTCTATACGTGTTATTCCTGTTGGCTAGACCTCCTAGAAATGTTTCCATGTTCAATCTCAAAAAAATAAATTTGCTTTTCATTTCTTTTTGTGCATGTAGTCAGCTCCACTGGCCGTGTGTCCGCACCCCGCCGCCCACGATAGCGGTGTATAGCCGTCTTCGTCTTTGGCATCCAATTCAGCACCACCACGCACCAGCAGCTCTATGGATTCCTGTAATCTGAAGTATACTGCCAGTTGCATTATTATTTTCTGGGTTAGTATTAAGGCCCATACTTCGAACATTGAGTACTTTGTAATCAGATCCTCTGTAAATGGAAAAAAAAAGTGAAAGGACAAATAGAAACCAACAAACAGGACTACTTCTCTGGATGAATTTCCAGTCATGAATATTTCTAAACACAAGTTGGGAAGTTATTGCGGAGCAGAAGGGTTTGTTTATGGTAAGCCTAGGGGCTAGACGTGTGTGCTGCCACCAAGAGAGATTAAATTGTTCATCAGAGACATCACCGACTGGTACTCGCCGTACCACGAAATAGGACTTCCGACTACCCGCGACGATAGCCGCCTATATAATGTTGGATGTTGTCGGACCTCCCGTAAGTACTGGCTTATATGGACATAGGGCTGTGCCATTCACTTTTTCCAACAAAACCAACACAATTTTATGGTACCCAGCCTACCAACTACCAACCAATCTACCAACCAGCCAGCTATTAAACTGCCTACTCACAAACAATAGCCATAACTGTAGTAGCCAGTACACAGTATAATTCACAGGCTAGCCAATACACAATTCACAGGCTGGCGGTTATCAGGAGTAGTCATATTGTACAGCCGACCGCCCAAATTACAACACTCACACAAAGTGTTGTCACTTCGTGGAGGCTGGTTTACGAGACCATGGCCAGCACAACCCCAGTCTCGTAACCAGACCTTTTGCACAACCCTATGTCCATATAACCCCTCGTACTTAAGTAACTCATATCGCTCACCATTTCGTTGACCACCCCGCCACTATAATTATGATTTAGAGATCTATAGAAATGCACACAATATATATATATATATATATATAAATGCTATCATTGATATGTAAATATCTAATAGTATAGATTTATTATACGGCAGAGTCAATCATCGATTTGGTACACTCTATATAACAAGATGGCTCAGCGTGCTTGCAGCTATATGTGCTTCTAGACGTACTTATAGCTGTAGACTTCGCAAACCAGGCTCTAACATGCCTCTCCGCTAGTCCCCATTACATTCGTGCTCCCTCGCATCATAGAATGACACAGGGCCCTGAATCCGGAGATACTGGACCAATAATATTTTCCTGCTGGCTATTACCTGTAGCATTATTACCAATTATTCCCCCAGATGCGGCATTAATCCTGTTCGACTGCCGGGAAGTGTCCCGAGTAGCATTTCCCTCGATAAGCGGGACATCGCTGCGCTTGGCTATCGGCGGCAAAGACTTGTCTGGCGGAGTATGCAGTTCTAAAAGTGCCCTGGCAGCAGAGGCAGCAGTCGCAGCCGCAAAGTTCTGCCACTCTTCGTTCTTGTGAGAATATGCATAATCACAGACACTTTTGACAATAATACAGGGAAGGGTATCCCAGACTCCAGCTCCTGCCATCTCGAATGCGATTGCTTTCATTTCTTTAGCTCTTTTATCGCGATCTTCAGCGGATTTGATCACACTGTCTCCTGATGCGATCGGCCCAAAATGAACAACGAGTTTCCATGCTTCGCCTATGCCAGGTATCCGTTGCCGCTCCAAGTGTGCCTCGTCGCAGTGAAGTTCACTACAGGAAAGCTCCCGAGATTGCTGGCAGGCTGACATGCCTTGACTACAGGTGCTGCAGCCTTGATGATGTTTGTGGGGATAGGTAGGCTCAAATAGCTTGTCCTTGGCCATACCAGGATACTCATATTTACTAGGACTATTGGCTTCGAGGACGCTACCCTCCCGGATATTAGGAGGATGTTGAAAGGTATCGAGGTGTCGAACAGCCCGCGTCAGAAGGCGTTCCAAGTATATTTTTGTTTGCAATGTTTTGACGAAAGTGATGATTTCTCGGCTTGGCTTCCCAAGATTGTCGAGTAAACCCTCTTTCCTTTCGTGCCCATCGGGGTATAGTCGTCCAAAATCATGCTGAATACTTGATTCGCTGATTATTACATCGCCAAGAAAAATATCCGTTCCGTCGTTCTTGTAGGGAACACCTCCACAGATTCCAACAACAAGAGCAAGTTGTACTCTGTTGTAGCTAGTGATAATATTAGCGGCTGCGCTTGCTGCATTTACCTTGCCCATACCAGGAAGTACAAGAACGACATTGCGGTTCCCGATCCTGCCGGCCATATAAGTATTTCCGTCTCCGGGAACTTTGCCATACGAATTGCCATCTGTATCCCAAAATTCGTCGAATAGGAACGCTACAGCATCAAATTCCAGCCGTAGTGCACAAATTATCGCGGTGTCAAACTCATCGCGGCGCGATGGGCGTGAAAAGTTACTCATTGCGCGATTGCGGCGAAAATGGTATTAGCGGCGGGCTAGCAAGCTTGAAATTGAGTAGCCTTCTGGATTTGGTAAACGTGCAGCACGCGCGAGTAGGGCTGGACGGATATTGATGATTTCGAACGATATATACGTTTTGGTGGCGTCTACGGAAGGATATTCGTACCACCACCTGTGCAGAAATAAATTTCAGATTTCATAATTTAACTGTTCAAAATCCAACTTCCCAGATACGGCGTTTAAAGGCCTAAAAACACTACAAATCTACTAAATAATATATATAAATCCTCCTAAATAAATTTCAAAGGAAACTAAATAGTGGTTATGGCGCTTAGTGAATGACATGGCATGGTTCGGTTCGGTTTTTGGAATCTGGAAACCGTTCATTATGGTTTTTGGTTTTTAAAAATAAAAACCATTATAAACCAAAAACCGCTATGAAAAATAAAAACCAACCACCAAAAAACCATCGCTATAACCTTTTTACCAAGGCCGATATAGTGCTATGAATCTTCCATATGTAGAGTAACGTATGTCATTTTATGGTGGACTTGAGTGTTTTGAAATGAAATAGTAATATTAAGATAAGTTTTATATATTATATATATGAAAATCTCAAGACTTTTTAGAAGTAGATGTTTTGTTAGAGGTAAGGGTATGTTTTCTTTTATTACGGTTTAAAATACTAGCTATAAAGTTATCATGTATTTGATTGTATAGCTTTATATTTAAAAAAATCTATTCTATATTATTCTCTTTGTTGATATTGACATCCATTGTATAAAATATTTTATTGATTATAATTGCTAAAAGTACTATAAGTATGTGGATAAATAGAAAAAAATCTTAAAAATATCATACCTTTAATAGTTTCGGAATTAAACTTCTTATGATGTCAAATTATTACATCTTTAGTTTGGCTGAATATTTTTTTTATATTGATTGATGTTATTAGTATAGTAAATATATTCTTTACTAATTCTGATAAAATAGGGTATTCATGATCATATTTTATCTACTACTTTCTGGAAAATAGCTTAGTTTCGATTTATTATGATGTTAGCGATGATCTATATGTGGAGTAACGATATATTTAAATGATTATTAAATATATGTATCTTTTTTTGTCGAAGATATAGTTCAGCTTTATTATTTTTTTTATTTTTTTTGTAATTTTAAAAATGGTTAGTTTTTTTAAAGTGGTTGGTTTTAGAACTAAAGTTAGAAAACAGTTCGTTGTTGGTGTGTATTATAGGTGTTTTTTTTGAATGATAAAGCTGTCTAAATTGTTTATAAGCTGCTCTAGGGATTTCCCATTTCATATATAAATCTTAATAATAATTTAGAAATTTATTTTGATAAAGTTCTATGTATTCCTCCTTTTAATTAACAAAATTATATAAATTTAGCTTAATTCTAGAATTTAATATAATATTAAAATTATAGAAAGTTTTTTTCTTATCTTTAGTTTATTTGTAGTAAAAGCTTAATTTATTTTGACTTTTTTTTAGAATATTTCAAAAAAAAAGCTTCCAAAATAATTGACAATTAAATAATTATTTAATATATATTTTTATATAATTGAACAACTTATCATAAATATTTTAAATTAAATAAATTCCAAACTAAGTAGAAATAGAAATCAGCCATATAAATTTAAAAAAAGACTGCAATATTTTAATAACATATTTAATTTAATCAAACTCCGATTTTGTAGAAAGGTAATATTGCTAATTTTTGTTGCCAGTTATTAGTATCTATTTTTTAATTACTATCTTAAAATGGCAGAATTGGACTAACATCAAAATAATTAAATTCCATTACATTCGGATATTTAAAATCAACCCAATTAACAGTAATAACTTGTTAAAACCTATAATTCTTTAAAGGTGGGCTTATACTTTTAATATCATTTACAACTTTTTGAATTGTTTAAATTGGTTAAACAATACCATAATAATTTTACATAATACCCATATTTATTTTTTTTAATTAATAAAAAAACTTATACCATTTTAAATATAGCGTTACTCCACATATAAATAAAAAATAAAACAGCTTACCATAGAAAACATTTTATAAAATAAGGGTAATATATTATAAAACTTATTAAATTTTTTAATATTAAACAAAATAATATTATAACTATCACTAACCATCCCCTTAATACTATTAATAAAATTATTTATTATCAACTAAATAATATAAATAAAATAAAGTAAATAAAGTTAATTTTTATCTTATATTAAAGAAATTTAAATGGTAGTATTTTTAAAAAATTCTATTAGATTGTTATCATCCTCAAAATTAGCTAGAATTTTAATTTTAACATTATCAAATTTTTGGGTGAGGAAGTTAGTTATGGTACAATTATTACCAGTACTATCAATGGTAATTGTATATAAACAATATTTGAAATCATAACTATCAATGACCTTTAAAACCACCTTAATAATATATTTTCCAATATAATACTCAATTAACTACTCAAATCTTATAAGATATTTATAAAATTCCCAATTATTGTTAAACCAATAAATAAGAATAACAACAAATACTATTTTATTTAAAAAAGTTTAAACATCTAAAACTATTGAAATTTTGCAATTTTTTAGAATTCTAAATTTAATGGTTTTTTAAATGTTACGGCTTTAAATTTTAAAAATAATTTTTATTTTCTTAGCCGATGGTAATATTATATTTTTTTTAAAAAATTTTAACAAAAAATAAAAATCTGGTTGGTCAAAAAAAGTTAATGGAAGATTACTTGTGATTATTATTTTAAAAAGTTGGAGCTGGAAAGTTTTTTTGGAAAATAACAATTGCAGTTTTATATCCTATTCGTGTAGTAAATATCTTATTTATAAAATTCAAAATATTTATATATAGAGTAATGTATATATTTTGGTTTTTACTATCAATAATGTATTAATAGTCTGATCTTTTTTAACTATAGTTATTTATTGGCAGTGGATAGAAGAAATATGATTATGAAGAACTGATATACTATTCATAATAAAATAAAAATATTGTAAAATTTATTTGTAAATTCTACAAAAAATCTTTGGTTTATTGGTTTAAATGGCTACTATTTTATAAAAATTTTTCTAAGCTAGCAAAAGTTTTGTACAATCTTATTTTATTAGTTTCTTAATTTTAATTAAGCTTTATAATATAGCAACTTATTTTATTTTACCTTATTATTAAAAAAATATTTCTTTTGTTAAATTTTTAAAAAAATAATAGTGGAAATAAATCAATATTAAAGGGTTTGATTCTAAACATTTCTAATGATTTATGTTATAAAAAAAAGTTTTGATAAAATTAAGAATTTAATATTGATAATATGATACAAAATTCTTAAACTAAAAGGTAAATTATTTCAGCTTTATATTGCTTAGTTTACTTGTATCTTAGTCTTTCTATTTCATTATTATTCTATATATAGAGTGGTAATAAGTGAAAGTTATAAAAATATAATGTTTAATATCTTTCTGGTAGAAAGTTCAATATCCTTATATTGGAAAGTATAGTAACTTTAATATAAATAGTTATCTTTATATTCACATCTTTGCCATGCTTTGTAGTATTAATATTTACTCCTTCCGCTATAAATATAATTATTAAATATATTTATTATTAAGCTAATTATATTAAAAAATCAAACTCTCAGCTATAGAGTTATTCTTTTTTTCGAAAATTAATTAATTTATATCCAATGAGTTGGACTTATTATTTTTAAAAATGGAAAGTTCTGGAGCTCTAGGAAAAAGTATCAGTTTGTTATATACCTGATGACAAAGAATTCAGAAGTTGTAGGCTACTGTAATACCTACAATAAAACCATCAGAAATATTCTTATTAAAAAAAACATTCTAATTAACCAGATAACTCAGGTAAATTTTGAGAATATAAATATGGATTGTACTACTCTAAAAATTATCATAATTCTCTCAATGAATGGTAAAAATAATAAACTTTTTTACTTTATTACTTTATACTTAACTAATATATTATAGATGAGGCAGTAAATATAGTCAGAAATATCCATAAAATTCCGAAAACACCCCCTCAACAACCAACTAAACAAAAGCACCAAGATCCTTGTATTAAAACTGTTCTATAATCATCTAATAATACAGAGGATGAAAATTAAAAAATTCTACCTCCTCCAAAAATTTCCCACAAAAAACCAAAGATCATTTCTCTTTTATCATCTCCTTAATTTCTTTTTTCAAATCTACAAATATACCACAATACTACTATAAAGCTTATCCACATATAAAATAATACTATATCCCAAAAAAAAAAATATAATTTCTGCTATAACTACATTAGAAAATTAGAAAATGTAACAACAACCATTACTCCACATATAAATCCTAAAACTCCAATAAATACATCAAAACCTTAAACCAAAGCAAAACATAAATCAAATTAAACAGATTCCTCCTCTTCTTCTTCCTCTTCCTCACTATCCTCTAAACTATCTTTTTCGTTTTTTTTAGCTTCATCCTCCTCTTCACTATCCTCATAATCCTCATCACTTAATTCTTCCAAATTAACCTCCTAATCACCCTCTAAATTTTTACTATTATATTTTTTCTCAAATTCTACCATCTAATTCTACCCATTTATTATCATTTAATAAATATCTCCCTTTTCTTTCTTAACTATATTAAACATAATACCAAAATAAATTAACCCAAAATTCATAACTTTATTAAAATTAAATTACTTCCCCATTTTCACCTCTACTATAGATTAATTTTTTTTATCCTCCTCTTTTAACTAAATTAGGCCATAATCTTTCTCCCAAATAGTCTTAACCTTAATAATTTTATTCTCCAGACTACCAACAAAGTATTTATTTTTTCAGATAATTATTTTCTTCTTTTTTTCCTTTTCAAAAAACTTAGCCCAATCCATATTTAACTCCATTCTTTATTTAACCATAAATTTTTTTTTAGCAAATTTTATCTTAATTTTTAGTTTTTTTTAAATTCATTTTGTTTTACTATTCTAGAATTTTTTTTGTCAAACAGCTATCTGTTTTTTTTTTTTTGCTTTTTTAGAAATAAAAGCTTCACTTCATTTTAGATTCTTCAAGGGTATATCAGGGGAAGTATTATCAGTATTAGCTTTTAACAAAAATTTTTTCTTAGGAGGTATTATAACGATGAAGCTAACAAATAATTTTTGATATGAATGTTGTTATGATATATTGAAATTAGTTAAAGTAAATTTGCTGAAAAATTTCATTTCTTAAAAGTATAAATGTAATTTTTGACTGCTTATATAGAAAATCTTATTATTATTTTTTTTAAAAAGAATGGAAATATTAAGTTTATAATGATAAAATTATTTTAGGTATTATTCTATCTACATATGGATTAACACAGTTAATAAAATGGGAAGCTTATGGGTGAATGTATAAAATGATTATTTAATGGTGGGTGAAAATGTAATTTTATTGGTTGATATAAAATATTGCTGGGGTAGTTACTGGGTTAAGTTTGTCTAGTCTAAAGATTCCAACATTAAATGATTTTGGTTTTATGTAAACCTGCCGGTTTTTATACTTATGGATTTAGAATATGTTTGTAAATAACAATTTTGTGACCTTGTAGGTTGCTAATTGATTTTATATTCTGTTTGAAATTATTCTATAACATCTTTTAGCTGTTTACTAAATTAATTTGTAGATGATGCTGGAATCAATCTTATATTATATAATAGTTTTATTTTCTTGTTTTATTTATTATTTTTAAATTTTTATAAATTATTTATATTTCTATATTATCTTAATTATAGCTTGTATTAAGTAATTAAATTTTATTTACAAGTTTAAGTTTTAAGTTGCTTCTGTTGTAGCTGGTTTAGTTTTAGCTGTTGGAGGTGTAGTTGTAGTTTATTCTTATTATTGTTAAAAATTAAAAAATAAGTTATTAATATTTTTATAGTTGGTGTTATTTTACTTATAAATATTAATAAAATTTTAGCTATTATTTTATAAGAAATTAAGTTCTATTAGTATGGAATGGGATTATTAATTCTAAGATTATTTTTTAATTATCTTGTTTGTGAAGTAATACAGGATACTGAATAATAGCAAAAATTAGGAGATCTTTGTATTAATGCTAACACTCTGCAAACTATCTAGGAAATTACAGAGTATTATATAGTAAAGTTTTTTAATAGTAAGTAGTATCATACATAAAAAATATTATATTTTAATTAATTTATTCAACATTCCATGTCTTTATTATCTACTGTAACCAAATTACTTTAAACTTAAAGGATATTAACTTCTGAAAGCAGATTATAAGGGAATTTAACCTTAATTATAACAGTTAAGTATTTAGAATTTTAAAAATTTTATTTTAAAAATTTAAATCTTTTTTAAGAGTATTGTCACAACCAAGCCATGTTCCATCCTAATACGGAAATCCTTAATATAACAAAACATAATTCTTATTTCAACATTTTTTTATCCCACAAAAAAATTTAAGTTATAAATTTTTGGATTTTATTTATCAAAATTATTAGCTGTTTTTTTTAAACCCTTAAATTTGTTTTTTTTTGATATTTCTTATTTTAGATAAAACAACCAGTATCTATAACACTAAATTATCTAGTTGGTTTTTGGTACAATATATGAATTAACAAATTATTAGTTAGTTGGTTCTTTATTGGTTAGCTCATCAATTAACTGATTGGTGAGAAGTTAAAATGATGAATTGATTGATATATAATTAATTATGTATGGAATTTTATTATGTATATAAGATTTGGATGATGACAGTTTTATTTTGGAATTTTATTGGTTAATTTATATTTATTTATTTATTTTTTTGTGAAATAGTTAAAGTAATTTTATTTTATTTATTGTTATATTTTTTATATAAATTATTTATTTATTTATTGAATATATATTTTTTATTGAGAATTGAATAATTGAGTAGTAAGAATAGGTTTAATTGTGGAATTAGCTGAATTAGGAAATTCTTAATTGGGAATATCTGGGATAGGTATAACATTTTAACCAATTTATTTTTTAATACATAAAAGCTTATATATATATCAACAAAAAACGATTCAAATCACAAAAACATCTTTAAAAAAGCTCAAGAAATAGTTGAAAAAACACAAAAAACTTTGGTAATTAATCCTATTTTTTAAAATATTAATTAATTTACCAATACAACAGAATACAGACTACCAAGTGAATCCGATTAGGATAATAACAAACTTGAGGAATATTTATTAAGTAAATTTAATCAAAAAAACAATGGATTTTATAGATATATTAAACAATCAAACACACAATATTTAAAAACCCAAAACAACATCAACAATCTGTATGCTAACATAATAAATAACAACCAAAAAATAACTAAAACAGGTTTCTCAAAAAAAAAAAAAGAATTAACCATTCCTCCTTTAACCAAACTAACTCCAGAAAAATATAATGAGATCATCAAAACCATACAAACCATACATAATACAAGAACATAGTTTGAAATTGTAAAAACCAAGCTCAAAAAAAAATTTGCTGATAAAACACCAAAAACAGAAGGATTTGATAAATTTAATGGAAATCTAAATAAATTAAACTTCTTTTTTAATTAATTTGATATTTATTTCTGCTTTCAATTTAACCAATTTAATATTAATAAAAAGAAAATTCTTTATGTTGGTTTACAGCTTAAAAATATTATTCAGCAAATCTATAACAACTATTATTAACAACACTACAATACCCCCCTTAAAAAAAAAAAAGACAAAATCACCAAAATCTTCAACAATATTGAAAAATTTTTTAAATTCCTTAAATAACAATATAAAAACAACGATAAGAAAGAAAGAGCTTGAAGAAAGCTCAAAACTATCCATTAAATTAACTCTGCACACAATTACACCCACAAATTCAACCTTACTACTTTTCTTACCAATTAAAACGAAAAAAACCTCACCTAGAAATTCAAACAAGACCTCAAACCCCATATCAAATAAGACATTTTCCTCCACAAACAAAACAAAAAAAAGATAATCTGTATGAAAATATAACAACTCTCCATTGATATTAATAATATTTACTTCAAAATTGGCAACAACTAGTAATTGAAAAAGAATAATAATTTTTATAAAACCCAACAAGAATTGAAACCTTAGAAAAAAAAAAATTGGGAAAAAAATAAAAATGGATGTTTTTATCCTAAAAAAATTTTTGGATTTGCCTTTATGGATCTGAATATTATTTGAAATTTCTAATAATGATACCAGACTAATAAACCGTTAAAATTTAATAAATCTTTGTGTTGGAAATACAACAAAAAAGGTTACTTTAAGAAAGATTGTTTTTAAGAATGATAAAATATTACACCACAACAATGTTTTGTTTGAACCACTAAAATTCAAAACAAAAAAAAAATTATCTTAGTTAAAATGATTTAATCTATTATTTAAAATTTTAAAAAAATCTAATAATAAATATTTGAATAAAAAAATTCTTCTTTATTATAGTCTATAGAAAAATCTGACTTAGATGAGTAAATGTTTATTCTGGAGTTAATCATTAATAATGATGAGGAAGGAATGTAAGTTGCTATTTTTTTTCCTAACTACCCCTTATATTTCCCTAATCAAAAAGAATATTATTGGTTATAGAATAATTTTTTTTAAGGATGATATGTTTTTTATTAAAAAAGATTAGATGGATAGCTCTGGTAAATCTATTTTTATAACTATGTTTATTATGAATGATTTGTTTATGAAAATTTACAACCTCAATATTTAGTAGTATATTTGGAAATTTAATTTCGAGCTATTATTAATTAGATTGTTCCTACCTCAAAACCAAAGTTATAGTTGAGTGACTAAAATAGTGATAAATATTTTTTTAGATGATTATTTTATAAAAAATAAAAATCTTTTTTCTTTCCCATGATTTTTTTATTAGGATGACAAAAATCAAAACAAAATTTTTAGCTTTATTTGGAAGCAAGAATATTAAAGACAATCTTTATATTATATAACTAGAAAACAACCAAATATTCTGTTTCAATTGTAACTGCATTAAATCTAAGTTCAATAATGGATTAAGGAACAATTATAATGATTTTCGATACCTTAAATACTACATCCGAGATATTGCAGGGATGGCTGGATGGAATTTAACTAAGGATTTCCAATGGATTTAAAAATTTAAATAAAAATTTACCCTATTTTATTCCATAAAGGATTTATATAAAAAACAACTTGCTAATTATTGACAAAAATACCACATCACTATAAAAAATCTAGAAATTATTGATAAAAAAATATATGATGATAAAGATTTTTATTTTATCATTGGTTACAAGCCCCTCATTAACACCAAAATTTACTACCTTTGTAAGTACTCAAATACCAAATATAAACTTTATAATAAACAACTATTATTATACAAAAAATGTTATAAAAGATAATACCAAATCACTCACTATAAAACTACCATTGAACTGCTCGACTAACACCAATTCATACCCTATAAATACTACCACTGCCCAGAACAAATATTCAGAACCTAGATCCAACAACAATATCATATAGATCAATACACAGAAAATAATTATTCAAAAAATTTTTTTTAATTCCTTCACCACTAATGAAAGTACATCAATTATATTCCCTACCCTCAAATAATCTATGGGAAATAATTACGAACTAAACAAAATTGTTTGATATAAAATTGTTATAATATATCTGAGTTTTATCTTTATAACAATTTCAAACTATACAAAAAATGTATAGATGAATGGATTGGATGAACTGGAAACCAACATATCTATAAATTGTTAAACACATCCCTAAAATATCAAATAAAATAAAAATATCTTTACTACTCATTCTTCTACCTAACATAAACCTTTTTTATACAACATTACAAAAAACACAAAAAAAAATCCAACAATTACTATGATAATTACCTCCAAGACTTCTACTTGTCACCCTTATTCCAAATCCCAACAGATGTTTGCAACCTACTCCAAATAAACAGAACAAAATATAAAACAAAAAAATCCAAAAAAGATTCCAAAATGGAAGATTTAGAACAAAAATTCCACCCTAATAACCATTTTATAAAAAATAATTTCCTATTTGAAGATTTAAATTAGAAAAACTTTAGAAACCGACACCACCTAAACAATCCAGCTTATACATTACAAAAAATGGATTAATTAAAATTCTTCAATTTGTCACAAAAAACCATTTCATCATATTTATTAATATCAACGAAAATTTCACCAAAACTCTATTAAATAATAAAACAAAAACCAATTTTATTCATCTAATATTTGTTCAAACACACAACCTCCCAAAAACACTTAAGAAAGATATTATCACCATTATAGCTTTTAATAGAAATCCCCTCAGAAAAATCACTCATAAAACTACATTTTCCCTACTAATACACGGACACCTCAAACATATTACAATAAATATTCTTAAAACCTCTTATAACCTAGTTCTTAATCATAACTAATTTTATAAACATAACTCCAATATCAGCTAAAAACAACAAACTATCAATTTCAAACACTACAACTACAAAAAAATACACAATCAAAATTCCTTTTTAAGGTTTAAGAAAGGATAAGAAATTCACCTACGTTTTACCCAACAAATATTACTTAAAGAATTTAAAAATCAACTATGTAACAAACCTAATTTTATTAAAATTTTTTTTATTAAAGCCAAAAAAATGGTCTAGATTAATGGAAAATCAGTCCCAAAATAAATCATAGAAATTGTTCAACAAACCTTTACACCTCCTAAAAAAAATATATTACTTTTTTCAATCAATTAGTTTATACACACCATCCCTCTCAAAAATGGAATATAATTAAGATCACTACCTATTTATACTTATACAGAAAAGGAAACAACTACCCTTCAAAAATATATCAAAGAAAATCTAAAAAACAGCTACATACGACCCTTAAATTTTTTCGCAGAACACCCTATTCTTTTTGTTCTAAAATTTAATAAAAAATTACACATTTACATAGACTATCAAAGTCTAAATACAATTATTATTAAAAATACTAGCCCATTACCACTTATTAACAAATCTTTTAATCAACTAATTGGAGCCAAACACTTTACTAAATTTGATATTATAAACACCTATTATAATATCAGAATCAATTTTAAAGAAGAATGGAAAACAGCTTTCAAATACCAATATAAATTATTTAAATATATGGTTATATCTTTTGAACTAACCAATACTTTTGCATCTTTCCAAGTATTTATGAATCATATCTTATGAGATTACATCAATATTATTTGTGTTGTTTACCTAGACGATATACTCATTTACAGCAAAACAAAAAAAAAACATTATAAACACATCAACCTAATCCTCAAAACATTTAATAAATAAAACTTACAAATCGCTTTAGAAAAATTATAATTTGATGAACCAAAAATTAAATTTTTAGGCACTATAATCACACCTAATAAAATTAAAATAAATTTAAAGAAGGTTTAAGCCATTTAGGATTAACCCATACCTAAAAATATCACCGATGTATAATCATTTTTAGGACTTTGCAATTATTATTGACAATTTATCAAGAAATATAGTTTTATATCAGTTGTCTTGATAGAACTGATTAAGAAAAATATCAGATTTAAAATAACCCCTTTTAGAACGAAGGTTTTCAAAATTTTTAAAAAAACCTTTATTTTTGTACTAATTTTATAACTCTACAACCCAACTCTACCTACTAAGGTAGAAACTGATGTTTTAGTAGCTGCCCTAAAAACCTGCCTACTCCAGCTATATTTAGACCAAAAATGGTACCCAATTGCCTATATTTCTTATAAATTTGATACTATTTAACTACACTATTTAATTTATGATAAGGAATTTATAACAATTATCGAAGTCTGTAAAAAATAACACATTTATTTTTAAAAAAAAAAACCAATTATTATATTATTTGATTATAAAAATTTTACATACTTTATGATTACCAAAAAACTTAATAGATGATAAATTCAATAATAAAAAACACTCAATAAATACAACCTCAAGATTGTATACTTTAAAGAAAAAGAAAATGTCCTTACCAACACCATCAGCTGATGGTTAGATCTAATGAAAAACGTCAAATTAGATAAAGGAACTATTTTGAAAAAAAAAAAAAATTATTTTGTTATTAATAAATCTTTAAATTTTATTGAACATGTTTTGGATGATATTTTTTATGAAAAACTTTTTAAAACCTACCTAAACGATCTGGTAGTTAAACGAATATTGGAAAAACTAAAAAAACCACCTAAATATTTTGAAATATAAAAAAAAATTATTTTGTTTAGAAATATTTTTTACATATTTATAAAAAAATTATAAATAGAAATTATTTTTTAATATCATGATATATTAGCACACGGGTATTTAAAAATTAACAAAATCTAAAATTTAATTATGAAAACTTATTTCTGGTCTGGAATGTGTAAATATATTAAAAAATATATTAAAATTTGTGATATATACTACAAAAATAAACCAAATTGGCATAAATTATATGGAACGTTATAATTACACAATATGCCCAATTCACCATTCAAAATTATAACATATAACTTCATTTAAGATTTGTTATTAGTATGAGATTTTTTAATTAATATGTTATACAATGAGATTTTGGTTATAATTGACAAATTTATTAAAACTGCTATTTTTATCCCTTGGAGTAGCCAATAGAGATCAAAAAAATTATAATAAATTTATGATTAATACGTTTTTAGTAAATATGGCGTATAAATTAAATATATTTCTGACTGAGATTTGTTATTTACCAATAAATTCTGGCAATTTTTGATGAATTAAATTGGCACAAAGTTAAACATTACCATTAAAAAACACACTCAAACCAACAAAGTTTTAAAACAACTCATTTAAATTTTAAAAATTTATTTTAGAAGTTTCCTGAATTTTGTTTAGAACAACTAGATTAGCCTACTACCCATAACAGAATTTATTTATAATATTTTATAATATTTAATTTTGAAATATGTATTTTATGAATTTTTTAAAAAATGGATACCAAAAGTATTTCTACCACCTCTTCTACCAAAAAAAATAATCCCCAAAACTGAAAAATATATGGAATCAATAAGGAAATTCCATAAAAATCTCCAAAAAAACTTGCAATTCTCCCAAAAACACATAACCCATTATTACAACCAAAACCAAAAAAAAGCACCTTCTCTTAAAAAAAAAGATAAAACATATCTGTTTATATGAAATCTAAAAACACACCGATTTAATAAAAAACTTGATTATCAGAAATTTAACCCCTATACAATCAAAAAACAACTTAGAAAACATCAATACAAACTAGATATACCTAGCCCAACCAAAATCCACCAAACATTTCATATATCAGTCCTAGAACCCACCCTATTAGGACTACAAAAAGATCCCAAAGATGAAAAAATTGAATACAACAATTTTACCAAATATAACATCAACCAGATTCTTGATGGACTTAATGAAAATAATGAGTACCTAGTAAGATGGTCTTTATTTTATAACCCAAAAAATAACTTTTGGTAATTTGAGAAAAATATCTTATCTAATTTTATTTAGTTTTATCTAAAATAATTTGGGATGCTTGTTTAGTAGGGTATTGTAGAGCCAAAAAAACAACATAAACAACCTAAAAAGAATTAGATTCTTAAACATTAACAATGGGGTTAAAAAAAAATCTTTATTTATGAAAGATAAACCCTATATTAATAAAATTTACAAATTAGCCCACGATAGGCCTAATCTAAACCCTTTTTTTACTTAGATAATTATTAAAGTTGGAACTTTAATGGATTTTTTATTTTAAAAATTATCTTTTTTAACTCTTTTTTTACCTTTTTTATCTTATGAGCATAAAAAAGAATTAATAATATTATGGCTAAAATAAGAAACATACCAACAATATTCTAACAAGATATTTTGATAAGTTGGTTATGAATATAAAAAAAAATAGAAAAAAAAAAGCTTTAAGTATTAAAAAAATTATTCAATGATATTTTATTGAGACCCCCCTGGAAACTCATTGTAATGTAATTTTTTAGAATTATTTTTGTTGGAATATATGAAAAGTTTAGCATCAAATTAGTAAATTCGGTCTTTAATAAAGATATATTAGCTGGATTTATAAAATAATTTATTATTTTTGAAAAATTTTTAATTGTAGTTTTTTTAGTTGTTTTTTTTATAGTATTTTTCTCCTCCAATATAGTTTTTATATGGGTTAAATTTTTATGATGTTTTTTTATGATAATTTCTAGTTTTTTTTGATGATGACGGAATTTAGTGGTAATTTTTGAGAATTTTTCAATAGATTTTACCATCATTTCCTAATTTCATAATACTTTTTTCTGAGTTTTTGCAAAACAAGTACTAGTATTTGCAAGTTTTTGGGTTTTTTTAGACTAAAGTTCAGAAATTTGATCTATTATTAGAATGGTTAGTTTGAAATGGATATTTAAAAAAAATATTATTTATGATTTATGTGGTATAGTGTTATATTTATTTTTTCTTTGAAAAAAATAGATAGAATATGATTTTATTTTGTTTAGAGTAATATACTTATAACCTACGTTTGAATAAAAATTGTAAGGAATAGCTGTTTGTTTTCTGAATTGATGGAATTTTAGTGATAAAGTTGTATGATAATTAGTTGATGTTGATTTTTTAGATTTCTTAGATTTTTAAATTTTATTTGATTGCATACTGTTATGTATTAATTAATTAATTTAAAAAATATTTGAAGGTTTAAATTTAATTTCTTAATGAAATAACAAAAAAAAAGTTTTATATGTATATATTGCTTACCTAATCTTGTATTTTGTATGGGAATTTTCCCATATTAGAAAACCTTTTTATTAAAAATTTTTTGTTAAATATTTCCCTACAGGAATATTTTTTATATAAAAATCCCCTTTTATAAATAGAATTTATATACCATATCTCCCTTCTACAAAAAAATCCCGTACAAAAAATTCCCTATTAGAAATTTCCCTTAAAAAAAAAGATAATATCACAATTAAACCATATTCCATCCTAATACGGAAATTTTTAACATGATAAAATATGGTTTTTATTTCAATATTTTTTTATCCCACAAAAAAATTTAAGTTATAAATTTTTGGATTTTGTTTATTAGGATTATCAGCTATCTTTTCTAAATTCTTGGGTTTGCTTTTTTTTGATATTTCCTATTTTAGATGGAATGGTTAGTATCTATAACACTGGACTATTTAATCAATTTTTGGTATAATACATGAATTGATGAATTACTAATTAATTGGCTTTTTATTGGTCAACTCATTGGTTGACTGATTGGTGAGAAGCTAAGATGATGAATTGATTGATATATAATTGGTTATGTATAAAATTTCATCATGTATATAAGACTTAAACAATAATAATTCTATCTTAAAACTTCATCAATCAACTTATACTTACTCACTTACTTTTTTTATAAAATAACTAAAGTAATCTTACTTTATTTATTATTATACTTCTTATATAAATTATTTACTTATTCACCAAATACATACTTCCTATTAAAAATTAAATAATTAAATAATAAAAACAAGTTCAACTATAGAACTAGCTGAATTAGGAAATTCCTAATTGGGAATACCTGGGACAGGTATAACAAATATCTTCTAATAAAAACATAAAAATTTTATAAAATAATATAATAAAGTTAAAATATATAGTAATTAATAGAATATTATTTTATATATAAATCTTTTTTTTTAGTGTTGTTTTATTGATAAGATAAACTCCTAAATCAAATTGTTCTGATTTATAATTTTCTTAACAAAACCGAAATTAAACCAGTTTATACTTGGCAGTTTATAATGGTTTGGTTTCTATTATAAACCAACCCAAGTTAATCACTAATGGCGCTAACATAAGGCTTTTTTTTGTAAATTTTTAATTACAATAAAAAATTTTAAAATTTTAAAATTTCGAACTCAACAAGGTGAATTTAAATTAATTACAAAGGGGGGGACCTTTTGTTCACCTTATTAAAACTTGTAATTTAATAAACCAAAACCACATCAAAATTCAAAACTAAAAATTTGAAAAAAATTTATAAAAAATAATTTACACCAGTGTTATAATTATTATTCAGTTTCTTTTAAAATTTACTTAGGAGGATCTATATACATTATTTAATAAATTTGTAATATTTTTAGGCCTTTAAACACCGTATCTGGAAAGTTGGATTTTGAGATTTAGTAGAATTTCATGAAAATCAGTAATTTATTTCTGCACAGGTGGTGGTATGAATATCCTGCCGCAGGCGTCAGCTCAGACGCATCGGGTAAACTTAAGCCTCAACGCCGACCCCACTTTTTTCCTGTATGTAGTCTGTATTCTGTCTGTGCTACGTATTTTACACATGTGCACGGGTTGGAACCCTGGATGCGGGGTATGTTTGGTATACCGGTAACACGCGTACACGGATAAGCGCCGCTGGTCAGCTAGCGAGAGTAGCTTGTAGATGGTTACACTGAAGGCCACTATTTGATTACTAGCTACTTCGCTTTAATTTGGCTCAAGAATGCTAGTGATACAACCAAATTCAAATAGTGACAACTACTGCGTGATAATAAAATGAAAAAGAGTCTGCTTGTTTCACAGCCCGATAGCAGCTAGGCCAATATATATTAATTCCCCGAGAAATTAATCGAATTGTTTATATGTTTGTTGCCAGCCAGCCTGCGTGGAGCAAAGCCTGTTGATAGTTGTATCTATAGATCTAGTCTATCGACATTAGATGTAATTAAACAGACTAGTCACAGGTTTTAACACAGGGGAGGCCGAGGATCCCATACAAACTCAAAACCATACAATTACTTAAGGACCTATTAACTTTAGCTACGAGTATCGAAGCTTCGAAGGACTGGTCTTCAGCCAGCCTAATAGTAAAATAGACACAGTTGAACTGAATTTTAGGACCTACTGTACTGTGCTACTGCTTGAAATTGTCTAGTTACGAAACTGCCTAAAAATCTACTTAAGAACGTATCAGTAATTCAATCCGTTTTCTTACTTGTTCTCACGCCTGATTTCTAACATATTGTCAACTCAAAGCTTTGCAAAGGCACACTCGATTTCAAGCTAGTCCGCTGTGTATGCAGGATCTCTTTAACTACTTATTGTCCAATACAGTTGATATAATATTTAACGCAAAGATTACGCAAGCTGCAAGAGGTAGCGTATTTTGAGGTTCGCTCGCACGGCTGCTATAGCGCTAAGGTTGATTCCCCCCGCTTAGGCTTGGCTGCGGGGCTCATATAGGTCTGCTCAGAATCTGCCCTGCAGGATCCGGGGCTTGAGATTCATCTCGCTTTCAATAGTTCCCTTCCATCATATCTGAATTTACGTCTGCATTAAACTCTGCCATTACTGGTAATCGTCGCTGACTTCCCCTCTGGAGAGCATAACAGTCGGCGGACAGTCGGCATCGCAATACCCTCAACTGTGATTGAATAGCCGGTCGTACAAGCATCATGCCTGACTATGTGCATGTGTCTGAAGGCGCGCCTGACAAGATTCCGCTACACGCGGCTTTTATAGGAAACGTGGTGCAAGGCAACAGCCAGCTGAACAACACGATCAAGATCAAGATATCTTATTTAAAAACGGCAAGAGGTAAATTTGATACCTGTTTGCCGCATATTTGGCTTCATGACTGACAGTGAGCAATCATTGATTAGAGTACTTTGAGGAAGGGATAACCGGGTACTCTGGATACGATAGTGCGAAGAACCGCCATTATGATATCTGTGATATCCGAATGCCCGAATCTGGAAAATGGTTCCTCGAGATGGATAAGATAAAGGACTGGATAAACGGCAAAGTACCTAAACTGTGGTGCTATGGTGAATGTAGGGCACACCGCATTTTCGACATGAACATATGCTGACGAATGCAATAGCGGGTGTTGGGAAGTCTTTTCTATGGTACGTGGAGGATCATATTTATTCGAATCGCACCAGTTTTGTGATGTTGACACGCTTTACGACCTTTTAAATTCCGTCGCTCACAACTAACTAGCATCTAGTTCCTCGATCATAGATTGCATGATCGATAAAATTAAACGGTCCAATAATCCCGGGCACAATCAAACAAGATTAAGCAATTCAGACCTAGGCATCGCGTGGGTTTATTGTCAGGGCTCTGGGGGGGAGAAGCGGACTGCGAGGGACCTGTGTCAAAGTCTCATCCGGCAGCTTTGTCAGTCAGCGAAAGCCCGAGGGCCGGGAGCAAGCGCCAGGGTCAACATCTTGATCAAGGAGTTCATTCAAGAGGGCAAAGGGCGCAAAACGGGCCATTATCTTGAATTTCTCCACAGGCTGGTGAAGAGTTGCAGAAAATGCACCATCGTCATCGACGCCTTGGACGGATGCGGAGCAAGTGATTCAGAAGGTAATACTAGAAACCTTCTGATCGAAAACCTGATTGAAATGCCAACCAATTGTAAGCTCTTGGTACTGTCCCAAAGGCTGCCTTACCTAGAGAAGGCTTTCAGCAATTGGCCTAGCATCAAGATTCGGCCAAACGAGCATGAAATGCGCAAATATATTGCGAGGGAACTGGATAAGGGTTCATTACCTAAGGAATCCCCCCCGGCCATGGATAACAGTCGCACCGGAAACTATGGCAAAGACTGCTTACGCAGTAGAACTGAAAAAAAATTATTCGATATATATTGTCAGAGGTAATGGAGCTACCTCTTTCGAATTTCTAGTTAGTTAATCTCTTCGGTGCTGACTACTCATCTAGCTTCAGTCTAGTTAAAGCCCAAATAGGCACTATTCGCCGTCTAAAGCAAGCGGGTCATATCGAAAAATACTTGGAGGATCTTCGAGAAGATAGCGAGGGAGTTTACGTTTCAAAAATCAATCGCATCAAAGCTAGGGGCGATAAGAGGGGCCTCCGAGCCTTGCAATGGATTTACGGAGCGGAGCGGTCGTTATCGCAGAACGAACTTGTCCACGCTATAAGGTCTAGTACCTCCAAGATTGAATCTCTAGACCCTATTAAAGAGGACGATATTTCGGACTGGTGTGAGGGGCTTGTTGACTACTTGCCAAAAACTGAGGGATTCGATTTCTTTCATCCGAGCGTGGCGGACTACCTTAACAGTGTCAAATCGTCCGACATGGATTTCGATGAAATTTACACGGATGATATGATAGCTCGGGGTTGTATTCGTTACTTGGTAGAGAGCGCGAAATCCAGTCACCCCCCGAAAGATGAGGATGAGCCATTCCCTTATGCGAGAAACCACTGGTACCGGCATTTCAAGAACAAAGAATCTGCCCTTGCACGATTAGATGACTGGAGACCGCTTGTAGCCGAGGAGGCAAGTGGATCTGACCTCAAATACAAAAATTGGACAAGGTATGGGGACAAAACCCTCAATCGGCCACTCGAGGTAGCTTGCAGATTTCGTATCAGCTGGCTCCTCGATATCCTGGTCAAGGGATGTGTAAAAGACCTTCTTGTTAATTTGGAGAGTGAGATGCTCGTGGTGGCTCGATACTGGCCGAATAAGTTCGCCGAATTACTAGGACTGTGTCTTCGCAAGAACGTGCCACCCACAACTCAGCTGGTTGAGGCAATTGCTGCTACGGGGTTAGAGCACGAGACAAGCAATCCAGCCTGGAAGGGAGACGAATGCCTTCAAGGAATATTTGAGAAATATCCTGCCTTCCAAATAACGGAACAAATGCTCATCAGAGCTTCTAACAGCAGTAAGGCAGAGAAGATGCTACAGATACTCTGTGATCAATTGCAATGCCAGATATATCGACGTGCCACCTACGAAGCTATGGTAGGATATATCGTCGGATCCATTTTTACCTTATTGTGCTAATATCGCTTCCGACGCTAGTTCAGGATTCCAAACGGGGAGACAGCTGCATTGCACCTTCCGCATTGGACCGGCGATGTTGACTTGCAGAGAAACAATAGCCTGGAAGAGACAATATCACCGCTTGTTAGCAATCCAGAAATACTCTGTACCGCGGCAAAAAACCCATATTTCGATCCGTGGAGTCTGCCGTGGCTAGCAGATAAGTTAAGCATTCTAGTCAACGACGATGTCATTTACGCCATTGCGGAGCGCTCGTGGAGTATAGCAATTCAAATCTACCGTGCCCAGAAGTATAATGTTGTTCTATGCGCAACTAAGTTTCTGCGATGCGTAGTAACCAACCCCGCGGAAAGCTGGATAGTCAAAGGCCTTGCTAGACCGTTGCAATCTATACAAGAAATCGCAAAATTTGATATCGATCCGGAGTTTATACATGTCCTTGGCATGATATACAAAGATACGAAGAGAAAGCATCTTGAATCCGATCTCCATTCGTGCATCAAGCAAACCAAGCAACGGTTAACCATCACCCAAAACGGAGGCCGCTGCATTGCGAGACACTTTGAACCGGAGCTAGTTCTCGATTGCTTAAGATCTAGCGCGCCGGCAACGGATGTAGCTTTGTCAATATTAGACGAACTATATCGGCTTGCGGACAAGGAATACGAGTTTAGACAACATTGCTGTGATATGACTGATTCTAGCGACATCAACGAGCAGCATGGGTCTCGGGAGGAACGTAACTTCAGACGGGTTACCAAATATCACGCTGGGTTACAACCTCCAGCTGAGAGACGATTAAGCATGGATCAACTGGAGGATATGATCAAACCCGTATTTTCTGATCTGCTCAGTGGTCTAGACAAAGATACTGTGGATCAGGAGATTCATCCCAACGAAACCAGCCTCTTGCGTGTGGCCTTGAGAGTGCTTGGATATCCAACTACCTGCAGTTCAACCCAAGACAATAAACTTCACAAAGATTCGGCCGACGCTTTTAGCAATATAATAATACAAGAGCTTAAGCAGAGACTAAGTGGTGAAGAGAGCACCTTCGTGTTTTATATTATAGATCGAGAGATGAAGGGCCTGTGCAGAGTATTGCCAGCCAATTGCAACCAGCCAGTTAACTCGGAATCCGCTCTGACGGGTATTATGGCACGTTTGTGTCTGCGTTACTTGCTCGTGAGGAACCCGGATAGGAAGAGTGTTCTCAAGGATCTATATGAGCATATCGTCCGGTACTACCACTATCTGCCAAAAAGTATGAAAGATATGAAGGATGTCCATATCCCTGAAGATCTGTACTTGGTGGCAGCGAGAAACGGAGACGAGGGATGGGAGGACGCTCTCACGGGAATTCTCAATTGCAACGAAGGGTGGATCCCGAAGGTTGAGCACTTTCTAGCTGCTATAGGCAACGGGAATGTCAGCGCTACGTGCAGTATATTCGAACTCCTGCGTGCCCGCGCCGATAAACACAAGGAAGAGGTATTGCATCCTTCCATCCTTGGGGCGGCATTAGAGAACAAAAGCGAAGAGTGCTATCGCATCTTTAAGCACATCCTGGATTTATACGACCATCCGGATCTATCCAGGAAACCTGACATTCCGGACCTTAGGAACCGTATCTTTAGGGGGAAACAGGGGGAAACACAAAGCAGACTACGGAGAATTCTTATTAGCTGGGAAGCTAATTGGAAGGCTGAAACTGCTGGGTCGGAGCATCAAGCTAGGCTTGATGAAGCACACGAGTTTGATATGTCAGAGCTTAGAGATGATATTCTTATGTAAGTGCGTAAAGCTAGGCTTGAGGAAGGAGATAAGCTGTTGAGGCGATTAGCTTGAATTTTGTGAATGGTGCATGAAAAACATACAGTCTACAAACATCCGATTAGCTTATATTATATTATCCGTAATCGAGTTTGGCGGCACCTCGACGACTGAAGCCAAGAAGGCGTGTGTCGCCAGATCCATGGGAAAGTCAGTTAAATTCATAAATTAGTCGTCTATCTCAACAAAGCTCGTGGTTTGGTCCCGTGTCTGGTGGGAATTGCGATGTGTACCCTACGTATACCTGGAAATTGGAACAGTCGGTATTTGATTTGTCCGACAGGATCCAGCAGACCCAGTAAAACTTGAGTAGATTTATTTTATTCCCCCAGATCGAGGTTTGGAGGAAAAGACATCTTAACCTTTGAACCAAACCACGGTCAAGCGTTCAAAGTTAGTTACCAAGGTATTATAGGTCCGACACTGGCTTATAGCTATAGCAGATCCCAAGCTATCAGTCTATAATGTTTAACCTTCAGATCTTGCGTTTTTAAGCTTAGATTTGCAGAGTTTGAACAATATGGTTATTGTTCGGATGCTCGTCGACGGTATAGAACAACCTCTCTTTGGAAACTTAGGCTTGCACCGCTCACTGACAATCTTATCTTAGGTAAGGTGCTGGAGCTCAAGATCCCTGTTGCCTCGGTAGAAGCTATTCGCAACGAAATAAAACGCAACCTATCTACACACGCCCTAATAGACGCATCACAAATAGTGCTCTTTGATAAAAGGAAAAAAATCACGCAGGACTGTGAGATTTCGGAGCTCCGGGGTGAATATGTGGAGGCGAGGATTGACCCAGGCGCTAAGGTCCGAACCACTAAGACCCGCCAAAGTCATATACAAGACTACCAGGGACAGGCCCAATATCTGGTATATGGTCAACCTTCACGCTCAAATCATCCAACTATGACTCCAGATCCGCCTCAAGACCCTTCTGCATCTCTGGCATATTTTAACTACCTCACAGAATTGGGGATCCCACCTGATAGGGTAGCGGCAATCGTGGGTGGCACTGCCAGAAATCATTCCCGGATGGAGCAAGAAGTGGAAGGACGCGGTATGATCGTCGACGGCCTAGCCGAAAATTACTCCTTTTACAGGCGTAAAATTGTTAACGGGGATAGTGCGGATTTCGACGAGGATTTGGCGTGGCAGGGGTAGGATCCTAGGACCTGGGGTACGCAAAGAGGGCAGCGGCTGGTTTTACGAGAAAGGGTATATTGTCCGAAAGCATGGCGCTCCAAAATGATCAAAATCTTACTTTCATAAGAAAAAATGTTTTTCTTTCATAAGTAGATTTTTTAGTTCGGTTAGGCTGCTACTCGTCTAAGCATTAATAATATCGTTGCGGTGATATTGTTAAAATGATGATGCTGTAACGACACTATAGTGACACTATCAAGAGTGATGTTACAATAACATTATTAAAAGTGATGCTGTAATGATATCGTGGCGATGTTTTACTTAGTAGTAGATTTACAAGTATTATGATAATGTTAGCCTGTGAATTAGTTTGTGAATTAGTCAGTTTATTGATCAGTTTATGAATTAGCTAGTTTATTGATTAGTCTATGAACCGGTTAGCTTATGAATCAGTTTATGAACTGGCCAGTCTGTGAACCAGCCAGTGTATGAATCAGCCTGTGAACCGGTGTGTGAACCAGCCTGTGAACCAACCTGTGAACTGCCCTGTGAACTGTTGGAGTGACGCTGCAATGATACTCTTAATGCTAAGACGGGTACTGAATTTTTGGTGGTTTAATTTTTCTTATGAAAGTAAGTATACTTTTCTTATGGAAGTAAGGTTTTGATCATCTTGCACCCCCATAGAAAGTTACACGAGATTTATATACCTAAAATATATTGAAAATAGAACCTTCTTATACTCTACGTACAGGCGCATGCATGATAGATTAAAAAGAGACCGCAACGAGACTCAAACCCCGATTGCACAATATCCAGATGAACGCGGATGTCTTGTGCCTCCAGCTGTGCCCTAAGGAATATCGCCAAAACGACCGACCCGAGGATCAATCATAACATCCTTAGCCTTTTCCGAACTTCAGTGCAGTGCTCGAACTCGAGCTTCCTCCCGAAACAGCTCTGGGTTTATTATCTTGTTGTTGGTGGTTTGTATTTTAGAAGACGACCTTCTCGTGGCTGGCAAATGAATATGTTAAGTGGGAAGCTTCTTGCACCGGAAACAGAGAGGTGAATCCATTGCTCTGGAAGAATTTCCAGGCATAAATACTTACTTATGTACGCAGGCCGGTATTTAATATTTAATATTAATCAGGGAACGAGACCAATATTAATTCTTAATATTTGGAGATTTTGATGTGTTTATGGCTTAAATTGTTTGCGTTGTTCTATCAGAGCCATAACTAATTCGAACATTTATTGCTGTCGAGACTATCCACAGCTGCCCAGCCTGTATACGGGACTTGAATCAGAACTATACAAGCACCGTTCCACTAGAGCTACTACCCGACCAACCATCCGAGTAACAGTCTGAAATAGACTGTTCACTACGGACTATAGCTATATAGCTACATCTGAAACAATGCCCCGAGCAGCTCAACTCCTCGTCTCCCGAACCGCAAAACCAGACATCCCAGCCCACTGGTCCCTCTATGTCCCCTACGCATCCTCAAATGATACCGGCAAACTAATCCACGTCGTCGGCTCCCCTTTGTACGGCTTCATGCTGGAGTTCAAAGCACCATACGTTCCAGCCGAAGACTCTATCAAACGAGTCTCATTCCCGCTTTGTACTATTGAGGATGAGCATATAAGGGATACGGAGTCCTATGAACTCGTTGATGGGGGTCGAAAGACTGTGGTGATGGCGGTGGAGACTGCAAGGTGTGAAGATGAACTTGAGTTGATTGCAATGGCGGTGGATGTTCCTGAGAAGACGAAGGGGTGGAATCCTCTGGTTCCTGCGAAGGTTGGGGCAAGTTGAATAATTTCTTAACATTCTGGATCTAGTATTTTATCATCGAACTAATTAAATATTTTTGGAATTATAGGATAAGAATTGTCAATGGTGGATGAGGGAGTATGTAGACATGTTGGTCAAAGAGGGCGTTTTTACGGAGGAAGCGTATGCGAACTTGGCTAAGGTTCCAGAGACGTGGAGTCAATTTAAGGAAGACGATTGATGGTTCTACTCTACTACGATGTGGGGTCTATGGGTTTTACGGGTTTACGGTTTTCCTACTATAGACGTACTATATGTTTCGTCTTCTAATATTCAATAAGAGAGAAATTTTGGCCACAAATCGCTATGTAGACATGTAGCTGTGATATCGTCGCAAGAAAGTTTGGGATATATATCTATAACTTGTTCGTCCGCCACCAAGGGAACTGTTCAACTATATCTTCCCCTGGGATCCTAGCTTGGCAGTTATTTCTTCGGCCTACACGCGGAATCGCAAGTCTCCATTTCCGGGACTTGCATTGGAGCCGCTAAGGTGGTATATGAAAAAATAAAGAGGGTGCTTATAATAAGTATTTTAATGTTGGTGATAGGTTTCATACTGATGAAATAGCTTTCCATGGATCGGTGACGAGACCAGTTCGGTGGGCAGATGCGGTTTGTGGACCGATTATTCTAGGTAGGAAGATATATGGATAGGATCTTGGACTATAGCAAAGAGTGTGATATTTGGAAGAAAATTATAGAGACCTGCTCTGAGAGTTGGAGATGGAAGTAGGAGTATGCACTGGTAGGTTTGGAAGAAGACTGGATACTTCTTGATTTTTATACTTTGGAAGGTCTAGTCCGAAGTCCCAAATATAATCAGCATGAAGAGGATTGTCTGGAGTTTGATAGGAGTCTTCAAAGATTTCCGTTCAGACAAAATGAAGCATACCAGATCCTTGGCCCCTGATTGTATCGGCATGCGGCATGAGAGTCCTACTTCGCTTAGGAGCTAGGGGTCGACTCGACGCGAAGATAATATATTTACTTAAGTATATATCCCCGTTTTAGAACACGAGGAACGAAGAATATGCAAAATGCGGAAGGAATAGCTCAAGTTCATAGGCTATTGTAGGTGTTAGACGTACTTCGGGGACTGCACAAAATCGAATCGAATCGATAGCAGGCCCTTCGCGAATTCGAGACACTGGCGTCGAAGGCTTTCGCTTGGCTTGGTGCAGGGATCCCAAGACAAAATGCGGTGTGTTGAGGGGACGTCTTGGCTTGGTACCACCAACACAAATAAGGCCCAGTCGAGACTCGGCTACATGTAGCTGTACATGCCGCGGAACATGCAAAGGTCCTCCGACAACAGTTCGAACTTCGAACAATCTTTCTCACGCACTCTGATACTTTAAAGCTTTGGTGTTTTGATATCACATTCTGCCATTACTAATAGCCGTCGGTAATGGAGCGCCGGATCCGTTGGTACTCATCAGACGTATGTACCAATTGCAACTGCAAACTCTTGCAGCGAAAGATCTAGAACAATCGGTTTAATTTGAGCAACCAGTCAATCTTAAGCCTGCAGTCCCATGACCTCACGCAATCAAACTATCTATGCGCATCTATGCAGCATGGACATTTGGCTAAGCTTATCTCGAGCTAGTTTTCTAACTGCATTCCACTACGCGTCTTCAGTAGTCGTTTCTCACTTGTTTGTGATACCCTAGGGCCCGAGTTCGGTCTCCGTGGCCATCTGCGGCAGAAGCATGGCAAGTGCCATATGCGCCATCATATGCGCCATGATATCTACACGCCCTTCTTAGCTTGGCCGGCTCTGCACTGCATCGGGAAGCATACCTTCAGCCGCCCTATCATGTTGATGCATTGGTATCTGGATTAGCGGGCTATTTGACAGTCAGTTGCAGTTCAGCTTCGAGACATCGACTTGGAAATCCGCTAGTATCAGGCGGCAGGGAATGGGTGCCGTACATCTCCGTAGCTTCGTCGTGACCGGACAAGGGTCTGCCCCAGCTCTCGGTGGAAATTGCTGCCTACCGATAGGAAGCTCGAAAACAACGAGAAGCTTGGACCCAGCGATCAGGTCCCCAAAGGGTATCGTCTGCAAGGAGACGGAAACAGATTCCATGGTACCTCATCGTACAGGAAGGTGTACAGCTGAACCGTACCTAAAATATGAGACAAAACTCTCCAACAAAATGCAGCCAGGGAGGATCGTCGACAGACACCAGTTCGGCACCCCTCCCAATTTGTGTTCAAACCGCTTTTTCCGAGAATATTCGTCCAATGTTTGCTCGAGCCCACTCTCGTGGAACGCGGGAAAAAGGGTACGCTCCCTTCAGCAAGGAGGAATCAGAACCGCATTCGAGCCCACACGCTGCTCCCTTGCCTCCTCAAATTAAGCCACACCGCTCAAGCGAACGGCTTTATGACAGAAAATCGGGACTGATCACTCAAAATGGCGTTATTCTCGATCTCATCCTGCATGAGATCTGAAGTCTCTAACCCCAGAAAAGCAATTTCCATCCCTGGCTTCGCGTTCGGTACTACAGTCGCACAGTGAGTCTCAACGTTCAAAAATCCAACAAGTCTAGTGTTGGACAAAGGGCGTGTCAACTTCTGCATTCCCGATGCCGGGCCCTCCCAAATAGGCATAAGCACCAGTCCTTTTATGGCCAATGTCGGGGAAGTGGGTCGTAAGATTTAGGGAGGCTAGTAAAAATGCATCCTCTCCCTCTCAAAAAATAATATGATCGGAGAATGTGTCCATCTGACAGACTAGTAAATGTGAGCCGTCCCTCCCGTTGTGACACTCACAAGCAATAAACAAAAGAGAAAAGCACTTAGGCAAACTGGGCCGACTTGAACAAGGGTTGAAATCGGTTTTTATTTCTTCCTAATGACATGCTATGGCACTTATTCCCGTATATAAGACACTACTTATTTGCCTTAAGCCTGCTCGGACACCAATCAGACCTTTCGATTAGAAACTTCGTTCCAAGTTACCTCTTATCATAAACCCAAGTGCCACTCTGTTTTTTCTCCAGGCCTCCTGCAGGGACTCGTAGATGGACGCTTGATCAGGCGACTGGACGGACTACGCCTTAGTTTAGGCCCTTATTCCGAAGTACTATGCACAAAAATTCACATCGATCGATATAGTGCCTGAATCTACTATGAAAGGGAGTGACGGTTGCTACTGTCGCATCGGATCTTAGGTGATCATTTAGGGGCATGGTCAGAACTGGCGGCATCTCAACCGACGTAATAATTTTGGGCCGTGCATGGCGGTAGAAAGAAGTGGTTTCTTATTCCATCGGAATTTTCACATGGCTAGACCGTTACGGACCCTTTTTTAAAGTGGAGCTTGAGATGGACTATTACAATATCGATCTTTGGGGAAACTCCCAAGATCTTAACTCACCAGATCCCCGCGTGGGGCTTCGATCTATTTTTCCTATGCATGCATTCTGCACGGTATCAAGGAGCCGATTAAGACGCAAAATCTTTGATGCGGATCTGAAATGATGTCGATGCATTACCCGAAGCCCTTACTCACGACGGGAAGGAAACAGTCAATCACCCGCCAATCATCATCTGAACGAATGCCTAACCTTCCGGAGGGGTGTGCAAAGTCATTCATTAGGATACCCATAACGCGGGATACCGCTAGGCGTCCACCGCGCAGAAGGCCTGAGCTCATTTTCCATCTCGATATGTTCTTCCAATGGGAGGTCATCGATGGATTTCAGACGATGCCATTCCAGCTGCATCTGCATCGCCCAGAACCTCATCACAAGATCTTGCAATATGATAGTATTCTGCGAGTAACTATCCTTTGGCCATCTCCGGGATGCCAGCGAGCCTGCGAGAAGCTTCCGGCTATATAAAGTGGTATCCCACGCCCCACAGCTACCAATCCTGATATTGATCTATAGAATCATCAGATATTATATCCCACGGAATAACGCACGGAAGAATCCGCGTAGACCAAATATTAAGGTTTACCACCCCAAAAATTCCAACAATCAAACGCAAGAAGAGAGGCCGGGTGAACACGCCCCCAACTTCCAACGCTAGCGCCTTTCGATCCCTGGCTAGCTCGCCCCATACCTCTCTTTTAATATAACCTTGGGGCTTTGACACTTTTCGATCGATCGTTACAATCGTAAGCCCCATCTTTTCTTATTCTTAATCGTCCTACGGCGGTCAGACCTCGACCGTTGGATACCGGTGTTCGCAGATTCCGCGTACGCCAGCATGCCATTTGCTTACCCTTCGCAATTGCTCGAATTCCCACTTTTCCTCTTTTTTCCCTTAAGATGTTTTAATTCGTATATCGATACGATGGTCTTCACGGGCAGAATTTATAATATGAGACATTTACACTATGTCATGTTACAGCTGTTACACGTTTCCATTACTTCCTTTTTACCTGAAGTTGCTTTTTAGCTGGTCGTGATATTCATCTGATATTTGCTTGAGTTATACTGACTATATAATGGCGGAAATGCTCGGGCTAATCTATAGATCTCTTCTGCACGATCCTTGAAGTCACGATTTCCTTTTCCTTTCGTTATCTAGATCTTTATAAAATCTTAGACCCTGCTACACACCCACTTATTAGACTACTAGACTCTCTCAGACTCTTTTTTGATAATATTTCCTCTCTTTTTTTTCGGGATTTAATATTTATATGTTCTTCTATAAATTTCTATTTAAATCGAAGATGACGACCAGCGATTCTCCCAATATGCCACACTACCAACAGGAAGAGTACCGTAACCGCTTCGTTGGAAAAAAGTTACTTGACCCTTCCAGGACCACGGCCGGAGCAGGGGTGAGTTTACCGGTACCCTGGGTTTTCCTTCCCCCCCAAAAAAAAAATCTCGTTTAAACTTTTATGTTCGCTCTATGCGAGATTTCGATCTGGCATTAGACTATCGATGTCGGTTGTGTATTTCAACGTCGGTTATAGCCGACTTTGGCTTTGTTTTTCTTGGACAATTTTTTTTTGCTGAATGCCTTTTTTTTATTAGGAGGTTGCGAGAGCGCAGTTGCCGAGGAATCATCGGGTGGTTCGATTGGGGAGTCCTACGCCAGAAGGTTTTGATGGGTGGAGGTAACTATTTCCCTTCTTCGATTGGATTTCCATTTTTTTTTATAACGATGTTGTTTTTGAAGCTAACAATCTGGTGTTTCTTGGTATTAGAATGACCCTCCTCATCGACGATAATGATATGATCCGCCGTATCGATTTTTATTAGATACTCGAATATTACGAGGACCACTCGAATGGAGAAAGTCTTGCTTGTAGAATTCAAGGGGATATGTTAAGCTTTAGCTTGCTATTCCTTCTCTCTACTTGGCACGGTGGGATCACCTCGTCTACGTCCAGTATTCACGGATGGCAGTTTGGCTTTACGAATCAAGCGTACACATTTACTTGTGTATGCACCACTTAGAGTGTTTCGCTCCTGCAGGCAGGCCTGGTGGGCTTCATACTCTGAGACTAGAGATTGGTTTAACTAATTCATAACGTTAACCATCTCGCAATTTTTGACGACCATTTGCTTTTTTTGGTTTAAAGCGGTGGAGCGAGCGGAACATATATCATTTTAGACTAGCTAGTACAGATATCATTTTCTTCGAGACTTTTGATTCATTTTTTTGGTTCAATTTAAGGTCTTTTTATGCGACGGAGCGAGCGAAATAATATTATATCATTTTAGACGAGCGCGAGCTGGGATGGATTGTTTTTCATGTAATTAGCGGGTTATAGCTATCATCTTGGGGATCCGGGAGCGAGCGTATAGATATATCATTTTGTTACTACCTGGTCTCGTTGTTACTACCTAATTCTACTGTTTATTACGTACTCGGGCTTAATGACTTAAAAGTAACTTGTGGTATCTTCGTAAATTAGCCCCACGCAGAACTAATGTCTCACTTATGGAGGCCGAGGTTAAATTATTTTTCCAAGTACGTTAGTACCCCCATAGCTTAAGTCAAGGTCTCGGAAATCGGACCTCTCCCAGTCTCGAGAAGCGAGGTTTTATGCAAACTTCGGTGCATTTGCCATTAGTAGTATACATTTTCGTTTTATCCCACTTGTCATAAAACAGAAGGCTTATCAGACATTTTCCCAAAAGGTATCGATTCGCAAAACCCATGCAAATGATATCGTTCTGAATGGAAAAAAAAAAAAAAAAGACAATGAAGGGGGAAAAAAAGGCGATGTCATAAGAAAGGACAATATATCATTTTTTTTCTCCACTAGCTTTAAGTTTGATGATATATATGTTAAAAACCTGTCGTCTCTTTCTGTTCGGTACACGGGAGTTTCTTTGCCAATCTTCTCTCTGTCTCTGCCTCATCGCTCCGTCATAATTTTAAAACACAAAAAGAGATTTTATGTATAAAACCCACGGACCTACCCTCATAATCACGCCACTCCTTCCAGAATGAAAGCCGAGACACCAGCCCCAAACGCTTATAAACTGCCGGCTGTTGGGTTTTATCTGCCACCAAATCCGGGGGGTCCACCGCCAGGCGGATATTGGCCCCTGCCCATGGGTCCACCAGGCGGTCCGCCTTGAAATCCGGGTGGTCCACCGCCTGGAAACGATGGAGGAGCGCCGAAGCCAGTCGGCGGGGCGGGCATGCCTGGAGGAAGGTTTGTCCGCATGGGACCTTGCAGACCCGGTCCACCAAATCCTGGAGGTGCTCCTGGCAGGCCACCTGGTGGAGCGCCGAAGCCGGTGGGTGGTTGACCCATTCCTGGTAATGGATGACACGTTAGTACTTGTTTTTGATCTGCCTATTGTAAGATATATAAGGGTGGAGGAGGGTATATACCGATTGGTAGGCCTCTTCCAGCGGGTCTTGCGATTCCAGGACCTGGTTGGATGGGTGTTTGTGATGTTCCTGCTCCTGATCCGACGGGTAATCGTGATGCTGGGGTTTCTGTTGGTGGACCTTCGACTGATAGGGAGACGATTGTCATGCCGCGGAGGATGATGAGGCCGAGGGTACGCTTTTCCTCGACTTCGGTGGTCGCGGCGTTGGGGTTTGACTTTGTAGCTTTGCGCTTTGTGCGGCGGAATTCTTCGGTGTCTGCGAGGACGAGGTTCATATGCTATATTGATAGTATTGGTTAGAAAATGTTGGCGACTGGGATTATGGGGAGAGGGTATGTACCTTATCAAATGCGAGTAAGGTACCGGTCAATTGTCTGCTGTCGTTCAATGTGACGCGCATCCGGTAGTTTATCTATAGAGCATAGTCCTGGAATCAGTCTTCCATTCCCGTCGCAATTGAAGATGTCGCCCCATGTCGGGTGACCGGTGACTGGTGGGTATACATACGAGATTTGCCTATAAGTTTCGCCAAACAGTCCGTCATTACCTTGGTATCAGCCATACTGTTCCGTCCCGATTCGACGAGCTCTCTTTTGTGGAGATTGGGGGAGTCAACATTGACGTTGATTGAGTTAAGAGACATCGCATATATATCATATGTCGTGTCTTTTTGTTGTAGCGCTTTCTTGGGACTTACCATTTTGCCTTGCTTATGTGCCATCTTGACTAGTGGCTTTATAGTCCGGAGACTTGTGAGCGAATGAAGTGAGGGAGGGAGTGATTGAAGGTTGGTGAAGCTCGACGGGATGAGGTGACGGGAGGAGGGGAGGTTGATTGAGGAAGTCGCGACGATGTTAGCTTAGCTGCTCTGAGTATGGAAATTTGCTGGCTGATTCACGCGATCCCGGAAAAGGCTTGGCAGGTTTAGCCGCGTTCGGCGTTTACGGCGTTAAGTCCGACTTTAGCGCGACGTGCCCTAGATCACGTGGACTTGTACCTGTTCTGAGATGTGTTGTATCTTCAGGACTCGCAACACGCAACACATCGAATATCATGTATGACTGCGTTTCCAGAAAGGGTTTAGTGCCACTTTGAACCGCAACGAACTTGGATTTTGACGAAAAGAAGAATCTAAGCCGGCTATCTCGACGACATTGAATTCCAACCCAGCAACTTCAACCAAACCTCCACCCATCGACACCGACCTTCGTACCCCTTTCCTCGACCGTCATCATATCCAACATTCACAATGGTTAGCATCTTTCACCTCCCGAACGACTCTTGCGGTTCCTGCGATGTATTTTGAAATGTTTGGAGGGCAGCAATGGCTGATTTCTTTGAAATTGAAAATAGACCGACAAATCCTCCAACGTCATGCGGGAACTCCGCATCGAGAAGCTCGTTCTCAACATCTGTGTCGGTGAATCTGGTGACAGACTTACCCGTGCCGCCAAGGTGCTCGAGCAGCTGTCTGGTCAAACTCCAGTCTACAGTACGTCCGACGACAAAAACCCCAACTCTCCAACATCTATATATATATATAATCGAATGGAAGAAAGTCTAATGAAAACTTGGTGGAAATTGAACAGGCAAGGCCCGCTACACCGTCCGAACCTTCGGTATCCGTCGTAACGAAAAGATTGCCGTCCACGTCACCGTCCGTGGACCCAAGGCCGAGGAAATCTTGGAGCGTGGACTCAAGGTCAAGGAATACGAATTGAGGAAGAGGAACTTCTCGGAGAGCGGAAACTTCGGATTCGGTATCAACGAACACATTGATTTGGGAATCAAGTACGACCCTGGTATTGGTATCTACGGCATGGACTTCTACTGCATCATGTAGGTTGCCCTTCAACTCTTTTACGAGCGGATGGAACTGGTGGAGATGGGGATGATAATGGGACCAAGAGCATGGATTGAAATGAATGGGAATGCTGATACGTTTGATATAGGACCCGCCCAGGACAGCGTGTCGCCAAGCGAAGAAGATGCACCAGCAGAGTCGGTGCCAGCCACCGAATCCACCAGGCCGATACCGTCAAGTGGTTCAAGGCCAAGTACGACGCCACCGTCAGGTAGACGACCAACTTTAGGATCGTTTGATGTTGTTTTTGCCTATCTTTTTCTTTTACCTCTCAAAAGAAATTCATATATACCTCGAATTCACATGACCCACCCGTCAACTACGAACCAAAATTCCGACCTCCAGACATAATCATCCTCCTCCCTCGATTCCCCGTTATTAAAGGATTTCGAGTTTTCTTTTTCTGTCTCCGTCAAATCCATCAATCCTCCACGTTGAAACCTACTTCGTTATGGGCGTTCATATCTGTGTTATAACCTCCTCTTTTTTTTTTTCAAGACCATTGTACATTTTTTTTCCTTTGGTGGTGTAACGCCTATCGTGGGATTCGATGGGTGAGCTTATTTTTTTCCAGCTCGAGGAATGAAGATAATGAATGATACAATTATTCCGATGGAATTCATGACTTTGCTGTTCGATAGGGTGAATGTAGGCTGTATTGTAGTCTCGGTCCCAGACGCCGGCGAGCCAGCTGTACTGATAGCTGAAGTAGTTGTATACGCGAAAACACGCCCAACTAGACTGTGAGCAAAAGGGCGAAATATGCTGCGTCTAGCACGGGCTAGCCATCCAAATCGCATCACAGGCAGTCCTGGTCACGAGACTATCCTTAGGCTTTGTGCAACCCGACGAATTTGGATAGTTGACGAAATACAACAAGGCTCTGCGTTGCATAGGCTTCCTCCCCTCGCGGGCTTGCAGAACCACACTTGATAGAAACAGAATATACACCCCATTTACTAATTGTACTTTCGGAATATATATTTACGATAGATTAAAGGATCATCTGTTTTGTCTTTGATGATCAGCTCGATTATGTACGATATACAGACATAAATAAACAGTCCCCATCCACTTTACCCCCAAAGACCAGCCCTAAGAAGTCTCCATGGAATCGTTGGAGCCATCTCTCTATCATATCACTACACCATCGTATCTCTCTCTGCCTCTCAAATAACCCAACGGGAAATCCCTATCATTTTATTCCAAACCACAAATTCACTATCTCACACAAGGCTTCATGACCCTTCACTAAAAACCACGACCATTAGATGAGCCATCTACATCTACCCTACGAACTAGAACCTAGTGCCCGCGCCCCCCGTCCCGCCAGTACATTCTACCAATCAATCCAAGACCATACCACGAAATACCGTCTCCGCCAAAAAACCTCCACAGGCAGCTTTCGTAAAGAAAAAATCCCACGTTCAGAACGTCCTGCTAAAACCCGGGTTTCACCTGAACAACGTATGCAAGGCATTCGCCGTAATACAGCGGAAGCAAAGATTCGACGGGTGAAGTGGTGGGCGGTTAAACGGATTTCAGTATTAACCCGTAAAGCTCATAAAGCTATTCGACAATCTCAGGAGTTACGACAGCAGATTTTACACGCGAGGGACGAGACGGTTGAGGCGTTGATTCCGTGGTTTGAAGAGCTTGGGACGGAGCCCAGTGCTGTTATTGAGGCGCAGGAACTTGCGAAGAAGTTGGATAAGAAGATTGGAAAGATTGAGGATAAAGTTGCCAAGGTTGAGCGGAGGATTATAAAGATTCAAAAGCAGATTGCGGAGGTTCATCAGAAGAGGGAGGCTAGGATTGCGGGGTACCAGCTACATATAAGGAATTTGACGAGAAAGACTGCGGTTGGTGTTGAGGGATCTAGAATTGAAGACGCACAGGCATCTGTGAATCTCAGGAAGGCGGCGGAACTTTGGTTGCATGTGAGTTCTATTCCTTAAACCAAGATTTTATGTAGAGAGGATGTGCTGATGTGATTTTTAAAGACTCATCTAAATCGCCACACTCGAAGCTGCGCCAGCTTTGACCGTCCTCTTCACCGTTCCAAGAGCCGCCGAGGAAGCAGTGCCGAAGGTATTAGAGTCCGTTGGAGTGGTGACCTTTCAGTCAGTGACACTGTCACCATCCGGCCTACGGAATCCGGTGCCTCTGGCGAGATCTCGCGGTCAACTAGCGGAGATAGCCTTGCGTCTTCGATTGTTAATATTGACGCTGTCGTTGCTATCCCTGCTGACGCTGTTGGGGAAGGATTGCAGCTTGATTTGACGGTTGTGAAGAGGGAGGTTCAGCAGCGACAGTTTAATCCGCAGGAAGCGGCGGTTAGGAGGAATAGCAGCGAGGGTGATGAAAGATTGGTTGAGAAAGACTTTCAGTTGGACGAAAAAGAGTCGAGAGTTGAGTCCGGAGCCTCGGGAAGTGGCAGTTCCAAAGAAGAGTCAAAAGAAGAGTCTCAAACAGAGTCTGAGTCTGAAAGCTCTCAGGAAGCCTCCAGAGGAACACCTGAGATCCGAGACGAAGCCGGAAAAGGGTCTAGACAAGGACCTGAAGAAGTCGGCGAAAGATCTAAAGAAGGATCTGAAGAAGGACTTAAAGAAGTCGTCAAAGAGCCCCAAGGGGGACCAGCAACCTCCACAGACACAGGAGAAGATTTGGAACCCATTCTGGAAGAAGAGTCTAGGGAACCTGAGGAAAGATTCGAAAGAGGACCTGAAGCAGGACTTGAATACCTCGAAGAAGGACCGAAAACAGAACCCGAAAGCGTCGAAGAAGGACCTAAGGAGCTCGAAGCCGCCTGAAAGGGACTTGACGAAGGGCCGGAAGAAGGATCGTGAGGTATCGAAAAAAGACCTGAGGGACCCCAAGAAGGATTCCAAGAACCCGAAAGACTCAAAGAAGGGATCCAGAAAGGACTTAAAAGTCTCGAAGAAGGGATCCAAGAAGGACTTAAAAGACTCGAAAAAGGACCCTAAGATAGAACTCAAAAACCCGAAGAATCCCAAGGAAGACCAGAAATATTCGAAGAAAGACCAGAAAGATTCGAAGAGAGATTCGAAAGAGCCAAAAAAGGAAACAAAATCTTCGAAGCAGAATCGAAAAGACCCCAAGAAAGACTCAAATCAAGGCCCAAAAGGCTTGAAGAAAGCGTCTAAGGGCTCTGAGAAAGACTCGAAGGAATCTTCAAAACAAGGAAAGAAATCTCAAGACAAGCAGCAGGAAAAACCTTCAAGCAAGGCTGAACCCCAGAAAAAAGAATCGAATAAGAAGAAAAAGAAAGAAGAAAAGCTCTTCCCCCTTATTGTGAACTTATCCGTCACATCCCTTTCGATTGCCAAAGTCTTGAAGTCGAAGATATGATTCGCCAATCCTGGTCAATCCGCATCGAGGCCCCAAAGCCCCCTCCCCCGCCTCCAAAGTCAACAGCCTCCAAGATGGCACATTGGGCTGGAATACCGCACTATCGCCTTCCACGTTTTAATCTAGCAGATGAAGCGATGCTGCAAGAGCTCCAAACGGACGAACTTGACGAAGAGGATTATGCACTGCTCCCAACCAGTTCTTCGACCGCGGGGAAACAACGGCACGAAGTCCAGCTTGTCAATGTCCCAGATCACCAAGGCTTCTCCGATCGGGCCCCGAAACCAAAAAAACCAGGCGGGAGGCTTCGGAAATTTAGAGAATCGTTCAAAGGCAAAAATAAACAAACACAACAAGTAGATGACGATGACGATGATGACGAGGAATCTGCAGTTGTTCCCGTGGGTGGACATCTCAACCAAACTGTTCCAGCCGACTTTGACAGCAATTCAGCGGACTACCCTCGCCATCCCAGGACTCCAGACAGATATATGTTGCCACTATCCCGCGGATCCTCAGGACGAGAACGCAGAAACTCGATGACATCTACAGGGGATCGAACAGAGAGCCGGTCTTTTAGTGATACTGTGAAAGCACCTGTCGCCCTACGAAAATCGCCCCCACAATTCTTACAAAATTGGGACGATGATAATCCTTATACCTATAGCTATATCAATCGCGCGCAAGATACTGACTACCCTTACCCACCACGCCCAAGGCCAATGAACCGGACTATGAGTATTGCGAGTTCATCCAGACTTCCCATCTTGCACGAATCACGCCATGAAGTTTCCGCAGACGATTATGGTATGTCGCGGGCACACCCTCTACCTTTGGTCGCTCAACAGGGTCTTTCGGATCCTCAATTTCGGCAGCGGAGGGGTAGAGAGGAGATCTCCAGCCAGAGCCGAATATCTGCAAGTCCACAGGATTCACCGCAAGGACGAGGGACATCTGCGCCGTCGATTACGCCGTCACAGCCGACAACTTCACATTCAGACGAGGCGGCCTTGACGGAGATGAGCACCGAGATACAGATCGGTGGAGAAAGAACGGCAAAACGACCACACCCGCAACCAATGCATACGATAGAAGAATGGGTGCAAAAGATTGGAACGCCCCCGGAGCAAGGCGGGACACCAAAGACCATTCCGTCTGACCAAGCCGAGGTGGAGGAAGTACCGTCTCCAAAGAAGAGGACGGATACCGACGATGCCTTCCAGGCTTCTCCAATGCGTGAGGAGATTGAGAACCCCGAGGTTCCAATTCCGGTGCCCACCGAGACCCCACCCGATGTTACACCGGCAGCTCCTCGAGCCACTCCTGTCAAAATCGAGCGCCGGATTCGAAACTCTTCCCCCGATATAGAGCACATAGAAATGATTTCACCCAAGTGGCCAACTGTAGAGGAAATAATCGCCGCCACTTCACCATTAAAGCGGGATACAACTGAAACGTCGACATCAACACCGATTACTGTGGTGAGAATCCCACCTGCGGAAGGTGCGCTATTGCCACTTCCGCCTATCAAAGCTCCACTACCGTCACCGCTTCCCCAAGAACCACCTTCCCCAATGACTTCACCTTATGAAGATGAGTCTCCGTTACCAATTATTGCACCTCTACGATTTCCACCACGAGCTACCACTCTCCCCTCTAAATTGGAAGAACAACATTCACCGTTCTCAGGCCCAGCACCAACGTTCGCTCTTGACCCCCGAGCTGCAGAGAAGCGGCGTATGACTGTAGCATTCGGCATTACGCCATTACAGCGCAGAGAAACGGCAGAACTTGCGCAGGATGTTCTGAGACGGGTCAGTACTACTGCTATTGGTGGCGAAGCGAGGAGGGGCAGTTTGGTGAGCGTGATAAAGGTTGTGGATGTGCTGCTTGTGAAGGAAAGAGAGGAGCAGTTGAAGATGATGAGGAGGGCGGAGATGGCGTGGGATTGATGGTTTATGATATTTTATGCGGGTATGAGGCGAATTCGTATGCACTTTGCGTGCATTGACTTGTTGACGGCGTTTGGATGCATTGATGGAGAAGTAGTGCTTTGTATAGTAAGGTTATGGTGTGAGGTTAGCTTGGATTAGTTTGGTTACGGCGTGCATTAGGGGTATTAGCTAGGGTTTTTGCTTTCATTAATCTATAGATACAAGTCTAGTGATTCCAGCGAGTACTATCGGGTATACCGTGGTGTTTAGGTACTTGACATGAGATTCGATACTAGATAACATACCGAGGTACGCACCTTCCCTTGTGCCGTAAGGGTATAGGATACTATGTTAGTTTCTTGAGCGAGGGTAGCATTAAAGCGTCCACGGCACAGCCGGCCTTGCATAAAATTCTGCTTCCGCGCGATCCGGTCGCCTTGAAAAGCAGGGGGTGGCCACCGGTTGCTGTTTAAACTCTCGTGTTGAAGTGTGTGATTTCTGTAATCGGATGTATCGATACCAAGACGGCATCTTCCAGATTAAGAATGTGACGAATAGGATTGCTCAAATATACACTCCGCAAACCATACCTGGGACAAGACATTGTGGCTGGGATTCGTCTGCACCTGTCACGTTGAAAAGAAGGGCTCGTCTGCAGTGCGGCGGTACATATTCCCGCACCGTTGCATGATCGGTTAGCACGCTGCAGCATTGTGCAGCAGTTGTATCCTGGCATGATACCTAGCTACCTATTTGACTGCGTCATATAGTTGCGTCGAGGCATCGATGCGGCACTTTAAGTCTGCGGGATAAATCTGCATACTCGCCAGTTTTTTATTGTGAGGAAGTCAAGAAAATTAAAATATCTGCTCTGCGCCGTAGCACTGCGGTTTTTATGTATTGATATTGTAGACCGTGAGCACGCAGCTGCACAGCTGTGGCCTAGTTAGCTCGTTCGACAATGCAGATGTATCTGTGCGGAAAGACAAAGACCGGATTGGTCCTATTCAGGCTGGATTTGTGGTGGAGGGCATATGAAGATTCCCCTGTCAATAGTTCAGGGCTGGCAGGAACAATGCCATTGTATTCCTGGGAATGCATTCGATCCGATAGGAAAATTCCGCCCCTCATTCACTCAGAGTTTCCCAGCGTTCGACGGTGGTGACATCTCGAGTTACGAAACTGATTATGGACGGGACGTCCCGCAAATCAGGTCAGGGCAGCGAGTGTAATTACTTTTTCTCAAGATACTTCAAGGCTGGAAATCGGATTGTTTGTGACCGGACGATGTCTGAGGGGGAGGAAGGAATGACGAAGGCGTTTTTTAAAATTAAGCGCCGATGGATGCAGCCATGTGGAGAAGCCTTCTGGCTGGGCGAAGTGTAGATGTTGGGTTCAGGTTGCCGACGTAAACGTTAGACGTAGACGAGGCTATTCGAGTGATGTTGGTATGCTCAATGTTTTCTTTACGAACTTGAAGCGTTTCAGTGCCGCGGAATGATTAAACCATTCTCCAAAAATAGGGCAGTCTATAGATACATCGACCGGCATGAATAAGTGCTTGTCCCCTAATATCATATCATGTCGTTTGCAATTGTTGGAGTTTTGGTTTGGCATAAATTCTCGTTGACGTTTGTTCGGTGTGGGAAAAAGGAAAGTGGGGCCAAAACCCACCCTGCACTTTCTTACCTAACCTTCGTCCTGCTTGCTGCCAGTGGCCCCTCTAAGCGCCCACCAATGTCCACCAAACCATGTTTCGCCGCCTGGAACGATGATCAACTGATTGCTTTTTGGGAAGCATCGATGCTCGCGGAAATTTTTGGCCAGTCTGAGTGTGAAACCGTTGCTCCCGAGGCTCAGTTGGATCATGAAAACGAGCCATGAATCGTGTGGTTTGGGAATTTGAAATCTGGACACAGCTACCGTATGCAGCTTCATTTCAGACTGACTGGATATGAGACGATACCGATGATACTGATATTGGATCTACAGGAACGGGTGGGATCGTGTGGAAATGGGCTGGGCTGCCTCTATCTCCGCCGCCATCCAACGCCATGATGATTAAATCTCTTCATCATTAAGGCCTCATCTTTATCAGCCGGGAGGAATGGCAGGAACGGGTTCATTCAGATCGATTCCATTCGATTCAAGACAGAAGAAAAGAGGGTCATGTGTTGCATCTTCAAGCCGTTCTTGAAAATGTATCCCCTTTCTGCCAGGGGTATCCCGCTTCTCTGGATCCATGCGGGCAGGGGCTGTTCCCGCTGGCTATTGGCTGGTTCAAGCTCTGCCTGCTTTGGAGCTAGCGAGAGCCCTTGGAAGGTCGGTTGGCCTATGAGCGGACGTTGACTGCTGTTTGTCAAGTAGACACTTGACTTGTGACTCGACTCTGTCTCTCCGTCGAGGAATGGGACGTATGTCCGCTGGCGAAACCGAAGGGATCCTAGGGAGGATCTTTGAATCTACTGCGCCCTCCCCCAGCGCGATCAGGGGAGACGAAGTATCATGACATTCTCTCGGTCCTTAGGCAGTGCATCCGTAAGGCAAAGCAGCAGGAGACCCTCTTTTTTATGAAGGGTCCAGTCCAGGTCCGGTCGTGCCTCTTCCACACCCTTCCCGGGCAATTGGTTACGAGCGCTTGGTATTAGCGACCATTGACCTTGGTTCTTCGTCATTGATTGGTACTAAGCGGTCAAGGTAGACGAAAAAGCCAGTGTATGTGAGGTTTGCACCGCCAGCTATCTCCTGGCACCTGCGTTTCAACATCTTGGAAGTGCTTATTCCTTTCCTTTTATTTCCTTTGGAGTATCTTTCATCCGAGATCCTCCTCTGCTCCTCATCTTCCTTTAAACACGATATCCGCGGTCCCCCAATCGATCGTGGAGTCGTATTGACCTCTTTAGGTCCACCATCTATCATTTTCGGATCTTCCCACGATACCTATTCGACATCCTTGGCTGCGCTGGCTTTGCCTACGAAACATCGGCACTTGCAGAATCTGCGCACAAAATTAGGACGAACGCCACTGTTAACGGACGAAACGTAAAGGGTTCGACGCGGCCGCCGGATCGCTTGACAGGAGACCATTTACAGAAGCTTCGATAATTTTAAGGCATCTCCGGCTGTGCGCGGTCCAGAAGGATTATAGTAACCATTCCGAGTTACAAGCATTGATTAGGTTTGCCTCAGCTTGTTTATGTACGGACACTTCATGAAGCCGAATTTCCTTGAAAAATTGCTTTAAAACAGCGTCTTCGAGCCGGCGCTGGAGCTCTCGAGGAGTAGAATTTCATAAACGCTGATATGCTGACGACGACATCGTTCTGTTAAAGGTTGCTATAGGCGGAACCGTTCGTTTGGCAGATTACACAGGAGGGTGATCCTCAATAAACCACGTTGTTTCAACTATATATTCCAGCGGTATAAGATCACGCCGGACTTCTTATTTTGACAGGTACGTTAACTTTCTGATACGAGATCTATCGACAATGGGGGAGACGGCTCGGATATCGAGCGCGCGAAAGTTGGAAGGCGTTCAAGATTCTAACATTATAAACGCTCGCTCTCCTGACGGGTAGTCTGATCCAGATATCTGCTGCGAGATCTAGGAGCTTGTCGCTGAACTGCCCAGTCCGGCGCCCGTTCGTTTATCACAATCGAAGCCAGCCACTCAAGCCCTTGACAAAAGGACTTGGACCCCTCGGCGGCAACCCCACCCCGAACAAAGGCCATATCAAGGCCCCATCGACGGCGGCTGCAAAACCCTCTGAACTATCGCTCTAATTTCTTTTTTCATTTATTCCTCACGCCGACAGCCCACAAATATTAACGGTAATAATTAGTTGGACAGCATTAATATCGCACTAACGCCTGGACCGTTTCCCCCTTCTTACGATCGAATTATCAAAGCAGCCGTTTCCGTTGTTCGTTTTCCAACGTTTCCACGAACAGCTGATTTGCAGTGGGAAATTTCATATTTCGTTTCCTTTGAACCCACCCTCACGAGGAGATCCAGTGGGAAGAAAGAGGCAAGTCCCCACCTATCAGCAGCGCACTAGTGAACCCGCCCTTTTGATACAGCCTTTTTCCCATTCTTTCCGACGGTCAGGTCAGCCCCGCAGCCTGTGGTTGGTTGGGCTAGGCCCGCTACTGCTTCGAAATTTCGGTTGGTTGGGTCACCCTGCTTTTTTTCATTGCCTGCCTCTCCTCATACAAGGGCACCAGGTAGTTGCACCAGATGTCACATTTTCAATCCTTGTCGGCTCCGTTCGTGGACAAAGTGTCTTCGTCTGACGGGAGCGGTAATAATAATAATTTTCTTAACAATCACTACCTCCAGAACAATCCTGCGATCCTTCAGCATTTGATCGCGAACGCACAACAGTCTCCCGGTTTAAGGAGTAAAATCGCACCCATCAAGTACCAGCGCAAAGAGAAAGAGGAGATCTCGTTTGAGGAAAGCAGACGACGTGCATTGGCCGCAACCGAGCTTGCCCTCGCTTCACCCCGGACAAAAGCCCAATTTCTTGAACAAGAACTGAGCTGGGACAGCCTCGACCAACCAAGGTCTTCTACACCTGAGGGCCGTCCGTCCACTGCGCAGTTCTACGCGGACGAGGAACGACAACATCCTCAGCATCAGCAGCAGTCGTCCCAGGGCTCACACCATCACCATCAACAACAAGCTCAGAATTACTCCTTGCACGGATTTGCATCACCCGTGGAATCTGAAGGCTCTCAGAATTCGTATTCCTCGGCGGACCGATCGATAAACGAGCAGTCGCCCGCGACTTCACAGTACGCAGTCACTGGGGCTTCGCCACGACGGCCCTTATCAACATCAAGTAACGAGTCTTTACGGTCGTCGGCGTCTAGGCCTGGATCACGACCATCAGAGCGGGGTAATAACACACCTCAACAACACCTGAAGAAACTACGCTCTGTTCCTGAAGCAGACTCTTCTGCGCGAAGCGGTGGGAGCTCACAGTCGGGAATGGCGTCTGAGGGAGCTTTGCCTGCGCCTGGCGCGAGGGTGGGAGGTCCGCGCTCGTCATCAGTTGATGCGGCGATAAGCAATATTTTCACACAAAACCAAACCGGGGAACGGACTCCGGAAGAGATTGCTACGCTAATTCAAGCTGCGGGTTCCGCGGAGGCGTTGATTTCGCATTTGCTGAAGGATAAGGCGCAGGCAGCCTCGCAGAATTCGCAGCTATGGAGGCTAGTGGATAAGCAGCGGTCGATGATATTGAGCCTCAATCGGGATCTAGAGAAGGCAATGAAGGATAAGGAGAGGTATAGGAAGAAGCTGAAAGAGCAATTGAGTGCTGTGCCACCTTTGCCAGCTGGAGCGGACCCAAGATCTGTCACTTCGCCTACCCCGAGCGACCCGCATGACACGGATGCCGCGTCTTTGGATGGTCGCACTTCGATCAAGGAGCTTACGCGTAGTGATACATTTTCCACGGTCGATGAACATATCGCGCCTTATCCAATGTCGCCACAAGCAGGGTCCCAAATGGCCGGTCTACACCAAGCTATGCCGGACGAAGAGCAACACATGATGGGGAACAGCCAGAGAGGAAAGGGACCTTCGAATTTGGATCTTTCCAAGTCTACAACTAATACCGACCCGTCGGCGCCTACACCGGGGATACCCACTCCTGGCTTGTCGAGGAAGAGGGCACCCGCACCATTGCAGCTACAGGGATCAGCCCAAGGGTTCTCCATCCAGAGAGTAAGATACTACCAGCCAGTCGAGCTTGATATCGGATGTATTAACTGATTTTGATAATGCAGGATGAACCCAAGGTGCCTGCGCCTACAGACCTGACTGAGGACCAGGCACGAGAGGTGCTTCGTCAGCAGGAGGCCTTGATTTCGCCTGGTCTTCCAAGGAAGATGACGTTTGACGGAGGAGATAATATCAAGTCAACCACGCTTACAGCTCCACCCCGTGGGCTTACTCTTAAAGGCTCGTCGAATGCATTGAAGAGTCCGGCACTTGGCCTTGGCCTGCCGCTTAGTCCTAGACCTATCGATCGACCGCTTGCGTCACCTCTGCTTTCCCCACGACAGCCAAGGATGGAGGGCCGACTTGGAGGTCCACTATCCCCGCCTCTATCCCCAAGATCTGGGTTCCCAGGATCCGCTGCCTCGAGCTTGGTCGGAAACCATAATGGGCCTTTGAGTCCTGGATTGCTGTCTCCAACTCGCCAAGCTACCTTCCTCTCCCAGATGTCCGAACAACCTGTTACCAATATCCACGAGCAGCTTATGAACTTGCCGCAAATGGCCTCCTTGGCACGGGAAGTCAAGCAAGAAGAGAAGGCCCCCGGTGACTTTGCCAAGGAAGCCAGTTCTTTGAACGGCATTGCCAAAGGCGGCGACGATAGGCTACTTATAGTACCTCCTGCATTGCAAACCATTGATGCCAAGGTCTTGTCGACGCGGATGAGAGCTCGAGGCGATTATGCAAAGGGACGAGACCAGATTGTCTTCGTCCTGGCCATATTCTCTCGCACCAATGGAAACGAGCTCTGGCGTGTTGAGAAGGACGTCAACACATTAGGAATACTCGATTCCCAGGTGAGGCAGTTCGCAAATCCAAAGAACTTCGCGGCCAAATTGCCCAATGTGACCTTGTTCACCAATCACTCGCCTGCCAATATCGAGGGTCGTAAGCTTGCGATCGAGGAGTACTTTGTGTCCATATTGAATACCATCCCGTTGGACCAGAGGGCTGGTCAGGCGCTTTGCGAATATCTTTCCGTGGATGTTGTCGAGTCGACGACAGGGAGTGATACCGCTAGCTTGCACAGTAATAAAGACAGCTTGTCCAATGTCCCCTACCACCCTAGCGGTGACCGCAGAATAACAAAGGAAGGGTCGCTCAGAAAGCGAGGAAAGAATTTCGGTGGCTGGAAGTCTCGTTACTTCATCCTTGAAGGTCCCATTTTGAGGTACTTTGAGCATAAGGGAGGTTCCCACTTGGGATCCATCCGTCTACCAAATGCTCAGATTGGAAAACAGTCGAACAACCAACCGCGCTCGGATAATCCCGAGGATGGCGAAAATCAATACCGTCATGCCTTTTTGATTTTGGAGCCGAAACGCAACAATCCGTCGAGCTCCATAAGGCATGTCTTGTGCGCAGATAATGACGCTGAAAGAGACGAATGGGTAGATTGCCTTTTGCAATATGTACACTACTCGGATGAACAGGACGACAACGCTTCTATAACCAGCGAGAGACGAAGGAACGACGATACCGCTTCGGTCACTAGTGAGAAAAGAAAAGCTAGCTTAGCCGAAGAAGGGCAACCCCAGCCGGGGGACAACCTAAGGGCCGTGTCCTACGAAAATATGGTGCAAGGTCAGGCACCGATTCATGGTCCACCCGCGATCGATAGAAGAAGAGATAACCCATCTCCTCTTTCGACAGTATCTACGGTATCGAAAATGTCAGACCATAGTGGCGAGAAAAGCGTTATTACTGGAATTGCGTCGACGTTAGGAGGGAAGTTTATGGCAAATGTCGCTGCGGATGCCGTCGAGAGGGGTAAACACGGAAAGAAGAAGGGAGGACTCTTCGGTTTTATGCACCACAAAAACTCAGGTGAACACCACGCCACTCCAGACGGTGCCCCGCCGGGAACACCAGCTGCCAATGTGCCGGCCAAGCTCCCACCCTCGCGAAGCGTCTTTGGTGCGGCTCTGGGTGATGCTGTCGAGGTCAGCAAACCACCAGGCGTCGATTTGGAGATCCCATCGGTCGTCTACAGATGTATCGAGTACCTTGACGCCCGAGGCGCGTGGCAGGAAGAGGGTATCTTTAGGTTAAGTGGATCCAACACAGCCATCAGGCAGCTGAGAGACCGATTCAATACCAATGCGGATGTGAATCTGCTGGCTGACGAAGAAGAGTACCACGACCCTCATGCCATCGCTGGATTACTCAAGCTCTACTTGCGAGAGTTGCCACATAACCTTCTTACCAGGGATCTACATGGAGAGTTCGTCGCCGCGCTGGAAGATGACGACAAATCGAACCGAGTCCCACGTCTCAACGAGCTGGTCCATATGCTACCGATCGAGAACTTTACGCTCCTCAAGGTCCTGGCCCAACATCTCATCCAGATTGTCGATAATGCGGCCGAAAACAAGATGACGGTTAGGAACGTCGGCATTGTGTTCTCGCCCACGCTGAACATTCCTGCTGGAGTCTTTTCGCTATTCATCCTGGAATACTCATCGATCTTCCTCAGACCAGGCGAAGAGGGTTACGGCGAGCACGCTCATAACGCAAGGGATTTTTCCGAGTCCCAACAGCAGGAGAAGACCCTTGCGCAGTCGTACCCGGCACCGTGGATGCAGCAGTACTCAGGTCAACCTCCTCCACCCGTGTACACCCAGCCGTCGTATACCCACGCACCTTCCTCGCAACCCGCCCCTACTACTAGCCAATCGAACCTTCTTGCTGCCCCTGTTCCAGGCCCAGGTCTCCCATCTACACCACGTAGAATGAACTTCAATCTGGATGCCAAGGACGAGAAGACTACGAGTAGCAATGGTAATGGTAATAGTAATGCAGCTGGTATGGTGCCCCAGACGCCTACATCTACCTTTTTCTCAAGCGGCGGTGCGATTGGTGGGAGCATGTCACTGAATAATGGCGATAAAAAGAGTCGACGGCAAAGCACAATGTTGGGGTTGTTCAGCAGTAGCAAGTTTTCGGGGTTGAAGGGGAAGGGAACTAACAACGAGGAGAGTCGTAAGTAGTCCCCTTCATTTTTTGTATGATCATGTGAGGTAGAGTTGAGAAGCTAACGACGTTTCTGGGGAACAGCGAATCCGTTCGACGAGAATAGTATGTACGACGTATGAAAGCACTCGGTCGGTTTGACAAGTTACAGGTATTTTTCTCTTTGGTCTTTCTTGGGTATACCCGGATATCTATTTACTCTGCGTTGGAAAGTGGGTTTTATTTTCTATTTTTATTTCTTTATGACCTATACGTTAGATGATATTGCTTTTTGAGAACTGCCATTGCAGCCTTGTGGTTTTTTGGTCATTTTCCCTCATGTTCGTTTATACATATTTGATTGTATATTTTATTTTTGAGCCAATCTTGCAGCTGTTTCTTCAGCATCTTATTTAATAGCATGCATGTTCTTGAAATACTATTGTGTTTTCGATTCAGCATGCAACTTTGCATTTGATCTTCACCTTGCACCGTCCATCATATCACGGCCGGCCTAGCCCTCTTTTTGCTTTCTCTATGCATTCTTTACCTTGGTGTAAACTTCTTCTTTTGGGAGCTCGAAAGCTTGTAGTGACTTGATGTGTGTGCGTGGTCTGTGTCGTGTGTGTGAGATATGATGGCTCCATCGTCTAATTCCTTTTCTGATTCTTGGTTTTTTTACCCCGTCCGAACGAAAAGCGAGGAAGCGAAGAGAGACATACAGTCTGTCTACAACATGTAATCTGTTTATCTGAGACGGTCTGACATTTCTCCAGTGGAAAATTGGACTATACCAGGCTACTCGTTGGTGGTAATGTCTAAGATTCCTTCAATTCGACTTTCTATTTTTTGATATATTGTTCGTTGCAGCTGCAGGTTCCAGCTAGTGTGAATATGCTCCTCATGTCACACCCCAAAGTTCTAGCCTGCTAACTATAGCTACCCAAATTACTTGTTTCTTTGTCTTTTGTGATATGATGCGTCAATTGCGAAAAAAAATTGGTATCTGGTTGTGAAGTGTAACGGGATATTTTCCAAGAATCAACGGGGCTACCAAGAGCTGGGATTTGGCTTCTGTTGCAGGTTTGGAAGTATGCAAAGACACCACCCGAATCTGCAAGGAACAGGACCGTACAGGTCGGACTTGTAAGTAAGGTGCGACGAAACGGACACAGAAGGGCACAAAGAAAATCGATCAAATCTCGCGTAACATTAATGTGTCCAAAAAGTCTAAAAGTTCGTCTTTCCCGTCCTGCGTCTGTATTACGAGATTTTCCCGTCTTTGCAGGTGTGTCCTGTGATAGCCTAACGATCTAGAATCTGGGGGAGCTGCAGCGCTTGATTATTATCAGACGGACTAGTTGGATAGGCTTCTTCATGGTGTTATCCGCCCCTGGAATTGTGGACCTAGAGACGAGTTAAACAACGGAAGAGGCGTTCTGCTGCGCATAAGGGACCAAGATTATCTTCGGAGTCCAACGGTCACATGCGGAGGGTATTCGACGGTTTTGGATGCGGCACCTTGTGAGTTTTCTTCTGTTACTATGAAGCTATTCGCGGGCTTTTTTCCATCTTGGTCCTTGGTCCTTTTTTTTTTTTTTAATTTTTTTTATTTTTTTCCTTATATCTTTATCGCGGGCCAATTGCGCCGAATTTTGGCTACTACAGTACTAGCCGTTACTCCCTTTGGTGGTGGATAAAGCTAATGCAGAATATCCTCCTTGCATTCGCGTCCTGCATATTTTCCTGCTTCTAGAGAACGGTTCGACAAGATCCACAAAGGAAAAAATTTTTCTCGGTGACGTGCAGAGGTTTGATTCGAATAGCGTTATCGTCGGGTCGTCGAATCGGGTTGGATTGCGGGTTGCGCATTTCGATGTTTCGAGCAGGTACAGCCAAATCAAATGCAGGACCGGGCTCCAATACGGAATTTTGAATCACGACTCCAGAAAAACCATTGATCAATTGAAACTATAGTATTTCCATACTATTGTTTGTTGTCAACGGCTTTTTGAGGCTTACTATTGGGCTCGCAATTACCCTGAGGACGAGCAGGGAAGGAAGTAGGCTTGGACTCTTATCGGCTTGAAGTATACTACCTTGGCGGTAGGGTCCTCCAGCCAGCTTAACGAGAAACGCCCAATATCACAACGGTTCGTGTTTTTTATACGTCCACATTCAGTTCGGCTGCCCGTTTTCATACTTCACCGGTTTAAGAAGTTACTTTTTCTTTTACAGCTGACGACGTAACTTGGTTATGCGTGCTGTAGGTTTTAATTTCTGGCTTCACATTCATATCCACTATTTTACTTCTTTGCCAGACTTAAAAGGCACTACTTTTGCCGTGGTAGCCCGGTTTTGCCGTGTGCTTAGCATGGCTTTTTGCTCCGTTTTCCACAGCGTTTAACTCTTTCTTTTTCTCCCACCGACGTAACGGTGCCTCGCCGGACTAACAGTGTTATTCACTGATTAAACCTCAGTTTATCGACGGTGGATTTTGCCTAAGCCTTTTCGCCCAATCACGTTTTGCGTGGGCTGAGACTAAATGATAGCCCGAGGGGAATATAGGGAATCGTGAACGGATATCGGAATATTGCATATAGCATAATTGTCCGAAGCGAATATATCTCAAGGATATATATATAGAGAGTCTAGGACCCTCGGTACAAAGATACCGCAAGGTCTATGAGGGTCTTCGCAGCACTGCAACTCCTCTTTATACCCCGATCATCTCCAACACTGTCATCCTCATCATTCTCACAGTCATCATGAATCGAAGATCGGTATTAGGCTTGCCTGGCGGGCTGAATATGCTCAATATCAATACTGACCTGGCGGTTGCTTACGGTCGTCGCCGGCGTGATCGGACAAGTTTTGATAGTATTGAGTATGATGGTGCACAATTGTTGGATTATCAACATCCGGCACCGCAGGCACATCAGGACCCGGATCAAGACGTCGATCTGTTAAATGATGATAGTAATTTGCCGCTTCCACCGTGGATTCCGCCGCCGCCTACGCATCCTCAGCCGGTGTATCAGCAGGCGGGTCAGCAGCAGATGATGAAAGGTACTACCCCTCTACGAGTGTTGAATCTGGCGGGGTATACGGATGGGGAGAATAAGTTGTTTTACCCGGCGTGTTCGTACAAGTGTGGGGAGAAGGTGTCGGAGAGACGTCGTCGTGGTCCGGCGAATTTGTCGTGTATTTGTACGAATACGAGGGTGTTGGAGGAGCTTGGGGTTTGTGTCAAGTTGGAGTGTGTGCATTATGCAGGGGATATGGAGAAGTTTTGGAGGGTGATGGGGAGAGATTGTGGGAGGATTGGTGGGTGGAATTTTTTATTTTTATTTTGGTTGGTTATTGAAGAATACTTGGCTAACGTTGGTATTGGGGATATATAGGACTTGATCTTGATAGGAAGTCGACGCCAGAGTTGAGGGAGATATACAATAAGGGTGCGGTGGGAAATACACCGGCCAATACGCCTGCTAGTCCTAGGCCCGGAACATCGTGGGCGACTAGTCCGAGTACTCCAAGGTTAGGCACTTTCTTTTCGAATACACCGACAACCCCTAGAACTGGGACATCGTTTGGGTACAGCCCTTCTACACCTCGGCCCGGTACGTCTTGGGGGAATAGCCCTTCTACTCCGAGACCGGGTACATCATTCGCCAACAGCCCAACTACTCCAAGGCCTGGGACGGCGTTTTCCCTACTGTCGAGGGATACATCAATTGGAACACTACCTGAAGACCTACCATTGGCCATCATGGTTACAAAGACAGTATCGGTTGAAATCGAAGCTGCCACGGAAACAAAGGCGATTGATTCGGCAGATTGCAGTACCGTGTGCAACATCTGCTACATTGAGCCTGGAACTGAAAGAGTGGGGAGCAGGAGTTCTTCGGATAAGAGTGTTCATTGCCTCGAGGAAGAAAAGGTGGAAGAAAAGAGGGAGCGGGCAAGAACACCTATGCCTATGATGCGGGAGGAGACATATGCGCCTGCTATTGTTAAGACAGAAAAGAAAGAGGTGCCTACGGCTATCAATGCCAACGTGAACAGCAATGACACGGTGGAGTTTTTGAAGAAGTTTGGGATGACGCCGAAGAAGGTTGCCGGGGCGGTGAAGAAGGTTAGGAATATGTTCGGGAGGGTGCAGACTTAAATGCACAATGAAGCCTAGGCGAGTATATTATAGCTATTGGGCTTTGATAAGAGAGTCCACTAGGACTAGGGTCGATACTACTTGGTTAAGGGTATCTGAGGGGGGTTAGGAGGGGAATTTGCATATAAAAATTGTGTTGGGGAGGTCATTTTGCAACACCAATTCGCAGCTTTTGACAAGCTGCTTGGATTGCTGGCGTTTTCGGGGTTTAATATCTTGAGATTAGGCTGATTCTCGACGTTTTGGAAGCGAGGGTCCGAATCCACGATATCCGTTGATACCGAGGAGGGTTTTATCCGGGATTCGGTTTATATCTTTCGGAGTTTTTTTTATTTTTTATTTTTCGGGATCTTGTCGTATAACCACATGTATATATAATATTAGGAATATCAATATCAACGGGGAGTCTATGCGCAGGCATGGAAGATTAACAAGTTCATACATCATGCTGCGGTCACATGTCGGCACGAGCAAGTGATATTGGATGGATGCCTTTGCCTTTGTCTTTGTCAGCACTATCACAGGCTATATCAGTTGGCTGATATAGCTCGAGTCCCTGACGTAAACCAACGATAGGAAGAACGAATATGGCTAGCGGATGCAGAGTTCCCCATTCCACACAGAGAACAAGAAGCATCTACGGGCCTTACATGGCCAGACCTCCTTTCACCTTGCATGAGCTCCCAGATGCAGATGTCCTGACGCACCGGTGTATACAAAGCCAGCTCCTCAGCCCCAAAAGGGGTAAAGTGGGTTTACTGGCTCGAATGATGTGTTCAGGGTTCTGCTCCGAGCCAGTGACAGATGTCGGTTCTTCGGTCTGATCCTGGTTTTTCGGAGCATTCACAGTCATTGATTGCCTGAAGTCCTTTTCAACAGTTTTCGTTCTCTGTAGGATATCTTTTTTTTTCATAGGGTACGTATAGGACATTTGAGCTTGATAGTGGTAATGTAGTCAATCAGAGCATGTTTTTCTGGTTTCCTGCCTGTTTGCCTTGGAACATGACTGTCTGTCGTCAGCATTGTACAGGCAGCCTCTCACAAAGGAGAGATGGAGCATCTCAGAATGCACATACACTCCATGCATATACATATCGTCCACAAAGAAAGAGAATGTAGAATCTCTGGAGAAAGGAAAAGTTTGTTAGCGTCGACGCTACTTCGCCACCATCTGGATGTATGTAGGCAAGTACTAGTAGTGTAGCAGTCAGTGGTAGTTTGTTCCTGTTGAGAAACAAAGTGTGTGGGAGGCCACCCACAAATTGTTTGTCGAAGTGTGTGCCAGCTAAACTTTTTTTTTTTTTTTTTTTAGTAATTTTTTTTTTTTATTTGTTGCCTTCATCGAACCTCGACCCTTCTCCTTCTTCCTCCTTCTTCCTTCCTCACCCACGAACTACACCTCTCATCATCATCACCATCATCATCTTAAACTTAATCACGGGGGATAAGAAGGCTCTTATTTCCCACTCTCCGCTTAATCCATAGACTGTTTCGCTTTCTTCGTTATATCGTTTAATTCCCGTTCGTGTCTTTTGTTTCCTTCGAAAGAGACGTTCATTCCCGACGATATCACGAAACCATCGCTCTTCCTTTCTGCCTAGGCTTCACGACCAGTCCGAGGATATCTGCTGTATCTGCTTTATCAGATACACATCGTCCTCTTCCGATCCGTCAGCTTCGGCATTTCCAGGTTTCCTTTTCCTCATAGACCGTCCCAGTTTTGGCCAGCTAGCTCATCGGCTCTAGCTCTCCAGCCAAACGTCCGACATCGCTGTCTTTTGTCCCGATAGAAACTTTCACATCGTCGAACACGCCTTCCGTTCTTTTCTTTTCTTTCCTTTTAACAGAGAAGAAGAGAAGAATCTCGACGAGATCTGAGTTACCGTCAGGCTCTCTCTGCGACTTTGATATTGCTGTTCTCCTCGATACACTCCGGAGAGCCCTACTTGCTTAATATAACTCCCTTCCTTACCATCTGTCACCCTGGTGGTTTTGTTTCTCGTTCTCTCGGCTTCGGAATTTTTTTAGTTCTCGTTGCTTCTGCCCTATAACAGACAAACGCTGTTGCTATTTAAACCTCCATCCACCTCTCTCCAACCACACAACCTTCTCCTTTACAACCTCCCTCTATCTCACCAACTCTCAACATGGCTGATCTTGTCAACGGCATCCAAGGCATGAGTATGCAAGACTCCCGTTTCGCCCCTAACGGCTCTGCCGGAGGTAATGCCTCTGGTGGCGGTAGGCCGGCTTACATCCCTCCCCATCTTCGTGCCAAGATGCAGCAACAGGCTGCCGCTCCTGCTCCTGCTCCCCAGCAGATGAACAACGGACCGGCTCCAGTCAACAATGGACCTCCACCTGCTCGTGGCGGAAACTCCTGGTCTCAGTAAGTAGTCTCTATCCCCTGAATCTCGTCTGATCCCGATGCAACTTTCTTTTTCGTTTTTTGGTGGCAACAATCGGTGTTGCTGCCTCATCTAGACCTCGACTAGAGCAGCTACAGCGATGCCTGTCGTCCAAGAATCACGCGATTTACTTGCCATTTACTAGATAAAGTTCTAACATTTGCCTTTCACTAGGAACAACAACCAAAGCTCCGGTGGCAGTTGGGCTAATGCCCCATCCTTCAATCCGAACTCCGGTAGTAAATGGGAACCTCGCCAACAACAGCGATCTTTTAATGAAAACGCGTATGGCAGCCCAGGTGCCTCTGGCGGCGGTGGTGGCGGTAACCGCGGCGGCTCCGGTGAAGGCTACTGGAGAGACGGCAAGCATGTCATCGGCAACGCCAACAGCAGGCTCGAACGTGAGCTTTTCGGTGTTCCCAACGACCCCTTGAAGCAATCAACCGGTATCAACTTTGAGAAATATGATGATATTCCCGTTGAGGCCTCTGGTTCCAATGTTCCAGATCCGGTTATCGCGTTCACCAACCCTCCTCTCGACCCACACCTTTTGTCCAACATCGAGCTCGCTCGCTACACCGTCCCAACCCCAGTTCAAAAATACTCAATCCCAATCGTCATGGGTGGTCGTGATTTGATGGCTTGTGCCCAGACTGGTTCCGGAAAGACTGGTGGTTTCTTGTTCCCCATTCTCTCTCAGTCTTTTGCCACCGGCCCGTCCCCACCTCCTCCTAGTGCTCAGAGTGGCGGCTTCCAGCGGTCTCGCAAAGCATACCCGACTGCTTTGATTTTGGCTCCAACTCGTGAGCTTGTCTCCCAGATCTTCGACGAGGCCCGCAAGTTTGCTTATCGGTCCTGGGTCAAGCCATGCGTTGTCTACGGTGGTGCTGATATCGGACAACAGCTCCGCCAGATGGACCGCGGATGCGATCTCTTGGTTGCTACCCCTGGTCGACTTGTCGACCTTCTTGAACGCGGTCGTATCTCGCTCGCCAGTATTAAGTATCTTGTCCTTGACGAGGCTGATCGTATGCTTGACATGGGTTTCGAACCCCAGATTCGTCGAATTGTCGAAGGTGAGGACATGCCTGGTGTCAACAGCCGTCAAACTCTCATGTTTTCGGCCACCTTCCCCCGCGACATCCAGATGCTCGCCCGCGATTTCTTGAAGGACTACGTCTTCCTCTCTGTCGGCCGTGTTGGTTCTACCTCTGAGAACATCACCCAACGTGTCGAATACGTCGAAGACCACGACAAGCGAAGCTTCCTTCTAGACATTCTTTCCGCTCATCAGGGTGGTTTGACTTTGATCTTCGTCGAGACCAAGAGAATGGCAGATACTCTCTCCGACTTCTTAATCAACCAAAATTTCCCAGCTACCTCCATTCACGGAGACCGTACTCAACGCGAGCGTGAAAGGGCGTTGGAGATGTTCCGGACAGGACGTTACCCCATCATGGTGGCCACAGCTGTCGCTGCTCGTGGTCTTGATATCCCGAACGTTACCCACGTCATCAACTACGATCTTCCTACTGACGTTGACGACTACGTCCATCGTATTGGTCGTACCGGTCGTGCTGGAAACACTGGTTTGAGCACTGCCTTCTTTAACCGTGGTAACCGTGGCATTGTTCGCGAATTGACCGAGCTCTTGAAAGAAGCCAACCAAGAGGTTCCTGCATTCTTGGAACAGGTTGCTCGCGAGGCCGGTTACGGTGGCCGCAGCGGTGGCGGCTCTAGAGGAGGCCGTGGCCGTGGTGGCGGTGCTACTCGTGACTTCCGCAAATTCGGCGGCGGCGGCGGTGGTGGCGGCGGTGGCGGATTCGGTGGTAGCTCCGGTGGTTATGGCGGCTCTTCTGGTGGTGGCGGCAGCTACAGCAGTGGCGGCGGCTACGGAGGTGGTTCCAGCGGTGGATACGGCGGCGGTGGATCTTCTGGAGGCTACGGAGGCGGTTCCAGCGGTGGATACGGCGGCGGTGGTGGTTCCAGCTACGGAAACCCCAGCGGCGGTAACTCCTGGTGGTAAATGTGTGGAAGACCTGCCCAAGATTTTGATGTCTCCGCTCAGCATTCGGTCATGACATACGAAGTCTTATATACAACATCACGAACTCCTTTTTAATCGCAAACATACTTTTTTCTCGACCATTCTACCCTCAAAACCTTTCTCTCAACGGCTTGCGCAGTCACGCTAATGAGCTTTGAGAGAAATTCTTTTTGTCTTTGCAATTCATGGCGAAAGCAATCACTTTAATGAATCGGGAAAAGGGTATATAAAGGCGTTCTCTGATGTTTTATGGGCTGGTTATCTTCTTTTGATGCTACATTTTTTCTTTTATTTCATTCTCGGTTTTCCTTTATCTCCTGTTTTACTGCTTCTGCTTTTACGAAATGACCCCTTACGACCTTCTTGACTTCCTACAAATTCTGTCTAATGTTTTCAAGAAACCAGAAAAGGATTCCCCATTATCTCGCTGTTGTTTCTGTCGCTTTCTTTCTTCTCTCATATTTACGGCCGGCCTGCTTCTCTGAACGTTTAACGACCTACAAAAGTTTCGCAAGACCTTGACTCTGCCTTTACTTTTTTACTTTTTTCCACCTTTGAATTTTATAGACGTGGGAAACTAAAAAGGGAAGAAGGCATGGAGTTATGAGGTTTTTCGTATAAATCTTTCGTTTTCATAGAACATCTGACGGCGCAGGCGAAGAGAGAGGAAACAACCAAAAAGGATATGAAAGGAGCAGGACGTTTCCTCCTGACTATTCTGTCTGCAGCTTTTCCTCACACACAAAGTAATAGACCTTGTTTCTTTCGTGTCTTCTTCTGTTTAGTCGTTTCTTTCCTTTCCCCCCTCCATATGTTCTCCGGGAATTGGGAAAAGGAATACAAATCATAATGGGAAGTCCGCAATAAAACATGTTCTTTGTTCAAACTGCTTCCTTCCTTTGCCTACTGCATATTTTTTTTCCAACTACATTAGACTTGGGTCCAGGGGTTACTTCGAATTCTTTCTCCTTCGATCGTACGTTTTATTATTATTATCCTTTTTTCCTTTTTTTACAATGGGAACTGTTATCGCTTTTTTCTTTTCTTCAAGTCCTTCATGCTTGTCTTCTTCCTTTTTCTTTTCTTGTAACTTTAAATACACAAGCACATGTGGTGTTTTCTACTTCTCCGAGAATCACGGGTGTATGATACCCTATGGAGATGGTAGAAGAACACTATTATCAATGATATGCCCCTGCCTCTTTCAAAAATGAGGGGAGGATGGGGTTTTTTTTATGAAATATCCGTCGTATCGTATCTCGTAGGCCGGCCGTATTTCGGTCAAGTGTGAAGCTCCTATAGCCGTATGTACAGATGTACGACTATCGCGAGCACGTTTCTGTCGTGGCGGAGATCATACAGGGTCAGAGGAGTCTGCTAGAGAGGAGAACGCAGCTGGTATGTCCACTGCATACCGGTAACCCAATCCGAGCATCTGCAGCCAAAGATCTAGAATCGATAATAGTAGCATTTGATATTTAAATGGCAATTGTATTCCTGCCCTAATTTGGATTTGCGGGAAAGTAATACTATTGCAAGTCTAAATACACTAGACTATTTATCTGCTATTCAAAGTGCAACAAAGTTTTCTGGAGAATAGGTACAAGGTAGCCGGCTCCTAGGTTTGTGCGTTTAACATTTCTGTGGTACTTACTCCAGTATCATGCCTTCTTAAGATTCCAGTACTGCCTTGAACCCGCCCTAAGTTCATCGAGTTTCCGAATTACTGAACTAATAGTAGAGTCGAAGTCTTCGAGGGTAAATAACCCGGGTGCACGCCCGTGGGGAGGGGTTTTGACCTCCCCGGTTGGTCGCGAGGATTTAGCGCCCACTTCAAAATTAAGGAGTACCGTCTTTTCTCCAATGTATCCTTCCGCTTCTCTAGCGAGGCCATTTACATCCCCGTCGGACTCTCCTGTATCCGTATCCTCGGTGCTGTCTATCATTGTTTCTTCAAAGGAATAATCCACGGCTACGTTGCCGTTACCCATCTCGCCCCCCTGTGGTACTTCCTTAAACCTATATAAGCGCAAGTTAGCTTTGCCCATAATCCATCCGTTTCTGGAGTTACCCGTGCGTACCAGAAATTGAAAATTTCCTGATAAGGAGATGACGTTTTTGACCCTTTTGTTGTTTTATCATATCCTTCTATGAAATGGTGATACCAATATGGAGGGTACACTGGTTTTGTCATATTCCCCGACGCTACCTTAGCCTGTTGTGTAGCTTTCCAAGACTTTTCGTCTGCACTGTATTTCTCAGCACCATGCTGGATAATCGCGCAGATGTGTGCGGTTGCGTGAATGAGAGCCCTATTTTGTTCCCCTTCCTCTAAAGAAGCCCACTTTGGGGATAACCCGATCGTGGCTGTCACATCTAGCAAGGTATTGATATTCTTGTCCCATAGTTTAGGCCAGAGCTGGGTTTTCGAAACGGGCTGGGGGGGATAGGGCCATGCAAAGGCTTTGAACTTTGGTCTTAGCTCCCATTTCACCGAACAACTTAAGCAATGTTTCTTAAACTGTGGGCGGAGTTTGGCTTCCAAGCAGAACGCGGGATCTCGGAGCTGTGGAAGGCGCTTTCTGTTGGTTGTAGCCACTTGGTACACCAAACCCGTAAGTTGTTCCTCAACTTCTTCGAGAATCTGATTTCCCAAGGATTTAGACATCGGGTTGCCTCTACTTTGCTCCCAATCTCGCAGTCGTACACTCGATAGGTCTTGGTGGCATCTTTTCTCTTTTGTTTGTCCATGCTGACACAGAAGCTGAGGGTACGGAACTGCGCCTAGGGGTTGGGGGTCTAAACTTTTGGTAGGGAATACTTTAAAACGAAATTGGATCTGTTATCCGTAGAAAAGGACAATTTCCAGAGTTTGAAATCTTGTTCGATTGCGTTTGAGCCTTTACTTTAGCTAGTTCACTGAGTAGTATACCAATTTGTTGATGATGTTGGGTTCTCCTGTGTCTGCTTGTACAGTATTTATATCTAGATATCTGACATTGTGATGAATACATCTCTCTTGTACCGTGATAATTGTACAAAGTTACAGCTTGCATCAAGTTGGAAACGGTCAAAGCGACACGAAGTAACTATTGAAACGCCCACCATTAATTCAAACTCCTTTGCAGCTTTGATGCCACTGCTGTAAACGATATTTAAGTTACAGCCGACGATTATTATCTTATGCTCTGGCTCTCTCTTATTTCAGAAACTGTTTGAGTGTTTACAGGTATCCAGTTTCTATTCTTAACTATGCACACACCCAGTTTCATGGATTCATCATCTGATTCAATCAAAGGGCCCAGGTGTGAACATGTGCGATATGACATGTGTTGAGGCAAAGAAAATACAACAGGGAGGCCAACAGTCTACAAACTCGAGGAATCGTATCAATCAAGGGAAATTTCCGGAAGCGAACTGGCACTGCCCCAGTTGGTTTGAAATTAGGGCCTGTACTTACTTACATCAGGCACCCGCGTAGAATGCCGAGGATATCGTATGCTGGATAGTTGCTTTGATCAAACGTCGGGTGCTAGCATGGGCCCAGCTGAATCGATTGCAAGGATCCGGTTACACAAGCGTGGAGTTACCACTTTTGAAGAGCTAACATCAGGTCCTAAAATTCCTGTGTTGTCCTTTCCATGCGGGTGGCCATGCGTGTCTGGAAAAGACTTTTGAACCAAGACACTAGGTCGACCACAAGGCGGAGGGAATTGTCCCATTGGTTGACAGCTGTTTAGCGGAGGGAAGGAAGATTAAGGATCCTGGGAGGCTGCTAGGACCTTAACACTTTAGGAGATCGGTGTATGCATAGGACCTAGAACCTTGGATTGCAGGTTCATGGTGGAAGCGGACGTAATTTCATTGCACATGTATGTCGGGTATACGTAGATACGGGCACACTAATATATAAAGGCTGAATCCTAGGCTGATAAAGGCTTTCTCTTCCCGCCATGGCGCCAGTGCTGTTGTCAAAATCAGTGCGAGAAATGGAAAGTTCGGGGAGCTTCGTATTCTACTATTCCAATATGGCTCTTGAATCCTCAATAATCATCTTTTCTTGTAATGGTCGTTTCCTATCCGAATACTGTCAATCTAGCGATCTTTGGCTAGTCGGTCGGGATTGGGACGGTGCAAGACTAGACAGTATCGGCACTGGGTTTGACAGTCTTGGTACCGAGCCCGACACCACCATCACTGAACCCGAAGAACTACCGGAAGGCATTAGCATGGGAACTAGGCCCTCCTGCCATATACAAACCCAATTTTCTAAAATTCAAATCCACAAACAGTTCTACAGCCCGACGAATATAGCTATCGGAATAGGGCTTGGGTGCGATCATCGATCGTCCTGGGGCTGCCACGTGTGTATAATACCGATTGCTTGTGCTTGTGTGGCCTGAAAACGGCCAACATCTAATGAGCATGGCTTCGAAACTCGCCCGACATCAATGGAGTCGGCGCGGTAGGTGGAAACGTAACGACACGCAAATCAGTATATGTTCTGGGATTGATCGGAACCAATTTTCACAACGATCTAGACACACAATTTCGATATTCAACCGGGGTGCGACGTGGTGCAACTGTCAGGAGTCAGCAAGAAACAGACGTCATGGACCATTACAACGAACACTTCCAAGGCGCGGATTACTCATCACATAGCTTTCTAAACCAATTCGACTGTAGGTTTTTATCAATTTAACTCCACTACATATCCAGATCCACGAGCATAGACTAACACAACTTCAAGACACCTTTCTCCAGGCTAACTGGATAGATCCGATAATACACCACGAAACCGACTCATCGAGTCTATACACAACAGACAACAATACTTCGATAACTACTATGTCTCAAATATCTACGATCGACGAATTATTACATACTCCAGGCGAAGTGCATCCGTCTGAGAACGGCCCCGCTTCGACCACACCATCACTGACCGACCAAACGACTCTTATAGATAACCCCAAAAGAAAGGTAACGGAACCCCTCAAAAACTTTGAAATAATTCTTGAACAAGGTGTCCCAGAAAAGGCACCCCAATCACAAACCCCCAAAGAAACAGAAAGCAAGAAACCACGCAAACAAGCATCGAAAGTAAAAGTCCATAAATGTCCGAAGCCCAATTGCGACTTCGAAACATTGTGTACCAGAACCTATGGAACACACGAAAGAGACGTCCACGGGACAAAATCATTTATATGCCCCGATTGTGGTACACGGTCCGCGAGGAAGGACAACTTATCTCCCCGGGCACACCAGCGAGTATGCAAAGCAAGACAGGAGAAGGTTAATGGAGTGAAAGAGCCACCGGAAGCGACAATAGCTATCAGGAAAACCAATAATCGGGTATGCCTGCGAGATATATTGGCCGAAAAGACTTCAAGGGACACATCGCCTCAATCAAGTTCGTCATCCGAGATTGACGTTTCAAGGCAGCCGATGATAACAATCAATGATGCTACATTTCAGAAGCCCGTTGGAGGATCAGATCAAAATAGTTTATTTGCAGAAATGGCAGCCAGACTAGCGGCGTGCAAGGAAGAAATCAAACGATTGAAAGAGAATGACATCAAGATGCAGAATAGGTGTAGAAAGATGGGAGCTAAATTGGAAGATGCAAAAGCAGACCTATTCGAAGCGCGGCAGGATCGGGATATGTGGTATGATCGCTACCGGCGGTGCGAGAGTAGGAAACGGAGGAGACAAGAGAGTGATGACGACGAGTAATTTCTTTGCTTTTAACATTTTGGTTTGGTTCCGTTCTTTGTTTTGTGTTTATAATCTTTCACGCTGATATTCTGCGAGTCTGGCTTTGAAACGTCTTGCATTGTTATTTCTAGTTAACTTCTGCAGTTTCTGCTCTTTCTTGGTTTTGTTATAATTAGACGTCGATTCAGATTTTGCTGCTTTCACACTAATTTGTTGATGCACGCTTGCTTATAGATATTATTACTGCATGTAATTTAGTTTCGTTTAGTGAAATGAATATTCGAATGCGATACCATATTATAAATCTGGCTATTTTGACTATTGAATTAATGGATGGGGAAAGGGTGGAGGCGGCCATTTCTGTGTGCAACGTCGCAATGATGCTTCCTAAAACCGAATCACCCCTCTGCAGGGCTGTCACGAGGCTGGATTTTTCCAAATACCACGTCCTGAGTATTCTCAACTTTTCCGCATATATCTGCCTCGCCGCCCCTCGACTATGCCCAAGCGCCGCCTGGCCAAAATGACACAAATACCTAAATTCCTGCGTTGTCGCCATCCTTCACAGTTTTTGAACTAGGAAGTTAAGCGGGCCAATAAAAAGGCGACTATACGTTCCTAATTGCCTGTGTTGTTCGGTTTCCTTGCATTGCCATTGGGTCAGCTCATATTTACGAGAGGAACTTCACATCTTCCTGTTGGTCTATAAGATGGCATCCGACTGCTAACAATCCAACCCTCCTTTTACCATTCCCTCAAACATCCCCGCGATCACGAAGTCTAGTCTATTTGTGCGTATCTCTCACAGATGTTTGACTTCTAGCTATCCCGTCTCATCTTCTAAAAACACTCTTTCTTCGAGAAATTTATATCCATAAAACGTCAGCTGCTTCTGATAATTTGGTGCTGAAATCGGTAGTGCCGGCAGCCCTGCCGTGGCGGCCGGCCATGGGACCTTATTCCAGAGATATACCGATCCTCCCTATGAAAAGTGTCGGCATAGATCTAGCACTATTTCCTACGAAATGGATGATTTTAGGATTAATCGGATTTGCGCGATCTGGAATCCAAAACACGATGGTGATGATCGAGACCTAGTCTGCTGCGCAGGAGACTGGGAGGCCTGTCCCTCAGACCGAGACTTCGACGAAGATATAGCACGGAAAGAGCCGATTTCGATCCCAGAAGAACCCCGCTTCTGTACCGATATCCACTGGGAAAATCAGGATACTTCGTTTCAATTCCAGCCACCTAACCGTATTAGTCTCCTAGAATTTAAAGACAATGAACACGACGACTATGAGTTCGGAGACGATGAATACGCCGCGGGCTGCGAGTACTGGCGAAATCTAGCCCAATACGAGACTGACCAAGAACTAGAATGGGCCTCCAACGAAGTTGAGGGGACTTTTAAGATCTGGGCCTTTAACAAAATTGACGCCTCCAACAAAATTGGGAGGAATTTTCAGATCCGGGCCTCCAACGGGACTTTTAAGATCTGGGCCTCCGACGAAATTGAGAGGATCTGTAGGGTCTGGGCCTCCAACGAATTTGGGAGGAATTTTAAGATCCGGGCTCCCAACGGGAATTTGGGGAAGTTCTTGGCTTCCATCGAAATTGAGAGGAATTTTAAGATCTGGGCCTCCAAAGAAGTTGAGAGGATTTTTGAGCTCTGGGGTTTCAACGACATTGAGAGGATTTTTCAGATCCGGATCGAGTTGGTGTATCTTTTCTTATCTATATCAGCATGTTTACCGTTTTTCTTCTGGTCCTTCTACCACGAGTGGCCAAACGACAGCCAAAGAATGTCGGCATGCCGATGGCCGTATAATATGGCTCTTCCAGTCGTTGTGCTTTGGGGCGTTTGTTGGATGTTTGGAATCTACGGTGATGGCTCTTCTTTAAATAGTGATTTTGGTTTTGAACTTGGCGACTTTGGTTTTGATTTTGGTGATTGTGATTTTTCTTCTGGTTCTGAATTTGATGCTTTGATACCCTCCCCACTTCCTCTTTTCGGTGGCCAACAATTTGGTACGAACGATAATATTAATATTAATGGTAGGGTCCCCTCGTCCTTATACCGTCTATTGGAGATATTGTACAGGCTGGCTAATGCATCGGGATCCTAGAAACAACATCTTCCTTTGTGCCTGAATGTGGCATTTGGGACAAACTGTTCCATCCCCTGGTAGGGGATGAAGATAATCTCGTGGATGGTAGGTCCTACGTGCGTGCTAAGAGCGTTCTATCGACGGCATGCTGATATATATATACAATACAGTCAGTGAATATTCGGATCAGAGACTTGGGCTGGCCCAATTGCACCCCCCACACCATGAAGGAGCCTTAAGAACCCAAGGCGATACTATTACAATGAGAGGGTCTGATACAACACCTCAGAATCGAAAGGCTGCATTGTCTATGGCTGCGAAATTATCAGTTTTGCAAAGTAAACCGATATCAAGCCTACAGGACAACGCCCATCCTGTATCAATCCCTCAGGGTGATTGTATAATTGGTTCACAGGACGACGCCCTTCTGATATCAACCTCACAAAACAAACATCCTCGAATATTAGTCCGGCAGAGTAAACACCCCTCGAATGTCAAACCCACAGAACAACCCAACTCCGATGCACGAACCAAAACACCAGCTCCTATCCCCAGCTCTCTTCCTCGCAAAAGAAAGCGTAAACTAAAATCTGACAAGGTTTATCATTGTGAGGTTCACAACTTCGAGACCTCATGCGACAGACAATTCGGAGAACACATGTGGAAAGAAGACAAGATTAAATACTTCGGCTGTGACGATTGCGATTTTCGGTCAGCTAGAAAGGACAACTTGGTGATTCATCGGAAAAGCTGTAAAGGGAGGCAACAAAAGGATGAAAACCAGGCGGTGGTTTCGAAATTGCAGGGTGGTACAAAGAGGGTGTCAATTAAGAACATACGAAATCCCGATGTCAATCCTGAAGCCTCGGCACCGGCTTCTGCTATTATATCTCCGCCCGCGGATCCAACACCTGCTTCTAGAGATGCTGAAGGACCAGCTGTTTTGCGTCAATCACAATTACCGGGACGTCAAATACCAAACCCCCGAAGCATATCAGAAAATGACGCAGAACGGACCAAGATCGCTCCTGCACACGATTCGTCAAAGGTTTACGAGCTGATGGCTAAGATCTCGGCCCTGGAACATGAAAATACTACCCTCAAGCAAGAGAATTCCACCTTGAAAGCGGAAAACCTAGGTCTCGACACCACACGGGGGAAACTTGAGGCAATCCAGGAGGAGTTAGAGGAAACTAAAAGCGACCGCGACGTTTGGTATGAGCAGTGCAAGATGTTAAGGAAGGCTGATCGAATGCGCCAAAAGCAATCATAGAAATCTACTGCCCTGCTTGGTAGTTGGATATTTCCTTTTACTACGGGGTTCGCTTGCATTTGGCTATCAATGGAAGGGGCTACTATATATCGGGACTCCGATTATCATTCTTGTATTGGTTGCGATTACCTATGCAACGTTGGAACTCGAGATCTTTGCCACTACAACCACACTTGGTTTTCTAGCACCCGTGTCTACAAGCCGAGGTCCTAAGTAGTACTGTTAATTACCATGGCTATAGTTTGATTTTTCGTCCTTTTACCATGTTACAGTGTTTCTGATAGCTCGTGTGCATTAGAAGTAATATTAAAAGGCACCTACGATATAGGCACCCTACTATAAACGCACCACCATCGCCTCTCGCTGAATGCCCAAAAGAATATCTATCATGTCCAACCAAGCAACCCCAATTCGCGAAAAAACTACACTATGAAAACGCCACGGAAATGCTGTACACAAGGCTATGTAAAGGGTGCATCTCAAAAAAGCGCAAAAATAAACCGCCAAAATTTGCAAAAACCATGTCATCAGGAATATGCTATACCTTCATTACCAAGGTAAAGGCGATGATAGCAACCTTCTAAGGTTGTGGTTACGTTCCTGCGAATAAGGTCTCTTGAATCGCTAACCTTCTAGCGATTCGTTCTCTCTGCCTTTGTTCCTCTTTCTCTTTCTCTTCCCTTTCCTCTTCCTCACCCCTTTGTTTTCCAGAAACTTTCGTTCCTAAAATTTGCGCCTCCCTCTCCGCCAACCTCTGCTTGTCACGTTGCAGCTGTGCGCTAATCCTATCCCTAGCCAATTTAGCGTCACGCTCACGTTGTAGCAGATCAGCTTCAAACTCTTTAACCTTCCGTCTTGCATCTTTACTCTGCAGATTTTCAAGTCTAACCCACATGGTTTGCTTGTTAAGCTCAGGGCCATGGAGTTGAACGTGATAAGCTGGTGCGCCGTCGAGGAGCATCTTGTTAATGATCCTGTCTACCTCTTGGCTAAAGACTTTCTTATCATTGTCTGAACCTGATTTCTTGGCCGGTTTACGCTGTTTTTGCTGTTTCTCGTGGAAATTTTTTGATGTAGGTTGAGCGGGAGGTAGGTTTGCAGGAACTGTTATTTTGCGTCGAGGAAGGCCGTCATCAGAGACTTCCTCGGGTCCGTCAAGGCCAAACCGGATTCTTCGGCGTTTCTTAGGGCGCTCTAGATCGGCTAGGGGAAGCTGACCTGTAGCGGAGAGAGTCCGGCGGTGGGAAGAAGTGGTGGTTTGGATATTAGCTCCAGCAGTTCGGATTGTCTCTAATATGAGATCGTCTTCTTCTTTCGTAGGTTGTTGAGGCTGCTGAGGCTGCTGAGCCTTTGGAGGACGGCCAGGACCTCGCGCGCCGGATGGTGTCCCAGGAGGTTTAGGAGTTCGCGTGGGTTTTAGCACACGCTTTTGAGGTGTAGAAGTCTTCGGTTTGGTAATAGTCTTAGGGGTCGAGATTTTTGTAAGATCAAGCGGACGAATTGGTGTAATAGGCCGGATAGGAAGGGCGAAATCGCTAAGTGAGGAGGTTTCTGATGCATTTGATGTATTCGAATTTGGGGCCGCCGGTCTCAAGAGATTCTTTGACCCTTTAGGCCTTCCTCGCGTGGATGGTGGTTTCGCGGCCGGCTCCAGTGAGACAAGCGGTTTTGCAGACACTGTGAAGCTAAGCGGGGTATCCTCACGGCTAGAAGCAGGGCTATCCATTCTCGGGATGTTCTTAGAGCCCCGGGGACGCCCTCTTCCTCTAGAGGTGGCGCTAGCTTTCACGACGTTGGTTTTAGGTGCAGGGCCAGATTGGACTTGCAGAGGTAGGGGATCCCAAGACTGTTGTATAGAGGTGCTGCCTCCGCGGGTAGGGGTAAGAGGAGGCCTTCCTCTACCTCTCCTCGCGGCTGCTCTAGTGGGCCTGGTCATCGTATGGTCTCTAGTCGACGTTGATGGCCGGCCTCTCGGCCTTCCCCTTCCGGATTTCCGCCCGCCGTCCCAGGACTCGTTATCTGATTCGTTTTCTTGAATAGTTGCCAATATTTCTGCGTCCGTAATATCGAACTTATCGTATTGCGAAGCGAGAATGGGCCCTCTAACCCCGGCTACATCTTCAACTTGAATCTCCTCGTCATCATCACTGTCATCATCCTCGCTGCTATCAGTCATCGGAATATTAAACTCCTCTGGCATCCCTAGTCGATAACAATTATCCAAGAATATCTTCGCTTCGCTTCTCCTTCCCCGCCTTTTGGTGACTCCAGAGGTAATACCCGTGCCACCTGCGAAAGCCCCTCCAGGGGCTTTAAAGTTGGGGTAATACCAAGTTTCAGGATTCTCTTCCCTCGCGAAGAGACCGTTTTCAAACTCTTCAAGGATTTGAGGTTCCACATGATCGAGGATGTCATTTGCCTCGACGGCTCGAGTGTGACCATCTTTGTAGATGACAGTATAAGTCACATGGCCATCTTCGCCAGTCCATCGCGAGTCTATGGCGAAGGCTTCCCATTCGTCAGGGTTGAAAAGATGATCTACAACGTCCTCGAAGTTGGCTGGATCAATTCAAAACGGAGAAGTTAGTGAAACCTAGTGGAAATAACAGGATGGTTCTAGAACCATCTCTGAGTTTGAAGGTAAAACCTACGTGTAGTAACAATGATATCAAAATTGGTTTTAGCCGCAACTTCAGCATGTCGACTGAGCACTTCTTTGACGATCTCTTGCTTGGCTATCTCTTCTTGTCGTTCGAGCTCTTCAGGGTCATCCTGAAGTAGATTCGGATTCGCCATTGACCGCCTGGGCGTGACATCGACATTTGATAGCCCCGTTTTCGTTGGGGTCCTAGTGCCATCTTCGTCGTCGTCGTCGTCCCCATCCTCCTCCTCTTCAGAATCTTCATCAGTTCCAGAAATTTCCATCTGCTGGGGCAGTGGGTTTTGAGAGAAGCCAGGTATTCTCCGAGACCCAATTCCAATCAACTCGTCTCCTTCATCCTCGCTTTCCTCTTCTTCTTCTTCATCGTCATCGTCTTCTTGATCAAATGCATCGTGGAAGGGATCCTCGTCCATTTCATCAAAGTGGCCGTGACTGGTGCCATCCTCAGTGTCAGAAGTTTCGTCATCCTCAATCATGACCTCGTCCAAACCCGAATCCGAATCCCGTTCCTCAAACTGTCGTAATAAGTCCCTCTTCGAAAATGGTTTCGAAACAACAGGCGTGCTTCCGCTGCCTGATTTGATTGGGGACCTGCCTTCATCGCGACGGCTAAGCTGGATCGAGGGCCTTGGTCCAGGCTTTGTCTTGGACTTCGAAGCCTTAGGATTTAACACGACAACGACTGGCCCTTCTTCTTCTTCTTCTTCTTCGGAATCACTATCGTTGCTGCTGCTGAGGACTTCTCGACGCCGAACCCTGCGTATTGCATGATCAGACGAAGGACTATCCACAGTAGGTGTCTTTCTGGCAACTGATTGCTGTTGCTTCTGCAGTTTCTCGCCTAAAGCCGTTGAGATTGGCATTGGCGTTGCTGTCTCGTGTTGTGGCGGCTTCTTCTGCCAGTAATAGTCCAGCGTTGTTGGAATTAATCGTCCCGAACTGCTGGCCTTTGCAGCCTCCGAGGCCGCTGGAAGCTTTGGTTTTGATCCCTTTGGCGGAGGCATTTCGACTCCTTCTACCTCGTCATCGTCATCGTCATCATATCCTTCTATTGTTGATGAGGTTTGGTATTTTGGTTTCCCCGAAAACATATCCCTTATTGCATGGTAAATTCGGGTCGGTGAGTAAAGGGGATTTTTTCCTTCTCTTTAGGTGAGATGTGTGTTGATTCGAATTAGAAGCAAGAAATGAAATAAAAATCGGAATTTGAGTTCTAAAAACAACACTTTCTATGGGGAATTAAAGGCAAAGCACGTTGCTGACCCCGAAAATAGCTCTATTACTCATCAGATATTGAAGAATCATTGTTAAAAAGACACTAAAAAGCACCATATATGCTGTTTTTATAGGGGGGAGATTGGAAATAGCGAAATCTAGATTTCTAACTTTTTTGTCTAAATTTTGATTTTTAAAAATTTTAAAGTTATTTTGGTATATTTAATGCATTATTAGAGTCGAAATTAAGCACTATAAGTTTTAACAATCCTGGCATTGACACTTGGTGGAGTTACACTATATGCTAAGCAAAAATTAGTATTTCCTAATACGGCGGTATTGGCAACACAATCCAACATCGAGATCGCAAGCGAGGATAGACCTCTCCGGACTGCACATGGCCACCCATGCAATTCGTCTACTTTCTCAAATGTTTCTTTACCTAGTATCTACAACAACTAACTTGAGAAGTAATATTGTTTCATTCTTGCGCCTGCTAAAATACTAAAGGGATAAAGTACTTTTTATCGATATTTACACTCTGTTCGCCCAGCGTACAACACATTGGGCTGTTTACCCAGGACGATGACCGTGACAACTTGGTGCCAGCCTAGATGAATCGGTCAATCCATACTCGGGCATATATATGACTTCTTTGCCCTACAAACTGTGTTTTCAATCAACCAGCGTCCCATTCTGCTTTGTAGCGCTTTTGATTTTAGGACTCAATTGAAAACGGAGTTGGCCCTTCAATTCAAGGTCGAAGATCGAATCTAGTCTTGCCAGGTCCAACTTCATCGATGACGATATTACCATTGTCCCACTTTCCAGTTTCTTCCATTCCGTTGATAAGGATTTGTGGAGGGAACTCCCGTGTGCCCGCCAACTTGTACGGAATCAACACGCGGGCTGTTGTCCCCTCAGGAATATCGACTTCGAGTGCGTTGAGCTGGTAGTTGACGCCTACGGGCCCCTTAACTGTTGGAACTGTGCCATATACTTCTGTTAGGCCTCCAGGTTGTGGCGAAATAAGTATCTTCTCGAAGCCAGGTTTTAAGGGACGCACTCCAAGCAGATATCGTGAGATAATGTTGGCGGGAGCGGCACCCCATGCATGGTTCCAAGTGAGGTTGGGCTTATATTTAACGTCCCAAGCTTCAAGTGTCATTGTCGAGCCGACTTGTATCATATGCCACCAGCTCCGGTCAGTATGCGATGTCATCAACTGTAACGCGTATTCGTCTCTTCCTGCCTTGTAGAGCCCTTCCAGCAGGTATTGAGCACCGTAGACGCTACACGCCATACCACGGGACTGTACAAAATCGGCAACACCGTCCCGATAACCTCGTGGCACAAGATCGAAAGCTAGAGGGTACATGTTCGCATGCAATGACGCATGGCTCGAGCCTTCACCATCGATATAGATACGCCTCGTTCGGTCGAAGAAAACGGCATTGAATGCGTTATAGACGGCTTTTGCTCTTGACTTGAAGAGACTGGCGTCATCCTCCCGTCCTGCTGCGAGAGCGATAGTCGCCATTTGGTTGAGGGCATGGTAATAGAACGCATTGACAACCGTATTAACCTCTGGTCCAGCTTGGTTCTGCCCATCGCCGTTATTAAAGCCGTCGCGCTCACCTGCTGGCCAGTCTACGATTCCCGGTGCGCGAATCAAACCGTCACCTCGCGACTTGTCCATAAGTAGTTTCTTCTTTAGAGCATCATAGTTGTTTTTGGCTAGGGAAATGTCGCCTGTGAACATATAGTCGAATGCTGCTATCATTGGCATATGCAAGCTCCATTCCGTTGGCCAGGTCGGATGTTTGATCAAATGTTCGAATGTGTACCGCGCAACCTCAGGATTGGCATCGCAGGCTAGATGCGAAAGCTGGTTGATGTATGCATCGGCTTCATATGGAATACGCTCGCGTTCACCGTCTATGTAGACACCGAAAGCCGTAGTCGCTTTCACGGTATGTTTGCATAGATCCCAGACAGCATTGAGCGTATCATTCGAACTTCTGAAAAAACTGTTGTTGTCGTCGAAGGCAGTGTGTACCCACAGCTGGTGCAGAGCCGCTGCATCCAAGCTGGCCGGGGCGTTGTCGATTTCGGCGTAGCGAAATACGGTAACTTCGCCTATTTCGGGCGGCATATGCACCGCCTGCGGGTTGTTGTGCCGGGGTTTAGGAGGGATATCCAGGTGGTAGACAGACCGGTTGGCCTGTGTAACCAGCGACAGTTGTCTATAATTGACGCTCCCATACGGTCTGCGGTCAATTTGCCCCGTCGCATCCAACTTCTCGCCCAGACGGATTGTGAGCGTGGTAGAATTAACGGGTGGCGGGAGGCGAATTTGGAGGTTTCCGTAGGCATCGGCGCCGAAATCTGCAAACACGGTCATTCCATTTCGAATACGCTTAAATTGAACTGGGGCAACCGTAGTGGTTTGGATTTGAGGCAGCAACATGATTGCTGTTGAGGCGAATGACCAAGCCAACGTGGAGTTTGACGATGGATAATACAAGGAACACTTTAAGGAGTCGTTGCTTTAAGTAGTATCAACTGTGGGTCCGAGCCAGGCATTAGTTATAATGTAGTATTTTCGCAATTACAACTGGCGACTCGTGCCCAGTGGTATCCCGCAGCACTCGAGACTCAAGTCGACTTTATATAACGAAAAACGTATACATTGTGCTCGACCGCTCTGCCGACTGGTGATCGATCTAAATGAAAAGGGGAATCTCCTTAGCATTCGATATGTGGCTGCCTATGGCTACCTCTCTTGCGGGGGAATCTCCTGCTGGTGCCATGGCGCGCCGTGAGATTGGTAAACACTTCTATAAGCTCTTTATAGATATGATCTGATTCTAGAGTGCCATCCGGTCACGAGGATACAAGGAACAAGAATGCTTGTAATCTGGTAACTTTCACGGCGGCCTTCCCAGAGTCTCGAAGGTTGATAACAATCGACCGCACCAGTTCTTGGCATAGATCCTTGTTTTTAAATTCCCCTGCCGTTGTTCCGTGATATACCCGAAACATGTTAGCTTCTGGAACAAACAAAAATATTAAATTCCAATCTTTGTCGTTGTCGTGAGGTACATACATGCGAACAAGACTTTGGGCAAATGGGTTTTGGAGCAAATACCAATAATAAATGTGGTTTTCAATGGCGTGTTATGGTGCGGTTTCAAGTTACCCAGGCCACGAGCTTTTGATATGAATTAGCACGTGGATTCCGAATACTTCGAACTTGATTATGTACTATGAAATTAATTTACAAAAGACATGGAAACTAAAGAGGAGGCACAAGGGTATACGAGTCCTCGATATTGATTTCTCTTTTTCCTGGCTACAGATATTTGAGGGGACTCTGAGGAGGTCAGCAATGACCAACCCTAGGCATCCACCACATAGTTTAATAAACTCTCGAATCACAACCTGTCATGTCTGGAGTGTATAAATTACAGGCTATTTTGTCCAGCAGCTTTTATGAAAAAGCGAGAGCCCCGTCAATCCAACAGAGAGAATAGATATTAGAATGCGCCGGGGTAGCCAACATTCTGAATTGTAACTGCAAGGGCAGTCGCCAGCGTAGGCAAGGGAGGAGACACCAAGTGTGTTATTTTGAGTGTTGAGTTCTCTGCCAAGGAACTTCAAAATAGGTTCTGCGCTTCCTCGCTCTCTCCTTCCCCGCTTCTATTCATTGCATGCTGCGGGGTCTCTTAATCCAGGAAAGCTGGCACGGAAGTGGCTTTCAGGGAAGAGCAACCGATTCCGTGAACCATTAGGTGGTTGGGATGCAGGGTATTAGCATTGAAAAAAAGCAGGGTGGTTGAATCGAAATTTACGCACCGCACCTGCACTATGCATGCAGGTGACAACAGACCGTCGAACTCGGGATCTTGATCTCATGTGAGCGAGCAAATCGCGAGTTCCGATAGAACCATATCGCACGCGGAGATCCACTCAACCAAGGGATCCATTGGCTCAATCCCAGCATCAAGAGCTAGCGAGAGTACGTAGTACGTCAGGCAGTAGATCTTTTAGATTTCCTTGACGAGCGAAATATCGGGGTCCCACTTCACGTTCACCCTGCCGTTTGCTTGGGTGCAGATTTCCGTGATATAAATTAACTACAAGAAGTTAGTATCGTGAACGAATCCGCATATGCACACGATTAAATTAAGTTGCGATCATCCGGAGATTTTCCCGTCCCGCTCGATACCGCTCAATAATTTATCAGATTCAGCTCGTGGGGCATTTTCTTGGACTAGACGTGACCCTTTGGTGATAGGTCGATGCGAAGCAGTGTAGTGTGAAATCTGCCTCAACAGGACTTCGGCCAGCTGAATATTTTAGCATCTTCTGCCGACCTTGTTACCGTGCATGCAGGACGGAGTGCGAGTTCGTACTAGGATTATAGATTCTTTCAATTGATCAACATATGCGACTACCGGTTTCGAATATACGTAAACTGGGTGCTATGGAGCGATTGGACTTGTAATTGTTGGGCAAATCATCATTGGGGATGCCGCGGAGAGCTGAGGGGAAGCTCCGGTTTTCTAGTCTGGTAGATGCATTGTCAATCTCTTTGTATCGATATTCTACCTAACCGCTTCCAATGCAGTGCGTATGGAATACAACCTATCACTTTCTTCAGATGTGCGGAAGAGCAAAAGTCTTCAGGTTGTGGTTTCTCCGAATTCGCGCAAAGCAGGAGCCTCGATCGAGCTCCGTAGTCAAGGAGATTCTGAATATAAAAGGGAGCAGAGTCGCCCTCTTAGGTGTCGTATATTGTCAATCAAGCTCGAGAGTTTCCCACTTCTCTTCTCATATATATAAAAATCTCATCCAATATTTCAATTCCTTATTAACATCAAACCATGTCTACCACACTTTTTAACGTCAAGCTGTACGACGCAGCGGGCGGTGCTTCAAAGTTGACGAACTGTATCAGCGTGGAAGATGCCATCGATGATAGTGATCCACTCTCCAAGATTCGAGACCTCTTGGTCAAAGATAAGAAACTTGACTCTGATAAGTAAGTATTTTGCAAGTTATGCGCAATACTATATATATAGCCCAGAGGTTCGAAAACTGACACCGCCATTTTGCCAGGGCGAGACTTGCCTTCTGCAACAAAGATGGTGCCCGTATAGTAGACACCACTAAATTTGGCGTTTACCAGAAGCTTCTCAAGGTAAATATTCTCCATGTGCCTTCAATATATACGTTCATGTATTTCAGAGCTACGCCATGATATTGATGTTTTCGGTAGGCCGGCTCCGGTGGAAAAAAGAAGAAGAAAGAGGGAGAGGAAGAGGAAGAAGAAGAAAAAGAGGAATCCTCAGATTTGAAAGTCTACGATGTCTACTTTGAAGCTGCCAAAGCGAAGAAGAAGGCCATGACGGAACTTAGTGAGTCCACGAAGGAGTTGCTAAATAGCAAGCTCGATATGGACCTGGTGGTTAGTATTGCAATATTCACTCCTTTTAGCTATTGATATTGGGTAATTACTAACAGTTAGATAAATGTATACAGAAAAACAGACCTGAGCTTATTGCGGCCACTTTGAAGGAGCTTTCTAGCACTTATAACCATGACAAATTCCAGGCTCTCACGACTGGTGACGTTGTGTAAGCCACTACATTACAGAAACGGCTCCTAATTGAGGTTGTTAACTAACCAGATATCTATATGCATAGCACTGGAGCTTCAATGTCGGAAAAGGACTGGTCGATTGTTCTTCGAAACACCAATTTCTTGAACGGTCAGAGAATCGTCTTTTCCAGGAACTCTAATGGCACCCGATCTTTCCAAAGGATTGACCGAGCTCCAGTCTCCGGTAAGTATATCACTGGGAATAGCCCCAAAATGCTCCACTAGCCAGTTAACAGGGTTTCAATGATAGCCTTTACGCTGAAGCCGAGACACATTGACTCCCTTGATATGGCCGACGCCTCTATCAGCCTCAAGGTAAGCTATTTAACGGACCTAATCTAAATACTTTGATTCTAAGGCATTACCCCAAACAGGAGCAATATAGAATCCCTATCTTCGTTACGCACGATGAGTCCTACGTCAATGTGTACGAGACTGCCAGCGCCGTTTCTAGCAGCATGGCTTCAAGCTCTTTCTCACAAAGAGATATTGAGTTATCAGCGTAAGTGTACCAGCTAATCCTATGAACCTGAATGGACGACTAATTGCCTTGTTCCTATGTATAGTGGAGGAGGTCTTTTCGGCGCTAGCCTCTCCGTTAAAGGCGGATTTAGCGACAGCGAAAGTAGTGCCCTAGCTAGGTCATCTTCATCTAGCACAAAGTCCATGAACATTACCTACAACGTGCGTAATTATCTTGGATATAGTTATGGTGACCGCATAACAGATCACTGATTTTACGGATAATATAGTTCCCGCGAGCGATTTTGCATTTGGATCCACGAGATTTAGAATTGACTGAAGACTGCAAGCGGGACTTAAAGGAGGTGAAAGACGACGTTAGCTTGGTGAGATTTCACCACAACTACGGTAAAGCCAACCAAATGACCCGGTTATATCAACCATAATGCTGATATGGTTTGTGTAGGACACTTCTTTGCAGCAAATGTGCAATTGGGAGGAAGACTCTTCGCCTCTGAGCAATTCTCTTCCACAGAATCAGGAGCAGCCACCAAGACCGCAAACGCGATGAAGTATTCCGCGGCAGCATCGTTCTCCTACGGCTCATTTTCGGCGTCAGCTAGTTATAGCAAGGAAAAGAACTCAACAGAGGAAAGCAAAACCCAGTCGAGCCAAATGAGCAGCCAGCTCTCCTGGGAAGCGCAAGGTGGAGACACTGTATTGTGTAACAAGTAAGGAAATCCATGCGCGGGAGTGGAACATCTTTATGATAATTCCTTTACCCTGCATACCAATTGATCAACCCTATAAGTCGCTGATTCATAGCTAACATCTCACCTTACAACATAGCCCACCAGCTTGGTGTCCAACGGTAAAGCCGTTCCGAAATTGGAGAGTTATCAACGTAGGTCATTCTGCAAGACCTCTGCCCCTGCCGTTCTAACGAAATTATATCAAATAGCAAAAAGATGTTATGCCGATTGGTGATTTCATCGGACAATTCAAAGGATACGAGCATATCCCTGATAAGTTCGCAAAGATTACCGAAGGTACTAAGAAGAAAGTTATGTGCAAGTTTAAGTTGAGGGCGAAAGATGTCCAAGGCGTCACGGACGAGTATTATGGTTTCCGCAGACAACCCCAAAACAGGCGACTCGGTTAGTACACATCGATATACCACCAAGGGACTCAAGACCCATAGGTCATGCGTACTCAGAAAATGAGGGAAAATATGCTAATCCCGACGTGAAAAACTTTAGAGAAAGTTGTAAACGAGTACAGTGATGAGCTGCAAAAGAATAATCCAACCGTGTTTGGAAAGATCGGGGCTGCTGCCCATATCACGAACTTGAAAGATCGTATGAAGGAGGATTGGTTTACAGTTGATTTCGCAGAGCATGTGGGAATCAATTCTCCTGATGATGGGTGTCTCTTCGAGGTTGAAGTCGAGACCGTGCTTGATAGACAGCCAAGGGTAACCCCCCCCCCCTCTATATATTAATTTACGTCTCGAAATTTACAATATACTAACGGAACCACACAAAGCTGGAACTAAACAAACCGTATTTCATCTACAACAAGCACTTCAACTGCTACCTGGCGGCGGATTCCTATGGAAGCTACGGAAAGCGCTACTTCTGCTACTTGTTCTACTGCAAGAAGCACCGTGCCGCTAGGTGGGTGTTTAGGGAGAAGGGTAATCGTGCCAAGGAAGGACCTATTGAAGATGGCAAGGAAGTCGAACTTACTTTGTTGGACGATGAAGGCCAGGCGGTCGGCTTCGTACAACGGTTTACTGGAGATATGAGTACCTTACTGGTAAGCAAATATGGTGTCGACGACGGTGCAGATTTGAGTACGAGACACGACTCGAGAATTCAGTATGTCGAGGACAAGTAAACTTTGTGATTGATGTGGAGTTATATCGTCTCTCTTCCAGGGTCGTCTGTTACTTGTCAATTTACTGCTTGAGCTCCGAAGTATCATGTCCTTATTTTACTCGGTTGCGAGATTGGTCTACCTATGTATCTACTCAAAGAGCTTTATACATGGTCTATCAGAGCAATTCAATTCGTTTATAAGTTGTGGTATACTAATGTACAGTGAAAAAAATTCTGCAAATCATAACTTCGTCGTAAGTGAACAATTCGCACGCTGGTGCAATTGCGAAGGGGTTTAAAACTTAATATTTCTCTTTCGGCCTGTGTACTTGGAATCGGACTTCACCACCTTTCCTTTCCGTCGATCCTGTTCCTTCTTTTTCATGATCCAAGCCTTGGTTCCCTGTTTCGCATCACCTTTCGCCTTAGCTAGTAACTTTTTTCGGTTATCGTACACATCTACACCATCCATATTCTTCACCACACCTGTAATGTCCTTGTTTCCCTCTCCACCTACTGTAAGCACCAGATACAGCTTCTTATTTTTCGTCTCTGGATCGTCCTCTAGCAGACCGGCACCAAAACCGGCCTTTATAGCTGCCGAGCAAATCATATCTCGCTGCTTGTCGTCTCTCGGGTAAAACTGGCACACCGCCTTTCCGTCTCTTTTTAAGCAGGCGTATAAACTGTCGAAAAACCGTGATAGCCTAGTCTTGGGGTCCACTCCCTTTTCATCCTCATTACATAGCCATTGGATAGCTGATATACTGATCGCTGCGTCGAAACTACCAGCTCTGAAAGGTAATCCCTGTCCCATGTCACCTAGCAGGAGATCTCCGTCGACTTCTCGATCTAATGCGACACCCAGCATGGACGGTGAGATGTCCATTCCTATCCATGTGTGTGGTGGGTCTGCTTCTGAGAGGATTTCGCCGGAAAGACCAGAGCCGCAGCCGATATCGAGGATTAAGGAGGGAGTTTCGAGGCCGAGTAGTTCAAGGGCACGGTTGGTCATGCTGGCTTGGATGTTTTGGATACGGGAGGAAGTGGTGTATTTTCGGGATTCGGTGTCATTGTAGAACAGATCTGGAGGACTGGAAGACGAAATACGTTAGATCTCATGTTATGGAGTAATCAATTTGGAGAGAGACGTACAGGTTATCTTCTGGTCGAGACATCCTGGAGAATCTGGGGTAGCTGAGCTACAACGAACAAAATCGATGTGGGTAGTTCAGATAGTACGTAGTAGGAGGTAAGTAAGGATATGTCGATAAGTTCTATCAGCGTGGGACCTTGCGGGTGAATGTACGGTTTCTATAAGAAGGTAGACAGGTTAAGTGCATTGGAACGAAGAAAAGAAGCAAGCTGTTGGTGGTGGACGAATGTCGTCAAGAGAGAGCTGGACAAGGTGGACGGCGCACAAGACGAAGAAAATTTGGCGAAAGGAGCTGATTGGCTGGATTTGGCAGGGATCCTGGTCCGCAACGCGCTTTTTGCAACAATCTCTCTGCCCAACGCAGTTCTTCGTCACGATATTGCACGACTGTGAGATTTTCATTTTGTTATCAGTGGTTCCGATTCTTTGGGATTCCGATCCTTTGAAGTTGGAGAAGCTAATACTTGTACTCCGTGATTACTTGTATCATATAAAATCTTTGATCCACTGCTTGGTGTACTCCTCTTGCACCTCCCCTATCTTGACAGGCGGAACTTCCCAGCTCGGATCATTCCCTACCCTAGCACAATACTGCCAATTGCCCCAGAAGCCGCTTACATCGTAATCTACCAGACAGTATTCAAAGTATTCAGCCCCTATCCTCCAATCGATCCCAAGTTGCTTTGCAAAATACTTCGCCGCAACATCTCTACCTCTGTCGGAGGTATATCCCGTTAGGTACATTTCTCTAACAATTGCGTCCACTATAGGGACCCCAGTGTTTCCTTCTATGAACCTTTGAATCTGTTGTTTCACGTCATTGTCATCCGCTTGTTTCCATTGACGGTCCAATTCACCTTTGAAACCTTCTAGCCTGAACAGTTTGCAGCCGTATTTGCGGGTGCAGAGCCTAAGGTAGTCTCGCCATAATAACTCGGCGCGAATACCTGCTGTGCCCTTGCTTTCACCTTGTGCATATCCTTTGGCGTATTGTCCAAGGTGTGTTTTTCCTTCTTCGAAATTTATAAGGTACTCGTGAATTTGACGGGCGGTGATACAGCCGAGTGCTAACCAGGCGGCTAATTTGGTGCTGTAGTCTTCTCCTATATTCCCTTGCCGTGAATCTTTGAACATTGTTATCGAGCCTGAAGATATTATGTTTGCTAAGTGTTCAAGGGCGTATGCTTCGCCGCCGTGGTAGGTGTGTTGGGATTTCGCACCGATTGGCCATGGAGGAGGGATCATAGCTACGGGGTCTTCTTTCAGGGGCTTTAGGAGTCCGGATATCCATCCTTCCAACGTATTCGGCACTTTGAATGGATATGGTTGTGGTGGAACCTTTATTGGTAAGGGAAGTAGCCTGTCTGGTTGTGGTAGGCTCTTTCGTGGGGCATCCCGCAGAGGACCTACTGTTTTCTTGAATTCTGAGAAAACGTCTGGGATCGCTTTAGGTGTCATGTATGGGAGGTCTCGACTAAATATCATAGTTAGTGAGCTTTAGTATTAGTTAATTACACAGCTGGCTGTTTTTCCATACTCATCCACGAGGAACTTCTCGTCTTTCCATACTCTAACATTGACACCCTTCAACCCGGCAACTCTGAAGACGTTTCTTTCATCGGTCTTTTCCGCTACTCCTTCCTCAGCTGTGATCCATACCCCCGCTACCTCACACTTTACACCAGAAGAAGGATTCCCTTTCCCACTCTTGAAGTAGTCCAGAATATCTTCGAGGATATCATCTATCCTACCAACTCTAATCGCAAGTCCACTCCCTACGCTCTCTAGGCTTGACTTGAAATCCCATACTGATTCCGCCCAAAATTTTGCACGGTGGGGTCCACAACGAGGAAATTGGCCGACTACACTGCGGGCCGGCGGGTACGGTGATTCTAATTTCGTAGAAGCCTTGGATATATTACTGGTACTACTGGTATTTTCGTTAATGACGTCGGTAGATAGGAAACCACCAATTTCTATTTGGCGAGCTGGGAAAACGTATACTGGCAGGAGACGGGTAAATGGGGCGCGGTCTTTGGAGAGAAGTTCGGAAATGTGGTGGAGGATGGGGTTGTCGGTCAAACGAAGCTCACGGCGGACTAAGATTTCAATTCGGATAGGTTAGAAGATGGTGCATTCTTTTATACCGATAGCTTACGGCTGTAGTGCTTGCCAATATATATTAGGATCTTTTCTGTCTTCTCGTTACTGGGCATTTTCGGTATCTCACGCTAAATTGTTAGCGTAGATGAAGTCCCCCGTGTTGAAGGTCAAGGGCCAGAGCGGAATGTATAGATGTTGAATCGACGAGTTTAAGGTATAACTACGTCTAGTATACGTAGTAGCGAAGTAGGTCCTCTTGGTTAGCTAGGACCTACATCGGAATATTAATACTAGTCTACTATACTTTGCCAATCCCTCAGCTGGGCAGCCGGGGCCTCCCTCGATATTCTCCAGCCTCTTACAATTGGTATTCGGAAAGGATACACGCATTTTGCATTTCTAGCAATGCAAGTCGCAATCGGGATTTTTTGTTGGCTAATTCGAATCGGCGAAATTCATGTTCTTGAAAATAGGATGCATGGTAGCACTTTCTTCGTGTGACCCCGTGATTATGCTTCACGAATTCACATTCCTTTCACCGCAGAGGGTTCCCCGCCATCTTAGCTTGGTGCCGTCACTGCTGGGAAGATTTGTTCTAGTTAATCTGGAGTAAGAGTCCCTCATAGTTTATCACTAGACCAGACTTCGATCGAAGATCTGCCAAAATCAAGGCAGGGGAAACCTCAGGAGACGAAAAGCTATCCAGTCCGAATGTGGAATATTTTCCGATTGCAGGCTTTTAGAGCGGGAGAAGCGGGTTGCGCCGGTGCATCTGTCTGGTGGCCCTTTAAACGGTGGATTCTAATAGGTTGGTACCACCAAGCTGCAGACCTACTAAAATCGAGAATTGAACTTGGGGACCAGGAGGACCTTTCAGCTTCTGGGAAGCCCACGACATGTCATTGTGCATCTTTATTTGTGCAATTCCAGCTGATAGAATGTGTACCAATAACGAGCGGCACATGCACGAGACCGAGACTGGTGTAATTTATCTGCTTCAAATGCCGAATGGAAGCATCGTATGTTGAAGGATGAATGCATGGACTCGTATAACTGATTGATACAGTCTTTAGCCCTAGACTTTGACGGCGTATAACTCGATTGAATTGTGAGCGTCTAGTGTACTAATGGAATCCGATAGGATGATATCATGATGTGGCTGAATAGTGCTTACTGTGGTGGTAGTTGTGTGTTGGGGCCGTCGTTTGGTGGCATCGGCAAAATCGCGTGGTTCTTTGGCGGCATCTCCAAACCTTCGACAATCCCTAAAATTGCGATGCGGCAACGTAAACTCGCCCGTCATCTCTCCCATCGCCAACCAACCAACCATCACAAACCTCCGACTCTCTCCGCACCACGCCATCAATCATCACCACTACCTACACCGTATAACCGTGTCCGACTGGGAACCGTTCGTTCCTCGAGTTAGCCGTCAGCAGCATCCCGTGGAACCCTGGTTATCTCGCGACGGAATCTCCTGGGTGCAGCTGTGGGCCGAGTCTGATGTCACCAGACCTACGCTGCTACATGTAGATTTCGGAAAAGTCATACAGCACGCCCTGGTCCCACATCCGTATTTATCCATCTAGCCCTGATAAACGCGACATCATTAGCCAGATATCAATCAATCACCTACATTCCCAACAATGGCTTCACCGCCATCTACTATCGCTTACTCCCAGGCGACACCTTCGCAGTCGTTCGCCACGACGAACGGCGACAGCTTCCAAACAAACGGTCACGAAGGTAGATCTGGCGATGAAGGATCGCCCCGTAGCCCTAAACGTTCCCACGACAGCATGATGAAAGATAGCATGGATATCGACGATTCGCCGCCGCGACCTCGGCCTGGAACATCTGCTGATTCTCCATCGGCTTCGGTTGCTACCCCACGACCCGGAGATGATGGCCGTCCGGCAACGGCTGGCACGATCACAGGTGTCGATGCATCAATGACATCTGGGAATCAGGAGAAAGACACACCGACTAAAGACGCACCTGGCACTGGCCGTCGAAATTATACCACTTCCTTCTCCGGAGCCAAGATCAAGCATCTCAAGAAGGCCGACGGAGAGCCGTTATGGCGAAAGGACATCCAATTCGACTGGCTACACGCGATATTTACGGATGAGAGCAAGGTCTTCACCAACAGCTATACCGGCGAGAAGAACCAATCGTTCGCAGACGTCTACATCGATGCCATGGCCCGAAGTTCTAAGACCAGCAAGATTCTCCGCGACAAATTGATGACTGACCGACCTCAGGCCACCAATATGGCAATGGTCTGCCTACTGGTCAACATCGGCAGAATGAATACTACTCTCAATTGTAGGTTCCCAATCTGGCGCACACTCTATACTATATCTAACAGAAAGTCAACTAGTCTTCCCAGAAATGAGGGCACAGCTCCGAACATACCACGCTATTCCCGCTCTCCAAACTTACGTCGACCCGAACGCGTACAAACAACTTCAGGACGCTCCTCGTCTGAAGTCCATCCTTAAGGGCGCCTGTGAAGATCGTCGAGAACCCACGACTCTCGACGGAATCATCAAAGTACCCCTACAGCCTCGCACGAATCCCATCAACCTCATCTTCGTACTCGCCAATTATTCGCACAAAGTTACAGAGCTGCATTTCGGGCAGCCGAGAGATTTCTTCGATTTGGTTATGCGGTGGACTTTGAGTAGTGCTTCGCGCGCGAAAGCGTTCTTATGGCTGATGTGGTGGTACCTGGAAAGTGGGTTTACTGCTAAAGACGCTGTTGAGAATCCATTTGGCATAGGTGTGCCACCAGATGCGCAGAAGGAAGTGGGAAGTCGACGCGGGAGTGTGGCTTCTGGGTCGGATGGCGGTAAAGAAGATAAAGAGAAAGAAAAGGAGAACATCAAAGCAAAAGGTGGTGAAGATGATAAAGCTATTCCATCGTTTATCGATGAGAAGTTCAAGGGTCTTCCAATCATACTCCCGGAATTTGAACATTTGACAGAGGAGCAAGCAGAGGCGGAAAATGTTGACACGAAGGACGAGATAGTGTTTGGCAATGAGATGAAGGAAGAGAGATATCGTAAGTAGTCCGCTCGAGATCAACATTTTGTTTCTTTCACACCGCCGGCTACGTGGATTCTGCACAATCTTCTACATATGTACAAGCTCTATGCAATATCCCGCCTAGAGTGCAAATTTCAGGCAGCGATACACGGATAGAGGCATTAGCTGACGGTTACAACCATCCAGGTAAAATGGCGGAGCTGGAAGCCGGCATAATCCCGACAAAATCATCAACGGCGAAGAAACCAAAGAGGCCTAGTAGTAAGTTGGCGGACGCTTAATTCGATTTCCCCTGGTGCCTTAGCCTTGCTAACCAAAAGTGCGTGCGTAGAATATGACATTGAGCCTGGAGCTAACTTTGTCTCCTCCCCGGTTCCTTCAAGTAAGTCTCCTTCATCTTCACCTCTCAGAACCTCAATCTACACCCTTTTACGCGACAAACCAATCTCCGTTACCCACGCAAAATGCATTCTAACATTTTACCCTACCTCCACCCAGCCTACGGCCGCTTCTCAGCTCGCGGGCGCCGCTACGAAGATGGGCAACTATCGGATTCAGACGCCCGCAGCATGTCTCCCGACACCCTCGCCAGTGCCAAACGCCCCGGCGGGCTCTCATCGCGTGGTCTGCTAGCTAAGGGTCTAGCAGGCCCCAAATTGTTAAAGCTCTCCGGCCTCCTCCCACCAACTATCGACATGAAACCCGGCGAAAAGCGCCCTAGACCGTTAACCCAGCACCAACTTGCCGTCCAAGAACACCGTCGCAGAAGGGTTGAACGGCAAACTCACAAACTAATCAACTCACATTACCGCCGTGGTAGGCGCGCACGTTATCGGGAGGGAATCCTACAGCGCGCTTGGCTACGGATTAAGGATATGCCGGATCCGTTTGCGAAGAGTGATGATGAAGTTGATTTGGAACATCCTATTGTTAGGATCGATGAAACTGAGGAAGAGATGTTGGAGAAGGAGGCGAGGAGGAAGAGGGCGAAGTATAATAATGGAACGTCACTTAAGGGCCCCGCTGGACTAGTACCGTTGGACGATGAAGTCGACGACTTTGGAGAGGAAGCGGCGGGTGTTGCGGCCGCTCTTAGAAGGATAAGAAGACGATTTCCGAGATGGGAGGAGGAAGAGAGGGCGAGGAAGAAGAGGGGACCTGGTGCAGAGGAAGACAAGCCTATTGTAGAAGCTAAGAAAGCTGGGAATGGGAAGAGGAAGAGAGTTGATAATGATGAAGGGTTTGGAAGTGAAGGAGAGTTTGAGGACGATGTGTTTGAAGATGCGAGAGAGAATAATGAAGATGAATTGGAGGATGAAGATGCGACGGAGGAAGAAGAGGATATGGATGATGAAGAGGATATGGAGATGGAGGATTATGAGATGTAGATGAAAATAACTGCTTATTGGATTTTCTTTTTCGGTTTTTTTCATGGGCTCGATCGAAGGGGAGAATGGTCTTATAGTCGCTGTTTCGTCATTTTTCTTTCTCCCCGTTGCTTGTGATTGTTGATTTCTTGTTCCTTTTTTCTTTCGGTGGGATTTGATGGCGTCTTTGATAGTTTTTTCCCTTGCAATTGGTCCTGCCGTGCTGCGTGGGCTCGGACAACTTTTATTCTCCTTGTTTTCGTTTTCACTTTCTTATCTGTCGTGTAGATGCAGGATAGAGGCGTGTTAATAAAAGAAAAACATCATTACTTCTACCTTCGACTTTGCTAGTCTACGTACACTTAGATCTATAAATCTCGACCTATCTATCTATCCATCCTGGTCTCAGTACCAAGAAGAAAAGAAGGGAAACATCTATCCCATGCGTGGGTGGGTAATTGTAAAAAAGATTCCTTTTAAGTTTCCAAAACGAAGGGGGGTTCATTATGATCCAGCCAAATACTATTCAGCTAGCTGTCAAAGGCGGAGGGAAGGTCGGAATGCGAGCATACATGATGTTTTGAGGGTGGGGGGTAATCTAGGAAGAAGAAATCGTATATGACATATTCACGTGGAGAAACCATCGACCGAAGAGAAAAGTCGAAAGCAAAAAAATGAAAGAAAGGAAACTACTATTGGAAAAACTGAAGAGAAGAAGAAGGAATAAATTGTAAACAGCAAACTCCCACGTAGTGCATGTCAGACAAAAAGGAAAAAGATGAAGAGCATCGATCAACAATGAGGTCTTTTATAACCCAAAAGAAAAAGGGAAGAATGGAAAAAGGAGTAAGAAAAAGCGCTTTTGGTGTTCAAGAACTTTTTTTTTTTTCGTCGAAAAGGATCACTATGATTTGATTTCCAAAAGACTCTGTCCAACGGAGGGCATGCAAAAGTTCGTCCTTATAAAATACGACGAAATTTATGCTGGAACAGCTGGTGCTGGTGGAAGATCCAAAGTGACACCGGTAACCTATGATTGATAAAGGTTAGTGTCTCATTCTTAGAACAAACGGTGAAAAAATAAAGTGCTGAAAGGGAACTTACGATATTGGCCCAACCAATCAAACGCCAATGCTTCTCAATTCTTCGACTCAGCGCAATCTTCTCTCCATCTTGGGTACAAGCGGGTCCGGTAAGAACAAGCTTGGCGGCATCGGCCTTAACGTTCACCACCTTTGCTCCTGTAGCCGTAGACCCGATGTTAACCATCAAAACTTCACCCTTGACCAACTTGGTAACTTTAGCCTGTTTTCCATCTGCAGTCTTGACACCCAACAATCGGCGGAGAAGGAAGTAGTTGACTTCGAGTTCGATATAAATATCAGGCAGCTGTCCGCGAAGGCCGAGAACGAAACCAACTAGACGATCGGCACGACAAATTGTGGGGTCGACGCGGGTACCGACACCGATGAGACCACCGGGAACAGCGTACTTGAGGTCGTTGTTCTCAGTGTAGAGGGAAACAATGCGGGAGTAGATTGGTGTACAACTGATCTTGCCGTCAGCACGGGAGACGAGACCGGGTCTTATTTCGATTTCGTCGCCGACTTTCAGGACACCAGTGAGGATGGAACCACCGGCAACACCACCCTTGAGTTCTTCAATTTCAGCACCTGGCTTGTTGACGTCGAAGGAACGGATGACGATCATGTGTGGGGCTGCGGTGAAGTCACGGACTGGGACTGGGATCTTCGAGATGATGTGGTAGTTGATGGCATCAATGTTGTACTTGAGCTGGGCAGAGATTGGGATGATGGGAGCGCCATCAGCGACAGTTCCTCGGACGAATTTGAGGATCGACTGGTAGTGGTCCTCGGCTTGGGCTTCCTTCATCAGATCGACCTTGTTCTGAAGAATGATGATGTGCTTCAACTTCATGATTTCGATGGCAGCCAAGTGCTCGGAAGTCTGAGGTTGAGGGCAGACTTCGTTCCCGGCAATAAGGAGAAGAGCGGCGTCCATGACAGCGGCACCAGACAACATGGTACTCATGAGAATGTCGTGACCGGGGCAGTCGACGAAGCTGTATCCTTGTTAGCTACAATTCCCCTCAATGATATCGGGAGGGAGGGGATATAACATACGAAACATGACGGAGAAGCTGGTATGAACCTTCACAACCGGGTCTCTCGCACTTGGGGTCGACTTCCTTGTCACTCTTGAACGACTTGTAGCAAGTAGGTCTCGGGCAAGCTGGGTTGTTGCATTTGTAGATTTTGGCATTGGCATAACCGAGCTTGATGGTAATATTTCGCTCCAATTCGTTCTTGAATCTGACAGTTTGGACACCAGAGATAGCCTTGACGACAGTGGACTTTCCGTGAGCGACATGACCGATTGTACCGATGTTGATTGTAGCTTGACGAGCGATAATTTCGGGATGGAGAGGGTCCAAAGTGGTGAAGTCTATTGTGGTAGGGTCACGCTGAGGTGGGAGTTCGGGCTTTGGTGGTTCTGGAGGGGCTTCAGCACCCTTCTTGTTCTTGAGAATCGACTTCTTTGGGGCCTCTTCTGGCTCGGATTCGGATTCGTCGCTGCCGTCGTCTCCCTGGTTGAGATCGAGGTTATCGCCATCTTGAATTGTATTGCCGAACTTGTCGACTGGGAGATCAGATGTGGGTTGGAGCTCTGGAGAGCTTGTGGGGGATTCAGGCATCCCCGTCTGCCAGGTTCCTGTAGACATGATGATTGGATTTATCGGTGGAGAAGTGGGAGGAGGAGAGGAGAACGGAGGAAGGAGGAGCGTAGAACTGCTTATGGTCGTCTCGATGCTACTGCCTGCTACTGTGGATACTAGTATGTGTCTTCGATGGACGGTGGATAAAAGATGGTGGTAAGAGTGGTGATGGTGATGGTGGTTTACTGTCGATGGATGTTGTTCTGGTCTAGATAGCGGGCCAATTTGGTCAGCTAAAATTTCTGCAGTCTTTGACAACACTGCTGATAATTAACCAGTAGAAGAACAAGCACAAGCACAAGAACAGCTGAATGAAAAGGTCTAACTGCTAAGAGACTCCACTAGCAGGTCCTTCCTGGGGAAAACTTAGCCAGGATGAGGCCAATTGGGGACCCCGGGAAGAGCTGCAGCTGTGTCCTCAGCCAGAACAAGCTGCTGGGGCTCCAATCTTGAGCTCCCCACATTGCACGGGACCACCTTGGAAGCCCCTCCGTATGCTGGAAGTTGCCCACTTACCACGAATAATCGGTGTTCTGTTGCGGTTCTTGGTTCTGTTGTATTGCTCTTGTCAGGTTAGATGAATGGGATTCGGAGCAGAAATGGGTCCTCGGAGGGGAAATAAGACTATGAGTCGACGGCGAGGTGGTTTTATGAGTCGTCTTTGCTATCGATAAAAATTTAATTTGGAACGTCAAAGTTGCCCGAACGGGAATGGCCGCCGCTTAGTCAGCCTCCAACAGACCAACGACAGTTTCGACGTCGACGTGATGCCCATAGTTAAAGAAAGGCAGATTCGCTGCTACAATTGTATTATATTATATTAATTTGGGAGTGTAATATGTGATGTGGATTCAAGAGGTTAAGGTGTTATGGGATGTATTTGTATTTTGTCTCTGGATATATTAACAGCATTCGACTATTACCCACTGCTGTAAAATACTAAAGCTAACCCCGTGCTTGGATAACTGTCGGCGGTAGGTCTTCAACCTTCTTTGATTCCTCAATCTTTTTGCTAGGAATCCTAGTCGCACTGTAAATATATCGAAATTTCCCTTCGATATTCTTTTCCACTTCTCTTCGTACAACTGCGGGTGTATCTTTCGGAAACTGCCAGTCGACACACAGTCTTCTATAACCTCTCGAGTATCCCGGGTTTTCAAACTTTTCTTCCGCTGCAATAGCAGCTTGAGTTAATTTTGTAAGCATATTCTTCGGTTTTTGCTGTGTTTGCTCTCCAGCAGCCTCCTTACGAGAGCCCTGGGATGATGACGTTCCCCCTCCTTCTGGCTGAGTCACACCCGAAAACCACCCTCTCAAAGTTTTGCCAGGCTGCGCGGTAAATCCCTTCAAATGCGATACAATACTCGAAAGATCGTCCAAATCTTCTGGCTCCGGCTCCGGCTTTGCGCCTAAAACCGGAATCAGAAATTTTTCCAACTCTCTCCCAATTATGTGATTCCGTAATGCTTCGATGTAAACTTCGCAGAGATAACAACTAGCCTCCGAACAGCCATATCTGATATGAACCTCGTTGACATTGCGTATACTATATTCCCTCCTTATTACGTAGAGTATGAGGTTAAGTTCGCAGTGCACATTGCATGAAAGGGTTTTTCCAGCGTCTTTTAGTCTTGATTCTGGCCATTCTGGAAAGGCACGCAGAAGTCTGGCGTCTGTAACGGCCGCTCTTCCAGACTTCCGCAAGAACTTGTTAAGGAGGTCAACTGGTTTTCCTGTGATTTCCACCAACACCGGTGTAGCTGGTTTCACCTAGGGTATCAGTTAGCCATGCCCCTCATAGGCCTCGTTCAACTCTTACCTCTTGAAATACAACTCTCTTTTCCAGAACGGATCTTCTAAACTCAACATCTCCATTGACGAATTCAGCTATATCCGAAGCCGCCTTCGCATACGCTCCCACATCCTGAACAGCATCCACTATTCTCCCCATAAGCTCTTCTGCCTCCGCATAAACCTTTTCCAGGTCGACTCCACTAGTTCCAAACTCCTTCTTAGCTAGGAAAACACCACATTTCTCTCCATTACCTCCTAGAGGTGGCGCCGCCAGAGCACCTGTACTCCAAAGTTCCAATCCGTTGGAAAGAACCTCCGCAAGTAACGAAGCCATCCGTAAATACCCCTCTACAACATCTTTCTGCGTCCCTCTTTTCGGATAATCCAGAAATAGCAACTGTATAACCCTTATGAGATTGCTCTTCCCGAGCTGTTTTGCATCGTACTTCGACAGAACATACGCCCAAACCGTCTCTTCATCTGGAACACAGATCGTTGTAAAGTCCCCGTCTGGAGCATCATGCGTAACTCCTAGTATCCTCCCTACGTCTCCTAATACTGCTGCTCGAGAAAGAATCCTTTCGAAGCATATCTCTACGGATAGAGATAGGAATCTAGCAGCATGGTCTACCCGTGTATCAAATAATATCTGCTTTATCTTCTCCAAAGCCGCAACATCGCTTTCGTCGAAAGGCCGCGATTTTGTATAGTAGAGTCTTGTGTGCGGTGGGTCTCGGGCAATCGATACAGCGGCAAAATCGTCGGATGGTCTGGAGACAAGAAGGAGAGCTAGAGCGTTGAGGAAGAATGTTGGTTTGATTGTGGATTTCGAGGTGTCGATACTGTCTGTATTATGGGGTTTGAGAGATGTTTGAGTGAATGGGAGGATTCTGGAGAGGGCGTAGACGTGGGAGGGTGTAACGGGAGGCATGGTGATAGAGCTGGTGTGGTTTGGAGAGCGGGAGAGGGTTTGAAGACGACTTTACGGTTTGGTCACGGGACTTTATTAACGCTCACTCTGCGATAGATCTACACTTTAAGCACGCTCATCTTCGTGCAACTCTATAAGTTTTACAACACTGTTTATCGATTGGAGGAATAGTGAGTCTTAAGGATTCCATGAAATTCACGATCTCTAATCTAATTCTAGTCTACATAGCTATTCAGACAAGTGCTGTCTAAGGACGAGATATCGCGTGATAATAATGAGCAGCAGGCAACAAAATCCATCAACTTAAGCGTTAATGTCTTTGCGGTGTAGAACGTCATGGGGCTCGTAACCTGTTGTGTAGAATTTGGTCATATACATTATATAGCTGTAGCGTCTACGTAGACTTTACTATATGCCCTCATAGCGTGACTTTTCTGAAATTGTGAAGTCTATAGGAAGTTCAACTATATAGAATGTTACGCCGTCTGTTCATAGGCTTGTTTTTTTGGAATAGTTTGTGGGTAATACTATTTCAGATATATCCTCGTACCCAGTACTAGATGTACAAGCTCCTCGGGTTGATTACCAGAGTAATCCTCATCCGCCACGGGTCTTTCTCTCTCTATCCCTCCGGAATCATTGATGAGTTAAGGGAATAGTCCCTGTCATACACTGGGTTTGAAATATATATTAAGTTCTTAATCGTAGATTCGAATATTCCAGCTTCCATGCATGCCTTGAGTTTTTAGATAATTCGGTAGACTTGGGACCATGGTGTTGGAGTGGTCCCTGAATATATGCCAATAGTGCGTAAATTGCTTCCCGGCCTTGGGCATTGATATTGCGTGCTGGTCGATCTATATTTTGTTCTGCGAAACATCGCGCCGGATCTTACGCCTGAAAGCTTCTTTCTGTCAGCGGCATTATTTTCTTTTTATTTGTAGGTGTACACATATTCTAGGAGCTGGTGTACACATTACAGTAGATGCAACCTCTTATAGCAGCGTCGAATCTTCTCCCGTCCGTTGGTACGCAAGGATCTTATCCAGTTTTTTTGATACCTCGCTCCGAATTAATTGCCCGGCGTTCTCATCAAGAAACGTTTCCATCGACGTTTTGCAATGCACATGTATATACTTGCCTGGAAAGGCTGATTTGTCAGGACTTTGGTTTTTAGCATGGCTTCGGATTATCTCTTAGGTGATCTCTCTGCCAGGACTTCCATAAACTGTATGTCTGCTTTTTGTAGAACCGAATCATCGAAAGGGCTCCGAGTATATATCACCAATGGGGCTTCTGAGAATCTTTGCTTTTATACATGGAGGTCTCCCCAGGAGTCTTAGACATGTTTCGGTTTCTGATAAGTCTTGACAATGTAGTCCCTGGTATATTGTATGAGTTTCCATTGGTAGCGGCTGACAATCTTGATTACATAGATATTTGACGCTGCATGTCCAATCGTGCACGAGGACTTGTCCCTACCCCCTTGCTGCCTTCGCTGTCTATTTGCCTGACAGTTACTGGCGTTATATAATGAGGGGCAGTTGTTGGCGTAATGGCCGACGCCGTTTAAGAGTTTAATAAAGCCGGCGTTTTGACTTTCATGTGGATTTTTTGAACCATAATCTAGGAGACTGAAGTTGTAGTATATACGGGGCGTAGTGATAACAATGGAGGGATGACATTTGCCCCGTCATTTTGTAGGGGTAGTATTAGACGGGTATCAATCAATTCTTATCATAGAGTCTGCTACCCGGCCGTCCTTGGAATCACATTCTTCTGAGTCCTCTTCGTTTTAAGATGGCCATATCGCTTCCCAACCTAGCTTAGTCCCAGGTGCCAATCGCCTATAGTGTGACGTATCTCCACATTTTCTAGGTTTTTTTTCTCCGATATTCCATCAGTTAACTATCTCCTCAGCGCTCTTATATCCAGCCATTTTTTCGATTGGCTTTTCTTCTCTTTGACGCTTTCTTTTCATACAAGTGCAAGGGTTTTCTGCCGGTATTTGCATACTACGGAGCCTGCAAAGATTACAGACAGCGACTTGCTTTTGAGTGTCTGTAGTAGGTTATATGTGGGTTCCATGGTACCGGGCAAAGGAGTACCAACTATCAGTGTAGCGTCAATAACCTCTGCGTCGTAATTATATATATGGGTTCACACCGCGGTACCGGACCGTTGTAAGAACATATTGAAAATGGCGATAAAAGTAACGTGCGAGGAATTCAAGTCGGCCACGAGAGATCCGGGAACTGTCTCCGCGAAACAGCATACTATGTGGGATATTTTTCATTTATGTCGGTTGTTCTGCGCAATAAAATTCTCCACAATAATATATGTCTTTTCGGTACATGCTTCCGGGGTTTCAAAACGGTATTCTGGGTCAACCATATAAGAAAGGGAAATCTCAATGGTGCGGATTCGTACCTCTGAGGGTAATCAATATGAAGATTGGAATACATACAGGTAAGACGAGTTTGGCGTAGAAACATTGTTAGTTCGTGAACGGACGGATATTATGAAGTGCCTTTTTTTGATCGTGAGGCAATATACACAGAGTCTGCCAGCCATGAACTTGGTCGTTGCATTGTTTAAGATCAAAATATCGAGATTCCTGTTCATGTTGGTTGAATTTCCCCTTGCGGTGTGTGGTTTGTAGATATCTAATATATATTATATATTGAATCAGAACCAGCACTGAGTTTTGAAATTCAAATATGCTGCAGTATGGGCAGCATAGTGGCTTCGTGAAGGAGGGAGATATCACGATACCATCCCCTTTCGCTCCAGTCTCAGGAATTTGCTGGGTAGGATAAGCCTGGTGTACATCAGGATCGGCATCGAACTCTGCCTGAATAGCGATCTCCCAGCACCCCTGATAAACCTTTTCTGACCACATCACTGACGGATTACTGCTCACTCGCCCTTTTTGGGGATTTTGGGTCAACATCGCCTCTCCGATAAGCGTACGGAGAAACATCGAGATGTTAGGGTAGAGCGCTTGTAGCATAAGGGGAAACGTTGTTGTTAGATAGCTTTATCTTATTCTCGTCTCGTCTTTGGGCGGAAAGGAATTCCTTGCGATCTCGCTGTAAGACACTATATTTGTTTGTGTATCCGATGGAATTTTAGGGGGAGCTGAATAGTGCTATAATAACATATGTGGCCGCTCAGTTCCGTTAATATATCATCAAAAATATCGATAGGCCGGCGAGACAATCATATAAATCCCCATGTTAGGGTTGACAGTGAGGTTTCTATACTTGGCTTTGGAGCTAGATCATATATATGTGCGATAGATCCCTATCTAATATTTCGCGTACGCGCATAATCTTCATCTGTTTTTGCCCTTCGTTCGTCACATATATACTGCTGTAGTTTGTTCCGGAGAAGCATAATTGGGGACCAGGGCGGTTAACCCTTGCGGTGATGGTGTCATCTTTATCGGATATCTCTGTTCGCATTAATTCCCCCAGAAGTTCAGAGCAGTCTTCTTCTAGCTGTTGTTCTGTCCCCCAAGTAGAGTTATAAAAAAGTCTGGCTCCGAGTCTAGACCGAGTCATATATTGGCCAGCCGTGCCATTTGCATTTATAAATAACTTTGGCGCATGGCGCCACGTCCGCATTACTTGCGGTATGCCAGTATGCCTTTGATTTCGTAGCTATATATAGTAGTCGTCGCCATCTGTAATATCCCGCATACGTAGTGATAGATGATGAGGAAGGTTTCAGAAGTGGAGGCCATATATACGTTGATGCTCTGATGTTCTTGAATTGTAGAATTGGGGGGTTTCTAGCATGTTCTCGGACATGTGTGAGAACATTAGGTATTCTTCTTTTTCTGACTCCAACGGTGCGGTCTATTCTTTGTATACTATGAATTATGGATTATTTGCGGGAATGGAAGATATACAACTTCCATGTATAGCTACCAGGTCGCTTGTGATATTCGTGCATCGAGCGATAGGTTAATGTTTTCGATGGTGGTGTAAAGTTAAGTAATACGGTCGAAATTATGGCAAATATAGCTATTATGAGAGGGGTAGCTCTTTGATGTAGTGAAAGGGTCTTTATTTCATGTCCCCGCATTTGATCTTCAAAATGTAAGAGTATTGGTTTTTCAAGATTTCGGCATTCGGACACCGGAGTTGGGTAGCTTGCATAAGCCCAAACTACTGTGTGCTTTTAGTCATAAGTCGGCCGTCGGATTCTTCGAGTACTGGTCTTTCTGGGATAGATCCAAAATCAAAAGATACAAATAGTATAGGTGTAGTAACTAAGGTGGCTCATCCATTATATGGATGTACGGCAGGACCCTCATGCGGTGGGTGGTGTCCCGCCAGGCACCGGTACCGCGGTTCGATGCTGGTGACCCCATGAGTTCTTCTGGGATATGATCGGTCAGCTTCTTATATGTCCTCCTTCACGATATATCGATATCTGCTGAGGTGGCTGCTAAGTTGGTGTTGTCTCGTGGATATTATAACTGTGGAGTATAATTATAGATTTATATCGACGACGATTGAGGCTACATGTTCATGTCTTCTCCTGCATGTATGACTCTCCTTGAGATTAGTGTCAGGTATATATGTAGTTAACGCTGCATGATGATCTGTTATGATCACCGAGTTCAAGTGATCTATAGTTGCGGAAATTTGCGCCTGCACCGCTCCGGTTGACTCGTAAAGGGCCAGGACGAGGTATTTCTAGGTCATCTCAATTATCCACCGGTACTGGTGGATCCATGGATAGCTCTCTGGTACGCCTACGGAATATTAGCCAACGAATTATCTTGTTACCACGCGGCTCCGCAGGGGTGATCATGTGATATAACATTCGAACGTTCGAACATCAGATAGGTAGTGCATTCCGTCCATCCTTCCGTTTCTTGCCAGCGTAATACCGAAATGCTGGTCATGTTGTCGCCGAACGCCGTAGGGAAGTAGAGGGTGCGGGTTTCTCAGAGAAAACGTAAGCGTTTACCAAAAGGTAGCCCAGTACCGATAAAGCTCTCCTCTCGAGGACTTAGATAGCGTACCGTATCATGAAGTTGGACGAATATTACCAAACTAGTAATAGTGCCATATTTCGAAGGTGGTAAGAAATAAAGTCATATTGATTGTCGAAAGCGTCGCCCATTATACAAAGTGTAAAATATATTTAGTACATAGATAAGGACTCTCGAGCCTTTTTGCATGTACAGCGTCCCTTGATGCAGGAGTTGAGGATCTAGTTGACTTCATCAACTCCAAGTTGGTATTTGCTCCTGGATGCCATATTGCTTCCTGCTGACACAAGGGACTCAAGGAATCCTCATGTTCAAAGAAAACTGGTGGGTCCGTCCAAGAATGTAATGGGTAGCGACCCATATATACAGGCCCGATAGCCCTCCCGTAGGGCTCACTAAATAGACATCGGGCCGGAAGGGCCCATAAAAATCAAAACCCACCCCCCTTTAAGCTTTCGGAATTAGAAAGGTCATCATCATAGCTTTGCTCTTCGAATTTCTATGTAATGGCGGTGGCTACATTTATAAGCTGATGAACTTGTAGCGTAAGTAGAGCCTGTTGGATACTGGGCCCTCATTTTTGAGGAGTTTGCGTATACATATATATAGTTGGTTCATATTCGATCTTTGATTCGACGTAGTTGCGATTCAGCAGAAGAGCTTGATGGTATCCAATACCATAAACAGTACAGTAATATAAAGTAGCAGAAATATATACTAAACCGGTACGACGAGCAAATTTCATCGCTTTTCGTTCTTTCGCCCCACTTTCCTGTTCGTTGGCTCCCATGATATCCCCGCTGTGACATGAGAAGAAAAACTCCTCATCTCTTGGAGAAAGACCATAAGGTTGCATGTGTAACTCTCGTTCTCATGGCTAAATAGGTAATAGACTAGTCGACTGTCTGGGAGGCGAAGGCTATAACGATATAGGTAAATTTGGGTGCCGTTTAGCTGCAACGAGGTGACAGCTCAGATATATCTTCTGAATTTCTTTCCACAACATTTTAATTAAAAGCAGTCGTTGGAGTGATTCATACATCTCCAGTATGCATATGTGTCACCTGGATGGGTGGGACGCCTTCCTCCTCCATCCATTTCTTCTCTTCTGATTCGTTTGACATGATGTTAGGCCCAACATCATCGGACCCAAACAACCCTTCAAGCTCATACGGATGGAAGTTTCTCGTTAACGTCGCCGCCTTCTGAATGTGATCTTCCGGTAGCCATAGCCGAAGTTGTCCAAGAGAGCCCCCCAGACAATAGTAGGAGAGAGAACATCATATACCGACTTCCAAATGGCTGGGTGGTACGGAGGATAAAGTAAAAAAAAAGAAAACTTCAAAATTCCACCATCCAATATGTTCTATATCCAAGTTATTTTTTGATAAGGTGAGAGGAGAAAGCTTCGTCATCCCCTTGAAAGACGCGGCAGGCCGATAAATCCCGTTTAGAATAGTCGTCTATAGCCTAGCTAGGGGTTTCGATGAGGCGAAGGTCATCTCCAGTCTTTGACTCAGTTGGCTGCAACGGGGACAGCTCATATATAGTAGCCAAGCAAGTGGTTGCTGTAATAATCATTGACTCGATAGGGAATCTGCGATATACCCCTAGCCTGTATCGAACGGGGAAGCGGAACGTCCCACGTACCATATCACTTACAAACTCGATCTTTGAAATTGTTTGGTATCCGAGTCGTAAAATCATCGATGGCCAAATAGCGCGACGAAGCCTTTTCCACAAGTTGCATATACCGTAAGAAGTCAGGAATGGCCAGGACTTGAAGTCCACGCGTACGTCTTCAAACCTCGTCATAGTTCACTAATCTTCTTTTTACTGTATAGATGTATGCAAACAGACGAGAAATCTGGGACTAGCATCTCGAGTCTGATGATCATAGTTGCTATATAGAAAAGAGCTGAAGAAGAACGTCCATGCGAATTTTTTCCTCCATAGCTTCTCTTTCCTAGCTGAGGTGTCATGTAGTATCCGTATCCTTCTTTGATCCGTGAGAAGATCTTCATATTAGGCCGGTCGACAGATAGTTATGAATGGTCATATCGGTGAGTTGTACCAGATTCTGCTGGAAACTCAAGTAATTATCCTCATTTTGGGGTGGTAGGGTTGGTATTTATAATCTTCATAATATGATTGAATCTTCAGCTTTGAAATCCATGTATCTTGGTGGCCGGTTTTGCCTGAAACTCGATAGTGATAGAACCCTGATCATGTTTTAGCGTTATCCACCGTTGTATTCCTCATATTTGGCTAGGTGGTGATTGTGGTCCTCATATCCCAGAATACTATTTCTGCTTGGAGTCCGATGATAACGACGTCTCAAATATGAGGCCGACTTGCCCTGGTCGGGTATTTATCATCCTCATCTGTAGTTTCATCCCCATCATCCTAGAATTCTGATCGATATCTAAACCGGTCACCCACACGACATGTTGTAACTTCGTCGTTGGTTTGCTGTAGTCCTCATGCCGTTACCCCTAAGATAGATTGCAAGTCTTCGCATGAACCTTGCTTTGTACTTTGGACACATATTCTTGGTTGCAGAGCGTTAAGGTATGTATTGTGATATATAGTTCAACCGTCAAGTGATGACATTGGGGTAACGGTACAACTACCTAGGAGAAGAAATCATATCCGGTCGTCCATTCGATAGTATTTCGAACAATCCCGGGCGCAGCTGTTGAATTTCTCCAGGAATGGAATAAAGAACACCTGATAACAGGCCTGCAGGCAACCATAGATGCTGGAGGAAAACGAGAAAGAAACCATGGAAACTCGAACCGTTTCTTCCTCATATGATTGTTATACCGTTCCTAAGACGAGAAAAAGGCCCCAGCTCATCTTTCCAGCCGGTGAAATGGGTGGTTGTTATAGTCTTAACCTAGCTGGCGACTACATTTGGTGGTTTAAATAGAATCCTCATGTCGATGAACCGCTCCCATTTTTCTGCGTACTAAGAATCTTTCATGCTTTTAGGTGTATTCCTTTGGTAGTTATATTCCCCATGTTGAAACCTCTCATCTCCATAATCCTCATGCCTGCGTCGTGGGACATTTGTTTGAGGCTCCATGATAATAAATCCTCATATATATATAACAGATCGAGTAGCGTTTGCAATATACATGTTGTGAAGTTGTCCATCTCCACCACCAGCAGAATCTTTGCATGTTTTTGGTGTTTGTAACCAGAAGCGAGCACGAGGACACCTCCATAGCAGACCGATGGATGGCCGGCGGATTGTATTGGTATAGTCCCCAATGCACATAGATGTCTCCTCGACATTTGAAGACAGTCTTGAAGCACCCAAGTCGCGTATTTTTGGCTCAGGCTTTAGGTAGTATATCGTTAGCCCATTATGTGGCGTTCAAGCCGAGATCGCGATATATATATTTTGAGGACTGCATATGCGTCGGTGCTGGAGATGAGGTGGTGAGCCCAGAAGAAGGAAATCATAATCCGGGGTACACTGGACCCCCTTTTCGGATGATACTCATCATAGCTACCCCGTGCGGGATGTTTTTGTAATAGAAGAAAGGATTCGATGAGGAGGATTCATGGATAATGAGTCAAAAAGAAAAAAACCATACCGGGTGGGGTTTCTGCCTAATTCTTTAAGCCCTCTTCGGTTTCTGGATTGATACTCTAGTTCGACTAACATGGGCAGGCGCGAGTTCTCCCAGAGTTAAAGTATTAGGGCAGTTCGGTGGTCATACTCCTGCGTATAAAACGTTTGCAATTTGACGCTAGTTTCTTAGTTTATATATATTAGTATGTATATTATCCTCATGATGAGGCTTTTCTTCCTTGCGTTCCCAGAATCCTTGAGTCTGCTGATACGCTCAATCGAATGATTATAGTCATGTATAGCTGGGGCTTATCGGTAGAATTTCCATGTGTGCGTCTCTCTAGTCCTACTTATATCGAAGGACGAATCTGAAGGTAAGCGGATATAGACTTTTATATGCTGATGACAGCAAATAGGGCGCCTCATAGCGTGTACCCATGGTACAGTTGCTGAGGTTAAAGGTGAGAATCATAGATGTTGTTCATCATGAAACTCAAGCTGCAAGGAGATAGTGCCATTAGCTTTGCTTTTGTCTTTGCTGTCCGTCCAGACATATCGATATTTTCTATTGCCTGGTCAGGGCTAGATTGGAGCTGGGAGCTCGCATTTGCTAAGTTTTCGTATCTTTAGGGAAAGGGAGGGTGGAAATAAGAGAAGGAAGAGGATGATGAGGAAGAGGAGGGATGTTTTTAAATCGGTGCTTGAGATGGCTATAACCCTCATAAGAAAGCCATTTCGTTAGTTCGACGTTTTATAGTCCTCATGACCCAAAGCCCTTATAAGCTATAACCCTCATGGCCACGGAAGGGTTGAGCCTGGTATTTATGGTTAATCCCCATAACCAAGGTTCCAAACTGGTAAATAGTGCTGATAGCATCCATAGACTACCTCACCCTTCTCAACAGTCTATAGTCCTCATCAGTAATAGGATAACTAGGCCCTCATCCGCTTGAGATGTGCTTGGTGGTTATATTTCTCATCTCTTGGCTCGCTGGACCGTGCTACTCCTTCATGCATATTAGGATCCATACGCTTGTGATGGAGACTGTATGTACCCATTTCAGACGCGTATTCCTCCTCGAGGATATAGGTAAATTGTGCGGTATATAGCGTGGTATAGGATTAAACCATCAAGCAACGGTTTGTTTATGAGAAGAGGTAGTAATATATAGTATTGGAACATATATAAGTGTCGAGCAGAGGCTAAAGCTAGCTGATGGGACACTGCATTAGGTAGATAGCGAAGTCAAGCTTCTGGCGTTGATGTTAGATAGGTAGCTTGGTATAGATGAGGATAGTGAAGTGTAGAAGAGATGGAGGAAGATGGTGATGGGAGGGTGGGAGGTGGGAGGTGGAAGGTATTTATACTCCCAGAAACGCCGTGGTGATATCAACCCGTTGCAAAAGATTCTAGAACTTCCTCGGCACTGTAGAATATTCTATGCAACCCCACCATCTTTCCATACAGTGCCGAGACTGCTTTCTATAACCCCTCTATTCAATAGGTCTAGATGATTCCATGCCACCGACACCAATCGAATTACTTGAGAAAGACGCGGTGAACCAAAAAGCGAAATCGCATTGACACAAAAAAAGTACGGTACCAAGAAAGCATACCGCCATCCCATATCTATCTACACGATGAAGTAAAAAAAAGGCGAACAAACAGAAATCGCAGCAAAGAAATCAATCGCAAAGGGGAGTAGTAGAAGTTCTTCACCCCCAAAACCTCCACGATTTGATCTCTTCCCCACACGTAATCCCACAAAGTTTAACTAACCCACCTAGTAGGTAGTCAACCCTTACATCCCGCCAAACTCCGCCGCCGACAACTTCCGCATCGTCCTCAACGGCATGAGAAATGCGAGGTTAGGAAACGGTCCCAAATCTAAACCCTTCTAAGCAAGCTCGTCCATCTTGCGCAAAACCTCATTGGTGAACTCGCTGGTGCTGCTGGTGCCGTGCATGTCGTGCGTCTTGACTTTGCTGTAATCCCAATTCACGTTAGCCACCACTATATTCTCAATTGCACGAATGGACAAAGGATACTCACCCCTCAGCAATAACATTATAAACCGCCTGCGAGATCCTTCCAGCATGCTGATCAAGTCCCAAATGCCTCAACATCATAGCACCGCTCAACAACATAGCCGTCGGGTTAGCCCGGTCCTGTCCCTTAATGTCCAATCCAACGTGTCTGCAACCTGGTTCGAAAACCGCATGCTCCCGTCCCATATTACATCCAGGAACCACACCTGGACCACCGACAAGCCCAGCCCCGATATTCGACAAAATACCACCGTAAAGATTCGGCATAACCAGAACGTCAAACTGTTGAGGTTTGCTAACAGCCTGCATCGATGCGTTATCAACGATCAAATCGTTTGTAATGAGCGATGGGTATTCCTCTGCGACTCTTTGGAAAGTAGATCTGAAGAGACCGTCACCGAGTTTCATAATGTTGGCTTTGTGGATAACTGTGACCTTCTTGCGACCGTTGGCTTTGGCAAAGTTGAAGGCGAAACGGGCGATACGTTCCGATTTTGCGCGGGTGATGATTTTGAGGGATTCGACGACTCCGGGGACGGATTGGTGCTCGAGGCCGGAGTATTCACCTTCAGTGTTTTCACGGATGAGGCAGAAGTCGATGTTTTGGTGGCGGGTTTGGAGGCCTGGGATGTTTTTGATGAGGACGACGGAGGCGTAGATGTCGAGTTCTTGACGGAGGGCGACGTTGAAGGAAGCGTGGCCGGTGCGGTCGACGGGTGTGTAGACGATACCTATCCTCAATTAGTATGATAAAAAGATACGAAAAGTAAGAGTGAGAAGAGTTAGGTACCCTTGAGGCCGACCTTGTTTCTTCTCAGGGAAGCAATGCACTCCTTGAAGAGAACATCGGCATTCTTCTTTCCTTCCTCGAGACCGGAGACATCGATCTGCTCGAATTCGACGGGGACATTGTCGGCCTTGAAGACGGTTCGGACAGCGTCGGCTGTTTCGATACCAATACCGTCACCTATAATATATTAATAAACATAACATACAAATTAATCCGATGGAAATAGGGAGAGAAAAATTACCTGGTATTAAGGTGACGACGTACTTGCCGCCGTACTTGGTGGGCTTGAGGAGGTCCTCATTGACAGTGGTAGGAAAGGTAGCGTATGCTAAAAGAGAGAAGAAGAAAAAGGTCAATTGGTGAACCGGAGTGGTATTGGTATATTATGACAGAGGGATATCGTACTGCGGAGAGCGACAGCGGGAGCGGCAACGGCGGACTGCGGTCTGACGCCGGAACGGAGAGCCGTCTAAACGGATGAAATGAGGTCAGTTCAGTCGGTCCGATGCAATAATGTGTTGGAGATGGAGGAGCCCCACGTGGGGGAAAGGAAGAGAGGACAAAGATGAAATACCTGCAAAGCCCGTCGGGAGATCATGGTGGAGATGGAGAAAGAGAAAGAGAGAGTGAAGATAGATGGATAGAGAGATAGAGAGATAATGCGATGGAGACGGTGAGAAAGAGAGGATCGGGTGAAGGGAGAAAGATTGGAGAAGAATTCGAAGAGAGAGAGAATTGGAGGAGAGAATTTGCAGCGGGCAAAAGTTATCAGATTGGTTTTTTCGGAAGGACAAAACCAAATGCTCGAAGAAGAAGCTGTTTGAACACCGAAAGAGCAGGGAAGAGGAGAGATAAGATCTGGTTCGGCGACCCGACTAATTCTCGGGATGAGGCATAAACCCCCACCGGACGCTAACTATACATGCTCTATTACATGAAGGGAATGTATATATAGCAGGGGGGGTCCAGGAAGAGTTTGATCCGAGAGCACAATGGTCGGCCCGGCTGAAGGGGAAGCTATCCCGAGCCGGCATTAGCCATACCAGCCACGGACAGTATATTATATCAGCATCGGTAGACGGGTATTGTAAGATATAAAATAGGAAGAGAATATATAAGAAGTTAAGATGCAGCCAGTGTTAATTACAATGGCCATTCGATTACATTCATATAAACAGCACTTGCTTTCAATAGTACCCGTTAATAGGTATTCGGGTACTAGGCTCTCAGGTAACTAAAGTATGAAGTAAGTAGTAAGTATTAACATGGAACGGGTAGTATGCAGTTAATCGAAGGCACTCCGCCGTCGACCGCCTCCGACCCCCAGCGCCTGCCCACTCTCCATCAACCAATCCCAAATCCCATCAATCCCTCCTTTAAACAGTCCCTTCCTCCCCTTATTCTTCTTTTTATCGTCTCCAACAACTCCGGCACTGCTATCACCACCCATCGAACTAGGCAACACGTTCTCCCCGGCACTCAAGCTCACAAACAGCGCAAACGGGACCAACCAAACACATAACCCAAAGAAAGCCGAGATCTCGCTAAACGATGGGACGGGCTTGTATTCCATTCCTGATCCGTAGGTGTTCTTGTGTCGGTTGTAAGCTGAGGATGAGGACGAGTAGTCGTACAGTGGTTCGGGCGGTTTCGAGAAGTGACGGAACCAGAGGATGTGGTTCGAAACCACCAGGACTATCCACTCGTTAGCAAGAGCCTTAACCAACTTAAATGCCATATAGCTTGAGGTACAAGCTAGAGTAAAGACGTACTGCAGCTGCCGATAAACCAGCCATCGGTCAGGGCGACCATGGGGAACCGTCGCAGGTTCATGGCATACACGCCATGGCTAGCCCCACTGAACAAGGTGAGAAGAAACGGGAAGCCGTCAAAGGCGAATAGTAGGACGTGAGCGACGATGATGGCCTGTATCAGCCTTGTAAGGATACGTCTCGAGACGACGGTGTGCTCTTCGACGAGCTCCGAGAGGTAGTAGAGTCCGGATGCTGTCCACGTTAATTATTAGCTACACACTTCAAACCACACAAGTGGTACGAGCATACCTATGGCGAGGGTGAGGAAGGTGAAGCCGCAGATGATGCCGACGTAGCCGACGAACGGGAGGATCCACATGTTGGCGGTCGCTATGAAGTTGATTTCGTATTCATCGTGAGAGGAGATTAAGAGGTTGAGGTTGAAGTTCAAGTTGATGGTGTTTTGTGGGGGTGACGTAGTTAAGTTGAGATGTGGTCTTATCGCGACGCTCAGCCAAGACTGTTGATATTAACTACTTACCCTGTCCATGGGTCCATTCTCGACAGCGGATAGAATATCGTGGACTAGCATGTATATATACCTTGTCTACTACTCGGGCACTATCCATGGCTGCCATGCTGCCATGCTGTGCTGTGGTACTAATAAAATAGGTATAAAGGTATATGATATTAGGTCCAGTTGATATCCCGGAAATATTGATGGAGAGAATTGAAGTCTTTATTATATCCGTAACGCCCAAAGATGCCATTTATTGTATGTACATATCCACAGTAACTGTCCTTCTTTCCGTCGTTTCTAGGCAGTCCATCACCGGTTCATAGTTCTGGGTGTATAACAGGTCCACCGCCAGACAGTCCATCCAGCCGTACAGTAGAGACCGACCAGTCCGAATAACATGCAGCATCCAGTGCATATGCTGCCGTATACTACCGTATCAACCAATCCAGGCAGCAGAGTAGCTAGTAGTCGTAACAAGCAGCAGTACCAGTCGCCGTAATGAGTGCGACTTAACCCTGCCTCCTAAGCCCCGCAAAGCCCCTCTCCACCCGATTCAACTTCTTCGCCGTCTTCGCCTGTGTCCTGGTACCCTGTCCCCTCACCGGCAACCCCATGGCGTGTCGTCTCCCTCTGTACGTCCCCATCTCTTTCAATCTGGTAATATTATCCACGATACTCTTGTGCAGGTCGTTCTCGATCGTCAATTTGGACAATTCTTGCTGGACTTGAGTCAACTGCTTCTGGGATAGTTCGCCGAGCTTTGCAGTGCGGTATATTGTCAGTTTGGCGCAGATTCGGGAGGCGATGTTGGGGCCGATGCCGTAGAAGCGTTGGAGGGCGTTCTGAAGAGTTTTTTTCTCTCGTTAGTCTCCGCCATACTATAGCACAGGATGCCATCGCAATTGAGATGAGCGAATACGTACAAAGATCGGAACGCCCTCCGAAATGATCATAGAGTGAAGGAACACCATCTTGTCTGAGCTGGAGTGGGGTTTCAAAGCAAAGCAATGGCGATGAGGTCGGTCGGCTGGTTGGTCGGTTGGTTGTGGTCAGAGTTGGAGGCAGTTTCTCCGTCTCGTCTTTGCTGCCGAATCCGACTAGTACCAACTGGTAACACTTACGAATAGCTTCGACCAGCTACCGTGGACAGTTCCTCCATCGCCCTCATCCTCATCCTCATCCTCTTCCTCCCTCATCATTGTATATATATTCTATCTATCTATCTTCAGTCCTGTAGATATATATCACACGAAGCTTTGGAGTATACAAATATGGGCGAATGAGCTGTCGGTCGCTGAAATCCCGCCACGCGACTTCGAGCTAGTTCCTCTTCTGCTTCCTCTTCCTATTCCTCCTCCTCTCCACCACCAACCATGGTACCGTCCACCTGTCCTCACCAACCATAACCACCACTAACATTTAGATACCGCTGCAGGCCTTCTCCATCCCCCGCAATGTCCCATCCTTCACAAACCCCCAGCGCCAGAACGAAGACTCCTACTGGGCTTCCTCCGGCTCAGTCCACAAGTCCACCGGTGTCCAGAACAGAATAGGCGGCATCTTCAAATCCACTGCCTCGGACCTACCCTTATACAAGGATAAACCATTCTACTCCTCCACATCATCAACGTATGGCTATCGTCGTCGCAAAAGGGACATGTTCTTACGCAAAAGAGTCGCCGTTCTGGCCATCCTATTCATCGGCGCACTATACTGGTTCTTCGGTCCCTCTTCTTCTTCAAACGATATAGACGACCCTTCCACCTCAAACGATGGCTCCCAAATCCCCATCAACGACCCTCCCAAAAAGGAGGGGTCAGGCTGGTTCACCGGTGGCAAAGACGCCCAGAAGAAAGGCAAATCCGACAAAATATGGCTAGACCGTCGCGAACGCGTAAAGGAAGCATTCATGCTCTCATGGGACGCATACTCGACCTACGCCTGGGGATTCGACGAATTCCACCCCATCTCCCGTACAGGCAAACAAATGGCAGAGAAGGGGCTGGGCTGGATCATCATCGACGCCCTGGACACGATGATGCTGATGGGTCTCACAAAACCCCTCGCTCAAGCTAGGGAGTGGGTACAAACCACCTTGACATACGATCAAGACCAGGAAGTCAACACCTTCGAAACTACAATTCGTATGTTAGGCGGTCTACTATCGGCACACTACCTCGCCACAGTACACAACCTCGACCCTGGCGCAAAGCAAGAGGCAGATCTATACCTTGAAAAAGCAGCAGACCTAGCGGACCGCCTATTAGGCGCCTACAACTCCGACTCAGGCCTCCCATTTGCCTCCGTAAACCTCAAAACCTCCAAGGGCGTCGAATCCCACGCCGACGGTGGCGCTTCATCAACGGCCGAAGCATCAACTCTCCAATTAGAAATGAAATATCTCTCGAAACTAATGGGTGAACAAGTCTACTGGCAACGTGCCGAAAAGGCCATCAAAGTCATTGACGATAATCACCCTACAGACGGCCTAGTCCCTATCTTCATCTACGCCACCACAGGAAAATTCCGCGGCCGAGAAATCAGACTCGGAAGCCGAGGCGACAGTTACTATGAGTACCTCCTCAAGCAGCACCTCCAAACCGGCGAGGAGATATACGCGGAAATGTACCACGAAGCTATGCGCGGTGTTAAGAAGAATCTAGTCAAGAAAAGTCACCCCTCAGGCTTCACCTTCATCGCAGAGTTACCAATGGGCATCGGCACCACCATCTCCCCAAAGATGGACCACCTGGTCTGTTTCATGCCCGGTAACATCCTCCTCGGCGCCACAAACGGAACAACAGTAGCCGAAGCCAAGAAGAGTCCCAACTGGGGTGCTAGAGAAGAAGAAGACTTAAAACTAGCAACGGAACTTATGCGTTCCTGCTACGAGATGTACAATGTAACCGCCACTGGTCTTGCCCCCGAAATCGCGTTTTTTAATATGGATGAATCGGGCAAGGATGATATTGTCATAAAATCTCAGGATGCACATAATTTACAACGGCCGGAGACGGTGGAGAGTTTGTTTTTGATGTGGAGGATGACGGGTGATGAGATTTATAGGGAGTGGGGGTGGAAGATATTCAAGGCCTTTATGAAGCATAGCGCTGTCGGAGGAGGAGGGTTTACGAGTTTGGATACGGTGCTGAGGGTTCCGCCTGGTCAGAGAGATAACATGGAGAGTTTTTGGCTGGTAAGTTTATTTCTTTTATTTATAAGGTACTCTTCGACCTTCGAGATGCTAATTGGGAATGGTGTAGGCGGAAACATTAAAGTACTTTTATCTACTATTCTCGCCGAATGATTTACTACCCCTCACAGAGGTGGTATTTAACACCGAAGCACACCCGCTGCCGAAGTTTGATCCTAAACCGCTCTTCAAGACTGGCTGGCAGAGGATGAGGCGGCCTGAGGTGATGAAGGAGTTGAAAGACCATGAACCTGAGGGAAGGAGCCATAGGATGGAGATGAAGGGACAGCATGAGGAGTAAACGATTGGATAGTTTTTGTTTCTTTTTGCCTTTGGATTATAGCGACACCGTTTCGCTTGAGGCTAGTTTTTCAGTTTGCGAAACCTCGTAGCGGACTTTTTGTTTCTTGTTTCTTCTTTTTCCTTTTCTGTATATAGAATATGGTATATACTCTGCCGTATAGTAAGTAATGAAGGCACGCAAAAAAAGCATCTTTAGCGGCTCTATATTCAGGGTTTTTGGTACGTTTTTTTCAAATCTGAGGTTGACCGGTGTCGTACAAAGCAGCTGCAGGTACAACGATTCAGTGCCCTTGCCCTGGGTCAACGAGTCCACGCTACCCGATTTAGAATGCAACGCCAACAACGCACTAGTTATAACCCTACAGCATATGCATTTTGTAGGTTGGAGGCGTCAAAGATAACATGTACATGAGACGGTGTAACTCAATCGCCGCTTCCAAATGCAGTGAAAATAAAGCCCATTTAGTAAACTACTCCCGAGCAATACTCGAGCGCTTTGGTGAATTGCACCCTGCTATACATCTAAGTAGAGTTTTTTGTTACATGCGCTGTTCGTCGACAGAAGTCTACCTATTCAGGCAAAGCGCGGCCTGCACGCCAGAAAGTATCTCCAGGTCAGGTCTAGGGAGCCGGAGGGGTGGAGCGGGGTCTGCGATCGTTAAACCGATGGATCCTTACAGGGTCCAGATATAAAAGACGGTATATCTAAGATCTACCTACGAAGATCTGAAAACTGCCTGGCCAGTTTCTTCCTTCAACCAATTTTGCTAATCTAGTGCTTTATAAGAGTACTACCGCCAGTAAGCGATGTCAGACCCCGCGATCTATACGGTTGGCTGGGTCTGCGCTATCAGTACGGAGTATGTCGCCGCCCAATCCTTCCTCGATGAGAAGCACGATGGAGCAAAATACGTATCCCCTAATGATAACAATGATTACACCCTTGGCCGAATTGGCAAGCACAATGTTGTTATCGCAGTTTTACCAGACGGCGAGTACGGTATCTCTTCTGCGGCAGCCGTCGCAAGGGATATGCTTCACAGTTTTCCCAATGTTAGGATCGGCTTGATGGTAGGGATTGGAGGTGGGGCGCCTAGTAAAAAACACGATGTTCGGTTGGGTGATATCGTTGTTAGTGCGTCCAGAGATGGGAGCAATGGCGGTGTCTTTCAATACGACTTTGGCAAAACAATACAGGAGCAAGATTTCCGCACAACGGGATTTTTAAACCAACCGCCTACCCTTCTGCGATCTGCGGTCAGCGGTCTCAGGGCCCAATACGAAAGTGATGGCCATGAATTGGAAGAAGCGATTAACGCCGTTTTAGGGAAGAAACCTAAAATGCGCAAGAAATATAAGCGGCCTGGTCCAGAGAGTGATAGGTTATACCGCAGTACAGTCGTCCACCCTTCGAACGATGACGACGACTTAGGTTGCGCATCAACCTGCGGTGATGATCTAGTCCCTCGAAAGGAACGGGATGAAGAAGATGATAACCCGGCTATTCACTACGGACTCATCGCATCGGCAAATCAACTAATGAAGGACGCACTGATCCGAGATAAACTTGCTGAAGAGAAAGGTGTTTTGTGTTTTGAGATGGAAGCAGCCGGGCTGATGAATCACTTCCCCTGTCTGGTTATCCGGGGAATATGTGACTATTCGGATAGTCATAAGAATAAACAGTGGCAAGGGTACGCGGCAATGGCTGCCGCAGCGTATGCGAAAGATCTTCTCTGTCGAATCGCCCCAAATCGAGTTGAGGCGGAGAGAAAAGTCGTTGATCTCCTATCAGGTCCGTCCAAGAATGTCCAAGAATAACCAAAACCACTTTTATTGTGATAGTGTATATATTAATATATTTCCCTCTCGTACTCGTTTTGTGAACAATAGGAGTCCAAGAAGGTGTTAGTAAGATTCTTCGTAAACAGCACGACGATGAGCACACCGGCATTCTTAAATGGCTTACGGCCACCAATCCTGCGGCCCAACATAGTGACTACATCAAACGACGCCAATCCGGTACAGGCCAATGGCTGTTAGAATCACCACAGTTCCAAACATGGCTCAATGCCACAGAAGGCCGCAACCGCACTTTATTCTGCCCGGGAATGCCCGGTGCCGGCAAAACGATGTTGACGGCAATTGTCGTCGACCACCTTCAAACAATGTTCACGGACGACCCGGATACCGGAATCGCTTACCTTTATTGTAATTTCCGAAAGCACAGCGAGCAGAACCTTGAGGAATTACTTTCTGGTCTTGTGATGCAGCTTATTCGGGGCCGTCCTATCCCAGAACAGATTACAGAACTCTATAATTCTCACAAGACGAAGGGAACACGGCCATTATTATCGGAAATTTCCAACGCCCTCTTGTCGGCGACTTCTGCCCTTTCGAAAGTCTTCGTTATTATCGACGCACTAGACGAATGCCAGACATCCCACGCATGCCGTACAAAGCTACTATCAGAAGTCTTCAATCTCCAGGCCAAGTACAATGTGAGCTGCTTCGCCACTTCGAGGTACATCCCAGAGATTATGGACGAACTCGAAGATAGCACAAAACTTGAAATCCGCTCCAGCGACGATGATATACGGAAGTACCTTGAGGGCCACCTACCACACGTCTCAGGAGTCGTCGGAATGAATCCAGATCTACAGCGAGAAGCCACAGACGAGATTGTCAAAGCCGCCAATGGAATGTTCTTACTCGCACAACTCCGCCTCGACTCTATAAACGGCATAATATCCCGAAAAGCCGTCCGAGTAATCTTAAGCAAACGCTCCAAGGAAGACGATGTCTACGACTCCGCCTACAACGGAGCCATGGAAAGAATTCAAGGTCAGGTTCGCCATTCCCGAGACTGCGCGATCAAGGTACTATCATGGATCGTTTGCGCGAAGAGACCACTGACGATGTCGGAACTTCAGCACGCTCTCGCGGTGGAAGTGGAAAGCGATGAGCCCGAATTCGATAAAGAGAATATCCCGGAAGCAGACGAGATGATCTCTGTATGCGCGGGGTTGGTTACTCTCGATGAGGAGAGCAAGATTATTCGTTTAATTCATTATACTACGCAAGAATACTTTGAGAGAACAAGGGAGAATTGGTTTCCGGAAGTTGAGGCTGATATTGCCAGGACATGTGTTACTTACTTGCGTTATGATACCTTCAGCTCCGGTTTCAGTCCCAGTCATCCACAATTTCAGGAGAAAATAGCGGAAAATCCACTATACGATTACGCTTCACGAAACTGGGGTGATCATGTCCGTCTCTCTTTAAAAATCGATGGTACGCAGTTGGTACTTGATTTCCTAGAAGATGGTATGAAAGTACGCTCTTGCACTCAAGCTATGAGGGCCTCACCGAGATACTCAGACGACCCACAGATGAACGGAATGCACCTCGCCGCACACTTCGGATTACTAAAATGCGTGGAAGCCATGCTTCCCGGCAAAAACTTGGACGTTAGAAGTTTCAACGGCTGGACTGCATTATCCTGGGCTGCGGCGTCAGGATACATACCAATCGTGAAACTACTTTTGGACAAAGGTGCAGACGTAGAGGGCACCGCCTGGACAGCAACACCACTCATACTAGCTGCTAAATTCGAACACTTCAATATAGCAGAGCTGTTGCTAAGCAGAGGCGCGGATATAAACAAGGCGGATAATATGAGGCGAACGCCGCTATCATGGGCTACAGAGACCGGGAATATTAAAATGATAGAAATGCTGTTAGATGAAGGCGCAGACATCAATACCGCCGACGGCACTTACTCCACCAACTTCACACCGCTCTTCTACGCTATAAAAAAGGGCTATGTCACAGTGGTAAAGCTACTACTGGACAGAGACGCAAAGTTCGAAACCAGAGCCCCCGACCAAGAATCACCGCTATACTTTGCATCGAGCCTCGGGAACGAGGCTATAGTGAAATTGCTGTTAGAAAAGGGAGCGCAAGTAAACGCCGAGGATTATATCCACCGAGCGCCAATTACAGTCGCCGCAGAAAAGGGATACGAGGCAGTGGCACGAATTCTACTAGACAACGGCGCAAACCCGGAGCACCGGGGCCCTGCTGGCGATATGCCTCTAACATATGCGGCCAAGTCGGGGAACGAAGGGTTAGTGAAATTGCTTTTGGACAGGGGCGCAAGGGTGGAGGGCAAGGACGAAGACAACATATACTCCACCTCACCACTCAGGTTCGCTGCAGAGCGCGGGCACGAAGCAGTGGTGAGGTTACTAATAAGTAGAGGAGCAAAGATCGAGGGTGACAGCGATAGTTCCCGACCTCTGACCGAGGCCGCAAGTGAAGGCCATGAGACGATAGTCCGTATTCTATTGGACAACGGTGCAGAACTAGAAGGGAAATATGGCCGCTACACAGCCCTGACTGCTGCCACGCAACGGGGTAAGGAGGATGTAGTCAAGCTACTCTTGGAAAGGGGCGCAAACATAGAGGCTAAGGGTACATATGGTAGGACGGCATTGTGTATAGCAGCATACGACGGCCGTGAGAATATAGTGAAGCTACTACTGGAAAAAGGGGCGGACATAGAAGCGAAGGATGAGAATGCTTGCACGCCGTTGATGCTGGCTGCAGAGTGGGGGAAGGATGCGGTAGTAACGCTCCTATTGGATCATGGAGCAAATCTAGAAGCCACAGGTAAAAACAGAGCGACGGCGCTGGCCGCGGCCGCAGAGAGGGGATCCAAGACCGCGGTCAAGTTATTACTTGAGAAGGGGGCAAACATCGAGGCTAAGGCCAAGCACAAACGGACACCACTCATGCTGGCTGCGATGGGCGGACACCAGGCAACCATAAACCTATTACTAGAAAACGGCGCGAATTTGGAGGCCAAGGATAGTTACTTCAGCCAGGGCCCGCTATCGCTGGCTGCAGAGAACGGGCACGAAGCGACGGTGAAGCTACTAATAGAGAAAGGATGCGACATCGAAGTCAAGGACGAGGAAGAACAAACCCCGCTGTCGTCCGCCGCAATGAATGGACATGTGAAAGTAGTTCGTACGCTATTGGAAAAAGGAGCGAACAAGGAGCACAAGGAGCATCGGAACGGTCAGACCCCACTTGGTTTGGCTGCAAAGGGTGGATATAAGGCGGTTGTCGAGTTGCTGCTAGAGAAGGGTGTGGAACTGGAGGTAACCGATATTAGAGGTCGGACACCTCTAGCGCTGGCTGCGCTGAATGGTTACGGCATCGTGATAAAGATGCTGGCGGCGAAAGGTGCGAACTTGGTACCTAAGGATAAGAAAGGTCAGACACCGCAGGATCTAGCGTCGAAGAAGCATAAGTCTACTGCCAAGTTGTTGGCGGGGTTGGTTTCTGAAAAGAAGTGATTTTGTGTTTGATTCTAGCTGGTAGCGCCATATATTAATATTCTTTTTATAAATACTTCGAACTCATGGGCAAGTTGAAGCAAATAGCGTAGCTATTAACAACTTCCTGCTTCTATTAATTGCACCTGTAAATGCTGGGGGTTAGATCACGGTCTCGTAAGATAAGGATTCCGTTTAGAAACCTCGAGTCATCCATCAACTTATACAGAGCTGCCTCGGCTACTGCACCGATTGACCTTGGCCTGGATAGGAGTGGGTACATACCAGCATAACCACCATTGTACTAGCCTCCTACGCGAGTCAGCAGCGGATAAGGCCAGCTCGGCCAATCAAATTCCAAGCCGTTTAAATATAGATCGAGCATCCCATAGAGATTCACGGTCAAGGAAAAGGAGGATCGGAAATAAGGATGTTAGTAGTAGAACAGGGATACTTATGATCTATGATTGTACCATTGTAGGCCAGGCATACAATTGGGCTGAATGTTGCACAGGTGAAGTTACCAGTACTAGTTAGACAGGTAGAATAGTCGAGAGGAAAAATGACTTGTACAAGGGAGGGGGATTCTGCATGCTTGATCAAGAGTTTACTGAGCCTCGAGTCCACTTAGGGCTAGTCTCAGTGATCCTTCTTGTGTTGTTGTTGGATCACCGTTTTAGGTTTATACTAAGAAACCATTCAAGCCACAGCTTTCCAGCCACAGAACCATTCAAGCCACACAAAAACAACACAGAGCAACACAATTTCCTCAACGCTTGCCCCCAACGTGGCCGACACCGTCGCGGATATTCCTAAATAACCTTCTTCTTCATCCACCACGTCACCTTCAATAGAAAGAAAGAAAGAAAAGTTCTACACAGCCATGTCTTCAGATACCACTGATTCAATGTATCGCAAACTAATGATTCTTAAAAATAGAATCAAAGGATACTTCCGATTGGTTGAGGTTCGCCTTACCGAGAAGTGGAGGAAGGTTAAGAGTATCATCTGATGCTTTTTTTCCCCTTCTTTCTTCTTCGTTCTCGTTCATCTGTTAAACGAACCCTTCGCAATCAATCACGAATGCCTTTGACAGAAGTACTACCTAATCCTTTCGTTGTTCCGAGTCCTTTTGAATAGATCCGGCTGTTTCTATTCAAAGATTTAAAGTTTTGGAACACACCCACACCGCCCTATCGGATATATTTCGATCCTTCTATTCAATAGAACATCTAAGCGGGAGAACTTTTGATATTACGCCTTTGCCCCCCTCCAACCGAGGCTGATTTTATTGGTCTGTTCTCCCTTTTGGAGGATTGAAATAAAAGGTTCGTCTATTCTCTTTCAACTTCTTATCTCTTCTCTCTTTCTCTCTTACATCCAACTGGTTACATTAACTTACGAATCAACAGAACCCATTACAGCCATTCACACTCACACTCACATTCATTTTCTCTCTCTCGCTACTAAACTTTCTTATCCTATCGGGTAACATCATTATCACACACTCTCTACCTGGCTTTTTAGAAAAGCCGATTCTATCCTTCCGTTACCTCTTACTACCTTCTACTTCTTATTCGTTTACATTTGTTTCGTTTACCTTCTTGCGAGAGGGTAAATTACAGAGTAGCGAGAACGAAACGAAACGAAATTACATTCTTATTCAACCTGTGCGGTTATACACTCTCTTCTCTTCCTTCCTCTGTTTTCATCCATCTCTCTTACCTAGCAAGAAAAACTGAGTATAAAAGAAAAAGCGTTTACGAAGCGGTTAATTACGACGATAAAAAAGCGGAAAGAAACAACCGAAAGAACGAAGGGATTCAAAAACTCTCAGGACGGGTAAAAGAGAAAACCAAGGTTTCTTTTTCGGTCTTGATTACGAAACAATTCAGAAACAAGAGTACATTATCTGCGCCTGTGAGAAATCACTTTTTTTACATGTGTACTCCACCGATACCTTGGTTTTATTATTATTACTATTCTCGTCAGATTAAGGAAGATAGAGAGTCTTAATAGTAAAGATTAAGAATTTTCGGAGAAAGGAGTACCTAGTAGCTATTGGTAAGATCCTCCCCCATCTTTTTAAAAATGAATCTACCGTGTTTTTTGATCATGGAAGGGGGCTAAGATAGAACTATCAGTAGATTCAACAAATACACTATAATTTTGCTTTCATTTGGGCGAACGGGATATGAAAACAGCCTGGTTACTGGTGTCGTGTCTGGCGCTGGTCTCTGGGCTTCCTATCCGGTATGCATATACTCCTCCACATCTACACTTAAACATATATATAAAAACTAACATAAAATAATAGGAAACCCCCCTGGCCCTCTCCCTCCCCTTCCTCTACTGTCTCCATGGATACCATCCCAGCCCGCGAAGAAGTAGTCATCCCCCCAAAACAACTTCCAAAACCTCCGGTTTCACCACCTCAACTTACTAAACGATCGCCTTTCTTCGGCTTCCACTTCCGTTACTACTGGCCCGGGGCCGTACGTACCCCTGTCATTCGGTATTCTCCATACCGTGGGTACTATAAACGTAAAAGAAGAAGAAGTGAAGGAAGCAGCCACATCATTCGTCAAGAAGAAACACACGATGATAAAACACAGGTGATTGAAAAGCGGAATATGAACGGATTATTGGAAGCAGTTAGGGGGATTATGACTATCCCCACTACCACGTCTACCACCCAACGTCTTACTTCTACCAAGACAGCCGGAACAAGGACGATAACCGGAACTACCGTTAAAGAAACGTTTACTTCCACCACTATCATAACTGTTACGACAACATACATGCCTACAACGATAATAACGTCAAGACGTGGAAGGTCTAGTGGGAAATCCAGTAAACCAACATCTACAACAACCGAAGAAGAAAGGACGAAGACGGTAACAGTATACCCGACAGAAGTGCATACTATTATCACCCCGGTACCTTCGGGAGTTCAAACGGTTACAGTGGTATCCACTGCTACACTTATGGTTACTACGGGTGTAAACAGTGGTGATGCGGCTCCCACGAGCGAAAGCAGGGGGAGGAGATATGGTCAACCGACCGGGTTTAGTACTACTACGGCGTATACTATTACGCCGGTTCGTAGTATGCCCCCTCCTATTACTAGGCTTATTCCGACTACCAAGGTTACTACAACACCGTCGATGACGATTACTTCTGCCCCGCAAAATACGAACGGTCCAGCAGGAGGCGGCGGCCTAGTACAAAACTCTTCACAAAGAAATTCGAATACAACTGCCACATCAACGGTGTCATCTTCACAGAGCTGTTTGTGTGCTACAACTCCTTCTCCTCAACCTAAAAAAAACGGGAATGTATTCGTTGGCGAGAAAGAAGAGGAAAAAGTACCATCCCATCCGATACGACCTTGGCGACGCTGGCTCGGCGTTTTCCCCTGGTGGGTAGAATCTTCCATCGACAAAATTCTAACTACCCACCGTCCGTCTCACCACCAACAAACTCCTCATAATCCCCTACAAGCATCGTCAACTGGTCTTCCACTCAAAAGAGGAATAGAAGAAAAGATTGGTGAAAAAATGGATTTACCAAAAGTTGATGGATGGCAACCCCCTTGCCCTTGTAAGACGCCCGAAAACCCCGACAAAAATGAAGACCGGAAATCACCCCCCGCGCGCCCTTACTATAGGAAGAGGGTTACAGATCAGCGTGAGAAGGATCCGGATCCTGTGCGGGGGAATGTTAGGAAAAGGGAGAAGAGGTGGAGTGGATGATATCATGGGAAGGTTCATAAAAGGAATTATGGGATTGATACCAATGGGTGGCGGACAGTTGTGTTTCCTCATCTTTTCCTTCTCTTTATGGGAACTAGTGGGAAATGGGATAAATGCATGATAATACCATGCGTTTTTTTAACCCTCTTCTCTGATGTGGAAATGGGGGGTGAGTACATATGGAGCACACAGTTTTTGATTTTTAGACACAGGTCTTTCCTTTGTCTGCTGTTAATTTTCCTTGGTTGTATACATGTGGTGTACATAGGTTGTAGTACAGATTCGGCGTGGAGGAGCGAATTAACGAGTCCTAGAGTACCATAGCGCTAGCGTATATCATTTTTTTATATTCTTCTTGTGCATTATATCACAATATTGATTTGCTAATAAGTACCAGCGTTTTTAATGGACTTCCTGGTGACAAGCCTGGCGTTTTGGATCCTTGCGGGGGTCTTGTTCTCGCATTGGATATTGAGATTGGCAATGTTGCATTTTCCTAGCCTCGAATCCAGGCGCTTGAGGCAAAGGCATTTTCCGTGTTGGCATCTCGAGATTCGAGGCATGCATAATCTCGACGGCTTGCAGGTACCAAAAGAAACCAATACTTTTATATTTGTCTATGCAATGAAGCCTGCTAAGTCTATTATTTACCTCTTCACATTCATTATACCACTTCGACTATCTACATTCTTTGCAATCATGCATGCAATTATCTCTTCCCGGGTCCCTTAGACCGCTTCTTCAATCCCTTCTTCTCCAAGATCTCGTCCACATTCTCACCATCCACAATTGTGACCTCCGGTACATCCTTCAAAGCATCCTTAGCACCACCATCTTTATTCCCACCCATTCCAACTTTATCCAAAACCCATCCAACAAGTCTCTTGGGAATTGTAACCATTGCCGTGTTACGCCATTGAGCCTTTGGAATCTCATCCAAATCCAACAGATACTCCTGCATAACCCCATCTTCATCTTCCTCCATTAACGATACATCTCCCAAACTGGTAACCATAAACACCTTCCCATTCTCACTTGAAACCTTACGTTTCGCCACATGCTGTGGTTTCTCCGTAGTCGGTGTGGCAGTTCCAGACCCTCCGTTTGCCTTTGCAGCTCTTCGTTGTTTCCTGTTACCCTGTGGACCACTGCTGGGAGGTGGGGTACCGCTATCACCGAGAACATCGAGGTTTAATCCTGCGCCGAGATTGCTATTCCCCCAGGCCGCGGTTCTGGCGTCGTTAATATACCCTTCCATAAACTTCCTTTGCTGAGTATAATTCATCCTCATGATCAGGTAGTGCGCTCCACCGGCAATGACAACCCACATTCCCAGCAAGACGCTGATAACACCGGGTCTAAACCGTGAATAATAATACCCAGTACCCCTCCACCTGGGGAATCCATTTCTTAAAAAGTGATCATAACGTTCACGTTCCGGTCCTCGAAGGATGTTGGCGACAAGACCAAGCCTTGCAAATCTTTCATCGGCAGCTTTACGGGATTGTGGGAGGTAGGTTGATTTTGGAGGGTAGAAGGTTGGGGTTTTGCCCGCGGAACGGAGTTTTGAAGGGTGTGTGAATTTGTCGGGATGGATTTGACGGGAGGTTTTGCGGTAGGCTTTGTTGAGTTCGTCTTGGGTGGCATAGATTGAAGGGGCGTTTAAGAATTCTGAATTTTTGTAAAGATATGGTTTAGTAGATGGTCACATGCCGTCGTTAGAAAGGGGATTTTATGTACCGTAGAAATTGATCTTGCCCTCAGTAGCTTCGACTTCATCTTTTAATCGGAAGATCTCGTGGTCTTGTATAAAACAGCTTTGTTAGAAAAAAAGGAGCTTCCCAAGCTACCAAGGGGGTTGAGTGAATGTCTTACCTTCTTTACTCCACGCAGCGACCAAGCTGGCCGCTGCACCCAGCAGCAGCAGCGTATTCGCGAACTTCATCGCAAATGTGATACTCGAGGAGATGTATTAGATGAAAGACGACAATGCGATCGCAATTGATGGTGAAGCTGGAGAAAAGGAAGGGCAGGATCCAGGTGGGTGAGAAGGGATGGATGGGGGATGCGATCCCTGGATATAAAAGCAAGCTTGTGGAGAATGTAAAGGTGGTCGTTTCGCGGAGTTTGGCGCTTTTTTTTGGGGTGCCTTTTTCTCGCTTGTGGTGGTGGTTGCCTGTTTGGGAAATACAACAGCAACACTGTTTTGAAGTTGAGACCGCCGAGGTGAAGAATTCAAGGGTTTGAGGATGTCGTCGTCTACACAATACCTCCATCTCGGCGAATACAAAATGAGAGGAAGGGGAATAACTATAAAAACGAGAATGCGTAATGCAGACGCCGAGGCTCGAACACCCTGCCTCCAACGAAAATGTTTGACAAACCTTTCCGTATAACAAAAATACAAAAAAGAGGCCTCGCGCAAATGGTCGGATGATAGAACTGATATGAGAGAAACCATACTGGCTTGCAAGCCCGGCGCCGCCCGCTCGGCTCCAGGAGGGGTAGGGACGGCGTGAGTCCCTCCCTCCGGGAGGGTCAACTTGAAGTTTTCAGATAACCTCATACCAACTCTACCACCAGACCATTTATTCTTAACAGGTTTAGTAAAGAGGGAGTATTTATCGTGAAAATGGGTTGCCGAGGACAGTGTTGCGATGTTGCCGAGCCCTATGTGTACCTCTATGTAGCCTCGTTGTGCCTCTATGATATCTCCTGTGATTTTGACAAGAGTTATCAGAGCTTATCTTTAGCCTCGAACCCTATCTTATGCCCAGCACACTTCGAGATAGCCTACTGATACTGATAAACGACCGAAGTGTTTTGATTCAAATGTTTTTGGAAGTTTAAGGGTCAATGTGAATAGTGGCTTCTTATCGCTAATGCATATGTTATCATAGGCGCATTCAGCCCGAACTCGGGTAGCTATCTACCAATCTCTGTACTCTCTTATGTCGCACCGGTGCACCTTCTCATCTGCTGCCCGGTTACATGTGAATCTCGAGACGGCTTCAACATGCGAAGTTGCGCCTTGAAAATACCATCACAGACAATAATCTAGGAAGCACTCGTTGGTGGCGTGTCGAAGCTTCGGCACTCCTTAGCTTACGTGCGGCCCTTCAAACCCCGATCTTCAAACTGAAACCGGAGAATATAGAAGCAGAGTACTTAGGCGCGGCGTAGATAGGGAAATTTATTGTGTGGCGATTCAATACATACCTCGGTATAGTATGTTGGTAACCTTTCAAGTCGCCCCTTAAGTGACCCCGGATAACAAAATTCAGAGCCAACTGAGGGGCCGATCTTCCAATGGGGAGCTTAAGTTTCGAGGTAGGTATATTTAAAACAGCTCTGCTTGACAACATGGGAGTTTCCGAGACTGCATGCAATTGGCACAGAACAGCACGATAGCATGAGGTTATTATGGGTGTATGCTGGTAATTAAGCTCAGAAGAGCAAAAAGGATGTTGATACAGCCCCATGGGCCGCGGGGGGACTCCCTAGACTATACACTCTCACTAATAATAGGAGTCCATATGGCTATCTCGAGAATCAGTTGCTTTTCAGGGAAATAGATCTACTTCAATCATGACCAGCTATGCCGGCCTGGCGAACTTTTAAGCCTTTGTAACTACTAGTACTGCTAAAATTGAAACGATCGAAATTTCGGGCTTGAACCGATATATACCAAAACTTTACGTGAAAACGAACGTCAATAGTTAAACACAAAGTTTAGTAGTGGGAAGACAAAGAAGAAAATTTAAAAAGAACATTAAGAAAAGTACTAAAAAGTAATAAAAATCGATAAAAGAATCCTCAGCCACCACCCTAATAATCCCGCTCTCCCAGTGCTCGAATTTTGAGGTTCTTCTTGTGCTCTATCTTTGTATCATTTGACCGCAACATTCCAGTAATATTGGTACCTATCATTGGAGACTTTAAACGAGAAGCACCAGCCGCCACAAGTAGCTGGGGACCACAGACAGTTTTCGTTTTAATCTCAATCTCGATTTTCGTAACTGTAGTCGTTTGGACTACAACTTGGTCTAGAGTTCGAGTAACGAGTGCCTCTGCAGCTTGAGTCTGAGTGATAGTTACCGTTGGCGCTTCGGCATAGACAATATCAGGACTTTGAGTAACAGTCACTGTTGATGTTTGGATTGGACCCGCCTCGGGGGGCTGAGTAACAGTTACTGTTGACGTTTGGATAGGGCCTGCCTCTGGGGTTTGAGTAACAGTTACTGTTGATATTTGGGTAGGACCCGCCTCTGGGGTTTGAGTGACGGTCACCTTTGAAATCTGGGTCAAGGTTGCAGTCGTCTCTAAGCTTCGGATAACAGTTGTTGTTGATAATTGAGTAATGACCCCCATTGAAGTTTGGGTAACAGTCATCGTTGATGTTTGAGTAATGGTCCCAGTTAAGTCTTGAGCAATGGGCCCCATTGAAGCGGCCGGATTCATAGCGACCGGAGCCGGCTGTGGCTCCGGGCATACACCCACATTGGGGTCCCCCCACGTCACCCTTATATCACGACACTCAAACCAACATGTTAAATCCTTCCTCTGTTTTCGAACCTCAAGTCAGCAAGCAATTCGATTCCCAGAACCCCTTTAAAAAAATCCCGAAATATATAAACGGCGTTCGCACTTACCAAAACGGAAATATACCGACGCTCCGCTACATCGTATGGAAATTTATACAACCCATTGTCCTTCGGCCATTCCACCCATCCTTTGTCATCACACCAGGGCCTCATATTCTTAAAATCGGGGCCTACATAAGGCCTATTTTTATCGCTCGGATTCGGATCCGTATGCCACGCTTGACCTCCAAAGTAGAATTGCATGTAGTCCCTCTGAATCTGGGGGCTCATTTTTATAACGTCCGGAAGGGCGGATTTTGCAATGCACTCCTCCCCTCCTTGCCCGGTGCATGCTTGGTAACTATCTGTAGCCTGAAGGGGTGATATTTGAGTCCCATTGGCGTCGAAGACGGTGGACCTAACCCTTTCGTAAATTTTGTGATTCTGCTTACTACGGTCATCGTATTCGTCGGTGGTTATGCGGCGCCAGTCTATTTGGATTACGCATTCGCCGGGCAGCCATGCCGAATCGATGCAGAGGCGACTGCCTACGGCGGCGGTGGACACGACAAGGCCTAGGAAGATGACAAGGGGGGATATGGTGGTTGAGAGATGCATTTTTCTTGTATAGAATTAATCTTAGTACTCAGGTATCGTAGGATCTTTACAGGACCTGCCTGTAACTCTGATCAGCTGAGCTAGCTTAAAGAGAAAAAGAAGAAGTAGACCGCTAGGGCAAAGGCTCCAGCTAACTTATGTCTCCAGGACTTAAAATTGTATGAGGGTGCTGACGCATCGATGGTAGAGTGTATAAAGGTGGAAAAAACACTGTAATTATAGATGCTCTCAAGCCCTCGTGCATGTTGGACAAATACTAAGATTCCTTCGAAGGGCACCTTGCATCAGCATGTATCCAACGCTTCTAGAAAAAATTACATTCATCTCAAGCTCTGTTACAAATCCGATATACGCAGTTGTGGCACTGCACTGCAGAACCCCATACAACATGTCGCTAGAGGACTCAATGCGACATCGATGCCAATACTATACCCACGAAGTTTGGAGTATCGATTGTTCTCCAGATTTATGAATGACACGGCCCACAACCGCATACTGCGTGCGACGGGATAGTGACCATGATCGCTTCAGCTCCATCGACAGCCGCGTATCAATTACTGGTATTCTGTGCGGACAGACATTTTGTGGCTTCAGATTCAGGTGCTTAAGCTGGAGGCAGAGATGCAACTCCCACCTGAAACGCCTGTCCTCCAAAAAGCCCTCGCCACAGTTACGAAATAGCCCCGTCAAGCCTGTGCCACAAACCGGCCCCTGTGACCAGCCAATACTATCATAATTGTTCACAGTAGCGTGCCGGCGTCCGGCCCTGAGATTACGATAGGGTACAGAAGCCGAACAATCATATATCTTTGAAAAAGTCATGGTTTGCAGCTTTCGCCGCGTCTAATTATCAAAAAGTTATTCCGTACCAAAAACCGTAAAAGGATAAGCATAATACATTGAATAGAATAACCACCGTCCCTCGCAACCCCCTCTCCTTGATATCAAACGACTCCGGTACCCTTCCCATTCATTCAATATGTATCCCTCGTATCATGTGCACACCAATAACATTCCCATTAGCACAGCTTCCTAAATTTCCTCTCCATCCCATAATTTCCGCGCGTGAAGCCAACTTAAACAGTCTCCTCAGCAAAGGCGTTCTCAATCGGCCTATCCAAGAAACTCGCATGTCCCAAAATTGTAAGTGCACTAGCACCGACCAACCAGAACAGAGTCTCGAATGGTGCTGATAGAATCGCGAGGATAAATCCCGTGACTCCCAATGTTCCCCAAAGCTGGCTGGTCGTCGCCCTGAAATTTCCGACCTGTAGGTCTCGTCCTTCAAGTCTGCCAATACCGTAGACACCAGCTACGATCACGACGATAAGGAAAAGCAATGGTAGGTTGGTAATGATGGCGTAGATCGAAAGGAGAACGAAAACGAGGAGGTAGTTCGACGAAAATTGGCCAAGGTTGTAGGATATACGGGTTTGTGCCTCGCCGAGATTAGCAGGCTTTGACATACGCCTAAAGTCGAAGAATTCGGAGAGAGGGCGGAGAGTGTTATAGCGGGCAGAGAGAGAGGTGTTCTGTTGGTGGATGTTAGCGGGACTGTTGGAAAGGGGGTGAGCACAGTAGAACGTGACGATGCGCAGCGTACCTGAAATCTGGCCATGCCAGAGGAGAGGCGGTCAGTGACCAGGGAGATGGGTATCCGAAGAGAAGACATCGTGAAGGTATCTGATTCAAATGGTTGGATTTCGATGAATGGATGTGATTTCGCGAGGGATGAGGTTGATAGGAGGCGGTTTTGATGTGGCGTTTAGCGTTTGATATTAGCTTTGGTGCCTTAAACTCGATTCGGTAGTTCCTCTGATGGTATAAGTTCCTGACTCTTCGTGAATGTGATACGGCGCGACTGCTAGAAAGATGGTATGGGCGGTATCGTGAGATAGTGGATGAGCGATGAAGTTGAGGTTGAGGTTCTGGCGAGAAAGCTGAGCTATTATAAGAACAAAATCTCATGTGGTTTGTTCACACAGCTCTAAAGTGGCCTTACGTGGCCCCTGTCGAGTTCCCACAAACAAACACGCAAACCTCGCCTTCGAAGCAGTGAAACCGGCCCTGCGCACAGCCTCAGGAATGCGAGTACTATTTGCTAATATGTCCCCTTCGGAGGATGTTATTTGGACGTCGGGATGATGTGAGAAATGGAGAGGGTAATTTGACAAACTCCGCGCTGACGAATACATCGGGTAACGTTATTATCGTCTGCGAGTCACTTGTATCTTGGGGTTTTGCGTACGTATGTACCTCCGTATCGCGATCTGGCTAATGGCTGTGGATTCATGCAATAATGGCATCTTCCGAAGCGCGGCTGATATGTATTGTGACTGGGCGCCGTTATGTGACCTGGCTTGAAGACGTTTCGTTTCACCTCCTCCCGGAATACATTGCCATATCCAGCATTAGCACTTCCGTCAACCGCCAGAAAGGTGAGGATGAAGTAGATATGATAGACAGGTACCGTTTACCGTTGTATCACATTTTGGGGTCGATACGGGCACTCGTAAGTGTGAAAAGTACAAAACTTCCGTACCAAATGTGCAGTTTGTAGCGACAGACGGCGGTCTCCGGTATATCTAAATACCCAGATACGTCCAGAGGTTCCAGAGACATTAGCTGAGTGTCCACAAATCCGGCCATCTATCGCATCGTTCAAAGCGGTCAGTGTATCAGAAAACCGTTGGTTCCTAGACATTGAAAGTATACTATCACCAAAAGTCTTCGTACCACACTCTAGCCCCGGTGTATCCCTGATCTATAATGGAACTCAGGGATAAGTACAAGTATCAACAGCAGCAGATGATGAATGCTCGTATGTATCAGATTTGTATTCCGAGTACTACGAGCAAAAATGATATAAATCGTTGACATCAATATCGCAATACATATACAGCCATAGAACTTCCCCGAACCCTTCGTGATATCCGCATCGATCTTATGAGGCTCAAACTCCCCACCAGTACCTCCGATAGCATAGCCAAACTGGACCCGGAAGTTCTGAAAGCCAAGTACTTTACCGAAGGCCGCTACTATCCCAACTACGCCACCGCCACAGGTCACTCGGAATTCCTTCGGGAAAGAAACCCTTCCGACCCCTTCTTTGTCTGGTTCCACATCAAAAACCTTTCAAACACTACCTGGGAATTAATTACAGCGGAAGATAGTGAATGGTGTCAGTTTACCTATCCGCCCCCGGAGAAGATCATGCCAGGAGCGGACAAAAGCATCGTTCTAGAAAGGCTTGGGACTGACAATCCTCGAAACGGGATTGATGTCAAAGTCGGATACAAGCTAGAAAACGACGATACCGAGATTGTAATCTCAATCAAAAAAGAAAGAGTTAGCGCAGAGACAGATGTTTCATGTACTGGATTAGAAACAGAAAAATATGCTGTCGAAACCCTATTCGACGGCGCCATCTTTGTAGTCTTGAACGAGTAATACATACCGGATTAACCACCTGGGCAGTAGAAGCTTGTATCTAATACCAATCCTCCATCCCTCGGCCCCACTTCTCCATCGAGCAACTGATCGTACCTGATATCGAGTTTGGAATAGCGTAACCCCGCTTCGGTATGTTCAGCCTCCCGCCAACCAACCCGAGATCACGATCCAGATGCATGCTTCAGTCCAAAAAGGGCCAAAGCGCAACCTCACATGCAGCCCGGAAAACCTCTTTTCCTCCTGCATATATCTCTATTTTTGGTGATCTATAACACTATTCCCTTCAACCAGAAAACTTATTCATTTCGTTTGTCCCAACAGAAGTTCGACATCTTTTTCTCCCCAAATCCAACACTTGCAAAACTCAGCTTCAAAAGTTAGCCGCCCAGCCGCCCAGCCGCGCCTTCCCCCTTCACGACCCCGCCAGAGGTATATGGCTACACCCCTCCAATGGCATCGAATATCCCAGCCGATGCTTCCTCTCAGCATCTTTCGATAGTATACTGCCCTTCATGTGGAGCTTCTGCCTCGTTGCTCGCTGTACCTCCTTCAAACGCGGGACTTTTCTGTGATATCGTATGTATTTTGCCCCCTGACTTACCATATCAGACACTCGAAAGGCTAAATTTTTTTAACCCCCAACAGTGCACATCTCCAAATCTTCTCGTCTCTACAAATGACGGTGCAGATTGGAACCCTCTATCGGATGCATTCAATGCATTATCACTTTCGTCCAACCAGCATGATGGTGACAATGAATCATCAGCCGCAGCTGCAACAGCTCCACAAATTATCCACCATCCAGTCGAAGATTTAGAAATCAAATCCCCGACTCCAACGATTCAAGATGAAATGAAACGTCGTTCATTAATATTATCTGAACTTATGAACTACCGTGAAGCTCTCTACCAGCAACATGGTAACGAAGACGTTCCAACCACAAATGTGGAAAATAATATGGAAGTACCGACAGACCATTTTTCCCATATCGCTCACACATACAACAATCTACTCCACTTACGCCAACAGAGTGGAATGTTTTTGATGGATGAGGTGGATACTATGAATGACGATGGTGTGTACATGCATAACAATCTCTATCATAATGGAGCATACCCTCAAGAAGCGGAAGAGGAGGGAATGTACGATGACCCACCGCAGGAATACGTTAACGCCCATCCACCAGTCCAAGAAGCCGGACAAGGGTGGTATGGTGCTACTCCTAGCGAGGGACAAGTACGAAAGGAAGAACCCGGGGTACATCCGCAGCCGATAGATAATAGCCCGTTTGCTGAAGAGGATGAGGACGAAGACGACGATGAAGGACAGGTATATGCTACCCCAGAGCAGCGGGACGAGATGAAGAGGCGTAGATCAGAGTTACACCAGGATAAAGAGCTAAGAGCTCGTGAGATGTTCTGGCGGAAATATGGGATCGGAGGGCTAGGGACAGGGCATTGAAGGACTGTGTATGATACTGGAATATAGTAATTATAATGTAAAAAGCACATATCTCGAGATCAGAGCTAGCTTGCTAGCCAGCCTATTTCACACTTATGAATATCTCAAACGGAAGAGTTTGTCTTCGTACTATCATGCCATTAATAAAGCCATTCTATCTAGCCTTCTTTTGACCGCAGTAGTGTATGCCTGCGGGAGTACCTAACCCAACAGGTACAATTAGTGTACAAATCCTCCCAAAACAATGACAGGAAATTTGAGCGGTCTATATCTAATATGTTCTTTAAACATCAATCAATCAAGTCACTCAATGATTGTGACCAAAAAATCTGAAATAAATGCGAAAGTAAAACCCCCGTCTAAAACCCATAGCTAAAATGCAACAAATTGGTATATCGATGTATCGTAAACGTCAACAAGACTACGTAAACGTAAAAGTGAATCGTAAGGAGTGAATATTAAAAGTTGATAAAAATGAACGTCTCGGATGAAATTATTCGAAGGAAATTACTCGACGTAGACAAAGTTGTCGTCACTAGATTATCACAAATTAGCTTCAATCCTGGAAAACCCGACAAGTTGGAACAAAGAACGTACCTATCCTCATTTCCGTCTTCTCTCCTCTTCCTCTCTTCTTCTTCAATTCTCTTGTTCTCTTCGGGAGTACCGTTCTTCTCCCGATCAGCGATGTAAGCCAAATGCTCCCTCTTCTTCTGGTTTTCCCTGACCAACAAGAAATGCTGCAAACAACTACCACCCAACAACAAAACGATCAAGAATCCCAAAACGACACTGTGTCCTAATTTGTAGTCGGGCTTGTCCTTTTGACGGTAGACGAAGCAGTTCACGACACCAGCCAAGTTACCGAGACCGATAACAAAGCCAAGAGACAATCCACGCTTGCCAGGGTCGATGATGTTGTTTGAACTCCAGGCTACGGCGTTCGGGATACATGGGTAGATACCGATGGCGGCAAGGAAGGTACCAGTGTACTTCATTGCGACGTTCTTGCCAAACAACAAAAGGAAGAAACCGAGAATGGCGAAGAGACAGGTGAAGATGCTGCAAAGACCACGCTGGGCGGTTTTATCGGCGATCAAGGCGATGAGAAGAGTGGCGATACAGCCGACGACGTATGGTGGAATTGTAAGAAGCTGGGAAGTCGTTGGGCTGTATGTTCCCATATCGGCAATGATCGAAGGAAGGAAAAGCGAGAAGGCGAAGAGAGGACCGGCGGCACCACCGTAGATCATGATACCAGTCCATGTCTTCCAATCAGTCAAACTAAGCTTGAGGGTTTGGGAGAATGGTCTCTCTGGTGGTGTGTCAGCTGGGATCGCGTCTTTCTTGTGGGAGTTTTCTTCCACACAACGGATGAGCCTTGCACGCTTGCTGTTGGGCTTGTTGGCGTAATCATCTGGGAAATTAAAGACCATCCACCAAGAGATGATACCAATAACAACGACGATTACACCCTCGATGATGAAGATCCATGACCAACCACCTCTGCCAGCGATTCCGTCCATTTGTTGTAAACCGTAGGCGAGAAGACCACCGAAGGAGCCGGAAATGGCAGCCGCGGAGAAGAAGATCGCGCTTCGGAAGCCAAGCTCGGAACGACGGTACCAGCAGGAAAGAATGTAGTTGACACCTGGGAAGACACCAGCTTGGACGACACCCAAGCAGAATCTAGCGGCGAAGAGGCCACCAGCGTTTGAGACGAAACCCGTGCTAATTGTGATGATACCGCAAAGAACCATGAGAAGAGTCAAGTAGTGATTGGGCTTGAGCATCTTAAGGAGGACATTGGAAACGGGTTCGAAAAGCGAGTAGGAGATGAAGAAGAGGGCGAGGGCGAGATTGTACTGCTCGCCAGTCGAATCGAGATGAATTGCTGTTGTAAAACCGGCGAGTTTGGCATTTCCGATATTTGTACCTATTTACTGTTAGTTGGTGTTCTGTGATATATTGACAATCTAAAGCCTCTCGAGGTTGGACATACGAGTAAGGAAAGCTAGCAAATATAGCAAAGAAAGCCATGGTATTAAGCCCCAATCGAGCTTTCTCAACCGTTGTTTTTCCTATTCATTCGTTAGCAATTGTCAAGAGTAAAAATGTGTTCTGCTGAAGCTGCGTACATCTAGTGTCTCGACGTGGTGGCATATTTCCATGCCCTCGAGATCAGCTGGAGTTATTGTGACATCTGAATCTGGGGCACCCGGATTCGAAGCGACCGCTGTCCGGTCTTTTGAGTTGATGTGCATATGCAGATGCATTGGCATTGTGGGAAGCTTGTTTTGTCCAAATGGACTCAACCAAAGATGAGATTGGAAAGTTAGATTTGAATGTATAACAAAGATGTTATTCGATTGCTGTTCTGCAGTGGTGGTAGAAGATGCATTCTTGGCGGGAGCCAATCGTCTTTATATATGAGGAAGCCATCTCCAATCCCGTGATATCGATTGAGAAAAAAACCGTTGCAACTGTGATATGCGGTGAATTATTTTTGTGATTTGTCGAAGCACTGCATGGTAAGCTGCTCGCCGCGAGCTGCCTGGTTATTCCGGAGAAGGATATCCAGCCGCGAGCCAGAGCTCTGCGCAGAGTCGGACCCGGATTTGAAGAATTCCGTGACTTTCGTATTCTGACGTCTAGAACGTCGAGCGCCAGCCACTTCTAGCTCGAGTCCTCTCAACAATTACCATATGGCACCATACACCCCAGGCCTCGAAACAATTTTTCCTGCAAGATAAGAGCAGATTGACAGATTGGCGGTCGTGGCAGCTACATATTTGCAAGGAAGAGAAGGCGAGTAAAAATCCTGCTCATAACGGGCTCCGCCGGGTTAAAAGAAGGAATACTGCCAGAATCGTGGGAAAGGCAGCGTATCGTTCTCACTCAGGTGATTGTCGCTGTCGTGCCCTGCATTGAGTAAAGGCTTGATAACCGCCCTCACAAAACCGTTTCGCGAATCGTAAAATATCATGCTACCCGTGCATTAGCGTCCCGAAACCATCTCGCTCCCAACGTGTGCATTCTGCAGCATGGGACGCACGACCCACACTCGGGCGGTTCATTCCGAGGAAAAGCTCCCAAGATGGGGTCACCAGCCTCCCCGGTCTCTCCCTGTTGGTTCGCCAAATTTAGCTTTGGTGTGTGTGTTTTTGCTTGTTCGCGAACACAAGTTGAAAATTTTGCAGCAACAAAAGCTCGACTGTCGGACGATGGTCAGGCCACTTTTGCATGACCTCACTGTTTTCGGTAGCATTCTTGGGAAAACTGCGACTGGGGTGTGCATGGTTTGGGTCCACCCTGTTGGCCGGAACCCCCACCTTACCGAGAGACACCCTCTGGACGGTTTTGTGGCGCCGAAGCTATCTTGGAACCTGGCTCCTGGTGCAGGGACAGCGAACCGCAACCTGTCGATAGGCGCATGTGCGTGGAAAGTGCTGGCGATGATGGCGATGCCCTTTGTCATACCGCGCAAATCGCTGGCGAAGAATGACGCCAGCCTAGAAATGGCATAACGGTATAGTCTCGAGATTCACATGAGATCGAATCTGATCCTAGGCCTAGGAAGTCCTGAGCTTTGGCCAGCTCCTGAGCTGCATGTCCAGGCAGCTGGCCACCAGTTAGGTATCGTAATCAGCGGAAATTTTTCTATCTTTTGAGGATTCATTTCGGTGGATCCGTTTATAGAACGGTTTCGTATGTTGCATTTGTGAATGCAACTGCCAGAGCCGCTTTCGTGATGCCGTCTTGTCATGAATATGGTTCGACTTGGAATGAAATCTAGTTTGAACGTAGGCCAAATTTGGGAGCATCGTGGAATGCCACGCCCGCCACAAGGCAGAAAGATTCTCCGACGAAGCTCCGAGAGAAAGGAGTCTTGGGGGCCTCAACTCCAAGAGCCAGGATCCCAGAATGATGATTGATTAGCTATCGAGGAGCTCGAACGCGAACGAGGCTTCTGGTCAGATATAAAGTCAGTCAGCTAGCAGCTCAGTACCAACGCCGTTGTCACCAGAAGCCTTGCGTTGCATGTCGTCTACAGATCAACACACAAACCGCAGATCGTCTCACCTGAAGTCGCACGTAAGTAAATTGAACCGGCCTTGTTCAGTCTCCTCTTTGGAATGTCGTTTTGGCTGACGTGACTGGAACTCCTCCCCAGACATAAACCTCTCAGACTTCAATCGTTATCGTATCATACCAATTGAAACCAGCCGTTCTTTGAAACGAGTATCATCAGCATCCAACTCTCGGATACAGTCTATTCGGAGAATTCAAATCCATACTCACCAGGAAATATAAAAAACCATGGCCACTACTACAAACAGCTATACCAGCGTCGCTATCATCGGTGCGGGGTCCGTGGGTTGCACAATCGCCCACACGCTTATGCTCCGTCGAGTCTGCGCAGAAGTCCGCCTCGTCGATATCGCCGAGGACCTTTGCAAAGCTCAAGTCCAAGATCTACAGGACGCCACATACCTTACCAATGTCCGTATTAAATACGCCACTCCCCACGAGGCCGGACAGTCGGATATTATCGTCATCACGGCCGGTGCCAAGCAAAGGCCCGGTGAGACTCGGCTGGACCTGATCGAGAAGAATTACAAGGTCCTCGGTAGCGTCCTCAAGGGCTTGCAGCCCATCAATCCGCTAGCCATCATCTTGCTGGTTGCGAATCCCGTGGATGTCTTGACCCACTTCACACAGCAGATGAGCGGACTTCCCAAGAACCAGGTTCTAGGATCTGGAACCTTGTTGGATTCCATCCGTCTTCGTGGGCTTCTTGCTCAAAGATTGAATGTAAGCTGCTGTTTTCCGGCCATACCCTTGATCAGACCCATTTTAGATATAGATCGATCTGGATACTAAACTTGCTTGTTTCAAAAATCAGATCTCGGATAATTCAATCAATGCTTACGTTATTGGTGAACATGGTGACTCTCAATGTGTAAGTTTTACTCCCTTTCTTTTGACGGTTTTTTTCAGATATTACAATTGATAGTCAACATGATATCAAGGGAAACCCCATTTATTAACCCATTTTTGTTAATCAAGGTCGCTTGGTCCTCTGCTACCGTTTCTGGCGCCCATATCTCTCTCATCGACGATATCTCCGAAGAAGAGAAACTTGAGATTGGAAAGCTAGTTTCGGGGAAAGCTAACGCAATAATTAAAGCGAAAGGCTTCACCTCGTACGGTATCGGTGCCACTGCCGCCAATATCTGCGAAGCTATTCTCTTCGATCAACGTCCCGTCTACCCTCTCAGCTGCTGGCATGACGAATACCAATGCTGTATCAGTTTGCCAGCCGTAGTTGGCCGGAATGGAGTTATCACTCAGATTCCGCTGCCTCTTAATGAGAAGGAGAGGGCACAAATTGAGTCTTCGGCGGCGACATTGAGGGAGCAGATTTCGAAGTTTTGAGGTTGGAATCGGGAAGTGAACATGGACTTTGTTGTAGTGGGTATGGGGTTGTTGGTTTTTGTTGGAAGCCGTCTTTTCTAGACCTGCTTGTTCTTCCGTTCTCGCGACTATAGCGGATTAGAGCTTGAGCATTAGTAATTGGCCACTAGGATAGATTGTTTGTTTTCCTGTTCGTCATAGCCTCTTGGTGGTGTTTTTTTTTCCATACCTGGTGGTCTTCATTCTCAGAAACACTGATTCCCAATTGCAATTGACTGTTGGACTTATGCTTTAGATCGATATCAAGTTTTTTTTGCGCTTCTCTCCTTCACTCTCTTCCTTTACTCTACTCATGATAATAGACTACTATTGTACAGAAAAGAAAATAGGATACTACCCAAAGGAAAAACCAGGCTAGCGCTAGAGGAATTATCTCCTTTCAAAGGAATTCTCTAGCGCTGACTTCTCGATATCCCATATCGGCTAGTGAATCAATTGAATCTTGAAATTCGTTGCGTCTGATGTAGATCGCAGATTTTGGTCGGCGTTTTGAAGATGCTGCTAATTCGGCCTTTTGCCGTTCTCTGGCATTGTGGTTTTTTGCAATTCTGTCAGGGACGGAATGGACACTGCAGGAGGTACTTGGTCTAGCTGGCTGGTGGTGTTGATGTTGGCAAGCTGGCAGAACTGGGTAGTGGCCGTATGCAAGAGAAATTGTGGCGAGAGATTGGATCACGCAGTCGAACACTCGTTTGCTGGCGGTTTGGAGTACTCTAGCTGGTGATTGACCAGATTTTGATTTTAGAGATATCCGACGAGCTGGTGCGGTTTTTGGGATATAGAACATTGTCATGTTGGATTTTTTTATTTTTTTTTTTTGGTGGTCAATCTTGATCTCGTTGTTTAAAAACTTGGCTGTAGCTGGTTTGGAGTATGGTTTGATTATGAAAAAGAGAAGCTGTGGGGATATCGAGTAGATAGATTAAATATTAAGATTAATTATTAAATTTGAAGTATCGAGGGTTATATGAATTGGCTGGAGATTTCCGTTGATATGAGCTAGTAGCTAGTGCTGAGAAGGGGATTCGAGGGCTGATATAGTAGGCTGAAGCACAGGAAAAAGGGCAAAGGAAGGGAGGATATCGCAACTTCCCCGCATCCGGCGAGCTACTAGATCAAATATATGTTGGAGGGTCGCGCAAGTGATCACGACTCCCCCTAGCTCTCACGCACTGCAAGTCTAGTTTCCTGCTTTCAAACCTCCAATGCAATCCATACCGGATTCAGCAGTCTATCAACTAGAATAGCCACAGATGATTATGCAGGTTTCCGCATTACTCGCGACACTTAAAAGCTTGCCTAGGCATCTCTCTCTCTCGAGATGGTGGTTCCCATCGGTCGAAAAAAATGTAAAGGTTGGGGTATCACATGGTGTGACGGGTTAAAAAGTCATGTCGTTCGACTGCGGAGGTCCTATCAGAGGCGCAGGAGATTTGCGGGGTTGGAGCTTTTTTGGACAGGGATCATGTATGTGTGGTGTTATGCGAATTGATCACAGAACTATCACGGTACTGTAAAGTACTTGTAGCAAAATGTTTGCAATTGAAGGCGAGAGGTAAAAAAGAAGGCAAACTTGGAAGTAATGTTTTTTTTGATAAGGTATTTAAGGAGGGGGTCACAGGAACTGCTGCCTTTGTTTCTTGGCTTGGAGGAATTTGGGGTTCTAGAGTTCTTCGGTTTTGAATTCCTTTCGTCGGCGAAAATCGAAGGTTCGAAGGAGTGGTTGGATTTTAGTCAGGGAACCGCCGAAATGCTGGGCCCTTCAAGGTATGTCATTTTCTCAATGCAATGACTCGAGTTTCTCAAAAGTCCCGAACGATAAGTAAAATCTTCTAAGCTATTAAGATCTCCTGATAGATGAAATCCTGTCACTTGAAGATTTTTCTTTCTCTCGCATCCTTATCAATTTTAACATCATACAGGATATCATTGTCGGAATTGAGCCCAACAGAACTGTAACGGCAACTTCCCTGCAGCGTTCTGTTGGATCGACGACACGGCAACACAAACTGCTGTCAGGAATGTCAATCACCCGCCAACCGAGTGCCGGGATGGTCCCTGAGGAGACGGCAAAACATCGAGCGATCCGCGTTGAGCAGGTTCGTGTAACAGACTGAGTCTTCTGTGTAACGATAATCCAATCCGCCCGCTGTTACACCGGAGTTTGTAGACCTCCTTTCTTTCTCCCCAGTGCAATATATCCCTTGCCTGGATCTTTCGAATTCGAAATTCCAAATGAGATTGCATTTGGGTACATGCTGACTGCGAGACTGTCTGTGTAAGGTGACTGTGGTTGGATAACTTCTATCTGTAACAGCAGAGATTGACAGGTTGATCTGGCATGTCGGTATCTCAGGATCATTATTGTCTGTGGTCAACTGGGTATACAAGATATATCCAGAGCTCCCTCCTTGGTCAAGCCGGTCGGCTGTTCTATGATGGCAGGGCCGGGTCGAGTCGAGTTCGAGTTCGAGTCGAACCGGTATCGGTTCCGTGACATTTGCATATGAAATTGGATTATTGACAGTTCATGGCAAAGATCTTTCGGAGTCCGAATGATGCAATCGATTCAGATCTACTCGCAAGGTCGGAATCCGTCGAAGCGGTGCTGCTCCTGATGGGATTAAAAAAAAAGATATCCCAATCGAAATATTTTTCATATCGAACATCTGATCATGATGACTCTCCCAAGGGAAATATCCATAACTAAGAGACTTAGGCAGATGCCATGGCCCAACGCCTCATGGGCTCAGATAACGGAAGAATCCACCACGGCAGAGTAGACCCCGTTATGGGTTATAGAAAGCGACGAAAGGGTATCAGAAAGGAAATTTTCGTCGTGATCATGAGACGTATAGCACTCAACATGTAAGAAGCCCCCCTATAGAAACTCTATGCTAGCTAGGGCGGGAAGGGAGTTCCGATATATATGTCTCGCTCGTATGGGTCGTACGTTGGCTACAGCTGCAACCTCCACTGTTGCAGACAACGCAAAAGACTGTCACGCCACTTGCGCTTAGCCCCAAATATCACACCACAATGAACAAACATCTGCGAAATCCTGGCTTACGGAACCACCCGACTTCCATTAAGCTTTCGTATAAACCCGATCTGTGGCCCATTCGATCTTAAAGCCTCCAGGTCGATGCGCGCGTCGATTCGCGATAGGCTGGTTCTGACCCTTCCTTCCGTTTAATCCTTGTCGAGATCTCGCATGTCGACTTATCAGGCCACCTTGACCTGTGGTCCGCTCTCCCTGCAAATTTATACAACGAAACATTCTTCTCGCGATTCATCCCGAAGTGCTCTACGGATAACCATACGAAGCCCTAATAGTTTCATCAAAGGGGTAAAGGACAATGGATCATTCATGGATCTGGCTGAATCAGTGTTATAGTTTCCGTTCTTATTGTCGCCAAACCGACCTGATACCCGAAAAGGACGGGGGGATTAGAGTACTCTGACGGCTACATGCATGACCTCGCCATGACATGATTCTAGTATCAAGCTTTATGACATCGCTACTCTCCATATTTCCCCGAACGACGTAGGGGGAGGGGGAGGGGTGCCAGCTGGACAGTCCCCGGGTCATAAACTACAATCCACTCTAGCATAGTCTGGAACCCCGTGGTCCGTCCCGATTGTGGTCTGATACCTTGTATTCCTTGGTTCTGTATATAAGGCTGTACACCGCCAGGCACAGCCCTAAAGCATTCCAGTGCATATTATACACCCAAAGCCTAATTCGACTACACAAGTCACTCCCATATACTATCTACCTAGAACCTATCTCTCAGATATACTAAGTCGTATATCTCAAACTATACCTTTTTCATACAGTTACTCATTACTGTATCAATATCTCTATACAATTATACACCGTCTACGAGTAAACAATTTACTCTTCAACACCAGATTAAATGCCAATCAAAGCATACCTTCAATCCCCACCCCTCAGGCCTACAGTGAATACTCACGGCCTACCTCCCCGTCGTATCTCCGCCCTCATCATTGAAGAAGATCTCTCAGACATCGATACCCCAGATTCCTCTTGGTTCCTCCCCGCCAACGTTTACGAAACAATCACCATTTCCCAAAAAGAGGTCCCCGCAGATTACGAAAATAATACCACAACTACTGCTACAATTGCGCCAATCCACTTAGATATCCCCACCGCAGCCGATACATCTCGTCGTCCTTCAATTTGTCTTGCACGGTTACAAACACAAGGTGCTGAAGACGCAGACATCAAACTGCCAAATTACGATTACGCTCATTCAATGAACACGGCGAGTAGGAGGGGTAGTACCTCTTCTGACGTGTTTTTCCATTCGCCGTTGAGAAGGACGAGGACATACGAAGATTATTCGAGCAGCGGAAGTAGCAGTAGCGCAAGTGGAAGTTCTGCGGCGAGCGGGTATGAGAGTCCGGTATTTTATGCAGACAGCGACTGCGGATGCGATGATTGCGAGTGCAACGATGAGGAAACTGGGATTTCCAAGATGGCAAGGTCGTTACCAATCCAGGTCCCCGCTGTGAAAGGAAACGCGACAACGACGAGGAGAAGAAGGGGGTGTTTCGTTCAAAACGACGTGAGGAAGAAAGTTGATGAAGATGAAGTCATGGAAGATGACGATGACGAGGAAGCAATCGATGAAGGATCCATTGAAGACTGGGTTCAGTTTGCTTACAGTACGTCTTACCAATCTACAATTTCCCGGCCAAGTTTTACATGAAAAGAAAGAAAGAAAGAAAGAGAATGAAGTCGCGATCGAAACGGAATTCGAGAAACACGAACACATATTCTAATTACAATCATTTTTACTCTCCTTAGCACCAGCAAACAATTTCGAGACCGCCTTAATATCCGAAGTCGTCCGTCGACGGAAATCTGACGAGCGATTCGCTACGATAAAGAACTACGGTATCGGCTACGAGAAGGAACTCGAGAATGCACAGTTTTCCGAGTCCCATCGAAGAGCACAGTGGATGAGAGATATGGTCAGATGGTACCCTCAAGAGTGTGGCGGTGGACACGTTCTACCCTGCATCTCTTAATCCTGGAGGAAGACGTTGTCCTCTCCCCCGGGGTGAAAGGGGATATCTTTTTTGTCTGTATTTTTTTCCCCGGTTGTTGGAGGTGTGGGGAAGGGGTGTTCATGTTTTGTGAAAATTGTCATGGGTTTCGTAACGAAAGAGGAGGAAGGGAAGCAGGTAGAGGGAAGAAACAGGACTCTGCAGTTGGGTTCCCTTCCTCCTCTTTCTCTTTTACCTCGGTCATTTCTGTTTTGAAAAAAAGATACCCACATCGCATTGTTGCTTTTCGACCACGACTGGTTCTTCTCCCAAAGGCAAAAAGAAGCGATTGGTTTCCTTTGCTCTGATATCGTGCAAAAAGTCCATTTTCCAAGTTTCTGTTTTTTGAAATTGCCGTTACGTTTTTATCCAAATCTTTCTCTCCGGCTTCTCGGTTTCTACTTCCTCGTCGGTTCTTTCTTTTTTTCGCCCTTGTCATTGTTGCAATTGCATGGAGGCTTTTCGGACCCTCCGTTATCTGCTATACTAGCCAGCACATATTTCCGTTTTCTTATAATGATCTTCACTGTACATATATAGTTGTCCTGCATTATTTTCCCCTTGGTTGCATTGCATCTTGTTTTGGGAAGGAAACAGGCAAAAGCATTCGCCTCGGGGACGAGGGGGGGTAGGGGGTAGTTTGGCAACGGATCCTCGCGATTGGAGGGAGCGATTTCCGGCGCTTATAACTTCATATATTTTCCCCAGAGTGTTCAGCAGGCTCTGGGGGGGAATTATCGGGTGTGAAGCAAGATTCGCACACCCATGTATATATCTGAAAGGAATAACAGTCCGCATCTCAACAGTTTTCTCGTCCAGGGTTTCAAAGTTATCACTTGCAGGAGGTGGAGAGAGATGGGGGGTTAGAGAGGAAGAGGAAGAGGGTCCAGATCGACGACAACGGTGGAGATCTGAATCTGAAGATTGCCACATTTGGAGTGGAGAAAGGTAATTGTATTTCGAAATACTGGCTTATCAACCCGAGGAAAAGAGAGGGAAATAACTGAGCATACGAAAATGCGACCTTGGACATCGGCCGTTTTTACCATCTCTCTCTTGCATATATCGTCACAAATACTTTGTCATCAAGCGACGATCTAGAACGTTAACTAAATGTATACGAATATGCACGCTCGATGGGTCTTCCATGCACGTCTGGAGAAAAAATTTTCGTAATTAGGACCCGGAGACGAGAACCTAGTGGCGAGGAGGGCGAATGGGCAAAAAAACAAGTTCAAAAGTATTTCTCATGTAACATGACGGCAAAAGCGTACCAGAAAGATATACCATATTCTGTAATAGTGACTTCACAAGATCTTCGATTTACATTTAATCCTACTAGCAGGGACATACAAGCATATTTAGGGAAGTTGATAGAGTAAATTTAAAGTAAAAGTTATTGACAGAAAGACACGGTAGACCCCCCCTTGCTTTGACCGGTAGGCCCTTGCCGAACGGACGAGCTCTTTTTCCTTCTCGGCTGGCTAAAATATTTCCAAAGAAGCCGAAGGAGAGAGAACTATTATACATGTGCGCGCGGGTCAAGTGTATTATCGGTCTTTCGTTTCCGGATCGAAGGAGGTGTGCCTGTCGGATGGAAGCAGTAGTCGGTAGGGCTTAACGGGGTAATCAAGGAGTCGGGAATGTTATAACGACACTGTCTCACATTGTTTAGCAATTACTTTTCCCTTTTTGCGCCCTATCTTTCCTTCCGTAGTTGAGGAAAGCAGTTTTAGACGAGGAGGAAAAGCTTGGAGTTCGCCGCATGGCTCCCCTTTTTAGATCAATTAGGATATCAGACCTGTATCAAGTATGGGGCCATATACGGAGGGCGCCGTGCGTCTTAAGGGACAGGAGGACAGGTATGATTTCTCAGTCCGAGAGCGAAACCATTCGTCGCGTGGAGGATAATTCTGCCTACTATCTAACATAGAAGCGCCTATATCGGTGCCACAAAAAAAGCCTTATAGCATGGCTATGGCATCATTTCAAAGTTCTTCAAGGGAGCCACGAGAGGCATTAAGGGTGCCAGTTCCGTAACAAGCAGCGTTAGATATCGAACCCTAATAGAAGGCGTTCTAGTAATATATACGTTTCATGCCGGGACCTTCTTCCTACCGCATATTAATTACGGAAGCGAAGATTGATGGGAAAAAGTAAAGATAGCCTTTTGGCTCTTGAGCTGATACGATAATGAGGACAACGTCATATGATACTAGCTAGTAAAAAAAACCAGCTAACTTAACTTTAGTATTTTGGGGGGGAGAGGGCCGCACATTGATGCCTGTACATACTTTAGTTAAAAGGAAAAAAAATTATGGAGAAATAAACGAGGCCCGGAAAATAATAATGGGGGGATATCAATTCGAATAATAAAATATCTGATTCTTGTGAGAGGGGTTTCTTTCTTCTGCTAAAAGCCATTGCAATATTGAACAGATAAATGATGCAATCATGATATCGATATCCAGAGCAGCCAAACACGGCAATTTGACAAGGAAAAAAAAGTAGTGAACAAAATCGGCCTGAACAGTAGTAAAAACGTCAAAAACAATAAGGAAAACAAAAACAATATGGTGTGAATGAAAGGAGAGTTCCGTATAGTTTAAATGTTCGTCCGTTCGTCCAAACAGTAATAGCTGTAAGTTAATTTGGTGGTAACATGTCCGTAGATAAACTCCAGAACTCCCTTCCCGATTAAAAAATGAGAAACAAATGAATCTTTCAGATGAAGTAAGGAAAGAACATGATGATGATATCGATATGAAGGAAATAGGAAAGGAAAGGAAAAACTGTACAAGATGATTGTAAAAGCAAAGCAATATATATACCCAACCGTATAAAATCCGCCCTCAAAGTTTTGTTTGCAAGTTTAACGACGATAAAAGTAGCCAGAATGCAAAGATCTCACCATTACTCCCCTCTTTGAATGTTCCCACCTCTTCTTTTGTTCACCCGAAAAGGAAAATATGATATATATAGAGAAATGAAATGAAAGAAAATAGAATGGAATGCGGAATAAAAGGAGAGGAAGGAAGGAGGCGAGAGAAATTAGTAGTTGACGATTCTCTGTGTGCTGGGCATCCTCATCTGGTCCATCTGCTTTAATAGCAGACAATCTTCGCACTTGACCAACTTCTCCAAAGTCATAATCCGCATCTTGAGGAAGTCGATTTCCTCTTTCATCATCCTCTTCTCTTTCTGTGTCCTGTTGACGAAGTTTAGGGCGTCCGTCAACACATCTGCTTTTCTTGTCTTCGGGGGTCCGGCGACCGATCCCTTGGTTTTGGAGCCGCGGAGCTCGCTGGAAAGGGACACGGAGTCTTCTTCGGATGCCTTGACAAGTTCTTCGTGAAGATGTGTGATCTTAGTGTTTAGGTTTGCCCGGTAGCGTTTCTCAACGGTTGAGTGGGCCGCTTTTTTCACTTGCTGGGCCTCGTGCTTTGATAGTTTGCGGGTGGAGGTGATGTGTTTAGGATGCTGAGCTGAGGAGGTACTCGACACTCCTGTGGTAGACTTGTCCTTTTTCATGGGTAGGGACGAGGTGGAAGACGATGAACCGCCCATGTCCGGAGAGTTGTGGGATATAGCAATGCTGTTCTTGACATTCTCCGTCGGGAGAGTCCATAATGCTGGAGGTAACTCCTCGATCTCATAGTCGAGGGATGGGGACATCGGAGATCTCTTCATTGCGCCACCGCTGAGGTTGCTACCCATAGAAGAGGATTGCCTGCTGGCGTTAACAGCGCAAGGTGGTTGGAAGCCCTGCTCCAGAGCAGGCGCGCAGGGCGGCGAGGCGCCAGTTAAAAAGGAAGAGAAGTCAAAACCTGCCATCTCACTAGGTGTAGACACTGTGGCAGATAGTCCGGGAACGTCTGATTGATGTGTGCTGCAGGGGAAAAGCGAAAGGTCATCTCCAAATGGCGTGTATGATGGTTGATCGAGGAAGCATTGGCCAAAGTCAACGTCTGGATATTCCTCTTGGCCGTTGTTTATTGCAATCGATATGCCTGTGGCGTTACTTTCTGGTGAGAATGACCAGAAGAAAGAGAAGACGAGGTAGACGTTAGTGTATATGTAGATAAAGATATAAAACAAAGATATAAAAAGATATAAAGTTTGCAATGATGTATGTATGATATGAGAGTCTGTCTGGTTATGTAAAGGGCATGTGTAGTCAAGTGTGGTGTGTGTGTATGTGTTTATAGGAGGTGAGAGCATATATTATACGAGAGGTATTTTGGCGGGAGAAATTCATGGGCAGTCGAGGGAAACCGGGCTTTCGTGGGAGGCAGCTTACCGTTTTGCATACTGTACTGTGGAGACAGGTATCCGTAGCCTGTCCTTCCGGTTGCCATTGTCACCCAAATATCTTGTCGCGAAGTTGCGTGTATAGCTAGCTACTGGGTGCGAAGATATTGACGTGCGAAAAGAAAGACCGTAACAAGGACAGACTGGAAAAAATTCAGGGTGGCGTGTACTGGTATAGTTAGGGAAAGGGTGTGTGTGGTGGGAAGGTGCGTAGTTTAGCTGGTGGTTCGAAAGATCAGTCGATAGTCTGTCGATACTTGCTCGCTATTGATATCCTCCTCGGACCTTGAAAAACAAATTATGCTGGTGAGGAAACTCGATCGGTGATATTTTTGGTATGTAAGATAGAATGTGAAAGGGATCAGGACCATAAAAAGCTGGAGAAGGTTAATTGAGGGGATATGGTTATAAGGAACTATAAAAGACGAGGCTAGAGAGAGCCGTCCCTGGTTGGCACTGCCAATGGTGGATGGATTACACCCTCCACGAGCGCGAGGGCCCTCCCCAAAGCAGCCCAGGCTGGTCGGAAAATTTCAATACTCCCACAAGCTGTAGGCACCGGTCCCGCATACAGAAACGGACAGGCACGTAATTTTTGTCTCGCCTCGTTACGAATCTTAAGATGAGAGATCTGGCAGCGAAAAAGAAGCGCCGAAATGTATTTTTTTTTTTGGCTGAGAGCCACCAAGGCCGGGACGGCGAATCGAAAACTGGCACGAGGGTGATGCGGTTAGTGAAGGGGAAAACCTGCGTCTTTCCTTCGAACGGTACAGAGAATCGAGTCTCTAACTCCTTTTCTTTTCTTTTGCTCTCTTTCACTTTTTGAATTTAACTGTATTTCTTTTAATCCTTTTCTAATTTTTTCCTTTCCATTTCGCTTTGCTCAGTCTGTTCGCGAAGGGAGTGATAAAGTTCCTTGAGGCAAGGGCGGGACCTGGTAAGCCCAAGCTGAATCGGATCCCAGACAGAAGAGGCCACAGGCCATCGGAAAAGGGTGTGCGGTTCTCCCTTGCTCCCACACCCCCCAAAATACCACGTGCAGTTTAACACATAACGGGGGCGCTAGGCCGGCCAAGACAAGCTGCAGGTCTCTCCCCCAGTTCGAAGTTCTTACCGGACAGAGTATCTGGCGGCGAACGCCGCCGCATAGATGCGAGCTTTTAGGATGAACTCGGAAGTCAGATTGCACGAAGTGTCGCGAGATAGTCGTGTGTTCGGAACGTGGTATTCGAGGTCATTTGACTGAGCAGAGTTTTTTCCCTCTGAACATTTATTGAGCTCTCAGGACTACCTATCTGCCTCACCAGACTACAAGTATACACCGTACGTACGGACGAATATATTTATTTAATATAGCCAAGATGGAACCGCAGCGAAATGACGGACCGCATTTATAATCCGGCAGCATCTCTGCGTTGTCATGAGCCGGTCTAGCCTTAGCCTTCGTTCCTCCGGAATGGCACCTCGGTATGTCCCAACATCGACAGCTTCCAAGCTAGCTTTGCAGCTGGTATTGGCATCTGACGAGATCCAACAAGACGGCCCCAATTGAACCGATTCGTCGACGCCATTTCGCTTGCCCTGCTGCAGGGTTTGTCCGCCAGACTCTGTTGAATCGGTGCATCACAGTGTGATGAGCTTCGTGAGCGGCAGCTTAAACTGTTTTCATGCAGCGGAGAGATTGAGTTCAAGTTTTTTGGGGGCTGCAACTAGACTTTTGGGGCTCTCCTCTGTGACTGTTACCAGGTTTCTTTGCATGTTTCGAGAGCAGGAAAGAAAAGAGAAATTCCATACGGCTGGGTATCCCGCTCCCGCGAGCTGGGAGGAATAAGAAAGGAATCGATTTACAATTACAGAAGCGGATATTGCAGAGGTTGTCACGACTCGACAACCATGGCTCGCATAAACTGCTTTAACTAACTCCGAGATATATATTACGAGATCGGTATCGACCCAAATATAGACTTATAAGGTCCTTTTACCTAAGTAATCACGAATCGGCAGCCAGATTTCATACTTTTCTTAGAATTTTGTAGGCAGAGAGGTAAAGTCAGCAGCTCCTTCGAATCCGCTTCGAGGCCTTTGCATTCTGTGCCTCATTGAGAGCTCTCCTCCGGGGTAGCTAACCGGGAACCGGGGAACTTCCATGTTCCCGAAATGACCCGCGGGATAGAGCGCGTGCTCTGGGATACCCGAGCGGGAGATGTCGGATCCAAATTTTTCTGGCCGAACACCGACCCCGGTCCGGCCCACCATCTCCAAATTATCAACGGCTTTTGTTTGCGCCATCTTCACAAAGCCATCTCGATGAGACCAGTCGCTTTGACTGCTAAACGTGCCCTCCCTTCATCTGTGACCAAAGATGCAGCGGTCCCCCAGCTATCTCACGGACAGTGGCTGTTTTTGATCTCAAGATCCCTTTTTCTAGAAGTTCGAAGCCAAGATCTCGGTAGTTAGGGCTTCTCATTCGTCGCTTCCAAACGTTCGCCCGAAGGCAACACTGTCGAATTTCACTCCACGCATTGACTTGGACTAGTTATGGAGCTGTTGTGGATATCTTGGGTTACAAAAGTCAGCTTGGAAGTATTTCTTGGAGATAAAATCCTGGTATATTTCAATCTCAGCAAGCGACTTTGTATACAATCGAAATTGCAGTACCGGCTCGTTCTCACTTCGTGCATCTTTCTCTAAGTGGTGGTTGTGGTGGTGGTGGTGAGAGTGTTCATATACTTCCTTTCAAACTCGGCCGAAATTTTGTCCTCATACCGTCCAACATCGGATGCTTGAGTGTGCAAATCAGCTGAACTGGTCGGTTGTGCAGGTCGAATCGAGTTGACGTTTACATGGGAAGTGCACGACATCGAGCATTGCATGAATGAGAGTTTGTTAGGCTAGTAAAGTGCCTTGGTTGAGGGTTCCTGCTGCAGACGGTTCTTGAGCTGACGGCGCGCTGGATGGTTCCAGATCTGTAGACATGCAGCGACGGCCAAAAACGCACAAGTCATACTTTCTTGCATTGGAGGAGATCCAACAGTCATCGATTCCCCAGTATTAATTTTTGCAGGCATTTTTTCAAGGTTAGAGATAATGTGAAAGGAAGACAGAAAGGGAAAGAAAAGAAAGGATTCACGATCTGACCTTGACGGCTGTGTTTCGAGTTCAGCTGTCTGTAGTCTGAATTGGACTCTGCCTAGCATCGCGATTGTTAGCTTTGGGATCCTGGCGGGATGGGATGCTTTTGAATTCAACAGAACTCGAGCGCGTACGTGCATATAGTCTTCTGAGATATAATTGCGATAGCGGTAAGCCGCCTTCTACCGACGATTTCCCTTGATGTCCACATGCCTATATCATCGCCAATATACATGAGGCTTATTCGGATCAATCAAAGGTGAGGCGCTATTTGTGGCTGTTTGTATGTGTGTACAAGCCTCAAATTCTCACCCTCCCTTGGCTGCTCCACTCTTTTGCATGTGCCGACGTCAGTGAGTCAAGCTTCGTCCAAAAACCCCAACGATCCATGATGAAAGTATACAACGGTTTCTTGAGAATCAGCTTTCAAGCTTTCTAGACCTTTAGGCGAAAGGCACATGGCCACATGCCATTGCCTCCAAGCCATCATTCGCAGAATCGAATACTTTGATCATTGACAAATAACCCAAAACCCCAATGCTTTTCAGCGCTGCATCGAGATGACCTTTCCCTTGATTTTTTAGCTCGCAATGGAGAGTATTCCCTGTAGCGATAAGTTAGAAACGCTATAGCAACATGAGTCACCTGTCCGGGTTAGTTTATGTTCGAGCTGATCATGAGAACCGTCTCCTGCATTCGCAGTTCACGACGGCGACAAAGGTTCGGTGGTAGATGGTTTCAAGATAAGTTTCACGATATCGCAGGGAGCAGATTCGAGAGCGTGTGACTTCGAAAGTGCTGTGCAGATTTTCATGTAACGTCGAAACCTGTATCTTCAGGCCCAATCCCTCCACAGAACTCTGAAGAATGCACGACGGTGCGTCGCATTTTAATCGCGACCTGGCAGGCACAGATGAGGCTTTCACAAGGCTGCCAATGCGGGCTGCCATCGGGTTGCGTACCCACCTCGCATCAGCAAGCGTCATAGCGGGTAGGCGCTAGCTGAAATGGACAGCGATGGTGGGAAAAACTCTGAATCGAGCCAGGGAGCGAGGGAAATAATTGTCCCGCTACTTTATCGAGCAGGGTTTTCTGAGTGAGCGGTGGCTGATGTCGCGGTAGATGCATGTACAGATACAAGTGAATGGTTGATTGAATGATCGATTGAGAAGGTTGGATACAAGTGATTGTGAAGCATGTATTCTTATTCTTTGGATCCTTCATCCATACTATACTTATCCTCTCCCCACATCTTCCCTCCACCACCACCACCATCTCCACCACCAACATCATCATCCATCATCCTCAGCTAACCAAACCATCACGGCTTCCCCGCCGTCGCAATTCGTTTCTCCCGATCTTCTAATCAAATCTCCAAGTGTACTTTGTAAAAGTCTTCTCCTATCGAAGCTTACACAGCCTCGTCCAAAGACGTTCCCAAATTAGGATTGTGCCAGCTACCATTGGCTGCGGAAGCACCCTTTCTTGCCGTCAGACATCCCTCCACCACCACCGCCGGTCCACCTCCAGTCTGCCTCTTCCCTCTCGTCTCCCAAAAACGGGGAAGCTTCTTCTCCCTCGACGAGAGAATCCAGTTAGTCAGACGGGACGACTGGGCTGCAGATTGGAGCTTCGATCCTGCCGCCTGATTCTGCAAGGTGCACGTACTCCACGTCCCTCTGAATCATAAGCGCATATACGCAGCACCTGCTTCGAACTAGCTGCTATACAATATCCTTCTCACATATAACCACTTCCCTCCTCCCTGCTTCCCTTCTTCCTCCCTTTCCCTTTTCTCTCTCTTTTCTCTCACCCTCCTCTTCCTTTCCCTTTCCTTCCCACCGTATATATATATATACACCAACCATGTCAGAGGCCGCTCCACCGCCTATAGTACCCCAAATCACACACACTCCATCACAAGAAGAACCACCACCACCATCCCCAACATCCTCCACTTGCTCCTCCTCCTCCATCGCTACCGAAGACATCTCCGACTCCGGAGAGGACTTACCTGCTGCCACAATGGAGCCCTCTGAGTACGACTACCTAACACACGGCGACCTCCGATCCCCGGGTCGCGAATTCGCTCGTGAACGCTCGCTTCGCAAGAAAGCTCCTCACCGTCACACTTCCTCGACTTCCGTCCAATCTCCTCCCGTCAATCCCGGTGTCCAACCAACCTACCCGTCAGACGATGACGAAGACAAGCGGAAACATTTGACACCGGAAGAGCGATCCAAAGCCCGCAAGAAGGCCAAAAAAACCGCCAAGGCTGAAAAGAAGAAGGCCTTGAAATCGCAGGAGGCAGTAAAGAACCCACGGAAGAGAGAAGATAGACGGCGAGAGGATGACATTGCAGCTGTGGAAGCTTCCATGGCCGCACTAAAGACCGAAGAACAGCCAGAAGGCGTACAGACCGAAGAGACAGGAGATGTCACAACCACCCAGGATAGACAGCGGCGGCGGAGCTCAAACGCACTAGCACGGCCGGCGAAGCCGCGAAAGACATCATCGTCCACCCAGGGTGGTGGCAGCGGTGGAGGAGCTGCCGTCAAATCACCAAAAATCGGTGTGGAGGCCGATGAAGCAGCATCACCGACACCAGGCAAGCGCGGCAACGCGAAACACGTCGCAGCATTCACACAGTATCACGTCGAGGAAGGAATGCACGTCCACGAAAAATCAAACGATATTGACTTCCAGATGGCTGCTCTAGCCAAGATGGAAGCTCTGAATGAGAGGTCCCGAGGAGGCAAGATCGCTCGGGGACTGGAGGAGCTTGAGAAGAGAAAAATGGAGAGAAAGCGAGATGAGGCCCTAAAGGGGGTTGTCGACACCGCGCAGGAGAGGTACGAGGACGAGAAGTTGGCCAGGCTTTACGGCTTGAAGTGAGTCATCTGCGAGCAGGTCCGAGATTGACGAAGGGTGAGATTCATTGGGCTCGAAGCATTCTTTATCAGGCTTCTTGAACATGAATTGAGGATTTTACGTCCAACAGGGCAATCGACTCTGTTGGACTTGGCTCGTATTCGGTTGGCGCAGATGATTCCTTCGCATTTGATAAGTCATGAAGTTGATGCCTTTCCCGTTTCTTTTGCGTCTCTTTCGATCTTATGTTTTTTGATATCATGGGTTATTTGCACGGATGAGCGAATTTTCTTCCTTTAACGATCAAAAAGTTCTACGGCGTCATTTCGTCTTTGATTCTCGTTTTCTGATACTTTATTTTGTGGATTCTTTTCTTCCTCGACTTTGAGCCTATGACGATTCTCAAGAATGCATCGCGACGCATTTTGCTTGCTTGCTTGCTTCGGTTTTGTTATTCCGTTTTGCTCTCTAGTACCTTGAAGTTTCGTCATTCTCATCGTTTCATTTCATTTCGTTTCTTTTATTCTTTCTTGTCTCAGGTACTTTTAGGCCTAGTTTTGAAGCTCTTTCGCTTTTGGCTTTCCCCCTGAGAATTCTTATGACTGTTTTTGATTTTACCAACCCGCATCGCACAGAAGTAGTCTTTTGCTGCGTAGATGGAGAAACCTACATTCGCATATTATTTTTACTCTTTCTTTACTCAAGTTTTCATTAGCTCACTACTACATGAACCAAATACCATTGCTTATATTCTTCTTCCAAGTTTACAGTTTACAAGTCTTCGCAATTCTTGCTCTTGCGCGATTGCTTCTGCACACACCGTCGCACTTTAAGAACCTTGGTAGCGATCTGTTCATTTCTACAGTATAACACACTCTAATATACCAGACACATTTGAGTTCCTCTTGACTCATATCTATCATTTTCCCCGCTCTTCCCCTCTTCCTGTTCATACCATCGACGACCCGATGTCTCCACTGTTCAAATATTAATATTAACCGCTCTCCACTTTCTGCTGCTTGCATATAACTCCGCAGCTACAATCCCCGCACAAGCATCCCAGTCCATTCCCTTTTTTTAATCTCCTGTTTCTCGTCATAGATTGGCTTAGAAGACATAGTCACCGACGCCCTAGCTTTGCTTTTTTTTTGTACATAAATAGCATAGATCGGGGCGACCCTGAAGAAGGAGAGAGAGAAGAATGAGAGATGGTAGGGTTGTAATCGGGCGGTTGTTGGATTTGTATGGGTGGGTAGGAGGCGGACGGGGATGTTACGATTAGACGGATGGGTGGGAGACAGAATGAAATATAAATTGCTATTCTTTTGTAGTACCTTTCTTCAAGTACCGTAAACCAGTAGGCTATATATAAACATAAGTGTAACCCCCCTAAACAAGGGATGCTGACCGTGAGCCGGTGTTCGGCATATCAAGTTTCGTGGCCTAGGTTTGTTGGATTTTGGGCCATTCATAAGTTGCGAGACTCAAACTCGAAAGGAACATTGATTGATTGTGCCGCAATTACTGCAGGCAAAAAACAGTTTAAGATCCAAATGCTTTCTCATTTATCTTTGTATCTAAATAAAATGCATCTATTCTCTAAAGCTACATACGCTGGTACGAAGGAAAACATAAGACCGCTCGAAAGCAAGCACGCTAAAAAGCACATTCTAAGCAAGGTGACATGTCAACATATAATCATACATAGATCTCCGTAGAACGGGAGATACATCTAAACAAACCAGCAAAATATTCAAATGAGATAACAAGTATAGCTAAGCTCGTCGGTAACGAGCTTGGCCCCGGTATGCCTTGCGATAAACCCAGACAGGAGTTTCGCCACGATCACAATCGTGTTAGCATCTCTGGCATGATGTGACTTGATTAACAGGGCGCCTGCCCGCATTGTTTGATCTCGGAACGATTCCATTAGTAAAACAGCTTCGAGTTCTTGCTCCGAGCTATCAAGCATAGCGATTGACAGGGCACTGCGCATGGATGGCGTCACCGTAGCCGCAAGACCGTCGTTGTCCCCACCGACCAAAGTTGCGGCACCCTTTGCCAATTCAGCGATTTGCTTAGCTAATGGGTCTCGACTTTGAATGCATCGGGTTTCAATCCGCCGCTTCATTATGGTATTAATCGATGGGTTGACGTAGCCGAATGCCGCGAGGCAGCTGTTCTTGAACCTTTGCATCCTGTCGACGAAGAGATCAATAGTCTCTGGCGATATATCTGGTGTTGTGATAAAATGTACCCAGTCCCCCTCGGGTCTCAAGGCAAACTCTTCAATAATCCATGCTGGAGGTTTCTCCAAGACGACAATTATCGCTCCTGGATTGCGTTTTGTTGCGACACCAATCTTTCTCAAGGCTTTCTCCAACCGGGTGGCATTATCTTGACAATATTGTAATAAAATCTCGCATTCGGCGGGAGGGTATGCTTGTGAGTAGAGCCATCTTTCGAAAATTATTCGCGGGTCGACGGTCCACTCTAGAGGGGTGAGTTCGTTTCCTGGGCTGTAGGAAATGACCTCTCCAGATACAACGCTCCCCATACCCTTATGGTTGCTGAGAGTGATTCCTTGGACCATGGGTACTCCGTCCAGGCCAACGGCCCCTGGGGGCCCGAGTTTGATACCGTAAGTGCTGAAACCGAAATCGAATGCGCCATCAGCGTGAATGTGGGAAATTTGGATATCAGCTGCATGAAGTCTGTGGTATATGTCCTTGAGATTATCCCGAGCGCCGACGAAAGTTGTGCCCACATTTGCAAGCAAGATCATTTGATACTCTTCTCCACGCTCTAAGGTTTCTTGCTTGTCGGCTAATGCCCGCTGTACTAGGAAATCCACCGATACGCTACCATCCTCGTTGCATGGGATTTGGCAAAACTTTGGCCCTTTTCCTGACCAACGGCAAGTTATCGCGTCGCAGTCCCGCATCGTTTTGATTACGCTGTAGTGGGTTTCTGTCGAGAAGTATATGGTGGCATTTGGTAGTCTTTTGAATGCCGTTTGGAGACCCATTCTATTTCCCATGGTGCTCCCATTTGTGAAGGCGGCCCTGAAATTGGTTCTATCCTCAGGCGTTTGAAGCCCAAAAGATTGCATTCTGGACACTAGCAACGCGTCTTTCTGGATAGCTAGCCAGTCTTTAGGAATATCGACCCCAAGGAACTGCCCGATAACCGGCCCAAGGGCTGAGAGGGAACCCATGTATAGTGGATAACCAGCCGAAGACCTGGTCAATATCTTCCAGGACTCAACTGTCGATGTGAGATCTTGAACCACGGTCTCCGGAATTTGATAAAGAGGTGAGAAATCTGCGTACGCAGAATCGATGCTCTCAACTTGAATAGTATTCGAGGGGGACATGATCTCAATTACTTTATCAAGGTCCTTTGACGTAACCGATGGCTGGATAGTGAGGAGGACATCCGTATTCGCTAGAACTGCACCCATTGAAATCAAACGCTCGATCTGCTCCTTTGAACATCCCTGAAGAACGAAGTCTGGGGAATATGGAAGTGTGGTAACGGCGACCCCACAAGTCTTAAGAGCTTCCGCTAGCGCCGTTCTCATCTCAGTACAACGTTGGTGAACCTGCCTGAGACCTTCCTCGCCAAATCTGACTTCTTGTAACGAAAACCACAGAGGTCCGATAGCGTCCCGAGAGCCTGCGAGAGTTTGATCTCGACCTCTAACGTAGGAAATTCGAACAAAATCAGTTCCTCCAAGAGAAGTCGGCTTTAGAGCGAGGGCGAGAGGTGGATCCGTATGGTGTGTGCCGCCAGCCACGATTGTACAAGCGGTGACAGATCCGTCTGGGAGTCGGAGAGGCTGGTCTAGGGATTTTCCTCCTAGCTTCAACTTGTTGATTCCAAAAAGCTTTCGGTCATTCTCAGATAGTGTCGTCATATAGTCGAAGTTGCGGGTCATATCGATATGAAGTAACATCGGGATTTCTTTCGATATTTCGCAAATCGCATCTAGGTCGTCATATCCCCCGTTCGCGGTCGCCAAATTAGCTACAAAAATAACAGGGCGCTGGGATCCGTTCGTGGCTTCCTTTATATCTTGAATAACACCCTCGATAGGGTCCGATAAGTTGATGCGATGGCATTGGAGTCCGAAAAAGGTCTCCGCACTATATAATATTCCAGCATCGAAATTGTCATACACCAAGAGGGGCTGAGACTTCGGATACTTTTCCCTCAACTCCTGTTGCAGGGCTCTTATACAATAACAATTCGCTTCACTAGGGTGGCAAGTATATCCAGAGGCGTTAGGATCTCCGACGCGGGAACCTTTTGCACGTAGCATATCTCGTTCGTGGGGCTTGAAATGAAACGGCCAGCTGGAGTCGAGGTCATCCGGCAGGCCTACTTGATTGTTGTGCCATGGGAGGCCAACTTCACCTAGCGTACGGCCTGTTTCTAGCCAAAGGGGGTCTGAAAGAGGGGAGAATGGCTGGTGTGACTGATTCGAAGTCCATGTTTTGAGCAGCTCGTTGGCGTCGGCGACGACATCGTGGATTTTATGTTTGGGGTTCCGCCATGAGGTGACAACGGGATCATCAATCCATTGGAACTGAGAGTTTCTGAACACACTCTGAAGGTCAACTGGATCATCGACAATGATATTTGAGGGAGAGCATCGAGGAGATGCTATTGGTGAGCTAGACGGGCTGCTTGGGGTTGGTGATAGGAGTTCGGCGACTGAGATTACGGTGACCGCTGGATTGGAGTCTATAATTTGTTATATCCACTCTGTTAGTTTCGACCCTCTGACCGTTTTGATAAATGAAATGAAATGGAAATTCAATAAAAGTTAATCGAATGCATCCGGATTTTACAACACAGAGAAATGTTGGATTTTTAGTCGTGGCGGAGGATATATGGTACTTTCAAAGGGGAGGTTCCTTGAGGTTATGCCAACTAGTAAAAAAGTAAAAAGAAATAAGTACGGACCTTCGATTTCTAATTTTCCGCTGATCACCCGGCGTTCCTTTAACTCCACCGTTGGGAAATCAGGTAGAGCAGTAAACACTTGGTGTTTTGAAGCAGCCATTTTGTAATCTACAGAATAGAATCCCTGATGGTATACTAGGATAGTTTGTGTAGCGAACGGATATGTGGAGGGTTTATATATCTTATTTCTGGGGCATTAATTAGTTACTCGTCTTATTATACCAGTGGGTACCTCTACTCTACCACTAGATAGTCTCTCATATAATCGTTCGTAGAACCAGGGTGTATGTGGCCCGCCTTGCAAGCCAGAAGTACCTCTGACGTACCTATAATTCTGATAATATAATACTAAATATATTGATACCCACAGATATTCAACGGCTCGTGTAGATTTGTTTGGGTATCGACCAACCCCGATCCATCGAATGGAAGTGCCCAGAACAGTTGTGCGGCTATCGCGATACCGGTGGAAAAAGGAATGTGGGCATTAAAGGCGTCGAAATCGTTGATCTCATCCAATCTTTGTGCCTTGATTTCCAACTTCAGCTCGAACAACAAAGTAAAGTAGTTCCGATGTGAGGAGCGTTCATCCGCGATAAAGCTGCGATATGTCCTGCACGGGCCCGTCGCCAAATCTTTCTATGTTTCTTGTTGCTTTGTAAGTTGTATGTTCAGGACCTGAGTGGAGGAGTCGCGGATAACAGATTTGTTTCCAGTTAGGCGTTCCTGGTATCTGCGGAGAGCCAAATGCATGCACACTCCCCGATGAAGCAGTTCTGTACAGATGGCACCTGGTCTAAGCTTTCTGTGGAGCTGTACCCTGCTGATCGGTTAGATGCAATGAGGATACGAATGGCTGAATTCGAACCGGTACTGACCTATATATATTAACTAGCGGGAGGGATAGGGCAGTAGGGCCGTAGGCAGGTTCTAAAGGTCTTTAGTCCTGCGAATTTGTGAGGAGGCGATGACCTTAACTAGAGAGCTAGAGATGTTGCCTATTGCAAAAAAGGCTAGAAATATGCGTATGAAATATGTACACGAAACCCGTATGGTCGATCGTCGAACTCGGAACTTGTATTGCAAATAGACTACCACTATCACTAAAAATCGGCGTAGTCGAGCCTAGCCTCTTAAATTTAGACACAAAGCTGGTGAATATATTACCTAGGCGAGCCCATCTGCATGCCAGAGGAAAAGAAAACAATCCTTGGTGGGACGCCTAACGGAAGCCAATGCTAGTAGAGATGAGCTAAGTCGATCACAAATGACGCACTCGCCACACTTTGTATCCGTGTAAGTTATCATCGCGGCATAACGGCTTCAGGTCTCTATTTAAGTAAGGCAAAATTCGTCCGAAGAGCTTGGTCCTCGTCTCTCAGTGGTCGGGTAAATACACTGCATGAGCGCCCTCGGATTTCTATACCAGAGAGAAACTAGAGTAAATTTACAATTTACTAAGCTAGTTATAACGCTATGGGGAGCTAGGGATTGCGTGGGTCGGAAACTCCGCCCTGGCTTGGGCCGTAGCTAGTTATTGCGCTAATTGGGCTCTAACACATCCCGACTGCGACTATCATACTCATAGAATATCCAGCAAAGATCTCTAGTCGGAACCTATATCAAAAACGCAAATTTATTTCCAAAAGAAGGCCCAGGGAATACACATGCATCAGCTGAGAGTGACAGTTCGGTTCTTCTACAAATCCGGGGCACCCGACAGCTTCGAGAATGAAGTGATTGGTTTTATACTAGAGAAAAAGAAATACGTTGGCCTCGAGGTTCGTACCGAATTACCGTATTGATCTAGATAGCAGGTACGCTTATAATTATTTTTTTTCGTTAGAAAATATAAGATTTGCCGACAGCAACATCGTCGCATAAACATTGCAAGTCGAAACGGGCGGCACCTTCAGCTTCCAAGTCTGATTAAACCGTTTCCCGTTAACCGTATACGCGCATGTACGTAATGTGCGATAAACGAATTCGAATTGTTTATAGAGAAAGGAAAACGTTAGGGCGCTCTAACTACAAATAGATAGGAGAATGAAATATTCAACACCGCATGATACTGCAAGATATCACATTCAAACGTTCGCCACTGCACTGTAATGCAACTAGAAGTCCGACATCGCCTTAACTGCATATGCCCTACTCGAAAACAAAAAACAAAAACTCCAGGCTAACTCAGAGCCGTGCATGCAGCAGCTCATTATGGCTCTTCAGCCGAGCGTTTGGTAGCCCACTGGCCGCTTGAGTTGTCTGTCATTGCCAGTTTGGAAGAATCGGTACGGAATGAACGAGCTCCGAAATCCCTGATTTTTTTTAGGGGGGATTATGGTCTGAAATGTTTGGACACATCATACGGCTGAAATTTTATGGGATAAGTGATGCCTCACACTTTTTTTCTTCCCTTTCTGAGCCTGATGTAGGGTTTTGGATATGCCTTGTGCAAGTGCGCACCTGTGCAGACGGGTCTTGGCTCGGGTGAAAAGAGTGGTATTGGCGCAATTGGCTGCAAAAGCCGGTCGAAATTATGGTATGCATTCGCATATAGCCAAATATTATCCATTGAAAGTGCCACGATCGAAGTCGGAGCGGGAAACCAGTCACGCAGCTACGTAGGCGATCCGGGGAATTGTGCTAAGATGATATAACATAATAGTACAATATGGCGACTTATATTTATAAAGAATCCCAATTGCTTGATCTCAAGACAACATTGAAATTTGGTCTGGTCTAGTAGCACTGGGCGAGTTGAACTTAGGAAGTTTTTCCTGAAGTCGAGATAGACTTTCGTTTAGTCGCTTGTGCTGCCTTAGTATGGATCCAAACAGCCGTCCTATCCTTCCTCCTGGCTTCGAAGCCAGGCGAGCTACTGATGCGGACGTTGAGGCCCTCACCCGAATCTGGTTTGCGTCGTTCAACGCAACTAATGATTTCTGGAGGTTCCTGACTCCAGAAAACGACACCACTCGCAAATGGCTGAATGAGCTCTGGACGTTGGGCATTAGAGCTGGCCCTAGCGTCTTCGTTACGTGGGTCGCGGAAGACCTATCCAAAGATAGGAAAGTCGTTGCCTTCACTCGGTGGCAACCCCCACAGCCCAACGGATCATTGGATGTTCCATTCCCTGATTTTACGCCGGATTGGAACGAAGAGGTTGCAGAAGCGCTATGGGGCGGCATTGCAAATTTCAGAAGAGACCTTATGGGCAATCGGCCCCACTGGTGTAGGTGCATGCAGGGTCGCGCATTAATCGATATATATGCGTGGATCTTAAGATATCTTTCTAAAACCTTATTCTTCAAATCATGATTGCTAACCGGTGCATGCCTATAGTTGCTGAATTCACCTGCGTAGAGACTACGTACCGGAATTCTGGGATCGGGCCAGAACTGGCGAATTGGGGGTGCCGCCAAGCCACGGCCGATGGACTGGAAGTGTACTGCGAGACAGTCCCGTTTTCTCGACATCTTCTCTTTAACCATATGGGCGTTGTCGGAATGAGGGTGCTTACGATTCCTAAGCGACCCGGTGTTTTCGATGCGTATGAGATTATCGCAGGGATAAGACCCCCAAACGCCCCGATATATTCGCCAAAGAAAGATAGGCTTTCGAAGCTCTAGACCGCTCTACGCCCAAAACAAGCCCCGCCACTGCTCTACTGAAGAGGGGTCCTGTACGGCGGACGGTCGGCGGACCGTTTGTGTACGTTGATCCGCTAGTTCTAGTTCTGGCCTGTATTATAGATTTAGGTTATGTGAAAAAGTTTATTCTTACGAAAGTCTACCCGAGCGACGGAGTTGGAAGTTAGCTTGATGCAATGCTTATCTCGCCCTTAAGTATACATGGCTCGATCCCTTATATTAGCGGAGTTAACTACCTTCCCACTGATTATTAAAAAGGTGAACTTTCATTGTATTCATAAGCAGATATGAGATATACTTCGACACCTCGTCCTGGTCCTAGAATCCAACTGGATAGGGATATGGTTATCTTACTCTGCCAGCACAGCCTTACTAGTCCGAAAAGACGCCTATGCATACAGCACGGGTGATAACAAGCTGCTTTGGAATACCCGAAACATCTGTAAGCCAACCTCCCGGCTCGATTACACTCCTCTTAGCCCTTTATTATTAAGATACCGATACATAAAGGTGTAAAGGGACAGACAATGACGTCGCCGGCCGGCTTGTAAGGTTCCACTACATGATCATACGGTCGGCTCGGAGTCGAAATAACCCACTCACATCTATTTTACAGCCATTACTATGAACTAATACTATAGCTACTTCTACTGTACATCTACTACGCTCATACTATGTATGTAAGCCGGTGGCGTTATATTAATTTAGTATAAAACAAGAAGTTCCAATCCAAGTTCTGTGGCTTAGACACCTAGGTAACTTCGATAAAATAGTTGAAACATGCTCTCTTCCATACTCTCAGGGTAACCTCGAAGCAAGACGATAGCTCTCGGGGTTAGGACTTTTAGTAATAATTTCGTAATTCTCTTTTACACACCGGCGCCGCTGGCCACACACGGCGGGCAACATTCGAATATTCTATTCTCACGTAACCTTGTATCTAGGAACTTTATGACCTTATGTATATAGATATCCGTAACCTACCACTCCCAGTATGCATGCGTGAGGGAACACCATGTAGCCTATCTAGTAGTAGCCTCGAGAAATCCAGACGCTTGAGGCAAAGTAGTAGCTAATAGCCAATAGCTGATTGTATTATTATGAATAAGAGATTTAATTTTACTGTTTCCAACCTCACAAGTAATAGCACAGAGACCCTAAACCCCTTTCGCTCTTTCAACTTCCAAACCTGATTTTTAACAATTGATTCGAATCTGTTCCCTAACCAAACTGATTTGATTCCCAATACTTCATCAAGAGCACCACAAAAATACCACACGTCAAATGCGTTGCCATCAACCACACACGCGTATTTGCTTTTGCCAAGGTCGAAGCTTCAAGCTCCAACCTCACCTTCAAAGCTGTCCACGCAATCCCACCTCCAAAACCCACCCCCATCATCGCCATCATCCCGCCTCCATTCACGACCACCTCCCAAAACCTCACATCTCCTTACGATCCACGAATACCTGTAACCGACCTCCCCGTGGTATACGTCTATTCGGAATACACACCCCTCTCAATCCGACTTACCACCGCCGCAATTCACGTAGCCCACCATGGTACGTCACGTCGTCAACCGGATACTTATCACCCCAGTTCGATCCATAGACCTTTATAAAAGCTAACAAAGTTCGTATGTAGACATCGATAGGTACCGGCTACGATCTTTCCAACTCCGTCTTCTCACCAGATGGTCGTAACTTCCAAGTCCGTAATCCCAATTTCCACGGGACCCCTCCACATACTCCACAAAACCATACTACCCCCCCACGAATGTCACTATAACATCGTATATTTCAGAACCAAGAAACTCACCATGAATCGTTTTATACTTTTGGCGGGGGAATATAGGTCGAATACGCCCAAAAAGCCGTCGAAAACGGCCCAACAACCATCGGTCTACGTTGCAAAGATGGCATAATCCTTGCCTGCGAAAAGCTCATAACCTCCAAACTCCTCGTCCCGGGTAGTAACAAGCGAATCGCCACCGTTGACCGTCATGTCGGAATTGTAAATAACCCTCCTTACTCTTATCCCTACCAAAAACCTTTTTCAGAAATAAACCGCTAACTTAGAAATAAAATAAAAAAAGGCAACATCCGGCTTAGTCCCCGACGGGAAACACTTCACCAACCGCGCCCGCGAAGAGGCAATCTCCTGGCGTAGAAATTTCAAAGACTCAGTACCTGTTTCATCACTCGCTGATAGAATGGGAAGTTACGCTCAAGCGTACACTCTATACTCCTCTGTCAGACCCTTCGGCGTTACTGCAATCATCGGTGGTGCCGACGATGATGGCCCGGCATTGTACATGATTGAACCTAGCGGGATGTACTGGGTATGCTAACCTCCTTCCCCCTCTTCTCCTTTAATAATTATAATACCCCTCCAGAACTCGTGGTTAACGAAAGAGGTATAGGGCTACTTCGGCGCAGCAACCGGCAAAGGCCGTCAAGCCGCAAAATCCGAAATCGAAAAACTAAACCCCACAGATCTAACCCTCCTAGAAGGCATCAAAGAAGCCGCTAGAATAATCTACGTCGCCCATGATGACAACAAGGACAAGGAATTCGAAATCGAAATGACCTGGGTTACGAAGAAAAGTGAGACCGCTACGGCAGCCGCAACGGGGAGTAGAGGTATGATTTGGAACGGTTGGGTGCACGAGGAAGTTCCTAAGGATTTGTTGGAGGAGGCGAGTAAGCAGGCTAAGAAGGCTATTGAAGAGGACGATGAAGATGAAGGGGATGCGGCAGGGGCACCGGGTAACGCGATGGATGAGGATGAAGATCTATAGATTCAGGGATATAGATAATTTTGGGCGCGAGAGTGATAGAGCTTTAGAAGAAGAACCGTATTTTGCGGATTATTTATTGTTCTATCAAGGTGCGAAAGCAATGGGAAAGCTTGGCCTAAAGTGCCGTCTCCAAAGAGCATTGTTCTAGAGTTTGGTCACTCGTGGAGACTAGTTTACAAGCCAAACCACTCCTAGGCTGCTAATATTAGCAGGGACATATATGTTACTAGTCTAGGGGCATATGTTACTTCATCTACAAAAAATGAAGCATAACGCCTCGTATTTATTTTCATTTTTGAAACGTTCCTGTAAGAGAAGAAAAAAAGATAATAGTAACACAGCGTGGAAGGAAGAGAAAAGTAGTACAGAAGCCAGAACACCACCCACTCCGAAAAAGCCGCAAAGCAAAGCCCACCGAAGGAAAAAAGAAGAAGACCAATGAGAATAAGAAGGGGAGGAGCGTTAATAATGATGAAGTAGGAGGGAGAGCGAAGTTGAGAAGATAATTACAAGCATACGGAAATCTCGCGAACCACAACGTCGTTGGGAGGGCAGACTAGCAAGTGTCTCCTAATCGAGGGAGGAAAAGCCTCTCGTAAAAACAAAAATCAAAACCCTAAAGCGTCCATAAAAATCCCGACTCCGTTCCGTCCAATTACTGCCCACCACCACCCATCTGACTTTGCCCAACCCTTGGACTCCCTTGCTGCATCCCGCCGCTGGTCGCGCCGTTAGGTCCGGGTGTCGGGGTATGATAGCTTCCACCTCTCTGCATCGGCGTGGCACTGCTACCTCTGCTGGCAATACCAGCATTATTCATCACTGGCGTAGCATTACCCATCATCGGGCTTGAACTGGGAGCTCTGGTCTGGGACATCATAAGCTGATTAAGCATTTGCTGAGTGGAAGCACTCCCACCACCACGACTGATAGGCGGGTGTGGATGATGAATACCCCCGGCACCGACATGGCCGACACTGACGACTCCGTGATGGGTTGGTGATTGACCATGCCCCGCTTGATGATGCGCAGAAGCCGCAGCCGCAGTCGCAGCTGCATGTTGTTGTTGCTGGGCCTGCTGGGCCTGTTGTTGAGCATGTGCTTGCTGTGCTTGAGCTGTAGCTCCTTGATATTGTTGGGCCAGATTTGCAATCAAGTTGCTGATATGCGTGTAGGTCAACTCACGGCCCAAGGACTTAGCCTGAGCCTGGTGTTGCAAAATCATCCGTTGCACGTATTCGTCGCCGATGGTTGGGAAGTGCTGCTTGATACGCATCATCGCCTGCTGGGCGCTGATGACGCTATTTCCGGAGGGGGTGGAGGCGGTTGCGGTTGCAGCAGCTGGATTGACAGTAGTTTGCCCGTTTTGGGCGCTGTTGTGGGCTCTAGCAGCAGCGACAGCCTGTTGCATCGCATGCATATGGCTGGCACTCGCTGACGCGACCTGAGTGTTGCCATGAGCAGCAGCTTGAGCCTGAGCCTGTGCAATATTGGCTTGAGCTTGAGCTTGTTGGAGTTTGACCGCGTTAGCTTGCATTCTGGCCTGGATCAGCATCCTGTATTGTTCTGGGGTAAGGCTTGTTGGTGAATTCTGGCCGTTTGTCGAGACAGTATGGCCTTGAGCTCTAAGATGTTGGTTGACTTGCTGGGTAGCAGCTTGAATCGCTGCTGAGTTGTTGGCGGCCGCCATAAGTGTACGTTGCTGTTGAGCCGCGAGGAGAGATTGCTGTGCAGTTGTCGGTACGGCAGCAGCAGGGTTAACTTGTACGCTGGGAACCTGAAGACTGTTCCTCGACTGAACTGGAATGTTGTTGGTAGTTTGTCCGTTCGTGGTAACTGTCGTTGCCGCTGGCGTAGCTGTCGTCGGAGTAGCAGGAGTAGCAGAAGTAGCAGAAGCAGTGGTAGCAGCAGTGGCAGCCGTTGCTCCTGCTTGAGAAGGTTGTGTTTGCTGGGATGCAGCCTGAGCAGCTTGTCGCTGAGGTTGACGTTAGCCATGTAACTCACAGTAACACAAACAATACTATTTATAGTCTCAAAAACCTACCCTCTGCAGCTGCGCCATCTGTGCCATCTGCGCTTGCTGCCGATGCAGTACCTCTCGCTCGTGCTTCATCCTGCTAACTTGCGCCGGCGTGTACTGCTCAGACTTGGGTGCTGCCGCCTGTTGCGCTGACTGTTCTTGTTGTTTCTTGATTGCAATATTGGCCGACTGTGCCTGCTTGCTAGCCTGGACTTCGCGTTTCTTCGCGAGCTTTCGCATCTGTTCGATCATATTGATCGTTCGGGTATTCTTCTTGCGTTCTACGCGCATTGGCTGACTGGTCCGCCTCTTTGGAGGCTGGCCAGGTACTCCACCAGCAGCATTGGACCCTCCAGGCGTAGCGGCGGCTGCGGCTGCGGCTGCGGCTTGTTGAGCAGCGGCGTTAGCATGAGTCGGTGCTCTAGCAGCAAGATCCAACCTCTGCTGTACAGGCTTGAAGAAAGGACCCTTAATAAGCTCCTGGTTCTGCGGATCAAGCATAAACCATCTCTCAAAACATTCCCACAGACTCCTACGATCGGCCCCAGATTGTAGAAAGCTCCGAGGTTGCATCACTTGCGAAACAAGCCACCAGTTGTGGTTATATTTCCTAACAGCTGCAACCAACTCCTTATCCTCCTCAGCAGTCCACTGGCTAGGCGATCTGTACTCGAAGAACGTCGCAGGTGGCATCTCCTGAGGAGGTCGGAAGGGATGAGCATTATGTAACCTCTGGAGCACGGGCTGGAAGTCTGGGTTAAACAAAGCCACACAGTTATTCTGTGGCTGTAGAACAGGACTACCACTCCTCGTAACCCCTTTAGAACTTCCAGGAGTCCTTCGAACGGGCTCCTTAGTATCCTCATCTTCGTCGTCCGAGTCAAGAAGTTTGTACTCCGGATCATACGAGAACCGACTCCTCTTCGTTGGTGGGCCCTCTTCAACGGGAGCTTCCCAAAGCGTCCTCTTGAGTCCCGCACCAGGTCCAAGCGGCTCATTGTTCTTCCACCCATCAAAGAAAATAGGTTGGTTTTTCCCATCCGTGAGTTTCGGGGCTTCGAAGATGGGTAACTCGCCCAGCATCCGATCCGTCATCGAATTATGCAGAATTTCAAAGATAATGTCATCGGCTCCTAAAGCGAACAGATTGCCAGGATTCTCAACTTCATGTAACCTATGCACAAAGTCGTCCCGCATGTGGTCGTCTCCGTCGTCATCGTCTCTCATTGCGTCGTCGTCGTCAGAGTGCTCGTCGCTGGGCATTAAATCGGGGGTTGGAACCTGCGTTACATGTCGATTCCTCGATGGTATCGTATCTCTAGTCGTACGTATGCACATTGCCTTCTTCTGTTCGGGCGTCGCGGCATGCCAGGCGACACACGCATCCGCCAGCTTCTTCGCTTTGACAAGATTCCATTTGCGATCTTCCTTGAAGTCCTTGGACATCCATTTTACTTCCATAAGCAAGTAATCCCACTGAACAACCTGCTTGGATGGTTCTATCGCTCTAGCAGGTTGTGTAAGACTCCATTTCCCGGCCTTTTGTAGATCTTGAATCTCAGTCAGAGCCTGGATGGCCTGCTTTTCACGTCTTAGAAGTTGGAATGCCGCCGTAGAGAGTGTTTTGTGGCTTGTCGCTAGGGAGTTCTGTAGGGGTTCGGAAGCAGTAACCGCAGTAAGATAGTCGAACACGTCTAATCGAGACTTGTCGTCTCGTTTACGGCTGTTCGCCACCTGCTGCCGTATTTGTGCCTGGTGTTGCTCCCTCAGCTCCGCCAAAGAGGATATTCTTTGTGCTTCCAGTGATCGTGAGTTCATACGCGCCGGGGTGCTAATACTGCCCGAGCGCGTCCCAACTCTCGAGGGAGCTGGAGCCGCCGAGGGCGACAGCTCGTTTGAAGTATCGGCTCTCGAATTAGAGGTGGCGGCCGTACTGCGTCCATGAAAGACTATTTTGGCTAGTTGTAGGCCACCGCTGACCGAAGGACGTTTCTCACGACGAGAGGAGGCCCTTGTTGCGGGGGTGGAGACGGTAGTGTTGATGGATTCGAGGGCGGCGGTCGTGAGTGGTTGAGTCGCTTTCGGTGACGTAAAATGAGCTGCAGATTCGTCAACCGACATGGGAGTTTCAGCAATTGCAGAGTTGTCGACCGTGTCATGATCGAGTGGAAGGTTTTGGGGGGTTTGAGGGAATCCGGCGGGCGTCGCAGAGGTGCCGATTCCCAAGCTAGTCGAGGGGGTTTCGAGAGGCTCAAATGGCGTCTTCTCTTCCCTTTTAATCGGTAAAATGGGCGATTGCTGTGTATCCTCTTCTTTCTCCTTCATCTCGTCTTCTTGTTTCTTGACGACGTCTTCTGTAGTCTCGAGAACTGTTTCTGTAGTCGGAATACGGTTGTCGGCGGGCGAAGACGTTGTAGCTACAGTTTGCGGCTCGGCGTTCGAGGGTTCCTCCGAAGTTGGCTCCGCTACCTCAGGTTGACCAGAGGTCTCGCGACTTTCTTGTTCCGGAACATCTACCATTTCAACATCCTCAGGTGGTGCATCAGTCAGAACCTCCACATTGGTTTCAGCAGGGTCCGATTCTAATTCTATTTGCGAATCTTCAACCTTCTGTTCTGCCAATGGAGCTTCGTCATGCTGATTCGAGAGGGCCGTTTCCACTTGCAGCTGTTTCTCAACTTCGCCCATGACCTCGTCTGACGAAGGCTTTGCTCCTGATGGCTCGGGAACGATCTCGTCGGAGATCTCAATCTCCTTAGCGGATTCCGGGTCGATCTCAGACATCTCTTCTGCCCCTTCAACTTGACTTGCAGCATCATCAAAAACTGCATCGCTGGAGGGTTCATGTGCTAGCTCTTCCGGAACTGTGTCCGGAGCGGCGGCAGAGTCCGCAGGGCTGGGTGGAGAGATAGATTTCCTCGGGGCAGATGTGGGCGGCAGACTAGACGGTTCAGTCTCAGTCGCCGTCGTCGGGGTCGGAAACGGTCGGGGTATTTGATCCTGCGGAGATATTGTAGCCTGTGTAGATATTGCGAGATTAGGTTGTTCAGACTTCTGCGATGTAGTTCGTTCCAGTGGTGGCGGGGTAGGCGATTTAGCGCGGGGTTGTGCTACCGAATCTTGGGAAGATGACGCTTGAGGGTCGACTGCATCGTTGGATTCATCAGAAACCTGAGAAGCAGAAGCATCCTCCATAGATATATCTTTTTCTGTAGAGGTAGCAGGTTGGGTAGGAGCCTCCTTTGGTTGGACGTTTTCAGCGGTGGGTATGGGTTGAACATTAGTCGCAGGGACAGGCGGTGCTGGTGTTTCCTCCTGTTTCTGCCTGACTGATCTTCGAGCCGGTGTCTTCGCAGCGGATTCATCGGTATCACTGGATATTTTGGGCGTGGTGGCCCTTGAAGTCGCGCCGTTGGAACGAGGGATGGCCAGGTTATCGGAAGGTTTTATATCGGTACTAAGGTCCTTCGACGGCTTCTCTCCCTTGGGAACAACAACCGATGTAGCAGCATCTCCATTCTGTGCAACAGCCGGAACTATAGGTTTTAAAGCTTCCCTCAAGATGTCGGGCACAACCAGGATTGATTTCGGCAGCATCTCATTCGCGTTAAATGCCTTCCCTCTATTCATGCAGTCGACATCAGTAATTCCACTCTGCGAGTCGCACGTGAACGACGATAGTACTGACAAGTTGATATCCGTGCTCTCCAAGAACTTTCTCTCGCCTTCGTCGTCCCAGCTTGCAAGTCTACTAGTGGAGCCTCCAGGACGACCTCGGGGTGTAGCGCACGAGAGTTGGACATGATTGACGACTCGGTATAGCTCCTGTAGTTTCCGTTTTCGATTGGATACAAGTTTACTATAGAGATTGGCGAAAAAAAAAAAGTAGTTAGTTTACTTGAACATCTACGGAATTAAAAGTTGGAAGATAGCCTGTCGTGGATTTGTTTTTTTCTATCGTTTGGAGGTGTATGTATGTTATCGTGCAGAAGATGCAATTCTGCAGAATGACATCGACACCCTCCATCCGACCGACAAGTATCGACCAATGGCATCGATTGGGAAGGATTGACGAACTCCAATGCTTCGCGTTTCTTTGTGAGACGGGTCAATGTCTCTGTCGACGCCATCTTTTGGTGGAAATATGGTCGTCACTCCAGAGTCCCCAGCAGGTGAATTCCAACTTCCATCAAACCATAAACTAACGGAAAAGTAGTATTTAAAAAAAAGTCGGCTAGGGTATGTTTAGATCGTATTTGATAGCGATGTATGCCCCAGAATATGGACTGGAAGGTGTCGAACGGATGGGAAGAAGTGCAGCCGGCTTAACGGCGACCTCTTGAAGGTTATCGGGGCTCGTCACCGGCGTGGTGATGGTTGGTTGATGGTTGATGGGTTGGAAGAGCAGAAGGTGTTGATGGAGTGAAGTGAAAGAAGGAAAGATTGAAAAGTGTTGCCGAAAGCTGCGATGAGAAGAAATCTGAAGGTTTTCGAGGAGCTTAGAGCGCCAAGAGTTATTGGACGTCGTAAATAACCTGATTCGGTAATATTAGAAGCTAATCCTAGTTATTATTGGCGTTAATAGTGTTAATAGCGTTGTTAAGAGATGAAACCGCGTTCTCGTTTCGATTGCCTGTTTCGTCACAAAATTTATTTTACTTTATTTTCGTCTTTTTTTTTCTCTTCCAAGACAGGATTTCGCAGATCTGCATTTGCATTCTGCGACAGAGCAAAGCTCTCCGTCCACCTGGTAGCCCGGTCTCTCTGTCAGCTGCATTGCCTTCAATACCTTCAATACCGCCCCTAATACCTTTATTATTCAAATGGGCCAGAAACGCAAGAGAGAGGGCGATGCCCCGTCGGCCACCTCAACTACGGCCGACAACCTGTCCAAGCTGTCACTCAAACCCTCCACAGCAACAGCAACTTCCTTCCAGATCGTTGCCGGCAGCTACGACCGAGTCCTGCACGGCCTGCGGGTAACCATCCCCTCCGCCGACCCCTCAGCAACCACCTTCACCCCTCTGTTCCTCTTCACAGCCCACGCCTCGTCCATCCGTTGCCTTGCCGTCTCCCCTCCTTCCTCTGACGGCAACAGCAGCAGTAAACGAATCCTCGCCACCTCTTCTCCAGACACCAAAATAAACCTCTACCACCTCCACACCCGTACCAACCTGGGCACTCTCGCGCCCCCCTCCGCCTCTCCAACAACCTCTCTCGTCTTCCCGTCGAAATCAACCTTAATATCCACAGATGAAGCCGGATATATCCACATCTTCAAGACCCGAGACTGGTCGCTCCTTAGCAGTCTTCACTGTCCTGCTCCAAAACCAAAACCAGGTCAGATATTATCCGGTGGAGGAGTAAATTCAATTGCCGTTCATCCATCTGGGAAACTTGCTCTGAGCGTAAGTCGACATGAGAAGGCGGTTAGGATGTGGAACTTAATGACGGGGAGGAAAGCCGGGGTACTTTTGTTTCCCAAGTCGATACCAAGGTTGATAACCGGGGTTAGTGGTGAAGGAATCAAGGTTATTTGGCGACCAGGAGGGAAGGAGGGATATGCCGTCATGTTTGAGAGAGGAGTCGTGCTGTTCGGTGTTGACAGCGTGGTTCGTGGGAGCTTTACGGCTACTCCTGTGTCAAAGGTGCATCAAATCAAGTTCTTAGAGGTAGTTCTCGGTGGGGAAGGCGAGGAGCAAGAACTGTGTTTCCTGGCGACAGAAGATGGAAGGGTCGTGGTTTACCTAATACCTAAATCCGACGATAGCAAACCCTCTTCTGAAGAGAAAACCGAAGGTGAAGAAAAGACGGAAGATATCAAACCAATCCTCCTTGCAACCATCACCCCTTCATCCTCTGACAAAACCCGAATAAAAGACTTCGATATCCTTCCAAGCCCTATCGCGGACCAGAAGTCGAAATACTTCTTGACCACAGCAAACAGCGAGGGTATCATCCGTGTCTATTCCCTTGATTTTGCCCAGGTAAAAGTCGGAGGAGAAGGACAGGCCAAGAAAGCAAAGATTGGCGAGAAGGAAGACGCTGAGACAGAGGTTGTTGTCGATGTCAAGACGGACGGGTTCTCAGTTATGACTGGGGAGTATGATACCAATCGACGAATAACCTGCCTAACAACAGCGGAGGTCGAGGATAGCGCAGCAGGTATCGTGAAAGATGGTGATGAAGAGATCGAAGATGAAGACGATGATAGCGACAGCAATAGTGATAGCGAGGAGGATGAGGAAGAGGATGGTGAAGGTGATGAGGAGGAAGACGAAGAATGGGGTGGCATTGGAGAAGACGATAGTATGGCTAAATGATTGTCGTGTTCAGAAAATATATACTTGTAAGATAGATTAGAACTAGCATGATGGCGGTCTACAAGCGAGTCTATTGACAAAAAGCATTCTTTCGAGGTTCTTTACAACCTCCCCCTGATCAATTCCCGCCAAAGTGCTTTTGTGAACTCCCATCTAAATGCACTTGGTCCTTAATACATTAAGCGAGAGCGACACCAGCGTGGATTCGAGGCGACACCAGCGTCTCTGCGGCCCAAAGTTGATGTCGTGGAATTCGCAACACGTAAAATACCACATGCCTCACCAGATAACGCCCCATATCGAGTTCTTCGACACAAGCCCCGATACGAAACTCGACTATCTAACCGTTTTATGAACAGCGCCCAGGAACCGATAGGTTAGTTTGGCGGCTGCTGTAAGTCTAAATCTCAGGCCTCGGGAGATGGATTACCCAGCCACACTCAACGAGACCAGTCGCACTTGGTCTCGTAAACCAGCCTCCACGAAGCATACAATGAAGCGGTCCCATAACAAGTGCAGTCTCGGTACTAAGAGGTATTGAGGTTCAATGTTAGCGGAGGGAATATGCCCACCTGACCGGTTAGATGGTGGGCCATGGGCAGAGGGAGGGTAAAGGCGAAAGAATGGAGATTTACGTGAAAAGACTGGGGAAGCCATTCAAAGCGGCTTAGAGGGTCTAGAGTATTGTGACAGGATAGTAGAATAGCGCCTGATAATATAATTCTGGCCTCGTCAGTAGTTCTGGGGTTGATATTGATAACAGTCTCGTAACCAGGCTTTTTGAGATAACAGTGTGGAATCGAATATGACGGTGTTGGTGTTGGTGTTGGATCAACCGTTTGACTTCCAAATGGACTCGAGGCTATGCCCAATAAGGAAGTGTCACCAATCGGGACCACACACAACACATTCTCAAATCCCATTCATGACTTTCTCCCTTTTCACAGCGTCGACGGATGCTCTCGCTCCCTCGCCTTTTCATCTCACTCCGTTCTCAATTCTTCATCGACGAAGACACGTTTAACCCCAGTTATCATCAGAAAATACTATCTTAAGGTACTCCCTAGTCCCGATGATTCTTTTCCTCTTCATCATCCTTCTCGAATTCTCTCCCTCTTCTTCGAACAGCTAGCTAAACACCCACTCCTTATAACCTACGCTACGGACTTATATATATAGAAATCGACTTTTTCTACCAATCATGAAGCTCTCTAACTTCGTTACTACCGCTCTATTGGCGTCGACAGCCGTCGCACACCACGTCATCACCCACGTCTTGGTGGACAATGTCCGCCAGTACAATGTACTCCGACAGCCGGGAACGCTGGACCCGATAACCAATCCGAACTCTCCAGCGTTAGCTTGTGGATTCCCTCCCAGCAACGGTCAAGGAATGAAAGAAACGGACAAGGCTACCGTCACACGTAAATATATTTCTATTACCCCATCAAATCAATCCGAATTTGCTAACGACCTCTCATAGCGGGGTCGAATATCACCTTCGAATGGCACACCAACTGGAGTGCCTCCGTCTCAGGACCCGAAGGTGTTACGGACGTTTCCCATAAGGGACCTTGCGCAATCTATATGCGCAAAGTCCCCGATTCGATCACGGCTATCGCAGAAGATCCTCGCAAACCAAACTGGTTTAAGGTTTGGGAGGATGGCGTCGATAAGGATGGCATTTTCTGTACTTCGAGGATGCGTCTTAACGGTGGCTTTTTTACTGGGACTGTTCCGAAGCATCTCGAAAACGGTGATTATCTGATCCGAGCAGAGACCATTACATTGAATAATGCTGCTGAGCCGCACTTGCAACCTCAGTGGTATGTCGGGTAGGTATCGTCCTCTTGTCTGGGCTTTGGATATCAAGAGCGACATCCCTGACATCGAACATCTATCTAGTTGTGCCCAAGTCACTCTCAAGGACTCAGAAGCTCCATTCATCAAACCGGTCACCATTCCAATCCCTGGCGGCAATTACGCGAACATGAATATGCCAGGCCTCCGTTACAACATTTGGTATCCGGAGCGTAGGAGCTACCGAGACTATGGCCCAGTCCCCGGACCCGCGGTCTTCGACGACGGCAGTGATAAATTCGAGGAGCCGGAAGAACCAAATACGAGTACCATCATTCGACATGTGACCCCGACTTCGACCCTCCCACACGGTTTCACTACCATCCCTTGGCCCGCTTCGGCTACGTCAACCTCCGAGGAGAGTACCCAGTTCATTACCACGACCATCCTAGTCGACCAACCCACGACATCAACCTCAACTCAATGGATTACGGCCACCTTACCTCCAACCTCAACCGAGGAAACCGAAGCCTTCACTCACGTCCTTACCCGCACTGTTACAGAAAAGGTCGTCCAAACAGTTTATGTCAATGGTGCCCCTACCCCAACCACCACTCCAAGGACCATGCACTCCCGCATTCCTTACCGTCACACCGAAATCGTCACATCTACCCGTCTAGTCACTGTAACTCGCACTCGCACCGTCTTCACTGGTAGATATCTAACACCGACTTCCTTCAAGACGGAGACGGTTGACCCAACTGCTACTACTGCTATGACATCTCCTACTGGCGTTACGGCCACTACTTCTGCTCAAGGATATGGAACCATCGTTAGCGGCCGTGGGTACCACTACAGGCGCTGGCGTCGCGGCCACCTTCGCTCGAGGAGATTCTAAGTGGAATTGGTCATTCCCTATCAGCATTATTATCTTTGATTTATGTTTTTGTTCTGGCTATTCTACATGCTGTGTTTTACGTGGGCATTTTATGGCGTTATGGGTATGTGTGTGCATGTTTTCGGGTTTTGACTTTTTGGACTAGGCTTTTCCCTTCTTCTTTCCGGAGTGTATTATTAGGCCTGTCTAATGATTAATGAAAACGCTTTTCGCGAGTGGCATGGTCTATTTCTTTTATAGTGTCTCTAGTGTATTGTGATTTTGAAGCCATCGTATCAAGAATTGAACGTAGATGTCGTATTAATTAAAAAGCATATCCACTAAAAGCTAATATAAGATATTATGCGCGTACGGCAGGCCGTCTCGAGCTTTTAAACAAAAGAGATCCCTTCTTAACGCCTCAATGCAGAAAAATGCCAACTGAACTCTAACCCCCTATTCCTCTATCCCCCTCTATTACTAATTCGCAGACTTCTCCTGCGAACACACATTCAAGAACACTTCCTGCAACGTCGTCCCGTTCAAACTATACTCCACAATCCTTCCATCCTTCTTCATCGCCTCCATCTCCTTCATCACCTTCGTAAAAGTCCACCCATCAGCACTCTTCTTAACTCCAAACCTAACCTGCGCACTTCCACCGTGCACCACGAACTCCTCCAAACTAGATCCAAAGGCCGACTTAATCCCCCTCTCAGCCTCTCCAGCAAGCTCTGGCTTTACAACAGCCCTAACGTGCCAGAATCCACCATACTGATCTCTCAATCCCGAAGTAGTACCGGAAGCCAACAGCCTAACCGCAATGATAGAAACAGAAGTAGCCAACGCTTCAACTTCCTCCATACTATGCGTCGTCAACAGCGTAGCCCTATCCTTTCCTAAAGCCTTCAAAGTCTTCCACAACGTTCTCTTCGAAACAGCGTCTAGTCCAGTACTAGGTTCATCCAACAATAACACCGGTGGATTACCCAAAAGTGCAATAGCAACCGAGAGTTTCCGTTTCGTACCACCGCTAAGTTTGCTAACGCGTTTATTCTTAAAGTCTTGGATTCCTAAAGCTTCCATGACCAACTGTGCGTTACGGGCAGGATCGGGAACACCGCGGACTTCGGCGTAGAATTTCAGGGTTTTGATGACGGTTAGATCGTCTACTGCGTCTTCTTGCGGGCATACACCGGTTTCAGCACGGGCTTCGACGAGTTGGGATAATACCGATTTATCACGGACGAAGATGTCGCCTGAATCGGGTTTAAATTGGCCACGGATCATGTTGATTGTTGTGGATTTTCCGGCACCGTTGGGACCAAGGAGGGCCATCGTTTCATTTGAAGAGACGGAGAGGGTGACATCATGGACTGCTTCGGTGCCCTTGAATGATTTGTGAAGGGAGAAGCATTCGAGGAGGGGTTTATCGTCTGAGCTAACGCGTTCCGTGGCGGATTTTGTTCCTGCGGCGGCGGCGACACCGGATGCCAATTCGAGTTCCATACTATCTCTGGACTTCTGAGTAGCTGGGCGACGGAAGCGGTAGTAGATCCTGGAGAATAGAGAGTATTCGATCGCCATTAAGAGGCCGAAGAGGAAGAGGATTTGAATGATTAGATTGAAGTACACGCCACCGAAGAGGCTGAAGGCGAATGCATTTGATGGATCGGCTATTTCACCGTATTTCCCGCAGAGCACGGAGTACGCGTTCGTTCCGATCATTAATGCGCGGGCGAGGTTGGCGGCTGGAGAGCTGAGACCTAGACCCGCGGCGAGTTGGTTCTGGATTTCATACCTATGAAGAGGTGGGGAATACGTCGCCACGAGGATTGCGCCGACGAAGTAGAGGAGGAGAAGGACGAGGTGGATAAGGATAGCCATGAAGTAGGCGAGTTTGGCAGAGAAGTAGAGAGATAGAATGAAGCATCCCAGAACGGTGGCGATACCAGTCAAGACGATGGCGCCGAAGATGTAACCCAGACCGTAGAAGAGTTTAGTGTATGCACCGACAGATAGGAGGGCGTACATAACCACGGCGACGATTAGGATTAGCTGTAGCTCGAAGAGGAAGTATGCGGACCACAGACTAAGCGGGCTGACACCATTGCTGTATTGCAGAGATCTCGTCTTCTGAACTCGCTCATAGGTTGGGTAGATGATTGAGGCTGTAAAACCCGCAATGACCGCCATGGTGATGAACAAAGCGAATGGAATGGCGAGGAAATCATAATCTGAGCTACGTTGTCGTAGAGTTCGGACGCTTGCGCGGATATCTGGTCCATTGACGGACTGGCTCAAGAGATTATCGACAGTGGCGAGTGTATCAATCGGGAAGTATGAATTGTACATCGAGTCCTCGCCAAGCATGGCGATTCGAGGTGTCTCGCCCTGAGGAAACCAGATTCCACCGTACTTGGTGTTGTAGCTGTACGAAGTCGTCAACGGTAGCGCTCCAGGTAAAGTCTTGGTATAGTTATCCACATTATTGACGTAGATGATGTTATCAGATATTGGTATTGGTGTGTTTTCGACATTGTCGTAGGAGTAGACTTCGGGGAAGAGATCATCGACAATCTTGTATCCTTCAGTTCTGGGTCTGAAGACATTCTCTGGACCGAGAACTATTAAATCCTGTTGATACATTGTTGGAGGGTTCCCTTCGGTAATAGCCTCGTAGTAGGGAGGATAATCGGCTGGACCATAGGTACGATAGGAGTAGTTATTTGTTCTCGTCGCCGTGGAGCTGGTACGAGTAGCGGTAGCTAAACGAGCTGACGCTGAACGCGATTGTGCAGCGCTTCTCCGAAGTCCGTTTGTGCGTTCATCGAATTGCTTGATATTGTAGGCGCAATTGTGAAGTCCTCCGTCAGCGACTTTAGTGCCCTTCATGACAGCAGCGGCGACAGCAATTGGAATAAGAAGCGTTACGATAAGAGCCAACCAATTGTGTGGGATGACATTGTAGCGCTTCTTAAAGAGAACCCAAATTTGACGGAACTTGCTGATCGGACGACCTTGGTCAAGGTTTTGGGTCGGGCTCTCTCGAGCAGCATTGGCGGCTTCTTCGTCTCCTTCAGAGTTTTCGCTTTCTTCGTCGAGATTGTCACCGGCGGCGACCTTGAGGAACACTTGTTCGAGAGTAGGGAACGCGACTTCGTATTTACCAACAGCTGCTTCATCTTCTCTGGACCATTCTTCGAGTTTCTGAGAAGCCTCTTCTGAAGTTTTGACGTGGGCGAGTTTGTTGGCCATAGTATGGTCCGAATAAATGGAATAGCCATCACCATATGCCGCCTTGAGCGCGGTACTTGATCCTTCAACCACGAGCTTGCCCTTAGACATGATAATGATATAGTCGGATAGAACATCAGCTTCATCGAGGAAGTGAGTGGTCAAGAGAATGGTACGGTGTGAAACGCCCTGTTGAATGATTTGCCAGATGTTCTGTCGGGAGAGAGGGTCGACACCGCTGCTAGCCTCATCAATACAGATGATTTTAGATCCACCGATGAATGCAATAGCCAATTGAAGTTTCCGTTTTTGACCACCGCTAAGCGTCCTTGCTTGTGCGTCTCTCTTCTCAACAAGATCGCACTCTCGAATCATAGCTTCAATAGCAGCGTTGGCCTCTTCTTTCGACATTTTTCTACCCTTGATTTCGAGCCAGATCTGAACATGTTCGCGGACGGTAAGCTGTGGCCAGATGACATTGTGCTGTGGGCAGTAACCCAATTCCGTCCTATCGCAGCCGAGTTCGATCTGACTTCCCTTATCCGCCTTAACGACGCCACCGATACACTTGAGCGCTGTAGTTTTACCAGCTCCGTTGGGACCTAATAGTGATACAACTTGTCCGCTGCGCACTTCCACGCTGAGATCATTGACAGCCTTGCCCTTTGACTTCTTGAACGTCTTGTTCAAACCGGTAGTTCTCATCGCAATACCGGATTCAGGTGCCAATCGGGTAACGATGTACGGAACATGCCAGATAAAGAAGTGAGATCCAACGGCGAGGCCGAGGTAGAGTGGGATCTGGATGAGGAAGAAGATGATATAGAGGTATGGAGAGATAGACGGGAATTGCGTCAAAATCTTGATGTCGGCGGCAGATCTAGATACGTTAAAGGGTCTGGTTACGGACTCGAGACGAGAGATGTCCGAAATGAGGGCTGAGTACGCAAATGGCGGGAATACAGCTGCTAAGGCGCTCATTTCTGTTGAACTTGGCTTATCTTTGAAGAGGTAGTTGAAAATGATCATGGCCAATGCAAGGGTGATAATGGCGGAAACCGGGCTGGAGAAGTGACCTTTGGTGAAGAGAGTCGAGAGGAAGACGCACATACACAGAGTCGCAGTACCAGCCAGAACTTGGAATAAGACTAGGTATCCAGTGTTTGTAGTGGTGAAGAGGACGACTCCCAAGATGATACCAGTGATGATCCAGGTAGGAAGGTAGAGGAGCCAGAAAGAACCAAAGTATGACACGATTTGGGGAGTCTGTCTGCAACCTTGGGTGGTAAGAAGCTCTGTAACGCCGCTTTCTCTCTCACGAGTAAGGAAACCACAGACGTGGAAGACCATCTCGATGAAAATTATGAAAAAGAAGGGTGCGAGGAGGTAAGTGACAAAGTAGTAGTATCCATTAGGATTGGCCACGGCTTTCTCCCCGCTGGCCGTCTCGGCTTCCGAATCATCCTCATTAGAGTATAAGTCGTTATAATAGTTGTAGTAGGCGCTCCGATCCTCATCGTAACTCTGTTCGTTGACAATGGTGGTCTCTGGGAATTCCGCAATGGCTGAATCAAGAGCAAACTGGACAGGCCAGATGCGATCCTGTATCGTGGATTTGTGTGCCCTCCAATCCGAATTACCGCTAAAGTCAGAAGGGTTGGCACTCATGATATATTCGAAGTACGTTTCATTGACCTTATGGAAGATGACAGCGGTAAAGCAGTCACTCGCTCCCGCAAGCGTCACCTTGCATTCTTTAAGAATGTCAGCTGGGTTATCGATTTTGATGATATTGGCCGAAGGATTCTTCGAGGCGAATCTGTCAATGACTGGGTCGACCCGGCTGCCGAATCCGTTCCGTGCAAATACAAATTTAGTATCCTCACGACCTTCGAGCGCTTGAGCTATCGTTTTAATTGGCCGAAGATCAGAGATACCGCTATCGTCCTTCCCGAATCCACCGATTGAAGTCCCGATATGCTTGAACTCTGTTACCAAGAGAGCGATGATGATAGGGGCGAGAAGAACCCTGAAGAGCATGACCAGTGGTCGTCGAAGGAAGAGTTTGAGGTTCTTGTGACAGAGGGCGATAACTTGGCGGCTGTATATGCCAAAGGTGCCCTCCGGCCCTTGAAGGGCACCGGGTTTTTCTTCCATCTTTGATTCCTTGTTAGAAGAAAAGTCTCTAGACGCCAAACATTCAAGATACTTGGAAATGATAGTTGTTAACGTTGCAAATTGAAGAAAGTGTGCGTTGTCACCAAAACCAAACCGTCAGCCTGATATTGCGAGTCAGTCCTGACCTGAAATGATTCGCGACGATGTAAATAGTGCAAAGGGAAGAAAGAAAAGGAAAGAAATCCCTGATAAGTCAGGAAGAAAAGATGCGAGAGCCGCACTGGGGTCAAAAAAATTCTACGAAGAAACGAGGGGAAGTTAGCGCAGAACCGAGGAGATGTCCCGTATATATAAACAGCAATGCAACCGTGTGGCACAATGCAATGCTTCGGTGCCGAGAGTCGAACGAAAACCGCCGCTGTGCTGGAAATGTGGTCTGAGACTTAGCCTCAACTGTGTGCTTACATACTTTCGCCCCTCTATTCAAAGCCCCGTTTGGGATAGATCCTTGAAGCTGGGCAGCAGTTGATCGATCGATATTTGGTCTTATGTAACCGTTCTTGCTCGATTGGCGCGCAAGAGTGCCAACCCCTTAAAGACGGGCGAGTACGAGCCTTGGGGAGACGGTGATTTTTATATAATCGACAGAAACAATAGTATACATCAAGGCTTTCATGCGCAAATACCGATCCGACGAGTCTTCACTGGCACCCAATCATCTTATCTGGCCTCGTTGAGAAAGTGGAAAACCCTGTCCTTACCAGCCGTTTCAACTGCATCCTGCGCCCTCAAACAAATTAACACTCGTCGTCGGATTAAATCAAATAACCAACTTCCTCATTGTTATCGGCCGGTTAGTCATAACATCGAGAAGGTGACGCGTCCAAAAGAGACCAGGAACTCTGTAACAATACGGCTCCATATTTAGGGCACCCATCGACAATGTAACATTGTCCAGTTCATTTCTGCATTGACGAGGCGCGGACTACCCGAACTGCCATTATCTCGTATTCAGTTCCTTGGCGCCAAGCGAATGATATTGCTTGAAGGAAAGCGTTTTTTCCCCCTTGTGGCCCACTTCCGACGAAGCGAAGGAAGCTCCCTTGGCAGCAATCTTAGCTCCGGCCGACTGCGATCACCGAGGGGCGCAGTCTGCGGAACTCGTCCCATCGCAGATACTATTGCATGCCATTGCACCTGGTGACAAACACCTTCGAACATGGCGGAGACGAATTCACAAAACCACCTCCCATATTGGCTCCATTTCGCGAGCTTATATGCACTCATGATCATTGTTGTACGACGACAGCCTCAACATCGACGCGCATGTGTGGCACTTAGCACTGTTGGGTGTATCTCGAGCTCACCAATTGCGACAGCTTTGCACAACAGTCAGCATTCGTTGCACTGGTTTTAATGCATGCCGAATTAAACTCGAAAATCTCAAGCCTTATGTTATAATTTTATCCAATCAGCATGAATACATTTCACAATCTCCACAGGATATCCATGCGAAGAGCCTTAAACGCCAAGCGCAAGGCGTACGTCACCTCCAGAGTAGCATTCCAACCTAAAATGTTCTCGAGAATGTTTCCATCTTTATTTTTTTCGGATGAAACAATACTAAGCTTTTGTATTGTGATAAAGCGCGAAAGAAATTGCCTGTGAAGACATGTTGACTAATGAGACCCAAAATCCAACATACTACCTCGTAACTACCACCCATACATCGCTGTTAACACCACTATCAAATTGCTTTCAAAAGATATGGCAAAGTTTGAACGGAACAGATAGTACTATATTCGTCTGTGGTGGCGTACGGCTTGCCTGGCAAGAAAGCGTGGAGAGTGCACAGAAGTAAGCTTATCTTATTTCTTGGATTGTAGGTCAAGACCAAAGTGCACGTGTTGGTCACTTTGTGGAGGCTGATTTATGGGATCAGTCAGAACTACTAGAGTAGACTGTAAAATTTTGAGAAGCCAAAGGTTGATACGCCGTCGGGCTTTTCCCGTACCCAAGCCCCTTTGGGCGGCACGCACCTATAAGCTAACCTATTTCCAAACAAAACTAATAATTGCTACAAACGTTACAGCCGCACCTGTTACCGCACATACCAAAGCAACTTTCAACAACCTCTAACCAATAGACCAAAAAATTGGGTCATTGTTCATGCAATTGCATATCTAGTTATAAATGCCACGTACAGCTTGTGTAGCTTCATTTGAGGGGGAAGAGGGTCCAGAGACTAGTCTCGTAAACCAGCCTCCACGAAGTAACCAACCAGAAACCAAGTAACCCGATAATGAAACGGAGACATGGCGGTTATACGTATACCCGCGAAAGCAAAGGGTTGAACTCCTCCTTAATATGCGGCGACCCCTTATTCTTGTTACAAATGCTCAAACTATATCTAGCTAAGTACAGTATTCTCTCGCGGCTAAAGAGATGAAGTATGATTAAGATAATAGAATCTTAAGCTGGGGTATACATGTATACAGTAATACTTTACATTATTGTGTACTAGGGCTGATATAGACAGGAGATTACGGCTCGGTCTAGATAGCCCTTTCCAGAATCAGCCTTCCACGTTTTCAAATGGAAGATCTTTCATATGCGGTCCAGTTCCATAGCCAGACCGAATACGGGTGATAAAGGCCCCTTTGGACTAGTCATTTACAATAGCCCTCTTCGAAGTGCCACATCGGCCTAATAATAGTGATAGTAATAGTAATAGTAGGAAAGGAGATATCTGGTGGCAATTAACATTATTATTAATGATAGAGGGAGGAAGAAGAAGAAGAAGAAGAAGAAGAAGAAGTTACGCCGTATAATATCCAGCATCCTCTCTCCGAAACCCAAGCCCCCCAGATCTCTTTCTCCGCCCGTTTCATCAAAACTCTCTGGCGCCCCCATCTTCGACGTCGCTTTGTCGCTTTCTCCTTAACTCTCTCTCGCCTTGTTTGCTTTATCTTCTTTACACCTCGCTCCCTTCACCTTGGGCCCTCTCTTTTCTGCTTTCTCAGCTTTGTGCCTCCTTAATATCCTCAAATCGGACTCTGACGTCGAAAACATACCTGACTAGCCTAGTAGTTGGCGCGTATGTGGCCTGTGCAGTAGCGCGGCGAGGAAGCTTTGAAGACGACGAGAAGTGTCGCACACTGATCAGGAAGGGCTTTTTTCCCTTCCGCATTGACTTGTCTCTCTTTTAAGAGACAATACTGCTCTAGCTCTAGTCGATACCTTGCGGCCGGTTTGCCTGCCTCCAAGATTGGTAGCGCGATACCATTTTCTGACGAAATCGAGGACCCAGAGGGAACGGGGTGAAATGTGTATTGGGCGATAACCACGAAACGGTCACCCTTCAGCTCCCATGGGAAGTCGATAAGTGTGCCTTGGATTACGATAGGTTCGTTGGGGACTTTGTTCCGCTCGGTTTTGAGACCCAGTATTTGTGTTGGTAGAATGAGCTGTTGGATCGTATATAAAATGACGAAGTTGAAGTTGGTTTCGGAGACTAGGTTAAAGATTTCATGAAGGAACTTGGGGCTTCAAGGCTTGGGCTATAAGCGTCTAGCTAGCTGACCGGTGAAAGTGCTCGAGATGGGTAACCAGGGAGGTGTGCATGAGGGTTGGATAATTAATAGTCTCACAGGTGGATATTCAAATTAGTAAATAAAATATTAATTTCGAATTAAAACGGCAGAGCAAAGTCGATCGTCGATGGCGCATACAGCAAAATATTGCATTTAATAGATAATTAAAGTATAAGAAGATATAATTTATATAAAAACAATGCAGTTGGTGGATTCACCCCTCTGTCAACTTGTCTAGGTAGTTAGTCAATTATCGAAGTGGCCAACCACTTAAGGTCAGTCGGATATCAGGTACATATATATATCTCCTAGCTACTAGAAGTTCATAAACTAGATAACTATAATAAACTAAAACTAAACTTCTGGAATAAAGCCCGGGGTATCTAGAGTTAGCTACCCATAGATAATTTACTTTGGAGAGTGTTCGCTACATTTGTGGTACTAATTTCTATCTTCTTTGAAACGACACGCTCACACGTGCGCGCGCAGTGATCATCCACCAAGTTCTAGCTCATGATGCTCTTTTATTTCCACTTATGTCAATCAATTAACTATTTTCTGCCGCTAACTTTAGATATCGCTAAATATAGTACCAATAGATCCAAAGCTTTCGCGATAGGATTATCCTCGAGCTGAATATAATTGTATATACTCATGATAGCCATCTCTGAACTGGGTTATTATTATAGCGAGTCAGATATAAAATGAGGTATAGACCTCGCTATCTGCGCTATAACGGTACCCGTTCATTTGATTCATCTCTTCAGGTGTCACAATAACCTATCGACCAATCGCAACCGATTAAAATTCCTATAGCAACCCGAATCTAACAGTCTGACCAAGGTTCGACTATTTATCACATTGATATTCAGCTGGTTGATTTGACGTCAGTATGAAAAGCCTCGCGGAGATTCAGAAAGCAGAACTCGAAAAAGGAAATGAGGAAGAGGCGACTCAGCATGCGGGTCCTAAACCTATCACTATCCATCTCCGTGGGGTACGAGAAAAACTCACCGATAAATATTGGGCACCAACGACGACAACTACTATCTCCATCCCTGCGGTACCAAACGACACGACGAGGTGTCCAGAGGAGACATTGTTGAATATTCATATTGCCCTCGGCGATAGCGACCCTGTCGCACTTTACAACCCGTCATCAACAAAGTTGTTCTATCTATACAGCTTTACTGGCGAAGAAAACTACAAGAACATGACGTTGGCGGATGTTAATCGCCTAGGAGAAGAAGGATCAGTTTGGTACGTAGTGTACGAAAAAGTTCTGTATTCTCCTTTTGGATTCTACATCCCCATTTTTTGGGAACCCGAACCCTATAGGGGAATACCGAAAAGTCTTCGCATGGTATTCGAGGCTCGGATACGCACAAAGATTGGGACAAAAAAGAAGGCCCCGGTTCTAATGATCACAAATTTGAAGGACGGTCATTTTCTACCCACTTGGGAGTCGGTATCGAAGTTCTACCGTGAGAATCCGGAATATTTGTTATTTTACAAAGGGTATAGCGAGGAGAGCAACCTCGTCCCTACGCTAGTGGATCCAAGATAATACGCACAATTATTTTCATTATCGATGCAAGAGTTGGTGTAACCTGGGTAGACCCCTCATTATTTGTGCCCGTTACAAGTTCCTCTCAGCCATATATCTACTAATACAGTTTTCGAAACTTCGTGTACCTTAAAAGTATCTTTCAGAAAACGTTATAGTGTTTGTACTCGACAATTACGAAGTATCTACAGTATCTCCTCTCCGACAAATAATTTGACACCGAGATTTGCTAGTGTAGCAAGTTCGGCTTTGCAAAACACGTGTATAAATAAACGGAATGTATCGATGCGTACTCTATACACTGGCAGTGTGTGCCCACCCTTCGCAGCTTGGGTATATGCGGTATACAGTAACCAAGGTTTGCATTTAAAAAACCCTTTTTGTAGAAACATCGAGTTCGCCCCTACGATCTGGGAGGCCACGACGGATCTAGTGGTAGTTTACTCTCCCGCCACTGGTAAGGGGGGCCATTCTCCGGCTGAAATAGCCCCGTAATCTCGAGGTCTGTTGTTGCCTCTTCGAGCCAACCGCCTGCGGTATTGGATCGATACAATAGCTTAACTTGTTCCGTGCCATTCTTGTTATCCCACCCCACCACTGTAATTGACCCACCCGGAATTTCCCCAAGACTATCATCGCGACGATACTCGGGAGATCCTTCCACCAACATTGGTTCGCCGAAGGTACCTAGACTAGAAAACGTCGGGTGTTCTCTTATAGATTTGCCGCTCCCTGTGATACGCTGGAGGCGGTTATCTGTATCGAGGTAAAAAACGGAAATTGGGTTGTCCGCAGTGTCGTCGGTGGATACGGTGGCAGCGAAGTAGCTACCACTCACTGCATTCGGCAAGATCGTTTCCGCTAGACAGGTAGTTATTTCGACTTAGTTTATCCCGCTCGCTAGTGTATGTCATAATATAAGTCTCAAAGGGGCAGGGCTCACCATATACGGGCACCCAGGTCCCGTTATATATGGGAAAGTGCCTTAGCCCTCCGCTGCGGTTTTCGTAGAACAAGTGTACCGTCTCTCTTATGGAACTAGTCGAATTGTTTGGCGGTAGATGGGCAATTGCAATCTTCGCTCGAGGAGAACAAATCTCCCCTACTTGGCCATAATGAAAAACTCCACGATCTTCATTTGCGGGATGCCAGAGCTCACGCACTGTCGATGTTACGCTGTCGACATAATACACCCGAAGATCGTAGCCAGAGCCAGTTTCACTCGTCTGCCACGTAGCAGCGATACCGGAGTCCTTCGATGCCCGAGCGCCCCAGCCAGTAGATTGAGCTAAATTACCAATTCTCCAATTTGACTTGGAAGGCGAGCCGATGACGTCGAAAAGAGTACCATTTTCAGAGATGTAGTAAAGCGAAATCTAAATTTGATATTACTAGGAGGTCCTTTGGGGGGGAATTGAAGTTGTATTCAAACCTACGATATCTTCGCCAGGCACTTGTATAGCCGCAATTGACGAATTTTCCCTTGGATATGGCAATAACCCCATGATCATTTTAGGCTCGCTCCAAATTCCCGATTCGTTAATGTACGAGAAGTAGACAGGTTTTGCGTATCTAGAGCTGGCTGCGTCGTAAGCTTCCTGGAAGAAGTACGTCATGCCCTGAAAGTCATTCAACCCCGGAGTAGAAGCCTTGACGGCGGCGAACGTCGCAGCTACTAGAGGAGGTAGTGTGTAACTCTGTTTATTTTTGACGTATACAGATGCTCCCACACCCGCTCCAATCGCTGCGACGATGAATAATATGGCCCCTATGATAATCGTAAAAAAAAGTCTCCTGCCCAGTCCACATATTGAACGCGAACCACGTCTAGATCTTGACCTCCTTCTTGCATCTTCGGTTCCCGGTTTATTTAACCCATCCTCTATTCCTGGGTATTCTGGGATGGGGTTGCATAGTTCTGGAGAAGTATCGTATTCTGCAAATCGATCGACCACAATTGCTATAGGAAGCCTCGACGGGGGGGTTGGTACCACAATTGGCGTTGAGAGATCAGGCTCACTTGCCGCCGGGTTGTAAGGTCGTTCGGCGATGTATATGAACTTTTCCTCTGTAAGCGGATCTTTAGGGCATGTGACTACTTCCAAGTCATCGTAGCTCTAGACCTAGCTCAAAATTTTGTATTTGCTGTTAGTATTAACATCTTGCACCGTCAATAACTTGGTTCTAGAATCTGTTGCATATTGGAAGTTCCTGTGTTGACCATATATCGAGTGGATGAATAGGATGTAGGAACGGACTGACTTTATTTATAGGCTGAACATTCTCAACCTCCCCAGATTTACGATCAAAAGCCATATTTCTCGAGTTTGAACTAGCTCCAAGGCCTTCAAGATGTCGCCGGAGCGTGAAGATTTTAAATGATCCTAACTTTTTGTAAATGTCCGCCCTTGAGGAGCTTATGAGAACCCCAAATGACACAATTCACGGTACACTGGTGGCATCTTATTTTTCACATGGCCTATGCAAGGGTTCGAGTTTCTATTCGCGAAAACTTCTGTCAAGACAATCATGATATCATGGCGATGGAACTATTGACCTGCCATATAATGGTGTTTTAGCCAATTCTGATATGTCAGAATGCATACATCCCTGCAAGGCTGGGATAACACAACTACCATAAAAGGACCAACCCTCGTATTCTGAGCGGTACCGGCGTTATCTGAACGAAACAGCCTCTTCGAAGATCTCTAATTAGAATGGAAACTTGTGAAGGGGCTTAGTTTCTTGGGCTTTCCAGGTCGATTTTCTTCCGGGTATACCAACTTGTGGGCTATCCGGTTTTTGGACTGTCTCCAATTCTCGAATCCGCTTAGTCTAGTGAAAACCCTAACCCGGTGAGCTCCTCAACCTAAATATCGTGGGCTATAGGCGGCCAATATCTACGACCACAGAACGAAGACAGAAGGGTATCCCGTCCGCTCTGCCTTACTTAAGCTTCGTATCGATGGGCCAGTAGTGTAGTCGGAGATGATATGCGAATCCCCATTGTTGTAGATTTCTTAATTTTTTTTTTTTGGGACTTTTGATTTTTTTTAACTTTTGTGCTTTGTAGCTTTGGAGTCCCTAGGCCCTTTCAGCCTGTCTAAATAAACCTTCAACGGATACCCGGAATATAAATGCATCAATAATGTAATCGTCAAAGTGTCCCCCCAAAGGCTCTATTAAAGTTTTATAGTCGGCTTCCATCAGAATCCTAGTAAGGCTATATCTAAGTCGCCGCGAACCATCGGCCATCTATCACTTCGCATTCATGTAATCAAGTGTATCCATATAGCAAGAGAAAATTGTCTTGGGAAATATATATTCTTCAGTGAATTAATTATTATTCAAAGCTATTCCGTCCTCTCCAGCGGTCTATCAAGAAGTGAAAAAGAGTATAAAAGTACAAGGACGCAAAGAGATGAGGGAGTGACATAGGAAACGAAAATTCGAGAACATGAAAAGCTTTGAAGATATATCCTTTATACATCCAGGATTAGGGATTCTATCAAAATCATTCCAACCGGCTCATTATAAAACAAAAGAAAAAGAGAACACTGTACAATAAGTTACCTATTTTTAGGTACTTTGTTCGACCGAGAGTGCTAAAATGCTTTAACAAATGACAAAAAAAAAAAATGATGATTAACGATGAATGGGGTATCGCAAAATGATGAATCCAGATGATGTTGTTATATGACTTTTTTCTTAAGCTGTCTTCTCGCCCTTGCCCTTGCAGAGACCGCCATCCTTACCCTCTGTGATAGCGTACTCTGGCTTTGTGTTTCCCCACAAGGGAAGAGCACCTTCGACGCATGGCAACTTAACATCAGAGGAGAAGATGGCGACTTCGAGGCCCTGCACGTCCTTGCTTGGGACGGCTTCACCAGAAGCAGTAGCAACCTCCCATCGAAGGTTGTCCTTAAGATAAGGGATAACGGCCTCGCGGCCAAGATTGGCAACCTTCTCGTTGGCAACAAGGTTGATGATAGCAGCAGTCAAGGGAACGGTTCCGGAGCCAGTGAAATGGTGACCACCACCAATGTTTGTAAAGGCGGAGTGTTGGCCAACGAGGTTCTTGGAAAGTGGCCAGGACTTTGCGTCTTCGGCGTCATAGTCACCGATAAAGACGTACACAGTGAAAGTTCCTTTCAGGGCATCGTTTTCGGCCTTGATTTGAGCAACATACTCAGTGTATTGGTCGCCGCTGATGAGGGATGATGCGTGATCAATAAGTTCGTTGACGTCGGGGATGCTGTCAATAGCGTTTTCAACAATAGTGTTGACGGTATCAATAGCCTCGTTAATAACGTTTGATGCAACAACGGGGATGTCAGCCAACTCGAAGCGCTTCTGGTTCTCGTTTCGATGCTGGCGACGGGCCTCGAAGAAGCAGTCCCAAAGACCAGACCAGAACCAAAGGTACCATGGAGTATTAGCGCAAGTTCGTCCAGGACGGGGTCCTCCAGATGGGGATGTTGGAACTGGAACAGCAGAAGATGTGGTAGCCGGTCTAGTGGTCGCTGGTCTAGTGGTAGCCGGGCTAGTGGTAGCTGGTCTAGTGGTTGGGACTGGAGGGGCTGGTGGGGCTGCAGAACTGGTAGTAGACCTAGTAGTAGTAGAGGAGGTAGTTGGTCTCACGGAAGTGGTGGAGGGCGTCGTGGTAGGGCGGGCAGAGGTGGTGGTTGGGCGAGCAGAAGTAGTTGAAGTAGTGGATGGCCTTGTGCTCGTCGTGGTGGTTCGAGAGGAAGTAGTGGTCACACGACTAGAAGTGGTAGTAGTACTGGTACTGCTAGAGGTCCTGCTGTTTGTGGCAGAGGACACGGATGTGAGGATACCAGGTGGGGCGTTACGTCCGTACTTGTCGTTCACCTGCTTAATGGCCCAAGCAACGTAGTTGCCTGCGGGCTTATCCCAGTCTACAGTTTCTGGGTAGGCATATCCGAAGGCTTTGGTTGACTTGACATCGGCAGAGGAGTAGTAATTGTTACCCTCAGCCTTACGGAAGGGTGGAAGACCAGTGTTAGAATTGATGTTGCTGCCACGACTAATGGCAAAGGTGCCATAAGTGCTAGTGAACCCATCAGTTGGCTTAAGATAATCATCGGCCTTGCCCTGGTGGACTGCCTGCCACATGGCGAACAGTCTGTCAATGTTGGTCTGGAATAAATGTTAGCAGTTGGTTCTTTTTTTATAGTTAATGTTGGGAGACTTACATGATGCAAGAAGAACAAAGGATCATGGGCAGCGTAGTCCACCCATCCCATTTCTCCGGATCCACCACCAACAGTGGCATGGATGACATCGTGGACAGATTCCAAGGAGTCGACCTTGCCGTTGACGGCTTGAGTCGTTCCCTTGTTGGAGAATCTGGCAAAGTTGGAATAACCCTGATCCGACAAAAGGATATAGACACGATCCCTGAGATTGCTACCGATATTGGCAAGTTGTGCATTCAAAGTGCCAATCGCCACACGGCTAGTTTGCCTGGCAGTGCTGAACCCATCGCTGGGGAATTCTCGTGCTTGGACTTGCGCGCTCGGGAAGTTATACTTGTAGCCGTACAACGGATTGTCAATCTGTTGATTTTGACCATTTGGTAGTTTGACAGTGACCCTAGGAGTGTTTCCGATGAGGGCGGGAATAGTAGCATCAGAAGCCCAATCCCAATATGGCATCCTATTCGAGAAGGAGAATTAGTTAGCATGCATGAAATACTCAAATCTAGCCATTTTGCGTTGCGGGACGTCAAAAACGTGGTGGAGTCGCTTGCTGCAACCAAGCGAGCGACAAGCCAAACTGCCAACCCAATTAATGCACTTGTGCACACTGTACTGCACAATTGCGAATTCGAAGTGCCAAATTTAGGAACTCACCTCCAGTCTGCGGCACTGGCCAGGGTCGCTTGGTCTCCGAACTCTCTGGCAATCTTTTGAACTTCGGCATGGAGCAAGCTTTCGTAGAGAGCGAGATAAGGCCTGTGCCAGGAAAGGAACAAGATATCGGCGTGTGTGCAATATCCACCATTGTTGTTTCCACCAGTGACTCCGTCCCAGGCGATATATGGTCGTCCGTGGATACCAGCAACCTGATAGTGGGAAGTTGGGTCCGATTGTGGCTTTTGCATCATTCTAGAGAGTGCCAAAAGGTAAAGGTTGAGTTTGGTCGTGTCTTTGATGAAGTCGTTGAAGTCAATTCGGAGGGGAACGGCTCCAGTGGCTGCCCTGATGCCATCTGGTAGTGTCGATAGTACAACTGCTCTCTTAGAGATTTCTCCCTGTACGCCCCCTTCAAGTCCGGCGAGCCCAAAGTAGTTTGTCGGTAAAGCGTCGACATAGCTGAATGCGACTGCCGCAGCAGTAATGAGTGTCGATATGCGAACCATTGTTGCTATCTATTTTATATAAGGAATGTCTTGAAGATTCCAAAACTTCAAGGATGAATATGAATCGAAAGGCACAGGGAAATACAATCCAATCGCTGTGCTAGATGTTAAAGATAGTCTCCTTTCAAGATCAATGAAACGGATATACAATATGGCAAAGGGAAAAAATGTTCACCGAACTCGTCAGTCAAAGAATCGAAAATAGAGATTATAATTGGCGATGCTGCAAAAAGCCCAACACTCGCACAGAAAGACAACGACAGTAAAGAGTGACTTCGACGTAGCGCTACAACTGTATACAATTGATAGCACTGCGTCGATAAGAGATAGTGAATAACGGAAAGGAAAGGAGAAAGAAGGGAAAGGAAAGCTGTTGTTTTAGAGGAAGCCAAGTGGCATACCAGAGGAATGATACTCTAAGAAACATCCAAAGGCATGGGCGGCTCTTCTCCTAATATACAGCATTGTTAGTGACACCTGCACTGTCAAGCACGCTGCACGGTGATCCGCGAGAGCGCATCCATGCCTCACTGACCTCACTGGATAGGGGCCGTCATGAATTTCTTATTCGACTATCAAAAGCCCTAATAAGGTCAGCGAGGGGGCATAATGAAACCCAATGAAACTCCGTTAGCCATGCTAGCGAATGTGAATCTCTGCGGGGAGATCGTATTATCCCCACACAACGGCCAATAAAAGTACAGTTAGCAAGACCAAATTTGGGCAGGTATTAACGTGTCATTACTAGCTCCGGTGTCTGGCTCAACAAGCAACAGAAGCTATCAGAAGGAAGTATCCTAGGATCGTTTCGAAAAAAGTGTTGGTGGGGCGGTTAGGAGCAGTGAGCACTCCTAGTTTTGGACACTGTTCTTGGGAGGCGGAGCACAGGGTTCCCGTTGGTTGAAACGTCTAACAGCACAGGGGTACAAATTTGCCAGGCACGCCAGTTGGGAATAAGGGGTGCGGCTGTCCCATTGGCCAGGGCCCAAATGTGCTGTGAGACTAAACGCCGCCGGCTGCACAATGCTCGACCATTCTGTACCTGTCAAGTAATCGCATATGACAGCTAGCTCCTGTGGAGGCTTTAATTCGTTCTGCATGCAGAATGTGAAGATGCTGACTGACATCGCCTACATGTGTACTCCCGTCCTGTCGATAAGATTCGATATTCTCGCTCTCTCTCTTTTTTTTTTTTTTTTTTTTTTTTGTATGTACCTCGCAATTAGGAGTTCGGCATAATATTGAGATTTGCGAATTTAATCGGTTCTCGTGTCGAGAATTCGATCAGCAGCTTCGAAAATTTGAGAGTCAGGGATATTTTCAGTGTTGGGCATCTTAAGGACCCACCCTAGTATTACTGGACACTCCTAGACCGCACCAAATCCCTGAGGTAAGATGTTATGGTAGCATGTTATGCCCTTGCCGGAGTTCCTGCTCCCCTCGTACGATCGAAAAACACTTTGTGTTCAGTCTGTGAAAGACGGTTGTCATAGTGCTGCCGTCGAGGAAGCCATTGGGCCTGAGGTTTGTTTCAGCAGTCGGAAAAAAGCAGGTGGGTACATTACGCCTCGTGAAAGGCGGGAAACGCCCATTGCAAAAGTCGGCTTTTCGCGATTGAGTCTCAAATCTGCATGATGGCTTTTGCTTGGTACTTTTTCCTGAACGAGGAAGCCGAGAATTCCGGGACCCCGAGCTATTCAAGATTTCGCGGGACGCCTGATAGAGATCTCTTGTTAGGCGGCAATTGTTGGGGTCCCGCCAACGGCAAGATTGCTTGCTGGATGGACGCTCTAAGAATAGAGTCGTTTGAGATTGACGAAGGCAGCTAGTACCCTTCTTCACCCGCCTTCATTGAAGACATCTCCATATGGAATGTGCTTAACTTTTCGACGTGATGATAATCAGTTGAGAGAGGCGTCACTCGCACCGCCATTTTCATGCTGAGGAAGATCAATGAAGCCCGCGCGACAATGGTAGAATGAATATCTCCATCAATTGGGCAGGTGTGAGCTCAGGATGGTCGACAAGGCTAAATTTCGCTACCACATGCTGTTGCAGAAAAGGGGGGACAACTTGAAAGCGCTAGTGATTTAACGACATTGCCAATACAACATCCAGAGAGACATTCTTCGACATTCTGGACCTTCGAGACTCACGTTATGATCCATCTTGTGACCTGAATCAAAACTTTTTGGGTCGACGAGCTCCCGCAAGTTTTCACGTTCTGCGCGCATGTGCAGCGACACTTCATTTCCACTACTTTATGCCGCATCTTCAAACCTGTGTCGCACTGACGTCTGAAGTTCTTGTCAAAGACGCCACAACGCACCTCCGGGACGAAAATATTTAAAATGGGCCCTTCGAACAGTTAGGCTGTCTACGGCAAAATGTCAGGTTTTCATCGATTTCGATTTAGTAAACCCTTTCGGAGGAAATACCCGAACCGAGATAACGATTTCGTATGAATATGCTTGTTAGGGCAGCAATCCATCCTCGTGCCGAAAGTGAGGGGCACGGTTCCCTATTATTACACAATACGTAATAGGTGCATTGCAATATAGCCATCATCTGACCGATTATGGCGTTGAGGCCCTCAACTATTGATCATTTTATAGAAAGGAAATTGAACAAATCTTCATGTGCTCCTTTATTTGCTGTCCGAGTTGTTTGCTGGTTCGAATTCGGTATAGGAAACCTGGAAGCGTGCTCGCCGCGGCACCACGAAAGTGTATTTAGGTTCCTCCGTATTCTGGGGATCCTTGCTATCGTCGTCAATATTTAGTCCAGAAAGTCCGGGGTCAGGGTCTTCTTCATCCTCGTCATTTGTCTCGTCGATTTCGTCGTCGTTCGGCATAGCTGATGAGGTTGACACTTGCATTGAAAAGGACCCTCCAGGTTTCCTGGCGAGAATACTATGGAACACAAAATACGCTTGGGTTCCCGGGGTTTTTCCCAGATATGCCATCTTTTCCAATGCTGCTTCCTTACTCTCAAAACCAAGCCGCTTGAGGGCCTCAGGACCTCGGGCTATGGCGTTAGTGATAAACTCTTCAAGCCCTAGTCGAGCATTGACATTCTGCATCTGCTTGGTCTCGTCATCACAAGCACGCAGGTCTATCTTGCGATGGGAAGTCTCCCATAGGTCGAGACCTTCAAGGTAGTTGTAAATATTGTACCCGCAACTATATTTATACACAGCCTCACGGTTAAATTTTGCCTGAAACCGACGATAGCAATCGATATGAAAGGGTGATTGGCTTCGGGAACCTACTCTAAATCGCGTTTCAAAAGCTTCATGCTCGCTTGCAGCTTCTCAAGTACCCCACCAGATGCAGGAGCACCGTCTTTTTCAATCGCCAGTTCTCCGAACGGAATCTCTTCAAAATGTACAAAGCCTCCGGGTTCTACGAGGTTTCATCCAACGAAGAGATTAGCCAGGGAATTCGTTCCGTGCCGTCGAAACAAAAGTTTATACTTAGAATCTCCAAACAATTATCAATCGCAACCTTCCATTCCTCTTTTGTGAGCACAGCCGTGAGCAATCTGGCATGGACATAGTGGTAAATGGACCCGATCTCTTGACACTTCGCCGTATCCAAAATATCCAATGTATGGAACTCAACATCCTCTCTCTTGTCCGTTGGTGGGAACTGGTTGTCATGCAAATCGTAGCCGTGGAGCTCCGCTTTTAGATCGAGTTTTTCGAGCTCTTCGCGGATAGAGTAGAGCCATATCCTATAAAGCTTAGATGTTAAGAACACCGATCCTATGATACATATATCCCATTTCACGAATTCATTTCCGAAATTTCATGTAATAGACTCACCCAGTCCCCGTTGCCACCTCCGCGATTTTCAGATACTTGACTTGTTTGCACGCTGGCCAGTCATAAGACATTGTTCTACAAGTCCCTTGCACTGCTTTGAGACGCTCTCTCACTTCCTCGGGAATGAGATTTCCACCAAGCATTCGGCTTAGAATTTCATGTTGCAGATTTAGCCTAGTTAACCGGCATATCAATTTCGATATATCCCATTGTATTTAGTTTCCGAAGCCAATATATAAAGCTTATATCAAGTTAATGGATTTTCACCTCTTCGAAGCCTCCTCGTCCACATTCAACAAGTACGGTTCCTTTGCAATCGTTGACATATTGTGTCGTCCGGGTAGGCTGAAAAGTAGTGAAAAATGGGGTTGAGAGTCAGCCCTAGCTAATCGCTGCAGTCTAGTGATTCTAGCTCCTCTGATCATCATTTTCGCCTTTAATTGGCCGCCTGTAATGCAATAACTACGAACGCGATAGTGGGTGATAATTTATACGTACCAGCTGTCCGTGGTGGTAGACGTTGTCGGAGCCGCAGAACGGATAACTCGGCAACGAAACCACTTTCTAAATCCAACCGAGAGCCTGAAACTCGGGTTATGTAAGGAATGTCAATCCCACCCGTCGAATTAAACTCTCACGGGATTCACGAAAGTGAAAATGCTTGACCAAAATAAGCCTTTGCGTTTTGCTCGGAAAGAGAAACGTGGGTAGCGACGGTCGACGGGGATGTTACAATGCACCGAAACCGGCGCCGCGGCGATTACGAGTACCGACGATTGATTGGTTTGGTATTTGAGTGGTATCTTACGGGTATGGTTCGGAACATGCGGCGTAGGTATTTGTCAGAATGTCGAAGAAAGTTGAAGTTTCGAACTTTTAAATACGCAACTTGGAGGTCCAGAGCGGGGCTTCACATAGCTCCGTAGACAGACGGAACGCCTGCGGTGTTGCATTTAGAGGATCCAACAACACATTTGGTGCTGTTGGAATTTTGGCTATCATGTAACAGAGACACGACACGAGACTAGAGTGTTAGTTGACCATCGAGGTTAATATCCCTTAGGAAATTTGGTTCTCTTGACGAATATCGTCAGTTATTGGTGTGTGGAGAAAGTTTCCAGACTTTCGGGCTCAATTACATCCAAAACGTCTGCTTAAACTCTAGCTCCGATATTAGTTGTAAGATGCTAATCGAGATCTCGGTTTTCATGGTCTCGTAAGTTACTCGGGCCTCAGGTCGAATCATTACCTTAATTTGCGAGTATTAATTTAAGATTGATGCATTGGTTTTGCGTTCGTAACAATATCTCAATCGTTTTGTCACATTGGTTTTCAACGCCTTACTTAAATACCCTCGTGCCCTCCATAAATTGACTACTGAAAGGTCCAGAGATATACCCGTAACGTTGCAACTAAACCATCACCTTAAAATCCCCTAGACCTGGGAATATGCGCATGATTGCCCAAATATCCCAAGTCTCAAGCAATCCGGGAAAATACTCTGGTTATTTAACATAAATAGTAGCATACTACAAGCGAAAATTGTTTCCAAAAGGTTTAGGGACCGGTTATGCAGGGTATAGTGATGATGTTGAAGTCGACTGATTGGTAGGCACTTAACCTACGTCGGGAGAATATAGAGACAGTGGCCGTTATAATGGTCCGTGCACTCGTGGTACTGAAATAAGTACCGAAGGGTATTTTTCAAACCGAATTTATATAGTCTCATGCTCCAGGGCTGCTTAGCGAGGATTTGCATATATATGCCCTCGAAGCTTGAAGAAGGAAAAGGTATGTACCCCAATAAAGCCTGTTCCTTGTCACCTGGGCACCCAGGAATGTTTCATGATAATGCGCTTGCTTTGAATCCTGGATCACCCGGATTAAAACTCAAATAACCCGCAGGGGATAGTTTTGGAATTTCGTATACGTAGGCGGGAGGGAGTAATAATTCTCCGAATATATACATAGGTATACAGTAGGTATATCTGAAACGATGTAACGGTGTGGAATCTGAAGGATGCCTCCGGAATTCAGATGCGATAATTATTTTGCTGCTTGCGTGTCAAGCAAGCAAACATTGGGTATTTGCGTATATGCGTGGAAACATGGGCTTTCTAAAGCCCATTCAATGAAGATGAAGCAAACAAAAGAAATGCAGACAAATGAGACGCCTTATTTGAAACTTCCGTCGCTAGCGAACTGTAAAAAAAGAAGAATTGATGTAAAGCACCGATTGAATGAGTGATCCCCAGAGTCTAGTATCTAAATTAAGAATAATAATCATGAACCCAGCGACGTAGAAAGACGGAAACAAGAATTAAACAAAATTTTACAGCCGTAACCGCTTAATGAGAAGGAAAGAAAGAACTACTACAACCCAAACATGGGGTGCGATGAAGATGAGGCCCCATCTGCTCCCAGAGCCGATTCTGTAGCCAAGTACTCGCGCAGAACCCCCTCGGTTTATCACCATGGGTGCATCTCGGGTCGAGATTGGTGGTTGTGCTGAGCCAATGTACTGTCCCACGCTGACTCCGACCACGAGACCCAGGACGTCTTCGAGTGCGTTTTTGGAGTCTCCAAATGCGTATGAACTTGGGCCTCTGTCTTTGACCGCTCTGTGGAGGGTATCCCACCAGCCGTTGTTATATCTATTCTGTGTAAATAGCGGGCATGCTGCACCAGCACCGACAGCGAGGGCGCCAGGTGTTAATACAACGCCGGGTTTGTTGTCGGGGTTCCATATTGGAACATAAGATGTGTTTGAGCAACTTGATGACGCCCTTTCCTTACTTGGAGAGGTTATTGTATACTCAGCGAGAGTGTTGAGGTTCGAATTTTCGCGGTTGATGCTTGACTCATGAGGCGGTTTGTAGTTTCTGGATATCGTAGTGTCGCGGAAGCCAACAGCGGACACAATATCAACATCACAAGCTACAGAATATGACTTGGTGTTCACAGCCGGGAAGTCTGATATTGCGGCCGCAAGTAATCCGGCATGAGAGTTGATAGAACCGATCAAGTAGGTTATCTTGCCCAAGGATTTACCGTCGACACAGAATCCAGACGCTGAGGCTCCATCACTCGTCAGGTCGGCTCCGAATACCGGCGTCGATGCACTACAATTTTCGTCAAGCTGGATAGTGATGTTGTTTTTGCCAGTGATTATCTTCCCGGCTCGTCGACATTTAGCAGGGTTTGCGATAAAAACTGGTAGACACTGTGTCGAATCTTGGAGAATGTTTCTATCTTGTTGGGTCATTCCTGTTTCCCAGAAGACTTTGTCGAAACCAGCTGGGCCATTGTGGGCGTCATATGGGACACCTATACTAGAACGCGTAACACCAACGCCTGAGACTGCATACGCATATCCGTCCTTATCGATCGCGGAGTTCGAGATCGTGTTGACTATGGAAAATGCTGGGTTGGCGAGGCAAGTGTTCCCCTTTGCTCTGAAATTGATGAAAGTTCCATTTTCCAGTCTCCAACTGATTGCATCGGGAACTGGGTCGACAGATGTTGTGGTACAATTCAAGGCCCCTGGAGTGAGTTGAACGGTTGTTCCAAAGGTCTTGAATCCGATTGAGGGTGTAAGCGCGGCCACTACTGCCGCTGTGCTCAAAGATGCGAATAAGAGTGTGAAGGTTGTACCCCAATAGTAAAAGTGGTCACTATAAGACCCGACTCCAAGCAGGTTCTCTATTCTTCTCGAGCTCTGTAGGGTGTCGGATTTCCGCAACCTTCTGATTTCGATATAATGTATCCACTGCAATCTTATTTGCCTCGACATAAACGCTGTGATGGCGGTAACGAATACTGTGGTACCGCAGACGTATAGGGCTCTTGAGTCGTTCGGGAACAACCCAGGCATCGTCAGCGTGACTTCGACTAGGTTGAAGAGAACGATCAAAAGGATAATGATAATCTCGACCACGATTGCTATCAAGCATTGTAGTGTTTCTGAAGAAAGTAGCTTTCGGTAGTTGCCTTTCCCCAGCGCCACGCGAGACTCCACTACCTCAGGCTTGATTTGAATCGTTTCGAGAGCTATCGAGTGCCCCGACGTGTCATGTGAATAACCAGTGTTTCGTTCTTGCCATCTTTCTACTGCCGCTCGGGTTGAATACATTTATTTCCGGCGCCTGAGTTTTGACGGGAAAAGTCGATTCTACCTTCAGAGTTTTCACGACAAAGAGTAGTTATCCTCCAAATCTAGTTGCTTTTTCTTCTGGTTTGGAAGCGGTTGATACGGATGATCGAGTTGGCAGGCAACTAAGGTTCAGCAACTCGGAGCCATACCTAAGTTGTCGACAGATAAAGAAAAAGAAGGAGAAGCGAGGAAGATGAGGTTTCTCGACGTGTAAGCCCCTGGCTGTGAAGTGAAGAGATTCAAAGTTTTGTAGTTAGGTAGGTGTAGGTTCGGAAAAATACAGAGCCTAAGGTCAGCTGTCAGGCGGCGTCCATAGTATATGAACAGCTTGGAGAGGAAAGTGGATCCTCTCTTAAATCGCCTGTCGACCCAGTAATAATTTCAACCAGGCTACTTTTCGCTTCCAGGACTACAATCAGTCCTCATGTAGAGTAAAGTTAGAGAAGTTCATATTAAATCGCCTCGATCAAGGGTATAATAGTCAACCGATATAGAGTCGAGTTCCAACTTGTGTGTGGTGTTGAAGAATCGGACAGGGTTACTGTCCTGAATTTGATTGGTACCTGGGAATCGCAATGGATCAATCGGAAAAGCCAGGTCCCACGTCAGAGGTTCATGTTGACAGGGAGTTTATCCGGTGGGTCAAGCAAGCGAATACGGAAACTGATCTGGGAGAGATTCTGCAGTCGATATGCTGCCCACCGAACGGAGGTTGGGTTTTTTGCGGGCGCCTATGGGAATCAACGCCTTTGAGGTTTGCAGAATGGCTTGGTGTCTTAGAAGGTTCGATCGAATATTCCATAATCCTTGCAAGTGCTCAGTGCGCTGCAGAGCTTGTCCACTGATATCGAGATGGTGGGCTGGGGTTGAGTCTGTCGACAAGGGTCGGGTATCTGGCTAAATACAATTCTTCACGATGAAACTCACTCATGCCCCCTGAGAAACCTTGGTCATGATGGTTCCAGCACACCATTATCTGTAGACGAATTAGCAATTCACCTGAGAAACTTACTACATGCACTCGATTGTATGTTGTCTTTTAGCAGGGTCAATTTCGGTTGAACTAATTGTCCCTGGCTAACTATCAGGGCCAAGTGAGCCAACATTTCCTTGGGCCTGTTGAAACTCGGATTTATCCGTGCTGATAATATTGGCCATATTGGCAGCGAAAAGTTTTCTTCGAAGACACGGTATTTTCGCGTCATCTTGCGAGGTTGAAGTCACGCGCTGCTGACGATCCAATATGGATGATTGTTTGCCTGCTGTCATAGATGTTTCCTGTCGATGTTGGAGTGATGTCTGTCTGTCTATTTTAAGTATTCCTGAAATTTGAAAGGTTAGATGTTTTCGCGTCAGATTCATTGGGCGAGCCATGGTAGCTCCGCACCCTTCTCATTCACACCGGAGCATTGACCAACGAAACACAATTTATCGCTGTGCTCATAAGCGTGAAACTTTGATTATGGTCAAGGTGTGCACTGGCCAACTCGCCGATTCGATTCGATTCGAAAGTGGGTCGACGGGTCAAAGCTAGTTAATGCCTATCAAAGATCCGGGCCCACATGTGGAAGCCTTGAGACAGCAACTCCAGAATGGAGAGGATGATATGGGAATTTGCCTCCTTTGACCGTAACTTCCGTATAACGCCATCTAGCGGGGAGATAACGATACCGCTTTTGAAGTGGCAGTCTATATACCATGGTTATTGCCACTTGTAGTTCAATCCAAAGAGCCAAAGTCCTCCCGCCAACTTCACGATGCCAACGAGCGCGGGATGAATCGCGAGGTCGAGGCCTCCAGAAACGTCCGAAACTAGATCAATTAACGACAACTCAAGGTAGAATTTATTACGGAATCTAGATATCAGATATCTCAATCTCGCTAAGACTCTCTAAGATGACCGGCACCTTGCCCGTACCCCCGAAGGTCGAATGGAGATAGAACCAAGATAATGGTTTGTGTTCATTTTGCGCTGAGACCTCAAGATCTTGAGACATGAGCTCAACCGCATGCGCGGAATGCAACAAGGCAAAGCCAAAAATTAAAGAATTGTATGTACGAACATCTTGGGCTCTTGGTGGCAAAGACTTTCCTGGCCACTGGTGAGATGCCGAGGGAATGGATATTCTAACTAACCGAAAACTCAGAGATTATCAGCAGGTCCCGCAATGCAAAAGATCACAAACGGACACGGATACGGTATTCTGTCGTATGATCTTTTGGGTGGCTTTCGGGTAGCCCTAGCCACAAGTTTGAGAGGCCCCGGCCTCGAGCACCACATCCTCTCCTATAGATCAATCGAAAATTCGAAGTCGACATGAGGTGTGAGTTCGGGAACCTTAAGAATATTTAAATTAATTGCGGGGAAATTTCGAGAGGTAACTATCGAAACCTTTTCAACGTTTTGATTTATATATGTATGTACGATTGACTGCGGGTTAAGTACTTGATGAGTACACCCATGGCTCGATGGGACGTTATTTCCTTTCCGAACCTCAAGCTAATATTTGCATCCTATAACGTTAGGACGGAGCGAAAAGGGTGAATTCCGCCTCGCGATCAGTTTGGTTGAGAAGTTTGCCGCTGCTTCGCACCTGTATAACACCACCCCGATGCTATTATCTAATACGAAACGCCCATCCAAATCTTCCAGGACCACGCATCGCTTCTTTTTGCCTTCGAAATTTTCGATCACGCCCCAGCCAAGGCGGCTGAAAAGTCACCGAGCCTTGGGCTGTAGATGTTAGCATGTTAACATCCTTCTGGCAGAAATGCGAGTTTTAACACATGCTCAATTGACCAAAATTCGATGTGCCGTACCCCACCAGCAGCGGAACAATTTTAACCTGACCAAGCGCAGTGAGGTTTTCTGACAGGGGAAAGCGACACTGCATAGAACCACGCCTGGCGGGGTATCATAAAACTAGGCGAATGTTTCCTACGATTGTGGCGCCCTCTACGTCCGTGGTGCACTGGCCACCAACGATGTCAAGCTGCTTATGCTTTCGATATAATAATAATCAATGAAATAAGACCCGAATACCCTAGCAGGTCCGACACTGGAGGACTCTGACATTAGTTGGCTACTGCATTGTAACATACACATACCGGTGGCATATGCTCCTGTTGAACCGCAGGCTATATGATCGTGCGAGTAATGGGTGTTACTGGCAAGGGGTATGCCTTGATCTTCTATTCGCATAAGCCCGTACTGTGCAGCAATGCAATGATTAACAGTACCGATTTAAGGCTGGTTTGCGGGCCAATACTAACTGGAGGCGAGGATCGTACGATATACTATGCGTATATGTAGTTCCAGAAAATGCACATCTCTATGGCTTCTATACGGTGTATCGCACCGCCGGGCCGTCGAACTTTCAATTTTGACGGTTCTTCAGTTATGATCTTCAGTATTATTATTATCTAGAGCTGGTATATTTCAACTACGGGGAAGAGTATAAATACGGTGAGGTTTTGCTAGATGGGATATGTCTATCAGCTTTCCAAATCATCTCAAGACAAGCCAACGAGTCCAATAAATACATCATCTACCGATATCATTCGGAGATCCTTACGCTTAAATTCCTCCTAGTCGTCAGACCACTCGAATCCAACAAGATGAAGGCATTCCTTTTCGTCCTCGCCGCCTTGCCAGCAATCCTCGCTGCAGCAGTCCCTGCTCCCGCCGACGCTCTTGAAGGTATGTAAACGCTGTTGGTTTCTTGATAGGTGTATGGCTTTAGTCCGGACGATGCTAAAGATATTTGGCTATAGAACGCGCTACTTGCCCATCTTGGTCCGTCTGGCAGTCTTGCTGGAACGAATGCAAGAGAACTGGCCGCGCCACCGACGCTTGCTACTCCTGCTGCCAACAAACCTGCCGCCCATGCAAATAGTTGCATAACATCGAGAAACCAAGAGGGGGGGATGTCACATCCTAGAGGCTAGCCCCTGTCCTCACCTAGTCATAGCATTGGACGATGATCGAGCTGCGATACTCTGCAAATAAAGATCGTTCATGGGCACGGAAGGATACCTTAGACTAGTCTTGTACAATAACTTCTGTATTTTTTTTTTTTGAAAAACTTAAATCAACATAGATATCCCGATGCATTGGTGTTTAGCATTAGGGTTTACAACAAACCGAGCGTATGGACAGGCACACTATAAACCGTAGATGGGAATTTACCACGACCAAATGGTTTCTTAAGCCCACGTCGAAATCCGAGGTTCTGGTATTTGGATACAGCCATCCTTGGTATCATAACTCGCCCAATGTATATGTAACGAAACGGCCAAGCCACGCCTTCAGGCCCGGACGAACAACTAGTTCTATAGAAAATATTCGGTGAGTCGTCATTGTGCTTCAAGGGAAGATTAGCGGGCCAAGCCTAGCTAGTTAATCTGTGAAACTGGAGTCGAGATTGAAATATTTGTTTATGTCGCCTCGACTTGCTCCTCTTTAGATGTTGTGGAAACACTTGCCTCCGTGGCCATTTTTAGGCGTGAAACAACATTGAGAAGAGCTTTCTGCATGTCAAAAAAAATTCTAAGGATGTAATTTCTTGAGGCCACTGCTTGTACTTTCTAAGAAGAGTGAATATAATTTCTTGAACCCAGAACTCGGCCTAGCGTCTTGAAAATAGTGAAGTCATGGAGTTGTTGGAGATCCAGTCCTGGATTAGCCGTGGCGCCAGTCTCAGGCGGGAGTGCCATTCGCTGCGTTGATCGAACGGAGCTAACCCGACATAGTATTTTAGTGCCAGTCTCTGACCAGCTGCGGCCGTTTCAGACCCCAACTCAGTTATTTCATGCTGCTTGTGCTATCCCGTTTCATTGGCTTCTGGACGGCGCTTTAGTTTCTATGAATAAAATGTAATCGTGAAAGCATATATATAGTCGGGCTTCAGTCTGTAGTAATTTTCTTAGCAAGATATCGCACATTTTATTCAATTGCCTGGAGCAGCTTTATTTTCACTAAGGAACTGGTTTCCGATTCGTTCACTTCACTTCTTATTCTTCTATCTTCACGATATCTGGATATCTATATTTTTTTTACCTTTTTTATTCAATTTAATATTCCCAAAATGCATTTCCTTACTACCAGCGTTTTGTCTTTGTGCGTTACCGCTACCCTCGCGGCACCATTGCGCTCGAGTCGGTAAGTCGCTAGTTGCCTTTGGGACTCTCAAAAGGATGGATTACTAACATCGTGAAAACCAGCCGGTCGATTATGGGTGGCGCCCAGAAACCTCTCGGTGATTCTATGGATAGCGCCCAGGAACCTTTAGGTGATTCTGTGGACCGAGTTTTCGTGGATATTCCATTGGCAAATGCAGAAGTCTGTCAAGGCGAAATTGGTATGTTTCTCTCCTGTATCATCCCTCCCGTCCAAACACGGACGTTAACATGATATTTCCCCAAAAAATTTAGGCGCCGCAATTAGGTCACTTAGAATCGCTCATTCTCTGGAGGTGGACATCAATGCAACGGGTGTAATCCGCATTGAGATCGATGCCGAAAGCTTAAGGACTACTAAAAGAGACCCCGGCTGTCGCAAGGCCTTTAAGAAGAGAGGGCAAGCCGCTGATGAAGACACCGTTCCTGGATTTAATCTTAAGGATACATTGGCGGTATTCCGGAAGGAGGAAACCGGTTTGTGGAGTATGAGATGGTAAGCTCGGTTCCAACGCTGGTATAATATTGATCTAGCTCACTAACACGTTTATAGTGTGGTGCCAATGGCCCCAGGTTTACCAGAAATTATACCAGATCCGACGCCAGAGTATCCGACGCCAGAAGGGATTCCGGAAGGGATTCCAGAAGGGATTCCAGACTTCCCAGTGGAGGAGCCGAGCAAGGAGCCGGCGGAAACGAAAGAAGTAACTGAAGAGACAACAGAGGTGACGACGGAAGTCACAACAAAAGTGACTACAAAAGTAACAACGGAAGTTAGAACGAAAAAGACCGCAGAGGGGACTACCGAGGAGACCAGCGAGCAAACAATCGAGGAGACTTTGGAGGAGACATCGGAGGGAACATCGAACGAGGCATCCTCATTCGAGAAGCGCAGTGCTGACCTTGAAGGAGAAGAGGATGGCGATAAAACGGGCCGCGGAGGCGTCGCCGTTAACGAGTTCGATATCGAGATCCTCTAAAGCTGAATAGTTGGTCTCATACGCTGGCGCTATTAGTTTATAACGTTTACTCAGGATGTCTTTTCATGTCAATCCTCGGCTGTGCACTCGCACTCGAATAGTTAGCTTTTATGAATTTATGATACAATTTGCAACCAACCAAGGAGTTTTGGAAGGCTTATTCCACTATTAAGTCGTCTGATACGTAGCGCCTGTCGGTATCGATTGTAATTGTGCAAGAATCTTGCAATGGTAAGGGATGCGAAGTATGGCTGTGGTTTAATTGGATTCACAACATGTTAACATTGTGCGCATTTGTGTATTATTGCATCGTTTGTATTGTGGCTGCGCAGGCACGATAATGTGCGATTCCAGATTTGCATTGAGATCCAGACTTCTAGAACCGCCCTAAGTCTTGGAATTCAAGTGCGAAGACAATGAGCGATATAATATACAGACAGTCTGGAGAGCTCAAGTGATGTGGTCGGGCTCTGCCAAGTTATAGACGGTGGCTTGGCTTGGAGGAATTCGGGGCGAGGTCAGTGATTAACGTTATGAACCGATCGGGTCGGCATGGTGAGTCCCGACTTTATATAACTGCGCCTCAAGCGCAAACTTCCATGTCGTACGAAATTTCAATGATCGGGATTGCGCTTGGGCAAGAAATTGGACCACAACCGCAGGCTCAGCCTTCACGATGCTGGGGTGGTCGCGGGTACGCCGCTGGTTTCAATGTAGATGTGGTCTGCTTGTTAGAATGCTTCTTGGACCAAAGTTCGATTGAATCATACATATCAAGATGCGATAGACGCCGATGAAGTCGCCAGCGAGGCACAGCACGCGGAGGATACCTACGAGGCTTATTTGCTTCCACGGAAGTGTCTTTGAGTGGATAGCGCCGTGGCAAATCTGAAACTATATCATATAGCTGGATTAGCTAAGCCGCAAACTCTCGATCTCGAGGCTTGGCACTCTCGATCAATGCGCGATGCGGAACGCTGCAGCATGAAGGACTAGGATGTCTCATTGTCCAACGTTAATGTAGTTGTGGGTGACGACATATCGCAGTTGAGGCCAATACACTAACGCGCCACGGCAGCACTTCCGAGGCAATTTAGAGCCTTCTATAAATTAGACTGGTTTCCCATCTGAAGTTTTCTTTGTCATCCACTACACATCAAGATATAGAAATACCACAAACAACGCAAGTTTACAAATTATCACTTTGGTACCACAGTTTCAATACAGACGACAGTATGAACCCGAGCCAAGAATACGACTGGGCCCTTCCGCCACCGAGCTATTCCAGCGCGGCCAGCGATCCCAGAGCCTCAAATTCCGAGACCAAATCCTCTGCCCATAGCACCGCAGACACACACGACGGCCTCTATGACGCTGAGGTTACTACAACAGGCATCCCCCAAGTGTCTGGCTATTCGACATATACCGTCGAATTCGCAAAGAAGAGTTTTCACATGGACTATCTCATCAAAGATGCTACAGATAGACCATTTTTATACGTCGATAACAAAGCCTTCCCCGCTGCATTTCGCGGTGGAAGGCCGGATGTCATAGTCCACGAAGGCGGCGATGACACTGGCCCAATTGTATTTGCATCCCGAAGCAACATCATCGGGAACGTACATGAGCTGTGTTTCGGCGACCCAGCCGTTAGCAATAGATACACCGAACTGAAGCTAAAGAACTGGGTGTCTCTGACAACTACCTGGTCGCCCCCCGATTGCGACAAGAAATATAAGTTCGAACGAATCTACGGAAAAGAAGCCGAGGCCCTAGGCGGCCGAAAGACGAGTTTACTCAGCCTTAAACTTACCGATATCGAAACCGGCGAATTAATGGCAACCTACGTCAACGACGGATTTAAAACATGGCGGAAGGCCGGTACATACCAAATCAAGCACAACCCCGAGGTCGGAGACGAGTGGGATAAGTTTGTGATATGCGTATGTGGTGTTTTGACGGAGAAGGAACGCAGGGCAAGAAGATGGAGGTCTCACGGTGGCGGTGGCGGCGGACCATAAACTGGTCCGCTAGCTGCTTTTTATAGAGAGAATAGTTGGAGCTAACTATTGGGTATAGAATCCAATCCTTTCCTTGCGTTACAATTCACGTTATATTTCGGCGGTCGGGCGTTCTCGGAATAAAAGGCTTAACGTTATGCTTGGAGTGCTGGGGCAATGCGCAATGGGTTCCTCGAATTCGAAGGGTGGATTTGGATTAAGCTGCGCAGTGGGATTTTTGGTTCTTTTGTCTAGACTTTGGAGCTCGCATTTGGTTATCTCATTGGGGTGTAATAATAATATATTAATACTAATTCATGTTCGAATCGATCATTCTTGAGCTTCTGCTTGTGAACTTTTGAGACTGGAGGTGCTTGGGGTAGGGCTCTTCCAGCATAGACAACGCAGAGCAATGCAAAATCCAACACAACTCATGTATGAAGGTGTTCGACGGACGAACGTGGTCTCGCATTGGGCGAACGGTGACATAGGTCTGAAAGGTATTAAGAACTGACTTGCCCGTGATAGCGATAGTCAAGATATAGAGTATGCATTAGGTAATGATGGTATTATACATGAGAATCATGATTAATTATGTTATGTGTGAGAAATTCAAAGCTATGCCCCGCCCGTCAAGCCATCCATGTGATTTTGCGTATATAGAGATATCAATCAATTCCCGCCTCTTAGACTCCAGAAAACTCAAATTTACAAAGCAACAAGTGCGGCAATAGCAGCAGCACCGAAGATAGCGAAGCTACCGGTAGCGAGGGTATTGGCAGCACCGGTGTATTGTGGTGGTGGGGGCTGCAAAGAAAGTTAGTTTAGAGTCATGCTTGGATTGTTTAGGAAGGTATCTTACAGCAGCGGAGGTCTGGTTGCCAGTTCCCTTGGTAGGAGTGGGACCTTCAACGGTAGTGGAGCTTGGAGCACCGTAGGTTGGGACGCCTAGATTGGGAGCAATTTGTTAGCTAATATTCGAAGTATAATTGGGGTAGTGCGCATCCAAAGTCAAGGCGTACTGGTATAAGTGACAACAACCGACGTATAAGTCGGATATACACCAGTAGTCGTCTTGATTGTGGTGTACTCATACGATGGTTCGTACGAGGACTGATGTGGGGGTTCGTAGGACGATGGTGCATAGGTTGGGTGAGGCGCAGACTTGGAAGATGAGGGCGCATAGGTTGGGTGTGGAGGATTGTATGTGGGAGGATTGTATGTAGGCTCAACAGTGGGTTTATCTGTCGAAGACTTACTTGTTGGAACTGTGGGGTTGTATGTAGGGGGGTTGTAGGTAGGTTGGGATGTGGGGTTGTAGGTTGGCTCAACAGTCGGTTCCGCTGTCGAAGACTCACCAGTAGGGTTCTCAGTGGGACCAGCAGTAGGCTCCTCGGTTGGCTCAGCGGTTGGTTCCTCGGTTGGTTCGGCAGTTGGCTCTTCAGTTGGCTCAGCAGTTGGTTCCTCAGTTGGCTCAGCAGTTGGTTCCTCAGTTGGTTCAACGGTTGGTTCAACAGTTGGCTCAGCTGTGGTAGTTGGAGGGACTGTTGGCTCTGGTTCTGTTGGTTCTGGCTCATCAGTTGTGGCTGGGGGCTCAGTGGTGGTGGGATCAACAGTAGGCTCCGCGGTGGTAGTGGTTGCAGGTGGGGCGGTGGTAGTGTCGACGCCAGAGGGGATTACACCACCAGCTGGAAGAGCTGGTGGAACGTCTTCCTGCTTTCCGGAGAGAGGGGTGGTCGATAGGCCGCATGCCTCACCGGCACCCGTCAAAGTGAATCCATAGTATCTCCAGATGTTGTAGTTGTCAGGACCAGAGCACTGTAGGCAGTTGGCATAGTTGGTATTGAAAACATTGTCATCGCAGTGATTCTCACGGCGGGATGCAGTAATAGCCTGACCTGAATACGGAGATAGGAATTAGAATACCGTTGTTACACCAAAAAGGTCTAGACTACAATTATAACACTTACCGCAGTTGTCGTGGCAGTTGTAAGCTGGAGTACCAGGAGCCTGACGTTTGAGGAGCTTCAAGTGCCATTCATCGTCCATAATAGCGACACCAGCGACACCCTTGAGGGCGATAGCGCCAAGGAGGATCAACTGAGCATTAAGCATGATGGCTATGATGCAGGCGCAAGGCAGCAGTAGGATACTAGATAACTTTTGGGAAGGTTGATAAGATAGCGATTATCTGCGATTAACGAGCGGAAATCCTGCTAAACGTGTAACTGCAATTGCGGGAGCGAGTGAATGTGATTCTGAAGTGAGGGGAGGGAATCTTGGAAGAGGTGCAGCGAGGTCGCAAGACTCGACTTATAACATCCTTCAGGTACTGCTACACATCGTGTCCAGCGCGCGCTAGACCAGGCCCTGCATGGAAGCGCAGGTATGTTCACCCTTCAGCCCGACTCAATTCTGGATGCTGTGACGAGGAAGGAGCGATGTCGGAAATTGGGGGCCGTCGAGGCCCGAGAGAAACGAAGTCTCCAACTTTGTGTCATACCCAGCTTAAGACATTTTAGTTATTATCGCATTGCATGCATGCATTGACAGTTCCCAAGACTCGCTGCATACCACCAGTCGGACCATAACCCGCCCGAACGGTGCCTGTGGAAAACGAGTGGAAAACTCTACTCAATCGCAACTAAAACCAGCCATCTACAAGGACCCACCAATGGTCCAAACGTGGGAGGTTGCATAGTCACAAACTTTGAACCGACCCTGGGACCTTGGCTGGCTGGATTATCCAACTTTTGCGGTGTTGTCCGTAGCAATTCCAACGTTCTTTTGCTTCTTCTGAGCGGATCTGATAAGATGGTCTGATTCTGCTAGCGACTTGGCAGCATTGGCATTATTCCGTGTCAGCCGGATCAGATTAGATTTCTAGGGTTGGCGGTGGGATTGGAAAGTACCTCCACCCAAGTCACAATTTTCAGAGGAGTTCCCTCGATCTGATAAGACCGAGCAGGCAAAGATGTGGACTAGCAAGGGCATCTGGAGGCATTTGGGCAACTTGGCAGAAGTCGGAAAGTGAAAATTTTCCAGTATGGCGTGCCTAAAGCGCCTGCAAAAGTTTTCCATGATCGAAAGAATTCTTAAGAACCCCACTCAGCTGCAAGAGAGGCTTCGGGGTCTCACCAATCAATTATCTAATCGCTTGATCAGATTAGATGGGAGAGGCTTTTGGGGCAGGTGGCATCTGAATGAGGCAGGGAAAAGATGGTGTCAGTTATAACACTAGCAACGCAGAAACTGTGCCATTTCAATTTGAACTTGCCTCTCGGATATAGCCAATGCGCATTCGTTCCCAAGACTAGATTGTACGGCTGGATGCGCGGAGTTCTCGTGGGCATCCCACCAATGGCCAAGTTTGAGTCTGTCTCTCGCATGGCTATATGCATGGATGGGCCGTCATTCTCCACCTTCAAGACATTCCTGTTTTTCCCAGAGACAGCTGTACTACATACATGTACATACCGCGGTACACCGAGGTATATTTCACCGATCCCTCTATGTAGCAAGCGTGTGAAAAGGCAAAAACTCTAAAGATGTGGGCGAAGGCCGAGGCGCCTCCTCGCCAAGTAGCTTCTCTCGGAAGACGAGGGCAGGCGGGTTGAATGGTCTGTCTGCTAGACTATAGTGCCAGCTCGTCATAATGCCTATATCGAACCGTGGCCATGTGCGAAGGAAGCGGCAGGGGAGTCCTCGAAAGCACTGGCTGCATGCCGGACCGGGGACAATCCAACACTGCACTATCTACTTGTACAGTAGGCAGAGAGAATACCCAACTTGGCTGTTGTATGTTGTCGAGGGTGCCTCCGTGAGCAATATATTAATCGGTGGTTTCTCCTCATCGACAGTACCTTTTTGTATCTCTTTCTTCCTCACCTTAACCTCTCAATCTCCTCTTATATTAATCCGTTCCTAAAGCGGCCTCCCCTCCCCTCCACCTGCATAATAAAATATATCGATCCGAAAAGGATTTAGATAATAAATTAATATATATTTAAAGATGCTTCGAAACGCCTTGTATCTCGCAGCGGCTCTTTCCGCTATTGCAGCCCCAGCTGCTGCTCAGCAGGCACATGGTGAAGGAGAGCAGGGCTCTTCGATGGGACCAGTTGCTTTCCTCTGGCCCGCAGATCGTCCATGGTCGTCCACTGAGGACAATAAGGGTCCTTGCGGTTCCCCCAGCGGCCCAACCACCCGATCTGACTTCCCACTTGGTGAGACGCTTTGAGTTAAGAAAATGAATTCCTGGGGAGACATCCAACTAACTTGTCTGGATATTCAGTTGGAGGAGCCGTTGCACTCTCTATTGCCGACGATGCGTGGAACGTAGTTTTCCGCATTGCCTATGGAAACAGTAAGTAACACTTGTCTGACATAGTACACAATTTCATCACAAACATTCTAAATCAAATGAATAGACCCAACCACCCAGAGCGCTTTCAGGACATTCGTCCCAGCAAGAGTTGATGCGATCGAGGCTGGTCACCAGTGCTACAGGGCACCATCCCTCTCCAGCGTTGCTGAAGGAACCAACGCCACTATCCAGATGGAATACTGGTCCAACGACTCTGGCAAGGACGAATCTTTCTACGCTTGCGCTGATATCGTAAGTTCTTCTTACTTGTAGCCTTCTTTGTAGATTTCCGGTTTTACTAACATGAAACAGACTCTTGTTGGTACTACCGCATTCACTGATACCATCCCATGCTTCAACGTTACCGCCTCTGAGTTCGAGCCACCACAATCGACTGAGACCGTCATCCAGCCTGCTCCAGAGCAGAACACTGCTTCATCCGACAACGGCCTCAGCACTGGCGCAAAGGCTGGTATTGCCGTTGGCGCCATCCTCGGTGCCTCCGCCATCATCGGCGTTGCTGTCTTCTTCGCCTTCCGCAAGCGTTCTCAGACACCTGACAACGAGTCTGCTCCATACATGAGCCAGACCGCCAAGGGCGCTCAGTCTGTTGAGTCCGTCCCAGCTGCTGCTCGTCAGTAAACGATTTTACATCTCCTTTTTCTTCCCTTTCTTTCCTATATCTCCTTATGATATACCCAAATACCTCAAAGAGTAAATACTCTCTTATTGTTTATTGGTCATGGTCACTTTGATGATTTTATGACGATTACCAGCGATAGCGCTGCTCACGCTCATTACGAATGAATGCATCTTGGCTTAACCATGTTGGATTTGCATGTACCTAGCATTCGAGCATGTATCTAGTATAATACTATTTACGTTCTCAAAGATTCTCGGAATAGTCTGAGAGTTCAATAAAAAAAATTCCTTGCAAAATCAGAAGTTTTCCACTGTAGTCGAAGTAGAATTTATCAGCAGAATCCAAGTAAATGTGATAGGTCTACAGAGTTCACCTAGTATTTTTTGTCGACTTCTGGCCCGAGTACACTGCACTGCACTCTCAATTGATCAAAAGCTACTTCGGGCGGAGTTGAGAGACTTTTGAACCGCCTACATATGCATATGCGTCTACGTACCTGTAGTCACTTTTCTAGCGTTCTTTTCGAGGCTATTTTCCAGAAAGCTAGAAGGTAGTCAACCGAGGAAGTGTTGATTCAGCCCCAGATAGCCTGGAGGCCCTCACACAATGCACCTTGACTGATATTCAGGGCTCAGAGCGTCGGTACACTAGCTAGACACATTTAAGATCGACCTTTTTGTTTCTTCATCTATTTGAATATGTGTAAACTATGTACAACTCTAATTAATTATAATGGGATATCTTGCATGATTTCATATCGTAAGGTTAAGCCTCGTAAAGAAATTTCTGGCAAAAAAAAGTGAACCAATCTCTAAAGTCAAGCCAAAGGAAAGGTTTTACTGGACTTCCTGCATACTCAAACCAGGTGGCACAGTCTCTTTCTGCCTCCACGAGGAGAGAAATTTTGTGCCTTGGAAGTTTGGCTTTTTGAGGGCCCACTCAGTCCAAGGGCTCTTGTAGGTCTTATTGTTGAAACTTCCGCCGAAAAACCAGAAGACCAACCTCCTCCAGGTGCTCGGCTGATGTGCCTGATTACCAATCATAACTGGGTCGAGCTGCAGAGTGAAGGATATTATGTTAGCTTGACATAATCTTTTCTTGTAACCCATGGTGTGCAGCGCTTCCGGACTTTGGGGGTTGTCACTTACTGTATAGTAAACCATTTTCCGTTCGCCAAACTGCTTTATCTGTTCGTCTTGATACCCCACTTTGGAGGTCGACCCCTCAAAATGCCTCGAGGTCCTTTGGAATCTTTCCCATCTCTCGTTGTAGATATCCTCTTCAACGAGGCGGATGCTCCAGCTGACTCCTGCCAGTCTTAGAAGGCTCCACTTTTTCCACTTGCTAGATGATTCCATGTAGTCTTCGACGGGGAACATAATGAAGTAATAAAAAATGCTGCTACCAACTGCTGCGAAGCAGCTGACGGTAAAGATCCAGCCGGGGACGGATGAGTCTGGAACAGCGGACTTAATCGGGAGACAGATCATAGCAAGGTTCATGAGAATAGAAACTGTTATTATTGGCCAGGAAACCCGTTTGAATTTGAACCAAGACCATTGGTAGGTTTCTTGACCATCAATTAGTGGGGCCGTAAAGAAGCAAAATGCAACCGTGACGGCAACTATAGCAGAGAAGGTAGGTTAGCTGTATATCCTTAGGTGAGGTATTTGGTCATTGGTAACTCACGGGCAACCACGGCGTGTGAATAGGCCTGCAAAGATCCCGGTAGCTGAATTCCTTTTGAATTGGGAATTCTTACGGCGATGAGAATGAGAATGCAGGTACAGATCCAGTGAAGAAGAAGTCCTCCAGACGGGGTGTTAAACCTTGATTCCCGCGCCCAAAGTCGGGACCAGGGGAAAACATACGCCTGGCCAATCATCTGCTTGACTTTGGGGATGTTAGCACTTGTACCGTTACAATAGGCTTTGTACTGGTACAAAGAGAGACATTTCACCTACCTCGACCGCATGTGTAAGTAACAGCTAGGACGTTTCCGAGAGACGATAGGGTCAAAAGCACTGTCCAGGCTCTCACCGCGCTAGGAGTACTACCCCAGTAGCGCGCTGCATAGCCGTCGTTGGAAAGGACTTCGATTGGAACTCTTCCGCTTCTAATGATAGCTAAAACTCCGTCTGGGGTACCCCCTACAACGAATTCGAAAGCTCTAAGGAAGGCGAGGTTGACGAAGAGGTATAAAAATCCAACAAGCAACACGGCGATGTAATATCCGTTTCTCAAAGCCCTCGTCTTGGCGATGTCAACTTCGCCAGCGACGAATGAAGCATTTTCCCAGCCCTGGAAAGCGAATAAGACGATAAATGTAGCGTATGTAAAGGTCTTCCATTCGATGGGGTTCGGTTGTGATGTCCAATCTTGTTGACCTTGTTTGAAAGTCTCTGCGAACCAAACCCCACGTCCTAGGAGAATGAGGAGTAGTAAGACCTTAAAAGCGGCGAACGCGACATTTGTGACCCTTCCTGCAGCTGTAGAAAAGTAGTGGAGAAGACAGACAGTGGATGATATGACAATTCCGATGAATGCAATAAGACGAGTGTCTTGTCCAGCATAAACGTTATTTGTGTCTAGCGAGTGGTTTGAGCAGGCGATAATCTGACGGGCAGCCTGGGCGCAATTCGTCGCCGTGTTCCAGAATAGAATAAACTGCCCGGCAAAAATCGTCACGGACAGGAGCCTCGGCTTTTTGAATATCTCATCGAGCTATGGAAACATCATTAGCGTCGAAATCGACTTTTCGACAAGTCTTCGAAATACCAACTTACATAGACAAGCTCCCCACCGGTTACTCTAAACTTGTAGCCAAATTCTACGAATATAACTACGGAGACTAGGGTATACAGGAACCCTAGCCCCCACAGCAGCAACGCATAGTCCTTCCTGCCTGTGTACAGAAGGACCTGAGCTGGTCCGGTCACAATTCCACTTCCGACCTATATTGGGGGTGTGAATTAGTCCTCCTTCGTATAGCTAATCTCGAAGAGATCTGGGTCTAGCATACCATCTTATTTATAATAAGCGAGGCAACTTCTATCGTTCCTAACTTCCTTGCTGGCCGGCCTCCAACGATGAGCGCATCCATATCCGGTTTCTGCAGTGATGTTTGCGAGGTTGATCCTGCGCTCCCTGGTCTAACTGCTCGAATTCCGGGCGTTCGTTCTTGTCTTTTCAACATTGGAGGCTTCTCCTGTGTTCCTCGTTCTGACGGTTCCCCTGCACGACGTGTGAAGTGAGACTCGGCGGGACTTAATGTTGACGGCTTAGATTCCCCTGAAATCAAGGACGCCCGTCGATTTTCCATCTGGCTATGGTTCGATATCGAATATCGGGCCTCATTGTTGAGTTGCGGTGTCTGGGGTACCTGTGATACCGGCGTAATCTGTGGCGCCTCAATGATAGGAGGGACCAGGTTGGCCAAAGATCTGAATGTTGCTGGCTCTGGGACCTGTGTTTCGGTGTATGATACGGGACTTGGAGCTATAGGAGGGAGTTCATTGGATATCAAGTTTGTGGAGTGTGCTGAGGATCTTCGAGGCCGTTCAGGGCCCGAAGTCACTGACGCCTGACGGCGAGGGCGGGGCCTAGGACGGCTAGGTCCATGTTCGTCTTCAGAGAAGCCTGAAATATCTCCTGAGGCCTGAGCCATGACGTTGACGATAGTTTAGAAATCGATATCTGGCTGGGGCTCGATCGGATTAGCTCGCGCTTTGCATCTCTTGGAAAATGCGGAAGCAATCTTACAATAATATTGTGGTCCTAGGTTCGAACTTCTCAAGTAAAAGAAGGAAGGGATATCAACCAATTGATCAAAATACTACGCTTGCGCCTTTGAAGGTTCTCCACAATATCGTTATGAGCATACAAGGCCGATGGGATTGAGGTGCAAAAGATCTGAGTACGGGATTCTTGAAGGGTTTAGACTACAGAGACAATTACATAGATCGCGCCAAAGGATTCAAATTTACAGACAGCTGGACTCTTTATGTACCAGGCTGTGCGGGATAATGCACCTGGTGGTTGTCCTCAGCCTAGCGCTTTGATCGATCTGTCGGGCGCGGGTTCATTGGATTAATAAGTCATACGTGTGCCATGCTCACTTTCGCCGAACCAACCTCTCGCCTCAAATTAACTGGCCCGAAACTTTTGAGCCTCATTGTTCATGCAGCCAAAAGCTTGTGCGAAAGAAGGCTCCGAGGTTTTGTTAGCGAACTGAGGGATCAAGCTCCACATTTCAAATGCAGCTGCAGGTCTGGGCTTGGAAGCCTAAACACCGAAAACGCCACCATTTGGAAATAGCTTCGAAGCTCAAGGTCATGAGGTCCACATCTCCATTCGAACGAGGCATCAGCCTATAGAAACTCTTCCCGGGAGGTGCATTTGAATTGGCCGCGAGTCTTCGAAGGGCGGAATTTGCCAAGGTCTGTGCAGCCGAGTATCTGCAGGCAGCTTCACGGATAGAAAGCGGGGAACTCAAGCAAGAAATCTTGCAGCCTGACTTCGAACCCCGCGTTTTTCTCGCGTTCGACAATAACCGTCCTAATACTTAAGAGTTCGGGAGTCACCTCGAGAGATCCGCGAGTGCTGCCTGGAAATAGTGTCATAGAGGCTTGGTGTTTTAACGTTTTGCTGATGTCTGGTCGCGCGACACTTGACAGGACCAAGGAATAACGAGATTCTTTGGCAAACTTGCCGCTCTGTATCCACTAGCACCTGCTACCAAGACCCCTGCTGCCTGCAACCAGTATCCAAAGCTTCCCCCATACACATGGAGTTCTAGATGGGACCCACTCCTTATCTGGTTCCAGTGGCGGATTTTTTGTAGGCCCCGAAGCTTGCTATACTTAGGTACTCGACCATAGAGTTCCGATAGCTAGGCTACGAGCAACTGCTCGCCGTTTTTTGCTTCACGGATTTGGCAAGGACAAGATCGGGATGAAGCAAGAACAAGGGAATAGTTTGGCGGACGCCTAGTTCGAGTTCTGTACCAAACCAACTTGAATTCGGAACCGTTCTGTAGGTAACCCGACAGAACCACATTATCCCACATTGCATGAGAAGACCTCAATTAAACGGAATCGAAGGATCTATCACAGAGGGGCCTGAAAATACATCATCATGTTATTTTTGTAATATCAAAATCCTTCATAAGGGAGTACGTGACTGAATTTGGAGTTTCTCCTACTGTAAATTTTTATAAATATGATATGACCTTCGAGCAATTTGTCCGCATGCGCCCTCAGGATCTTTCTCCTTTGTTCGTCTCAATTTCAGCCCTACGAGCCGGTTGATCCGTACAGCGACTGACCAACTGCATATGTGGCGCCGGTACCACACACACCAACGCGCGGCCAACGGGGTATTTCGACTGCAGCGACTCGAGAAGGGAAAATCGGAAGACGGCTGGGAAATTCGAATGCGGGTAATTTTAAAATAGAGGTTGCGACTACGAGTCCGGGGAGCACCGTCATAAAGCAAGCTGCTAGAACTGCATATCTAACTATGGGATAAGCCGCCGTCGGCGTAATATGATCCAAAGGAGGCTCAAAAGCCATCACTAAATTGGTGGGTGGCAATGGTAATTGAAGATATACAGGTAAGTATTGGTGAAATTTGAAGCCAAAAATATACATCAAAGAAATGCTCAAATCTTCTGCAAGGGGGTATTGTATTAAACGATTTTGTTCGCTATCAAATAGTATCAGATAACTCCGGCGCTTGGTAAAAGGTATAGTGTAGGAAATGAGATAAAAGCGTGAAAATAAATAGAAATCGGTGCTAGAACCTCTTAAATGAGGGAGTTGGTGTTCCAGGCGGGTCCTATATTGCCATCAATCAGGCTTAATTCGTTCAAAATCATAATTATCGTGATCTCAATATTCATACCTGTAAAGCTGGATTCCGATTGGCAACGAAGTGGGCATTGAAAAATCCTGTCTCGTATATATGTTTCCACGGGAAAGATCTAGAGAATGCTCCGATAAAATCAAGACAGTCTATTCCACATTAACCATGTCAGCTATTACAAAGACTGATTGACTAGAAAGGGCCAACTTACGCTTTTCACTCTTGAATCTCAAACTGACGCAAGTCTGATTGAAAACAGTTTTCTTGTTTATATCATCTCTTGAACGCAGTACCGCCTCCTTAAGTTCGAGTGGCATACCCGGAACACCTGAGATGGGATCTAATGGGTCTAACCGCGGCCCCATAGACTCGGACTTGAATCTTAAAACTGCAAATTTGTCGTGCGGAGGGTTGACAATAAAGCTAACTGAATTAGGGTCGCTCCAATTCCCAGGACAGCCGCCACAAAGACGTGTTTTTTGTTGGAGAACGGGAATTATGAGAATGTCTCGATGAGAAGGGCGAAATATAACTACTGAAGAGTCGTGACTTTTTCCAGGCGTAGAAGTTTGCGTAATTATGGACCCTTCTCGAGGTGTGTGAGGTGGAGTTAAGGTCGAAACTTGGCTACTATTGACTCTGCTGAGCGTTGGTAAACCGACGCCCTTTTGGCCACCGTTAAAGAGCTGGGGCGGTTTCTAGTTATTTAGCGGAGGTTGTGTTAGACTTTAGGTATATAAACTAGAAGGTATTCGCGGTAACTTACGGATAACCCATGGGTGGTCCATAGCTCAACTCGAGCACCATCCATCTCGGACTTCCATGTTGAATCTTCCTTATCAGTAAAGCAAAAGCGGATGTTCTGATCCGAATCTGATTTGATTCTATACCCCAGAATTGCTTCTTGAAATTGGCGCAAGTCTGAAAAATCTTCGAAGCCGATTAGCCTATCCACGAAGGCGTTTCGGAATGCACAGGAATTGGCAAAATCCTCATTTAGGTCTTCAAAGTGGTATAAAGGGATGAACTGTTCCGTACTGTACACCGCTGTTGTTGTCAGATAATGTTAGCCTACGTGACGAGAGAGAACATTTGGGTAGGTGATGTTGCACTTACAGCCTTCTGACTCCGCGACTAGTCTATTCTGCTCCTTAAATGTTATAACGACTCGCAGGCGTGATTTCGCATGTTCGCTTTGGAATACTTTCAAGGCTTGGACTTCGATCCAGGGCCGCAGTTTGAGTTTATCTCCCCGGGAATCGATGCTCGACCGATCATGACTATGAGGTTCGATTAGTCTTAGAAGACACATAGGAACAAGACTTTCAAGGCATTATACTTACAAGTAATCCTGAACGAACATAATATATTTTGCCTGAAGTTCACTGTCGTAAATAAGGTTTTCCTTCCCGCGAGCTTTAATCCATTGTGCTACTGAGAACGGGATCTCTTCTGTCGGTATGCCATTAGAGCCTCGGAATATGGACTCCAGTCTCTCCTTCTCTCTTTGATTTGCGGCTCTCAGCCGTTGCTCCGCATCCTTTGAGTTGGAACGCGAATAAATTCCAAACATTTCTTCGAGTAAATCCAAAATGGTGCTGAGGTACGGGTCTTCCGTACCGGCCGCAATTTTCATACTCCTAAACCAGTCTTCAACACTCGGCTTTAGACGTGGTTCATTATTCGCTGCGCTTGATCTACAATGCCACGCCGTAGAGCCGTCCCTGGTTGAATCCGCAGCACGCATCTGCTTGAAGCGAGCTACGGCAGCGGCGCCTTTCTCTCCGTCGTAGCCGAGGATGTAGGTAATGACTTCCGTCATTACACAAGCGAGCGACCAGACATCGTATGTACGGCGCATTCTAGGAATATCGTACGGCGCGTCTCCAATCGGCAGAATCCCCGGGGCAGGCTGGACACCTGGCGGTTGATAGGCCGGGGTACCTAACGGGTCGTACAGCATCTCGCTTTCCTCACCCCTTGTCGATGTGGCGGTATCTTCTGTCCCTCGTCGCTTGAATACAGACAGACCGAAGTCTGTGATGAGGAACTTACCGTCGGAGTCGACTAGGATATTACTCGGCTTGAAGTCGAAGTGATATCCTAGCCATCCTCCCGGCGCTGGTTGTAATCCCTGTTTCCTTAATAGATTCGGGTCGGGGTTATGGATGGCCACAAGGCCGGAAGTTACGTCAACCATCTGCTGCCACATCGGACTATTGTATAAGGATGTCGTCTGGTGGTTCTTAAGATCCGCTGGGGTGTTGGGTTTGCCGGATAAAACGTCGTGTAGACTGGCTTCCATAAATGGGAATACGTATGTAAACTCCTTCTTATCCCCAGGCTTCCGTCTAGTATACCAGCAGAACATTTCGATAATATTGGGATTATTTAGGCTGTTGACGAAAGCCAAGTTGTCGCGTTCATACCGGAAATCTGTTTCTGCGATCTCTGCCCGTAGGATCTTTCGAGCGAATTTTGTGACCTAGTTTCTGGTTAGTCGAGACTCTATTGATCAACTACTTGTTCTTTGAGTTCGAGCAGGCTAATCTTACTTTAATCCCATTTCTAGTAATATTGTTATAGCAAGGATAGATCTCGAATCTATGGACGATTCCGTAGGTGCTTGAACTATGCTCCTCATCGACACTAAAAGGAAGAATATCTTCCTCGTCGAACTCCAGCCGTCTTCCCTTGCCAAATTGATCGAATGTTTTTAAGTCGAACCTTCGTCTTAACATTTGGAAGCGGTCCAAGAAATGTTCCACACTTAATGTCTGAGGGAGAAGTCCCTCCAGATGGCCCCTCCGCATAACCATTTCGTTGGTAATATTATCGAGGTTATTATCGGAAAACCTCTCCGGATTCAAGTACCTTATGAGGTACGATTGGCCCATGCACACAAGTATTGCCAGTAATATGAACCGCGGCCGTTCAGGATCGATAATGCTATTGATAATAAGACTCTCTTCTAACTTATTTCCTGCTGTCGTCTCAGGCCCTCGGAAAAACCTACACCCTTTACAAGTCGTGCAGCAAACGATATCCCTAAGCACTCCATCCCGCATAAAGATCTCTTGGACATCTGATTTTGGGTAGAATAGTCTTTCGATATTTTTGCCACGTTCTCGCGGTGTGGTGAATCTCGGTTGCTCGACTGTGACGATCTGGAGGAAGTATTTGTAGCTCTGACACTGGCTGGTTTCCCAGCCGAGTGAGAGGCCATTATCTATCATAACCGCCGTCGCCATTTTGGCGGGCTCGCGTGCGCGAATAGGTCTGCTCTGGAAGGTGTATCGGGTTGGGCATTAACGTGCGGAAAGGTTCGGTTTGGGATATATGAATCCAGGGAGAGAGGTATATCGTAAATGCTCTACCAATCCAGCAAAATTGTATGTAAATGTCGAAGTAGGCAGCTCGAAAGTGATGGAGTGCGGTATCTGTATTGTTACAGTATACGTATGCCGCCGAAGATAAGAAGCTGGAGCCGAAGAATAGTCCTTAGTGCGCTCTTGCACGGCAGCGAAACATCCGACCAAGTTTGTATGAAGATCAAAAAGAAGACCAAACGGGACCTTGCAGTTACTTTTACGTAGTCGAGCTGTAGGAATCGTCGAGAAACATAGTAAACAAGAAACAAAACAGGCGGGAAGGATGCACCCTGGTTTTGACCGAAAGCTGGGTCTTAGCTGCACTGCATGCAGATGAATAGGCGACTATGGGATGAGTTAGTGCTAGCAAGCCCCGCAGTTCAAGAACCACTTTAAATTGGGACCTCGAGCGGGCTGCAGGGTTGGACAGGATGTGAGCCTTCGTTCGGCATCAAAATCGCTAGCCTTGCGGTTCTTCATTTGCCCTGCCAAGGGCTGAGACCTCCGTATCTGGAATTCTTGCATGTGTGCAGTTTGTGGATGCATCGTTTGATCCCGGCAAAGCTTCGGGTTCGCTTTGACATCTTTGACTTGATAGCGGGGGCCTGTTCATTTCTATTTTTTCAGCCTCCAGTTTGAGACTCTTCTGCAGCTTGGCTTTTCAGACCTCCGCGAAATGACGAAAACGCGAGGCCTAACTAGAGCTTGAACGTGGTCATATCGGAATTGCGGTTCGAGACCGAAACTTAACTAATCAACTGTCGTCTATTGGTAGTAAATGCGTTGCCAGATTTGGAATTCGGGGACTCGGAGTAAATGAGTTATTGGTATCTTCAGCTATCGCAGATATCTTCCAGCCTTAAAGTTGTCGTAGGCAAAGCAAAGGCAAAGGGACGTTGTGATATGAGTATCAGCCGTGGGGGAGTTTTTACAATTCAACCGAAGTAACTTAGAGGCCAGGTATAGGCCGTCCTTTTTTGGGGATGCACAAGTTCGAACGGTTCTGAACAGGTCACAAATATGCATCTCCAACGTTAACCCCCAAACATCAACCAGCCTCGCTTTCATTCAAACAATGTCATCCAAGGATGAGCAAGGCGATCATGTTCCGCTACTCCATGAAGACCTGCACGAGATTGATGGGGAAGCAGCCGCATACGACGGGCCTTCCGGCGTCGTCACCACTGGGTCCCGGCCTGCTAGCCTGCTCTCTCTATCTCCCACCCTTGATCCTTCATCCGAAGCGTCCAATGTTTCTCGTACGCTCTTAGAAACGGCAACTTTTGGTAGGAACCTAGGTTGGTTCCATGTTTACAGCTTGGTTGTATCAAGAATCATCGGGTCGGGTATCTTCGCGACGCCTGGGAGTATCTATCGCTCCGTCGGAAGTGTTGGTTTGTCACTTATACTCTGGGTCGTTGGAGCGTTGATTGCGGCGTGCGCTCTAACTGTTAGCCTGGAGTACGGGTGTATGCTGCCTAGAAGTGGAGGCGATAAGGTATACCGCATGATTCGCCTCATGACGCACTACCAAGGTAGTCTATAAGAGTAGTCTACTAATCGTCGGTTGACAGGTGTATCTGGAGTTCACTTATCCGAAGCCAAAGTACTTGGCAAGCATTCTCTTTGCCTTTTACACAATCTTTTTATACTCGGTGGCGAGCAACTGCATCGTTTTTGGCGAATACTTGACGTTCGCCTTAGGCCTCCCATCCACGAAACTAGCGAACAGAGGGTTCGCATTGCTCCTCCTGACATGGACCGTCCTCATCCATGGCTGTTTCTTACGTACTGGGATTGCTATTCAAACCGGCTTGGGCTATATCAAGATCATTTTGATGGGATTTATCACACTAACAGCACTAGTTGTTATCGCCCGAGGTGATGGCACGACAGATCGCGGCTCGCCATTTGAAGGGAGTATCTGGGGATGGGGTAGCATGTCGACTGCTGTTCTCAAAATAACCTACGCCTACACGGGTTTCGCATCCGCAAATGACGTCATGAATGAAATCAAAAACCCAGTGAGGACTTTGAAGACGGCGACTACGGCTGCGCTTGCTACGGTGTGCTTGATGTACTTTTTCGTCAATATGGCTTACTTCTCTGTCGTCGACGGTGAAGATATTAGGAATAGTGGGGAGCTTATTGCTGGGCTATTCTTCGAACGAGTTTTTGGGTACAACATCGGCAGGCGAGTACTGTCTCTGGCTGTAGCAATCTCGACGGCCGGCAATGTTATGGTGGGACTGTTCTCGCAAGTAAGTTTTGTCCCATGTTCGTCGGGGCTCATTCACCTAATTGCCCTCACTAGTCCCGTCTGAACCAAGAAGTCGCCCGGCAAGGAGTGATACCCTTCAGCAAGTTCTTCTCTTCTTCGAAACCCTTCAATGCACCACTAGCAGCTCTTTCGATAAATTTCATCCAGGCATTCTTCATCATAGCATTCACACCCCCCGCAGACATCTACGCCTTCATCTTAGATGTCCAGTCGTATGCACAGCAGTTTGTAGCTTTAGCGGTTGTCATTGGGTTGGCACTTCTACGTCGGAACCAGCCGGACCTCAAACGACCGTACAAAGCACCATCATTTGCAGTGGTTGTCAGAATTGCGACTTGTGTGGCCCTCCTAGTTGCGCCGTTTGTTCGACCAGAAGGCGGTAAGGGAGATGTAAGGTTCTGGTATGGGACGTATGCTGTTGCAACTACTCTGGTGTTTTTCGTCGCGGGCCTGTACTGGTATATTTGGACAGTCTACCTGCCCGCCAAAGGGAGATATGAGCTTGTGGAGCACGCGGAAGTACTGAGCGACGGAACGAGCGTGACTACACTGGTGAAAGAATCTCGTATTTAGATATGTTAGATAAGAAAAAGCGGATTTGATGCCAGGCCAGACAGATTAGTATTGGGGATGCTGATCTCAGGCCTTGATTTAGATCCGCTGCTAACAAAACTGGCCTAACTGCCAAAATAGTTTGCGAGACTAAGGTCCCAGGTTCAGGTATCGTCGGCCACCCGTCGGCGCCTAAACAACCCTTGTGAAAGTCCCGCGCGAACCAACAGATACCAATCAGCCCGCTGCCTCGATCGGTTGGTATGAAAGCCAGGTTCGAAGCCAATTCGCGTCCAGATCCAAGAATTCGAAGTGGAAACAGCTGTCGATAGATAGTCTGACGTATGGCGAACTTCCACACCGTTTTTTAGCGTTCGATTCGGCCTGAAAATCTCTTGCATATGCAGTTTTCGATTGCCTTCGATTCGTTTTTTAGACCCACGATCCATGTAGCAGTTCCCCGTCGTCTACAAGTCGAATGAGATGTCGGCATGCAGCTGCAAGGCGAGTGTTCATATGACCACTGCATGATCGATGCATTTCGCAGCCAACAGATGGCTGTGGAAGAGGGAGAAATCTTAGTTTCAGGACCGCAAAACCGTCTGCGAAAAAGCAAAACCTTCGCTGAGAACTTCTAACGAATGTCACCGAGGGAGCCCAACCAAATCCGGCGAACAAGCCCTAAGAATGAGAAAGGAAAACAAATGAAGTGACACGAGATCACAGGAGGACGCGTAGAATTGGAAGGAGCAAATCACCATCCCTCCGCCAGCATTTGCTCTTTGAGCCGCCTTGAAAGAAGGTGTTTTTGTTATCGATGAAAGCGAAAGTCGACTGCGATACCTAACTACCTTCCTCGCCCCTGAATTCTGCATAAGATCAGCCCTTCCCCTTCCACCCTTCCACTTTGGCAGCGGGTATTGCGCAATAAACACAAAGAGGAAAAAGGGACGGGGAAGCGGGAATAGCGACAGATTGGTGTCATAACCGAGCAGCGAAGAGAGGCAATCTGAGGCAAGCAGGAGAAACAGAAAGAAAGAAAAAAAGGTTGAACAGTTGGCAGCACAGAATACCACCTCACCGCATTAATACGGGGCTCCTGAACACTACATACGAAGACAACGTGGGCTCGTTGAAGAGAGGTTTTAGAGCACGGACTTTGCTCTAGCAACGATTCTTTTCCCCACTATCCTCTGTCGTGAGACCAACCACATCATTCTCCTGCTATTGCTCATACACTGGACTGTACCTTGGACCCTTCAAATATCATTCAGACGACAGAAGGAAAAAGCGCACGAGTATTCACGACAAAGGGCGCAATGGACGGAGCCGGAGAACATCCATCCCCAACAGCCGACTTCCTTACCCGTTCATTCAAGCGTCGGATATCAGACTGGCAAGCAGAAGTTCAATCGCACAATCCGCCACAGACAGTCCCGCCAGTGCCAAAGAAGAGAAAGGTACTGCACAAATCAAAGGTAGCTTCTACCCTCGCAGAAAAAAAAAAATCTTGGTTTATCTAAACTAAGACCTTTTTTTTCTGCGCCCAATGCGAGAGATCTCGAGACGATATCCACCCAATTCCCTCCCCTCCAACCAGTTGGATTCACACATCGAAAACTTCACTTATCGTAGTTCTTCTCGATATCAATCCAATGGTTTATCCCCTCTTTCTGCAATGCAAACATGGCAAATGCAAAGAATGACACCAGAGTTTTAAAAGACAAGAAAAAAATCCGTCGTTCTCGTTCTGACGTGTCCAAATTTCCTTGGGGAACCTTTCCTTTGGATTGAATTATAGAGTAGTAAAAGTGAGAATCTACGAGCAGCAGCCAAAGAACACCGCGCCGACCGCGACAACCGCACGCCAGGAGATACCAGTTCCAGGCATACACTCCGTCGGAAAAGCAGTAGCAGGGATTTGCGACCTGGCCACCACCAACATGGCATGGTGGGACTTAGAGATCGGGAGGGGACGGCCTCAAGAATCAGTCTAGGACGACTTAACCTCGAGTCGAAATCTCAAGCTCAATTTACCGAGAAAACAATAACCCAAAGACCTCCGACACCAGTTGCCCATAGCCCGGATACGTTGATGAGAATGAAAAGGGAGAGTTTGGATAGGACACGACCGAGTTTTCGGTTCTTGGGGTGTAGTGGTGGGGCGGGGAAGTTTTCGAGAGCGACGAGGACGATCGGAGTGGGTGTTGGTGGCTTCTTAAAACGGCTGAGCGGGTGGTGCTCCGCCCAAGGATGTATTCCGACAAGCTTTCGGGTATGGAGATCAGGAATCTTGAAGTAAGATGGAGATTTGGAGCTAATTGGACTCCCCTCTAGGACGACATTGAAAGACTCGACCCTTTTACTTACCTTCCCGACCTTGTCTATGGAGGCTTCGCGGACGACTGGTCCGATCGAGACTTGAATATCGAGCTGGAATTTGTCACTCGGAGCGTACAGAACTCTGAGAAATTGCATGTAGCTTCGTCGACGGAAACCGATTGGGTGATGCACACGAAAGCGTTATTAGAGCACGCGTTCAAATCATATGAGTCTACGGTCTCGGTACTAGTAGCGTATGTTTAATTTTCTTCGCGGACTCGCTGGCTGAGGCTAACACCTTATCAGAACTACAATTGACCTCGAACCGGCCCTCCTCCCGATTGACATGGGCCGCTTATCGGCACCACCCCGCCTACAAACATCCACTGCAAGACCCCGCAAGAACTCCATATCTTCTGCCACTGAAAGTGATACGGGGCAGTACGATACTACCTCCGCCAAAGTCGACATTACCATAGGCCTCGACAAAACAGACCCCGTGATCGCAGACTTCCTTAAAGACCTCGAAGCCATGTGTCGAACCCGCGCACCTACAGCCTTCACTCACTCTATTCCTTTTCCCATCGTTCCAGTCAAGGTTAAAGATGAAAGTGGAAGTTCGCTAGCTGCGGAATACGAGACTACGCTCTGTGCATCTGCCATGTTAGCCTCTTGGTCTTCTGCCAGTGCAACAACAGCGCCCCCTACCGTCAATACCGTGAATCTCAACAGTAGCATGGTGCAAACCGAGGATTTGGCGCCGACTGAAGTACTTGACGAGGATGCTACTACAGAAATAAAGCCTTCACCACTAGTTCTCACTCTATCCGTCATCGGGGCCAATTGGTATTATAATGTGGTATATACAGATGATATCAGGGATTTCACTGGTACAAGGCATGTACTAGGCCCCTTCTTAATCGGACAATCGCGGAATTTCCTGGGGACATTCCAGATACTCCGGTTCTTGAGGATGGCCTGCGAGTGGGGGGTTAAGGAGTGGGTTAAGGATATGTGTGAAAAGCTAGGGGAAAGCGAAGGGGTTACTAGGGGTCTAGCGAAACTGATGGAGTAGTTATGGCACTTTTTGCACATATCTTTTCAATTCTTCCGGTTGTTTTTTATGTTGCATAGTAATTGGTTTTTGGGTAGACATGGGATCGGTTGGGGCTATGATTGAATGATGTTATGACTTTTGCAATTTGGTTGTGGATATTCTATTCTTTCTTGGACCTTTCAAGTTCAATTATATCTATTCGAGCGCACGCTTCCATTGGAAGGAAACCCTTCAGGCATGCAGTTAAACATCCTGGGACAATTTCCAGAATAGGTCGTGGTAACACATAAACCCACAACGTCTACAACGCATTTTACCTGTTGCAATTTACGTTTGGTGAGCTCTCCGAACTATGGCCGGGAAGCTCTGTCTCTAGAATAAGCTTCAGATGATCCAAGACATTGGACGAGAAAAAAGGTTCTTCATAGAGAAGGCAGATTGAGATCATTTCCCATACAGTAGAGATAGCTTAGAAACACCACCAAAAAAAAAGTCAAACAAATACAATTATAATCGTTAAATACGCCTTGGAAGGGAAAAATCTGCGCTCCCACGTGTGGGCACACTGGACAACGGCTATAGAAGGAATTAATGAATTAATCTCTCAAAAGATGGATAACTCTTCCGATCTCGCAGGCTGGGGTTGATTCTCTGTCTTTGTCTTCTCTTTCTGACGAATATTTCCTACTACCTATCACGAACTAAAAGAGGATCTCGACAAGTATGATCGATCACTCCACCCGAGTTGTTGAGTAAGCATCGTCCCAGTCTCTCGTTATATACTTTAGTATGTGGAGTCGGGTTTCTAACGGCGGTTCTACGTTTAGAACGAAGGAGGGCCTGCATCTCTCTCAGGTGCCTACAAGAGCCCGCAGGACAACGTCAACTCGGAGGTCGGGTAGAAGGTCGGGTAGCTTAAGTAGGAATTCCATGATTCCGGCCTATCGACCATTGCACTAACATTTGGTCGTCTAGATGACGCTGCCTCATCGGCTCCGAAATCCGAAGGATTAGAAACTGGAGAGAAGGAATACCCCGAGCCCACGGCAGAGGAAAAGGCTACCTTACGGCACGTAGCAGAGAGTCTACCACTCTCAGCATGGCTTGTTGCCATTGTCGAACTCTGCGAAAGGTTCTCGTATTACGGCTGTCAAGGATTGTTTCAGAATTATATACAGAGACCATATAACGGACGAGAAGGACCAGGTGCTTTGGGGTTGGGTCAACATGGGGCCACTGGCTTGGGAACGTTCTTCCAGTTTTGGTGCTACCGTAGGTCATGAACCTTAGGAACTTTTGGACTCTTAAGCTAAACAATGTGTCCACAGTTACCCCAATCTTCGGGGCTATCTTCGCGGACCAATACTTGGGAAAATACAAAACGATCGTCTGTTGCTGCGTGGTATACATCCTTGGCCTACTCATCCTCTTCATCAGTTCCCTCCCGTTCAGCCTTGAGACAGGTGGTGGCCTGGGAGGATTTATCACTGCAATCATCCTAATCGGGCTTGGCACCGGCGGGATCAAAGCCAGTGTTAGCCCATTGATCGCAGAGCAGTATCCTCGGAAGAAAATGGTAGTGAAGACCCTCCCATCTGGGGAACGAGTGATCCTTGATCCAGCCTTGACTATCCAGAGAATCTACATGATTTTCTACTTATCAGTTAATGTCGGTTCATTATCCGTTCTGGCAACACCCTACATGGAGTACAAGCTTTCATGGTCCTTCGCGAGCGCATACCTACTATGTCTCTGTATGTTCATCGTTGGGTTTGTTGTGCTCATCTTAGGAAGGAAGAAGTATGTGGATCAGCCACCAAAGGGAGCTATCGTAACAGACGCTGTCACTGCTCTCTGGATTATGGCCAGGTATAGAGATATGAATGCGGCGAAACCGTCCGTACATTTCAAAAAATACTCTCTTTACCGCAGACTGCCTTGGAATGACCATTTCGTTGAGGAATTGAAGCGGGCTATAGTCGCTTGTAAAGTATTCGCAGTGTTTCCAATATTCTGGGTGGTCTACAACCAATTCTCGACGAACTTCATATCTCAAGGTAAGTTTTCATTCACTACCCTGAATAGCTCCTGTTACTAAGACATACACACGCCTAGCCGGCCAAATGGATACCCACGGCATCCCCAACGACCTCATGCAAAACTTCGACCCGATTGCTATCATTGTCTTTGTGCCCATTCTCGACCGGATAATTTATCCTTTCCTCCAGAGAGCCCGTATACCATTCCCACCAATCAATCGCATAGCTCTCGGTTTCACTGTAGCCTCTTTCGCAATGGCTTATGCCGCCATCGTCCAGCATTTGATATACTCTTCAGGGCCTTGCTACAAATCCCCACTCTGCCCGGCCTCTGAAGTGAACGGCGTAGCTCAAGGCAATAAAGTACACATTGCAATCCAAGCGCCTGCGTACGTGCTCATTGGTCTCTCTGAGATTCTGGCAAGCGTTACTGGTCTAGAGTACGCATATATGAAGGCTCCGCCATCAATGAGAAGTTTCGTGCAAGCGCTTTTCTTGTTGACATACGCTATTGGAGCAGCGATTAGCGAGGCTTTGAGCCCGATGGCTGGTGATCCAACAATAATATGGATGTATGCCGGAATCGCTGTAGCGGCGCTTGTTAGTGGATGGTTGTTTTGGTGGAAGTTTAGGGGATTGAATAGTATGGAGGATGAGATGAACGAGCTAGAGGCCCCTCCTACCAAAGAGAGCGTTCAAAGTAAGGAGGCTAGAGGGAAGAAAGAAGTAAAGGTTGATGGGCAGGTTGAGACTATCGAAGTCTAAGCAGTACAATACTATCGAGAAGAGTAGCGCGGCGACAGGTCGCTACGCAGCGAGTAAAATGAGAAAAGTGTTAAGGGAGGATAGAGTATCACTGGATAAGTACTCTAGAGTATGCTGTTAGAGAACTTCATTAGCATAACATGGCAGCATTCAGTTCACATACTAAAAGCATTAGACATCACACTAGCTAAGATCTGGGTTAAGAGCGGCGCCTGTATACACCTGGCTATAGGTATTTGTTTGATTCACTGCATTCAATTGGAATACTCATGGTCTCGTAAATATATACACAAACGCCAAGTCTAAGGGTATCTTAAAACTATAAATGTACAAGAAGTGAAGTTAACCACCGGCGCCGCGGCCTTCACCACCCGCCCAATCAGGCAGATTTGAATGGTGTCTCCTCTGCTAACTCTCTCCTTCGGTCGCTTATTCTATAAGCGAGCCATACAACCCACACGACGCAAAGAGATGGTACACAGATCACCAAGTACCATGTCCAGGAAGGATTATCTTCTAAGATATCAACGTTCATTCCGAACAGAGACGCCGCGAACAACAGGGGGAGAAAGATAAACTGCATGACGAGTTAGCTAAAGAACATGCGAACATGTAGCAATGGGTAGACAAAAGCTTACCGTAATCCAGCTCAGCCGCTTCAAGCTTTGAGCCTGTTCCCTTGACCGATACGCCTCATCAATCGACACCAAACTAAATACCATCTGCATCATGTCTCTTAACTCTTTATCCCAATCCTTAGCCTCCGCGTTTGCTGCCTCGAAAAACTCCAACAACTTGTCGAAATCATCCGCAATTTCCGGGTGCACCTCTCTCAGCGTCGGGGGATATGAGTCCCAGCTCCAGAAGGCTGATATGTTTCCGTCGATAGCCTTCCGATTTGTGTTCAAAAACTTCTGGAGAATGATAATATTATGCTCCGAGACGGTTCCGAGGCTGTGAGTAAGCTTCAATGTGGACATAATGGTGTTTATCATTGCCTTTTGAGCTCGGTTGTCGTATATGTATGATTTCTAATGACGGTAGTAGTGTTAGAGATATTAGACATTATGTAAGGTTGGGGGTCAAATATGCTTACCAGTGTAATAGTATGCTCCACAAAGGCATCTTTAAGCTGACTCCACGATTGCATAGACTTTTTAAACAAGATGAGTACCAATTCCATTGGAATCGGTGCATGTTTCGGCGCATGAAGCAAAGGTAGCAGCGACAAATGGACATTCAAATCCGATGAAGTGATGTCAAAGGTCATATCACTTCCATCGGAGGGTTTACAAACATCCATCACAATCAATTTTTTATGGCCTAGCGCCCGTGTAACCGCAATGGACGAAGAATCGAGCAAGAGTTGTTCGCTGGCAGTGCTTGGAGGAGCGGACTCGCAGTATTTCTTTTGGTCGATGGCAAGGTCGACCCAGTCCAAGGAGCGCCAGTTGCTCCTGAAGGGCCACCATTTCTCCCAAGTCGATTGTTCGCGTGTTTGGGGGGTTTCAACGAGCGTGACATCCGCGAAGGAGATGACGAAGCGACCCATCACTGCGGTGATACAATTTAGCACTGTCATTCCGACAAGATACAATGACGCTGGCATAGGATGAAGGATCAACATACTCCCGAGTTTACCGTTATCCGGTGTAAGTAACGGCATGAATAAAAAGTCAAGATGTTCCCGCGGTCGATAGTTCCAGACTTTCAACCAAGGAGTTCCTAGTGACGCAGGAAAAAATATATTAGTTGGGCTATTTTACTATAGCAAAGAGTTTCAAGCTCACCTAACGCCAATCGCCTGCAATTATCGAGAAAGACCTTCCACGAATCGACTCGAAGAACCCCTAATAAGAAAACGCTTTCGAATTCGGTATACCATTCCTGCATTCCCTTGCCGGGGATCTTGCTTTTGGCTTGTCGGAGATACCGGACAGTATCAAACATGCTGGATACCAACCGATCGCGTTAGAGTTAAAACTTGTGACGTATACAACTACGGTATATAGGATACTCACAAGAGGCGCCGTTGGATAACTGGCGGTTGTGATGGCAGTTTTGAGGTACACTATCAAAAATTTTAAATTCGTCAGCAATCGACTTGTTGCATATGCTCACTGCGAGGGACCATACTATCGGATTATCTGCCGTGTATGTTGATATATCCTTCCAGCTATCCAAAATTTCATTGGTCTCTTTATCTTGATATTTTACTGTTGCCATGACATGCAGCAGCTTCAACTTCTTCTCCAACATCCCCTTGACTTCGTCCTGCTTTCTCCGGAATTTTTTCTCCCATCTCCACCCAAATCCCGTGTGAGGCCGTGGGGATACGATCTTAGACTCCGGAGCATTGCGGTCTCGTTTGCGATTATGGAAAGTGGAAAGGGCGTCATCGTGCTTGGACGCTTGACGGGAGAAATAAGCGCGAGCGACGACGAAGAGTATTGCTAGACCAGAGCAAAGGAACATAAGAACAATAATAAGATTGACGTCCATTTTTACCCCGGCTCTAATAGCTTAAGCGCTTAGTTTCAAGCATCTATATTGCAGATAATCTCATTAAATGCACAAACCCCGAACTCATGGCTTGACGTTCAAATTTCGGTCGGCGAAATATCAAGGTTAAAATGCTGATATGGTAAGGCAGAGCAATTAAACTATGAGTGCGGGGAGAGCAGTACTACATAAATACCATTGCACGAGACCCCAAAAAGAGGCCTACATCCGTCCTCGTATTCGGATTCAGCGGAAGAAATGGTTTTACCATGGGAGTTATGGGTCTCTGGAGTCGTTGAACATGGTGTTCGGTTTGCAATCCCATTTTTCCGTTAAGCAAGTGGAGGCAAGAACCAGGACAGGGCGTCATGCAAGGGGCCGGAAAGACGATAGAAGCTTCGAAAAGTGGGGAATGCTCTAGTTCTGCAGACATGGGTATGTTACACTCGTGACTTTGTTCAGTCAGAAACGCTAGCATTTCAGCTCTATTCGCACATGTAGGCTATAGACGTCGAGGCAGTGAAGCCGCCTAGACTGCTCGGCCTAAGCTTCGATCGAGGCCTTCCAACAACACAAATTGGCCCCATACAATAGGCTCTCAAATTCGAAGCCTCAAGATTTTGTGGGTACATTGGAAAACTTTAAGCTGTGTATTTATAAGCTTCAATGCACCTATGCATACACGGATCCGTACGGATAAAAGTGATTTAGCCAAATAATCGAGGAGGTTGTTGAGCCCCCCTGTTCATTCAGGCATGAAAATTACAACAAAAGCAACGCAAGATTTCCAACGATACTGCAACATCGACCTAGATCGACGAGAATTGAGCATTTTAACGGTGATCGGGATCAGATACTCGGAAATAGTTTGGTTCCAGAACCAAAACTTCAAAAATAGCATAAAACTTTAAAGTTGCGCCCTAATAATCGATCCGTATCAGCGGATTGTCCTAATCTTCCGGTGCTCCCAGCCGATCGATCGTAGTTTATTCCTGGTACCTGCTCCGGTACCCCAGGCCCTCCCACTTTGACGGAGGAAATTTGCAAATTTGGCGGGGACAGCCACTAACTGGCAGAGGCGAGTTTTGAGCTTGCGGTAAGGTAACTTGTGTTCGCCAATTTTCAAGCCAAACAGGGCTTGTGTTTGTTGAAACACTCTCCCGGTCGGCCGCTATGTAGATTTACCTTATCCAAATATTCTCCTCCTGTCGTTACACTAAGGAACCTAGTATGTTTAGAAGTAAATATTAGCAAATAAGTTTGAAAATCTATCGTTTCTTCGAGTGCACCACCTCTATCTAGTGATTAGTGTAAGTAAACCTGTGCTAGGGTGAAAACAAATCAAGCAAGAAAGACAACTTAAAAAGCAATTGCGACGCTAGGAGCTGGATAGTATGTTAGTGCTGGCTAGAATTTCAAGGCATGCATCATGGGAACTTCACGGCTAGGTCACGTTGGAAATCCACACCCCCAAACTTTCGAGGGATGGTACCTTCTAATGACTTTGTTCAATGTAAACTTACTAACATACAAGCAGGAATAGTGTATTCTGGGTATCGAGAGCTAAGAAACCATAAAAAAAAAAAAAAAAAAAAAGAATAATTGAAAAACCAAAACCCAACTATGCATAAAGTCTTGTTCGAGGGATCCCACTCCCTATTCATAAAAAAAAGAAGCAGAGAAGAGAAAGAATTGTCCAATTAATCAACCAATGAAAGAAAAAGAAGAGTAAAGAAGAATAAAGAATACAATCCAACCTATATAGTCGACTCCAAAGAAAGACAAAGGGAAAAAAGGATGTACCATCCACCAAAGATATATTAGACCCCCAAGGCCTGTGTACCAAGAATTGGACCAAGAGCTCTGATTTCGGTGGCCGGCTGCGCCTCTAGCTCTTGCTTCTTGGTCCAAGGGCTCAAGAGTCTCGCTGGCCAAGACTTCAACTCATTGGTAAGAGTGTTGACTGCCTTTGAGAAGCGGGAGGTAGACTTGGCCAGCTTTTCAAGATGAAGCTTGTCCTTAGGTGTGAGGATTGACTGAAGCCACTCATGCTGAATAAGTTCGGCGGCAGTGGCGCGATATCGATAATCCCAAGCCAATGCCTGTCTCATGAAATCTTCAAAGAGAGCAGCCTCTGCGTTCGACATATTGGCAGGGCGTTCTTGCATAATGCGCTCGTGAAGATTACCCTCCGGGGCAACGGCTTTCCAATCCATCTTCGGGAGGCCGGAGATATCCCATTTCCTAATCATCCATGCGGGAGGGACACCAAGGAGCTCAACCATCATTGGCATGTGGTCGTTGTTGATTTCAGCCCTGGTCCTCTTTTGAGTGGTTTTCCCTTCCGCATCCTTATATCGTTCCTCGACAAACATGAGGTGATTGCCAGTGGTCATGCGGTAGGCGATGCATGCAATGGACCAAATATCGATACTGATGGTGATTGGAGTATGCTTAAGGAGCCACTCGGGAGATCTGTTGCCCTTTGGGGTGGTCATCTTGTAGAGTCGACGTGGGCGATTCTTTTTAAAGGTCTGGCCAAAATCTGCCAATCTGGCGTCGCAATTCTCAACCGTCAATGGAGTGCGGACGGTCAAGTCATCATCGATGCACGAGACGAGGTATGGTGGCATAAATGGGAGATCTTCAGGCTTGGTGTTTTGAATGCTGATTGGTCTCTTAGCATTGGTGCCAGCCTTGAAACCTTTCTCCTTCATAAGGATATTGTGGGGGTGAATGTCTATAAAAAAAAAATAATATATTAGCGTGATCACCTCGAATCTCTGTCGAAATAGGAAACTTACCTCCATGCCCATATCCTGCTTTGTGAAGCCACGTAACAGAAGCGAGAAGCTGGAAGGTAACCTTCTTGGAAACTTGAGTGTCCAGATGACCAAGACCTTGCTTTTCGACCAAACTGAGGTAGTAGTCGAGAGATGGACCGATGGTCTCGCCGACAATGCAGAAGTGATCTCCAGAATAACCCGGAACACGGAAGCATTCATCGACTTTCTGGACGTGGCTCTTTCCGAAGTCACCCTTTCCGTCAGATCGCTTGCCGAGCTTCATGAGGACTCTCGCTTCCGTAACATCATCCTGGCTATCCTTTTTGCTGTTGGTGCAAACTTTGACAGCAACCGACTCATAAGGAAAATCTCTTTCCTTTCCTTCATCGAGGACGCATTGCCAGACGGATGCGAAGTTACCGTGGCCAAGTTTAGCTTTGACCACGTAATCTCCGAGCTTTTGCTCAAGGAGAACGGGAAAGAATTTCCCAGAACCTTTCCCATATTTATAGCAATGCTCAAGGCGATCGCTTTCTGGATGTGGGAATGGATGGGGGTCGCACTTTGAGTAAGCGAAGTCGATCTCTTTGTGATTGCGGAACTCAAAGGCGGCCTCCCAGAAGGAGCGGGCCTGCCTACGTAGGCTGTAGCTAAGGCCGGTGCAGCACTCTTCTTCAGCAGCATTGGCCATCGTGAAGTGGTGCAACTGGAAAATATATATCTTGAGAAGACTTGAAGATATATATCACCACTCGATTGGTGATACTGCGGTGTCGAAGAGAGTAAAATGAGCAAGCTTTGAAGCTTTAGAAGGTAGAGAGACCAATGTAGTCTGTCGTAAGTCGTAGATTTTGAGAGAGTAGTGAGAAACCACTTAGTGAGGAGCGAAATAAAAGCCGAATAACTCTTAATCCGAAACGATCAATGACTAAAGGGCCCCAACCGAAGTTGATGCGAAAGTCAATGTGTAGGTATTGTCCATAGGTTGTCAATTGGTTTCGAGCAAGTTTGTTAAGTCGGTAGTAATAACTGTATACTGTAGGCGAAGACTGTCCGTGTGGTGGGGGAAGGAGGGAAGGAAAGGAGGGAAGGAGGAGCCAGGGGGGGCGGGGCCCTTTTATACGGTTCCTAAAAAAAGTGAACGGTGGCTTTAGTTGATCTCTGAATTTACAAAATTAGGATCTTCGAGCACCTGGAAGCCAAGCGCCGATAGTAAGATCGCACCAAATCTGGGCAGTCTACTGACCATCATGACATGACAGCAGACATGCGAACTTGCGCCTCCTACGGCACTTTTATACGCAATTCGAATGCAATCCGGGAACCCGAGTTCTCGAGATTAACCATGCTTGCATATACGATCCATCAGAAAACTTGAAACACAACTTTTACTGCGTTTCCTCTAATGCTTTCCCGTACATTGAGCCTGTTATGTGTTCCCACGTGTAAAAAGCCAGTCCGGACAGATCCCACGTGGAATGTTCTGCGTTGCGATGTTGCATTTTCCGCCCCGTGCCGAGACGTCGGACTGGTACGATTTCCCAACGGTCAAGTTATTTTTTACTGGCGATCGAATTCTATGATTTAGGGCTGGAGGGTATGAAGGAAAGGGACTGAATGAGTCATAGAAGCTGTAGTTCTGGAATCCGCACAACTTGAACTTTTATTTATCACGGTAGTATCATCTAGGCGAGGATGTAGTTGTAAAACGTTCTAAAACATTAAATGAGATGCTCCAAATCTCCATTTCCACCCTAATAAGTCGCCTTCAAAGCCTGTAAAATGATGTAATATACACAAGAAGAAGAAGAAACGCGGGCCTTTAACCCAAGACCCATATGCCAGCTGCTATAGTGCATCGCAGACAAGGCTTTGAGAAGCACACTAACTCCCATGCCCAACAATGTTGCGCGGAATCAGGTACCCGCATCGACAATAGTACTAAAATAATAAAGTGGCCGTTCTGAATAGTTCCGAAAGGACGTATGCATATGCAGTAAATAAAATAATAAAATATTGTAACTCCTAATTAGCTCCGGTGAAGATGTTGATAATGTGGCTACGATGTCTTTTCAGTTTCGGTTCGAGGGTAATGAACTGCTCGGCCCTATGGTCGCATTTCGGAACGCTTGGGTTTAGGTAATGTCGATATCGATAAACCGAATTTAACTGGCCAGGAGTACTGTGGCTGAGTCCCATACTCGGGTAACTCGTGATACTGCGCGTACCGTAATAGAGGCGGGTCGTGAGAGGGTAAATGATATGGCTGAATAGACATTATACTTTATCGAGGGGTATCGCTTCGATATTATACTCATGGACGAGTTCTCATGAAGCGGGGACAGTCCGATCCTGAATGATAAGGGTGTTGCTGATTCTGATTTCTCTATGATGTTACCCGAACGACAGCTGGCTCTGGTACTCTTGGTGCAGCGTATCTGGTATATGGCGGTGGAGAACTATTCTGGGAGAGTGTATCGAAAGCAACTGCTTTGAAGGCAAGTTCTTCCTGCCCCCCTTCCCTTCGAGCAGCAGTCGCTTGTTGTTCTGTGTCTTCTCGTTCTAGACGTTCTTTCTCAATTTCTCGTTCGGACTGGTACCCTTGACGCCAGAGGTACCCCATTGCCAACAGGATAAAGAGCACAAAAACGACGCCGAAAGTCGGGCCGAGAATTTTGCCAATGTTATCCATGAAGTATTGATATTTATTTTGGAGGGGTAAAAGTTGCGCAGTAGTGCAATTCCAATTTGCGCGCAAAATATCGAAATGTCAGGATCGAACTTTTCTTCCTAGCGGATGGTGCAGAGGCTGAGTAAGAAAGCCTAAAGGTATCGAAGTTGTACGACGGAGCACTGCGCAATTTTTGAAATGAATTGTTTGAACGCGCAACAACTTAAAAAAACTTAACGTGGCGGAGAGAATGGGATCTAGGTGTACGGTGATAAGATTTGCTAGGCCGTGAATCTAGATTCAACAATCTATGTGAAAACAGAGCGAGACATGGTCGATGTTATAAGTTTTGAGCGGCGGGCATCACTCGAAGGCTTGGGCAAACAATTGGTACGACCCTGGTACTTGAAACTGCCCCCAACTGGTGTTTTGTGCGGCTCAGTACAGTATTACTGCATTGTTTCTTGTATCCTTTCGTACCTTGTGCCGTTCGACAGGGTCGAAAAGCTGGCATTTCAGGTGGCACAGATACACTAAAGAACTCGGTCACGGTCAAGATTGGAGGACAATGTGGGAATTTGTCGGACAATGCAGCTGAAACGGAGCCCAACTGCAGGGCTTAGGTGAGAATTCATGAGGCACAGATGCTCAAGTATGCATATGCAAGGTAGAATAACTTCGCAGCTCATGTTGAGTAAGAGGGGTTGGAAGGCTTAGTTACCTAGCCGAACGAAACCCTGTGCTTGATTCCCCACCCACCTATCGGGTTCGGGCTTGGGCTTGGGAGACTAAAATAAGGTCCGCTGTGGGGTTGAAATTGGCGCTTACAAGCTGACAGGAATAGAAATTTCGGAATTCAACCATCTGGGCTCTCGTCGCCGGCTTCTACAACCTGTTAAATTCATATCCAACTCCAACCCTGGGTTTAGTTTGCACCTGAGGCGCCTTCTATTTTCTATACAAAGTTGGACGGGAAAGCGAGCTCGTTCACGGGGCCAGTTTTTTTCCAAAGTTGGTTCAGGATACCTCGAAAATTCCAACAGGCAACGCAGCGCACGGCGCGTATTGATCCAAACAGCATAGGAAGCGGCAATTGTACCTACATGTAGCTCACAAATATAGCACCTTGTATTTTGAAGTCAAGATCTAGATGTTAACAGAGGATTCTGCAAGAGTCAAAGTAACCCCAAAAAAGAAATTCCATAAAAAGATACTGTCAATCCTAGCATACAAAACAATAGAAACCAAATATGCAAAGTGCAGTGGAGAAGCGAGACCTATCGCACAGTACGAAGCACCGGTCCAAGCCAAACACATCCATACCTTCAATCGCCCGGTCCGAATCATACGGTGGGTAACTATTAAATGACAGAAGTCCAAATAAACTCCCAGCGACAACGCGATAGGTTTATATATAACCTCAACCCAGAAATCCTAGGCTAAGCTAAGCCATCCTTACATCATCGATTAAATCGACATCTCTTTGTAGACAGGGAATGGTGGTGGAAGGGCGCCTTGCTCCACAGCAAGCTCTGCCTCTTTCTCGGAGAGTTCAAACTCTTTCTTGCTGAGCTTTTCTCGCACTGGGCGTAATGCTGGCGAAGTCTCGGTTGGACTGTACAAGGTGTCCGAGTCCCTATCGTCGTAGGCGCACGTGCTGACTGAGAATCGTCCGGATTCAGCGTCATCGGCTTCGGCCTTGAGATTCTCGGTGGCTTTCTTTCGCCTAAACTTTTTGTCGAGGAAGAGAGCGATTCCGATAGCGACGGCTAGGCCTAATAGACCTGCGAGGATGCCCCCGATCACTGGGCCCGGGCGGAACTCGCGAAGGGTAAGTGCAGTTGCTTTGGGGGTTTCAGGGCTCATGTTTAGGTGAGTATATAAGGGATACTGTTTAGGTATTAAGGATAATGAGAGCTAGTACCAAATTCTCCACAAAATGTAGGAGGTAATAAATTGGCAGATGGAGAAGTCGTTTAGGAACCGTCTAGCAGAGTATCACTGTCCTATTGACTAGCAAGTTTTGTCAAGGAGGATATTCTAGCCATTTAAGTCCCCTGGACCACCAGGCATATATTTCGGCGCAAATAGAAGCCAGATATCCGGCATGAGTGCCAGTAACCAAGCCATTGCTGGTCGCATTCTGAGGCTTTCTAACTGTTGGATGCTTCATGTGCCACAAACAGACCGCATATTGGCTCTATAGACGCTTTCCAAATGTTGATCGATTATGTGCAGCGCAGCTGTGCCCTTCTCAACGTTGAATATAGAGTGGTTAACGTTCTTTACACTCTCGTAGCTCTGCCTTTTCGTAGGCTACCTCCAGAAGGGACAGACGAAACCGAAATTTTATAAGTTGGTTAGAGTTATTGGCATATCTCCACCCTGTTCATATACTGTCATGCCAACATTTTCCAACGGTTTCAGTAGTGGGCTCAAATGAATGAAATTGGTCACTTTCACACAAGGAGGAACCGAATCAACGACCATATTGTCTGGAATAGATCTAATATACCATTGCGGGCTTTCATGCCGGCCTCGTTTTCAGAGTGCCGTAATATGCTAAATTAAAGTACCTATGCAATGAGATATGCTGTTTGCTGCAGTATTAGAAGGCAATCTTCTACCTTGCCTGACTATATTGGCAACTGACTTAAGTAATCAACCGAACTTTTAGCTCACGAAACCATGTGATATCGAGCCGACGTCTGCGTTGTTACATCAGAGTTCAAGCTTCCGACCGAACCTTGTTTCGGGGAGAATGAGAGGTTGAAAATGGGAAACTCGAAATTCATCTTCGCGAGGACATGCTCTCTTTGGAACCCCGCGGCCCCGCCATATCCAGTGTTACGGTACCATCCTAATATAATCCTCACTTTCGAAATTTTCAGTCAATATATTGCGAGATAGCTGTCTGGTATTATCAAATATATCACTTTGCTCTCCAACTGCTCCAAGTAATTTTATTAGCTTATAGCGGTACTCTTAATCCAAATCAAAGCTTTAAAGACTAAGCCATGGATTCTACCGAGGGAAACCATAAACAACCGGTTCAAATCGATCTTGAGGCTTTTGAACGGGATGGGTTTGTCATCATTGACGATGTCCTTCCCCAAGACCTGTTTACAGCCGCCAAGGAGGCCTGCGACATAGCAGTTGAGAAGGGGAGGAAAGAGGAATGGCCATATAGGTAAAGCCCAGCACCAACTGTAGGAAGAACTTGAGGTTACCAGGTCTGCGGGGCCGGCATCCTGACGACATCCCAACACAAGGGCGTCGAAACAACACAGCCTGCAAGCCGTGCCGTCGACGAGCTGAAGCACCATGCCAAGTTATCTCCGTCTATGCTAATGGTATTGTATCAATAGGCGAATTGTCGGCAAAGCATTCCCTCCATGGCCTCCATCGGGCCCTGATATTTGGGGTATCCAACATCTGATGCATCCCGTGAGTGTCATCAAACATGATTCCAACAATTGGCTTCAATTCTCTAACACTTTCATACTAGGATCTAAAACTCCCCATTTTCAAGCAAATATATACCAATCCGAAGCTCCTTTCTACAGCTTGTGCCGTTCTCTCTTTGCCTTCGGCCGAATCTCTTCAATTAGAGCTCTTCAACCTTCTCATTAATCCACATACAACTCCATTTTCCCTTCCATATCACAGGGATACGATTCCGGCTCCGACACCACCGGAGGAAGAGGCAAGGTTATTGACCCGTCCTCGTACTGGTACGCAGTATAATCTAGCACTATACGACGATGCTTGCCTGATTGTCGTTCCGGGCTCACACCGACGGCCCAAAACGGCCGAAGAGGCCGCAACGCTAAAGGAAAATGATAAAGCACCCTTGAAGGATGAAATAAGAGTGGTCTTGAAGCCCAATCAAGCAGTATTTTACGAGAACGATATTTTGCATCGCGCAGAGTATGATACTAAGAAGCGGGTCACGCTACACGGAAGCCTGGGGAAAGAAGGCCAAATTGAGCGAGCGAGGATGGTGTTGCAACATGGCGTCGAATATCTCAAGGATGAGGGTTTCGCAGATGGAATGGGCGAGATAGGAAAGAGAATGTGGAAGAATTTGATGGACGGATATGGCAAGAGCGCTGACAAGGCGAACATTCATGACATTTAAGAATACTATACTTACTTATATATAGCTAGATTTTCACAGGTGGAATGTTGGATAAGGTCTTGTAGATTTCATGGTGGGGTGAAAAACCAAAGGAGAAACTTTTGGTCATTAGGATTACTCATGTATTCTCGTAGCAGCTACTCCACTACACGCAAAGTATAAACATCAATGGAAGCGGAAGGAATTAAAAATCCGAAAGAGTCCAAATTAAAACATCGCCGAAACCATGTATCTTACACCGCCAAAAATGCGAAAGAATCCAGCCATGCATTCACCCAACTTGTCTGTTTTTGTTCTTAGCGCTTGATGATTTAAGCGAAGAACATGGCCAAAGCGGCACCGATGAGGACGGTACCAGCGTTAGCAGCAATGTTTCCAGCGGCACCAGTGTAGGCTGGTGGAGGAACAGCAACGGTGGTGTTCTGTGCTGGTGGTGGAACGTAGGTTGGAACCTCGTGTGTGCTGCTTGGGCAGATGGTGGTTGTGGTGGTCAAGGTGACAACGTCGCTGGTGGTGTCGTAGGTAGGAGGAGGAACTTCAGTGGTAGTCTCAGCTGGAGCCTCAGTGGTGGTTGGCTCTGGCTCTTGGGAAGTAGTGCTTAGGCCAGGAGGAGTAATCAAAGTTTCACTGGTGGTTGGCTCTGGCTCTGGAGCAGCAGTGGTGGTGGTTGGCTCAGGGCCACCGGGAACAGTGATAGTAACACCAGCTCCGGCGCAGAGAACCTGGGCGGCTTCGAGGGTTTGTTTGATCTGGGCCTCATCGCAAGAGCCCTGGATACATGTGAGGATACCGCTCAGGAAGGAAGAAGCCCGGCAAATGCAGGCAATATCGGTCTGAAGACACTCGGTGCCAGAGAGGGAAGTGATAGCGCAGGTGAGAGCGCAAGTTGGGATCTTGTCAATCTGGGCAGCAGCAAGAGCAGCGCCGGTAGCAACAGCGAGGATAGCAGAGGTCTTCATTTTGATCGATTGAGTTTGGTTGGTTTATAAAAAGCGTAGAGCTTGTGTGGCCTAGTTGTAGTCTCGTGAAACGACTGAGGTAACGAATGTGAGATCGATTGATCGGAAACGAATGTCCTTAACCTGTACTGAGGATGAGAGTGGAAGATGAGAAGCGAAACTGTGGAGGGCGGAACAAGGCTGGTTTATGTATTCGCATCGTGGCCATACTATCTCACCGAGTTCTCTGTCCTTCGCTCGGATTTCCTTTTTCTACAGGTGTGGGAGGACCTAAGGACTTCCAAGATTGCGCTGTCACTGCGATACGCCACGGCCACCCCCTAGCGTCCAATCAGCCAGTGTTGTCTTTGCTAGTTAATGGATCCATGCATACGGCCATAAATTTGCGGGCTGGGATTGTTCCTAGCTAAGAACTTTAGCCAGACCTTACACCTCCTCAAGCAGGTTTATGACAGCACCATGCGTGAATTAATTGGCCGGACCTGCAAGATGCAGGTTCTCGACACACTCGAAGCGTTGGCTGCTCTTCGCTGGACTGAGAATTTGGGTCTCACAGCGACTGCGAATTTTTGTTTTTGTGCCCGCATCGAAGAAATCAGCGATGCTGGCCCAGGTGGATAATTGGCTGAATTGGTCAAAGTCCGGAGATTGCTGGACCATGATTGGGGGGCCTGGACCAATCAAAGCGGTTAGTCAGGCACCTGATCATCTCCATATCTACGGTCGACAGCCAGCGAACTCTGACGGAGGTATTCCTCCAGTCCCACCGTGGACTGACTTCTTGTAATCTCCACTGAAAACCGTTAAGGTTTTAGCCTTCGTGCTGTGAACTACAGAACATATTGGGAGCCAGTCAAACCCGATTATCTCCTTTCTGTTCTCAGTAGGAGCAAGGATGGATTTAATTGCGAACTCACGAATAGGAGCTGGGAAAGACCCCCAGCGAACACAAAGTTTGCTGTGGAGTTGCGAACAACTGGCCGTCAGACGCGAATGCTTGGTTCGATCTTAGCGCGACAAAATCTCTAACCCTTTAACGGCAGTTGTGTGTGGGAGAAGCATGGAAAGTTTTTGCCAACTGCCCCGAGTCTCCGTATAACTGCCCTCAAAAATCCTCCCTGCCGGTGATGGAAATGAAGGTGATCATTCCGTTGGCGTTTGACATAAAGACAGCCCAGAGAAATTTGGGTATCGCATTAAATACATCGGTTGGACAGACCTGTTGTGCAACGTGGGAAAACATGCACACTTCTACCAGCAAGTGTTTCGAAGTTCTGTGCCTTCAAACCAAAAATAACAGGAAGCTGTTATCTGTCGCCTAGCCTTACGAAAGCCAATCGCCAAGATTTCGTTTGGAAGCTCAAATACTCGAGTCTCAGGGGGCCCCAATTGAGTCTGGGGAACTCTTCCAGCTCTCCCCTGTATGTGGGGATAGAAAAGTAGCAGGGTCACCCGAATCATCTGATTTGAACACGCTTTCGCAAACGAATAGAAACCTCATTACCATATCATGATGACGGAAGTACTCTGTCAGTATGGCCAACTATAGTACTAGCCACAGTAAATCCAGGTTTTTTTTTGCCAATCGTGATCGTCGAGGCAGAGGAAACGCCTGGCGTCTCAGCTAGACAGGTTCGCATGACGTTCGTGCGCAGCCAACACTCCGACTTGCGAAAGCAAGTTATGGCATTCCTTGGCGAGATGGCTTCCTTCCTAAACTTAGTACGCGAATTTTTTTTCCCTGTGGCGACCGCTGGCGCAATTTCGTTAGGAGATCTTTGCCATTCATTTCCGAGGCATGTAGGCATCTACGAATGTTCAAAGATAAGATTCGAAGAGGTAACGGAGACGTTGGTAGGGAGTTCGGGAAACCTTTTTTGGAAGTTCAGTAGGTTGCCTTTGGGTTGGCACGGGAATTCGTAGAGATCGCGGCTGCGCGAAATATCCAACTTCGTGGATTCATGTTTTTGCTTCCTCACGGTAGGGACATACAATCGAAGGTTCTGATCAAATGTAATGAATCCATGGATCAGTCCATTCCGTGCGCGCAATAGATACCGTGCGATACAAACCCTATCAGATACCAGATTACATAAATCCCACTTTCTAAATCTCCCGCGAAACTCAACTCCAGTTGGACCTTGGGCATCGTCAGGCATCATGCGTGAACAACATAGCTGAGGCTGGAATGGCCATACATACTTATGCATACAGTTTTGTGGAATCACGGCTCGACACCATAACCTATCAATCAATGCAATGGACGGGAAATTCCGGATCCCCCACTTCCAGCATGCTCGCACACCGGCAGGAGTCATGCTATATACGTGCACTCTCGAGGTGTACAATGGCTTGCAGTCGAGGCTGGATACCACTGCACCCGGCACAATTCTATCACAGAGGATTCATGAAAAATCAAAATTTCCGTCCAGGCATTCTGGACTTTTAGCCGATTTCGCACACAACCAAACTTTAAACTTGTTGGATATTGGAAACAACACATTGCGCCTTCTTACATCTTCCGCGCGTCAACAGCTAAAGAATGCATGCTGGTATGATACTGCGATTCCTCACGGAAAAAAGATAGATAACCAACCGTATCCGTAATACGCGCGTGATTAGAATTGACCGTTTCAATTGCCTGGCTGCAACTGGAAGCCTAATTATAGTATTTACCCCGGCTAGCCGTTGAATCTGTACTTCTGACGGAAGCATTCGGCGACGAAGAACTACATCTTACGAATGCAGAAGTTCGGTCGCGTGGTGGTAGATAAGCTCAACCATGGTTGGCACGGACTCGTTTCGCTTTATATGCTTATGAATTAAATAAGCTCATGATGCGACCCTACACGGGAGCCCGAAACATAAGCTTTTTGAACTTTATTGAGGATCGCACAAATGACCTCAACTCGTCATACATGCGGACGGGAACGACAATGCTCTATCATTTACCAGGCAAATAAAAAGGACTTTATGGTTACAATTGCGTTATGCACTGCCCATCTGTCATATTGTCCCCTCCGTGTCACCTTCCAAGCCATCTTTGTGCGATCACAAACCTACGAATCACTAAACAAACCGCGGTTCTGTCGGCAGGCCGGCACTGTTCAGTCGCAACCTCGGAACGGATTGAACGAAGTGCCGACAATATATTGTTTGATGATCTCTAAGATGAGGAGATAGATGGAGAACGTGGAGGCAGCGACGGTGGTAGGACATACACTCGTTTCCTGGTTTTCTCCATCTCCGGAGTTTTCCAGTAAAGTCCGCCTTGGCCGGTTCTACGGAGGCTCCGAAACGACATTCGCTTTCTTTGTTCTGTATCACGTCGTGATATACCGACTACAGTCATATACTCCATTCATTTCTTTTGCTTAAAAAAAAACACGAGTACTAAATGATTGGCATGTCATAATCTTATTTCCATTTGTGCATATCCGAACTTGCGGTTATATATATATACCCTTAAGTTCAAGCTTACATACTCCGACATTTGAATTATCCAGACATCTTCAAAATTACACGATATCACCAAGATCACTGCACTGAAGCAGAAACAAAGAAAGATGGCTGCCACTCTAATGTCATCTCGAGGCCCGGAGCAAGAGCTATTCGCTCACCTTCGCTCCTTCGAAAGCTACCAATCGCGAAAATCTCCACCAACGACACCGAAAAATATTCCTAAATCTGAAACTTGCGACCAGTGCCTAAAATCCGAGGTTGAAAGCCTATTCGCTAGCAATAACATCGATATCGGTTCAATGCCTGAAAGACGGTCTAACGACTTTTCAAGTTTTGGATCTTTTCGTGTTTTCCCAAGTGGAAATCCGATTCAAGAGCAATCGCTCGACCATCAGGACAGCCAACAGCCTCCCCAGGATGAAGACGACCGTAAAGCGATAGTATCTAATCGAAATTCCGGTCATTTGAAAGCATCTTCGGCTTCCAGTTGTAGGCCACCGGCCACAGATATACATCGCGAATCACACGACGACAATGCGAATAAAAGACCTCGTCTAGATCGCAAATATTCCTCTCTAATTGATACTGTTTCTATAAAGCCTCCAACTTTGCGCAAACGTGTAGAGCCAGCTACTAGGATTAGAAAACACACCCCACAGAATAGCGTAGCTCGACTATCAGATCCAACCATCTCTACAGCGCCGCGCCCTACACAGAGTCTTGATTCCTGTCATGCCCCTAAGACAGCGACTACTCGACCTCTCCAACCAATATTAAGACCATCAGATGCCCACTCTCGAAAGGCGAAACGGCCTAACCGACGCGTTTCATTTTCTGCGGAAAATCAGATTGTAGTTTTCGACCAAGGGGACGAAACACCAATCAAAGAGGCTCGCAATGAATGGAAGATTGATCACTTACCCACTCGCACAGAATGGGAGAATAAAATGGCGGATCTTAGCATGGGAGAATCAAGCTCCTATAGATCCGACAAATATATGGATAGATATCCCCGAAACGACCGTCGTGGCCGGGACCGACACACCTCTGCGGCTTCCCTAGGTTCCACGCGGATTCTCAATCCGGACTCAGATTCTGGCCTGAGAAGGGCCAAATCCCCAGTCCCCAGGAGGGAGTTTCCGACGCACTTACCTTGGGAGAAGCCTCCGATGCACAAACACCGACATGTAGATGTTAGGTGTAAGCATGAGATTTTAGACCCAATGCCCTGCTCATGCGAGGAGCCGGACAAAGTTTACGAAGGAAGGTTTTCCGACTGTCGGGAATGCGCCTTAGAGGACGCGAGGGAATTTCGTGAAGAGGAACGAATGCGGGCTAGGAACAAGGAGAATTCGGGTGATGATAGCGAGTCCTGGTGGAATAAGTTGACGAAGAAAATCACATTTTGACTTGCGATTTGTTGGATTTTGGCGTTTGTGAGTTTGAGCTTGTGCGAAGTTGAAGAAAGGTCCATGAGGACAGGATTCTCGGGACAACATTTTGAATTATAGAATATCGCATGTAGCTTGGAATTGGAGTTATTTTCAATCTAAATTTACGTATGGTTGTCATATAGTAATCAGCTTAAACATACTACTTACATACGTATGGTAGCTAAGTAAGAATCCAGTCTCGGCAGTAAGAATCTCGGTCCTGTAGCGAAAGCTGGACCACCTTTGGCAACACATGTGAGGGGCGGATTTAAGAGAATGCCCCGCGCCTGCAAGACCCCACCCATGAAACCACGCAATGGACCTTTTTGAGAGAGAGAGCAAGTTGACCAAACCTTCTAATTTTGGACCTGATGAAAGTCTCCAAATTCGTTTTTTGCTCTTTCGCATTTAGTGGTATTTGGTATCCACCACCCGCCACTCCGGATCCATATGATACGTGATAGCCATTCATGAGATATATCTGAATTAAAGGTTGGGATTCGAACTTGCTAGAAGTTGACAATGAGGGAAGCAAAAACTGTCAGCATATTAGGCTCCAAATATCTGGGTCACAAACGACCATAATCCCCGAGGAGCCTTGTCTCCCGCACACAATTTGGGCCGGTGGAAGGATCTGGGTGGCACGGATTCCAACCTTGCGGTTTCTTAGATTCAAACCAACGGCCGTATCCACAGCAGGACGTCGGCCGGCCGATGCAATGAGCTTGCGTAATCGTTGTAATTATAATTATCCAAAGCAATCTTTTGTTACTGATTCTGTTGAATGTTAGTATGCCCAGACCATATGATCCTGTACAGCTGTGCGACTGTGTTCGGGTTTCGAGATCTAAAGGACCAAATTGCAACTAAAACCAGTATTCGTTTTTAGAAAAAAAAAATTAAAAAAAACTGCCCATTTTGAGTGTTTCCTGAGTGAGGTAAGGATTTCTCTGCGGTGCCCAACACACAGGCGGGTCACTGTCGCCCGCTTCGCTGCTCTCTCAATCCTCGACATCGTTTACATCCTAATCGCCCGTAATTCCTAACCACCACTAAATCTAAGCAAACATGATTCAGTGCGGGTTGAACCAAATATTCTAGAGCTGCGATGAGGGCTTCGGAACACCTTCATTTTTTGCTCTGCATTGTCTCGCGGCTCTATACTTTTTTTTTTTTTTTTTTTTTTTCCCCCTTGACGAAATCGTTTCAGAGTTGTCACTTGATTCGCGGTGTCGTCCACAATACAGTACACAGGAGGCGAAAAAAAAAGTAGATTCACCCAAAATGGTGTTAAGGCGCCTTGTGCCTCAGGGAAGATAGGAAGAGGGGCATACAATGAAAAAGTCCATTCTGTTGGGACATTCGGCAGCTCTGCAGTCTTGGCCCCACGGCGCAGCAGTTTTGCGTCCACACAGGAAATCAGGAACAATCGACAAGGCCGGGTGCTCGATTTGGAGAATCGACTTTGATTTCCACAGTTCCATCATCCAATCAAAGCCACTGCCAGAATTCCTGGCCCCACAACGCACCCTCCCCGGGCAGGATGTGGTCGTTTGCTTGTGCAACAGACGACTTCCCAGAATGGACTTTCGGCAACCTAAACCACGTTGTAATATGTCCAGATGCTTGCATTGCATCCTCGTAAAATGTCCATTTGACGGAGCAGCTCAGCTGAACACACGGGAAAATATTTAATAAGGATCCCATCTTCTCCAACTTAGACTGTCCCTAAGCCCAAAAGAATTTAGTTCAAGATATCATTTAACCTGAAGGGACGCTATTGACCACTACTTCACTTTTATACTTCATCCCTCTTAAGCTCTTTGTTGAATTTACCGTGGAAGTCAAATTTCGGAGACACCGAAGAATCAATCAAATATTCTATAGTCGAGAATCAGTCGGAATATGCAGAAGTCGAACGATGAAGTTCTTGGCCAATTGGCCCGGAACGAGAACGAAAATGGCAAGAAAGGACCTCACTATACTCAAGAACTTAGGCCGAGCTGCTACGAGCAGTCCTCCACGCCCATTACCACTAGCTATCCCCTGCCATCTCACCAACTATCTCATAACTATGAACTCTCCTCTCCTCTGAATAGGCGTAAGAGGGCAGCTAGTAGTTCGATCTCAATTCGGTCTACTCCCCCATCTGAAGATGGTGATGCGGTTCGAGTCAAACCACAAAAGCGGCATCGCCGGGGCCGTACCCCCAGCATTTCCTCCAACCGATCTACGACGAGCACTTCCTCTGAGATTTCATTAAATCCCGAAAGAATCATGAGATCGGAGCGGTTCATTAACGGTGACCTCCACTACTATAACCCACAATTCGCCCCTCATGTCCCGATCACGCACAGAAAGTCATGGCCGCTCGTTATGTCTACCCAGAACCTGTTCCCAGTGTATCCGGATCACATAGAAGCTTTGGATATGGCTTCTACTGCCTCCAGTGTGGATTCCGGAATCGATATCCAGGAGGATAATTCAGCGGATGCCAGAGATGCTCTTGACTTTGCATATATCGGAGCATGGAGCCTTCGTTCCTAACTTCCCAAAATTTCGGTCTTCAAGTTACTATTTCGTTATCTCCCGGTTCTGTCGGAGTTCAGTGATCAAGCTTCAGATTCCACATAGTTCTATAAGTCTAGGCTTTCGAGCTGGCCGCAGGTGTTAACGGTGTTCTGTATTATTCCTCTGTTTTTTGTACCTCTTAAGTTTCCTTTTCCCTGATCTTTCTTTTCTTTCTAAGCAATCACGCTCTTGTCACCTCTATGCTCATTTCAGTCTTACCAATTTGCGTCTAATTCTAATTTCATTTGTGTTCCTGGTCATCGTTCAATTCTTATTTCCACGGCGTCGGTAGTGGATCAATCGGCGTCGCTTAATCGTTGAGTTGGTTTCTCAGCACTTTCTAGCCCAAGATAGCATAGATACAAACAGCATAGCAGTATCAATTCAAATAACATCCTATCCTTCCAACCCTACGTTCATCATCTCAGCTAAATCTGGTCTCGTAAGCCAGCCTCCACGAAGTGAACAAGCTAAATCCAACTCTTAGCTCAATTCGCCGAAGTCTTCTTGCTGTGAGACCGACGAAGAGTGTTAGAATGTGTTGTGGGTACCCAGTGGGTGCTCGGGTGTTGTCTTTTCGGATCATGAACCCCATTTAGGCAATATAAGCGCCTTCAAGTTCATGCAAAGCAGATATGTGACGACTGATGTGTCTAATCCTCAATCCTCTGGGTTAAAAGCCCCCTTAGCAGGCATCAGTGGAGAATTCAAACAGTAGGCGGTGGCAAAGAAACTTTTCACAAGGGGAACTTTTCAGGGGCTTAGCTCGAGGTATTCAGCTGGTTTCTGTTCACATCGTATATATTTCGCGAAGGCCTCCTTCACAGTGAATGACCCGCTGCCGTCTAGACGCGCTCTTGATACAAGGCATAATTTGTCAAATGTACCGTCATCAGGCTCTTCTGTGTATATATGAGTATATTTTCTGGTGCCTAGTACGTGCCGTCTTAAAAATCTGCTGCCTTGATACCTTCAATCCTTGTTCTACGTTGGGCAGCGTGGGGCGGCCTGAGTTTTATACAATCCACAACTACCCAGCACTCGGGAGTCTTTCGAGAACCCGGAAGTCAAGACCACGTGTACACCTAGTCCCCGAGAAATTTGGTGACTTGTATCAATCCTAGATCAGTCTAGTCTCGGCATGCCGGCAAGTTTCTGAAATAGTGACCAGGGTGGCGGAAATACCAGACTAAGACCTTGATCAAGTCCTACGAAATACTTTGTGGGTCAACACAACAGATGTTTCGAAGTGTACGGTGACCATTCTACTATACAACGGAGGTCTGGCAGCTTCATTATCTGCCAGAAAAGTCGGCGTAGCTCAGTGGTACGAGCAGAGGATTGCAGTTTCCGAAACGAATATCCTAAGGTCACCTGTTCGACCCAGGTCGTCGACTTCATCTCGCTCTCTTTTTGGTCTTTTTGGACTATTTTATCTTTTTTTGGTGGTATTGTGCCCTTGTTCAAGGTATCACAATTGCGTGCTTTTGCCGAAACATATTTTGCCGTAATTAAATCAACTGATCACGCAATCTACGATGGAAGTCTTGGTTGAAGCTTGTAAAACTTAAACGAGTCTATTGAAAATGGTTCTAGTTATAAAATACAATGAAATACCACGAACCACAACGCCATGGCTATGCTATATGCAAAACATCAAAAAATCAAATCTAGATGCGGTCTATGAGTATGAGACAAACAAAGGAAAAATATGATTAAGTCCCTTTCACAGCTTTATTGCTTTTAAGCGCTGGCGGGGGAGACGGCCGAAACCTGCAAGTTCTTCAAAACACCCTCCCATGCAGTGGAGATGTCAGATCGAACTTTGTTCTCAACTTCTTGTTCGTAGAACACTAGATCTTCTCCAGCAGCTGTCTTTTCGCGATCCATGGTAGAGATGCTGATCTTTGGGAGGACACTGGGCAGCTTCATTTGGAGTTGTTCAAGGATGTCGGTGAAGTGCTTTCCACCATTGAGCATCTCGGCAGGGCGGGCACCGTAGCTGACAATCATAGCTGCTTTTCCGGACCACTCATTGTAGAGATAGTCGAAGGCGTTCTTGAGGGAACCGGCATAAGAGCCGTTGTATTCTATTGAGGGAACTATGTTAGAAAATCTTCTTTGAGAACGAATATGGAAGCTGGAGAAAAGAACATACCAGGAACCATAAAGATGTATCCGTCGTGGCTAGAAATTTCACGACTCCATCTAGTGGCGAGCTCGTTGGAGTAAAGCTCGGGGCTTTGAATTGTGAATGGGATTTCAGATTGCTCGAATGTTGGGAACTTCCACTCGGCGAGATCGACGATCTTGAGGGTGACGTTTTGAGGGACGTTCTGCTTGATGGTGTCGAGGGCAAACTTGGCCATCTTAGGACCATTTCGTCCGGGGCGGACTGAGCTGATGATAACAGCGATGGACTTGGTGGAGGACTTTCCGAAAGCCATTGGATTTGATTGTACTGGGGTGATTTGTGAAATGGGGTTTTGGTTTTGTGTTGTGGATGTGGTATTTTTCACTGGAAAGTGGAGGCTAAGCTTGCTTGTTTGGCGGAGGCTTGGAAGTAACTTGGAATGGGTTGAAGGTTTTGACGAGAGAAGAGAGGAGAGAAGCTGTTTGTAATTGCTGTGCAGATGCTGAAGATGCTGATGCTGATGATGATAGGGAATTTTTTTATCCACTGGCAATGAAGTCTCTTTAAATACCAAATTTCTGTTTAATGCTAATTGTCCTCTTGCTAGTGCTTCAAAAATTATTAAGCTTTCATTAATTCAACGGTTTACGATAATGCATTGAAGCTGATTACGATATCGTGCTGGCTGCAGAATACAAGGGAAAGCTTAATCAGTATGTGTAGGTGTTCATGTAATCCGGACGAAAACCCTCCCGCACAGCAGGTGCTGGCTTTAGCAAGCAATTTTTCTCGTCCGGAAGAAAGTTCTTCGTAATAAAACTAACCGGATATGGGAAAGCGGGTTATGTAAAAACGAGGTAAGCAGGACAAACTCATGGTGTTAGTAATCCGCCCAATTCGTCAGAGTGCAGGGAAAAACGGTGCTAAGCGGTTTCAAGCAGTGCTTGGGCCTTCTCCAACAGCCGAAGTCAGTAACCGCTTCTTAAGCTTGCATCACAACCGGCGATTGCATAATTGTTGTCTGTAGACTGTCGACCCGTCTGCGGATTTACATACAACCTGCAGCTTGCAGCTTGTCGCGAAAAGCTTATCTTTGCAAGCATTGCAAAATTATACAACGTTCAACATCTACATCTTTCGAACCTTTCTACCTAGTGAGATTTCCGATAGCTTCCGAACACGAAGATTCGATCATGGATTCCGATATGCAGCAATTAGGCAGAGAATATTGACCGTTATAGCGTCGGCAACTTCAAACAATTTGGCTCCTGTCGCTCCGAGCACTTTACTTCTCATCGAGGAGCGCTCGAGCTCTTCAACTTAACTTGCATGAACCATTCCTAAGATCCATTGCGATATCCGGAACAAGTTTTCCGAATATAATCTATACGTATCAACCATTACCGCTGTATATGCACACGTACATATGTGGATAGGAATGGGTTCGTGATATTCACCGATTATTACGACGTAGTTCCACTAACTACTTGGCATCGAATCCGGTAGAATTCTAAATTCTGACTGGCCTGATGCATGGTCCTCCAGTTTCTTCTGGTATTAAATAACGTAACGCCGGGGCTTAAATGCGATTGGGATATAGTAGCTTAGGAAGCGGCAAGGTGTATCGGCCGTGAATATTCGAATTTGTCACTGACAGTCCAAGACAACAGCTACAACTTCCCCTGGTCGCTTGGGTTTCTCGAATCGCACTAAATTAGCGGTGCCGGCCGGTTTTGTGAAAGGAAGTCAACTTCGTACGGTCTACTAGTTCTGGGCGACCACGGGCACTAACTAGATTCTTGCAAGTGGAACAGCTACAACTATGTGCAGGCACATTTGATAGTGATTTTCTTTTAAAAAAGGCATCGCTAACTCCCGAAACCGAGCCAAACCAATTTGAGTATATTTCCCAAATGGATTTACAACACCCTTAATCTCACCAGCTGTGATCTTTTTGAATTCTCCCCGGACGCGAGGGAAACCCTTCGAGCAAGATAGTCCATACAATTTTATAAGTAGCAGAGTTACCCTAAGCCTGGTTGCGATATATATCCGGCCGACTAGCAATTGTAATTGTTCCTCCTTTGGCTAAATACCATTTCCCTACAGTATATATATATTGCAACTTGACTCAAGGGCCTAACCACAGGAGATAGAGAATTCTTCGAGTGACCAAGTTTTCGTCGTATATTCCCAAATATTGCGTAGATTCTAATAGTCCGGAATTATGGCTTGGGTTATTTAAAAGTTTAAACCGCCCCAGATTTGGAAGACTTTTGCTAATTCAATCTGGTATAGGCCGAGGATTAGCCCCTGGTATATATTCCACGTACAAGCAAGTAGCTATGCACAGGCTTGAAGGAATCGCGAAGACTATTTCCTCTTCCTTGTAAAGGCACTTCCTGTTAGGCCGAGTGTTTTCTAATGATACTCGTCTTACTTTGTAAAATTAATGTATCCTGATCTTATTACATCTTACGCATATATTTGTCCGACTGCTGCTACTGTTAATACTACTCCCAATTCTACCGTTACGAAACCGCTAATTAATGGGTTGATGTTCTCTCGTGCTCAAGAACCAACAGCCCACATGTACTTGCACGGCAAAATGTGCTCCAAGTTTGAGCATTAATTCATCTCATGACGAAGTATCCCCAGGACCTTTGCGTATGCTCGAGACAAGCCATGTGATTGTGCTCGACCCTAATAGTAACCGTGCGCATCTATGTAAAAAGGTACCTGCGTACCTCCGGCCCGGAATACTTATCTATTGGTCGGCATCTCATTGCTTTTTTGAACCTCACAAACACCTGCCCCTCCTTTCACGCCCCTCCTTTCACACCCCTCCTTTTCCCTCCTACCTTCAACCTCACCTCCGTACATCCTGGTGAAGCTTGCAACTGTACATTGATATCATTCCTTTAACTTTGAGGTTGCCTGCCGGAGTTCGTACAAGCAATCATACCGCCATTGTCTTCTCAGGGACGGCATCGACAGAACGTGGCCGCACTGCTGGCCCAGCTTCTTCAGTTGTGCAATCTCCGTCCTCTACTGTTAGTATTATCACACGGCGGAGGTCTAGTTCCCAGATAAGAATCCCTGGACTTCTCCGCATCACTCGAGATGTCGAAGAAACGATTATAGTAACAGCGCCAATGACAACGACGACCGACAACCAAAGAGCGCCGCAGCGGTCGAACCGACAGGTCGCTACAGGTCTCAACACAGTCCCACGATCTTTGGGTCCTTGGGTCAGAAATACCACAACTTACGAGACTGCTGCCACGCATCTTGATAACTCTGAGAGACCCCCAGCGCGGACGACGGAGGTCTCATTCAACTGGGTCTTCAGCACCGGCCCGTACTGCACCCTCGGGCGGTCGTCCTTGTTCCAGTAGTCGCCGACGCCAAAACGCATCCTCAGGTACTCATGCTCGCTCCAATAGCCGTAGACGCCAGGATGAACAGTCCTCCCACGCCCGACCTGGTAATCCCAACGGAGACCACCAACAAACACGTCGGACGGCGAATCGGTCGGACATTGCCGAACTCCCGGCCACCGTGCCAGCAACTATACCGGCCGGCAACGGCAGGGCAGGTGCCACCCGCCAGCCTCGATCCAATCGGAGATCGTCGCCGCCCCGCCGACGCGTGGCTAGAGAGCGGGACGAATAGCCCCTCAAGTTGTAGCTATTTCTCTTCCCGCTCAGACTCCACCGGAGCCTCTTCGTTCTTTCCTTTATCCCTTTAATGAGTTATGTGGTCGGATGGTTGGATGGAGGGATGGATGGATGGATGGATGGATGGTCACCTTCGTTTATGCCTCAATGATTTATCATTCCTTTCTTTCGTCTTTCACATTCACATTTCCTTTTCCCTTTTATCTCTTTAATCGAAGATCTAGGCTGGCTATTTAATTTAATTTAATTTAATTTAATTTTTTTCCTTCCATTCCATTTCATTTCATGTACGTGTATCAAATCTTTGTTTCCTAGCATCTACACTCAGGAGCACTTGCATTTTAGGAGTATATGGGGGGGCATGCATGAGCATTTACGGGCTATTTAAGAGACGGGAACAAAAAGTTTTTTTGCTTTAGAATCAAAAAAGTTCATCTTGTATGTTTTTGTTCGTCTTGCTTGTCTACATGTTAGAAAAAGGTAGAAAAGAAATTTTAAAAAAATTTTGCTTTTGATGTTGGATAGATTGTCGACATGTCGTAAGATATATAATACGTGATGGCCCACCCTGTTTAGCTTAGGACCAACGGGATTGGGTGGCCTCGACCTCTCGCGAACAGCTCTCTAGTTCGATATCCAAGCATCGAGTTACATAAAATATCCATAACCTGGCAGATGGTTAACTAGGGCCCAGTTGAATGGACAAAACTTGTCGCCAATCACGCCATCATCGCCACCTTCCAAACTGCAGTACTAACATCTATTCAAATAGGAAGTCGTGTTTACCTAACTGCATCTACCGCCACATTCTAGACCCTCGAACTTTGTATACCCCAGCCACAAAGCCTAGGTTCATCGGTGCGGTATTTGCGACCGGAAGCATTTAAGGGATCAGATGGGAACCCCTTATCTTGGTGTTACATATATGATTGGAATATCTCAGGGAATATAACTGACGGGACCTTGCAGGGAGACTGTGATAGTTATTCCGGCGATCGTACCGTATGTCCTGCAAGCTGGCGAATTGCTTCTCCATCTCTCGGAGCCGCGTTAGGGCCTCTAGGGTATGGTCATATAGATCCTTAGCGTCCTACAACTTTGCAGTTTAGAGTTTTGAAGGAAGGGGTCCTTGATTAACTTGAAGAAGGTCTTTCGAATTTCGGAAACTAGTGTGTAGGGTAGTTGCAGGAAAGGCGTTTTAGATGGGATCCTAAAGGCTAATTATCAAAGCAAACCCGGGTTTGATTGTAGTACGGACCTAACACAGGGCAATGATAGCCACTCCTTACGATATACGATATCTTAGTTTTCTCGATTTAATCGAATTTTGGGATGGCATCAGAGAAGGCATGTTTCGTAGGGATATCACTGATTATTTTTTTCTTTGCAAGCTTTGTAATGCTATTAGAGGATATTCCGGTACAACTCGAGGAAGGCAATACTAACGATCGCCCGCCTCGTTCCTGCATACGAATTTTGATTTCAAGAGGTCAATAGGTCTGGTAGCCCAAGGTACGTTGGATTATCCATTTCGTATCGTGATTCAAAACTAGCTGCTGTTTTGAGGGCCATTACGAATCTGGACTCGGAATCGAATGTTCGATTCACGTCCTGTTAGGTTCGTAAATTATAAAGATATGGCGCATTGATGCTACCATGCTGGTGGCTATCTAGGCATGTAGGCAGCAGTATCCTCTCTCCTGGAACTAAGTGACGACTTAATAATCTGGGTGCGCACTGACCGTATCACAACTAGACGAATCAGGAAAGTGGGTATATTCGATGATCAGGATCGATGTTCGAGAAGCGGGTCCGCAAACACGCGACTGTGGCAGCATCCGAACTGCTGGCTGTTGGTTAATTGAGATTTGCGGAGTCTGTGCCGTGCAATTCGGCGGAAAGCTTGTACAGTTCTCGGTGGATGCCGAATTTCTGAAGCTAGTCCACTGGACTACAGAATAATACCACTTTCTAGATGGATATGACTGCCTCGATGAAGGTTTGAACACTCAACCCACTCGTGCGAGGGATCCGAACTGATGAATTCACCGTCGCTACGTTGCAGTTGCGTGCATCCGTCATAGTCATCTCCGATATCGCAATCCAAATATAAGAGATCTAGAGTGAAATGTACATATGTGGCGAAGAAGCATCAATGCTTTACGCAAGCAGCCGAAGAAACACCTTCTCTACGAATGAATACCACTAACTAGCTTAGAAGCGCTTGCAAGCCAAGGGTTATTGTTACTTAATGGATTTCAATTGCGACATAGATATTCTAGATTACAGAAGAATGGCGAAGGCATATAGGACTAGCGGCGCGTGGGGTCCACATAAGTTCATTGCAAAGCACGAGCGATATACCTATCGAGCAGGCAGATGTGGCAATACATGTCTTGGAAACCTTAAGCTTATCAGGGCCAAACACCGAGGGAATTCGTGGAACCGAGGACCCGTATCAATTATTAAGAAAGAGTGGCGAGAGTTACAGAGGATGGTAAGCTAAGCTGGGGTTATCGAAATCATAGACCTTCTGGAAATGTTAGGTGTCGATTCTTGTCAACTTTAGGAAGCTCCCTGTTACAATATTGTCCTCGTGAGCACATACGATCTAGCATTCCCTTGTAGAGCAGTTGAAGAACACCCGGAACAATGCCACAGAGCAAGGGACTCGCAGATGCTGGGTTTGCGCAGCCGTAACGTGGGAGGTGGGGCCCTATCGAACAACCAGGTCGGCCTCAATGCCATGCAATGCCGACGCCTGCTAGCGCTAGCCTGCTCGATATCCCGGTATGCACAACGCAACCTACAAAACAAACCTATTCGTGTCCAATTGATCATTTTGGATTCTGTGCTACAAAGAATAAGATATAGCAATAACGCGAGTTCACGGAAATGATGTTCCGTCTATTGATTTGATACCGAAAGGGCATGAAATACGAGGAGATGCCCGGAAATTCGTTTGAGATGTTGCAAGAAACATCGTTTACTGGCCTTTCTTGGAAGGCCGAATCGACAGTGGGGAGCGGACAATTTCGCATATGCATCTGCAGGCATAGCGCCATCCTCCATGAAGCTTTCCCCGCACGGCAGCCACGAACGAGACATCAAATGGCCAAGCCTTTGGTTCTGGTCGCTTGATAATTTGACAGAAGTCTCACGAGCACAGCATCTGGGAAATGTTTCACAAACGTGGAACTTCTTGGGCTTTCGTGACACTGTGAGGTATGATCTATGTCATAATTCGTAGTCCACTACGCGTGGTACTGGGGAGATAATAGTATTAGGAATATTGACTGGAGTAACTGTGTGAATTCACTGGCCAAGGCGTTCTGAACTGGCGGGTGTTCGTTTGACAAAGCGGTCGCGAGGTCGCGGAACAACTCCGGAATATTCCCAATATGCTGATGCTTCAATGCTACAAAGACATCTTTGGCAGTTAGTAGACGTCTATACCTTCTGTTTCAACCGATAATCCCTATCGACATTTGGTTTGTCGATATGCATTGTTCTTACTTTGTTCCCGGTTTCGGAGAATGGTGGCCCAAAAGAGGCAGCTCGCTTTGGCAGAACCCCTGATTAGTTAACGAGCATAGCCCTTGCATTTGCCAATCCCACGCAAATTGGTACACTTGGTGTAAGGGGTCCAAAGGCAGATTCGTTCGACGATCGACCAAACATCTTGATTATGAGGATTAAGAATTTCTTTATGAAGTCGATTTGATAAAGGCTTTTTATTGGGCGGAATCGATAGAATTCCGCCAGATCGATTCGACTCCCTCTCTCGTTCATTTCACTACACCGGGATCTCCGTCCTTTCAAATGTCCGAGCCTGGAGGACGATACGAAAGTTCCGTCTCTGTGTTCAGGGACATTGAAGATCTTGCCTTCCATGATAAGGTTACGGCGTCCCGCGGCCTCAAGGACAAGCATTTGATATCTTTGGCAATGTGGGGACAGCAGGCACATGCTTGGACTGCTGCATTATAGAGCACTCTCCCCTGCGCAGGAGATCGTCATAAGGAATTCGGCGCCGCAATAAGACCTTGGGCGCACGCCTCGCACGGGAATGGCGGCCTAACAGGGGTGCCGTATCTCCATCGCGCGCAATCGCGACTTCCCAATTTGTGTATCGATACAGTCAGTGTATTCTACTACTTCCCGGGTTGGGATTGGACCGCTCGTCGGAATTGACATCGAATATCACACTTTAGGCTTTCGTGGTCTGGTCACTCCGGCATGACCCTGGTGCTCCCCAGCCATTAGGGATATGCAAGTGCAAGTGGCAGCAGAAGCATGGCTTCCATACAGCTCCCCCTCTTGTGGAGTATACTACCCTCATGCCTTAGCTGCTGTTATCAGGAAAGGGCAATGATCGTGCAACATCCTTACTGGCTAGCATGACCCGCTATCGCCTCGGCCTAATGTATACCAGAGCCTCTATAGGAGCTGGAAAGGTATATTAAAGGTCCTAAGATCGCCAGTAGTCGAGATTTCTATCCATCATCCCATCTCTCTTCATCCCTTCAATCCTTTGTAAAAAGGTCGACAGCATACTACAACTTCTCGTGGTAGCTGGTGTAACAAAGTGAACAAGAAGTTGACCAATACTTCCTTTCACAGCAGAATTCCTTACATCCCGTTGGAATTCTCGCCTCCCAACCTCTTGAATCTCAACCTCAAATCTGCTAGGGATCATCAGTTGGTTGCAAGTTATCCAGTCTGTTGGGTTTCGACCGTTTCAATATAACCATCGAACGGAATCATGCATTTGAAGGCGTTCCTCACCTTCGTGGGACTGTTGTCCCCAGCGCTCGCCCAGCGTATCGTTCCGGGTGCCTACATCGCAGAAATCAAGGGAACTGTAAGCATTTCGCCGTCTTGGCAATATAAATATAGATACGTCCGATTGATAGCTGACTCTCTCGAATATAGAACAGCAATGGTTTCATGAACAAAGCTCGAACCCACGGTATCAAGGTCCGTCATCGTATGACCCTCAACCAAGAAACCAGCATCTTCAACGGTATCTCTTTCGACCTTGAGGATGATACCCCTGAGAACCGTGCGAAGATCAACTCGTGGGGTGAAGTCGTTGAGCTTTCTCCAGTTCGATTGTACGATGCCGCCGCTCCAGTCGCCAAACAAGTTACTCGGGATGTCGCCAGGCTCATCAGCAAGCGCGCTGCTGCTGGTGGCCCTCTTGATGCTTACCCACCCCATGTTCAGGGAGGAGTTGACAGACTTCACGCTGAAGGACTGAGCGGAAAGGGTATCAAGATCGCCGTTATCGACACTGGTATCGACTATAACCATCCTTCCCTTGGTGGCAAGTTCGGCCCTGGAAACAAAGTCGCTTTCGGTACCGATTTGGTCGGCGATAGATACGATGGTCAGAACACTCCAGTTCCAGATAATGACCCAGTTGACTGTGCCGGCCACGGTACTCACGTCGCTGGTATCATCGCTGCCGTTGATAAGGACTTCATCGGGGTCGCCCCAGAGGTTACTCTTGGTGCCTACAAGGTCTTCGGTTGCCCGGCCGCTTCCACCGGAAACGATGTCCTCATTTCTGCCTTCCTCCAAGCCCAAGCCGATGGCGCTGACTTGATCACTGCTTCGATTGGTGGCCCCAGCGGTTGGACTGAGGACCCATGGGCCAAGGTCGTTACCCGTATCGTCGAAGCCGGTACTCCATGCAGCATCGCTGCTGGTAATGAAGGTGCCGAAGGTCTCTTCTACGCCTCTGGCGCTGCTGATGCCATTGGCGCTATCGGTGTCGGCTCTGTCAACAACCTCAACTCCCCTGTCGTCCTCACTGCTGCTAAGTTCTCCTCTGCCTCCATCAACGGCAAGGAGTTCGGTTACACCCCGGGTACTGGAAGCTTCGGAACAAAGACCTACGAGCTCTACATTCCAGTTGTTGACGGACAAATCACTGATGCATGCGCCGGTTTGCCAGCTGATGCTGGTGACTTGAAGGACAAGATGGTCGTCATTCGACGTGGTACCTGCACTTTCGAGTCCAAGGCTCAGGCTGCCGCCGCCAAGGGTGCAAAGAATGTTATGCTTGTTAACAACGTCCCTGGTGCCGTCGATGTCACCGTCACCGCTCCTGGTGTCAGTGTCGGTATGGTTATCCCAGAGACTGGTGCTGAATGGTTGAAGCTTGTTGGTCAGAAGGAAACCATCTCTGTTTCTTTCGATGAGGAAGCTACCAGCATCATCACTGCCGTCCCGAACCCAATTAACGGAGGCACTATGTCCGTTTTCACTTCCTGGGGCCCTACCAACGAAATGTATCAACGTCCACACATTTCTGCCCCTGGTGGTAACATCCTCTCAACCTACCCACTTGCTTTCGGTGGATACGCTGTTCTCTCTGGTACTTCCATGGCTACTCCATACGTTGCCGGTGTCATTGGTCTCTACCTCCAGAAGGCTAAGGCTGAGGGCCGAAAGGTCACTCCTGCTGAGCTCCGTATCGGTCTCACCACTACTGGTAGGCCATTGGTCTTCAACGATGGTGCTAAGAACTCCACTTTCCTCGCTCCAGTCGCCCAACAGGGTGGTGGTATCGTTGATGCATACAAGTTCCTCCACTCTAAGACCTCTGTCGACACTGATCTCCTTGAGTTCAATGATACCCAGCACTTCCGTGAATCCATGAGCTTCAAGATCACCAACAACGGAGACAAGCAGGCTACCTACAAGCTCACTGACATCGCTGGCGCCACTGCCTACACTACCCAGGAGGGATCCACTCTTCCCCAGGCTTTCCCACCAACCATGCTTGAGTCTTATGCCGATGTCAAGATCGTTCCAAATGTTCTTACCATCAAGCCAGGTCAGTCCAAGAGGGTTGTCGTTCGTCTCACTCTCCCAGCTGGCCTCGATGCTGCTAGAATCCCCGTCTATGGTGGCTGGATCAACATTGCCAGCAATGGCCAGGACCGTCTCAAGATCCCATACATGGGTGTCGCCACCGCTATGAAGAAGGCTACTGTCACCAACTTCGAGGAAGGTTACCCAGTTCTCCTCAACTACAGGAACGAGAGCATCCCAGTCAATGGTACTCAGGTCACCCGGCCGCCAGTTCTTGCCTGGGCTCTCGTCCTCGGTTCCGCTGTTGTCCGTGTCGACATTGTCTGCGTCTCCAACCCAGCTGCCAACGATGTTCCTGTCTTCACTGATAACACCATCGGCTCCTTCCCAACCTATCCAAACTACTGGAGCCCAAGAAACCCAGTTGGTGAGAGGTACCTTGCCGCCTGGAACGGTCGTGTCGTTAAGCAGGAAGGTGACCCATCCATCAAGGTCCCAGCCGGTGTCTACAAGTTCGTCTACCGCGCTCTCAAAACCACTGGCCGTAAGCACTCTGGCCGTGACTATGAGCGCTGGGAATCCCCCAACTTCGTCTGGTCCCCGTAAATGCTCCTTACGGACCGAGAACCAAATTTAGTGTATAATATCTGAGCTATTGTTTGATATAGCGAGCGGTACCATATCTGGTCTGCGAACCATTTCTTTTTGTCTTTCCAGTTATCTTCTTCCGATTACCCATGCATTTAGCAGCTTTTGTTGTTTCCTCATACCCCATACCCATACCCTGTACATAGTATACCCTTGCAACTTTGTTTCGTTGGAAAAGTTCCATCATACATTTCTCAGTGTACATATAGAATGAATATTCTTTTGAGCTCGGGGGATCCTTGATCCTCACGCTTGCCACCTTATTCAACCGTTCAATTCCGTGTCGGTAAAATTTATACCACAAACGGCACCTCTTCCCAAATCGGTGTTCCGTCTAGCTTTCGGGATATTGAGAATCGCCTCTCATCATCCTCTAGTATGAGTGATCTGAGTTTTGGGAGATGTTTCAACACACGTGCAAGATCTGCTTCAATATCGTCGTTCTCATCTTTCTTGAATATATCTGTGATGCGTAGGGTTTCAAGGTTGTTGAAGATATCCAAAGATTCTCCCGGTGGCACCTAAACGATGAAGCCTCTGGTCAACGACTGCGTCTTCTTCCCTTTGTTTTTGATATGATATGAGAGAAGCACTGACCTGTTCCCAAGCCCAATTGAGCCAACGCCCGCAGACCCAACCTGGAGCGGTCAAGACTTTGGTATCTTCAAATTTTGTATCGATCACATGCGAGGGTGGTATAACCCCTGGCAGCATCTCGTATCTTAATTCCTTAAGGCTATCTATTGCCAGTAACGGGACACCGATTCCCCATAAAGCAGCCAGTTTTGCCGGATCAGTCGTTTCGAATATTTTTACATAAAGCTGGAGATTCGAAACACTCTGGCAAGAATCCCCAAGAGCTGATATCAAATTATTGAGGAAGAAGGGGAATGATTCTGGAGTATCAGGGCCAGATCGTCTGCTGTTGACTCGAAGGTTGAAGTAGGTTAGGTTTGGGAGACGTGGTGCCGGTAGCAGTGTGTCAGGATCTACGTCCTGATCTGAGGAAGGACTTATCCCCCAGTGGATATTTCGTCGAACGGTTAGGGAAATGAGCTTTTGTTTTCGACACACGATATAGTGCAGTATTTCCCAGAAGGTTGGCCAGCCCATTCCACGGATATCAATGTCATAATGCTCGAGAGACGTTACTTCGGTAAAACTCTCCAGGATTTCAAGGTACCTGTCGATATCGGGAACAGGGAGGGAGTCGTGGTCTTCACTCCATCGTTTAATGTGCAAGTTCAAGCATCTGAGAATATGTTAGTGACATGGTCTAATTTTAACGGATTACCTCAGGCGTCGATGCGGGTTGACTTACTTCACGTGGTGGCCATATTTCTTGAAGCTTTCTAACTTCTTCTCATCGTCCTTGTCGAGAGGATGGTAATATCGGAATGTGAAGCGTTTGTAGAGGACCGGAACAACAGCCGAATGCCACCGACGTGAGACTCTGGAGATGATGGCAAGGTCTCCAACTTCAAGACTTGCATCATCCAGAACCTGGATTAGTATCTCGGTAGGAAGTACTTCTATGGACATCTTGGTGAACCTGAAGCTGACTCGTGCGCGTGAATGAGGCTGAGATTAAACTTCATTAACAGGATGTGACGCGGCCCTTGAACTAAGATTGTCCCGAGCCCATGTAAACAACACACAATTTGCAACATTTGACCTTCATCCGCAACGCGCAGATTGGGGTGGCTATCTTCATGGTAGACATCGAATACAGGCGGCATTCCCAAATCTCTGGCTACTTTAACCGCGATATTGTAAGGAGAAATGATAATGCCTCTTGTATCGTACGCCGTTTGATTCCCTTTGCTATCCCGTGCAATCTTCTGTATCAAGTTTCCGGTCGCCCAGGCCGAGCCAATTCAGCTCCAATTCAAGGTTTTATTAGAGTTAACGAAGCGGTGGCGCCATGGCTCTTACTCAGGGGCAAGCATATTAACTTTTGAAAAAGAGTTTTCGATCGACGATTTATGCTTTAGGCGGCACATTCCGGTCGGTATGTATCGTCTACTCCGAGGCCTTGATACACATGCACGTGAGCAAGCATCCGATTGTCGGCTTCGGATCACACGGAGGGCTATCTCAATTGCGCAAACGTACCGACTTGGATCTAATCGGAGCGTAAGTGAGGTATATAGCAGTACCCCATACGGCTTGAATAGTTGCGATTCGTAAGGTATCGAAAGCGACAGCTAGGCGCACGGAGCCAACCGTGGCGGAGAAAGGATCGAGAACGCCTCCATGCAAATGCTCTAGAAATTCACAGCCACCCAAGTTCCAGGCTCTTTTTTATCAATATCTCCGGATAACCGGAAAATGGATATCCTTGAATCCGAGATAGTAACTTAATCTGTACGATCACCCGTTTCTGTCAAAACTCAATCTCCAATATCCCTTCGGTTGTCATCCGCAAACTCAAAATTTTCGCTACAAGCGCACGTTTCAACTTCAAAATTAATCTCTTAGTGAATCTGTTGGCTTGGTCCGGTATTCAACTTGTACAGGCCTGCTGTCGAATTTTCTGCCTAACCACCGAGGCTAGAGATATACAGATAAAGACGTGTAGAAGGCGCAACCTAACTCCTCAAGGGTGGGATATTTCTGAACAACAGTTATGTTAACTAACCACTTTTATGGCTCTGAAATCTATGATTTTTAGAAATGTGTCCGATTCTTTCAGGATAAAGAATAGTATACACCAGGCCCCAGTGACTCCCATGGAAATATATTATCCAGATTCAAATACGTTTCTCAAACGTTCCAAGTAATACAGATGAATAATGTAAAAAACAAAAACAAGATGTGATTAATGCCCGCTTAATAAAAATATATGCAGTATATGGTACAGCGCAACCAATCTAGCCATTACTCAAGATTGTTGCTGGCCAGGTGCTAGTCTAGTTCTTCTTGGTCGCAAACCCGACCTTACCATTCTTCATATCGAAGATGGCGTAGTTGGCCTTAAAGAAGATATCTCCATAGATGTATGGCAAATGACTATTCGTTGTCCCCAAGCTCTGTAGACTGCCGAAACATAGTTCGTTCTTGGAGTCCAAGGTCGTATGCGTCATGTATTTCGATGGGATTTTTGCGAAAGCGCTACCAAAGGGAACCTGGAGATCAGGAAGGCTTGAGGCGCAGGGGTAGACCCAACCGCCTCTGCTTGGAGCATATTGTGAACCGGTAACTTTGCTGTAGTAGTTCTTGGTGACCTCGTCGCTCATTAGGAGAAGTGTAGTGCCAGTATCTAATACAGCGCCATTGTTTGATCCACTGTTATCGCTGAACTGCTCGTTGCCGATTTTATAGCCTTTCGAAGCGTCGACTAACCACCAGCCTTTGGATGCTGCGTTGCTATGGAGAGGTTGATAAGTTATCGAGCCGCTATATTTTGAAGGATCGATGTATCCGAAAGTATAGGCCCCAACGGCACCAGGCCGCAGGTCTGCAGTGAAAACCCCGGATTTGAGGGTCTTCATAGCATTGGCGAACCAAGTTCCCGACCTTTCGGGCGAGACGTTGTTGACTTTTGCGTAGCCAAGTCCAAATAGACCGTCAATTGCGGAATTTTTGACGAAGTTTTCACTAACAGCTGTGGCGGCTTGAACTGCCTGGCTAGTGACGGTTGCGGATCCGACCTGGACGGTATCCATGAAAACGACACCGGATGCTTTTGAATTATCGGCGTATGTGATACCCCACGAATACCCGTTTTTCTTTAAAGAGGTTATCCCGGGAAAGTAGAGATTGTGAGATCCTCGCTGGTTTGCTGGAGTAACAGAAGAGAAAACCCAAAGTGCATTGCTGCCTGTGTCAAAATTCAGGTTGAGTCTATTCTTCCCTATCTTGACGGGAGACCAATATTCAACATCGAGGCCAGTCGGTGTAGATGATACACTTGCTGCATCTGCTCTTCTGTGATTCTTGTTTAATGGCTTTACTTCGAGGTGTTTGGAAAACTCTAGAAGTTCTCCTGGCATCGCCATTCCATGGCCATATCTCTGATATGCATGATATAAGGCATAGAATGGGTCCCTCTTCTCAGAATAGTTGTGAACGATAGGAACCGAAAATCCGCCATCGGATGTTTGTGAGCCTTCGGGAATTGAAAGTGGGGCGGCGAGTATGCGGCTGGTAAAAATAGAAAGGAAAAAGAATGTATGATGCATGATTAACGAGAGTTGGAGGTGCAGATTTAAAATCAAGTGCTTGGAATATGTGATAATTAGGTAAGTAGATATACTACGACCCGATGTATGATGAAGAGTACTGACTTAAACTCATGATCTTCAGGGGTGGATATTCTTTGGGTTTATAACCATCCTGCAGGGCCTATTTCCGAGTCGAGGCACACCGACATTTCGATATATTCTTCCATAGAGCCGAGGCCGACGGCAGGTCCCGTCTGCAGTGTCCCTTACACTCTACATTGACACTTGCTTGGCGGGCCTGGCGTGTAGAAGCAAAGATTCCGAATACGGAACATCCGGGCCTAGAGTCGTGCATGCACCGCCCGCAGGTTAGAGTTCTATCCGTCCGATCAGCTTGGTACCCAACCGAACAGATCGAGCCAGGAATACGAAAGGAGGAGGCGGAACGTGCCGCATTTGACTTCGGCAATCTAGGCCGTCTCCGATGACAGCCAAGGCTTGGAGATAGAATCTACCAATTGGTTATTCTCTGATATTTTCCTTGTCGACATGTTGGAGATGTCGGCATCCGCGATTTGACATAGAGTGTCTAATCGGCCTGGGAGACCCGATTCTAGCTAGCGTGATAGCGGCTCAAATGTTGTAGTGCTAGTTCGTAGTATCCCGTGACTCGAAGTCCCGGTTCCTTGGTTCGACTTGTACTGGGGCTGATATCTGTGACGTAGTTCGGAATGCGAGTGTCCCTGAGAGAGGGACGGAAACCCGGAAAATCGATATGATGGTATTAAATTTTGAGGAATTTCTCTCTTTGGTTATTCAAGGGGCCCAAAATTCCCGGAATAGGCTATCGACAAAGAAAATAATGGGGAATGGCCGGATTGGGTAATGCATAGATATAACAGGATTATTGGATTTTACAGTAGAACCTTAAAGCACCGGAAGGTGGCGGCCATCTTCCGGGTGATGACCTTAAAGTTTACGCTGTAGGGCTGCTTCAAAAGACAACTACTTGGGATCTCCAGCGTTATGACATCTTTGAGATCCGAATCTGCTGGCATGATTCGGTAACGGAAGATGCCCTGACCTTTTGTTAGAACTGTAAACTTTACACTGATTTAACTTTCGGCTTCACGGCCCATATAACAAGTTGTCGAAATACCAGGCGATCGCCACCCTGTTGTACTCAATTTCTCTTCATAGCCTGTGCAGCTGCACGGCGCCAATCCCAGGAGTACTCCGACGCATCCCTGTGGCATTACTCCGGTTAACCCTCGCCATTCCCTGCCATAGTTCGTAGCGAGTATTATATTGATATCCCAAGACCTTGGGAACACGCTGTCATGATAAGAGTATGCTTGAATTGGGGTTTCGAGTTGGGGCCGCAATAGCTTTACGAGTCGAATAGCCTAAAGTGCCTAGGCGCCTTGAGCTCGTTCGTAGGGGAATTGCGTCGGGTTGCTGAAATTCGTCCGGTAATTACGAACGGTGTTATCCAGTCTCGAGTTCGAGATGAAGTCTAGAGAATAAGTTGGTCAATTGGGCGGATCTCTTCCTTTTCCGTCGGTCTTCTCTTTGGGATCCGAACGAAAATATCCTTGATCAGCCGATTGGGTTCTTCCTTCAACCTGTTGCATTGTTGCTAGAATGAGTTGTACTGTTGCAATTTGTCGACGCTCTGCTGAACATGAGGATTCAACATTCCTTATCTTCCGCATGCGGACAAATTTATTTTAGTTCTTCGAGATATCCCGTATTCTCAATGACGATCAATCCAGAGATGCAAGAACCGCCCGCCTTTCAAAGACGCATACCGAACTTTATCCCTTGTGTTCTATAGCTATCTTCTGTATGATGTTGAGGAGTCTGACAGGGTTCGTTTGCTGCTTTTCGGATTCGACATTGACGAACTTGAGCTGTTGTTTCTTCCTCTATCCGTCGGTATTGTCCAGACCATCGAATTGGTCATTGGTAGCCTTGTCGAGGGACTTTCGTTGGCAAGCCGTTCTAGGTCCAGCTGAGAGGCCGTATTATTGGGAGGAACACCCGACTCTTCATCCCACCCGGGAGCTGAAATCTCACCCATCGACACATCCCTAAATCTGGCGCTCTTCCATATTAACGGCGGTAAGGATGGCAGACAGACAACCACAACGGCGACACAAGCTTCCACAAAGCTCCATAAAACCAATTCGGGAGGATGGAAGTTTTCGGGCTGGGCTATGGCGACTATTTTGACGATGGTGGACACTATGACAAATGTACCAATTCCGAAGAGACTGAATAGAGCGACCCTTTTCCCGCGACTTTGTATTTTTGCCCTTGATAGTAAGAAATATGGCACGATCATGACTTCGGTATGCACGTCAGCGTTAGATTCCGAGGAAGCACTAGCCGAACTTGGAGTTGATACTTACTACACAGATCAGTTAAGATGTTGTATGCGGAGTACATGTACACACTCAACTCCACCAAGTCTGTATCGCAATATTTTTCCATCATTGGAAAGGGCATCGCGGTCCAAAATGCGTAGAGTGGCTTGCACCAGAAGAAGTTCAACACTGAGCCGATGAGTGTGAATACGACGCATACCCACACCAAAACGTTCAGCATGCAGTTCAAACGAGGCAAAGTCTGTGACAACTTTGTAACCCGTTTGTATAAAAAGATGATGCTCAGTTTACAGAATAGGATGCCGAAGGTATAAAGTTGAACTGAAATAAAGTAGCTAAGGATAAAGTGTTAACATCGTATTCCGAGATACTTGGTAGGGCCTATGAGCGTTTCGAACTTACCATTTGAACATCAATTCGAGCTTTTCTTTTGACAGAAACAGCCAATGCGATTCATCCTCCTGGAGACCGAGTACCAGCATTGTATAGACCACCCCCATGCCAGCCGTTAAGATCATCTAGATTTACACAATTAGCCGTAATTCTAGCTTGCGATCCTCGGACGAGCACTTACCAAGGTGAATATTGCAATATAGTCATCTAGCTCCAGACCATTGACATATCGAATGCGAGTGTATAACTTCAAGGCGACCACAGCCACTACTATGCAGTACCCTAACGTCCATGACGCTATAGCGGCGCTTGTTGATGCCATATGGACGTGCATCATTTTGTCGGCGATCCCCCAGTCGGAGCCCTAGCAGCAGTACACTGTAGCTGGGGATGTTGTGAGAAGTCCATCGGGCGATGATAACGGCCCGGTCAAAGATTTGGTACGGTAGGACTCTTGAACCCTTTCGAATTTGAGGTTACCGCTAGTATATAAAGGGACGCCTAGGATATTTGGAATCGTAATTATACGTCGACTGTGAAGGTACGATACGTTGCCCCGTTATACTAGATTGTTCATGCCGCTAGGTAGGCTGCAAGACAATTTCGAGATGGTGTTGTAACACGACCAAGCTGCAGGCGCCTAAAACGACTGATATTAGTCGCAATATAATCAGAAAGCCTTTTGCAGAATGTAGAAGCGGGGATTATTCTTACGCTATGGTTAATGGCCGGGTACGCTTATGCAGGCACACGATCATGAAACTAATCCTATTCGGTGACAGTTTCAATTGCTGGATTGAAGGTGGTGATCCTCTCGAGTGTGTTATGCCCAAGTTATCGCACGCTGGAGGTTTGCAGTTACGAAAAAGTCTTCTTTTCTAATTCCCAACGGCATTTGTGATACTCACTGGAATACTGTGTGAAAAAAAAATCTTTGGAAACTCAAAATCTGTAGATATTCAAAACTAGGCCCCTTTCCAGAAGAATTTACTTGACAATGCGTTCGTTCTTGAGTGTTTCGACGGTTGAACAATTTGACTTGATTATCGCTTAGCACCCAGAATGGGAGCTTGATGGAGAAATTTGGCTTAAACGGGCAGGTGTTCTCGCCTCTCCCTTTGCATTGCGTTTAACCTATAACATATCTTGGGAATCTCACCCAAGATTTGGTTATGCGGAAATTTAAAGGGCATCACATCTCTGGAGCGTAAGAGTATGAGGGAAAGGTGACGCAATTAGTTTACCTTAAAGGCCTCATCGGCCGTACACCAGATGAAGTCTGCCTCCGCTGGTTCGTTCGGCAAGATGTTGTATATTTTGCGTTGTTTCACAATGGTGCTATTCAGAGGCTAGTTCTCGCTCCCACTGACTAAACTTAGTACCCCTCAAAAGTTTTTTGTCCCTTGATCGTTTTTATGAGTTTCAATCTCATTAGGAGATTTCAAAAAAAAATATTATATACGGTTAAGCTATGCGCTGCGCACTGCCAACATGCTATGGCTGTACCGACGGTAGTTTATATCTACAGGTTGGCCCGCGGATACGTATCTATCCTGGCTTGCAAAGTTGCCAACCATCTTTGGCCCTAAACTTTTGTTTGCTGAGTTTCTTAGAATAACTGAAAGCACTAGCGCTCTAGTAGCCGGCGGGGATGGGGAAGTATTGGCTGAAGCGGCCTTTCGGATCCCATTTGCTCTTCACCGTAGTCAGCTTGCGAGTTCTCCAGCTTTCGCCATAAATTGTGTTAAGTGTCTCGTCACCCCGTGCGAAGTTGACATATCTAGATATCTAAGTTAGAATCGAAGGCCCTTGTTTGTGTAGATATACGAGGGTCGAAGTTGCGGGGAACTTACACATGATCACGGTGTAGGCCCGAGGTACTTAGCCACTGGTCCCTAACATATGTTCCCAGCTTCTCAGCCTCTTTGTCGAATGCTTTATCGTCATACCATGCTAGAATGACTGCCTGGAAGTTAACATCCCGGTGAGGATACGCGGTAGAAGACCGATCGATAGCCCGGGCCGTTACATAAGAGTAGCACTCAACCAACACAGCACTTCTGCCAACTTTGTCGACACCGTTCTTATTTAGGAATTTAACGTATGCGTCCCAGATGTTCTTGAAGGCCTTAGGATCCATCTTCTTCAATCCAGCAGAGTATGCTGGTTTGCGACCGCCTTTATCGCAGAAAAAGTCGCCACTAGCGTTTAATTCGTTCCAGGCGATCGGACCTGTGGTGTCTGCGAGAAATTTGAGGTCTAAAATTGGCTTGAATGCTTTCCTTGCGTCCTTTTCTTTGCCAGCATAGAATGGGTTGACAATAATTACCGGCTGGTGGGAGGAAGGGTCGACGGCGAAGTAGTAGTGGATTGACATAGGCTTCTGGAAGACGAGCTTGTCGATGGCTTGGGTAACAGCTTCAACTTGGTCGCCGGAAAAGATGACGTTTCCGCTCCAATGAATACCGCCATTAATCCATGGGTACGCTTTGACCACGTAAGAGGTCACAATTCCGAAGTTATGGCCTGCACCTCGAAGTGCCCACCATAAATCACTAGAAGGGCTGTTGGTTGTTACAGTGATTGCCTTTCCCTCTGCTGTGACAAGATTCAAGGAAAGCAGATTATCAATGGCTAGACCGTATTCTCCCATTAGACGCCCTGGGAACCCGGTGAATTGATATTATATTAGCTTGTAAACTTCAACTTTGTCAGCTCTTCGAAAGGCTTTACCTAATCCACCTCCAAGCATAAAGCCGGTGCCAACGCAGTTACATCCCCCAGCTAAAACGTGCATTTGATTTCTATAAACCTCATCGACAATTTCTTTGATGATTGCGCCTCCGCCAATAGTTGCTGTTTTCTTTGATTTATCGACCTTGACGGTGTTCAAAGATCGCATGTTGATGATGACGTCCTTTTGGCTCAAAGTCCAAGTATTTGCCCAGCCGTGGCCAGAGGTCTGGGCGAGGAATCCAAGCCGGTTCTCGTTGCAGTATTTGACCTGACTCTGTTAGACCTAACTCCAAAGTTTAATCCCGAATCTGCAGACTTAGAACGCACCGTTTCCGCAACATCTCTTTCCGAGCCAATGTTGACAACTATCTGCGCTCGAGGGGCTTCATATTCTGACCACCTTGGAGCAGCAGAGGAAGACAACACAATGCTCGAACTTCCTGATAACTTTGGACCTAACTTCTGCTGTATATCCGGTGTACTGGTAGCCGAAACTGTCGTTTGAAGGGCTGCTACCGATGCTGTAAGTATAGAGAGACGCATCTTCATCTTGGGCGAGGGAGGATTGGTGGGTTGAGTTTCTGTTGGGATTCAATGTCAGATGTCGTATATAATGCAACACCGTTCCTTAAATATAAAGGCGGTCGATAAATCGATGGACAATCAACCGATTCGATCAAGAAAAGTGGCAAGGGGGCGGGATTGAAGTTGTCCAGACCGTCTTAACACGACCGTCTGTACATAAAGGGAGATCGATATCCTAACTAGCTAACTACCGAAGCTAAATGTTGGAGCGGCGTCTACTTATATGTCCCTTCATCATTTCGACTAATCAATAGAGGGATTTTCGTAAGCTCGGAACTAGCGGGCTGGTTGGGCTGACTGAGTCGAACCATCTCATACAATGTTGATTCGTGATCCAGGTCATTTTGGCCGCGAATGTTCATTTTAGCCAGAACCGCCAGCTTGCGAAGTAATGCATGATGTTATGGGATCCCTGTGCCTGTTGCAGTAATACAAAGATTTGCTAAGAATCCAATAGCTCATCGAACCCCTTTCCGGTTCTAAAGTCTACAGCTTTGCTAAGAAGCCTAGAACATTGGAAAACGTGGCGTCCTACGAAAGTAGAAATATTTTGAGGTATCGATCTTTAGCTTATGGAATAGAGAGTTCGGGTTCGGCTGCATAGAACCGACTCGGCTAGCGTCCTCGTGGGGCTGAGGCTCCGATCAATCGACAGTCATCTTTTGGAAAACTGATCCTGAGCATCCGGAATCTACGCTAGTTCGGTACTTGGCACACAGCCGTGCGTCTGGGATCATTTTCCACTTTGGTTTCTAGAAGCAAAGCTGTGTAACATGCTGACGGCATTATGTAAAGTCAGCAAGAGCCGAATGACGTTAATTTCTCAACAAGTAACGAACAACTCCATCGCTCGCAAATTCGCAAAGATCTAAAATTCCCGATTCATGGGCCAAGGGGAAGAGGGATAAAACATGTGGCGTGGCGTATAGATGTGCTCGCCATCGGTGTAGGTATCCCTAAATCTTTTTGTTTCCAGGCTGGGTCAAACGGTCCTGTTAGGCGTCTCGCTCTCACCATTCCCAATATTTATTACGATATACTTCATCATCCCTATCTATTGGGCGAACTATTACAACACTACAAAGCATAAGGTGGAAGGGTATATATTCCGTCTATGCGTCCACTATACAATACGGTCTAAATACGATTGACGTTTTTTTTGTCGCCCCAATGCAATCCAGAGATATTGGCTCCTACGTCTCGACACAGAATGGGTCCGCTAATTTTGTGTGACGATTACACTTTCGAGATCTCAGCGAAGTAGCATTTCATGACGCGACGCCTAGCCTCTAGTAGCCCGAACTGCAGGGTTTCACGAGCAAATTGCTACCCGCAGTGTATTTTTAACAACAACGGAACATCGTTATTCTTTAGATGGCTGGTTCAGGGTCCCCAAACCAGGTAGTTGCATGTAGTAGCTACTGTAGCACGGGTTTAGGTTCTGTGAAGTACGGAAGCAGCATTCAATTCCCGTAAGCCCTAGCTCTCTATTAGAAGGTGATTTAATGGTAAATAGAGGAGTAATCGTGAACCTTAGCCTTCAGTATCGACTAGCATTATCTTAGCATAGCGTTATTTTTCAATATCAATATACTTCAATGGTCATTTGGCCGTCTTTGCGCTGCGAGTACTCTTGTCAGTCGGGTTGCCGAGACCCAACACAGCATTCATAGGGCGAGGTCTAGACACAATCTCGTAACCAGAGCCAGCCATTCGTCCCGCATTGCGCACAAATTTGGGGAATTCTCAACATCCGTTCAACAGCCCTAATTCGCAGCTGCCGCTCTGGGCTAGAGTACAAATTCCGTCGAGGACTATACTTAGTAACCAAGCCGATGCATTTGCATGTGAGCTAGGTCAATTGATCAATTTATAAATTTAGTTAGCCTTGGCTCTCAAGTTCAACGAAGATTAAAACTGGAAAGAAATCAACTTGCTCCCAACACTTTTGGAAGGTAGTCTTTGGTGGAACTGACAGATCCCGAGAGTGGTTGCGTTCCTTACGCTACACAAACACGTGGGTGGAATTGTAGGGGAAGAATGAACGATTGATTTTCTGGGCCATAGCCGTTGAGATCTAAATAGTGTCGAAGAGGCAACTTGGATACCGTCCTCACTTGGCGTTCTCTTGTACCAACCTTTCCCGCAAGCCTATCGATCCCGTGGTATTGGCAACAAGCTATTCTCTTGGCTGGTAGCGTCGCTTCCTTGATCGAGCGACATATCGATACAAAGGAGCTGTGCCTTTCTTGGCCTCAGCTTGTCGACGTTTCGAACTGTTGCCTTGAAGCTCAGACACTGTTATTCCTTAAGGCTTCTAAAGAGCGCCAGAAGTCTCAAGTTATGCAGGTTGGTTGGATGACGTTCGAACAAGCTTTTCGTCTGAAAGTCTTATATCATCGACTACTGGGGTTCGTGCTCGCATCGTATTGTATCAGAAATCTTAGCTTTTCCCCGTTCCAACATCTGGATTTCGATATTAATATATTTCCAGGCAAGCATTGAGTTGATTACCTAGGTCATAGTTGTGAACTAGTACTAGTGTCTCCAGATAAAAATACCAAAAACTGTTGGCTCGTTACGAACGCCTGGATATCCTTTGATTCCAACTATGGTTGCCCAGCTGTCGGGGTAAGGATTGAACATCGGACACCAACTTGAGTTGTATCCAGGCTCCCAAGTCTTCCCTGGCTATCCAAGACTGAGGCTAGTCGCGGTATTTGCGAAACTTGATATCGCATAGAACGCTTGGGAGATAGTCAAGCTCAAAAGCGAAGCTCATACTGCGCTTGGTATGCAGTCGTATTCGATAACGCATGGCCCACCTAAACCTCTGCTTCTGAATAGGGAAGCTGCCCACTAACTAAGGAATCCATCCCTGCAGTCGTTCTCCGTGTTGCGGCTGACCTTTCGGAGTAGAGATAATCCATGCATGCCGCAAAATAGTTTTTCTGGTCCGGACGTCCGATATTGATATTAAATATTTAGGCGGCCTAGAAAGACGGTCGGACAGTTAGACAAAACTGTCATGCCTATGCGAGGATTGTGAGACCGAGCAGATGACCCTACGCTGGTGTCGCGTGCCAGAGCTGAGTATCGCCGAACAAGGGCCGGTGCTGCATGGATTCTCCAGACATTCAGGTCTGTATATGTTGGAGGATAAAGCTGCCTACGAAAGTTAATACCACTTGCCCTAAAATGGGGAAGGGGCAATGGCGTGTTACGATGCCTAGGAGAACCAATGTCCAACCGATTTTTGTTCGATATCACCAAGCATGAAATCGGGAGGTTCCACGATGAAGCCTGTCTTGGCGCAAGCCGCTGTTTCTAACCCAGACCTGCACCTCGAGATTTGCGGCGCCGCCCAACGATTGGTTATTTTCCGAGAGCCAGGGTCCTGATATGGACTTGAAAGGCAGGGATGCTGCAGCTGCCTGATGCCCACCATGTTTCCTTCCTGCCGCCTAAAGGAAGATAAGAGTATGAAGTCGGATTAAGCAATTCGAAGCAGAAACAGTCCAGCATTGGCATTATTCTCGAACCCGTTTTCGAGAATGGTAATAGGTCGCATGGTCAACAACTGATACCTTCGGGGCTAGCTCCTCGAAAAAAAATCGAAAACGCCGGTCCCCCAATCACGGGGCGTCAAAGTTGATCAGCTAATGTAGGGTACCAAACATCGGTTTCCAGAACCCCAAGGTTTCCATATGGCGTGTTTTCTCATGGGGTACCACAGTTTCGAGAAATGAAGAAAATGAAGCCTTTCGGCTGTAAATGTACGACCGCAAGCGAGACAATGCAAGCAGGTATTCGAAATCCCCTGGACGCTCACGAATTTGGAAGCTGCGAAATGATGACCGTATCTTTGGGCGTGCCACTGGGGACAGGATGTTGCATGTTGTACGAATCCAAGTGTCAAGGACCCTGCTTGTGCTGCCTTCCGGACGATCTATCTCCTGGGCTGGTGGTAAGGAATTGCTCTTCACGGTCTCGCGCCCTCATTGGGATTAAAAGGAGCCGAAGGTCCGCCTTCGAAATGATATCTGGACTCTCATCTTCCTCATAAAGCAGTCGCTTGTCGACACTACTGTACATTCATATTCACTCTATAATTCTAGTTATTTCCTTCATTATATCCGGAATTCCGGCTTCACTTCGTTTCTTAAGATTCTCACTTCAATTCCTGCATAAGAGGGTGGTGGGAAAATACCACACGCAACACCTCGGGGCATTTCCAAAATGCACTTTCCAGAGTCGAAACCCCCAGTCGACAAAGATGTCGGCGCCAGCGATACAGAGCTTGGAACTTCGGCTCCAGCACATGAGCTGAAAAGAAGTTTAAAAAACCGACACATGCAGATGATTGCTATCGGTGGTTCGATCGGTGCCGGTCTCTTCGTCGGATCCGGTGGCTCCCTTTCAGCTGGTGGTCCCGCATCTCTCGTTATCGATTTTACGATTATCGGAATCATGTTGCTATTCACAGTCCATGCTCTCGGTGAATTAGCGGTTCTCTATCCCATCAACGGTGCTTTCTATACCTACTCTGTTCGGTTTATCGACCCTGCATGGGGTTTTGCTATGGGCTGGAACTACGCATTCAACTGGCTTATCGTCTTACCGTTCGAACTCGTCGCTTCTTCCATTACTTTGCAATTTTGGAGCGATAAATTACCAAATCAGGGTATATTTATTGCGATATTCCTTGTCGGTGTTATCATTATCAATATCTTCGGAGTCAAGGGCTACGGTGAAGTTGAATTCGTTCTTGGCACTGTCAAGGTTATCGCTATCCTGGGCTTCATCATCTTGGCTATTGTCATAAATGTCGGTGGTGTCCCTACGGATAACCGAGGATATATCGGGGCCAAGTACTGGAGGTAAGTTTGGCACGAACTCACACACAATGTTAACCATAACTAACAAAGAGAACTAGTGATCCTGGTGCTTTCCGTAACGGATTCAAGGGCTTCTGCAGCGTTTTCGTCACTGCCTCTTTCGCCTTCGGTGGAACTGAGCTTGTCGGTTTGTCGGCAGCTGAGACCGAGAACCCTCGCAAGACCCTCCCTAAGGCCACCAAGCAGGTCCTTTGGCGTATTATGATCTTCTACGTCATCTCGTTGTTCCTTCTCGGTCTTGTCGTCCCATCGAATGATCCATTACTCGCCAATGCCAGCGGTGCCCAAACCAAGTTTTCTCCTTTCGTCCGTGCTATGACTCTCGCCGGTATCCCAGTTTTGCCCAGCATCTTCAACGCCGTTATCTTGATCTCCGTTATCTCGGTCGCAAACACCTGCTCTTATGGATCTACACGTACCCTTCAAGCCTTGGCTATGCGCGGACATGCCCCTAAGATCTTCGCTAAGATCGATTCCAAGGGACGTCCCATATACGCACTTATGCTCGCTCTCGGTAAGTTACTTTCCCATTAGCTTCCTGCTCAGCTATGGACCAATCGTTTCTAACAACTTTGTTAAACACAGCCTTCGGTTTCCTTGGATTTATTGTCCTTGCACCAAAGGGAGAAACCATCTTCTACTGGCTTCTTGCTTTGTCTGGGTTGTCCAACTTCTTCTCGTGGGGTTCTATCAACTTTGCGCATATTCAATTCCGTCGTGCATGGAAGATGCAAGGTCGCTCTTTGGATGAACTCCCATTCAAGGCTGGCTTTGGAGTTTGGGGCTCATACATTGGTCTCAGTCTTAACATTCTCTGCTTGATCGCACAGTTCTACGTTGCTCTTCTCGTAAGTAATCACTTTCCGACACATAAACAGCGAATATAGTTCAATTGTACTAACGAAATCCTTTATAGCCCATCGGTGGTAAACCAGATCCTGAAGTATTCTTCCAGAGCTACCTCGCCGCCCCAGTCGTCTTCATCATGTTCATCGGCTACAAGATTTATAGCCGTGACTGGAAGTTCGGTGTTAACCTCATGGAGATTGATCTCGACGCTGGCCGAAGAGATCTCGATATCTCCGAGGTTATTAGACAAGAGAATGAGGAGAAGGCCCAATGGTCAACTGCCAAGAAGGCTTATGACTGGTGCTGCTAGGTTATTCTGCTCAAGCAGCCCCCTTGTATAATGATTTGTTGGATTTTGTTATGGTAATGGGTTTCGTTTTGGATATCACTGTACATATATACCCTTCATCTTTAGATTGTATAGATTCGTTTCCTTAAATAATGGCAATGGCTTCTTGTATTTCTCTTTAAAGGTCTCTCATTGCATCGGTTTGGGGCCACCAGCTGAGCCTAGCAGCTAGTAGAAAATTATGCTGTAGAAACAGCACTCAGCCTGTAACTTCCAGCAACGCATCGTCACCTATCCAGTGGTGTCGCGAAATTTACACCTCCAAACCATCTACGCACCTCCAACAGCTCGTGGAACCGCCATCTCAAGCAACACCGTGCTACCTCACCTAACTCCGTACCACCGCAAGAAACCACAATGTCCACCATGCCACCAGCTTCCGGGTCTACCGTTAAATCAACTGCTAGGGGATTCGAGGTTCTCTTGATGCCATTCGATGCTTCAAAATACATGGCTGCGACCAAAACATATGTTCTGGGCGATACCTCTGCCGACTATGGACATAAATCCGTCTTCCTGACCCTGGAGATCGCACCAGGGGAGGGAAACGATAGTTCCAGCCTTTGGGTTACATTCCCTCTCAACAAGTCTGCCGTTGGACGTTTGAAGTTTACACCTCTCGATGGCTCTTTGATATACTACAAACTTGGAGTTGGTGATAAAGAGCCTGACTTGCTTTGGTTCCTTGCAGCGTCTTTGCCAAAGGTATGTCTTCCAAGTTTCTTTCCGTTTCAAAGACTATGTCGAAGAGTTATATATGAAGGCCAACAGCTAACTCAGGTTATATTAAAAAACAGCTCGAGCAAAAGTCGAAAGCTCGCAATGCTTCCTGGAGAAGCGTCAATATCAAGGTAGACGCCGACAATGAACAAAAATGCAATGCCTTCTACCTGCGAACCGCGATTGGCCGTCGAATCAATCCAGACTTCTTCACCAAGTGTCAACTTGGCAATCTCAAATGTAGTGATTTGGGAGACGATGGGGAGTCTGGTAGAGCTTTCGATCACAAAGGAAACCTTAAGTCTGTCCTATTAGCCAACCAGGTAAATTCTAAGATTTAATTGGACATGGGTGGTCTCGAACTTGAGGTTTCGAAGTTAGCTAACGGGTAATTCTGTTGTAGCTTTTGATGGGAGCGGATACAGACGCATTACTCGAAGCCTTGAAGAATAGTCCACCTCAGGAGTTAGAGGATAATCACTCCCCCGCTCAACCACTACAAGAAAACATTCGAGAGCAATCTCCAGCTCCACACCCAGAATCACATGGGGGAGAGATCCCGACGGCAACACCTCCCATCCATACCCGAACAGCAAGCCCCATGTCCGAAGCATCGGTCCCAGTTACTCTCACGTTGGGGCCAAAGCTAGAACCGGAGCCTGAGCCTGGGCCTAAAGCTCCAGCTGCTAGATCCGTCTCACTCGATGACGACCCAGGGTGCACCAACTGGCCACTCCTGCACCCGCCACCGGGTTTGTTTAAAACGCCAGGATATAGAATCGTGGATTACGAGGAAGAGATTATCGGAAGTATCAGGATGTCATTCTACCTTGAAGAGCCAGACGTTCCCTCCGGGAACCTCATTGATTTTGAGGGGTTTGGTGGTTTGGGTAACTTCGAAAAGAGGTCTTGGGTTGGTATCCTTCATGAAGAGTTGCTTCCGAAGGATCAAGAGAAAAGAGGCTCAAATTCAAAATCCGATTGGCTCGAAATTCTCAAGCAGGAGTTTAAGGAAGGATAGAAGGCAGCTTGGCCTCGAGGGCTTCTTGCCAGTGTGGGGGGAATCCGTTTTAGAATTGAACTTGCACGCTCTATAGAAACTGCCTGCAACCCTGCTAGACGATATCTAAATATAAAGAACTTTTTTTAGCCTACTACTAGCCTCCCAATTTTTATAGGAAACAGAAATCACAAAGCTTATAGCCCCAATACGTATGGAAACGTAGATATTATTGCTGCCACTATTGAACGCTCTGTGGATTATGCGACAGCCCACTTTATCACCATTAGAAGCTCCGAGGTTAGGAAGATTTTCCATTCACTCTATTAACTACTCTATATCGTACATTGTCCTCTCTATTGTCTATATTGCCCCCTCTTCCCGTTTATTCCACCATCCATCCACCAGGGATTGGATAGAAGCCGTCTAGTTCTTCAAGCCAACAAACTTGGCCCAAGCATCGCGGATGCAGAGACCGTTACCGCAGTCCATAACTCCGGGTGGGCAGTCGGCATTGCGAGGATCAGCGATGCAGTAGTCGGTGGCGAATGGGCATCGGCTACCCAGGGCATTGGCGCATTGGTTCTCGAATCTGTCAGAGACGCAAATGCCGGCTCCTCCCTTGATTTCCTTCTCGCCGACACAGATTTCACCGGAAGTGCAGGTTTTTCCGGTCTTTCCGCCACATGGCTTGAAGCCAGCTGGGGGCTGTTGTTGAAAAACTCGTTAGCTGAAGTGCAATTGGAATGCTGAATATGGGAGTGGATTATTTACCTTTGGGGTACCAGCGAGCTCAGTGGCTGGAGCAGCGGCGGCAGCGGCGACGAAGAGAGCGATGATGAAAGTAGCCTTCATTTTGAATGATTGAAATTGGGGTGTTGATAAAATATTAAAATTATAAAAAGTTGGTGGAAGTAGTTGATTGAAAGAGTGGGTGGAAGTTATTGGAAATCGTGAAGAATGTAAGACTGTTGATACACTGTTGTTGCTGTTGATGATGATGAAAAACAGATCTGATGGGTCGTTCTTCGTGGTCCTTTTATAACTCGATTGCGAGGCATCAGCGGAGATGTTTTTCTAGGATCATGGATCGATTCCATCAACATCGGGGGGCTCAAATCTGCAGCATCAATTTTTTCTCCCCCCGACTGCGAAACCAGGGATCCCACAGCTGTTACAGGTGAGGATGGCATGAATATTCCACTGAATGAGCTTGAGGTATCTTGGCTGAGGCTTGCTCTTTCTTGATTTAGCAATGGCTTGTGCTACCCGACCGAATCTACGGTAATTTGTTCCTGACAAGACTACTAACATTTTTCTACGATGCGAGTAATTTTTTTTCCCCCTCTCCCCATCTGACCTTGCCAGCCGCAAGGTATGCATAGCTGCCATATCTGCAGGTGTTCACTCAGATCATGCGGAGAAGTTTCTCAGACAGTTGCTTTAATCGGTTACGCTAGACATCTCTAGCCTAGGTCGCACAAAAGAAGAAGGTTTTCGACGGCTAGAACCGTAGCGAGCGTTAGCGCCAACTTTGGGTGCCCACTGCAGGCCCTGCATACTCTCGAACGTCGCGGAGATTTGCGCCGCTCGGGTCCGCTCTACTGACACCCGATATCCGCATATTCTTGAGGTTTAATATTGGTTACAAGATGTATTTGATTGTCTAATTAGTTCTAGTTGTGTCTTATTTTTGTCAAGTTCGCGACTCTAGATTTCCAGACTTAGACAAAATCCTTGTTGGCCGTCGGGCGTGTTGGTGAGAAAGGCCGTCTTCGCCTCAGTGGCTCTATATATATGCATGGTGCATGATGTTTCGTGGGGAGACAGCCCTACGGTTTATAAAACTCAAGAGAATCGGTGAAAGAGATTTTATTTTATTTTATTTTATTTCTATCTTTTTGTTTTTTATATTTTCTTGTCGACGAGTCTGCACGTCTGCGGCAGAACTGAGGCTGGATTGTTTCACTCTTGGTGATGTAGTATCCATTTTACAACATCCACAACACAATACTGCAAATTTTTTCGAACGATCAAATCGTCGTGAGACTGGTAAGCTTACGAAATCATTTGATGATATATGGGTGGAGGTAAATACATCCAAGGGCCGCTACACCATATTCGAGAGTGCAGCCTTAAAATAGAACGCCCCAGAATTATGCTCAATGTTGTGAAAAGCTAGATTCACGAGGACCAGGAGGGTTATGGGAGAAGATATGAGAATAACAGAGCTCTTGAGATTCATAAAAATAAAACGCGATACAAATATATGAAAGAATATGACTAAGTAAAAACATTAATTTTCTTTTTGCCAGTTAGGGTTCAGCTTCAACCCTAATAGCTAATGAGTGTTTGGTTCCAAGTAAAATAGGTCGTAGACCCAGTATCCAATCCGACCCCCCGATTTATGGCATCATCCCAATCCACCAAAATTCGCAAGCCGTCCCGCCAAAGAGGGGGTATGCGCATCCATAAGGCTAAACCACTCTTAGGCGCTGAAGTCACGGGCGTGACGCTTTACGATAGGACCAATAATCCCGCTATAAGTTCCAATGGAGACTTCGATGGTTCCATGAAGAGAGGTCGCATCTGACTGGATCGAGGCTTTGGACACCGCAACTTCTACTCCGTCGATTATCATAAAGGCAATAGTCTAAAATATTTCAAGCCAGTGAGTCACTACTTTTTAAGCTCAGTTGAATATTTTTGCAACTTACATCGACAATGGCCTCGAGAGATCGGAGGACGGCGCTAACAGGTTGGCCAATGAAAGGGACAGTGGTAAAGAGCCCGGCCTTGCCAATAAGGATATTCAGGAGTGCTTGGTGAACTTGGACGAACTATCCCTCAGTCCCGTTAGTATCTATATCAATAATGTAGGGAAAAAGGCAATCGCATTCTACTAACCTTTCGGAAAGCGTCAGCGATCGCTTTTGCATCAGTAGGGTTAGTGATAACAGCGCTACCCTGCATCTGGGCAATAGCAGTGGTAGTGATAGTGATGATTTCAGTAAAGCCGGTAATAATTTGTGGGAAAGGTCCGAGACCAATGACAATGAGAGGGCCGTTCACGAGAGTGATCGATTTGGCAGGGGTTTGAAGCGCCATGGATTTGCTCGTCAACAGTTCAATGTTCGTGACCATTTGAGATGCTGTGAGGGCAGCCAAAGATGGGGCGGCGAGGAGCGCAAGAGCGCAGGTGACGGCTTTCTTGAAGAAGAGCATCTTGAGATCTTGGTGATGAAAGAGTTATCAAAGTTTGATAATTATCGATATATCAAGAGAAGAATTGTTTGATGGTTGAGTGATAAGATGCTCGAGGACTGGAGACTGCTGCTGGATGAAGAGAAAAAGATTGTTCATCGACAGCGGATTGTCTTCCTTTTATATTCTATTTCACCCTTAGATCATGGTCTATTGATTTTGATCTCTAGCTTATGGTAGTTACGATACGCAGGGTGAAAGACAATGAGCCGTCTCCCGCTCGACCGCACATCATCTACCGCCTGGATACAGGATATTCGGCTCACAACTAGGCTACCCTTACTTGGGGGCCTGTGGTGAGGCCGAAAATGATGCATCTGCAGATGCATCCCTCTGTATGTAAAATATCACCGCGGCAAGAACGACGGGTCCGATCCGTTCAGGATGAAATCGAGCTTAGAGAAGAGATTCCGGTGTGGAAAAGTTGAAGGCAGCGACCAACCCCAACCACCAAATGACGACCAAATTGGATGCAGCCTTTTCAGATATCTCGCAAGCTTTACAGATATGGTCTGCAAGGCCACACCCGCTTGCATTGACCTCAATTAGGACGCTTTGGAGGAGCGCGGGGCCCAAACGGGATCCAGGGTTCCCACTTCATCCATTTCGAAGGGGTTAGCGTCCAAAATAGGTGCTGTAAATTCCTCTATTGGACGAATATGTCCCGTATCCCCCGCAGGAATGACTGGGGTTTTTCGCAAACTCAAAATCTCCAACATTAAGGTGAGGAGAGCGGGTGGTTGATCGGTTGGCGGCGGGTGGCTCTGAGTCGTCAACAAAACGGTTAGCGTAATTTTCATATGCATATGTATACCCCTCTGGAGATTTGGTTTTGCCAATCAGAGAGGCGTAACTACGTGAGTAGCTGATGCAGATTTAGGTACGGGAGATCTACGGGATATTAGATCTTGATCGATTGGCATGCATGATTCCGATCATGCGCGTCGATACGGATGAAACTAGGACTCTTTCTGGAGAATTCTCCATAGCTTTGATGCGTAAAGCAGAGGGGCCCGAGGTTATGAAAGCGCAAGGAGAAAAAGGATGCGGGCCGAAGCGACGGTCTAGATTGATTGAACGCCACATTCCAAGACCCTGGCGGAATAGCCCACTGTAACAACTAGAACGCAAAATTTTGTATCTTACTGTTTGTATTATAATGTACAAACGAGCAATAAACTATTGGGGTATTCTAGATTTCAGTCAAGCACTAGTTACTCTGATTCGAAGTCTAGGTCATATTTCAGTATACCTTGGGCAGGCAGTTGGCTTTCCAATAATATTTTTGGTGTGTAGCACAACGCACAAGAGAACCTGGGACGATAGAGCTTAGCTAGCTTAACAGGCCGATCAACCTCTCTACTCTGCAGATATGCCCGTCTGCGCATGGCCATATAGCCAGTCAGCTGCCTTCGGGAGCTATTCAACGGCACGGAAGGAGCTTCAATTTCATCTGTGACGACGTGGCTGTTCACCTGCGTTCGCGTTAAACCTCAATGAAAACCTGGGCGATGCATGTTGAAATTGGTTGACGAGAGGGGTTCGCTCTAGTACTCTTTTGGCTTCTGAGCTGGCCAATGGACTTCTCAGGTTGCCATTTTAACAGCGGATTATACTAACCTATTGTATTGCGGCACTAAATGAAGCGTCCCGATAGGATACCGATCTACTAACAGGGGTAATCCAAGGAGTCTAATCGAAAAATTGAGAACTTGCATCGCTGCACTTAATTAAGCTCTTCGGATATATCCTAACTAGATCTATCGATCGCGATCTCATCTACAATCCCTACCTATTGACCCATCAAACGTAGGGCCTTTTCTTTCCAAATCAAGGATATGTACCTCTAAAAATTCCAAAATGCGAAATCTGCTGTAATCTTGCTGTTATTCTCGTAGATTGTGATACAGGGAAGGAATCTTAAGGAAATATTCAAACTTGATGGTATACCTATTCTAGTAATACGTAATTATGCATGCACAGGCAGCTTCTCTAGATCTGCGGTATTTTTTAAAGCTCACAATACATCTTAAGTTGATGGTACATCGGTTACCATCCGACTAATAAATCCATAAATTCTGAGTTCCGCCAACCGGAGAAAACTTTAAGTGGAGAGCGACTTATGAAACATGTCGGCGAAGCAAGGGAGCGGAACACTTGGACCCTGCAGAGCGACCCTTTCGCAATGGCCGCACCTGCACCTCCATATGCACGTCTTTCTTGCGACTGCGACTTATGACGCAGCATTAAACTTTAATCGCTTAGTGTTCGGATTCGTTGAAACTGGTTTAGGAGACCAATCACTTACTGTATGCGAGGAACTCATGGACTTCTATAGTTACATGTACATACCATGGTGAACCAATTTCGACCAACCTCCCAGGCGGTTTTATTTTGCATTCTATCAAATTTGCAAAGTGCTATGCATATATGTCAGCTAGCTAAACTTCTGCGTATGAATTTGAGATTTTTCAAGGTCTTAAGAATGCTCGATGATCGATATGGTTGCCCCGCTGACTTGACTGCAGTGTGAACTGAGCTGACCCGTAGCAGGTTTAGCCCGAAATAAGGGTTCTCGGCTTCTTCGCTGAGGGGTAGCTGATATGTGGTCGTGCATAGCGCGCCTTCAGTAATTTATTCTCTTGTTTGCCTGGCTTTACTGCTGCGCGCAGTAGTAAAGCCGCACTTGCATATGCTGAGGGAATTCGCTGCATTGATCTGGATCTAGAGGGATTAAATGATTGGATTCTAACTCGACCGCATCCTAGAGTTTGCACTGTAAATATGGCCAAGTAGCTGACAATAGATACCTCGTCCAAACCTGCTGGCCTAAGCCGTAGGATCTATGTTGGGAGGAGTATTCGAATTGACGAAGTCTACTGCACTAACATATATGTTAAATCCAAGCGCTCCATATCTTCGTAGAGTAAACCGGACTTCTGTTTTCTCATGTGCGAGAGTTTTAGCCAGGAATACCACTCCTAACAAATGGTAACAGGGCAAAGCTCTTCAAAACTTCTGGCGGTGGTGGTGCCATAGGAGCCACAATATTACTATGCGTACTTTCGCCCGGTGGTGACGAGCCGAATATAATTGTTTTCAGTCAAAATGTCCAGGGGCTTTGACCCGTCTGACTAAGGAATTATTAAACTTATCTAGCAATCATGCGTCACGAGTAAAAGTTAGGACATCATACTGTAGACACGGGAAGTTAGCGCTCCTCCTGCTTGGTACACCGAAACCCCGCGAAAAAAGGGATCGACTATTGGTAATTGGACGAGACCGCAGAGATTAACACTGTGATTATCAAAGTACTTCTAATATCGAAAATCTAAGAAAGTTCTGACCGCTTCTTCAGATGCGGTAACCCGGGAGAGTTAACGTGGTTTTTCTCAGTACAACCATGGCTCGAGGTATTGGTTGGCCATGGTACCACGGAATTGGTTGTAACAAGGCCGGTCTCGTAAACCAGTCTTTACGGAGTGATCGAGACGATCTTAAATCCAAGGTACATAACTTGTACAAATGTATTGTTAGCTCTATCGAGTTTTCACCAGGTTAGTTAAGGTTCAGGCTTTCTAGATAGAGATATATCGATAAGAGTGGCGCAATGTCTAGTACCCTAGCCACTCCGAACTAGGAGAATACTTTGAATTCGATCAACTAGAGCCTCTACCACTTAGCTTCCTAATACACCACTTAGTTACGACGAATTTCAACTCAACCCTTGTATCGTAAGCCGAAGGCCGGCCCACAATTCGGTCTGCGAAATACACCAGCCGGCCAAAACGTGTTTGACAGCTGGCTACCCGAGCCTCGAAACCTACGGCTACCCGGCGCTGCTAAGTGTTTCAATTGCTGATGATCAATCAGTGCGTAACTGCCGTTAGCTTAAGCCGTAACTAGAACATTTTACCAGAAACTTCACGGTGTCGATGCGAGGACAGTTACATGTGGGGAAACCTACCCGCTGGCGATATACGACGATGCCTGCATAATTAGATATTAGCATAAAGAGAACGGAGCTTTATCTGATTGCCTTGCTTTTAGTCCGCAGATCTGTTTTCGAAGATCTTAATAAGTTGATACGCAGAGTTACCAATCTCAGTATCGGAGTACGGCTAATACATGGTTCCTTTGGCAGTCCACCAGCCATTCCACAACAACCGAAACGGGGTCCATATCATTCGCTAAGGACTGCTTAGGTGATTGATTGAAGAACAAAGCGGTTCGGTTATAAGGAAAAAACGGTTCCGACAACAGCCGATGGGTCACGGCCATATCAATGCCCCAAGTTAACTAAAATTATAAGACATTGGTATATTTGAAGGAGCAAAATTGATAGGGAGCTGTGGGGTAATTGAACTAATTGCTGTTAAAATTTTTAGGCAGCTGAACAACTGTCATTCTGGCCCCACAGTTCTGCCGACAGGAAGATGAGGCCTCGTCTTAGAAACAATGAGAAAGCACACTAGTTCTCAAGATTCCAAATAACAACTTATCTATGTTTCCGAGTAGATCTACGAAATCATTTTGGACAAGAAACAAATACTTTCATAGTGATGATAATTATTTCTGATACTATACTAGCGCTTTCAACATATGAACATGACTGATGAATCTTGAGTCGTAAAAAAAAACGCCAAACTCCAGCTAATCCTCATGCAAGGCCAAAGTATATTAATAGTTTCTATAAGCGTATGACAAAATCGTCTATCAATGAGATTTTGAGGGGGAAAAAGGCAAGGCGGGTATGTGGAGATGGTTATCTAGTGTAAAGCAAAGAGACAGAAAGGAAACAGATGATTAAGGGGGCCAAGTTGTCGAAAGGGGTTGTCGTTTATGCGGCACCACCCATTTCAATCTTCTTGCCCTTAATGCTCTTCCATTCGAGGGCGAGGGCACCGAAGATACTCAAACCCATAAAGGCAACGGCGATATAGAAAGTTTCCGTCAAACTGAGATTGTAAGCCCTCAGGACGCCGGGTAGGAATTCTGCGGGGAGATTGCTCTTCAAGCTGGTAGCACCGGTGCTCAAGACAATGGATGGATCGAGATTTGGGACCTCCTTGCCCAAGTTCTTGATGAGCTGGTTGTTGAAGACGTTCTGGGCAATCGAGATAGAAAGAGCACCACCGAGAGTTTGGGAAAAGATGATAACAGCGGTACCAGTGGCGATGTCGCGGGCCTTCAAAACGGCCTGAACCGCAATGAGTGGCTGCTGCATACCCATACCAATACCGAGACCGAAGAGGGCTTGGTAACCAATCCATGCTGGATGACGGGTATCAACCTCCCAAGTTGACATGAGACCAGCACCAATTGTTCCGAGAATGCTGGAGCCGATAACGAAGGGGTTGTAGTAACCGGTAGCGGTGACGGAACCACCAGCGACGATGGACATAATGACAAGAGTGAGAATCATTGGCAGATTCATAATACCAGACTTTGTAGCGGAGACGGATTTGATGGCTTGGAACCAGATTGGCACAAAGTAGACCATAACGAAGAAGGCAGAGCCAAGCATAGCAGCGAACCAAGCAGAGCCGGCGACGGAGCGTTGCTTGAGAATTCTTGGAGGAACGGTGGCCTTGTCTTGCTTCCAGATCTGGATTCCGATGAAGATACCGAGAAGAATGAATGCAATGACGAGGAGGGCAATGATACGGCCGTTACCCCATGGGTACTTGGATCCACCCCACTGAAGAGCGAGCAATAGACAGATGATAGCTGGCATAAAGACGACTGTTCCGTGGATGTCGAATTGCTCGAGGCGGTCCTTCCAGGTCATATTGGTCTCCTTAACCTTGCGAATGTCGGTATAGAAGAAAACGATAAACAGGGCAGTGACAGCACCGAACGGCAAGTTGATCCAGAAACACCATCTCCAGGTCTACTTCAGTGTTAGTAAGGATCTATACACAGATCATTCAAAGAACAGAACTTACAAGTTTCGCGCTATCGGTGAAAACACCACCAAGGAGAGGACCAGCAACGGACGCAAGACCGTACATGGAACCAATCATACCAGTGTATGTTGGTCTCTTCTCAAGTGGAACTGTCTGGGCGACGATGAGCAAAGCACCGGCAAAGATACCAGCGGATCCAACACCGGCGATGGCTCGTCCGATGATAAGAGCCTCAGAAGTTGGCGCGGCAGCACAGACAATGGAACCGACTTCGAAGATGAGGAGTGCGATCAGGTAGACCCATTTGACAGAGTAAAATGTATAGAACTTTCCGAACAACAGCTGGAAGGCGCAGGTTGTCAACATGTAGGCACTACCATACCAACCAACGTCGTCCAAAGACTTGAAGTGGTCAGTGATTTTCGGGATAGCAGTAGCAATGATAGTGTTATCTAAAGGACAAGGGCCACCGGTGGTTAGTATATAATTATATAAAAGCCCTTGGGAGCAAATGTGTGGTAAAAGTCGCGTTGTCAAGACCGTTGCAGTAAGGTTACACGGGCAAGGTTAATGATATTGACTTACCCAACGCCATACAAAACACGGAAAGACACAGAGCAATCGATATAATACCCAGCTTCCATGCTGTCGGGTATTCGTGCAGGGATTCAATGGTTTGTGTCTTCTCCAACTCGTTTCTATCGTCGTCAATAGGAGCCTCGTCGACGGCCTTTAGTTGGTTTGAATGGCTCGTTGTCGAGCCTCGATCAATTTTTTCGTCGGCATCGACAACAGATGCATTGACAGACGGAGCTGCCAAGGTTGATGTTTCCGTTCCGGGATTCATATCGTCTTGTGCAGGAACGGCTAGCTCCTGAGCACCCATTGTTGAGAGAAGTGTGTATTAATGTAGAGAAGTGTGGTGTCGGAAGGAATGAGGTGAGTTACTGAGTCGCTTCAAAGTTATATATAACTTTCAAGCTCACGTTGTAACTGTGGCAAGGTTGCTGGGCGTGGGAAACGTGGAACGAGATACAAGAAGAATCCAGTCGATGCCGGCGTTATATATTTTCCTCCGGCCTTCTGGGTGGAACTGTGGATTCTGCTTCGCTGCTCATCCAAAATTTGATACCGACGGAAATGGCGCCGCACTTTGCTTCTTCCGTATTGCTTTGCCTTTTCACTCGGCCCACTAACAAGAAAAGCCAAATTATCTTTGTCATCGGACCAATCAGAATTCGTCTTTGCGCAGGTTCTGGAGGTCAAATCGCTCCGAGAGGTGGCAGTTTGCACGTTAGACCCGCCGGGACTGCCAAAAAGGGGAAAAAATCTCGGTCTGGGCGACATATTCCGATCCGACCAGCCTTGCCCTTGGTGCGATACCACCTTAAGGGGTTTTCTCGGACTCGGGATTTGATGACTCAGGGTGACAAGGGCTTCTTGGCCGACAAGGAAAAATGCTTCTACTTCATCCCGATGTATCACAAGGTGACGCTTAATCACGTTAAGCAGTTCGCATAACGTTTCTGAGGAGAACTCTCTCGCAGCTTTGAATTCATGAAAACATCGACTGGCGGAAAGGTTACCGGTCTTTAGGAACGTTCGACAACGAAGATTTACCACCTTATCGCAATATGCTGACGCCTCTTCAATACCTCAAGTGATGGCTCCACATGTGTGCATGGATCGAATGATGGCGTCGTCACTTAATCAGATACGGAGTTTCAACGTTCGGTATCATTCGGTCGCCAGGCGTGACCGAAACCACAACGTGGACCGAACTCTGGATTACGATTAAAATGCGTGGGTGCTGACGACCGTATCCCTTGTTTGCAATGTCAGCAAGCTACTCCTGAGCAGGAGAAAGATCCATCTGCCAAGCCCCGTAGGCCGGCGGCGCGGAAGTCATTTTGGCCTCCGGTCCGCGATACCTCCGTGATGACGGTAGGAGTTAAGGCCATCTGCCGAACTCTATTTGAGAAATCACCAAATGGAGACGCAGGATTACTAAGTCCGCTAACACCACCCAACCTTATTCTGAAGTCAACCCCCATCGGATTTGAATCATAATGAGATTCTCCGTGATTCGACACCGTCGATGCTTTCGTTCGCGGTGATCTCGTCCGTAACTGCCGCGATTGGAGCCTGATAGACGACGTGTCCAAGTTTTCGGAGACTTTTCTCTACCTTCAATTTGCCGTTGTATTCTATCTGCCAATCCTGCTGGTGCATTCCTTTACTAGCTTATTTCACACGATCACATATACAGATACTCCGTATTTCTTCCATGATTTTACTAAAAATGCTTTGGCGCTTTTCCAAGCAAATATTTTCCCATTGAGAAAACGGTCGGGAAACTACGGGTTGTTAGCTGGTGCTGCCCTGGCATGCACAAAAGGAAGCCAGGCCAGGGAAGGATCTTGTAACGGTATTCGGCCTGGACCCCTCGGACTCCGGCAACCAAGAACGATCAGATCGCGAATTGGCCTTGGTCGCATGACCCGACCGCTCCTTTCACAACATGTTGCATATGCATATAACATTGGCGATAATTTTTCGCAAAATTCTCCGCCAGGGTCAAAGCTTTAAGGCCGCAAGCTAAGTATGTATACATGTAGGGACCAATCTCCTAGCTTCTTTCGTCCGAACTCAGCTGCATCTATGACTTTGCAATCGTAGGACCATTTTTAGCAATGACCTCATGATCGCATCGAATATAGAAGCAGCAACAAGATCTTAGGAGCTCCAAATAAAATTTTTTACCCCGACATCCACCTTGGATTCCCGTATCGGGTCATTTCAAGCGGGTAAGGCTGAGGTCGATCGCCGACAATGTAATAGCGACGGGTGCCTGGATCTGGATATCGGAAGCTAAATCTTGATATCCAATATTGCAACCTAAAAGGTTCCCGGATATCGATATATCAATCTATACTCGAGTCTCAAATGAGGGCCTCAGCTGCTGAATATGGATGGTAGGCTAAGGCCATCTCAGTCACGTGTCCGATGTGCGGCATGCGAACCGAGCCTTGGCTCAGTGACATGTAGCGGTCACCAAGGCCTGCCTTGACTCATATCGATTCTATAGTCGAGCACCTTCACATCTTGATAGATTTATTTGCATTCAAGAGCCTAACATATCGTTTGCGCTCTCAATTGATCAATTGATCAATCTTGCACACAATCTACCCGTGGGACCTCAATTCGAGTATTAGCAGCGACATATTGAATCACAGCGATCAATATGGAGAACACCGAGATAATTACCAAACTCGAGCCTATCCCGCACACAGCTCTTCCTTACCCATTCGAGGATTATTTCTTATCGTCTCTTACATCGGCGGACTTTCCTCGTCTCGTTGAGCTTTATAACGCCGATCTTGCCTACATCTTACTCAGTCCTCCATATCCGTACACGCTCGAAGACGCTAAATGGTTTCATGACAATCGGGCTCATAACCGTTTTCCAGATTATCCTGGAACCCAAGAAGCTTGGGTAATCCGCTCGGAATCCCATGGTGGGATTCTTGTGGGCATTTGTGGGTCCCACCCTGTGCCTGAAAAAGAGCATCACTTCAGGCTTGGATATTTCCTTGCGCCAGAGTTTAGAGGTAAAGGAATCATGCCTGCCGTTGTTGCCGAAGTTTTGAAGAAGTTTCCTGGCGCTATATTTGACGCTGAGGCTGAAGTCGGAAACATGAGTAGCCAGAAAGTGTTGGAGAAATGCGGGTTTCAAAAGGTCGAAAATGGGGGATTTGAAGAAACCTGGCCAGCTAGCAAAGGTGGTGGGGTTAGACAGCTTCTTAAGTTTGTGAGACAGTGCTAGATAGTGTATATAGACAGGCACCGTTAAGTAGACGACCTAAAGTCAAGGTCTCGAACCAAGACGCCAGGCCGCCGCTAATTCAATTTTCCAAATATGTACGTTTAGTATGCTTCAGCTGATTAGGCACGATGTATATGGAAATGATCATACATTTTGCGCCATCTGCGGCTGGTTGGCCGGATTTGGGAACGCTTGGTAGGGATACCACAACGGGACCCGCCGCAAACGAATGCTCTCATAACGAACCAAGACAATGTCGTTGAGAGATTGGGGAACGTTAACCCCAGCCTTTCTCATCGTCTTTCACATGTGCATATATCACCCTTTACATTTAGCTACAGCTGTACAGGCCCAACGCCGCCCAGGTTATTCTATTTTGGCAGGATTATCAATTACAAGCCAGCGGCTTCACGCCGATGCCGACATATGTCCCTGCCGGGTTGGGGAGATCGCAATATTGGTCTTTTGGTTACATTTCAGCAAGGGAGGCAATATGAGTGGGGATAGTCAGGCCAATGCCAACCTAACCGATTTGGATTACGATGACTACGAGGCCGGGGACTTCAATGGGATCGTTATACCACAAGGACATATCGAAAATTGTGTATGTACACAAATAGAAGTGCCGGGTCACGTTGATAATTCTCGTTAACTGGTTTTCTGACAATCGATCACTTGCAGAATGAAACTCAGAAAGTACAATACTTCATTCTCTACGCCGTTTGCCATGGTACTTCTAGTATATTCCTAGCCTTGCGCATATATACTAGGGTTTTCGTCGTCAAGTACTTCGGACAGGATGATGTTTGGATTTTAATATCGGCGGTCTGTATTCCATCTTTGCATATATATATATATATATATATATATCCCAGGGCTTACTTGGAAGGGACCTTGAGATAGGATGTATATCGTTGCTAACCTTATATTTTCAAGGGTTAGGTCATCTCTACGACTATCCTCGGTCTGGATCTCTGGTGTATGCATTCCTATACTTTTAAACGTTAAACTACCTAGGGCCTCGATCGTGAAAGTCTAGACTTCGGCGATACGGGGTTACATATAGCATTCACTCTATAGATCCAATGTGCTAATCGTTGGCCCTCTTTGGCTGGTTCGTATATTTAGATGTCCTAGTCGGCGCCAGTGGAGTACATGTGGCCTGTATTAAAACCGATGTGCTCGTCACGACTCTAAAAGTAAGATTTAATTTTAATATTAATACCTACTCCTTTCATACCCAATTTCACGATCACTACTTGGATTAGTTCCTTGGGCTAACTTTAGAGTGACGTGGATAGATCAAATATATTACAGATCCCTTCTACTCCCTCGCTCTACAAACTATCCGAATGTCTATGCTGGCATTTTATCTCCGACTCAGTGCAGATCCCGTGTTCAGAAAAGTCGTCTACTGGTCCATGGGTATTACATGGCTGATTTGCATCGCTTTTCTGTTTGTTTTCGAATTCGAGTGTTTACCACCATCTAAGGCGTGGGATTTGACGGTAATCTATAATAACACATACGATAAATATTGCCTCAACCGGTGGGCGCTGGGCTGGGCCTGGTCTGTTTTTGCAATTTTGTGCGACTGCTGGGTCTTAGTGCTCCCGCTTAAAATGCTTATGGGTATGTTAGCCATCTATACAATAAATTGATGAAAGGTTGCTTGATGTTATAGTAAGTGTACCTCATATTCATGGAGACGGCCTAATTGATACCGTTATATTAGCACTTCGGATCCCACCGAAAGAGAGAGCTGTCGTCATTGGCATATTTGGAATTGGATTTATGTGAGTTATAAATTAACAGTATGCCCTCAGCTGAGTATCATCTAACATAGTGTTACATCGTTCCAGGGCCTGTGTGGCCTCGATCGTTCGTATTCCAGCTCTTAAAATTATGAATGAATCACCGGACCCGTTATGTGAGTATAATCATTGCCTTCTCGTCATCCATGGATTAGGCTGACGGCAGAAATATCTGAAATTTAGGGGACCAGTTCATTGTGAGTGTTACATCGGTTGTAGAATGGAATTTCTCCGTTATGGCTGCTTGCTGCCCCGCCCTTAAGCCTTTAGCGAGTAGATTATTTCCTGGAGTTATGGCGAGGCTGTCACAGCGAAGTAATGTATCTCACTCTGGGGGAACCAGAGCGGGTGGATCACATCGCACTACGAAAGATTCTTCGAGATTAGAGAACGGGGACTCTACTTTGGCGGCTTCCGGTTCCGATTCACCAATAACTCCTCGATCCACTGGAAAGTTTCGAAAGTTCTCATTGTTCGTACCAGGAGGCAGACTGAATGAGTTAGGCTTGGCCCCGCAGATGCCTCCCGGTGAACGATTTAGATGGAGGAGACTGTTCAGATTCTGGGGACGGAAGGAGAGCATTACGGGACAAGAGGTCGACAGTACACCAGAGGTCATGGAGGCTACAAGCGGCCCGAATGTTGGCTTTTGGCGTAACAAAGACTGGAGTATGGATATGACTAATAACGATTATTGCGTGAATGCGAGGCATACGCATCAGCTTCCACAGCAAACTTTTAGACAGTTGAGAAAGGATTCAACTGAGAGCTACGATATACCGCCTTGATAACCTCTGTACTATTACTCTGTAATGATTAGCCCTACTAGTACTATACAAATACCCCCATCATTCCTTAATAAAATACTCTTTCTAGAACAGGGGGTCGGTTTTGCCAAATCTCATCAATTTCTCCGAGAAGCCCATCACTAAGCTTTGGAACAATAGCCAGAGCTTTGACACTGTCATAAATTTGCTCTGGCCTAGAAGCCCCGGTGATTGCAGAGCTAACATGTTCGTTCTTAAGAACCCAAGCAAGGGCTAGCTGTGCTAGATTGCAGTCGAGCCGGTCCGCGATTTCCTGATACAATTATATTAGCATAGCTCCGATGACAGAGGATCCCATTTGGGATACCGGGTTTGTACCATACCTTCAACTTTCTGACTTTGTTCATCTTTTCCTGCCATTCATCGGCCCCAACACCGGATTTGAGGTATTGGATATATGGATCATCACTGGATCCTATTCTTGAGCCCTCCGGAATTCCGTCAAGGTACTTTCCTGTCAAAACGCCTCCAGCGAGCGGACTAAAGGTAGTCAAGCCGAGGCCATAATGTTCATACAGGAGAGCATAGTCGCCTTCAACACGGTTCCTTTTGAGGAGATTGTACTCTGGTTGCTCCATAACTGGCCCTATGAGGCCCAATTTATCGGCGACCCGATGCGCACTCGCTATCTCATCCGCATTCCACTCGCTTGTTCCCCAGTAGAATGCTTTGCCGGTGTTGATGACATGATTGAAAGCACGAACTGTCTCCTCGATTGGAGTATTCCTATCCGGTCGGTGGGCGTAGATGAGATCGACTAATACAATTAGCAAGTAAACTCCCAACATGCACTGTAAGACGAAGTGATTGATACCGTAGTCGAGCTGCAGCCTCTTTAAACACAAATCTACACCCTCGATTATGTGTTTTCTGCTTAGTCCCGCGTTGTTGACCGGCATCTCTCCATTCGCTTCTCCCCAGTAAATCTTCGTCGATATCACCAAGTCGTTTCGCTTCCATCCAAATTTTTTGATGGCTTCTCCCATTACTTTTTCACTTTCACCGCCCGCGTAACCTTCAGCGCAATCGAAGAAATTGATGCCGCAGTCGTAGGCGGCCTTCATACAGGCGAATGTCTTTTCGTTTTCAGCGTATCCGCCATAAGTCAACCAACCTCCGAGGGAGATCGCGGAGACCTGAAGTCCGCTACGACCTAGGTAGCGATACTTCATGCTTGGAAGACCAGAGGGTTTGGAAGACATTTTGTTCTCGATTGACCAAATGATATTTTTTTTTTCGAATGCGGATTTTTCAGCAGCGCTGGTCCTGTGGAGATTACGCCGTGTGCTTATTTATACCTGTGCGCACCGCAACCGCGGAAGCAATGTTGAAGTATGAAGCAGGCTTATGGATGATGCAATGCAGCGTGTAACGCTGGAACTCCCACCTTCCGGTTTCTGATTCGGTGATTCATTGTGATAGAAGCCTACGTATGGGAGTTTACGTATGTCATTTTGTCTCTAATGGCATTAGTAATCAGCGAGTTCTTTTCGGTAACCTTGCTCGTCGACGGCCCGTTATCCTTGTCCGTTTGCGAGTTGGGATCCTAAATCGCAAGGCCTGCAAGGGTATTAACTCGAAATATATCGAGATCTCGGTTAGATCTCGGTTCGCTCGCTGGGTGGGGGCTTCTCTTCAACCTGGCCGATGACAAATGGATAATAGTCCTTGTAACTTTTCACTTTTGTAAAATAGGATTTGGGATTTGTCGAAGCAATGGATAAAGTTACTTTTTTTTTTCAAGCCATGGTTTCTCGTGGAACTGCTCATCGATTACCTTCTTGGACGGGAACTGTTGTGGATGCATGCGCAGCTTCGACTAGGCCGAAATATACAACACATTGCAACACAATTAGTTCAGATTTGCCTGCTAGCTTCGGTGACCCGGAAGAGGTGTCTCTGAGCTAAGCTAAGTAATGACCCTGGTTATTCTGCGAAATGGTTTCGCGAACTTGCTATAGAAAATATTTTATATCTACGTGGGGATTTAATGAACTCGAATCAGACGTATCGCTGTGGTGTACCGGAGACCTGGAGTTGCCGAGGTGGTAAGCCGTATACACGTAAAAGATTTCAGGTGTTTAAAGCTGCTATTTCATTACTCCGTTGTATACATGCAAGTAGGAAATCGCAAAAATCAGAACCTGTGAAACCAAACAAGAATTAATTGAAAATTCTTGGCCAGGAGATTAACTACACTCGGATCTGTAGGCCATTCCAATGCATCCACGCTAAAATTAAACTACAAATAGAAGAGATGTAGAATCTCTGCAGCGACTGATTATCAGTCGCTAGGCCTTTGACTCGGCCGTTAGTGGGGGTTCGATAGAACTCGTGCGCTAAATGAGGGTATCAGTGAACAGTATGAAATATCAATCATCCCTTTCATTAAAATAAGGAAAAGTCCCAACTCCCGAAAAGCAAAGTCATTAATGTGCTCCAGGTCGATTCCACCCGGAATATTATCATTGTTGATGTAGACATCATAATCAACCCATCAGTTGGAAGATTTGATGGTTGCTTACTCTGCGCAGGCGTAATTGTCGTTGCAGTAGTTGTTTCCGGCAATCCTGTTTACACTACCGCGGAGGAAATTACCAAGTGATTTGTTGGTAGAGGAGAAGGAATTGTTGATAAGTATTTGCTTCATTTCGGCTGGGGTGACGCCTCGATTGTACTCCTTGATCGACTTGCTAATGAAATATGCTGCCAAACCAGCAACGTGGGGAGTCGCCATAGAAGTACCGGAATAATAGTCAGCGGCGGTGTTTTCCTTGCCATCGATAACTGAGCTCAGAACATCGACACCGGGGGCAAGGAAGTCAACTTTAGATCCATAGTTGGAGAAGTCGGGGACTCTGCCCTGTTCATCGATGGCCCCGACGGTAATGGCTTTCGCTGCGGAAGCAGGCGAGTACTTTGATGCGTTATCATTTTCATTGCCTGCGGCAACGACGACTGTAACCCCGGCATTGTGTAGAGCATCGATAGCCTGGTTAACTGCAGTGGATTTGCCGCCGCCGAGGGACAAGCTTGCGACAGCGTGCCCTGATTTGGCGTCTTTTGCCACCCAGTTGATTCCTTCGATAACACTGGACCAAGAGCCGTATCCATCCTTGTCAAGGACCTTGACCGCAACCAGGCTCACTTTTCTGCTAACGCCGTAGGCTAGGCCTCCAATGGTGCCGGCGCAGTGGGTTCCATGACCGGCCCCGTCAGTGTTGTCATTATCAATGGTATTGACCCCCCATCGGACTCTGCTCTTTCCAGTGTACATATCGCGGAATTGCTAAGATGGTTATTAGCTAACTGGGAATGTGATGATTTAACGTAAAACACTCACCCAATGCTCTGTCTTGATCCCTGTGTCAATTACATAGACAGTGGCCCCCTCGCCGGAGTAATTGTCGTTATAGTAGTACCTATATGGTGCTGAAAAGTCGGAATGGGAGATACGGTCGAGGCCCCAAGTCGAATTCGATCGGTAGACGCGTTTCTCGAGGGTGTCATTTTCCTCAGGAGCGTGCTTTACCGCCTTCCCAAGGCTGACTTTGATAGCGACATCCTGCTCAACATAGCTGACTTCTGGCGACTTGAGAATTTCTGCAAGCGTGTCCTTGTCGAACTCTCCGGTGTAGCCCTTGAAGTTCGACTTTCCAGCGACTTTGATCTTCTGGTGAACGCCACGGGTGCGCTTCTTGCCCTTTCTCGATTTTGGGTCCCTCTTCTCGATTTCCGAGTGGAAGGAGCTAATGCGGCGAGTATGGGCATCGGTGGCAGAGTCCGTGACTCCATCCTTGAATACGACGATATATTGATCGGGAATGGCCGAAGCGACACCCGAGTTGGTGACCTTGACAACTGGAACTGCGAGAGCGCTGGTAGCGATGCTCGCAATGGTGAGAAGAGTTGGAAGAAGGTTCAGCATCTTGAATATATATTCTGGCGAATAGGATTCGTCGATAGCTAGCTTTAGAGTGGCTATTAAGCTATAAGGATGATTCTCAGGAGAAGATCAAAGGCAATGTCTAAGCTGTGAGCTGTAGAGAGGATTGATCCTGCTGCTGCTGATGATGATAAAAAAGGTAGTAGATCAGAGCGAGGGCCGCCTTGATTTATAGACAATGAGGCACTGAAGAATATTCACGTACTCCTGAGACTGGAAAATGGCATAGCCATCATAACCCCATATCGAGAGCGATATCGATGCATGCATGGCGCCGCGTGCCTATCTTAGTGTTTTGGTACCAGTCCTCCTGCCGCTTGAGCCCGCAGCTTCGCTAGTTGATAACGCCGTAATACGATTCTTGATGTCTCGGAGGCTTGGTTTTTTCAATCGATAGTTGATGTCTTAGTGGTTTAGGTTTTTGATGTCTTGCTCTCCATGCGGCAAAATTGAAGTCGTTTTTTTTTTTTCTTGCAGGAGCGACTGCGACCTGTGTCTAGCGTCTCGATCGATTTCCATCCGCCACAGGCGGAGTACGCTAGAGACGCTATCCGGAAAGGGGGAAAAATGAGGGGCGCGCGCCATATGTATATATGCTCTTCTGCTCTTTCAGGAAATCTAAAGACCCAAAGCGTACGATACTGTGGCTACCATTATCTTAGTCTTCTTGTTATACTCTTTTTGGGTACTAGCTAATCACAAAGTAGCACGATAGCCAGTTTCAGCACTCATAAGCCACTGCAGGAGGTATTCAGTGGAGGCAGAGCCCAAGATTTAGCTTTCCTCGATCGTACAGGCCCCACATATCAAAACACGCCTCCGATGGTTGGCGTACATCGAGATTTGGTTGTCTGGCTACTGCTGGTCTGGCCCAATCTATTGTAAAAAGGTCTTAAAACGTAGGGACCATACATATATATCGCAGTTTTGCTTCTTGGACGGAAAACCTCCGTAGGCCAGGGCCCACTGAATGGGAGTATATGTATTAAGAATTATATGATACTAGCCAGAATAAGTCAGTCTGGGTCTGTAGTTTACAGTACGAAGACTAGAATATAATTTCGAGCCGCGATTGAAAGATTAAGCCAAAGTCACAGACTGAGACTGCGAGGGGTAGGTATCCGCTCACGATACCTAGGACCGTCGATATGTGTTCAGGTGCTCATCAGGAATACGTAGGCCTGTATGCACTCAGCTTGTATGTTTTGGGTCTATGCATGGCCTTGGCTACGGACATGGTAAACTACCAATATCGATTAGTGATAGTACTAATATGATCAGAAACAGTACCTGATAAATACCATGTTGGTTTGAAACATCAAGGCACGATATCGTTCGGCTCCTCCATCTCTGGACGCTGGCTGGGGTCCAAAATGCTCGCTTCCAGGCGAGCCGTTCGCTTGACCAGTCGGTCTTACAAGGGACCTTTGGCTGCATATCCCACAACATGAGCAACGCATTTCTCTCAGAGAGTAAAACAGCCCAGGCCTGGGTGTAGTCCCACCGCGGAGAGTTCTTATTTGAACAGGCTAGCTCAGCTCTATCTGATTTAAGCCTTCGAAAGTGGACTAGCATAAAGGCCTCTTTCCTAACTCGTATCTCTAAAATATAAGTACCGATCCATTAAAGTTCAAGGGGCGCATCCACTTACCTGTTTGGATCTATAGTATTCTCCGGACTCCCTCGCAGGACTGACACAGGACGAGGTTGGTATAGTCTGCTGAGATTATAAACCAATGAAAATTTTTACTGTTGCATGAGGGTGGGTCTACTAATGCCATAGTATACTTAAGTAGATATGCATAGAAAGACCATTAAGGAACTCGTTAATTGAGTACGAATCCCTCTTAGGTTTCTTTTCTTTCGCCCAGTTGAAAAATCGCCAATGACAGACATGTCCATCGGACACGTGCATTGGCATATATTTGATCCGAACTCCGAGCTCCGAACGTTCGAACCCCCGACTGCAACCGGTCTTTTGTTCCCAGGGCTTTACCAACTTAACTTTTATCTACCAGTTAGCCCACGCCGTTAGGACCTAATAGATTATTTCCTCAATTTTAAGCTTTAAATTCTTTCAACTATCCGAGTCTATTAATATCCGGCTTCCCCTAGAGCCTATAAGATTGGATCTAGTACGCGTACGGATCACTTTTCTCGTAAGTACTCTCTTGTTGGATTATGTGCGTTGTATTGTCGAAACGTTTTTCGGTTCACAGCTTGCTACTTGACGTAATTTATGAGACCAGACCCTATTTAGAAATTTTACTTATAAAAAATTCCCCATAAACCAAGGTAGGTATATTTCAGAACCTCCACGTTCGGAGTTTATTCTGGATGCCGTAGCGGACATGTAGATATATCACCACCACTAGCACTAGTAGGAAAGATCATCGGTCACGCAGAAAAATACGATATAGATTTCAGTATGCCTATTTGTATATCCGTGAGATATTATATAAAAGCTTTCAGGGAGAGCTGTAATGATAGGTAACACAAAGCGCCAAAAGTTTCATACGATCATGTTGCGTCCTGATCTTAATATATAGCCTAGCAAGACATTAAAAATGGTTCAAAATATAGAAGAATTTGTATAGGAGCCTCAACCCAGGCGATGGCGACCGTAAGCAGCAATTCTAGATCCCGCTTGAATTAAGAAGATCTGTAGACTAGGACCGACGCCTTAACTTGCGAAACAAGGATACCAGCTGCGACGGAACCAATGGCTTTCCTGGCATCAACTGACACTGTGGGCGCATGTTCGACTGTTACCCCTGTGAGCTGGGAATCGTAATTTTCGACGTGGCTTCGGCCAACAACAACGAGATCCCCTGCGTCTGGGATAACGCCAACTTCTTGCTTGGCGCGAGTTACAATAGTGTGAATAGCTTGTTCGGTCTCCAATGTTTCAAACACGACACGAGAAGCAACTTCATCCGGGAGGGAAGCGGCGATCTGGAGGTAAAACGCAGCATCGTCTTCTGTGACGCCGCTGGAAGATGCTGTAGTTTGAACTCCGGCCGTCTTTGGTTCGCTAGACGTATTATTCTGAACGATTTGAACAATAGTGGCTGTGACGTTGATATTGTGGTTTACGAGTTGAAGAACGAACCGGAGCGCGGCGCGATCGTCTGCACCCCCAATGAAGGGGAAGAAAACGTGATGACTGAGATCGAGAATCGGTAACGTGGGTTCTTCGATACCAGACCTAACGCGAGAGATCGCACCAGAAATGGTGCTGCCGCGACGCTTGAGGCGCCTTTCACTAACATCTGTGCCTTCAACGCCGCCAAACCCGCGGTTGATGAAGATAGCAACGCTGGAGGGTGTATTCTGGAGGAGAGAGGTGACAAAGTTAACGTAAGAGCCGGATTCGAAACGTTGGTTCCGACTGTTTGGTGCCTCTTCGTATGTGTAATCGTCGCTGAGGTTTCCGGTCTCGCTCCATGGAACGACGACGAGATCGGATGCGGCATCCTTAGCGCGGTCGGACAAAGCACTGGAGAACGAGTCACCTGGAATCACGGCAAGATTTGTGACACAGGCCATGCTGTTCATCCTTCCAAAAGCCTTAAAGAAATTGATGACGGGGTCACGCGCGGGCTCAATATCCTCGGTGACACGGATGACTGCAGAGGTACGTTCATCTAATTCTCGAAGACGAAGCCCGTGGACTTCAAATCGTGGAGCGATAGGGCCGGCTTTGATTGCGGGTTCGCCTTCTTTTTCAGTCGACTCGGAGACATCCTTTCCTCCCTTAGAGGTTTTAGACCTGTGGATAGCTGGGGCAGCGGCTTCCGTTTCACCTTTTAGGAGTAGAATCAAGGCCATCAAACTTGGTAAGCTCTCAAGGCGGAGGAGAGCAGTAAGTTTGGTAACAGTAGTCTTGACTTTAGGTCCTTGGGGCTCAGTATCATCGGATTCGCCAGTAGGTGTACCATCCCAGTTGATTTTCCCGGCCCTCCATGCAAGACACTTCTTCTGATACCACTCCGGATATAAGAAACTGACAAGTGGAGTAGTCGCGAAGGTAGTAACGAGCGCCATGACCACGAAGATTGTGAACACTCGCTGAGAGATAATTCCCGCAGTTAGGCCGATGTTGAGAACAATCAACTCTACCAATCCTTTGCATTGCATAAGAGCACCAACTGCCAAAGACTCTCTCCATTGAAGCTTGAAGAACCTGGCTGCTAGAGCAGCACCTGTGAGCTTCGCGAAGAACGCAACAAACAGGACACCGAAGACATAACCCCATACAATGCCGCTGTTCAGAAGTCCGATATTTGTTCGGAGACCGGACAAAGTGAAGTAGAGTGGCAAAAATAGGACAGTCACGAGGTCTTCGATTTTTTCTGCGACAGCAGGTGCAAACCCTCCATCATGGGGGCAGATCTAAAGTGGCGCCGCATGTTAGTACTACAGACTCTATATTGGCGATGTCCAGGCTGCCAATCTGAGCGTTTCCTTGGCTGGATAGGACCAATACTCAAACAGAGGCCGGAGCTCGGAATGAAACTAAGCATGGGACACTCAGGGTGGGTAGGATTAGAACTTACAAGTCCAACGACGAAGCCGCCGAAAATTGCGTGAATACCGATCACATTCGCAAACCACGCCGAAGCAAGGCACAAAAGAAGGGTTACCGTCAGTGCGCCTTGGCTGGGGTTCTTCAGGTTGCCAGTTCGGCGTAGGTACCAGTGGAAGGCTGGTTTGACTGCGAGGAAGAGAAACGAAATGTAGCCTATCGCAACGAGTAGAACATAAAGGGCCGTGATCCCAGTGCCAGCGTTTACAAGAGCAACCGTCAAAGCCAGAAGAATCCAGCCTACAACATCGTCTCCACTACCTGCTGCTAAGACAATCACACCGACGTTGGTTCCCAGGAGTCTTAGCTCGGTAAGAATACGACACAGAACAGGGAATGCCTAGAAAGTATTGAGTCAGTTTTCATGGTAGTTACGCCACAACTGCTCCAAGCATGGAAATTTCTTCGACTTCATAGCCATAGCGATTAATTTGTGTGAGTTTGGGAGGGGCTTACTGTAATACTGAACGCGACACCGACGAAGAGCAAGAAAACTCCAAAGTTGACTTGATCGTTGACACCAGCGTCTTGACCAAACTCATTGTACAATCCATATGAAATAGCAGCACCTTAAAAAGCAGCAGCATTAGCAAGAGGTTCACTTGTCTAAATCAAATTCGCATTCCGATGAGAATAAGGAAACCAACCTAGGCCGAATGGTAGGGCTATGCCCATGGAGCCGACACCCAATGCAATTCTCCAATTCTCAACCATGATGCGGAAATCCACTTCCAGGCCAATCAAGAACAAGAAAAGTACTAGGCCGAGATTTGCAACAAGATTGAGGTTTGGCATCGCTTCTTGTGGGAAAATTGTGGTTGTAAAGTTAGGAACACGGCCCATCACCGTGGGACCTAGAATAATGCCACCAATGACCTCCGCAATGACACGCGGCTGCCGGATTTTGGATAAGGGCACATGGAGAAGGCGACATAACGTGACAATTATGAAGACCTATGCAACTGTCGTCAGTATACTTTCTGTTCTGGATTGTAGTGTGCGATATGGAATTGGAAGATTGAATCTAGATCTTACCTGAACAATAAATACAACAATTGGGTCATTCTTGTTGTACACCTGCGGGTTGGCTCCACCAATGATACCAGTCTGGTCTGCCACCTTGTGGGCAGCGGTTGTAGCCGCCGCAGCAGCAGAAGATACAGTCGACGACATGGTCGATTAATTGGTTACGTAATTACCTGCCAGAACGACAACTTTGGTGTCGGGGAGGTTGTTCGGTGGGCGTGGCAGAACGCTTAGGAAGGGAAGCCGAGAAACTGGGTCAAGTCTTCCTTCCCAGCGGGCTTTTATATTTCGAACCATAATACTAACTAGCTGGCGGGCTACACTAGCTTGAGGATGGTGGTGGGTCAATTACAGCTGCAGACCATGTGGTGGTCAATTCATGCAGTTAGGTCAAAGCTCGTGTCGCTCGCACTTACTTTTTGCTAGGAGTATACTATGCACGCCTCGACGATTCGATTGAACCTAGGTACCTGCTCTAAATCTTGGAGAGATTTAAAACGGTTGTTTGTTCTAATTGGACCGTTCCCGCTTGCTGGCCGTTCTAGGACAAGATCCTGGAGGGGGGCCCACACCCGCCAAGCGCGACGAGACTGGCCAAGCTGCGAGCTGACACTGTCCCCGCGCCTGGTTCCATCGACAGCCCACAGGTTGGAATTCTTGACCCGCGTCTTGGCCACAGTGGCTGTAAGTAACTAATCCCGTTTTCGAATTGATGATGAGAAAATCCCAGAACGACATGAGAAGTGCCGATACTTTAGGACGCATGATAGTTTGAGCTCCCGATTGCTTAGCTACATACCAATGTACCATAGCCAACGTTGAACAGCCGGGTTCTCAGAGAGATACCCACTCAGTTAGGACGTGGATTGACCCACTTGATGCTTCAAGTTTAAGGCTGGCGGCTGATACTCCAATACCAGAGCTCATCGATGCATCTTGTCTCCATTTTCCTGCGTCGAGCACATGGGAATACAAGAAGACCAAAACCGTGTTTACCCACGTTACCAGAAGGCTGGGAAGCAAGGGATGTCGGCAGTCAGAACCTCAGCTTCTCGGTTTGCTTACGCTCTAAAAAGGACATCTGAAAGGGCCGTTATCTTTCGCTATCTTGTGATGATATCTTGACGCGTTATAGAATGGGTCGCTTCGTACATATCCCACAGCTGCACAGGCCAAGCTTGACACCACGGTGCTCTAACGTTGGCTCAACAGGTCTTAACTATGCTAATTCCTTGGCCTCAGCCGCACGATTGTAAACTGAGAGGATGTGCACCGAGTTGTATTCTGGTGTTTGGGGCTTGCACCTTTGAGTCTCTTTTGAGGGAGCTACCGAGAAAGCAAGGCTAAGTTTGCACGAAGAATTGGAGAGGACTTTGGTTGTGTTTGAGGGATAGAAAGGAGGGATAGCGTGATAGGCCCCCTGCTCGCTCGCCTCCAAGAAACACTTCCGATTTGTCGGAAAGGTACTACAGGACAGGGATATTGTTTTGGGCCGCTCAGCATGCATACGCATACGAGCGTAATCTGTAGATGTAAGTATATTCGGCATCACATCTGGTTTCGTTATTTCGGTATGAACGAAATCTTTTTCTTTTTCTTTTTCTCGAGCTTTTCTTGTGGGGACTACAAAGTGATACAGTTGCTTGTGCGTTACAACAGTGCCAACATGCAGGCGCCGGTCACCCTCATTGAATTCGTAAATGATCATATGTCCATCGGCATCTAACTATCTTTAAACAGACAAAAGTGGTATAGTTAGCTGTTAGATTAGAGAGTAAAGTTTTATCACTTGATTGTGATATAAGCCCCCATGCAGGTGTGGGGCACTAGTTAGTTGTAAAGTTGCATTGAAGCTTAATACAGCCTGGTAAGGACTCACTGTCTTCATATAGCTCATCGATATCGATCAACGGAAAGTGTCATGGCATATGCATATATACATAGTATATGCTCAGACTCCCCGAAAATAGTTACATCTGCGTATACGATATTAATACCTAAACCAATGTACCTATACTTAGCCCAGATGTCGCCATTCGCATTGGCATTTCTGTTGTGGACCTTGGAAGGAAATACTAACCGGTCATGGCACGAATCTCTCTCGAAACAAGGATTCTGGGCGTCTGGGCGGCTAGGCTGAGCGAGAATCCGCCAAGACAACCGTGGGAAACTCCCAACCATTCGAAGAAGGCTTGTCGAGAGGGCTACAATTTTGGATGATAGGATACAAGTTGTCGACAGGCGGTGACATGCGAATTCTCATCTTATCGATATTACTACCCTTACGCTGGTGCATGGAAATATTTTTTTGCAAATTCTTCACTACAATTCTCCACTGCCCTCCTATCAATTATCCAGTACTGCTTCTAAGACCAAAACCACTTCCTAAGATTATTCTAGGCTTATAACGATAATTGGTTTGTTATTCGAAATCAAGAGCTTAGATTTGTAAATCTTCAGTATCAAAACCGAGTCCGCGAAAACCGGCCTACGATAGTACCGATACTGCGGGCATTTCGGGCGTATTAGAATTGCGCTAATATCCTATCATGAAGCCGTAAGGTGGATTGGATGCCTCGTATCTGCATTTGGTGACCGACGATATTCTAAATCTTAGCGAATCATATACTATATCAATGGGACATAGCTCCGAGGCTCGTGATGGTGGAGTAGAGCGAGGGGAAGAGGGCAGTGGGCCACTCACTGTTCCCCCCCGCTCTATCTCACCCTTCCTAGTATTTAAACCAGGCGAATGTGCAATGCGTATCTACAAATCCCTAATTAAGTTTGGAGGAGGGATACTAGGCAAGCGACGCAAGAGTAACGGTCGCGGGCTAGGATCATGCCGACGAGAACCGACATTTCCGCCAAACTTAAAGCCTCGGAGCGCTAGAGCATGTGTTGCTGGGAATTAGAGGAGACTGGCTTGCTATGGTTAGTTGCAACGTTGAAGCGAAAGACATATATTGCATATCGACAGGAATAACCCAATACTAGGTATGAGGTAGTATCTTCACGACTCGGGACCGGGCTACGAAATTTGGAAAACCTGCCTAGGTACTTACAAAAGGTTTCCGCTTTCCAGCACCCTCAGCTCCCGCCCAATATATCCATACTTCTATCAAAAGCCCCCAATCTCTTATCCCCTTTGCAACGCCGGTATACAGTACGGCGCGTCTTTTCAGCTTCGACAACTCTAAGGTCCCTGTCAAACCTTTACCTTTTTGAATTTGCAACTTGAATCGGTAACCGTTACGGAAATTTCTATTTATCTGCTTGTGGGCCTGGTTCAAGTTGGAAAGAGCGCGATGCGGAACTTCGATCCGAATTTCGATATGGTAAATCTCGCGGGGCAGTCGGGGGGTTTTTCAGTAGGCAGATGTCTGCCACGCGAGTGGCTGAGACAAACGACAGAACCTTCTTCGGAACGTTCCATGCCATCACAAGCTTTGCATTGAACGCCGTCTATCTTCAACTTTCGAAATTCTAGATCGATTGCAAGGCATTCTTTTGAGATAGAAATGGGATATAATGGTCAATAACTAGCAGACATTTAAGATTTTAGCTTAAACGTCGTTCCTCCTATTGTTTGATTCCTCAACCGGCAATATGATAGCGTTTAGTTAGACCGGAATTCGGATTGCCATTGTCTTCACATGTAAGCAAACTGAGGCTCATGATAGTGTGTCCAAGTGACTGCTCATTAATATGGCGCAAGTGACCCGATCCCCTGTTTCATGCTACCTGTGGTCCGGATGCCATCTCGATGAGGCAGGTGGCTAGATGTGGGTTTCGCGTGGGAATTCTTAATTAGTGATAACCTAAATTTCGACACCGCAACAGTGGCAACGCAGGCCGTCTGTTCTCCAAGATCCGGGAACTTTTCCATCTTTTTTATTTGCAATCTTTGGTACCTCATAGTAAATTGCGCTATTTCCACAGTGAAAACTGGTCGCCCATGGTATGCTTCATTTTTATGACATTGTTCAATTCGGGGTATGGCAGCCTCCCACCTTCGCGCCATGCCTCCTAAATATCCACTTCGAGGACGTGATTGCTGAAACTTCTTTCGCACAGGACCGTTATCCAAATGTCTGAAATATGTAGCTATTGTCTTACTTGCTCCGTCTTGCTCCTTTCATCAAGCTATCATCTCGCTTAAAGGATAGACAGTCCCGAGCCACATGGCAAAGGCATGGAATGCTTGAACCTATAAAGTATGAGACTTGCCTTTGCATGCGTATGCTGGCTTCTGCGAAAGGAAGGACAGGATTCTTACGCCCATTCCACTGGTAATCTGGGACATCGCTTCTAAATTTGCTATGATCGAAGTGAAGCATCGAAATTTGTTTTGACAACCCTCGAAGCCGCTCAATAGCATTGTGACGCTCGCGTTCACACTTGTTCGATATATAACATGCTGACGGCTTCACAAGCAATCGTAAGTATTGGCCAGTGTTTCTTTATCTCGTGCACTGAGTGCCCTTTTCCAAAACCGCTAAGCTAACGCCGTGATGTATTTCAACAACTAGGGGTTGAAGTTATTTCTCTTCATCCTGGCTATTACTGTTGTAGTTCTGAAGCAAGCAGTAAGATGGTGGCTTCAGACAAAGTTCGGGTGGATAGATGTCTTCCTTGCTCTATGTGTAGCCCTTTATCTCGCTGAGGAAATCATCGCCATCGAGCTACACAAGCTGGACTTTTTCAACATGCCGGTCGCGAGTTTCAGTGTTAATGGATACCCAGATCTATTACAAAATACTGGGGACAAAGATAAATTATCGATAATGCTGAGGGTGAGACATGCCAAAACTTTAACTCCTACAGGCTTCATGAGCTAAACTTTGCACAGTTACTGTTTTTCTCATCTTTCGTCACATTCACAATATTCTGGGTCATCAAGGCGGCGTTTATGGCTTTATACACTTACCTTGTACCCCCATGGTTGAAAGGGTTAAGGTGGTCTATTCATGCGACGAGTATACTTGTATTCCTGAGCTATATCGGGTTTCTGGTGACCAATATCTTCTCTTGCGGGAACGTGGCGGCGAACTGGAGCACCGACCCTGAAGAGTTTTGCTTTTCCTTCAGTCGGAAAGCTGGCGTTATATATCTAACAACGCTACATCTTCTCACGGACATCATCAGTAGGTTAACAATTATCGCCATATTGCTTAGGGTTTAGATGCTGATTTAATGGACTATGTAGTTTTCATCATTCCTTTCTTCATCCTCCCTCATATCATGCTCCCGACGGCCGAGAAATGGGGTTTAGCATTGATGTTTGCTCTGGGGCTGCTTACAATATGTTGCACGGTCGCTCGAACCGCTATCGTCCTCTCCGCAAAATCCTTTACCTATCACGATCTCCTCACTTGGGACTCCGGCGAAATAACTTGTGGAATGATAGTTGTTTGTGCTCCAAGTATCAAATGGCTTATCCTTTGGGCGACCGGACATAAACGAAGAAGAGCTATTCGGGCCTTCCACGGGCAAGCTGAAGAAAGTTCTTCGGATATGACAAGTAGGGCGGGAGCGAGCCGAGTGAGTCGAGCAGCAAGAAGGGGTCCAGATTCCGAGGATGACGAAATCGGGGCCATGCAAACATTGGAGCCAATTGCGGTGGTAGTCAAACATGAGGTCAGTGTTGATATCGAGTCGCTAAGAGCAAGCAGGGAGGAAGCTCCGAGTACCAGCTCGAGCTCGAAAGATGTTTCTGTAACAGGGCCTTGGCCGGACAAACCGCCAAAGAGCTTCCTGCATTTATAGCCGTTTAATGCACCTCCACCCTAATTTATGATACCATGTCTTAGTATATCTTGTAATTCTTTTTCCACGGTTCTCCAATAGAACTCAAGTGGGCTTGTAATCTAACCCTTTATGGCTCTTTACGCGACGGAGATAACGTTTGTAAATATTTTAGAAGGTTGGTGACCGGTTTCTGTATATATATATGGCTAGGCGTAAGCTCTAGCAATTTTTCTGGGCGTATCAACAACCCAACAGATAATTTGATACAGGCACGCTCACCATATATAGAATAGATATACATCCGGGTCTGTCTGCCTTGTTCCAGGTCTTCAGGCCTCCTGACCAATGTCGACGTGTGGCGCCATGGCGTGGTACTTAAATTAGTGTGGGCTAGGTTCTGAAGCGGCTCTAGCAAACTAGAATCGTTGAATTAACATTGAATGATATGAAAAATGCAGTCCATCGGAAAATTTGGTCGCGCGCATGACATTCAACATTGAAGAGTCGGATTCCGGGCCGTTTCGTAACCCCAAAGCCCAATGTTCGGACTATTTAGCCGTGAATCCTGCAACACACCCCTGCGTTGCAAGTTGTTCCACGGTTCCATTCTGTTTCGATGTTTCGAAAACAAGCTTTCGAAGTTGATCACGAGAATGGAATACGGCGGCTTGGTTTGCATAAGAACAAAGCTTGTCTGGACATTTTTCTTCGGACGCAGGTCCTCCGCGTGTTTTCCTAGTGGTAAGACGCGTTGACTAGCACATATGCATGGTATTTTTAATATCCGTTCATCCGTAGAATGGGCAACCCGGCTTTAATTTCAGAGTTGGAAGTCGTAGTGGATACATCGAGATAGGTTTTGAACAAAAAGAAAGGAAGTTGTTGAGTATGTCGTCGTCATTAAGGATTCTCAAGCTATCGGGATCCTGGCAGATGATCCAAAACAAGACCAGGCTGGTCTCGTTGACCAGGCCATTGGTGTATTGGTCGCAGCTTTCCGGGGTTCCAGAACATATAGTAGGAACTATATAAGAAGCCTGCTTATCCTGTGTAATGACTTAGACTCCAAACCTGCTTTCAACAATATCATAAACGCTATTCGTGGACCTCTGAGTTCAGGACTTATATAATTATATCAATAATAAATCATAATGGTTGCATTCAGCAAATTTGCATCCGCTGCTCTGGCAGTTGGAGCTGCCTCTGCCCACACTATCTTCCAAGAACTTTGGGTTAACGGTGTCGCACAAGGCCACACAGTTGGTATCAGAGTACCATCTTACGACGGCCCTATCAATGATGTTACAACCAATGATATCATTTGCAATGGAGGGTGAGTCTTCTCTAGGACTGGCCTTTCTTTTTGACCAGATTATTAACAATGATACCGTGGTATTGAATTAGTCCCAACCCGTTGAACAAGCCCTATCCAACAACAATCATCCAGGTGCCCTCGGGTGCTACGATCGGTCTGGAGTGGCATCACACTCTAGCTGGCCGGGATGCTAGCGATACTGCTGATCCTGTGGACCCGGGACACAAAGGCCCCATCATGGCTTATCTAGCCGCCGTTCCTAATGCTCTGCAAGAGTCTGTTACTGGACTTAAATGGTTCAAAGTCTATGAAGACGGCTGGGACCCAGTCACTAACGTCTGGGCCGTCGATAAGCTCTATGCCGCCAAGGGTTTGGTGTCGTTCAAACTTCCGGATTGTATTCCACCTGGAAACTACTTCTTGCGAGGAGAACTGATCGCCCTCCACGGTGCCGGTTCGAACCTTGGTGCGCAGTTCTACATGGAATGTGCACAGATTAACATCGTTGGTGGAGGAAGCGCTAGTCCACCAACTGTCTCTTTCCCTGGTGCCTACCAGCAGAACGACCCTGGCGTTCTCGTCAACATGTAAGTTTCATGGGCTGTGATGCTACATACTTGACTGTGTGCTAACCCATTGTGAAGCTACTACCCACCTCTTCCCAGCTACGTTATCCCTGGTCCTCGACCATTTACCTGCGGAGGGAGCAACCCAACCACTACCTCCAAGCAGGCCACTACCCTCGCAACCACCACTAGAGCAGTTACTACTACTCCCGCAACAACTGCCAAGACGACCACTACTGCAGCGACAACCCCTAAGACAACAACCACCACAACAAGCGCATCTTCCGGTGGTGGAACAGCTGCTGGATGGTCGCAGTGCGGTGGAATCGGTTGGACTGGTGCTACAGCATGCGTGAGCGGTTATAAATGCTCTGCTCAAAACGCATACTATTCCCAGTGTATCCCTGCATAAGGCACCTGAGGATTCCGGTTTATTTGTACATACGATGCTTGTTCACACCATGTAAATAATACTATATATAACGAGGTGCAATAATTCGGGCACGGGCTCAAGTACGACGAAGAGTGATGCTAAATATTTATGAATACATAAGGGAAGTGGAGTTGACGAAGCTATTCCATATCCCGCTATAATCATTATAGTACCCCGAAGTCCTATCCGTCAAAAATACGTGGCCAAAGGTCTGAGACAGCCTTGCCAAAAGGCCGTCAAGTCCACCCTGTTGACTTTCAGTTTCTGGAATCGAGTGAATGAGGCAACCAAGTTCTGTTCTGCTGATACCAGCGGACAGCCTTGATATACTCTGCTGGTCCGCTGGGCTCCCATACGCCGCAAATGTATCTTCGGCTACCACTGTGAAATTTTGCCCAAGACTCAGAAGCTTCGGGTTGACCGCAGGGGTTCCCGGGTTGTGGATAACCTTGTTAAATTAACACATTAGTGCACTTTGTTGGATTTTACTGTGTTGTGTTCACTTCGAATCGAATCACATACCACAGATTCCTGCCCAAGGAAGCCCGGCGTTCCTCTCACATTGCTTGTGATAGTTTCCAAGTAGGTAATCGAGTCCTCAACGCTTTGGTTATGACCCTGTGGCGTCTCATCGAAAAATATTCCCTGGAAAAGCCCCCAGCTTGCATACTTCGCAATCTCGGCCTCCACATCTGCGACGTTTCGGCGCCCGTAGTCCGTGAAAACGTATCCAACTAGCTTAACATTTCTGGCGGCGTTTAGTCGGTGGATATTGATGCGGTAATCTGAATTTAGTTCTTCGCCTGGGCCGTCTGATGGGTTAATTATTATTGTCCATTCGATTCCGCTATAGGAGTAATTGTTGAGTCTAAGATATATACGTCGTTAGTTTAGAACTTATGTAGATAGGCATGAATTAGCCACGAATTTGAGGGATTACTTCTCATAAACTGGGGCCCAGGCATTTTTGGCTGGGTAGATATACAGCGGCAGGATTATCGAGATGTTCGCTGGAGGGAGAGGCGGGTGGTTGGAATGTGAATTCCGCGTGACAACGACGGGGACAGTTACTCCAACTATGATTACAACTACTATTATGGCGACGACGCTGAAGAACAAACAACGTTTAGGCATATTTGCGTTTCGCGATATTTAAGGGGAGTGGTGGTGATCCACTGTACTGATGAAACATCGTGTCTCTTTGTATTCGCATGAAAAGTAGAAAATGTAGTTTCCTTTGAATAGTCTATGATATCAAGGAATGCGAACCAGGCTCTAACAGCGTGGATATGATGCTATCTACAACATTGCATTACATTTCGATATTCCGCAAACAGCGTGTCTAGACTAGGTAGCGAAAACTCCCCTCCTGTCTTCCGCCTACAAATATTTTCTGAAAAAGTCTGAGACTTGCTGGTACCTGCAGGGCGCGTTAGTCTGGACGTCTTGGGAAATATGTTGGATGGATTCGCTAAGGCTGAGAGAGCGAATAATTTACCCTTTTTCGAAAGACTTCCTTTTTATTGGGTCTTCTAGATCTGCTTTGGTGCCCATCCAGCCATGAATATTGTCGGGATACGTTTCGACGTAGCCTCGTTCGCCTAGTACAGTTTTATAGATCGCGATTTTTTCTGCGTCTTCGTCCTTCGAAGCGAGGCAGATATGCGGAATTGCGACCGACGCGGGGTCTTCAGTTGCCATGAAGCTGATCAATATTCCAGTTGTCAATGGCGATTACTGCAGATAGAGTATCAAGGTAGTACATACGAAGGGTGTGCTTGCCCAGATACGAGGTACTGCGTGTTTTCCCTTGACATCAAGGCAACTACTTTACCGCCAAAGCAGAGTCCGAAAAGGCCCCATTTCTCAACTGACGGCCATAGGAGCTTCCAGTTTTCCATACCCTCGAGAATTCGGCCCGGGAAATCGCGAAACTCGTTAATTTTACCCATAAATTTCCCAAGTAGAGCATTCTTTTCTTCTTCGGAGACCTGATCAAGAGATTGATACCGTGGTGGTATGGCGGCCTCAGCGAGTATATCGGGCATGATGACAAGGGCTCCGGAAAGTTTAGAAAGTAGGTCAGCCGCGACGAGTACTTGATCTGAGTATCCATAGGCGTCGTATATAAAAATAATAGCCGATTTCGAAGTCGAAGGACCGGTTAGGTCTTGTTGTATCGTAAAAGTTAGTTCTATATATTACAAGAAAGTCATCGCATTCTGGGTAGGGTTCTTACATAACTTCAGTCCTCCAACTTCTTGGAATTCTCCTTGAGCTGCATACCCTTCCGAAAGAACAGAAGGGGTACAGAGACAAGCTTGAGAAGGTCCAGTCGCCATCGTGTGTTGGTGAAGTGGGGGTTAACTTAGATCCTCACTGTACAATTAGATTGGGCAGTATCTGATCCTGTAGAAGAAGAGAGCTGTTTGTTCATTATATTGTTGATTGATGGATACTAATTTATACCTCAGCGCTACTACAGAGATTTACTGTTGCTGTGGTGAGCTTTAGTCCAATCCCAAGTACGTCGGTGCCGGAATGCCGAGGTGTATCATCTAGGGCCTAAGTTGACGGGGTTAACAGGGGTTAAATCCGCAAATTTGGATTCAACGCTAATTAAAATAAACCCTTCTCGATCCAATTAACATGATGGTAAGCTCGATAGATGTTATACTTTTCCTTTAGAACAACCTATCTCGATACTAGGGTGGCGGATTTAAATCCTGATATGCCCTAAAAAAATTGGGTATGAATAAAGTTGTAGAAGTGCGCTTAAGTGTTGCATTGTGGTATTTCGATGTGAGCGCTGTGCTGTCGACGGATGCGCAGGTTACACAAAGTAAACCTCTCTTCGAGAGGGTTTCCGCTTTTGAGCGCGTTGTCTTAAGAATCTTTGAAACCGCAAATGGGACGACTAGGCTATGAGGACTTTGATGCCTTGTCAGCATCCCCAGTAGATCTAGAGCACAGCGGTTGTTCAACGCAGTTTAAGGGTAACCAGGTGTGCACTGCAGATGCGGCAATCATGCGCCTTCGATATCTTACAAGCCTCTGCTTTCTACATTGGGCATTAGCCTCGAGACAAGATGCAGACCGTGATCGGGACTGGGATCGGGACTGGGATCGGGACCGGGAAATAGACTGGTCTCGCGAGGGGCTGGATAACTCGGGTTTCAAGTATTCAATCGATATCAGTACTCTTGCTCAGGCACCTAATCGCACCACTGGAGATACCAGCGAGTACCGCATTCCGATTGATGGCGAGACCTTCGCAGGATGGAATCGAGAGGTAACTTGGAGTGGGTTGGTTGAAGCGTTTCTCGAGGCCTATGAACGTGCCGGCCTAGAGTGGGAGCGTATATTTTATGGATTACCACCGGAGAACCCGGATCCCTACAACCCCTACGCTCGAACACCGTGTCTCATTAAGGCGGCCGAGCTGTTTAGAGAGTCTCTGTTTGACACCTTCGAACAAGATATCAACAAAGGGGAAGAGGTACCGATCTGGTTCCGGAATATGGTGGTAACATGGGGGAATATGATGTATGAGATTGCGTATAGCACAGTGGAGAATCCGTTCTACAGAGTCCGACAGGCGGATCCGAAGAAATTCGAACCCGAATTTGTATACCCGGTCGCGATGCTCAACAAAGATTTCCCGGAAGACTTTAGGGATGCCCTCAGATTCATGGATTTGCCATTGTCCCGACCAACGGCAGATCATCTACACTTATTATTTATGCCTCGGTTTCAAGGTCCGCAGGAATCGCGGTATAATCGACACGGCATTCACACCGAATCGAGGTACGAAAAAGTTGCAAGGTATCTGCTCAATGCCGTAGAGATATCGGCGACTGGGGAAGATGCGCGCAGACGTGAATTTCAATTTGTGGTTAGCGATTTCGATCTCGATGTTTCTCTTCAGTATACCGTTTATGTCGACCCAAATAAAACCACTAGAATGAGGGAATCTCTGTTGAAGCTGAGGGATAGGTTAATGCGGATAATGAACGAAGGACTGGAGTTGGCATGGGATATACGAACAGAATTGGGGTTCCTTGATTCGAAAGTTGCGGGGATAAATAAAACTATGGAAGAGGAGGAAATTGCTATTGAACAGGGACTTAACGAACTTCCCAAGGCCCGAAATGTTCCCGACTTCGACTATTTTGTGGAGATCGAGAGTGACAGACCCACGCCGAGAAAAAGGAAAGGGATTTCTCTGTTCCAAAAATGGCAGACCTATAAAACGCTCATTGTCGACGTTACCTACATGCCGCGATTCTTAATTGAGGATCTTGATTACATGGCGGAGGTTCTAAGAGTCATGGAAGTTCCACAGCTTCCGAGGACCGAACAATCCGTCGACTTCGCTAAAGACCTGGCACTCAAACGTCCCGCAGAGCCGATAAAGCAGATGAGGCTATCGCATATCGAGACCATGGACAGTCCCATGAACCGAGATACTAGCCCTGGAGGGTTCTCACAAATTCCACTAAAGCCAGATAGCTTGGAAGTTACGCCCCGAGAGGGGTTCAGCCCGTTTAGGCCCGACCCCGACCCCGGGCCTGGGCCAGAAGACAGGACGTTCGAGGAGTTAATTAACATCATACCCATATCTTTGGATTTCAGGGACAACTCCGACGCCGACGCAGAGGCTCGAAGCCAAGGAGAGCTACTGCGAGCCGGATCCTCTCCAAATGCCGCCGAAGATTTAAAATTACTCTCAACAGATATGAGTCCTTCCCCTCGCAGTTTCCTGCAGCCCGGTTACAGCCCGGGCAGCAGAAATTACTCGCCGCCTCGACGATCTCTATTTTCGGGCGCGAACTCACGGTTCACTAACGCTGTTAACAAAGCGAATGAGTAAAACGAATCAATTCAACCAATGTCTATATATATTTTGTACATCGCATTACCGAAAATATTCAGCGTATTGAAAACTGTACTAAGTGGCCATTTCTCTGGCTAGCCCGTGTTGTATGTTGCAAAACGACAGAGGCTAGACTAATTCGGCCACGATGTCGGCCGAGCCTGTGAACCTTGTCAGTTCGATGCAAGTGGCTTACTCCCTGGTCCCGTCCGGATCCACAAGCGTGAGGATGGGCTCGCGCTCATATGCTATTAATCTTCTCTACCAGTCATCGAAAACGACACTTCTCCTGATAACTTTCCCAGGCAGTAATCCACAGTTTAGTCGTATCCCGAATCAACTTCTCGTAAACGCAGCGCCAGGATCCTAGGACGTGTCCTAATTAAGCAGACCCGAACTCTGTAGTATCCGTATCGATATCAGATTGCAATTGCAATGTCGAATTCGGCTGGCCAGATCCCCGCCACCACGGATACCACCACAGCTTCGCAACCTCGGAAACGAAGGAAATTAACGGAGAAAAGAAGGGCTCAAAATCGAGAAGCCCAGAGACTATTTCGTATGTTATTAGCCTAAATCTTATACCGGGCCCTTCGTCATTCAACCTGACTGCTTGTTACATGTCATTCACCTTTGGTCCCCTCTACTAGAATAAATACACGTTGACTAACGCAGCTGAACGTCGGGCTTCTAAACACAGGCGAGCGTAAAAGAAAGAAGGTCTTTGAAACCCTCCAACAGTCTACGGATCCGGAGTATTGGAATAATCAGTCGAATTTGTCCGCGGGCGCCGAGTCAGAGAGTTTTTCGACGGAACCCTCGGCGGGGACCTCCTCGAATGCACCCCCGGGTGTACGCCTCGAGATACCCACGAAAATCAGCAAAGAGCAGGAGATAACTGAAGCTGCAAACCAATTATACAATATCGATGTTGACTACGTTCGAGAAAGACAAGCAGCACGTAATCTATCGGTGCCCGGCTTAATCAGTCTTCACTGGCTACTGAACGATCCCGATGACCCCGAACCAACACCCGCCACCATTCCTAACGCCTACGAAAATCTATGTACCACGGCCGCCTTAAACTCATACAACTCCAATGTAGTAGGAAGCGGATCGCAAATCCCAATCGATGTTGATAATGGCGAGAGTTCCGGTCGGTCTGAGGATCCGCCCGCTGAAGCAATTGAGGAGGCACCCTCTGATACCCCTCCTGGCCCTAGTGATGACGTGACCGAAATACAACGATCCCTATCAGTCGCTCAACCCGGAGCCTTCTTCACACCGACTTCGGTAGCGCAAGCTCTCGGAGGATACACCTTGAAAGACATCATAGAAGCAGGGCTAGAGGCGTTAGCTGCCAAGGACCGTCACCTCGACACCAGGCTCTCTCGAAGTCAGAAAATGTGGGATACATCTATCGAAGAAATAAGCAATGCCGCCCTTGCGGAAATGCTTCTCTACACTCCGTCCCCGTGCAGGACCCATATCAACGTCCACGAAATCACAACATTCAAAGCAGTTGTTATCAACGCAAAAGCAATCGGATTCTGGAACCCTATCCCAGAAGATTTCAAAGACCCTTATAAATCACCGTTCGTCCAGTCATACTTTATGAACAACCAATCGGTGGAGAAAGTGCAACAAGAATATTCGAATGTGGTCCAGTCGCTGAAGCCTTCTGCGCTACAGTGTCGAACGCCACATAAAGCCTATATCGACGTATTCCCATTCCCAGGGTTTAGAGAAAGGGTTATTAAAGCGGCTGCCGGAGGGCATATCAACGAGCTCGAGCTCTGCGCTGATTTGGGCAAATCCGCGCTCATGTGTTGGGGTAACGGGCATGGAAAATATGGTGGTGAACCGTGGAACCCGAAAAGTTGGGAAGCGCAGCCATGGTTCATAGAGAAATGGGACTCCCTCATCGACGATGAGATGAAAGAATGTTCGAGATTTTGGAGGCAGCTGAGAGACGACGGCGCTGAGGGGCCGGGCGGTGAGGCGTCTAGCTTCACTCCGTCCGTGATTCTCTGTTAGATGCCAGTTAAATTATGAAATAGGGATCATGGTGCAGCTGATTGACTGAACACCGAAAATTCGAAAGTTCTATAGGTCTAAGCTAACGTATGATGGATATCCGAAACAAAAGAGCCTCCCAATGCTACAGAAACTAAAGCAGCCAAGCTTAAACTTGCGAACAAAGACCAAACCAAAGAAAGCATGAATCAACGTTGTCCCAATATAAAAGTCAAAACCTTTGCGCCGCTGCCAAAAGCTAGGATCTCAAGAACACCTGTCGTACCAAACCAGAATTGGGAACGAAGCATATGCCACAATACACGCCTAGTTCCAACCAATGATGCCCTCTGCAATCACTTGTCTGCTGTTCATCAAGGTCATTTTTCGACCGATAACGCCCTGACCACCGACACCGAGATCCAGCCGTGCGGGAAGCGATATCTCGCAGATTTCACACGCCTGCTGATTGCATAAATCGAATGGGATGTGGTGCAATGGCATCTGGTTCGTGTCCTCGTAGTTGAGGTTTCCGTCTTGACTGGATATTAATGTCAATGCGATGCTCTCCCATCGATTGCTTGTTACTACTTACTGAATTACGAGCGCACAGGCGCCTAATGATGGGAATTTGTTGGACTTTTCAAACAAGAAGGTGGCTTGCGTCGGAATGCCTTCATCGGAATTCTTTAGTGTGATTTTGGCATTGAAGAGGGCACCGCTTTGTCGTCCTTGGCCTCGCAGTATTGCAATGGCTCCTCCTTCGCTCATTCGTGATGAATGGCCGTGACACATTATGAAGATCGAGAATAGAGATCTTGATCAAGATTTGGTATAGAGCACACTAGCTTATATATCTGCGAATTCGCAATATATATATCCGTTGTATGCAGGTTGGAGGGCTGGATTTTTGATATTACCAAGAATTGTCGACGAGATTAATTTTCGAACTTTGGCTTTGAAGAGGATACGCCAAAATGTTGTTCGAATCTCTCCTATTTAAATCTTGTCCCTAACTGCCATCCCCTATATTTTTGCCCCAAACCCCCAATCCTTTGTGACCCCTCTCACGATATTGTGCCTCGTATGTACTTGTACACTTCGCAAGAAAAACTCGCTCACATTCACACAGCAGAATGCCTGCGCCAACCTCCGAACTGCTGCCGCTAATGCGAGTTCGGTAACTGGTTCCACCCAAGCCCCACACCTACCAGCGCAAACTTGCTCAGGTTTGGGCTATTTACGAATCAGCTTTCGAATTTTTGACAGGGGCGTGTCCCAAGCTAACACAAGTTGCAAAGCGTTGCGCAGCTAGTTCCGACGGCCCAGCTAGGTTGAAGCTGGATGCTGTCTTGGAACATGAGGAAATAGACGACTGTGATTGGTAATAAACTGCTCAAATCTGACGTGATAAAACTAGCCTGACGGGGAGGATGTATTACTATCTTATGTAGCAGAAGGTATATCCTACGGTTTGTCCAGTACAGTTGATTTCGTTCTTCAGCTCTCATTCCCGCTATCGCCTCTTAATACCCCTCATTCTGCAACTTCGATTTTACTCCCAACACTGCCTAAACATTAGAGACACCTTACAGAAATCTCTTTGTGAATTATTCCAAAGGACGGCCAAAATGGCGGAGACATATACCCTTCCTCAGCTACCTTATGCCTACAATGTATGTAAATGTCAAAAGCTAGCTTACCCGATTCGTTCGCCCAAGGAAAATTCTGTACTGAAATGTCTTTCACATGACTATATATAGGCTCTCGAACCATACATCTCTGCTCAGATCATGGAACTTCATCATTCCAAGCACCATGCAACTTATATCGCGAACCTCAACAAAGCCATCTCTTCCCCCATCGCCGCTAATACTCAATCATTAATCCACTTCAACGGTGGTGGACACATCAACCATTCCATCTTTTGGAAGAATCTCACTCCCGCATCATCTGGGGGCGCCAAGTTATCCGCTGCCCCGTCTCTTGCACAAACAATTGAGAAGGAATTCGGTTCCTTTTCTGACTTCCAAGCGAAGTTCAACGCTGCTCTCTTGGGTATTCAGGGTAGTGGATGGGGCTGGCTCATTGTGAAAGACGGTAAATTGGATATTGTGACGACGAAAGATCAAGATACAGTTCCCGCAGGAACTACTGCGATCTTTGGTGTGGATATGTGGGAGCATGCCTATTACCTTCAATACTTAAATGGCAAGGCGGCATATGTAGAGAATATTTGGAATATTATCAATTGGAGGTATGCAGAAGAGAGGTTCAGAGGGGAGGCAGAAGGCGAGTTCAAGGAGCTCAGGGCAATGCTATAGGGCAAGGCATCTCTTCTTGGTCATGTATGTCCTCGCTCAAAGGGAATGGAGTTTATAATCTTACGACGAGGGAAACGACTACATTATTCGTTGGTGCGTGAAGGCATACCCCCGATGCGGTCATGTCAAATTGAAAGAATTCATTCCCTCCCATAGGAGGGGGTGCACTAAAGAAATATAATTTAAACCATAACGCCTCCTCCATCCCACACCTTCCTCCACCAACAAAAACAAAAAACACATAACCCCCTCCTCCCCTAACCCCACCTATTCAACTTCCTTCCAGCTCGCTGTTCCTTCAGGCCGATATACAGGCGCATATCAGGCCTACGCCGGGTGTCCTTGATCTTTCGGACGGTGTCGTGGTACCTCGCCTGCATCACGTGGTACCACTGGTGGCAAGCTAACTGGGCATCGAGACAAAGCTCGATGCCTAAGAAGAGCTCACGCCAGATGGCGCACACGTGACGCTCGACCCGGTAGATGTGTCGGATCAAGACAGTCTTCTGGTGCCCTTCGGTGGGCCCAGGCAGAGAAGTAGTGGTGCCGCTGACAGGGTGGGGTGGCCCAGGGTTTTGTTGTTCAACGGTGTCCTCGGAGACACCCCACTCCCTGAAGCGAACTTCTTCGGAAGCGAGCCTATCCCCAGAGAACCTGGACTTAGCCGAACGAACGTAGTCTATGGCCGTTTGGCGGGGGGTGGGATCGAAGGTATAGCAATTAGCGATACTTTCGGCCCAAGCTATTACGCCGTCGATGATTTCGCGTTCTTCTTGGGCGAGCGGTTTGTATTTCATGCCGAATCCGAGAGGCGTGGTTTCCATCTCGTGGACCATACCAGCCATATATCGACAAAGACGGGCCAACTCGTCTAGCTTCCCGCTGATTTTCTCGGAAACCTTCTTGTAGACGGGCAAGCCAGGGACCGGAGTAGTGGGGCTAGAGAAGCTAGCCGGAGCAAATCTAGAATTCTGAAATCGTGGAGCGACAACATTCATGAATTCATTGACGGAACGACGCGCAAGTTTATGTTTTTCTTGGTTGCCGATGACGCAGTCGACCCAGAAACGCCGAAATCCAAGTTGGGAAGGCTCTGTGAGGGAGAGAACGAAGTCGTTGCCCATGGGTTTCGCGATCTTTCCTGTCGTGATATCGTCACAGTGCTCATCGATGTCGGAGAAGTGCTCGTTCAAGGTGTCACGAACCCAGGTATCGATTCGAATCTTCTCTTGATGCTTTCTGTTTAATTGGATGAGGTCGAAGTATTCGCCTTGGATGTCCAATGGCATGGCGGATTCAGTCGGTTCCCACTTGAGACACTCATTGACGATATCCCAGAAAGAATTGAAGTACTCCGGAACACAAGCGGTTATTGAAGTTTTGTTAGTCTCAGTTCGAGGAGCCTCTGAATCTGAGAAGGATACGAGAGAGGTTGGAACGTCTAGCATAACGGACGTCTGACGTTTGGGAGGTCGTGGAGGTGGAAGCTTGACGGGAGGAGGTTTAGCCTTCTGGTTGGAACCAGGAGATGAAGGAGCAGATTGGGACATCTTGAACTCGTTCGACTGATGCTTGACAGATTGCAATTCGCGGGACAAACTGGTGACGTTACTGCAGTATGGTGTCGATGATCCGTTGCTCGCTGGTGAAGGTGGTGAGAGTGAGTTCTGGGAAGCAAATGCTCAGTTCTAAACACAGAGCCTGCAGTAACACCTTCAATTGCTCCCAGTCCATTTTGGCACTCTATATACAACCACCACTTCAACATCATAGGTAAGTTTACTACCCAGGGTTGCAATTATTTGATGTCACGACTTCTCACGCTCATAGGCTCTTCAATCAATACAGAACATATGGATCTTATTCCTAGCGAGAGGAGTAGAGACTAAATCACCAGTTACATAACAATAGTCAGGCACCGGAACATGTTCACCAAAGAAAGCTCTTCACGCATTCCCCATTTTGCTAGGAAGGTACTAATTGGTTTTTTTAAACTGTTAGGCTCAAATATAATTCAACGATCCCACGGTCTGAAGCATTTCAAAGCTACTGGAAAAATACAACAGTTGCCTCGTGTTGGAGTGGAGGTTCCTTCCAGGACGTCTCCAGGGTTCTACCGTGGTACGATATTAGCTGATCATATCGCGTAACCTACATTCACTAGGCACTAGAGTGACATGGGCATGGACACTTACTTCCTTTTTGGGCTGTCTAGGTTGCACCTGTTTACGAGACCGGTGGCATCCAGTACCGACTAACTAGGTACCATCTATCAGAATTGGTGGCGCAAACGAACATTTGGGGAGACCAAATCATTATCGAGGGAGGTACTCTAATTTTGCATTGAAATTCTAGTAATTCTTCCTTCTACTAATTACAATGTCAAAATCCTGTGCTTAGGAGTTCCTAGTACTGCTATTCGTTGATCCCTGGAGCAGTTTGATCTAAAGCCCCGCGCAGATATCACCAGGCCCGATCCCAAGCCTGAGGCTTTGCATTTACCACCACCAGAACACTCTCCACCAACTCCACCAGACCCATCCCCATCCCCAGTAGTAGCGGTAGAACCATCCATACCAATATGGCCAGAAGCAGCTACAAGGCGACTACGTTAGAACCAGGTCCCAAGGGTTCGAAGTACGTGCGAAAGGAGTAACTTACTATCCACCGAATCGGCCAAAGTACCAGAAGAGAGCTCTCCACGAAATGTAGAAGTTCCAGAGATAACGGTTAAAGTAGATAAGTTCCCAGACTATCAGACCTGTCAGATCCTCTGCCCTAAAAATTCACCATCGAAGGACACTCGCAAAAACTTACACAATCCAGCGCGGAACCAGATGAAGTAAAGGGTATAGTAGATTTCAATCCAAATCCAGCCAAGGTTCCAAACCCTTTCAGTATGTTAGCTTCATAGTCCGGAAAAGCATGGATGGCATAGCAGTGCGTTAAACTTACAGTCTTGGGTACCACCAGTAGACGTAGCCAACAGGGATAGCCCTGAGCTTGACAAGGGCAACATCAGCTGCTTTAGCATGCTCATCACCCCAAGCCTGGATATGGCCAGCATTGCAAGATTGTGCGCAGGTGGCGTCTAATACATTACGTTAGACACAGGAGTACCAAAGGTAAACTTAGTGTTTGGGAGTGGTTTAAACGTACTGTATCTGGCATTGATACTGACCACGTTGCTTCTCAACTCAGCAACAGCGGAATCGATTTGTTGATCATATGGTCCTGGAGCACCAGTTGCTGGTGGGTAGGACGGCTCGTTAGGAGGGACAATAGTGTCCGTGGTTGGGGTTCCAGAGCTCGTAGCTGGGACGGATGTGGCTGGAACGGATGTGGCCGGACTGTTGGTTGGGGCAACAGTAAGAGTCGCACGAGTATCTGTGGCTACAGTAGTCACTGCAGCAGCGAGAGCTTGCCCTGTTTCGATATTTTGATGTTAGTAATTGGGATATTTGAGAGAATTTGCGAAGATGAAGGCGAGATCTTACCAGCAGCAAGAGCTGCGAGCACAGCACGAGTCAACTTCATCTTGAGTGGTCCCTGGCAGTATTGCCTGGATATCTGCTGATCGTTACCTTGGGTGAAAAAAGAGAGACGGAGGAGGGTTCTGGCCTCTGTATTTATAGACGGTTGTACACTCACAAACCCATCTCAAAGTCTTTTCGTCAATATTTCCAAGACAGGTTGATAAGGCTTTGACCATGGGAATAGTTTCAGCTAGCGAGCCGCTCTCCAATCTCAGCCGAACTCGGTACTACGGGACCACAACCTCGCAGGGTCAGGTATTAAGGCTAGAGGTTCTACGGTAGGGGGGGTACATACCAGCTCTGCCGGTTGTGTAACTCTTCCTAGTAATGGATGAATTCCAAATTATCGCCCAGTAGTTGAAGACACAAGGGCCTTGTATCACGACATATCTTGGATTATTGATGAAGGGAATTCTCGGAGTAAGCAGTCCGGCGTCCTTGCGATGCAGCGAAGAGTGCTGCTCCGTTTGCGACACTTTACATGCAGCTGTACAAGTAGTGTCTATTAAATCACGACACGGAGGTACTATAAAACTCTAAGGGCAAGGACGGTGATACGGCCCGTGAATGAATGTTGCAGTAGAAGCTCTAATAAAACCTAGTTCATAGTACTCTTTTCTGCTTCATAAGGACCCCCGATCCGGTAAACTGTCACGCGTGCAGAGGCAAGAAGCTTGGGTTCTTGCTATCAAGATCTTAAGACAACGATATATATCGAGCTAGGTACGAATGTTCGAACCAATTAGACACCCATCAAGGCTAATATATTAACATTAAGCGATCAAACGAATAACCGTAGATCCCCTTTAGATTATGGCTAGGCCGAATCCAAAACGCGGCTGATGAATGTGCACTACCTGGTTTAGACAAGATTGATATTGACTGCTCCCAAAGCGCCTCATATCTTATACCCATTCGTTCGAACAGGCTAGTTTATAACCCGAAATTGTCCACTCAACGTTTCAAGCTCCGGGTATTCAATTATTTGCTACCTATCCCAATAGTTGGAGCCTCTCGGCCCACCTTATACCAAGACTAGAATTGGGTCATAGCAGAAGTAGTGAACCGTCGCACAATTACTTATTGTCTGTGCAACCTTAAATCTATGCATGCGGTATGCAGGGTCTTACGCTGAAGCTTATTGTGATATCTCGAGCTCAGTAAGACCGCGAGCTCGAAAAATCTTAAGCCAGTCATCTTTGCAGGTGGCGTTTTTAGTGGCGGCCTTTGACGGACGACACATCCGTCTGCTCATCGGGGTCGCGATAAAGAAGGTGCGGGATCGGTAGCTAAAACCGAAAAGAATTGTGAGGTTGTATGTATATTGCTATCACAGAATCCTTCTATTGCATTATCGAAGTAGAAATGAGACGAAAGGTATCTCCATTTGTGCAATCTACTTTTCGGTCTGCAGCTGCATACTGCCTGAACGAAAAGCTGAAAACTGATGCTGCAGGGGCCTGCGCGCATATATTTCCGGGGTAAAAGGTCATAACGCAATTCCTGTTCTGGACGACGAAGAGAACCAAGCTTCTATAGCTTTAGCGAAGAACCGCAATAAAAGCTCGTCTTATCGGCGAAAAAAAAGGTACCAAAGGTTACCCCTTGAAAGATAGTAATATGTACCGGCTAGGCGAAAAATCCAATGGAGAAATCTTTAGCGAATTTTCGACACAGGCAAGGCAGCTCGCATGCACAGAGGAAGGATTTTTGCAACATTTTGAAGAGGCATTTTTGTGTTCCGTTGAGAATTTCCCATGTAAAATTTTGGCTAATATGCGGCACCTAAGGCCAAGCGACACGGAACTTGCCACAGCACGTACGCACATAGAGCCAGAATCATCAGATTGGCCATTAAGCTGGCTAGATTTAATTCTCGGAGGCTAGACGGCGGCCGGATGGAACCAGCCCCTACAGGCTACTACGCTGAAGCACGAATTCAAGCCAAGATTCAGCTGTTCTCATTTCAGTCGGTGCAGGGTCGGAAGCACTTCCTCCATGACACAAATTGGATAGAATTACAATTTTTACTCATCAGTAGAGAGCATGGCCGGTCATAGGATCGCTACCACCAAAGATTACTCCTTTTTCTCCTCCAAAGACATCTTCATAGCCCAAATTCCAACAACATTGCGCTCGGAGTCGTAAAACTCGCCAAAAAACCCCATATCTCCAGGAATTTCCTCACCCTCACTGTAATATGAGAATAAAGTTGTAAGCACCCGTCCAATGTCATCTAGGGCAATATCGCTAACGATGATAATTTAATAGGTAAACTTACTTGATGATTTCCCCTCCTGCTTCTTTGACCTTAGCCAACGATTCCTTGACACTACGAAGACCAATGAATGGCTTGATAGAATGGCGAGACGCAGTGCCGACGATATGCTCTTCTTCCGTAACAAGACGGAGAGCACCGTTGAGGTTCTTGAACTCATTCTCAACGATTTTGTACGACGACATGCCATGTGACTTGCCAGTCCATCCAAACGCGTCGCCGTAGAATTTGAGAGCACGTTCCATGTCCTTGACGGGGATCTCGACCCAGCAGAAGCCAAGCTGCGGTGTGGGGATAAAGTTAGTTACGGAACGGGTAGATGGTGGGAGATAAAGTTTGCAGGGTAGCCTTCTTACAGGAGTTGGCACTTCTGGCTTCGCTTCGGTTCCGCTGGCTGGATCAGACATCTTTGCGAGTGTTGATATCGGTATGGATAATAAGGTGGCAACGAAATATGTAAGTGATGGATGATGAACGATTCTCAGGGCTGGTGGTTTCCAGGATGGTTCGGAGCTGCAGTTGAGAGAAGAATACGGACAGTTCTGGGGCCTCCGGTCTGGCTTTATATAACATCTTGGAAGCTCTAGCTGGGGAATTGGCTCTCGGCGAGAAGCATTAATTCCTCCGATCAGACTCATTGAAGCTTCAGCTGGCAACTAGAGCGCGGTCTCAAAGCTCAATGGTATCCCCCAAAAACTTCCCATTTCGTGACGAAAGACGGCACGCAGTCACATGAAGAGGCGTCGGAACGGATGAATAATCAAGCCGACTCTGTTGATTGGTTGGATTCTAAGGAAGGCTCGGGCTCCAATCCAACAATACAACAGCTGAGATACCTCTTAGTGTGTTGGTGATGTCATTAGAAACTAACTGGGTCGAGCCGAACTGAGACAGCTAAACTTTGAGTCTGGCTTGGTGTTCGCTGGCATTGCAGTAAGATGGCCATGGAATTACTTTGTTCCATACGAGTACTGATATAGACTCCCATAGGAATACTCGAATGTCGAGACCGATTTGATGACAGATGCCATAGGAATCCGTAAAAGTTATAATTAGATAAATTTGAACTGTTCAATAATCAGTGAGTAGATCTTACCAAAAGCCGTTGGAACCCAGAATCTTACCAATTCGACCCTGGTAATGAGTCGTCGAGTATCGACGAAAGAATGGCGGGGAAATGATGTCTAGAACCCAACGGGCTACTGACTGAGAGTGCGTAGGCTCTCGTTAGCTTAGTTAACTCTTGAAGTAATAAACTTAGCCGATCCCCTGATATTTCCATAAGCAGCTCGTTTCAGAGTTCGCCATGAGATATTGACTTCGTTGGCTTACGTTTCCGGACGGGATAGCAGGCCAACAACGCAAAAAATACCACAATGAAGCCTCCCTGCCCACACTATCTCTGGACGATACCCAGTAAATTAATCTTTGTGTCAGCCAAGGGCCCTGAGGATCGAAGTTAAGATGCGGAAACCGTTCCTAGATACCACTTCCTCCAAGTTTCCAGAAGCATGCCGTTTTGGGGGCACAGCCTTCTCGCTAGAACGGCCTTTGCCCACCGAGTTTGCTTGACAAGTAGGACTTCATTTGCCTGTCCACTGCTTCTTAAGTAGAATTATCTATATAACATCCTAGCTAGGACCAAATGTCTCTCTTTTTTTCTTTCATTAATTTCATTATCCTACCGTTCATTCGCGAACTTAGCTCAGTCGTTCGTTAAGAAAGTCTGACCGCCTACACTCATTCATATTCTACTTCTCATAATGCACTATAAGACATTCACACTCCTTCTATCTGCTTCTGCAGTCTTTGCAGCGCCCTTGGAAGTCGATGTAGATTCCGATGCAGATGCAGCAATAGCCAGTATCGGCACTGACCTTCCTGAAGATGCGAGGCCTGTTTCGAGGTTTTCCGTCCCAGTCACGCCGAATCCCAACTTTGAGCGAGACGGTTTCCACGAGCTCCGAAAGTCATTTTTAAAATACAAGCGCCACTTTTCAGACATAGTTATCCCGCCCGGCCTACTAAACTATACAAAACCATCCACGCTTAAGCGGAGAGGTGCTCGGACGGGTACCGTCATCGCCACTCCAGTTGCTTTCGACACTATGTACCTATCGCCAGTCACAATCGGTCGCCAAACCTTAAATATGGATTTCGATACGGGTAGCTCAGATCTTTGGGTCTTCTCCAACCAATTATCATCATCGATACAGACAAAGCACAAACAACTCGGGGGTAATATCTATAGCCCCAGTACGTCGTCTAAAGTAGCCAGTGGTTTAACATGGGCAATCACATACGCCGACAGTAGCGGTGCCTCCGGAACAGTAGTTACCGACAGCGTCAAAATCGGTGGTATCACTGTCGCTAAGCAGGCTGTCGAACTCGCAAGCACGATCTCGGATTCCTTGGAGGACTTCGAGGGTGATGGATTAGTTGGACTAGCGTTTGGCAGCCTGAACCAAGTATCGCCGACTCAGCAGAAGACATGGGTTGAGAACGCCTTACCTCAACTTAAGGCCAAGCTCTTCACCGCGGACTTGAAGAAAGCTGCGGTTGGTAGCTACACTTGGGGGTTTATCAGCCAGAAGTATGCCAAGAAGATCAAATACGCCAAGGTCCTGAATTCAGGCTGGTGGCACGTTGAAGCTTCTAAAGGTATTAAGGTGAATGGGAAAGCATACACTAGCGAAGCCTCTAATTCGAGAGGCGCAGTTCCTGGTAGGTCGTCTATAGTCCCAATATCCATTACGTATTACAAACAGCAGTTCATTAACAGTTTTTGCAGATACTGGCTCCACACTCCTCGTATTGCCTACTTCCGTAGCCAAGCTCTATTACGCGCAGGTCCCAGGTTCGCGATTCAGGGAAGACATGGGCGCATGGGTCTACCCATGCACGTCCGATAGTTCGTCTAAGATGCCAACTATGTCGGTGCCCGTCGGCAACAACTGGGTGACCATTCCCGGAAAGTATTTGACCTACGCATATGCAAATTCTGCGGGTACCTTGTGCTTTGGTGGCATTCAGACCTTGGGTGATTCTTCTGGTTTGCCTTGGATCTACGGAGATGTTTTCTTCAAAGCCGCTTACGCTGTTTTCGACTATGGGAACAAGAGGTTCGGTGTTGCGCAAAAGTCGTGATTTCGCGCGCGGTCTTAGTTTTCAAAGTTATACGTTATATATGTGGCTCATTTTATACATGGATATATTGCAGGCGTTTGAAATTATAATATGATAGATTTTCACACCAACCAATCAAAAGTTTCACAGAGGCTCACACGATTTTTTGAGGTAGCTGTTTCGAATATATTTCTGTGAGCACATATGGAGCTTATACCCCGCTCAGCTGATCAAGATATCAGAGGTGGTGCTGGGATTGATGAACCGTTGTTTGTCAACTATAAGGCATCCACTGGACCGTAAACATGTATACATCTTTCTCTATAGCTATCGTCCCCATGATAGGATATATATTATACGGTGCGATGCATGCATTCAGCTTTCAAGTGTCCCATGACCGCAAGGGCCGGCAACATAAACGTCCCATACAACACGGCTCGAATCCTGAGAAGGTGTAAGACATTTAACAGTTTGAATGCGGAGGACGGAGCATACGGAGTCTCGTGCACATACGAGGATCTAGATCCCCGTTATTATAAATTCGCAATATTGAAAACGAAAACATCGTGTTTAGACGTCTAGAGGAAGAGCCTAGATCTATATACACAGGCGTAATCCTAGACTTCATTATTATGTATATCTTCGCAAACGTCTTACACAAGACTCGTAAGCCGTATATAGCTTTAAGACAATGTCTTCAATCGATACTACGCGATGTTTTCGAAGTTGGACGAGTAATGCAACGACTGTATATATATAATGACACTACCGCAAACAGTTCTGCTTCCTTGTAGGTGTGCGGCAAGTGGCGGCTGAATATGGTCTCATGATGCAGAAAAGAGCTCGCGATGAACTAAATAGGCAATTTGATACGATTCAGCAACCAGGGAGCGGCAGCGGACAACGGCAATACCAAGCTTTTATTAAAGTTTGCTTTTGGGGCAACCCGATTTTGAAGCGATATAAAGTTCAAAATACCACGAACCCTTGGCCACTATCAATAGTATAGGCTTTCTTCTACGCCGGAAGTAGTAGCCTTCTAGAAGGCCTAAAGGCAAAGTCATTCTTCTCCCACGAAGTATATTTTAGGGTCCTCCTCAAGAACTTCGGGAATCACCCTTTACCGCAGAGCTCCGATTTTCACCAACTTTTGCTGTAATTGATGCATTGGGACGACCGAACGGTATATTCTCGAGAATTTCCTCCAATCTCGTTGCGACTTTACTACAAACTTTTTCATCGGATCCATATCGAGGCTTCGAAATCCTGGAATGGAAGCCCCCCGTGCCTATCAATTATCGGACGATGCCGAACCTTCCACGTTATCACCCAATCTGGAATCGGTCTCCTGTTTAGGCCATATCGCGTTCCAAAAGCGATTCGAAGCTTTCAAGATGATATTGGCCGAAGAAGCTTCTCAACCTTAACATTTATCTTCTGAAGCTTGTGCGAAGAGGTGTTAGATCCCGAGGCGATATTTTGCGCTCGACGATACATGTCTCAACTGCTTGCAACGAGAGGAGGGCGCACGAGCGTACTTCATGACTCTCGTTTATAGGTCTTTCGTCAGCCAGATCCGAAGCAAGTTGAATTCGTGTAGAATGATCGCTGTCGAAGGCGCATAGAATCTACGCTTGCCTCCCCATAATTAAGGTATACGTATTAATTGCGATACATGTGCGTATGGGATATAGAGTTTCTTCAGCCTTTTCTACCACTTGTCAGCCACTCGATCGGGCATCCGCGACTATGTACGTACGTAGCCTCGTGGTTAAACTAAAAGTATACTGAAGGTAAGCTTTCGTACATGAATCATCCAGCCATCCGGGCTGTCCCTGCCGATCCAAGTTCGGCGCCATTATGCTGGAATCTCCAAAACCTTACCCACTATCCTCTTCTCACGGCGCAAACTCCGATCAATGCGCCCACTACTCCTGCTCTCACAATCGTGAAAGAAACGTATATAAGGACGAGTCTGAACCACCCTGCCCTCCCATCTTGTCTCTGTTCCCCAGCATTGATTCGTTCCCTCAATTCATTTGCATCTGGATCCAGTTTCACTTGCATACAGTTTAAGTCATCCCGGCATACCTTTTGCATACCTTTTGCATTATATATACCCTCTGGCATACCCTTGCATCGAGGCTCGAGACTCGCACTAGCATACCCTGCATACCTGCATCTATTGCATATTGCATCGTTGCATATTGCATCTGCATCTGCATCTGCATCTGCATTACACTGAGACATCGGCCTCACATTCTTTAAAGCTTTATATCGTATTCCTTTAAGATGCGCTACCCTTCCACCACCATCCTCGTCACTGTCCTCTCAGTTGCCCGCAGCGCAACCGCAGCGCCAGTTGAAGACCCTTCTCTGGGCTTTTCTATCCCACTAACACACAACCTCCTCTCTGTCAACCACAATGGCCCCAAATCTTTCAACGATGCTATCCGCAAATGGGGTGTTGAGAAAGACCTCCCTACCGGCGAGCATCTCAAATCAGACCTTGTCATGCACAAGGAGGTTGCAAAACGCTACTCCGACAGTGTTGTAGTGGCTAAACCCGAATCTGGCGACGTTGAGTATACAATCCCAGTTAAGGTTGGCACTCCAGCTCAAACCCTCAACCTTAACCTTGATACTGGAAGCTCCGACCTCTGGGTTTTCTCCAATAGTCAACCGACTGCACAGCTCGCGGGCCACGACGTTTATAATCCTTCGAAGTCGTCGACCTGGAAGAAATTATCTGGGTTCTCTTGGTCTATTCAATATGCTGACGGCTCAGGCGCTTCTGGCGATGTCGGCGTTGATAAGGTCACGATTGGCTCTACAACTGTCAATACTCAAGTCGTTGAAATTGCAAAGACTGCGAGCTCCGGATTCACCGAAGGGGGCAACGATGGCCTCGTCGGCCTTGCCTACGGGAAACTTAATACCGTCTCACCAGTACAAGCCAAAACGTGGTTCGAGAACGTAATGTCCTCGCTTTCAAACAAACTGTTCACTGCAAGTCTCTACCATAACAAGGCAGGGTCCTACGACTTTGGGTATATCGACAACAAAAAGTATACCGGAAGCCTTAAATATGCCACTCTCTCCACCAAAAGCGGATGGTGGGAATTCCCGAGCAAGTACTATAAAGTCGGAAGCACAACTTATACCAACCCAACCACGGCAACCGGTATCGCAGACACTGGTACAACCCTCCTCCTCGTCAGCTCAGGAGCAGCGAAGAACTACTACAACAGCATCCCAAACTCCGTAGCGGATAGCCAAGTTGGAGGTTACCTTGTCCCCTGCGCGAGTAAGACGCTCCCACCATTCTACTTCAGCGTAGGATCAAACATGGCGAGCGTCAGTGGGACGAACGTAATCTATGGAAGTAGTTTGGGGACTATCAACGGTGTGCAATACTGCTTTGGAGCAATTCAGCCTATTAGTGGGAATCAGTATATCTTTGGGGATGTTTTCTTTAAACAAAATTTTGCAGTTTTTGATTATGGAGGTTCCAGGTTTGGGTTTGCACCGCATTCTTACACATAATTTTGTGGAATAGAAGGTGGAATATACATTCGTTGGAAGTTTTGGAGTTTTGGGTGTACTTGTTCGATTGGGTTTTAAATGATAATACACTCGTTTGGTATTCTGGTAGGTCCAGCTTGGAAAGTTTTCTTCGAGTTCTCTTGGTTATTTGATTTCTTTACTTTCGTTTACTACTTTAATTTATGATACCCTAATACTCCTTTTACGATTTGGAAAATGCTTTGTTTCTTGCAATTCGGTGGTCTCGGTGTACTATTCTCTGTATTTAATTCAGCATAAGCATTATAATAATGAAATTAGCATTGGCATTTTAAACATCAACCTGATAGTTTTAGCTGTCAAGGTATTTCCCAAATACTGCTAAAAAGAATTATTTTCCCAGTCACGTTGACAGAGACTAAGTTCGTAAACCAGCTTTCGCATATACCAGCACCTACAGACTTAGTGCTGAACATCAATCGCAGAACAGAAAAGTTATAAAAGAAACGTTCGAAAAGCCAATCCTACCGAACTCCAATCCAACGAGAGACCGTCAATACCCAACACTCCCCCCACTAATCGTGAAGTACTATCAAAGATCAAACCAAATCACTTCTCCGCTGCAAATTTCTCCAAGGCTGCCGCCCCGATATTTCTCAAATCAGCATTCAACAGAATTTTCTTCTCATTCCCATTGAGTAGAAGATCGATATAGCAAGCCGTCATGGCTTCTTTGCTCACAGATCCCCTTCCCAAAAACAGTCGTCCCAAAAGTGGCTCCCCGTTCGTGATGAAAGCCGGTTTGGTCAGGTAAACGTCGAGCTTTCCTGTCTTTACTATTTCGAATAGATTCCTTTCTGTGTATGCCTATAGAAAGCAATAAATTTTAGTACTGCGCCAGATTTGAAGGTTTGATAAATACGAAATGAAACAGATTAACTAATAGGCCTTGAGCAACATACCCTGCCCTTCCTCATTTCTTCCGCGAACCACAGCTTCTGGTCGAGCGCCTCGGCGGGGGAAGCTAGAAATCCGCTTGTATATATGAAGCGGAATACTCTACCATCCGGAAGGGGCCATTGACTCCACGCCTTGGCCGCATTTGTTGGCCAGTCCTCGTTGACTGTCTTCATTTCTTCAGCAGTCATGGATTTCGCCTTATCTGGTGTGGTGCCCAGGGTCCTGTGCAAACAGCAATCAACCATGGCGCCATTAGCATGCATTTGAACACGATTGCATACGATGCGAAAATTAAGAATGGATGATAAACGTACCAGAAACACCCATCCGCTCCCTTCAAAACCTCGAGTTCTTCGTCAGAGAAGGCCCCGAAGTCCTTTACTTTCAGCGTGGTGATTTTCTTTTCAGCCTGCCACTCTGGTCCGAGGTCACGGCGGGCGAGAGCAATGACCGAAGTTATGTGTGGGCTCGCAACGCATTGGCGGAGGATTTCAGTGCCCAAGAAGCCGGTGGCACCGGTGACGATTACTTTCATTGCGACGGTTATGTTGTAGGTTCAAACTTATCGTGAGTATACTATTAGGTCTTCGATGGGTTGTTAAGGGTTGCAATTGATAGTTTCGCAAAGGGTGGGTAGGACTTGGCAGAGGTCGGGTCGTCTGGATCTTATATAGAAAATATGGTCTCGAGACAGTGGTATGATTCCAATGTAGAAGCTAGAAGTATACACGTATATTGCCTCCCCAATCGATGGAATTCAAAAAGTGGTGTGCCCGAGCGGCTTCAAATTATGTCAGAAACGAGCCACAAGTCCTATCTATACTCTATTTTTGGCTAGGAAATACGAAGCTCGCATGAAGCTTGCAATTGAACAATTGTCGGATAGATTACTAGTACAGAGTGCGGTGCATTGCAAGTGCATGGTTGTGGTTTAAAGATAACGAGGGGAAGCTGGTTTCGTCGGCCAATTACACACAATTTCGCCGGTTTGGGCCCGGCAGATACATATAATGCCTCCGCAACCCCGACGGAAACCGTGGGCCGGGAATAAAGAAGGCCTTTCTTTGGGAGATTGTGTAACTACAACCATACTAGAGAGAGACAATGGCATGGGTAAATCCTCTTATGCCTGTCATACTAATCTATGATATCATTACATGGGTTTTTCGCATGTACAGGTAGTCTTAACGCCGCAAAATCCGATAGCTGGACCAGTCTACCCAAATGAGGCCGCGGACTCGGCCGATATCGATGGTATTATTTCGAATTTGCCCATTCTGGGTCGAAAACGATTAGCGGATGAGCCGGCAGCCATGTCGCGAGCCTGCCTCTGAACTTGGGGTAGTCGATAAACGGCGCTACAAGTATGAACAGACCCCATACCCAAATGTACCCCACAATCCTCTTCCAAACCACCAACCCTTCCTTCGCCTCGCCATTTCTAACCTTTTGGCTTCGAAATAGCCATTGCACTCCGTCTTCTACCATTATTCCAGTCGCCATAACCAGAAAAAAGAACATTTCCATTTTCCAACCAGCTCTTTGAGCTTCTGGTCCCAGTGACTCAAGCATCAGATACGACTGCCCCGCGTGCCAAAACCCACTGAACGCGAATACTCCATAGATATTCACATACCGCTGTACCAACCCACTCTTCGGCAACTGAAAGAGTGTATGCGTTACAAATTGTGCAGGTTTGCTGAAGTGCCACCGTAGAGTCTGATGCCAGAACTTCCCCCAGAAGAGCCTGAGAGTATAACTATCCTTGGGACTTCCAAATACCGGTGGCCAGTTCTTTGGTTCCGAAAGGCCGGTTCCTACAGCGACGAGGGAGAGGAATGTGTACTGTAGATTTACACTGACCGGAATAAGTAACGACCACATCAGCATTGTAACGCCGACCCTGTAGCCGATTTCGTCGCCCGTGATAGGTCCATCTGTGGGATGTCGCCAGATCAAGTTTTCGCGGTTGATGCCCACGAATTTTATTTCATCTTCCTTGGGTACTTCTTGGAAGTAAAATAAGTCCTGTGTGAGGAATAGGAATATAAACCAAGCTAAATTCGTGGCAAGGAACCGTCGGCGAGAAGGAACCCATCCTGGTCGTTTAGAGTCGAATGCTGGAACGTTTTTGATCTGGTATGGAGTATTGATCCCTCGAGCGTTGACACAGTATGTCAGTCCCCGCCAAAGACGGGTGAAGTAACCTGGTGGGCGTCCATTGACAGGTTTCGATATCACAGGATCGGTCGCATCGATTCCTTCGAGGTGTAGGAGGGTGCTAGTTATCAAGAAGCAATTGTACGCGCTGCCAGCCCAATCGATAAGACCGACGACGTTATTCGGAAAGGTTGCCGCGCCGTAGTTGAATATTTGTACACAAAGGTAGGCGATGATAGGGAGGGAAGCGTATCGCGTGAGTGACCCTTTCGGCGTGGAAATGATGAGGGTGGATGTTAGAAGTAGAGTGAGAAAGTAAGTCGGAACAAAGAGGAAAACCGAACGGGTGGTGAAGTTCCAGTTTATAAGGGTGGTGCCACCGGGAGGGGCCATGGCTATGAAGATACCCGTAGATACTGATACTCTGTAGGATCAATGCTACTACGCAACAGCATTCGAACACGAGTTGATCACACCATATAGATGCCTGAAGGAGGGGTTCCTGGAAGATGATATACGGTCTTGTTCGCTGTGCTACCGGGCTGTGAAGCAGGGGTGCATGCAGGTCAGCACTATTCCTAATTGCCGTTCGGGGCGTTCTCGGCATTAGGGCTAGAAAAGGCCTATTAGGACTGCATCTTGAGAGTTTCAATTGGTGGATTGTGCTTGATTCAAAAGATGATATGGGCTCACCATATCAAGATACATGATGCCAAAGCTAAAATGTCATGAGTTCGTGAAGGACTTAGGACTTGTCTGCGGCCGAGAAAATCAAAGCCGAGTCTAAATATCTCGGCCGACGGACGCCGGGGAAAATACAACATGTAAATTGCGTTGTGAGTGCCTTGCCGTGAAGCCGGTTTCTGAGTGAAGATAGTTATTTGCTTTAGTAATTTGATGGGACCATTAGCGGGTCTCAGCTAGCCCCAAAAACTTGGAGCAAGATCCGCGAATCTGCAGGGCCAGAATGTGGGATCCTGCAGGGGCCCTGTTAACCGTTACACAGAAACTTTAAACTTGGTTATCTAATACAATTAGGACAGGTTGCATGCACAACTTCGCCGGATATAAGTTTTGCATACCGTGAGTACAAAGAGGCTCTCCTCGTCCACATATTTGTTTATTGGCTGATAGTTACTACTTGCGGGCTGCTATCCATCATGCATTGTCCTGGTTTCTCGACCTAATTAACATTTCTTACAAGCGCTCAAGCTAGGGGCCGGGTAAGTATGGTACTATTGCGCGAAAGAGACTATCTAAATACACGGTGACGCTTTACAAGATGAAGTTCAGGAATATCCCCGACCCGAAGCTAAGTAATACAGTAGTATGGTTTGCATCATCAATATCGACCTGTTTGCCACGCGATAACGTTATCCTGGGGAGTGCCATGGAAGACATAAGACCTAGGGCCTGGAGCGTGCCAGCTATTCATTTTGTGCCTTCTCTGCATTTTATATCATACACGGATTATCATAGCATATCATCCCCTCCATTTAGCGAGATGATTCGCATGTCCATCATTGCAGGTGTCATCAGCGTACTTTCCACCCCTACGGACTGATTGTCTCACCAGAGAATATAATATATAGAAACCAAGCCACCGATAATTGCTCAAGTTATTTTGGAGTATCAGCTTTTAGATCCATAGAGTAAACCAGAAAAAGCAAGTATGGTACGCTATTTAGGCAATATGAAACCTCTTTCAAACGACTACGCATCCGTTCAAGTTCCAGCCCATCATTACCACCACTTAACCATTCCTTCATTGCGGTATAAGATATATCCGCTAGTTGCCAAGCGCTTTCCAAGTACTAAGCTTCCATCAACGCTGGCGACATGCCAACTCCAAGATACCACGTATTACATAAGTTCGACAAGGGGTGCTGGGCGTTCATCATGCGCCAATAAATCAAACCTATGTAATAGAACGTACCGGCCGATAATCAGGTGACGGAAAGGTCGATATCAGATCTGATATTCTGATTTGGAATAGCTATATAGATGCAACAATCCCGTCGCCTACCTCGCTTTTAGGATATGATAGGCAGGCTATAGGTGCTTATGTTATCACTCTCGTACGATTGTCCCCACCTATTCTCAAGACAACTACCGACTTACTAATTGAGGCTTATTTTTTTTCGTTATAGGCGTGCCGTCGAATTAATATAGTACTATAATGCCAAGAGCGCCGAGGGCTCCCCTGCTGTTAGATATTAAATATTCTGCATTCTCAAGACCGAAAAATCATATCAGGTTTTGTACATGCACTATGCCCCCAGTACGGCCCAGGACACGTGCTCCAATCAGTTACAGTTTCGATGCGGCCAAGAGCAGTTCAAACTGGTTATTATCGCGAAAATGAGCATCGAACAAGGGTTGCCTGCATTTTTTTGCATTGAAAATTGTCATTGGAGCCTCTTCCCGTCTGAAGGTCTCGCTAGACATAGCACGCCACACTGGAAAGGGTGCATATATATATCAACCCAGGGAACTTTTTTTGGTTTTTTCCATTCGGGAGCCTCTGGTCTAAAGTACTTGCGACCAACCGACCGACGTCGTCGCGCGACAACTCCGATAATCTCTTCGAATTATATGGAATTTCTTACACATAGCCATGGCGCCGAGATTCTGCGGGAAAGCAGCAGCTGGTGCCGGATGGCGGATTCAACCACTTATTTTAACGACACAGTTGTTGGCGCTAGTAGCGACAGCTGCGGAAACCGGAGCTCTTGTGCGACGAAATACGACACAGGGACAAATTACAATCTTAGATAACCTCAAGCTTCAGGTCGGTAGTTTTTTGATATTATGAGTCGGTCGCACAGAGCTATATACATACTTAAACGTGGTTTGCATAAGAGGGTTTAAGCTATAGATACTGATAGGGGCAATTCTACTTCCTCTTGATAGCGGTATGGTTTTGTCGGTCATTCGTACGGTTTCCTGATGAAACTATCAATTGGTAGGTTTCAATGCCGGTCTTTTATTATTATTACTATTCTTTTTTTATTCTTTTTTAAATTTCGTCATGAAGCACAGCCCTTGAAGTCTTCAGCCAAAAATAGAGGACTTTGCAGCTTTGCAATTGGTTGCTAAAGATATGCAGAGCAGGACAAAACCTAAAATCGCTAACTAGGATCATAAATTTATAGGAATTCCGCCGCAGGATGTTACCGTTAAACTTACTGGAGACGACCTAACCTGGGTACCTCTACAACTTGATGAAGAAACGCGGTGTAAACCGAACGATCGAGAAGGGTGCCAGATTGTTGATACTTATGGGATCTGTAAGGCACAATGTTGCAACCATAGTGTTTGTTTATCAGTGGAAGAATAACCACGGCTCATAGATATTCGAACTCGTTCCAGATAATCCCTTTCTCGCAGATGCATCAGAAATGGTTGTCGTCGACGGACCTCCGCAGAGCGGTTTACCAGATGACATTCAGGGCGTCCCCGCGTACGGTAAAATTTCGTTAGATGGTATTCAAGTACAAGACTTTACGTTTATAGCTGCGAGGACTTTTGCCGGTACCCCGCAGCTGGGAATTGCTGTGCGGTCTTCGGAAGTCATATCGCCTAGCCGGGGCAGTGAAGTTGCTAGGTTGGGGCTTTTAGCGGCCATTCAGAGACAGCAGCTGATTGATGTGGTGGGGATAGGCATTTACTACGATGCGTACGGTAGGTCGTATACGATTTCCTCGGTACCCCGGGTACCCTAAACTAAAGAGACTAATGGTGGGTCTAGATATAAATTTGAGTCAGATAACCCTTGGTGCCGTGGATACCGAGAAATACGAGCTTCCTATGGTAACTTACACATGGCCGACTAGAGGTGAAGTGGGAGGACTTGTTACCCAAAGAGTTACTCTGTCAACCGGAAACGCCGCGTCGGTCTCCCTCACGAATCAAAGAACATTCATTACGCTCGGAGAGTCGGACATTCGAGTTCCCGAGTCCCTTCGAAACTCAATATTGGAAGCTCTAGATACACACCGCGACACGAATGGGACATATTTTGTCAACTGCGACGCTGCTGAAAAGTTGGATTTTTCGCTTGACTTTGAATTCGATGGAATAAATATCACTCTTACAGCGAAGGACTTGATAGGAAGGGTTCAGGAAGCAAATCAGACGGAGTGTAGAGTCTTTCTTGACAGCTCGGAATCTAGCGGGACAGTTGCTAACATCGATGGAGTTTCGGCGACCTTATATTTGGGAATCCCGTTTCTGAGAGTGGCGTACGTGTGGTTGGATTATCAAAATAATCAAACGAGCCTGGCAAAGGCGAAACAGAGAATCACGACAAGCAAGTATGTAAAAATCAAAGAAGATGGGATTGTAGCTACTCTAGGGGAGCAGAAGGCTACACCCCCCGAAACAGAACCGCCACCTGAAACGGAGGTACCGCCTCCTCCGAACGAAAGTAACAGGACAGAACCTGATAAACCGCCTGTAGGAGCTATTGCGGGGGGCACAGTAGGCGGTGTCATTGCTTTAGCACTAATTGGGGGTTTAATATTCTGGAGAATGAAGCGGGACCCTGATGTACCCGGTTTACCGCCGCCTCCAATGGGAGAATTGGATGGGGACCAGCGACATGAATTGGCTGCGGCTCATGGGAAATCCGAGGTCCTTGGAAGTGAGGAATATAGCAAGGAGTTACCCGCGAGTAATCAGTTTCCTGCGGAACTACCTGGCCAGCCAATGCCCAGAGAATCCGGAGAACGTGTGGTGGATTCAGATAGCCGTGATTCATAGCTTGTCATTTTATCCAATAGCAATACAATTCATCAAGAAGTAGTCCTAATATGTTAGTTATGCTCTAGGTTAATTCTGTGCCAGAGCTGCCGTGACTGGAGGAATCAACAGGTCCTACACACTTAGAACGCCATGTTCCTCTTTCCGAATGACAACTATAATAGAAGCCAGTGCACTGTTTTTACAACCTATAAGAAATATTCTTGGTGTTTTGATGGCCACCGCTTTCGTCAACCACACTAGGCAGGCCCAATCGCATCCTAGGGCTTACCGCTTACACGAAGCTCCGGGTCGAACTTAAGAACTATAGTGCTATACAGGACGCCTAATCTACCCATGATACCCAAAACCCGCATCACCCCCAAAACCGCTCGCAATAATTTTCAAAACTCTTGTATAAAATGCGTAGAAGGCGTTTGTTTGTAAGACGGGGCGACGGGGCCTCGATATCCAGTCTCGTGGCTGGTCTTTTGTTGCTTATATCTTATTCGGGTCTCTGTCGTTGTGTGTGTTGTCTCTGTTGGCTTTTTTTCCCTCTGGCGCAGCAGCGCTGGCCGCGAGTGGTAGAGGTGGCCTCGGTGACGCTTCTTATGTTAGTAGGGGTCAGTTAAGTTACCTAAGAGGAATATTCGAATAAGGCGGGTATGATTTGAAAAAAAAAAAAAAAAACCGAAAAGACCAGAATTCTAGAAGGCGATTGTTTGAGGGCTATAGAGAACTGTGCTACGGTTCCGGACTGTCCCACATTGGATCCGAGTTTCAAATGTTCAAGTTTTCAAGCAGGTGACGATGGAGCTCTCGTGCGCTGGAGCAATCTTAAACATTGAGTGTCTATATCTCATATGATCATGCATGAGAACCTAACTTTGTACTTTAGAGATTTTGGATTTCTCATCCATCGATTACAATAGCAAATTGGCATTGTGTTGGAATCCTGTCCTAAGGTTGTCCCAAAGGTCTTATTTTAGCTGTTTTAAATCCTGACATGATATCAGCCCGTGCTACTTCCTCGCCCAAAATTGAAAGTATCCTTTAATCCCACGTTTACGATCGATTGGGACGGAAAGATACTCGAGGTATGACGTTTGGCACCCGTGATTCATCCGATGTGCGATTTATTTCGGTCGCTGGTAGAATGTTTTAGATGCTGAGGTGAGAAAATAGTCCCGTTTGTTCACGCCTGACCACCTGCGGTTAGTGCCTCCGAGACATGCAGCCGCCTAGACAGGAGCCAGCAGTACTTCGTTATTCCACCGATGTGGGTAAAAATTCCGTCGACGGAGGCAATACCAATCGTCCTGACTAATATAATTCATGGCGACGTTTTCCCCGCACGAATCTCGACAATCATTACGAAAGTTGGCTATGTTGTTCAAGTTATATTTACCGTATCGAGTAACTACGACATCAGTACTTCTAAGCCCTGCTTGCCCCGGGTATACTTAGCAGGGCAGTGCTGGCCAGGTCTTATTTGGAAGGAAAGATGAGTCTCACACTTGAGGCTCTTGACGGGCGCTACCCGTGGCCACTACGACGGCCTAATTATTACCATGCGTACATGCAAAATTGATACCCTGTGCGACCACACTGGATCCAGCTGGACCCTTCAATAATTGCGATAGCGATAGGCCTTCACTTCGCCCGCATAATACACCAGTCATAGCGGGCGCGATCACAGGTGAACCCGTCTGACCAAATATTGGCCAATCGACGTAATATAGATCCTTAAACGAAGGACTATACGTACGAAATTTCTTTCCCTATGCAATGGATCAATCATCTGGCTCCTAAATTGCGCCGTCGATTACTTGAGCGGCACAGTCACCGGCCAAGCAGCCTAGATCCTCGAGCTACCTTTGTAGGACGAATTAGATGCAGCTGCGCCAACGAGGCCTTGCATTTGGGCGCATCAGCTTGCGTTTCAAGTGGTTGCCGGACTCCGGCGCTGGGTCCTGCCAGACGTCAGCTCGGACAGGCTGGTCTATATAAAAGGGGGCTGGTATCCCCGCATCGCAAGGTTTTCGGCTGGTCGGATAGACTAACTATAGATTACCCAATAAAGTATCATTCAAAATCTTCGAATCGGAGTTCAGTGGGAGAAGTCAAGTTATATCGGAACCACACTGAATTTGCAATATTTGAGCACACTCGACCACCTCAACATCACCGCAACACAACTTCGGGCTGCACGCCCAAAATATTGATCCATCTGATATCGAAAATCAAAGCAATCAATCAATCAATCAATCCACAATGGCACACCGTCGGCCTCCACTTATCACGACAGAGACGACCCCGCTTCTACGGGGTCCAGAACCATCAACCACCTGGCCTAATGTCAGAACGGCCCACGATGGTAGTCCCGAAGTCTCGCCTGATCTTCGTCGGCCGTCGCACCCTTCGACATGGCCCCCAGTTGGCCACTATCCACTCGCCCAGGATCCTCGAACTCCAAATCCACGATCTGTTCCTCATCCAGATAAGACCATTAAACGTCTAATCTGTTGTTGTGACGGCACTTGGAAATCCTCTGATCAAGGTCCTCCTTCAATCCCTTCTAATGTCACACGGTTCGCCCGTTCTCTAGACTGTGTAGACAGATATACAACACCGGGTATCGAAATCCAGCAAATAGTATTCTACCAGTCCGGTCTTGGCTCTGGCGAGCTCACCAAGCTCCAATGGCTAGCCGCTGGTAGCATCGGATTCGGTCTCGACAGTGCAGTCCGTGAAGCCTATGCCTTCCTAGCTGCCAACTACCAGGACTCCTACGAGGACCAACCTGCGGACGAAATCTACCTCTTCGGTTTCTCTCGTGGTGCATACACGGTCCGTGCTCTCGCTGCCTTCGTGTCAGAAATCGGTCTTCTCACCAAACGGGGCATGGATGATTTCGCGATGATCTACCAAGAGTATAAGAAAGGTCCAGAGTCCTTTGCCGCTTTTACGGAGCGCCGGGTAGCTGCAAATGTCGATGGGATACCCTGGGAAACTCAACGTAACATCATCATCAAGGTTGTTGGTGTGTTTGATACTGTCGGTTCCGTCGGCTTCCCAGATTCCTGGATCACAAGGCAGCTAGGTCTTAACGCATCTTTCGGCTTCTACGACACCAAGCTCTCCCCAGCTGTAGAGAACGCCTTCCAAGTTCTCGCCCTCGATGAACGGAGATCAAATTTCTCTCCTACGTTGTGGTTCCTGGATCCACCAAAGCTAGGCGAAACCTGCAAAATGAAGCTTCCGCGCACAAACACGCTTCCAGACCGCAGGGCTCCTAATATAGAAATCAATCTCCAACAAGTCTGGATGCCCGGTGTGCATTCTTCGATCGGTGGAGGATACTCCGACCACGAGCTGGCGGACATCTCACTAGCCTGGATGGTCGATAAGTGCTCGCCATGGTTACGGTTCGATTGGTCTTACCTGGAGCCCATCTGCGCAAACACAGAGGTTCCAGTGATGATTTACGACGAATATGGAAACGTTCTGGACGGTGACGAAACTGCCTCCATCACACGACAAAGCTTTAAACGCAAGAAGGGTTGGGGGATGGGTACTATCTACGATAGTAGGAATGGATGGTGGCAGTTTTTGCCTGCAAAGGATAGGACACCGGGAAGATATCCGGTGCCGGGACTTACCAGGGAGTTTATGCATTCAAGTGTTAGGGAGAGGTATCTAAATGATGAAGAATATAGGCAGAGATGCGGTGCTCTCCTGGGGATGGAATTGAAGAAGAAAGAGGGTGGTGGCTGGTATTGGTTGACTACCGGGTCTGATGGAAGGGAGAGAATTATTGAGGAAGCAGTGTTTGGAAGGGTACCGGCGGGGAAGAGGAGCTTGGAGCTACTGCTGAAGGGCGATCGGGGAGCAGTTTACTGAAGAGATACGGAATAAGTGACGGGTATAATGATGTTATGACGGTCATGATTGGGATATGATGGGGTTAGCATTTGCATTTAGACTGGGTGGTGGTCGGCAGGGCTCTTCTTCATTGTGCATATTCTCATTTCTTCATTTTTTGCTTTAGGTTTACTTTTTACTTGATCGAAGGCCCAGAGTATTAGTTCTTTAGCATTCTGGCGGCGTTAATAAAGTCTTTTTCCCTAGCTATAGACCATATATGTTCCAATCTTAAGATCCGCTTTCTTTTCTGAATAATAGGCAATTCGAACTAAATGGGACATACCGTCTATAGATCTTGACAGGCCCACCCCCTGCGTTCAACATACTGTCAAAGTAAACTACCCTCGCCCGCCCCCGGCTTTTGAAGGGGTCAACCTCAAGCGGAAGTCAACGATAGGTATCCCAAGCCGAAACCCGACAGCTGTTTCGAACGCTTCGGCTGGAACAACACGAAATAATCCAACAAGACAGCACGCACGCCAAATGTTAAAATAGCCGCAGATCGTAGACTCAAGTGGGGGGTGAGTAGGCGCGCGGAGGAGAAATATTCCCTACCAGAGTTACACATGATGGTTACATTGCGGTAGTTTAGATCATGGGAATTTTTTTCCAAATTATCTTATGCGACCGATGGTACCAATGGTATACCAAGGGTTTGGCTTCGCATGAAGACGCCCTGTGGGGATCGCATGACCGTTTTGTGTCGCTTTGATGGGATGGTGATATATTGGTGTTCGAGTGTGAGAGGTTTAGTATGGTTATCGTAGTACTGGCAGGTGCAGTCTATCTATGTTATATAAGATAGTCAGGAGCCTTGCTCAAGTGATAATTTCGGAGAGAATCACTTATCAAGTGTGATACTTCCTGATTATCTATCAGAACAATTTTCTTTATTACTCTCTTTGAAAATATATCTGTCACTCTTTTAACATACTTTCATTAAGGGTGCCGAAAGCGCATTCGTACGCCCACTATCTCTAAGTCTCATTGAACCTCTGCGAGGCTATACTACCACGTTCATTATGCATTTCAAGATCGCAATCATCTCTGCCTTGGTTACTAGGTATATATACACATAGTCTTAATTAGTGGAAGCCCATTAATTGGTTGTCTCCTAGTGCCGCGGCATTGACTTGCCCTAGGCCGTCAACGTTAACCATCACAAAGACGATATCCAAGTGCCCCGGACGAGGCAGCCCCCTAACTGTTACAAAAACAGTCTCTTCCCGATGCCCAATAGGCGGCGGCATCACAAAAACCGTCACCAAGACCGTCACAAAAACAGTTGGATCCAGCAGCTCCGAGATCGATGACGCAACGCCCGAACCCGGACCACGCACGACAAAGGCGCCCGAAATGCCAACTTGCCCTCCATCGACAACTATCACTGTGCTTCGCACTTGCGACCAAAAGGCACCACCTTGTCCATCGGAAAGCAGATGTCCAGGTGTCATTCAACTAAACTTGACATACGATTGTGCATGTATCAATGGGGAACAAGTTACTACAACAGTTTATAATACTAGATGCAAGAATGATTGTAGATGTACTCCTATAGTTTCTTGGACTGCGAAAGGACCATGTCCGACAGCCAAGGGGGGTAGTGATGGAGGCAGTAAAGGAGGCGATAAGCCCAACGGCAAAGGAAGTGACAATGGAGATGACGATGGGGATATGGTGGGTGGATATTAAAACCGTTGCTAACGTGTTAATGATTAAAGTCATGAACGATGGAACCTTCATGTACTTATGATTATAATCATAAGTACATGAAGGTTCCATCGTTATGCATTTGTCTCGAGTGCATGCCACGTTGATATGAAGTCAGAGAACTCGCCCGTTTGATCAGATAGAGATGCCGAACAAGAATAAATCTTAGATTTGGAGAAAAGAAAAGTAAAATAAAATAAAACCGCTTTAGATTCTACACATCATCCGAAAAACTGGCGCGACGGCGCGCCTTCTTTTTAGCTAGGATATATCTAAAACTCCAGAGATAGAAGGCTTATAAGGATCCAAACCCAAATACCTGGGCCAGGCCTAGGGGAAAAGCAAAATACGCCTTATGACGAAGTACCTTGAGGGTCAATTGCAACAGTGCACGCGTAAGAACAAAACCTCTTGAATTTTCATTGGATCTATAGCTATATAGGCTGGTCTGAAAATCGAAACAGATGAGTTCGGACAGACGCGGGGCTCGGAACGCGCTTTAGTTTCGCTGCGAAATCGTGGTAAATGGGAAGTTCTGTTTATAAGATCATGGATATTGCACGCCGACAGTCCGCCTGATGCCGGAGAATCTAGCTCCAGAAACAAGGATCTGACAGCTTCAAGCCCCCACAATTTTCTTACCGGAATTCAAGAAAGATCGATTTGCTCGATGATTGGCTAAATTGGGCAGTTGGTTCGGGGAATTTTCCGACTATGGCACCTATTCGTATGCGTCATATGGACAGCTGGTACATGTACCGTGCGGAAGCGGAAGCGTGACGTGTTGGCTAAATATTTTGTATGAAGCGTGAAGCGAGTCTTTCGGTTCCTTCCCAGCGTTAACTGCCGGCCCAATTTCGAAGATTTCGTATGACTCAATATCGCAAAGCAACACCCATACTTATTCCGAAAAAGGTATTTCGGACTTCGCGATTTATTCGGAGCTGGGTGTAGGCATTGGTATCCTGGTTCACTCGTGACCGCGCGACAGACGAATGACTCTGTGATCGAATCCTCGCGTCTTACTACCGATCTCAGCTTCGAAAATTAAGAGGCCCGATCGGATACGGATACGATATTGTGAGCAAGCGTGCTATTGCAATAAGACTCATGAAGCTCGAAGTATTCAAACGCGTCTAGAATTTCCATTGCGTATAAAAACGCCCGGAGCATTAATATTGATGTCCCAGTCTTTCTCTCAAGTTTACACTTCACAATAAAGCATTGATTGATTCGAAGATAACTGGAAGATTTTAAAATACGGCGTCGATTGAAGATAACTAGTACTAGGACTACCAGCAGATATGGCATCCACCGAAATATTCCCAACCGATACAGCCTCGTTTTTAAGCCATGTCGCAAAAAACGACGGTGTTAAGCCGCTGCGGAAGTTAGTCGGGCCATATCTCGAATACGAAAGCAAGTTGCGTGCTCTCTTCGCACAGGATCCCTCCAATGAAGCATTGGCGGATAACACCGTTGGACTGGTTCCCATCTACGCCGGCGAGGAAGCGGCTATCAAAATTCAAGCTCGAGAACCAGAGCCCGATCAAAAGAAGTCTCAGTATTTGATGGAGCTTGACTCCTCGACGCGTAAGACAACTGGTGAAAGGGCCATCGTTGATTTGGAAGATTTCAAGCGAAATTTCTCCATTTTCACTGAAGGTAAGAAGTACCGATGCTATTACACTACCGTGGGCTGCCATGTCTTACTGTGAACGGCGGATAACTAAACCTCTTTTATAGATGCTCTCCAAGGTCTAGACTGGTCGAATATTGTGGCCGCTGGTAGTAGCGTATTGACCCCAATTCTCGCTGTGCCGGAAGAGCATAGAAAGAACAAGCGTACTCTCCGGGATTATTACCATCAAGTGTTCGCACCTACCAGCGATATCGACCTCTTTATTTACGGCATTCAAGATGAACAAGCTGCGATTGAACGAATGACAGCAATTGAAGCGACCATTCGTAGCAATCTGCTCTGGAAAGCCACCAGCGTTCGAACTAAAAACACGATCACCATTATATCGAAATATCCGAATCGTCACGTCCAAATCGTACTGCGGTTATACTCTAGTATCAGTGAGATTCTCACTGGCTTTGATGTCAGCTGTGCTTGTGTAGCATACGATGGGCAGCAGGTATGATTATAGCAAGGATCTTATATTATCGGAACACTAATTCTTACGCACTTATAGGTCTATGCGAATCCGCGTGCCATTGTCTCCTGGATGCTGCAATGCAATGATATAGATCTAACGCGTCGTAGCCCATCTTACGAGTTTCGCCTGGCTAAATACCGAAAGCGCGGGTTCGAGGTTCGTCTTATCGCCTAAGTCTACTACACTATACATTCCCAGCTGACCTAGAAAATATATTAGGTTTACTACCCAGACCTTCAACGTGACAAAATAGATCCAACCATATACGAACGCAATATCGTGAAATTGAAGGGACTTGCCAAACTTCTTCTCCTAGAAAGGCTCCCGGACGCTGATCAGCGTGACGCCCACCTCTCCAATAGGCGCGCCGAACAGGGCCGGCCTATGCGGAGCCGACGACGGTCGAGGTACCGAAGATCTCGAAAAGGAAAGGAATTTGAAGCTTTGAAGACCAGGGTCCCTGAAGTCCCAGAATGGGACGTTAATATTGTCACTACGAGTGAGGCTTGGGAAGAAAGCAACTACTACACAATTACACTTCCGTACGGAGAAGACTTCCCGGCTAAAAAAACAGAGAGATTGATATACGAATCAGATATGCTCTTAAATACGAAACACAAGAAAGGAACTGGCCCCCAGAAAGATCGCGTCGGCTATCTCCATCGTCACCCCGCCTTCGTTGGAAGCGTGAAATATATCGTTGGCGATTGTTGCGGAAGTTGTCCGGAGCCTAAAAACGATGAAGAAAGAGAGCTACAAGCCCAAGACGACAAATTTTTTGTTCGTGGTCCGGTAACCTTCATTCGGGACGACCCGGGTCGTCAAGAGATAGGAAGTTTTAACCCTCGGACTGAAGATGACTGGACTCATATGGCCTACCTCAGCGAGAATGAAATATTCTTTCGCGCTATCGCTTCCAACGACGTTGAAGGAATCAAAAAGTGGATATCTACCGTAAACAGTTCACCGAGTCCGTCAAGTGGTGGAGAAAACGATATCAACAGGCGAGATCACACTGGCCGAACTGCGCTTCACCTGGCAGTCACAACTTCCACTCCAGAGGTCGTTAAGCTCCTTCTTGACTCTGGAGTTAAACTCACCCGGCGTGTCGCTGATGGGCGTACGGCGCTTCATATGGCGGCTGCTAGGGGCGACCTAGAAATTATCAAACTCTTACTGTTAAAAAGTCAAGAGAATGAGGAAATCCAGAGTCAGAGAGAAGATTTAAAGAGACGCAAGGCGCAAGAAGATCAACCGAGTGCAGAGAAGAAGGCGGAGGATGATGAGGATAAGGATGAGGATAAGGGTGAGGATAAGGATGAGGAGGTAATAGAAGGAGAAAGCGACGGAGAACTCATTGATGATGATGACGATGATGAACCATTGTATCTCAGTCGGGCATCAGTCTCTGCACGGACTCGTGCATCTTCGTTTGTTGGGATTTCTAAGAAGATTGATAACTTGGAACCAGGCGACGACTTAGAAAATCAGCAAGCTGTTGATGTCGATGCGGAGGAGGATGGAGATATCCTCGACATAAATGTTCCGGATTGGGACCACAAAATGTCTCCCATACACTACGCAATCGTCAACGGTTACCAGGAAATTCTCAAGTTGTTGGTTTCGGATTTTGGTGCGGATGTTCTACAGCCGTATGTTTTTGTACCCACCCCTCCCAGAAAAGAAAACGTCAATTCTAACATGTCACAGAGTCAAAACAGAACCCCCAATTCTTACGATCCCATTGGCCATGACAATTTGCCAGAAGGAACAGCGAGAGGGCATGCTCCGGACTCTTCTCAAAGCTGGGGCTTCATCCGCCCAAGTTGATACGAACGGCGTATCCGCATTCACGCGCATCTTAGAGCTGCGTGATTTAGATTGCCTCAAAATTCTATTTGAGGAAGACGCCGCTTCAGCCCTTACGGCGGCGAAGAACATCGTCGTCTTGACCGGGCACTATCCCGTTATCAGATATTCACTTCTTACCGCGTGAGTGCCTATCACTTTTCACTACCTCCCAGTTCTAACTCAATCAGCTAACCTGGTAAATTCAAACGCATAGTATTGAGCAAAGTGATGAAGACGGAGCTTTATTCCTTCTGGAGAAGGGAGTGCCCCCTGAACTTACCTTGGAGACGGTTATATCGAAATCTGGCAAGCAAGATCTACAAGCTCGGAAGAATCTTGAGCGCCACTATAAAAGCAAATTTAAACAGCCTGCAGAGATTGCAATTGACAATAAACTGCTTAAAGTATTCATGAAATGTATCGAGCTTGGGGTCAATCCTTCATCCTATGCCGCTGGAGGCTACCCGGCGGACGACGACGATGATGATGACGATTCCTCTGACTATTACAATTCCCGCCAACGACGCTTTGCCAGCAATAGCTATAGCAACAATAACAACCAGAAAACTGGGTACGGAAACTCTCTGTCTTCCATACAGGCCGTATTTGCAAGGTCGCCATTTGGCTCTTAGTTTAAGTTACGAGTTAGGCTAATTACGCTGCGATAATAGGGATAAAAAACGAGGATTCACTCTCTTGGATAAAATTCACCAAAAGGTTGCGTCTGTTGATAATGAACGCAATCAGTCATCACAAGGCAATAGGAATCGCCGGGGCCTCTTTGGGCGATCGTCTTATGATTCTGATGATTATTCTCCACCACGAAACCCGCCTAAGAAGAAATCACCACTTAGAGAGCTGATTCCCATGCCAAAGAATTATACAGAAGGTACATACGAGTTTTGGATGGCGTCTCAGCTCGTCGGGGCCGAAAATGCGAAGAGAGAGTCCGATAATGAAAGGATTAGAAAGGAAAACGCTGGGATCGCCGAGTCTGCGAAGTCCGAAGAGCCAGAGGAAGACGCTGAAGCCCCGAAGAATCCTTACAGAGAGTTGGCAGAATGGCTAGTGTCAAAGGGCGGAAAGCCTTACCAAGAGGACTTCCTCAGTTTCACATACGGCTATAGGGTTAAGGCCAAAGTCAGCAACGCCTACCATGAGCTCTTCAAAGCCGTTTGGGATGGAGATAGAGAAGCGGTGAAGAAATATACATCTCCATCGTGGGGAGAGGCTGGGGATGAGACTCCACTTCTCATTGCGATATCGAATCAACTCGACTACACGTTATTCTCCGTCGCTGTTTACCGCAAGCACCCTAACGAATTCCTTGATTTTCTTTTGGACATCGCTGCTGCTCAGTGCCGCCCAGTTATTATAGAAGACGACAATTCTAGCAGTGAAGACTCTAACAGTGACGACTTTAACGACGACGCTAGCTGTGATGACTCGGAATCAGAAAACGCATTCGGAAGGGGTAGCGTACCTAAGGGAGAAGTTTTAACCACAACTACACCAGTTAATATCATCCATCAAAACGTTGCTTCCGTCTTCGTTAGCCATGATATGCTGGCGAAGCAGACTGTAAGCCATATTCACTTCTCGGAAAATATTTTCGTCTAATGCTAATACTGTCTAGGGGACACGCCAACCCTTGTTGATGCAGGCGGCTGTTGCTGGCCGCGTCGAATTTTTCAATTACCTAACGTCGGCACTGGAAAGGCTTGGAGGGACACCAAATTTCAGCACTGATATATCTCCGCAGAAGGACAACGAGATCACTGTGTCCATTCGCCGCCAACATCTCGAGGTTTTGTCAACAATCTTGCAAATAAGCAGCTTTGGAGCCTTTTCGAGTCAAAAGAAAGTACTCGATAATGATCCAGATGTGTACCGAGGACTGAGCATCCATGGCAAGAAACAGAATGGATGGGGTAACCCTGTCTACGAGAAGAACAATTATGGAACGATCATCCCTAGCGACCAGCCTGCAGCACTACTCGCTGCGCATTATGGCTCTCATAAAGTGTATGAGTGGCTAGAAACGGATGGCGCGAAAATTATTCTAGCTAAATACCAGAAATTACAGGAGGAACCAGAAGGCCCGAAGGCAGAGGCTGGAATTCCTACCTTTCAAACCTGGCTGGGTATAGACCACCCTCTCCTTCTCCATGCCATTGTCTTGAACCCCGGTCCCGCATCAAATAAGAATCTCTCAGAAGAGGAAAAACTGGCATGGTATGAAAAAAATATGAAATACTTTCTCTCCAAGCAGCCAAGCCTCCTGGAGTCGAAGGAGAACAGCAGTGGCCTCACTCCCCTGTTACTTGCCGCCCAGTCATTGAATAAGTACGCTCTGCAAGTACTTATAAATTTTGGGGCGAACTTGTATGCCGTTGCACCGGAGAGCCGTCTCAATATCGTTCACTTAATCCTCAACAATAGTGCGGGGACACGGAAGGATGTAGACGAAATGCTCACTCTCCTTCCTCAGGACTTCAAGAGGTGGGCGTTCTCCCAACGTGTTCTCTACAACGATGTAGAATATACGGCACTATCATACCTGCTCTCTGAAGGGAAAGAAATGGTTTATGACACTGACGCAGATATCCATGCCAACATCATCCCATTGCTGTTAAAACACTCGGATAACGCTGGCCTCGGGATCGGGACAACTCTAGGTGATTTGCCTGTTCATCTTGCGGTGAAGCAATCCAGTGTTGAGTCCCTCCAGTGCATTGTTGACGCCTCAGCACCGAAGGATTTGGTGACGGAGAACGCAAATGGTGTTACAGTCTTACAATTAGCACAGGCGATGTGGTACCAAAGTGTCATCAAGTCATGGCCCCCGTCTCAATACGAAAGCGGCCCCGAGCCCAGTCGACAAAAGCCAAGTCGACCAGAGACAGAGGAAGAGATAGAGCTTAGGAGAAAGCGAGAGGCTCTAGCCATCGTGATCCGAAACGAAGAGTGGGGGATCGATGAGAAGGACTCAGACGAAGTTGAACGCTTGAAGATGGTGGATACTGCGGTAAAGAAGGCTCTTGGTGGAGACGGTGCGGTTAGCCGGGTCTTGGTGTCCGTACGTGAGGCAAACGAAAAAGCAGAGAGGCTGGAGAAGAGGCAAAAAATGGGGATGAAGATAAATAATGGAAGCCAGGATATTGTTACGATGTGGTCTGGACTGACGACACGCGGAAGAGGGTACGCGCTGTCAGATTCCGATTTCTTCGATTAGATTAATGATGCCAATCCTCAACCCACGAGGTACAAGTTACTAGTACCAGGTGCTAGTTCTATAGATCCAACCTACCCCATGTAGGTAATTTACCATCTTAGTATTTTCTGCTGTATATCGATCACTCTGTTATATTAGATATCTCGCGACGGTCAAGATCAATTAAGTAGTAGTTTAGGAGTTAGGAAAAACCGATTTCAATCGCTATGCTCGTATCTCATTTATTTGTCTCATAAACCAGCCTGCAGCCTTTGAACAGCAAAAGCAATATAGGTCAAATAGCATTTTGTAGTACACCAGTCTCGTAACTATGTGTCGGGGAGAGAGAGTCTACCGCGCCCTAATATCAATTCGATTTAGTCTCGGTCCCAGACGCCAGCGAGCCACATGTGTAATTCGATTATAATTATAATACAATAGCTTCGTAAAATTTCAGTTAAGCGCCTGCGCCACTCCATCTGTTTAGAGCAAATCAAGTTGCAAGTAGGCTAAGATAATTAATTAATTCTAATTATCCAAGTGGTAGTTCTGGAGCGAAACTGTAAGTCGACAGCCCACCTACGCCGCAAACTGGTATTGTAGTAAATTTACGGCTAACGCAATTGAACCAATTGAAATATACCATTTCATAAATTTGGTTACTGTAATACTCATTGGGTAGTGTGGTGGAACGCTGCCTGTATGCAACTCATTGGGATATATTGTCAATGCTAAGCCTGGCCGGTATAGTGTGCCTACTAAACGCATACGCAGCTGAAAGTGTGCAACCGTGTTCAGGTTCATGTTTGGTATCCATTTCCGACCTCCTCGCAGGTTTCGGCCAAATGAGGACAGCTGCCCTGATCTGTTCCTGGCGTGCAGCGACGCCAAGCCTCTAGCGCTAGGCCTGCAGGTCTGGTTCCCCGCTGAACATTTGCTATAAAAGTACTTACCTATTTAACCTTTGGTACCACCAACTCGAGTACTCTACTCACAGTGAATCTTACAATCATCACTCACTCTTCAACTATGCTCTATCGACGATTGAAACTTCCATTGATCTTAACTTTCTTTCTACTCTTTTGAATTTCTAGAATTCCGCAATCGACTAAGCGTACTCTCTCCCACACGGTCCATTCCGACAACCACTTGAGTACATATACCGAGTTAAGCCGCCCGCCTCGGCCCCTCGGAATGTCTTGCCCACTTCTCGCTGTCCCCCTTGAAATCCGTAACCAAGTTTACAGATACCTGGTTATCTTCAATATAAGTCCTGTACCAGACCCGCCCAAGGAAGAGAACTATTGGGAACGATTCAACACTCCATCTCTCAATCTATCGATACTCAGAGTAAATAAACAGATCCACGACGAGGCTTCAAGTATTCTCTACTCCGAAAATGTATTCCCTATAAAGATCCAGATTGTAGGAACCGAATTTTGTAAAACCCACGAATCCTGGAGTTCTCAGTTTTCTGTCAGCTATGAAACCCTTTGGGAGGACGTACGTTATTTCCGTGCACTCGAAGACGAGTAAGAAGACACCACCCGTGTACCACACCTCGCTACATAATGCTTGAAATACTTCGCTTCAAAGGCTACGGCTGGCCACAAGCTTAAATTGACCTCCCTGTCTTTGCTTACTAAATTTTATTCTGTTTCTAGAAACGTGGAATATAACAGTAATAAACAGCATGGTCACGTCCCATTTACTAGAATTACGAAAGACCAGATCGTGCATCTCCCTTCGTCTCGGTACCAATACCTTCTTCGTCGTGCTAAGATAGCAATATACGATCTCCGAGTTACAGCATTTGATCAAATACCAGACAACCTCCCCCGAGATGCAAAAAACCGAAAATCCGTCATGTCTATATTAATGCCGTTCGTGCGGGGAAGGCTATCTGGTATTCTTTCTGATAAGAGGGATGCACGGATTGACATCGAGATACATCCGGCTTTCTTGCACCCTTCAAGCCACGAACTCGCACTTGCCAGGAAACTCACAGAAGAAGATGTGGATGCGTTGGACCTAAAATATCTAAAGGATTTGGCCTACACTGCCTGGCCACTGACACTTCTATCATGTGAGTATGATCTTAAATTGGCGCATCCGGCAGAAAGGAGGTTCAAGGATATCAAGGATGAGGCTTTGGAGGAGTGTCATGGCGACTCTCAGTTCAGTGAAAAGGAAGAAGAAGGATTTAGAGAGACGAATTTAGGTGGGTCGTATAGCTGGGCTATGGAAGAGGGGAAACTGGTAATCGTGGGCAATTGGGATACCTACCCTCGTAGTAATATTGTTTACTGCAGCTTCCCTCGCTCACCTCCGCAGGGGGGGGAGGAGGAGGAGGAGGAGGAGGAGGAATAGAAATGGGAACAGCCATCCGAAGCCATAGTATAAAGCCATCATGTACCGATCCAAATCTGCCGATGTAACTTTCTATATTCGTCCGCACCCACCGGGCGCTTTTTTGGCAAAGATGTCTTTGGGGGCGTCATATAGAAACCGAAGGTTGAGGCACAGGACCAGTAATATCGTCAAGGAGACCAAAAAAGGGTAGAAGCGGTTCCGTTGGAAGAGGCAGGAAAGATAAATTCAAGATCTTGAGACTTCTAAAGACAGATCTTCTATGCTCATAAGCGTTACAATGGTTCTCCTGGATCTGAGCTCGGATGATCGATTGTAGATTTAATTCTAGGGAGGTAACATAAATACGTGAGACGGTTAGGTATAAGGCTAAATAAAACTAAGAGTCACTTTATTCAAATCAAGCATTGAATTCTATCCTGTCGTTTATAACATTTATTTTCGAACTCTACTTCGAAGTATATTAATACCTAAGTCGCACAGTGTGAGTTCTAAAAATAGCCATACCAGATCCTTGTGGCGCGCAATCCACGGCTGAGAGCGAAGCGTAACTCCAGAAAGCCTCAAAGCGGGACGGTGGACGTGGACTTCAATCTAGTTGTTATTTCTAGGAGATAGTACTGAAAAACGTATCGTCGCTACATATATGGTTGGTATGATATAAGAGAGCCGACCCAGATCGATCGATGAGAGTATATCCGCCTTCCGTTTACCGTGGCATTGCATCGCACCCATACCTTCGTTTCGGTTCCGGTACTACTTTCGATTTGCTCCGCCTTCGCCTTCTGCAAAAGCAACACACAAAATACAACAATCCTCCATTCGATTACTTGAAGGAATATATTACTAAAACATATTAAAGAGCTGCACCGCAATATTTATAAATATTGGATACGAGTTTACATCATGGCCACCGGCACACCATCTGATACTAATAGTCCCTCCCTTTTGTCTCTTCCACTCGACATCCACGCCCTCCTTCTTGCTCACCTCTCGCCTACTGATATCCAAAAGCTTCGCACACTCTCTCACGCTTCATACGACCTCTTCACGTCGCCAGCGATATGCTCTCTCTATCTTTCCCTCTATGGCATTTTCCCAGAAGATCCAGGAAGTTCGAAAGCCGAATTTGACCACTATTTCCTACCCCGCGCCAGAATTAATAGTGGAAAACCAACAAAGGTGACTGTCGTAGACGGCTTGCGGACGACTAATTTCGATGCACCTTACTTTACAACGAGCCATGCATTCCAGAATTGCGGCGACAATGTAAACAAAAGCGGAGTCGTAGCTTATCGAACTACTGCAGGCGACTTGGCCCTCTTAGATCTTTCGGATAATTCTCGATCTTCCGTCTTACTGATTACGGAGAGTTGGGAGCTTACTACGCAACCGCTCGCTGAATACAACAAAAATGGGCCAGGGGTGGCGGTTATGGGCGGTATTAAAGAAAAGATATCCACAGGGTGGTGGTCGGCAGAATCACTTAAGGATAAGGGAATAGGCCTCAAGAAGTTCGAAGTCAATGTTCATAGTGATTTTGGCGGCGAAGTATTATTCGTGGAACTTGCATGGGCAAAAGATGAGAGGGCGACAGCTCCATACGATGTGTGAGTAATATCCAGATGAAAACAGTAGATATTAGACTGACTTGGAGTTTTTTCCATGCGGATAGGATTGCTCTCCTACAGGCCGCACATACACCACCACCGCCAGCCCAATCATTATGGTATCCAATCATCGCCATGACTAAGAACCTCGGATTGGTTATTTCGCTGAATTCCAAAACTTTCGGGCAGCCTACTGCAGTCTTCTCCCTCCCGCCGAATAAGTTCCCATACGCAGAATACGTCCTTAACTCACACTACGTTGCAGGGGTTGTTGGTAGGACCAAGCAGTTTGCATATATACGATATGCAAGGACTGGCATGGACACCGTTTGCTCTCTCCAGGGAGCAAAGAAAGAATTATCAACGTCGCAAATTTTCTGGACACTACCAGAGTATGTCCCAGAGGTAGTACAGATAGATCTTGCGAAAATGGGATTGGTGGATTTTCAAACCGAGAGGCGAATGATGCTCGCGGATAACCTAGACATTCACATTCAACCCGATAGGGCAGGGGAGCTGGCGTTTGTGATTACGGGTGCATGTGTTACGGCGTTTGATATTACCAGGGTTAGTAAGTATGGCGGTTTAACTATCCTGAAAAGTTTCTGGTGGAGGCAGAAAGACGAAATGGGAATATACATACCCAACGACGAAGATTTGGATAGGGAAGAGACAAAACAAGTAGGGTCTTGGCGGGAGGGTATGTGGGCCCGCTCTGCGTGGAGATCCGGTTGCGGGAGGAAGGTGATTGCCCCCTCGCTGCCAAGGATTTGGAAGAGCTTTCTCCCTGGAAAAACCTACGGCGGAGGAGAGGGGGATGAGGAGATGTTCACGATTGTCAGGGCGTACAACTACGCAGCTCCCGTTACTGAAAACGGGCTACCTGTCGAACCGGCGTCTAGGGAGGTACCGGCGTGGCAGCGGCCGGAGTTCTTACTGGCCTGGGAAATACCTCTTACGAGAAAAGGTGTGGAAAGTTACTCTCCGCAGATGTTGAATCGGAGAGCCGGGTTCGGGGAATTTAACCTAAATTTACGAGATCTGGACCTAGAGAGTCAAGCAGACTTGATTCGCGAAAATAAGGAGGGAATATACCCGGTCAAGATCATGCAGTTGCAGACGGCCCTGACAACGAATCTAGCCAATTCGATACGCTGTTTCGAGGCGCATTGGGCCCTTGCGATGCAGATGCCGCAGATGTATTTTGCGCGAAGGGATATCCATAAAACGAAGCCTCGATGGCTGACAATTAACAAGGGCGATATAACGGTGGAAGGGGACGAGTATCGAGCGATTGTCGGTCCCGTGGAGAAGGGGAGGTGGACGCCTGAACGACAAGAAGACGGGCAGCTAAAACTCAAAAAACGGCAAGATAGAGTCCTCTTGAATTTGAACCGCGACGCGAAGCTACCCTGTGAGCGGCCGTACCCCCGAACTATCCAATTTAGCAAAAGACGAAGTGGTTTCATGAGTATGTTCTGGGGGAAAGGCGAGGGTTCGCAGGTTCCAATAGGGAAACCTGTAGTGGTAACGGAACTAGAAGCACCCCCGAAAGGAAACATCCACCACGTTAAGGTCGGGGATAGTGGGAACTACATTGCCTACGTTATCAACGTCTCCCCAATACCTACACCTGACTTCAATAGGTTTGGGGGTAGTAGTGGGGGGCCTAGCGGGACACTCGTTATCTTTAGATACGATTAGATTAGGAGCACTAGTATATTATATTATCTATTATCTATTATCATTATGACTGTTGTAGCTTTCAGCATTTTGTGATGCCAGTGTTTTTAGTAGGATACCGTGAAAAAATTCAAGCGCCGTCAACTTTTTGATATCATTTTCGGAATCAGCCGCGTGTTGAACGTGTTGCGGATAGCGCGGCCGATTTGGTTCTGGTTCGATCTTGGTGAGGCAAATTGCCGTTTCTCCATGGACCCTTGCTTGCATAGCGCTGTTCGGTCAGTGCTCTGTGGGAAGCAAAACGACTCTATTGGCTTTGGGAACCTCGTTGCTGTCACATTTTGTGTCAGCTAGTGGCTGCACGATCGTACGATATCATATCGCATTTTGCTATTCTTCGGCTTGAACAGTTCGGCAATCGAGCCGTTCCGAAATATCTTCTGCATATCTCGATGCTGCACTAGCCTCGCGTTTGTATCCATTCCAGGCAGCCGCTGTACTGTTTGTAATCTTTGTCGATGCGGATGCAAGTTACCCCGGTCGAATTTTGGCAACCCCGGCAAAAATATCCTACACATCCTCATCCATGATGCGAAAAAGGTCTGTATTTTTGATTGTACAAGTCGCAGTAGAGTCTTTCTTGCAGCCGAATTTCGTGTACAGAGCGCTTCTGTCCTCGTTGCCTTTCATCTGGAGGATTATACTAGCAGCGGTTTCACACGGAGTTTCAAGACTCGGGTCCCCGCCGAATTCTGAGCATGCACCGCGCACGGTTTCAGCGGTGGAGGCCTGAGGTTCGGCAGGAGAAGGCAACACCCTCTCGCCCGTCGGGCTTCTTGAGCCTGCGCAAGTTCCTCCTCCGCAAGTTTTCGTAATCCCCGAGTTTTTCCCGCAGAGTGGTTGTTTGGCTATCTCTGGCTTCTGGCTTTGAGGTTCCGAAGGCACACCAAAGGATTGCAAATACGAAGTTACTCGCTCTGGTGATACCCCGACTTCATTTAGAAGCATTCGTAGCCGCTCGTTCTCGAGGGCAACCGCTCTTGCGGCAGTTTGCATTTCTATAGTCGCTTGGACACCTTGGGCATTGTATTCAGCAAGCTTCTGCTCCAAGGAGGCTATGTACTCCTTTTTGTTTGCACGAGAGCGACGTTGATTGTCGCGAATGCGCGCCTTCGCTGGTTTGTCCTACAAAATATTGTTAGATGTGTTTGCCTGGTGAATATACTTGGAATATTTGGGAGCGTACCGTCATTACAACGATGGTTGAAAGGCTAGAAGCCCAGCAGTTGACACTTGCTTGATTTTATCCGAGAGGTGGTTGTGGAATACCAGAAGAGGATTACACTTTCGCAGGGTCTTTTCGCACAGGCCATAATCTTGGCAGCTAAGCTTGAAATTACAACGCAAAAAGTACAACAAATTGGTTGGGAGGTTGGCTGTCACTGCTCGACAACTCGAGCTCCTCCAAGCCTCATAGCGGTATCCCTCATCCTAGAGATTAGTCATGGCTGAAATACCATGTACGATATTGAAGTGCGTTCCACAGGCATATGCTAAATTACTCTAGCGCACGCGGCACCGAATGTTTGTACATTTGTGTTACCTTCAATGCGAGCCACGGATGCGCGGTGGGTTTGGTAAGTCTTCCAAGGCCAGGGACCCGTAGTCTAGAGACTCTTCGCAAAGATGTCCAACGGACGTCTAGCCGTCATATACGTATTTTTGCCGCCTTGAACCATCTGACTGGCTACACGTTAGACGATGCCAAAATTACACTCGTTAGGTAGCCGTCTTATCAATATCTCAAGATATCTTTTTTTGTTACTTGCTTGATTGTTGAGAAGTCCGTTTCAAACCAGCAAGATGTGGGGTGTAGGCTTGTAGGTGCCTACCGATAGCCACTTCGGGACATGGATTCACCGCCAGGAGGCAGTTCAAACTGAGTCTGGTTTGCAAGAGCATTTCAAACTGCTTGCGCCTACCTGATTGCCCCGCTCTATAACAATTAGCACTAGGAAATGCAAACAAAGGAGTTGGGAGAAAGATTATATTAAACTGACCGATTATCCACACTAAACAACTGCATTACGGCCGCCAAAAACCAAATACGCAAACACTATATGACATTCACCTGAAGTCAGGAGCAGCGGTAGACAATACACTACCTAAAGCACACTCGCATCATCTATTCCATGGGACCTAACACTCATACCCTCTAAAGTTTATTAAATAGCAGAACCGAATCCATCAAAGATCTAGAGGTCGACACACAGTACCACGCCCAAGAATTACTAGGATACCCTATATCTCTATACCATTCTATCTTATCAGCCTTCAAGATTTGATACCCCCGAGAAACTTCACGAAACCGCCAAAATGAACACAGAAGAGAAAGCCCCAGCCCCTAGTACAAGACAACCAGCACCGCTCAGTGGTACTCCACTTCCTCCGTATAGCCCAGCACGCACAGAAACAACCGCGACGACTGGCGCTCCGGCCAGAGATACAGACCATCGGGATGAAAGGACACTTGTTCTTCCTTGCATCGATATCGAGCAGCATGAGGAGGGAAGATCCGAATGTGACCTTTTGCTAGACATGCTCGATAGCCTCCGCGAACAGTGGCATACGGCTCACCCAGCTATGGAACACCTTAAAACTTCCTTGATTACAACCATCGCTGTTTGGGACCAACGACGAGCCTACTACGCTTCCGATTTCAGTGGCGGAAAAAATATATACCGGGTCGTTGGAAGGTTTCGCCGACATCGATCGGGAAAGCGCCCAATCGATCTCTGCCTTGTTCTTTGGAAAGAGATGTATATCAGCGATAGAGAAAAGGCTCTGCTCCGCGATACACATCGATACAGAGTCAAAGAAATTTGCGGCCCGGACGAAAAATTGGACATTGTCAGGATTAAATGGTGTGCGTCCTGGGAGCCGGTTCGAAACCTTCCCAGGCACCTCCAAGGACTGGATGAATTTTCAGCGCATGTAACAGGGGCAAGGGCGATTGGAAACGATATCCCCGACTTCGAAATCGACGTTGGGAGCTATGATGCAGGGCCGTATTGCGGTTGCGACCTACATCCCTTCGACTAATATTTAGAAACTATCCACTCCTCCCTCGATCGCGATCTTCGGGGCCTTCAAAAAAAAACAACCTCTCGGAGTGCACATGGTATATGTTTAAGATCTTAAGAGTTTGGCTCGGCATACACGGTTTGCTGGTCATTCCCTTCGTTTGTGTCCCAGTTTCAGATACCTTATTGTATGTTTGGCTTAATTTTGCGTCCAAAGTATTTTGATACTCTGCTCAATCGCAAGATATCGCAACAAATAAGAGAGGCTTCAAAGAAGAAAACATTCTCTTTTGTAATTCATCTGTTCTTTCTTTTCTTTTTTGCTTCCTTCCAAGCCAGCAATTTCTCGATTCACATCTATCACCAGGGAGCGCATCCTATATCCCCATTCACATGGATTTCATGTATCCCTATCATCACATTAGATACAATGCAGGAACAAAGGTCTAAATAGCGGATGCCATTCCATTCCATTCCACTTCGCCGTTAGATTTTAGTTGCTTCACACCGCGAACCTTACTAGCGCTAGCTTCGGGCGCCCAAACCGCGATTTCCGTGCCGATGCAGAGTTTGGCCTGACCGACCCCGCCGGCAGACAACCGAGTGACAACAACCAATACACTTGTTCCGGCAGCGATGTGACAGCCTCGCATGCATATATGCATATGCGCCAACCCCAAACTGATATTTCGAGGCTATACGAAAACCATGACCTTTCCCTACAAGACAGCCTAAAAAAGATATCACAATCGTGTCCCCCGCCACGTGTCTGCGTGCAAAACGAGACAACGCACATTGCCCAACTCACCTTGCCAGCGCCATTCGTCGTATGTCTGAAATATAACAGCACAGACGACGCACTGCGATGCTGTAAATGCTGCGCCGTGCATATCGATGGGGCTAAGGTTGGGGGAAGAAATTTTACTCATTGCCGGCTGTGAACTTTTTTGACCACAGCATCGTCATCCAAGTCATCAAATATATAAGACCTCTAAGGAAGTGGGCAAGGTTGCGCAAAACCTGCAGTTGAAGAATCGCAGAATTAATTTTACAGCTACGACCCCTCACGATGGCGGCAATCAAGACATTCACCAATCCATTCAACGGAAAGATTTTCGAAAGAAAGCCGATTTTAACGGCGCCGGAGCTGGTATTCATTGATGAAGAACTCGAATCAGACTTTACAGAAGACGCGGAAGTCGAGGCGAAACCGGCGCCGCCAAATATCTCACGCCCAAGCTCTGCGATTGGGCCGTTCGAAAAGAGGAGGATTCCAGCCGCTCCGGGCTCGGACGACGACGCTGTTTCTATAGCCAAATCAGATTCCCATTCAGCAATGGATATCGATAAACCGGAGAACAAGTTGGTAAATGGGGAATCACAGACCGCCACTGACGTTGTCAAACGAGTAAAACTCGATATTCCTCCCAAGGACCCCGTCACAGATGGCAAGCTATCCACAAAAGACCGAATGCCACCGTAAGCACATTAAACTTCTTTGCATTAAATTCCGTGATGTAGACCTAATTGTCCACTTTCGATACAGACGCATTCGAAGAGCGAGTACCACTATTTTCTCGCATTCGACGACTGAGGCTCCAGTGTTAAAATCTCCAATGCAATCCCCATTGCAATCTCCCCAACCCCAACTTCGATCAAACAGACTATTCAGCTTGCCGAACGTCCGCGACGAGTCGTTAAGCCCTCCACCGGTACTTCTTCGCCGGGCCTCAACCCTCCGGAACGGGCCTCCACCACCCCCAAAGCCACTATTCCGAGGACTTCAACGACGGCCCACGACTCCAGCAGAATCGCAAGGCACCCGCCCAGTTCAGAGAGTCAACTCAATTACCCTCCCATCCCTCGATATTAAACAAAACGCCAGAGGGCGGATGTGTCGTGAGAGCGAGCTGTTATTGGACCTTTTCAACACATTTAGGGACCAATGGCCGGACAGGCCGTACGCCGTCATGAACCAGCTGCGCAACTCTCTTCTCTTATCATTGGCGGTATTTGACGATGACTATGCAAAACCGCCATTTGCCTCAGAGCACGGTGGAGCTTCGTCGGTCAAGCAGGTTGTGAGCAGATTCCGCAGGATAAGAGAAGGAAAGGACACAATTGATTTGTGCCTCGTGATATGGGAGCCTACATGTATGAGCTTCAGGGAACAAAGTGTCCTACAAGAGACCCACAGATATAAACCGAGATACTCTGGGAGATCAAACGAGTGGCAAGGGGCACAAAAGGTTGTATGGTATCCATCGTGGGAACCAACACGTAATATCCCAGAGGGTATGGCCGATAGGTTTTCGAGTGAAAGGGATAGAATATGGAAACAAGATAAAGAATTGACTTTCGAGACGATAATTGCTGACGGAGATTGGTGTTAAGGGCGCAATGGCATTTACATGCATGGATTTCTTTACACGATGTCTTCTGGCCAGGACATGTTGGAGTTCGGCGTTTTGTTTTCCCATCCACTTATTAGATTTGAACACAATTTCAAGTCCATTCACTAACGTTCATAAAGAGCTCCGTATTTATGATATCACGTTAGTATACTATATTTAATCAAATACCTACCTATTCTATCAATAATTTTATCTTGGAATTGTTTGCCGACGGCGCGCGCCAGTTGCCGACGATAACGATTTGCCAGTAGAAATTCAACAACGCAGAGTATGCAGTTATCTGCAACATGCACATAACAATTCTAGTTACGGGACTGCACATAACGCAACTTTTTGGAAGTTTGACGTCGATTGCTGGAGACAAATGATGGAACTGTTCTAATAGCGGAAGTTGCGTGAGGAGATCAGGTTAAGCGTATGCAGGCCAGATTTCCATACGAAACATACTGCGGAAGGAGTCACACCAGGAAAGTCCGCCTGTGTCGTGGCGGCGTATCGAAAAAGTACAGGATGCACACTTTCCGACAAACCGTCCGTTGGTGAACGGAAGCATGCATGGAGCCGGCCGGTTGGATCCAAGATGTCTATATAAGGCGTTTAATCTAGTAGCCAATTAGTCCAAATTTCTTTTTCATTTTTTTCAGCATGACTTCATTCATAGATTATAAACGCCAGCACTGGTACTTTGGTGAGACCGTTATACCAGTTAGGGAAGGCCCTCGCCCATTATCAATCACCGGTCCGGTACCTTCCCGGCCGGCTCACCATCGAACCCCAATTTCTCAAAAAATACGAAATAAATTCAACATCAAAAAACTAAAGCTTCTTCAAAAGCACCGGCTCCATCAAAACGCTCCGGAGGCTGAAACTACCCCAACTCAAAAAATGGCCCACGGCGAAAACTCAATGACGGAGGAACAAGTGCGAGAAGTTACCTCCATGCTTCTTAAAAAGCTCCCTACGGAGTTAGCCTTCGATATTATGGAAATGGCTCTCTATGTTCCACATACTACCATTGGAATGCGGGACGAAACAGCGATAGCTGGAAGCTTTGAGTCACAGGTTTACATGGCAGCCACGATCCCGGAGACAGAAAGCAAGAAAGGTGTGAGTAAGTTGGTCTTCAATATTAGAAGCAGAGATCAAGGGGGCAGCAGCTACCCTGAGAGCCACGGTTCCTACAAAGCCGGATGGAGTTGGCTTCAAGTAGAGCTCTGGAGAAATAAAACGAATGAAGAAAAGCCGGGCTCTGCTATGTCACAATCAGCACCAAAATCCTTGTCAAAAGAGAAGGTATATATAGGGAAGACTATTGACCAAGTTTATGAGGACTGCGGCGACGAGAGCGCCGATCCGAACTCCTTTCACTGTTGGCACTACTATCATGGATACAGCCAGCGCAGAGAAGAAGACGGCGACAAGTATAAAGTTGGAACGTGGATATTACAAAGGAACGTCCACGCGAAACGAGGATTCACAGACCACGAGATCGTTTGGGACTCGAGAGTAGATGAGCCTAGTGTCGACAAAGTTCCATTGCAGGATCGCGACCTAAGATACCGGGACGAAGCAAAGTGGAATGGGATTGTGAGATTTTGGGAGAATGGACATGTTGCAAATGGACAGTTTGTCAGAGAATTGCAACCTGGAGACGAGATCCGCGTGGTGATGAGGGCAATGTTTCCAGGTTGGTCTTGTATTGTAGAGAAGTGTAATATAGAATGCTGGTGGAATCTCTAGTTGAGAGATATATCTGTATACTTCCAAACCATGCTTAGTATATTAGTTTAGAAATCGAAACTCGTGTTACTCGTAGTCATAAATAATAGTCATACCCAAGCTACCGATACCTCCTCCTCCGCGCGGAGATTGTAGGTACATATGTATATTCGCGCGACTAATTACACGTAGTCACATGAGGACAGACTCATCCCTCACGAACTCCTGTGAGTTGCAATTGGCCTTGTTGGATTTTTGACAGGGGTTATTCCTTGCGCTTGGCTGATTGAAACCGATGAGCTCATAGCTATGCAGAGCTGCACGCATTTAGCTGAAGGTATATGCCGCACTGACGAATACTGTCCGCCGTTGTACAAGAGCTGGGTTGATGGATCCTTCCTGAGTCGATTAGTCTGCAGTCAGAAAGCTAGGATTCATTCAGCCGTTCGACAAGTACAATTTACCTTAGTCTATAAATTTACCTTGGAGTTCTTACCCCGCTATGCGAATATAAAATACCCTCCTTGGGAATCAATAATCACTCCATCTTCATCAACTCCCAACCAAACATCCTGCGGACTCTGTCAATTTACAAATAATTTCCTCAAAGCTTTTACAACTCTATAAGAATAGTCGGATTCGCATCCTATTCCGCCGAAATGTCAGGATCCGAAGCTCATGCTTACCTCGAAGTCGAGAACCTCGAGCAGTTCAACGAGATCATCAACCAAGACAAGCTCACTGCCGTGGATTTCTACACCACTTGGTGCCCCCCCTGCAAAGCCTTCGCTCCAGTCTTCGCAAAATACGCTACGGAGTTTACCGATGTCAATTTCGTCAAAGTCGACATCGAAAGGGCTGTTGACGTTGGCAAGGAGTACGAAATCACAGCCGTCCCCACGATTATGGTATTCCGAAACGGAAAGGTTGTTGAGGGCCACGAAGACCTCAACCCTCCGGAGTTGAAGCCAAAGCTTCAAGCTTTGCTTGCCGCGTAGATGCATTTGCGCATCTGATTTGGAAGCCGGGATATTGGTCGCGCGGCTGTGGAGGATGTGGTATAAAGCGTTTAAAGGATTTCTACGCCGAAGGTGCCTTTTTATATAACGTTTATGATGTAATTAAGTTAGTTCTTAAGAGCGGACTACTTGTTCAAATCTCGACCTAGAACATATATAGCTACGAGGGTCTGAAGGAAATCTTTACAAATTCACTGGCTCAAAACTTTTACATCTTTAAATAAAGGCAATAGGCACGCAATATGTAGAACTTTGCGATGCAATCTTTAATTTCATTCCACAGAAAAACTCTCGGTCGCGAGTATACTACGGCCCGGACAAGTATGTACATTAAGTGACCCTAGCCTCTTCTCACGATATTCCTCCTAGCCTGCTTTTCCATTCCTCTGCGCCGTCGCCTGAAAGGCTTCGGTTCCACCTCAGGGAACTGGAAATCCCCCATATCGTCTTGGGGATTTCCCGGGTTTGTATTAGGGTCGAGTCGTACTAGAGGGGGTGGAGAATCTATCATTAAATCTTCATTACTCTGCTCCAAGCCCCCGACTGTTTGAGCTGCAGGTATCGGAGAGGTTGACGTTGTCTTTTCTTTCCTGGTCCTCGTGATTCTGTGGTTTTCTGTTATCCTAGGGTCCTCGAATTTGTTTCCGTCTACGATAGGCGGATTGGGCCCGGGGTGCCATGGAATACTAATGGGGATCAGTGTGGTATGGCCAAGACTATCTGTCCCGATCAAGTATGTGTATGTGATATCGGGTGGAGGCGGTGCAATAAATGGTTGTTCTGGTGGTGGGGTTATGTATATTGGCTCCTGGCGACGGACGATATCCGAGCGTGGAACCCTTACGCTGACCTTGAAGGTCTGAGTCGCTCGTGGTCCTCGTGGAGGTGTAGTAATCGGGGCAACGGTTAATCGTTTTTCGGGGGGCATCGAGACTACCCTGATAAACCCACCGCGGATAAAGCCGCTCTTTGCTGAATCCAGGTTTGCAAGTATAGGAAGAGAGGGTGCTTTCGGCACATTATGTAGCTTCCGTTCAGGACGATTGGCTTGAGGTACTGTGGGTCTACCGAACCTTGTAGGGCCTTGCAAAGGGACTACTAGATCCTTAGACGGATGCCTCGCGAGAATAGGGCCTCGCTCATCGGTGGCATATTTTTTGGTCGATTTGGATTCATGAAGCAGAACTTCGCTGGCGATGAAAGAGGTATGAAGGTATAAAACCAATAACGACAGAACAAGATGCGAGCTAGATTTCATAGTGAAATTTTGCTGCGTACTTATGCGGCAAACTTATAGACCCGCTGACCCTGAGTCAAATTGCCTTTTAATACGTTATATAAGATTATAGTAAGAGGTTTGAAGTATGGATTATAGTATTAGGTAGATGGATTCATATGTCCGAATTCCGTTCCTCGCCCTTTTATAATTTACTTTGGCGCCGTCAGTTATAACTATCTTCAACGGTTCATTGGATAATGAGGAGGTGTTGAAAGGTTACAAATGTTGCAAATTAGGTAGTAGAATTGCATGTGTTGCATTGTGGTGTTTGCACTGTAATGTTTCCTATTTAGGGCGAGTCGTTGTTCCGGCTTCGCATCCCGAGTCTTGGCAAACCTCAGTGCCCCAAGTGCAAACTGACTCTGTGACTACTCTCCGAACCGCACGGGCGACTCTGAACCTTTTGAAGTTCACCAACTTCCATGCAACGAATCAATCGGTCAGAAGTCGGCGGTGCCTGGGGACGCCCTTGAATTGAACACTCATTGTTTAGTATCTATCTACACATCACATTATACATATTTAAAAACTATATTGGGGGATCTCAACATCTCCTGGGTAGTATACGAACATTTTGTTACTTCGTCTGCAATCAACAAGATGCGGCTGAGCAACGGGCTTCGAATTACGCGCCGTCCCAATCCGTTCGAGACGTTCCCGGCCGAAATTAACCTTTTGATAATCAAGAATCTCAGACCAGTAGAGATTTTGAATCTTTCACGATGCTCGAAACTCTGCTACTTGCTGTGCTTTCCGCTTCGATTCGACACGAGGACGGTTATTCTGACTCACGAGTCAATCAAGTTGTTTCAGGACGGTGGTCTTTGTGAGCAGCTTCGGCCTCGCATTCGGTATGTGAAGATCCATATATAAAATTTATAATCCCGCCCTTAGAATACTATGTATTAATCTGCCCGCCATCAGTTCCGTGTATTTCAATAAACCTCAAAATTGGAGCAAAACCATTCTCGCAAGGAAGGAGAGCGAAGCCGATTATGAACAAACTATCACTCAACTTCGCATCTGGACGAATGTTCTGACCCTCTTTCCCAACATTCGAGAGCTCTACGTGTCCTATGCGATACCTTGGGCAGTAGAAAACAATGCATACGCCGCTGTATTCGGTATTATTGCCAACCTGCCTTTCTATAGTTTTCTTGAACGTCTAGAATTTCAAGTCTACAAAGACGGGCACAATAGCTATAGAGGCATTCCTATACTCTACGAGACTATCCTTTCAGGACTATCAGCAGAAAACCAAGATTTCCTAGGCAAAAGGATATCTGACGAACAAATGGATGAGACGATTAGAAGTATTGCATCAGGGATCCCAGAACCGCAGTTAACGGCGGCTAGAATCGCAGTCAATGGTATCGCTCCACCTCTGACGGGTTCGAAGCGGAGGCTCTCGGAGGGACCAACCTTTTATTATGTCCCTCTCACACTAGCATCTGATTTAAAGGACCTAGAAATAGAAATTACGAAAGGAAAATCCGAGTACAACCCTGAATACAATGTGGAGGGCGAGGAAAGGGAATCGTATTTCGAACCCAGCATCCTTAAGTTCTTCTCTGGAGTCACAGAACTGCGTTTATCCAAAACAGGAACTTTGACCAAAAGCGAGATCGATAGGCTGGTGGAAAGGTTCCCAAACCTCGAGGTTTTGGAAATATCACAGTCTGAGAGATGCCAACGAGATGAGAGTTACCTATGGAGAAGGCGCGATCGGGAGCATCGGTACGACGGCATCGTCGGATTAAAGTATCTAGAGGATTTGACGCTGCCGTGGCCAGCCTATTCAGCTTCTGGTTCCATTGCTCCTGATAAACTAGAACGGTGGATTAGCCAATGGGTAGAAAAAAGGCTCTATATCTTGGAGGCGGTTTCTTTTGAGGGGATGAGGTATATGCAGACAGAATGGCGGGAAGGATGGGACGATATCATGGTTAGTTTTGCAGTGGATACACTAGACCACTATCCTAGAATAAACGCGCGTGGGGATACGTACCGTAGGAGTTACGAAGATCTAAGGTTAGAGCCAAAGGGGTACGTGTCGGCGTCTGAAGGGGATGAGAGCGAGGGCGAGGAATAGAGAAATATTACTACTCGCTTGCAAGTATTAATTTACGGGGTAGAAACCTCTCTCGAAGATAACGGACGACGATATAGTGTATATAACCCCGACACTAGACCATGGATATAGAGCAGGATACTTTGGAATTTGGATCGATCATGGGACTCTTATGAGTATATGTACTATCCGCCTAAGAATTTAAATTTGAAGGCACCCTTAACACCGGAATTGTGCAATCGTGACACCAACGCACCATTGTACCTGCAAATGTTGCCTGAAAATTCGAGAATCCCCGCACAGTTTCGAGGTCTTGCGACTGGCCCAGTCCACCCTTCGAAAATTTTAAAAGCAAAGAGATGAACCATGAAAAGGGAAAAAAAAGTCTTATCATGATCGCATAGTCTTATCCAAAAGAACATCACTTTAACCACTTTTAAAGTTAACTTTGCGACTACCCAGCTGGAGATTTGATGCGGAGAATTCTGTTTGTAAAGGTTTAAACATCTAACCCAGTAGTTGATCAAGGCGGGCAGGTGCAAGTCAGCAAGATCGGAAGACAAAAGAAATCGCTTACAGGATAAATAAGTTGTTGATTACGGCCTAAAAATGAGTATACTAACTAGTCATATCATACCTCTTATTTTATGATTGCCTGACTGAGACCGCCCATTAACTAGGCTGGCAACCACAAACTTCGTCTCACAACGAATCAGTTGGGGTTATCTCAGGAACGTATTACGAGCAATGGGCGAAATCAGAGCACGGCAACGATCTGGTTCAGCTCCAAGGACAGCCTTCGGAAGTACCAGCCCCACAAGCGGCAGCAGTAGAAACGGCAGAAACCGAAGTGGTAGAATCAATCGATGTCAAAACTTACCGTATGAAACCTCTCAAGCGACACGCTTTCCAGGACCCCACCGTTACTATTTCCATCTGGGATTCTGCCGAAAAATGCTGGAATCCTTGTCAGACTGATCAGATCAAGCTAGTCCTTGGGAAGAAGAAGATAAAACTAGAGAGGCGTGTAAGGGTTAAGGAAACCCTCGAGGGAGGATTCAAAACGAACCACCTTGTCACAGTCTGCTCACTAGAGTGGAAGCCGGATAAAACACTAATCCCAGCCTTTTTGGAAAGGTTCGAGGCCCCTGCGAAGCGAACGAAGAAGAGAGTGATGGAAAGGTATAAACCGATCTTTTATTTCGAAGTACCAGATGGAGGTTTACTTCAGAGAGTCCGGGAGGATGAAACGCCATCCGCAGCCGCAGAAGAAACCCTAGATTCGCTCACATCTCTATATTATATTCAAGAAAATATCGTTAAACAGCTCTCTACTTTTCCCCAGTCAGTGTGGATTCGCTTGGAGTCAAATATCCGAGACACCGCTCAGGCCGGTGGACCCGTGGAACGCTTGCTAGGTCCAGATAACCGGTATCAACTTGTAGGAACATTTGGCTTGCCACTTGGCGGCGAGCGTCCCTTTTTATGGGGTGTTCAGGGCCCCGACGGTATGGAGCGAATGGAAGGAGGCGATAGGGCCGTATACTCGTACTCAAGCAGTCCCATTCAGAAACACGGGGTTACAGGCGCTGTCACTCGAGTGCCTAGATCTTCTGGGAGCACCGGAACGGGGTTTACGGGTGGAGAATCGGTCGTACGTACAGCATATATACTAAAGGGTTTAGAGCGCCAGCTAGATTACTCAAAGCTAACTATGTGCCTTCTACCAAGAGCCGAGCTCCTCAATCCGTCATCGCTGAATCCGAGGCGCCCAACAATACACAAATGATTGTGACCGCCCTCACAGAAGTGAAATCCACCGGGATGAGCTCTTTTTACGATATACAGATCCCAGAGCGTTCTGTATCATTAGGAACATCAAGGGACGAAGATCAACTGGAGGAAGAACAAAGTATACTTGCTCGACTAGTGGATATCGACCGAGAACTTGAGTTATTGCGAGAGAAGCGGGCATTGATCCAAAGGCTCGGAATTATTAAGGCTAGGGGGTCAAGCGGAGGAACTGCTCCTTCTGACCTTCTTGAATAGCCCGAACGAAACTCTTTCACTTTTGTGCTCTGATTGTTCTTGAGAATGAGACTTTCGTAATTTAATATTTCTGTCATAATTGTTCTAGTCTCTTTCAAATCTTTGGCTTATGTGGCTCAACCTGTCGGAAGACAGCACTTTCTTTGCGTACTAGCACCACCAACCAATAAATTATTATTTCGAAGCCAAATTCATTTATAGCTCAGTCATATTAAAGCGCCCATGCAAAGGATACAGCTAAGTACTGACGGGCACCCTGGGTACGAGACTAGTACTTACTTATCTGTAACGGTAGTAAAAACTGTGCGTTGTAAGCACTGCATCGGAGTTTGTTGCATTTCGGTTGCTTCCTAGTTGGGTCGGATGTGACGTATTTCGGCCAGAAACTCAAGCCAGTGGGCAGGGCTAGCGAAGAGTTCGACGACCCAGGCAGGGATGCCGAAACGCCAGGGTATTCGTCAGCTGGCGTTCTTCAAGGCTTCTCTGCCATAGATCGTGCCATGTTGATAATCTCACTGCAATAATCTGTTGATACGAGCCAATATAGCAGGTATATCAAATCAATGGTCATATAATATACATTTTTAAATTTTACACGTGGGAAGTTTGTGAGGTAGCATTTCAATGTTCCTGTGTACTTGTCGGAAAGCAATGCACGATGTTGATATTTTGTTCAACTATCGGGATCAGGAGATCATGATTGAAGTCGCAGCATTAACGTTAACGTCAGTGGCGATGCTCAAGCTAATGCGACAAATCGATCAACTCCAAGTTATCGTTGAGAAGTTTGGCGCCACTAACTACGGACGAGCTATGCCGAAGCCATGTGTTTTGCATCAAAGCGGAGGGACAGAATAACGTTAAGATGCGAGATAGCCAGTTTCCAAGCCCCGAAACCATCGGTGTTCGGAACTTAGTCAGCTCTATGCTGGGTAGCGCTGGGCACAATCGAGCCTCATTAACGGATACATAATAAGCCTCTCATGTCCATCGATGGAAGCCGCCCTTAGGAAATTAAACTTCTACTCCCTGCAAACGAGCCTCCCAATCCACCGCTCCGCCATTGATAACTCAAGCTTTGCAGCTTCATCTCAAACACTGGATCTTGCGCCCCCAGAATAAGCGGGTGCCTGTGCAAGGATCCCGTTATCCGAACCATTTTGGGTCGCGACTCGTCAGGACTAAACCTATTTGGATCGTATCTGGGCGGAATTTCATCAGAGACCTTTTGCACTGGTGATTATATAAGGTTCGTGGGAACCCACTTCAAAACATCAGACAACGAAGACGCCAAGTTAACTAGCTCTTAGCATTAAACTATTCTGCCTTCTATAAAATATAACATTCTTTTGAATCCATCACCATCTTTTAGTTCTCTTTGAGACCCCTATCAACAAATACCAACCCATTTCGCGGCCTCGGCCGAGCCTCAAACATCCAACAATAACAACACATATCATGGGGAAACCAAAGGAGCCTTGTGAACACCAGCGAGACAACATTGAACTCCCCGCTACCTCTGCAGATAGCGATACTCAACCACTAGATCCCACACCCGAGAAGAAACCAGACATTCCAAGAGTAGCACAATGGGTGAACTCGCGGTCGTTCGCCAAAAAGGGTATCTCCTACCTATTCTCTTCGAAGGAGGACAGGGCCCGGGCACAAGGCAAAGGCGGTGACAACCATGTCGCCGAACCAGCCCTCCCAGTGTGTGAAATATGTAAAGAAGCAACATCGAGGAGGAGGAAATATCGGTGGAAACTTATCCTTACCCTCTTAATACCGAGTTTTATGAACTCTCTGGATTTAACGATCATTGCGACCGCTGTTCCACTAATCGCTTCAGATTTCGGTATGTTTTCTTCAGCAACTTCTTGGTTATCCATTCCAAACCTACATAGAACTAATAAAAAAAAATTGAATAGAACGCATCAGCCAACTTTCCTGGATAGTAAACGCCTTTACGCTAACATCCACTGCATTCGTTCCATCATATGGACAATTCAGCGATGTCTTTGGCCGTCATACAGTTATACAGTTCGGCATCTTCTGCGTCCTAATCGGATCATTAATATGTGCCCTCGCAAAGAATTACGGCCTCTTCCTCTTCGGTAGGGGTATCCAGGGCCTCGGATACGCTGGCATCACAACACTCACCAGAATCATCCTCTCAGACAAAGTCTCCTTAAAAGATAATTCGACAAATAACACCATTTTTGCCATCCTAAACGGTATCTCCTTCGGTGCCGGCCCGGTTATCGGTGGATATCTTACGGGTGTCAATTGGCGGTGGTGCTTCTGGATCAACTTGCCCATGGCCGTGTTTTCGCATTTGGCAGTGTTCTTCGTTATGAGGAAAGAGCTGCTTGGTCCACAAGCCCAAATTACGATCGATGAACACGGGAATACCATATCCATCGAGCGACATAGCTTTCTTGAGAAGCTATCTGTAATCGACTACGGCGGCCTCGTGATATTCATCGTCGGCACCTGTATGTTCGTCCTCGGCCTTCTATGGGGTGGCGCAGACTACCCCTGGGTATCAGCCGCCGTTTTGGTACCTTTAATCGTCGGAGTGATACTCGTCTGCCTCTTCTTCTACTACGAGCATCTGATGGAGCCTGGAAACTACATGTCCAAAGTCTTCCCCAACCAAACTGCCATGCTCCCGTGGAGTCTCCTCAAGAAGCGAGATATCGGCGTGTTGAGCTTCCTAAACTTCACAACGGGGATGGCGCTATTCTCTGCATTCTACTTCGTCAGTGTTTACTTCACTATTGTGGAGGGGTATCCGCCATGGAAAGCAGGTGTTCAGCTATTATACTACACACCAGGCCTGGGAGCTGGAGCGTATATGGCTATGTTTATTTGCAACGTTTATCCGAAGCAGACTTGGCTACCCATGTTCTTCGGATCTTGGATTGAGCCCATTGGTTTGGCGCTGCTTACATACGCGCTTACCATAAGGAATGTGTCTATGGTTAATGGATTCCTTGCGCTCTCTGGTGTAGGCACGGGTATTAGGTTTATGCCGGGTACTTTACACGCTGTGGGCATCGAGCCAAAGAGGATTGCTCAAGTCGTCTCGCTTATGGGATTTGTGCTACCGCTAGGAGGAACATTAGGGCTTACGATGATGGGTTCGGTGTTTAACAACGAGCTCGCATCGGGATTTCGAAGAATCGGCGCGGGGACAGTTGGCCTCGACGGCAAGGAGACTGGAAAATCGGCACAGAGTATCGATGAAATTCACAATCTACCGGAGCCGATACTTAGAATGGTGGAGGAAGTCGCGAAGAAGGCGGTTGTGTGGAGTTATGTTTCTATTATTCCCATAATTGCGCTGGCGGGTATCGTGGCGGCGTTTTTGGGGAATGTACAGATCACGGGGGCTAGTTTGGATGATGTGCAGCGGAGGGGAGGGGAGATTGTGGATGAGCCGTATTTGTTTTGGTTGTTGAAGAATAGGAGACGGTTGGGGAACGCTGGGGAGGCGAAGGACAAGGGCGCTGGGGAGGCTTAATTAAGGCGGATACTGATTTTATTTTTTTAGACCTCTTTTTTACTATTATTCTATGGTTTATAATGACAGCACACATGAGCATTTCCTACATTTACGAGATCACTTTTGGTGGAGTTTTTTGTTAACAGATAGCGAGCTTTATCTTGTGGGGTCCTAGGACATGAATTTCTTGGAACAAATGAAATCGTTGGCCCTCAGGGCCACTTCTATAAACAATCAAAAGGTGTCTTATTAAAACCAGTAGAAAAAAGGTAAGGAGAAGAAAAACGTTGGAAATCGAAACAGAAGAGCGATGGACGCCGACGATTGTAATTGTAGCCATAACGATAAAAGCAAAGCGATTGAAGAACGCCAGATCCACACACAGGGAGAACTCCAGCGGAATGCATAGCAATGAAGAACGCGAAAGACAAATCAAGACTTTTCCCAAGCTCCCATAAAGAAAAAAAACGAACAAGGAGAGAATAGAACGGTAAGTGAGTGAGTGAGTGAGTGAGTGAGTGAGTGAGTGAGAAGAGAAGAAATCATGGCACTGCCATAGAATGGTGAGGCAAGACAATCCGAAGACTACTCGGACTAGCGGCGCTGTCTCGGGTTATCGATCCAGTGGAGGCTGCTATCGACCTTGCGAAAGACTAGTTATCGTGAAGGTTACGTCAGCCTCTGTGGTTTATGCTATATACGCGTGTACATTATGATAGAGCTTGTAACCCATGCCCAGCTGGAGCGATGTTGGCGTCAAGCTTTTGGGCCCACACAGCTAAGCTTTACAGGGGGGTGGTTATGTAGGCGAATCGACAGGCGAACTATCGATTCTTCAGAGAAAGAAATAAGAGAACTTACCCTCACAGCCAGGCTTGGGCTTGGACTTCCCATCAGCAAGGGAGAATCTGATGTGGCAGACATCCCAGTCTTTGTTGGCCCCATCACTGTGTCCTGGGGTTTTGCTACGAGAATCTGTGGTTCGAATGAAAGTTAGGCCGAGTCTGGTTAAATTTGACTGACTGTGTACTTATTGAGGGGGGATTTCTGAGCTTACCAGCAAGCATAGCGGTCAAAGCAGCTATGGTAAGGAGCTTGCGAGTGTCGGACTATCCTTGCTGACCTTTGGTGGAGATACGGTAGCGGTCGTAACGAGCAGAAGGGTCTGCACGCTCGAGTTTCAACGAACGGGAAGGCATTGTGATGGAGAGAGCAAAGAAGCAAAGACTGACGGCTCTGAGGAAGTAGTCGAAGTGGTTCTTCTGGGTGGAGATGAGGTTTGATTGATATAGTAAAGAGAGGTGAAGATTATTATTTCTCAAGATAGAAATTAATTCTTGTTACCGTTTAGCTAGCCGGATATCTGTGAAGCTGTGGGACTGAGGATGTGTTGAGGTGTTGAAAATAGCTGAGCACACACTGCAGAAGACAGTATCTTGCGCGAAGGATGCTTCTAGTTATTAGCTATTAGGCCCTGGAACAAAAGATATTATCACAAATAGTAAAAGAAAGTCTCGAAGAAGTCCAGTTATGCCTCTCTTAAATGCTTTCTCTCAATCACCAGCGGCAAGCGGCATTTCAGGGGGTAAATATTCTTCGCCATCTCAAAAATTCACCAAGAAAAACTTCCAAGAAATATTCGAAATATCAGTAGATGTAATCCAAGAAATGATACGACGGGTCATTTGGGTAGGCTGGGTCACGTATCTCAATACTCTTCATAAGCTCGCGCTTTCACAAAATGCACTGTCAGCAGTTGTGATATTTACCAAGACGGGCTGGATCCAGGGAAGGGCTTGGAAAGCGCCTGCGTTCAGCGCAAAGTTACGCCGATTCTCAGCTTGGCGGGGGGACAGCTGGATCGTTTTATCACTTTTTAGGTTCAGACAAGCTATTCGGGGACATTAGAGTCGAGTCAGTAGGCAGCATCTATCGAGAGGTGGGTGAACGCCGATAAGCTTCAACTTTTGGGGGGGCGTGTGTGTTCTTGGAAGCTTTTAGACTTTATTAGTTTACGTCTCGATTACATATCGATCCAGAAGATACAACAGACGCAAGTTCGAGAGAGATTGTCACGGGGCTGTGCAAAACTGTGAATGAAATAACAGGATCCAAGACTCTGTGGAATTGAATATCAGAATATCAGATGGAAGCTAAAATTAAGCGTTGGAAGCCTTAGAACATCTCACAGCCGGCTTCACACCAGGTCCCTCATATTTTTTTGCCGCGCCGGGCATCAAATCTCTTGTGCGACTCTGAAATATGGTAAGCTGGCGGTGAAACGCTTGGCTGTGCTCGCAAAAGGCGTTATCGCAGGGCCCCCTTCTACGTTTCTGAGGCACAGATGACGGGGGGATTAAATATACCAAGACATTCTATGTAGCACCACTCCACTGTTTTGAGAGGTTGTCGGGATAAACATTCGTTTCGGAGATATTTTGCTTGGCGGTGGTTTGCAGGCAAGGGAATTCCCGCGTGGAGGATGGGGGTGTCTACGGGTATGTCAGGAACAATTGCCAAAAAAAAGAGAATGCTTGGATATCTTGGTAAGGTCTTGGAATAATATAACATTGGGGGCCTTGTACACTGCCATCTAGATGTTTTCGAGAAAGGATTCTATATTCATACGCATGCAGAGTATATTCTCCAACTATGCCGTGATTCCAGTAGCTAATAAATTGTCCGAGTATACGTATACACAGATACCCTAGTACTATAGAACATGATATCAATAGCTTTGAACTAATCCTGCCTATATTAATATTATCGCGAGCTCTACTATCGATCCTAATCCTAGGCCGCCAGATAGTATAATATTGGTTCCACATTTAATTGGAATACCCAAAATCCCAGAAAAGATCGACATTCGTCAAATTCTCGCTCGCTTGGCGCCACGGCGGCCGACACTTTTCCTCGCTGGTGTTCCACGCTGTCGCACATTCATGACATCCCATTCCCTCATTTTGTGCTGCAGTCACAAGATTGCGGCAATGGAGAAGTCCGAGCATCGTTACTTTTGCGAATAGGGGGAGTGTACTAGCAGGCTAACTTAACCTTTCGGCGTTGTGTATGCGCTGGCAGTCCATGACGGCACGATATTCGGTTTGTGTATTTGATCGCGAAGGTCTGCTTCGGGGTGGGATTAACTGATCTTGACCGCATAGTGGTAGAAGGTTCGGCACCTTCGATCGCAATCCACATGATTCAGTCCACTTCCCTTTTAAATGTAAACCCTTGGACCTTCGTGAACCAAGCAGGCTATTCTACGGGTGAATTCGAACATTAGTCCCGCAACCAGACCCTAATTTCTGGGATCAGAATTGATCTCGAAGAATGCAAAGAAACTCTTCCCCGTGTACTAGAAAATTGAAGGATATCGATGCGATAACTTTGATAAGAATATGGAGCAAAGAGGATGGATAGGTAAAGGTACGGTCGTACAAGCCAGTAAACGAGCTCCATATTTCTAGCGAGTCTGTAGACACATGGAAATCGATGCAGCAAGCCAATCACAGCTGCAGTGAGCTGGACTATCCATTCCGATTGATCCAGCCACCACTTATCTTCACAGTTCAGTAGACCCCTTGCATTGGCGAAAATCATGATATCACTCCATTGATTTCCTTAGAATACTCAAGATTCGCATGAGGTTAAGATCTTATCATTGAGAAAATATTAGAACGTCTTGACTACAGTCCAAAATAGCTAACATACGTTAACCTAGCTATCAGACAACCGTCGCTCTCTCCTGCAGCGCAGCACCTTCGAATCCGAATACTTGCAACAGCAAGACGGTATACAATTGTGTTGCATCATGTCGACCAACGACGGTTCGAATAACCCGGGCTTAAGCTTCACATCTGGCCGCAATGATCCCGTATGGACCAAGAATAATCCATACACTTCGTGGCCGCAGTTCAAAAAGCTGGACCAGGATCTAGAAACCCATACCGTTATCGCCGGAGCCGGCATTGCCGGAATCTCCACCGCATATGAACTGGTCAAAAGAGGGATCAAAGTCGTCCTCGTCGAAGCTAGGGAGGTAACGTCCGGTGAATCTGGTAGAAGTACTGGGGTTTTAAGTGATTTCTTGGGGATGACATGGCAGGATATTATTAAACGTTCGTGTTTCGGAGTAATTGATCTTTGGTGGGAAGAAGAACTAATAGAATGGTCGCCGAATTCGCGAAGTGCACGGTCTTGAAAATGCCAAATCTATATACGAGAGCCATAGATATGCAATCTCCAGAGTGCGAGAAATAGCAAACGAATTGGATATCTCATGCGACTTTGAACACCTCCCATGTCATATATCCCTCGACAGCAAAGAAGGACTTTCAAGGGAAATAAAGGCCTATAACAGTCTCGTCGACCTGGACACAGCACCAGCTGAAGCGCTCGTCGACGACGGTATATCGGATCCAGAAACCTTTAAGGTTATGGACCATGCGACATTTCATCCGACGAAATATTTGCATGGTATCCTACGGTATCTTTCTGATAGCCATTCTGATCTGTTCTCCTGCTACACTCATACGCGGGTTAAAGCGTACAAAGCTGTCAATGACGAGATCGTGGTTGATATTGAAGGGGGAGATATCTCTATTAAGGCCAAGAACTTTGTTATGGCGATGAACGTTCCTGTTCGTAAGTTACCTATTGTGTGTTGATGAATCAGAGGGAGTTGGAGACTGATAGACGACAAAACGCAGGATCCCGAACATACACCATGGAGAATGCATACTATCGGTATGAACTCCTTCGGCGCGACTTTGATAACGATTCATATTGAAGTATGTGCTCTAACAACAACGGTGTAGAACATACCATATCGCTACAACGATCCCGGAAACCGAAGCTCCAGCACATATCATTTCTGGGTCAATGGCTATACCAGCATTTAGCGTATCTATGGCCCGTCACCCAGAACAGGGTCTCAAATACCTTATAGTAAGCGGCGGAAGGCACAAGACAGGCCACATCAGCATCGAAGACTACGAACCTCACTTCACCGAATTGAAGAAGTGGGTGTTTGTGAACTTTCCTACAGCAAATACAGAGCCGGAGTTCTGCTGGTCGAGTCAAGTTGTTTATTCTAACGATCACTTAGCATTCATCGGCCGCGAGAAGCCTGGTGTTAATATATTCGTGGTAACGGGTGATTCAGGAAGCGGGCTCAATTATGGTCTCATAGGCGCCAAGATTATCAGTGACCAGATCACTGGCAACAAAAATGCATGGGAAGGAATCTATGATGCCGCTAGAAAACCAAAGTCAAAGCTATTTGATAAAGATATTGAGAGAGTTCACTTAGAGGAGCTGATCGCCAAGACTCGAGAGACTCGGAATTATCTAGTAGACATCGAAGATATGCCGCGATGCACGGGTACAATCATAAAGAGGGACAACAAGGAAATAGGAATGCCATTGGCGGTATGGAAAGATGTGGAAGGAAAGACGAGGCAGTTTATGGCGGTTTGTCCACATGCTTTTGGTATTTTGGTATGGAATCCGACAGAGAAGACGTTTGATTGTCCATGTGAGTTACATATGGGTTAACGGTTTCTTTTAAGTTTTATTTGTTTAGTTTTATGGAGAATTGGTAATATTTATGAAGCTAACGGTGTACGATACAAATAGTGCACGGGAGTAGATTTGACGCTCCAACGGGGAGGTGCGTGTTTGGGCCTGCCAATGCAGGGTTGAGACCGGATGATGATGCTGCGAAAGAGGCGGTCGCAACCTTGGTTGAATTGTAAAGTTTGATATTCCCAGGTCAGAACCCAATCCCTTGTGTTGATGGCTTGAAGGTGGAAGCTACAGTGGTCCAGGGACCTTCTTTGACAGATTGGCTTAGCCATCAATACATGGGGTGGGGAGTAGGAAGCTTAGAGACTAGGCGTGGACAAAGCTTCTGAGACCCTGTGGCTGTTTCTTGGTCAGCAGTTGTGCGGGTTTTATTGTAAGTGTCTTGTTGGTCTTGAGAGATGTTCTGAGCTTTGGGTTGGAACAGTACTTTGGCAAGCTCAGGAACTAAGTATTGTATTTAACTCTATTCCCCAGGAAGGGCCTGGACGTGGCTGTGATGGCAAAGGAGCATCTTGTCGCTGCCTACACCCACTAGTTACCAAAGTAGTCGCTCATCCTCAATGCGGGTTGATGACAATAATAGCAAAAAATCCCAACATCAATGTTATAAATAACTCTTCAGAGCGGAGGAGACAATTAATTCTAGTATTCATTCCCTCGGAAAAAGATGCCTACCGAACAACAGCTCTGCTGAGTTTAAAGTCAGAAACCACGTAATGGGGAAATAGATTGTAGGTTTATTAAATTTGATAAAGTAATTTGCGCTTACTAATATTCGTGTTAAAAACCTTTATATTTAGCTGAAATTCAAGACCCACGTCCACGATAGATATAAAGTTACTACCTACGCAGTATGTTGCCCAGATTCTAAACACTGTAGGTATTCACAAAGAGAAACTGTCCCGCTATGGCTCCACCGGCTACTAAAACCAAGACGGTATACTTGTGCGTGAATTTGTACAATACTGCAAGTGCGACCATGTATAGAACAGCCGCGGAACCCGTTTGCGCAACCTTGCCAACGGCGTTATCGATTAGGGCACCACGCTCATCGTAAATATCCCCTTCACTAGCGGCCTTTAAAATTTGCACTGCGATAATAGCGATGACGCCGATGACAGACCCACAAAGACCGTCGAAGAATCCGGCAAGAAGCTGTGAAGAAAAACGGGTTAGTAGACAGTATAGGTTGGGGGGCGTCGTATAATGTAATGTGTATAATAGAGCCGATCACCTTGTTATGAACCAACTTCTCCAGCAGATTATGTCCAGCGATAGTGAACACAAAGCACGGAAAGAGCATCCCGATTGTAATGATAACGGCACCGGCAAAAGCATTTCCCAGAGAACCATCGATCAGTCCGCCTTGGAACCCTACGAAAGTCGCGAATATAACCAATGGAGCGGGGATTATATTCGAAATTGCGATGCAATCGATGAAGACGCTTTGAGGAAGCCATTTGCCTTTCAGAACAGCTTCCACCTGTATGAACGGAATGGCAGTGTATGCTCCACCGAACGAAAGAGCTCCTGCCACCAAACCTAGAGCAAAAAGGTTGATAAGGCTCGGTGTCTCCGCTATTCCTAGAGCCAAGGATACCGCGGATGGAACACCGCGGAAAACCACGTATATTGCGTAGGCGACGTATTGTAGTACAAATAAGAATCCGGCAGTAATCCAAAACCGATATTGGATGAGTGCATATATGACCCCGTATAAACCGAGAGAGATGAATCTGGTTTTAATTGGGCTTTGCGTAAGCGGGCACCCCCTCTAAAAAACAGTTGAGAAATCATTGCTCGCTCACATGTTTATACGCAGAGCAGTGTTGACAGCTGTGCACAGAGCTGCTATTACCAAAAAAGGGTCGACCTTTTTGGCACCATGCTTTCGGACAGAGTGGTCTGCGATCTTGTGTGTTGCACGGAAAATCTATCCAATAAGTACGTTAACCCGCGAACATATATATATAGATCCTACATTCCCCAAGTTTCAGCGTAAGGGGTCCACTTACCATTGCTGCCACGATTGGCTGAAGAGCTCTAAAAGAAGCGTAGAAGTATTGGTTCTCGAAGCTTGCTAATGAGTAAAGATAGCTTGCCACCAGCATGAGGGCGAATCCCGGGAGTATGAACGCAATTCCAGCGATTACACCTCCGATTCTCCCAGCAGACAGACAGCCAAAATACATACACAGCTCAGCTGCCTCCGGCCCGGGGAGAATCTGATAGACCGAGAAAACTCGCTGGAATCTTGCGAGAGTAATCCATTTGTCCTGAATGACTAGTTTCTCCTTGATGAGAGCAATTTGCGCTACCGGTCCGCCCCAAGCAAAGATCCCAAAATTGTAGAAGAAGAACCAGAACAGTTTTACGTAGGAGAGCTTTGGGACGTTTAAGTAGTCGCCTAAATCCGCTGGATCATCTGTCTTGTCTTCGGCTGTAGAAGAAGAAGCTTTGTTGACGGAACCCTTCTCGGCTTCGGTGTCGGTAATTGCTGTTGGAGGAGCTGCAGTAGGCTCCGAGGCCGGTGTGATTTCATCGCTTTCCCGAGCCATTCTCGTTGCAGTGGCAAAAATTTTGTACTGAAAAATATCCATTCATTACCTTTGTCCAAGGCAACCCATCCACATTCACCACCTCGCTTTATACACTATACACATCTCGAAATGTGTTGCTCTGGCAGTTGATTTCTCCAAGACAAGTCGCGGGACCGCAAGGTTCTGATTGGTCAGACAAAACTGGCCTGCTTACAAAGATAGTTTATCAATAATTTCCCACACCACCTCGTTCTTAACCCTGCAACCTTCGCTGGTGGCGTTTTTGACGCAGCCCTTCTCAAGGGATTGGGCGATACCCCCAACCGCTTCGTCCGAAGTTGCAAGTCGCATACACATCTCATAGGCTCTAAAACACTCAACGCCATTACTAGGCTCTTCTGAAACTTGGTCTTCTGATTGCGCCGAAATTTGTGTAATATCAATATTGGGGTTCTCCGCTAGAATCGTCATAATTTTGCATGGAGGGTGACCAGTAGGATGCTTGGTGGGTTGTTCGGAAGAGCATCTTGGTGGCTCGGCCGTATAAGACCGCAGGCCACCCCGTATATTATTCTGGCAATCTTCAACCCCCGAAGGTTTATACGCGGGTTCCGTCTTCGGAGGAGACAATGTTGTGTCAGCGTTTTATCAATTTCCGTAACATCTCCGCTACGATAAGCGGGTAGTATCACAATGTACCTCTGTTTTGGCGACCGGCGAGCATTTCCTCGGTAAACTCCGTAGCTTCTCCTCCCCTTGCAACCATGCTTGTATAGTGCAATCGTCCACTCCGACACGCCGGAGCAGCTCTTTCAGTCGAATATTTTGCTCGACGACTCGCAATGCCGCGACTTGGATCTCTTGGGCGGCCTGGACGCCTTGCTGCTGATAACCCCGCAGCTTGCGTTCGAGTTCTTCCACATATTCTTTCTTCCGAGCCCTATGCCTCCGTTTATTTTCGCGGATTCTCTCTTGTACTCGCTATTTACAAATTTAAAGATCGTTTAGCAGCGAGCCACTTAGTATGAAGATTTCTTGAGGAACGAACCTGTTTGCTAGGTCTATCTGACATTGTGGCGGAAGAGTCCCGTGGTTATTTAGAGGTGAAGAGAAAGGCGCGGAGATTTGTCAATTAGAAGGAATTGCAACTGAGACGCTTGGGCTTTGTATGTAAAGCTGAATAATTCTTATCTCAAAAGTGAATAGAGCGCAACTTTGAGTGAGCCTAAACAGGTTAGCTCCCCGGACTTCGCATAAATGTGTTGTTTTTGGGAGTATCCAACATCTCGTCAACTACGTCATGATATCATGATCATGATCATGATATATCTATATCTATCGATATCTTAAGTTGTCGCGCGATGCAATGGCACCGCAACTAGGTTCCTCATCTCAACAAAGATCGATATTTGACACCTGAGGCAAGAGGCCCTAATAATAATACCAGTCTTAGGTCGCTATGGAGCCTAAAACAACCGATCATACAACAGGCGCAGCTGCCTCTAGATGGGATATTCGCCTGCACGATTCAAATAGCAAACCAAGTATTCTTGAATACATAACATCTACCCTGAGTGGGGCCTCAGCTGTTCCTTTGAAGCTTCATATTCCTAGTAAAGATGAGGTGGATACTGCCGAAGAACATGGCAACTTTGGTCCTGCCCAAGTGTCGGATCTATTCTTGCAGGTTATATCCCTAAGCTAAAATTTGATATATAGGATCAAAGGACCTTAGCTAATTTGATATCTTAGATATATTGGAACATCTTGAAATCTCCGGAATATGGCGCTCCTGCAGGGCAAGGTCCAATGGTGGGGGTTACAGGGAGGATCCCGTTGACCATTATTTCAACGTGAGCCCACCACTAAGTCTCCCGCCCCTATCAGACTCTGGGTTCGCGAGAACGGAACTACTTTAGTACCATAACGCGTAATTATATGTACCGTGCTGATCGACTAAAGTGTTCCAGATATCGCAGACCATTACTACAAACTTATCGTCGAGGCCAAATCCGAGGTGATGATATTCTCGAATTTCTGGAAATTTTCATATGCGGCTCGGAGGATAGGGGATGCATTGAGAGTGCTATCAGAAAGGTTGGGCTTAGCGGAAGAACCTTGTGTGCATGTTAGAATTATGTTCGATAGAGGCAGCATAAAACATGTAAGCCCGCCCAGTCCACCTCGATACCGCCATTCACCATAACGAAAGCTGACATACGGTAGCTCTTTTACTCACGAGTTACGGTCACAGAAGCCGAATGGATTACCCTCGGCCTACCTCCTACCAAAGAGATACCAAAAATCCATCTTGAAGTCCTGAATTACCACAATTTCCCTCTTGGAACGCTGCACTCAAAATTCATGGTCGTCGACAAAAGGATTGCAGTCCTGAATAGCTGCAATATTCAGGACAACTCTAATCTAGAGATGATGTGCCAGTTTGAGGGTCCAATTGTGGATGATATATGGGATCATGCAATGTCTACTTGGGGGCAGACTGTGGAGCTGGGTCTCTCTTCGCCCACGGAGGATATCAGTCCGTCTACGAGCCCTACCGTTCAGAGGTCGGATGAGGTGGATTCACTATCCGCTGACGACCCACCGATTCGACTGACGGCCAATGATGTGACCGAAGTTTTAAGTGAGCTTTAATTCTTTTATTTTTATGAGTACAATGACTAATTCGCTACATAGATAGATCCGTTTCAAATCGAATATTACCTGACGCGACCGACGGCGATATTACGGAGCGTCCGTTCCGCTCACACATCCGCTTAACGACGGAAGATTTACCCATGGCGCTCGTCCCAAGAGCTCCTTATGCATGTAAGTATAATAACAATCATATATTTGAAATCGAGCACTGTAGTTCATATCCTCGATATCTAGGGCTCGGAAACAACTCCTTGAACACGCCGCAAAACGTTGCCTGGCTATCAGGGATACGCTTTGCAAAGTTCAAAATCTTCATACAGACACCGGATCTTAACGCATCACCGGTTGTAACAGCGTTGCTAGATGCAGTAAGACGGGGTGTCGAGGTCAGCATCGTACTTTGCCTTGGATATAACGACCTGGGCGAAATGTTACCTATGCAAGGTGGTCATAATGAAAGCGTCGTGGCGGGTATGAAGAGGGAGTTAAGTGAGAAAGAGAGGGAGATGTTGAAGATATATTGGTATGTGGGGAGAGATATGACACGGCCGGTTCATGCATCCAAACATTTTCGGACTTGCCATAGTAAGTTCCCCGATCGATGCCTTAGTTTAAAGATTTATCTCCAGAAGCGCTAACGTCTACGAAGTTAAACTTATGATTGTAGACGACAGGATTGGAATCATGGGATCAGGGAATCAAGATACACAGAGTTGGTTTCATAGCCAAGAGATTAATATTATGGTTGATAGTGAGGAGGTTTGTAGAGGGTGGATGAAACAGTTGGTCGGGAACCAGAATAGCTTTGTCTACGGTCAGGGCAGCGAGGTAGACGGAGTTTGGAGAGATTTAGATGGAGAGCAAGCACCTGGGAGTATAGGGCCTGAGACTGGGGTTCAAGCTTGGGTTAGAGGAATTGGTACTTTTGTGCTAAGTAAACTCTGGAATTGACTGGATGACGTCAATACACTAAGTGCTAAATTAACAGAACGCGTTGCTAAGGGCTTTCTGAAGTTCTTGTATGAACCTCGGGGCAAGTTTGAATTGCGGATAATTGAATCGGGTAGAATAAAGATCTGAGGCTGCAATGCAATGCACCGATGATTCAGATCTGAGTCAAGGATAGAAAAGAGTTTCGTCGCAGAGAACCGGCATTATAAAGGCCGTTTCTTTCCCAGGTTATCGGTCTAGGTCGTCCACCCTAAGCATCATATGCCTTTCTTTCCACCAAAATCTTTTGGCAATCCCCACAAACAGCTTCTTGGAGATAGAGATTTTGGCAATAGGCCAAGAAACTACCGAAATCGCGGTAAGACTCAGCGTCGAAGCGGTCGAAAGAATCTCCCGCACCCCATGCTGTCCCCTTATGGGCTGCAACCCCCAATTGGACGGGAAGGCTCAAATCTTGCCCATCGTTGTCGATGTTGACCTTAGCAATCTCTTTGATAGTTCCCATCGGGTACATGAGCCTCCTGTTGCCTGGAGTCTGTTGAAGGTCTTCAAGGATCCTTTCCTTCATTGTCTCAATGAGTTTTGGGAGTTCGAGTAGAATTGCAGCCTGGTATGTATCCGAGACCAAGGTGTTATAGTACCTGCCTCTTTCTGGAAGGCTGTAGCTGCCACTGTGCATCCAGCTAACAACCTCCTTCATCGCGGCCAGTTTGATCTTTGTAACAGGTAGACATTTAATGGCGTCGATAGCCACTGTTTCCAAAAACTTGATGACTGATGCAAGCTTTTGGGACCTGATTATCAGGATTCTGCGGTCGACGATAAGGGATTGGTTGCCGTTCAACAGGAGGTGAATCTGTAGATTCTCGGGGATGTTTTCTCTGTTCGTCAAGGTCGTATTTCCATGTTTAGCATCAAAGTAGTAAGGATGAGACCCGGAACCCGGTTCTCTCATGAGCTGAACGCCTTTATAGGATGGAAGCTGACATACTGGTAGAATACGGTGGTCATTTTGTCTTGGTATCTTCGTCTTTTGGAGGTTTGAGAGCTAGCTGCAACGGCTGGATCGTGGGTATGAGTGTTGGATGTACTGGTGTCTCTTTGTGGAGTGAACAGGAATGGATTGAGGGTAAGTATTCTCGGCATCAGAAGTTGAATGTTTTGGTAAGACACTCCCCCCCCCCCCCCCCCCCCCCCCCTGGGCAGCATCAACGCCGAGAGAGATCTTAATAATATATTCTAGACGTTACGGGACTAGTAGCAGGCGTAGAGAAAAGTACAGCTGAGTAAATTAACAGAAACGTACAGAATGTTGGTGGGATTTGATTGTTAAATACTCGCGAAAGAAGCCTCAGCTCAGGCTATCTTAATATCTAGAATACACAAGATCTAAACATTCCCGCATCTTTGATTCCGACAAAAAAACCCTTGCATATCTGCGCATGGTCATCAAATCATTCAAGAAGTAACGTCCATACAGTCGTCGTCTAATTCCATCATAGTATCACCGGTAGGCTTTTTAGGCTGGCTCTTCAAAGATGCTTCTTCGTCGACCGGATTAGTGGGTAAGGGTAGCTCGGTCGACGAAAGTGGCTTCTCGTCACTAACTGCCGTCTCTCGGGTCTGAATCGCTGGACTCGCCCCCATAGTCTCGAGTTGCTTCTGCTTCTTAGCTTGTAGTTCCAGTATTGAAACTCTTCCTTTCTTTACTGTTGGTGAGGTTATAGCATTTTGCGGAGGCGGGGGAGGTGGTGGCATAGCAATGTTCCCGGCAACCTCCTTTGGCGGTTTTGTCTGTGATTTCTTTGGTGATTTCTTCGCCTGTGGTGCTCTCTTTGGCCCGAATCCAGCAAGAGGGCTCTTCGTTACTGTTGGAAGTGGCCTGACCTCCTTGTCGTTCTTTTCAGTTGACGGTATAGCAGCGGGTGACTTACCAGCGTTGACATCAAGAAAGCTAACACGTTTTGGAGCCTGTTTCACTGGTGGTGGCAGTGGGGCACTCTCAGCAGGCTTCCCGCCATTCGTATCAACGTAGCTAACTCTTTTGTTTTGTCCTTTAACTTGGAGTTGAGGTGCTGGTCCTATGAACTTTGGAGGTGCGCAAAGCTCTGCTATCTTTTGCTTTCTTGCCTCTTCGGCGGCGGCGTTGGCTTCATGTTCCGCAATGCATTTGTCGATGAATGGTTGAGAGTGTTCTAGCATCCTTGCTTCAAACTCTGGTTCTAAAGGGTTTTCTTTCCAGTATGCCTTCATTGAATCAGTGTTAAAAACTTTCAGCAAAATAGGAGTAGATGCTAGGGTGGGATACTTACATCGAAATCAAACGGTATCTGCTTTGCCTTTCCGGGCTTCTTTTGCGATTCTTCCTCAGAACTATCATCGTCATCGTCTTCAGAGGAAAGTTCATCGCTGTCTTCTCCGTCACTATCCCCGTGTTGATGATGTTTAGAATCTCCTTCCTCGTCTTCGCTGTTTTCGCTGCTACTCCCGATTTCGATATATTTGTTCAACATCTCCTCGACTTCTCCATCTAACTCCCTTGGTGGATCTTTTGCCACGTTGGTGCTGCTCAGGAAAATATGATATGGGCTGTTTTCAGATTCGTCGGAATCGTCGGATCCATCAGCCATGATTATATCATATTCTTCCTCGGTTGGGCCGGGGAGTGGTATCGATGCTGGATCGGCTGGTCTGTTGAGAATGCTTTGGGGCACCAGCTTTGGCCGGTAGGAAACTTCTGGCTCGCTGTCGGAGCCGATGATTTTTGGTTGACTCGGCTCTCTACCTTGAGGTGGCTTGCTTGGGCTTCCCGATGCGTCTCTCGTATATTTCCCTTCTTCACTATCCATCCGTCCTTCCAAAGTGATGGTTCCCAGATTATTTCTCTTGATGGTTGTTCCACTGGATATTCCTGGACTTGGTGTTCCGCTGCTCGAAGGTGCTTCTCTAGTACTCATTGCACCACCTCTGCCACCTCTAGTACTTCTTCCAACACCTCTGCCACCTCTCATCATTCTTCCTCTCATGGCCCTCCCTCTAGGGTTTTCTCCCCTCATAATACGTCCAGCCTCTTCCCCAGTTATCCAACGTCTTTCCTGCCACTGGTCCGGGAACGGAATCTTAGCTTCCAGTGGCGATACCCCCATCACTTGATTCCTCATATCTACAATTTTGCTCGAGTAGAATACAGTCCAAGGAAGAACGAGCTCCTCCGGTTCGAACTCTGCCAACTCTGGTGGAGTGTACCCGATGAATGTTGTACTGTCAGGGGGGGTGTAGTCTTCTAATCCTGGTATTACGGGAGGTCTTGAAGGAGGAGGAGGTGAGGGAGTATCAGGTTTGCGGGGTTGGATTGGAAGAGGAAACCTTCTTCCGGGGGCAATGTGTTCGGGAGGACCAGCCCATGGAATGTAACTGGGACTTGTATTTGGCTGCATGCTATACCTCTGTGGAGTGGTTTGCCTATTGTTTGGGAAGGGGATGGGTGCCATTAGATTATCGTTGTAGTTCCACGGAAATCTGGGCGTGGGGCTGTCCGCACTGGCATCTTTAGTTGTGTTTGGAGGAGAGATCGTAGGGTTGGCTGGCATCATGTTCGTGTCCATATCCATGGGCATGGGTGCTGGTTGCTGGAAGCCTCCAACCCCATTTGTAGGACCGAATGGCAGCCCGTTGAACCCCATGGGGTTCATATTCATGCTCATGTTCCCACCTGCCCACAATGGTGGAGGGATCTCCGGCCCTGGAGTCATATTCTGGGCTGGTTGCACTGGCTCTGGTATAGCACCGGTGGGAACTTCTGAAGCATTATAAATGATCTTGTTAGTCGGTCCAAATTCTCCCGTTGAGGAGATAGCTGCGGCAACCGGTTCAATTTGGATAGTTGGAGAACTTCCGCGCTCGCCGGTAGCGGCACGAGGGGTTTCCCCCAGTAACACTGACAGGCCGGTGCTGGAGGGGAAGTTAAGGTTGTCGTTAGAGTCCTGGCTAGTTATCCTAGGGTTGTTCTCCCCATCCTTCACTGTCGTCGTTTCAACTCCAGATACTGTTGCGTCTTTTGGAGCCATTGCCACTCCACCCTCTTTATTGCTGATGGTTGTCCTTAAGCTCGGTGCGGGTAAGTTATCTGTGGAGTTTCTCCCAGTGTCAGTATTTATTTCTGACTCGGTTGATATCTTTTCAGTAATCTCGCTACTTTGTGGCGGGCCGGTAATGGGATGGGTATCCAAATCCATATCGATATCCATCTTTGCTCCCAGTTCTTCACGTTCGAGTGGAGGAACCACTTGTGCTTCAGTTGAAGGAATATCCATGATGCCAGGAGCATCCGAAGTCTCCGACTGAGCGCCGGAGCTGACTTGAATTTCGCTGACCATTTCGTTGTTGCTACTATTTGTTCCAGTCCACTGGCTGGTGTTGGGTTGAAAACTTTGGTTCGACATACTGTGAGGAATAGCAGGATAACCGGATGCGAAAGGTCCAAAGTTCTGGTAACTAACTTGAAATTGGTTCATAGGTCCCGGATATTGCACCCCCATCGTATTGAAACCAAGGCCCGGCCCTCCTGGTATTGGAGGGAACTGCATATTTGGAATATTGAAAGGTTGTTGAGGTATCGCATTGGGGCCCGGCAAAGCGTATGTCCCAGTGCTTGGATAAAAGCCAGGACCAAACGCCATGGGATTGAAATTACTCCCAAATTGTCCTGACATTTGCTGTCCCTGTGGGCCGGACCGGACCTGCTTCGTAGCTTCTTTGTACCACTCGGGCTCGACCCTGAACGGAACAGGACCAGCAACGACAGGGTCTAGCTTCACTTCTGGCATTTGTGCGCGAGCCTCCCGCGCTCGAAGGAGCATTTCCTTATTCTTGGGGCCCAGAAGAGCATCTATTGGATTGATGAAGCCAGGGGTGGGAGGGCTGGCGGCTTGAGTTTGAGGTTTCCTTTCAACGGGTCGAGGCTGGGGTATTTGGACAGGTTTAGGTGGTACTCGAGGTGCCTCGTTTTCCTTTTTAGCAGAATTCTCAGCAGCCTTTTTACTGCGAGCAGCTGCTCTCCATTCTCGAATCGTCATCGGTTTGGTTGTAGTTCCAGATAGTACCATCTTTGAAGGTGCTAAAGACGATAAGTCACTGGCAGACTGTGACCTTCGCAGAGATTTGGGGAGAGGTGGAGGCGGCATGGCTTTCCTCTCACTCGATATTGCGGGGGCATCGGGCAACGACTCGTCATCTTGAGTTCCTATGCCTCGTGATAGAGAAGGATTCGAATGTGAGGGTGTCTTTGGCGACGTTCCATCTATCATATATATCAGTAGGCTTGCTTGTGACAGTTAGAGACATGAAAATTAGTTTACCGTGTGCTGTTGAAGTCGATCGTAGGGCAGAATCAGCGACCGAAGAAGCCTCGTTCTCTCCTATGATCTCCCCTCCGGACATCTTGGAAGACTGAGACAGAAACTAAGGTCTAGGTGATAGTGATTGACTCGGCCGGTCTAGAAGGATGGTAAGAAGGTTGTTGTTCGGTTGACGCGTTCTGGATCCCGATGTTTTGGGTAAATGGATCAGTCTCGTAGCCAGAGTTTTGTTTAGATGAATAGCAAAGTTAATATGACCAACTAAGAATCTGAGGTTGTGGTAGGAGGCTGGGTTAGTCTCGTGGGTAGCCTAATGTGCGCGAGAGATATGGAGCTGTGCCGCTGTGCGTAGTGTAGGACTTCCAATGGAACCTCTCGACAGTAGATGCAATTTGGTTAAAGGTACAGTACAGTGCTACTAGCTACTATGGGCTAACAAAGCTTTTATAGGGCTCTCAGAACCTTCAGAATATGATATCAATTAAGTAAGTATTCAAACTATTCCTTGGAAGTAAAGCGTGATTTGTAGATGTAGTTAAAGTGTGGAGGGCAGTAGCTCTACTACCCAGCAATGATTGCCCAAGTCTGAAGGCTGGATACTTACAAGTAGCTATATCAGGCTACTTTACATCTGTAAAATCTTGAAACCATGATCCCACATTAAGCAAACAGCGTTCCATCAGCCCCGTCCTTGCTAAACGCCACCATCATCCGATTCTGTAATCCCATACCTGGGCTTTTCGGTCTTCGGTATATCTTTAAATTTCCAGTCATTTAAACCTTCTTCAGCGAGATAAAGTTCGTCGTCTGTACCAAGATACTCGAAGTAATCATCATCATATTCACCGTCCTCTTCATCATTTTCCCTGTCGAATCCGTCGTTTCCTCCGTCGCTCTCTTCCCATGCGTCTGAATCATATTGTAAGCTCTCTTGAAAACCAGGCTCATCCTCATAATTTACGGTGTCTTTGTGCCACGATAACGTCCAAGGTGGGTCCGAAGAATGATCTCTCAAGATCGTACACGTCGCCGTTATGTATTGTGAATATTCCCCAAGGTGCCGTGCTCCACGGAATTCGATTTTCTCGAGGTGTTGGAGCTTTTTGCCCTTGCCGAGTTCAGTCTCGAGAAGTTTCTCCAGCGTTTCAAGGTCGAGGTTGTAACCCGAGGCTCTGGGCCATGCTAACACCAAGTTTCTCAAATTTGGAAACCTCGGTACAGCTTCAAGGAAACTTTTTCCAGGTACGTTCAAGCGGTCTATCAAAAATACCAACGACTCGATGTTTGGGAATACCTCTGGTAAGTACCGTATGAAGGCTGGAGCTGGCTGGTGGAAGGTATAAAACGTCAGCGTTTTTATCAAGAACAACCCTCCAGCGCCCTGCAACTCCCTCACTAGAACCATTTGGCATTGGTCAGCTTTAAAACCCAAGCTGTTTACCCCCTCGTAGTTCATCAATGGTAGTAGACCCTTGGCACTTTGGACGTCCAGTTTGACCGACTGAAGACGCGCAGGGAAACGGATCTCTTCGAGAGGTTTGATGGAAGCTAGTGCTAGATTTTGCTGTTCCTCTTCCGCTGCGGTGGTCAAGCCGAGGTTATCTCTCGCAAGAAAGAAATGTGTTATATTGTCGTAGCGTTCCAGCGTAGAGAGCGTGGAGAAGATAGCGGCGCATAATTTCGGTTCCGAATCAACGGGGGTCCAGCCGGCAAAGTTGACTTCTACTCTGTGTATATTCGGAAATATGGCCATCTTGGGCAGCAAAGTAAACAGGGTTTCGATAGGAGCAATGTTGAACCTTACCGAGCTATGTATCGGTAGGCAAAGCGTCAGTTAACGGTCTCGATCTCTCAGGGTCGGATCTATAGTAATGTTAAATACCTACCGAACCCGGTTCCTGAACGGTGCTAGACACCGTTCACCAAGAAAGAGTGACGAATCGTAGGTCCACTCGGACAGTTTGATACCATCCGGAAAGGCGAGAGAAAAAGTAGCCCAGCAGCATCTTGAAAACGCTGTCTTCTCGACAGGGCATAGAAACAATAAGATATCCAACCAGATTTCTGGAGGGAGGGCTAATAAGCAACTATTCGGATTAGGCTGCTCTGTCTGTTCGTGATCTGACGACATGGCTACAACTGGACAATCGTTAGCCCGATTACTAGGTGATATTGGACAATGTTGAGATGCGGTTTGAAGGTGCTTTCTAAACATAACTGAAGTGCAGTTCCCGTTGCAGTTATATATACCAGCCTGACGTTATAATTAACCTCCGACAAAATACCCCGACAAATATGGTTCGGGGGTACGCGGTGGTTGGCGACACTTTGTCACGCTCTAATTATAACGGCAAAATGACTCAACTGCAGGCTTATTGAGGATTCTTGGCGAGAGCAGTTGAGATACCCATTTGTGAAGTGAAGTGAACTGGTCCATGGAGTAGTAAATTCCTCTTTCATCCATTTAAATCCACAATGGGAACGAGGAGATGCGAATATCTGTCTAGCGGGTTACCTACACAGGCCCGGTACACCGACCAACTTGTGCAGCAGATGGTGTTGAGCCGAACAGAATACAACATGAGAAACCTCCCAACGATTGAGAAACGTTGCACAAAAAGGGAACCAAGGATATCGGGATCGGCAGCCGGAACTATCTGGTCTAAGACAGAACCGGTCGGCGTAAATATTCGTATTTATCACGTAAATAAATACCGTTACGTTACGTATATACATACTTATATAAGCGTCCCCGCCTAGTCCACCTCCATCATGGTGGATTCAATTGATTCCACGTCAAATGTCTCCTTAAGACTACTGGAATTTTTGTAGATATCGATATATCGATTCGAATATAGTTGAAAAGCCTTTAAAGGAACTTGCTCTCATACCTATTGGATACTCAGCTATGCCTCGACCGACTACTCGTTCGGAAGCCCTTGCCAGGCTTAGGAATACCCTTGACAGCGGCAAGATTATCATTGGCGCCGGTGCAGGTATCTTCACTCCCATCCCGATATAGCTATATATGCACAGCTTTCTGTACCGACTCGCTGGTCGGCCGGGTACATTATCTCTCTAACATGCCTCTAGGCGTCGGCTTGTCTGCGAAATTGGCCGAAAAGGCCGGAGCAGACTTCATAGTCCTTTACAATTCCGGTTTATATCGGATGCACGGACTCGGATCTCTGGCTGGATTGATGCCATATGGTGATGCAAATGCAATAGTTTGCGATATGGTTCGTCTTAACTTCTACTAAATGCAGAACGCTGTATACAAGTGCTGACGGAGAGGTCTTGAACAAGGCTCAAACTGTTCTGCCACAAGTCAAATCGCGCCCAGTTGTCGCCGGAGTCTGCGCAACTGATCCTTTCCGTGACCTCTCCGTCTTTCTTCCACATCTACGTTCCCTCGGGTTCATCGGTATCCAGAACTTCCCAACCGTCGGTCTCATCGATGGCAATTTTCGTCAAAATCTTGAAGATACGGGAATGTCATACGCCAAAGAAGTCGCAATGATCAAACTCGCTCATTCGATGGACTTCCTAACCGTCCCATACGTCTTTACCGTAGAACAGGCTGTTGAAATGACAAAATCAGGTGCAGATGTCCTTGTTGTACACTTTGGGCTCACAGCTCAAGGGACTATTGGGGCTAGGAATACGACCGCACCTAAAGAGGCTGCTGACACGGCACAGAAAATCAGAGATGCCGTTACTGCTATCCGTGGAGATATTATTGTGTTGGTCCACGGTGGCTACGTCGCTAATGTTGATGATTTCAAGGATATCATGGAGCGGACTATTGGCATCCAAGGGTTCCTAGGAGCATCGACCTTTGAACGAATCCCACTGGAGGATATACTGCCGAGTGTTATCAAAGACTTCAAAATGGTGGAACCACAATGAATTGAAAAGTACAAACGGTGGATTATTATTAGGATATTGCAAAGTAGTAGCAAACAAATCGGAATTGAATATTGACTTCCACAGGCCTCAGGCAGTAGCTTTGGTGGATGGAACAAAAAAAAGACAAGTACCAAATTCGTCAAGAAGGAATAACGAACGATAACTTCAAATTTGGCTCAAGACTGCTTCTAAGTATTCAGTACTAATCAGCGAAGACTTGCCAAATATGTACCTTCCTATCTTCGAAACTCGTTGTCATAAGTCTCCAGCCCCTCCTCTTCCTCTGTTCTCCGTCCTCCTTGAATATCGGGTCCCAATCCACGAAAGCTACTGCGGTACATGCAAAACATTTCCCTTTATGCTCTTTGAATTGTGCCACATTATACCATTGAAACGGCCTCTCTCGATTGAACCAATCTTTTTCTATACCCTTCTCATTGTCCAACTCTTCCTCCTCTTTATCCTTCATCTTCTCGGGATCGCGAATGAATACCTCCATGAACTCCTCACGCTGAACGAATACCCTTGCGCCAGCCTCCAAACAGGATACTAAAACACCATTTTCATCTGGGTCCGTTGGGATCTCCGGATGGTCCTCAGGTGTAAACACGCCGACATCGATTTTCTCTAACTGTGACTTCCTCGGCAGCGGAGGAAGAAGAGCTAGGTCCCAAATTCCCCCTTCGGGTTCATTCTCCGTTTGATCGAAGATATTTACTTGCTGGGTCAATGGGGGTGGGATGACCTGCTTTTCCGTCAAATCTGTAATGCGAAGGAATTCGTCGTCGCATCCTGCGAGAAGGAGGGGTCTTCGACGTGGAATCGTATTCTTTGGCGACCGTTCAGTGGGCCACGCGATAAGTTTAGTTACCGCATTGGCGTCGCTGAAGGTAGAATCGTCGGCCCATTGAAGTTCTGGTTTCTTATTCGCCGCCTTTCCGATCTTCCAGCAGGATACGTTTGCCTTGTTATCTCCGACGTAAAGTTCTTTGCCATCATTCGAGAAGCAAATCGTGAGAATTGGTGCTTCGCCATGCGGGTGGAAGTTACGGATAACCTCGATTTGGTCGTCTTCCTCTAACTCGTCGGGGAGAGAGAAGAGTGATACTGAGCCGTCGCTTAAGCCCGCGGCAATGATATCATTCTTGGCAGGCGAGAAGGCGATACAGGTGACCATGTCATCAGAGTCAGAAATATGGTGGGAAGAAAGAATTTCGATCTTTGAAGAGCGCGGGCGATTGCCGACTGTGACTTGAACAATTAGGACTTCACTGGTCGTTGTAGTTGCGACAAGGAGGTCTGGATCGCTGGTAGACCAGCAAAGGTCTACGATACCCCCCGGTGTCTCGATATCATCTGCTAAAATCCTAGCAGAATGTTAACACCCTAACTGTAACGAATAGAAATATAAGTATTGGGGACTCACATATCGGGAATAATCTTCTTCCTCGGTGGATCCGGTGGGAAAGCTGCATCCCCTCTAACCTCGCCCTCCAAATCCATAACTCTAGCAAGGTAAAGCCTCCCTTTCTCCCCCACCGCTTTCTGCGGATTCAGAGGATCTGCCTCCGTATCCTCTGCATAAGCTCCAATTACACAAACCGTCGGATCATCGAGCGAGAATCTAGCAATAGAAGGCGGACACTCAAGTTCCTCTTCGAATAGCGACTGCGGTGGGAAATAAATAGACGCAGATAACATGGGAAGTTTAAATTGCGGGGGGGAGAAGTTTGGAAGTAGCATATTGGGAGGTGTCATATGTAGAGGCGACATTGACGGTGGTGACATTTTCCAGGGCTTCATGCTCGGAGGAGACATGGTGAGCTTTTCCTGGTTGAAACGGGGTTCGCGGATAGGCATTTTGGCGGCGTTCTTGTGAGGTCGAAGCTCACTGGTGATACTATAGTTGGTATAAAATTTGAAGAGTTTTTTTTTTTGAAGATTGGGATTTCGATATCCAAGGAGTTTTCTCAAGACCGAGGACTAAGTATCTTGTGCATTAGAATCTAATTTTTGAAGTATCGACAACCAATGCATGTAATATTCTACTTACATATATGCGACACCCGACGACTGGACTTTCTGACAAAATTGTACAAAACTTTCTCGACACAGTGAAGTTTCAAGAACCACCCGCCAGAATTGAGAATAGCAGGATTTGCTTCAATATATTTGACCGTTACTGTTGACGTCAACCCGGATTCTAGAAAAGAAACCCACATGCACACTAGCACTGGTCCAGGAAACCCTTGCGAACGATACAAACGTATACTCCCTTACAACCCTTCCAAACAGGCACGATGATGCATGATGTCTACCGTTTAGACCACTATCGCTATCTCTTCGCCACAATTCTCTAATTCCAGGTTCTCTTTCGCTCATTCTTATTAGCCACCGGGGTTGTGGTAGCATGCCTGTCAAACGTCACCGACCCACACTAGAGATATGCACGTTGACCGAACGGTTTCGTCATTTTGTTGCAGTTCAACGGGCAGGACCCTGGTCGCTTCCCCACGACTGACGAGGACAGCTGAACATCTTTATACGAATGGATCATAGAAAACCACTTACATCTGTTCAGAATTTATGAACCGGAGCGTATTATATTTTTTCGACTACTATCGCGCTCTGAAATACAACAATTTCAACACTTTTTGGGCCATGTCACAACACGTTCATTCGCTTGGTGCCGACGCTGGTCCGTGCAGTTGGTTACTCCAGCATGTTCCCGATGCAATGGGCTTCAACTGCAATTGCCCAACGCAGAAACAGAGATCATGCCAACAAGGCGGCGTACTTCCTATAGCATGTACTTAATGCTTTAACACGTGAACCAGAATTATCGCAGTTGCTACGAATTACAAAGTTAATGTCTTGTTTGCAGGAAGTTTCAGCTCATCCTAGGCCTACGTGGGTCCCTTCGGACCTTTAGTATCAAGAGCCTCGAGGCACGGCCGGCGCAATGAATTGGACTAGCCTCGTTCGACAGAATCTTAAGGCTTTGAGGCCGACCGGTTTCATAAATGGCCCGCGATTTCCCTAAGATTGGCTCAGTCCACGAGGTAATAGGCTAAATAATAAGAATCTCGAGAAGTGTTAAACTCCATTCTTGCGTGCGATGTTTTCACAAGTTGAAAATCCGTTTGTTGACGAAAACTTCCAGCCTTCTGCGGCTGAACTATGAGCCGGATTTCCCCGCACTGGATATCAATCCCTATCGAAAGGCGAAGCGAAGGCATGTGCATTTGCATATATGCGGCTGATTCAAGCTTTCTCCGTTGAATCCAAGACATCGAAAAGGGTCTTGGATAAACCATGAACTCAAGAACAAAGGCGACGATAGAGATAAACCCGTAGACTATAACAACTCCGGCGACCTCAGGTCGATTCCAAGCTAAATTCGATCGATCGAACCTTTGAAGGTCTCACATTTCTATCCCAAAGCAAAGAAAGGTTTATGATAGGTCCGTATGCACTTGTTTTAAAGGTTTTGGGTTACACCAACTCGCTTGGGGTCAACCGGGCAAGAGACAGCCAAATCTAACGTCTAGGATTCGTCATTTCAGCATTCCAGCGGCGGAAAGTGCCTTCGAGAGAACCCGCAGTTATGCACTCCATCGAAACAATCGTAACCCTCTTTACATTGGTAACCCTTACGGCCCTTTCGACGGCGCAAACAGTATCGATATACTCCCTTCCAGAATTCTCATCCGCTCTACCATGTGTCAGAACCTGCATATTTTGCACTGCTGGCTGGACCCAATGCGACGACCTCGGGGTTTTTCTAGGATGCGATTACTATGAGCCCTACTTGGATAGCTGCTGGTGCCGCCGAGACTTCTACTCAAAGGCGACAAAGTCTCTCTACGACTGTGTATCTGCTGCGTGTGGAGGCCAGACACGCGATATCTCGTCCGCGATTAGCATGTACGGAGCATACTGCGCCGGTAAAGACACCGCGGCTGTGCCAACCGTAACGCAAGTAGAATCGCAGGTCGTCATACAGACAAATGCAGTCGCCACCGAGACTCAGGGGTTTACTACAACGCTTTTCACGGGCACGGTCACTACGAGCATGTCGAGCGTTGTTACAGTGGTGGTTTATTCAACTATTACGACAATGCTGAATGATACAACCATTGGGCAGTTGGCAGATCAATGGAGGGGATCGCAGGGGTTACAGCCTGGTGGTAAAGCCGCTATTGCGGTTGGAGTTGTTGCTGGGGTTGTGATAGTAGGTGCGCTGTTGTGGATTACGGTACTACAGACCAAGAATTCGATGTTGAAGAAGCAGTTGGATTCCTATCACGGCCCGGTACAGTATGGTGGGATTCAAAGGCCGGCAGCCCAGGGCTAAGCTTTGTATATTGTATCGGTTTTGTAAATTTAGCACCATGAAAATGTTGATTTAGTAGCTGCACACTCGACATTCCATTCAAAGGTCTCCCGATACATCTCGTGGAATATCCGAAAATTTAATTTGTAAACTTCAATGTGATGAAAAAGGAAGTGACAACGCTATCATAAATATCATATATGTGTACATGTACATTTATTCGTTACTTCTTAAGCGGAAAGTACTCCGGCTATCAAGCCCATCTCTTACCCATGTCAGGGCTAGCAGAACCAATGCCAAGCCCTCTTCCATCTTGGCCATTGTGCCATTTCTTCTCGTTCTTTCTGTAGGGTTGGTCCAAGGTTCAACTCTCTGCGTCCGGTTGTTAAATCAATATCCTCGAGCTTTATGTACCAACTCCAGTCCCGTTTCCAAACTTTGTATCCAACGTAGAACAAAAGGATGATAAATGCTGCTAGGTAGTTTTGGAAGAACTACAGTTGGTATCAAGATTAGAATCCATATCGAACCTTAAGGATGTTTGCAATATCTGGACTTACATTTTTGGCGCTCATGGGTTTTCCCAGGGGCTAAGCAAATAGTTTGGTTAGCAGGGCAAAGTAAACCTCCTCGAGGCTATAGAGTCTTGGATCTAGCTTACCGAAACTGCGATATAAAACTGAGCGACAAGAACGAGACAGTTCAGTCCGAACCCCATATATGATCCGATAATTCCTCCTGCGGCACGGAACGGAATCTCGTCGAGTGAGTTTCCTTGAAGTTTCCAAGCATGGCGGAATCTAATATGTGCAAGGTTGATGCTAGCCCACGTAAAGAACTGTGAGAGACCAGAAAGAGCGAGTAGCCAGTTGAAAATTTCCTCGCCGGCTAGGAGAGACGAGATACCACGTTAGTTCTTGATTCTCTGAAAGGTACTTTTCCAGTTAGTACGTACCAGCGGCTTCATTGATGTAAGCCAAGCATCCGAAAAGGAGAGCAATTATTAATGAAAACATAGGTCTCCCGTGATTATCAACGTATCCAAACCACGCTGGTAACATACGGCGTTCCGCAAGCGCTATTCCAAAATTTATTAGCAAAGCGCTGGTTAACCAATTCCGTTCTAAGGGATAACACATACCATGGAGTGTTCTTGTAGATCCGTAAGTGCAAGAGTTGGCGACCGAGATAACAGCCAGAGTAATGACAACATTGAAAATCGATGGAAGCACGGCGATATTAGCCAGCTGGAAGGCGATGACGAACGGCGAGGCGGCGGTGTTTCCACCAGACGCATTGAGCAGGCGGTTATCATCAGAAGGCACGACCAAACCGACCAATGTCAAACTGACGATATAGAACAAACTAATTCGCCAGAATACTTGCTTCGTAGCCTTCGGCAACGACCTTCGCGGGTTGTCGGCTTCGGCCGCGGCGAGACCAACGAGTTCTGTACCGGCAAATGCGAAACCAGCCGTGACGAAGACGGAACAGAACCCTTTGAACCCGTGTCGAAATGCGCCAGGCGTGTGCCAGTATCTTCCGCCGATATATCCTCTGTTATCAGTTGGGATACCACCACAGTTGATTATTATTGCCTATAACACTTCAGTTAGCGAATCAAGTCTATCAAAATATGCTGAAGCTCTCTCTTACTGTAATTATAAACCCGATGACCGCTATAATTTTCAATATTCCAAGAATATACTCGACTTCGCCGTAACCTCGAACTCCGAATAAGTTGATAATTGTGACGATGACAAGGAAAACTGTGATCCAGACGGATATGTGTATGTCCCTTGCCCCTTCCCAGAACTGCAAGGTAATTCCTATTATTAAAGGATGCGTTAGACGTGGTATCTACCCAAATTTAGAAGGCGGGAAAACATACCGGCCGCCGTAAGTTCGAGAGGTAGTACAACAAGCCAGTTCTACGCAATATTGCATGTTAGATATATTAGGGGCTGATGAGCTCATGAGGCCTATTTGCTTACAAAAGCGTAATTCATTCCCATCGCATAGCCCCATCTAAAATTCAAGATTTCGAGTCAGATATTGATGCGATTATATCCAGTTAGCGCTCCCCGATTTTACGTACGCTGGATCAATAAACCTAGACGAAGTAACCCAAAGTATTAGCAATGTGCGCATAGATCAATAGATCAGCCTGAAAGGAAGCCCTACCTGCAAGAATATGTGTAGAAGGCACCTGCCACTGGATACATAACTGCCAATTCGCCTAAGGCGTGGACCGTGAAGAAAAGCATGATACCGATGATAATGAAATCTGAGAAGACCTAATTAGATGTCTCCCAAAGATCGCAAGGTCTTCGTGGCTATACTAACCAATGACTAGTGACGCCGGGCCACCAGATTGCAACGCGCTGCCGGAACCAACGAACAATCCGGTTCCGATGGAGCCACCAATAGCAATCATTTGCATATGCCGTCCCTTTAGCTTTCGGTGCAGAACTTCCTCCTGCTCCTGAGAGAGGCCCTCACTCTCTCCTGCATTTGGATCCAATACTTTTGGATCTAGTTGCCCCTGCGTTTCCGACTGGTTGATCGATGCCTTTTCGACATCCGACCCTCCACTTTCTCTACGCTTGCCAAAGAAAGTCATTGTGGTTTCGAGAGACAGACTGAATATGTATGCTCCAAGAAGCTGCGTTGTCCTACCCTTCAGGCAATTATTAGCTATGAGGGTGTTGCGGATGAGCTCCAATATATATATATATTTTATATAACCATTAAGCTCGGTTGAAAGACCCCAGAGATTCTTAGTACTGGCGGGGTTGAGAATTTTTTCAGAGACAATTATAAAGTCAATGGCCCTGGCATCGACTGGATTAAGTATCGTCCCAGCTCTCTTCCCAAAGCCCTGAAAACTTAAAACACAGAAGATACAGACCAGTACCTAGTTGACGTCACGACAATTCAAATGCAGTTCCCCAGAGTACCAATTTCAAAGATTCCAGTTACCAGGATTTCCAATACGTTCTCGCCGATTTGGTAAAGAACTCGGGGTTAGATGCAGATCCCGGATAAGAGTGCATGGGCAACGGATAACGCAGGCAAGAAATTCTAGGCTGTGAGACAATGCACAGTGGTGCATCAGCTAGCGGACTAGATCTCCTACAGTCAGCCTTCCGCTGTGGAGCTCTCCGTACGAGGTTTTTGGAAAGATCTCCTGTGATACGAAAGGCGCGGTTTAAGGTATTATGGTCCAAAAATTATATTTTCAAAGAACATTTTCACAAAACTGCCGTTGAATAACGTTACTTGCATTCCTGTCGTTCCATAGCCTCTTAATTGTTTCCTAGTTCCTACAGTTATCGATCATCTAGCATCTCGAAATCTCTGAATCTCCAACTTTTTTCGTGCCGTGGCCAGTGCCGATAACAATCTTCGAGAAAGCAGTCCAAGAAAACACCAAGAGTACTAGGAAGCTTGTTTTTGCTTGTATCCCTTCCGTGGGCCGCCAGGCCAGGTTTCAACAAGCATGCACCTGGATCGTTAGTGCAGCACAGTGGCAAATGGTTTGACGTCACGGCTCGCGTGAGGCCGACTGAGCGCCAAGCGCTTCAAACTTGTATACCAGCTGTTGTCGGCTCCAACAAGAAATACCAAAAAACGGGCTATTCCGATAACAAACGAAGATAAAGTAGTATATATTTGCCCCAGCTCAACTATTTGAATGCAACCTGTTCAATTCGTGCGTAAATTTCATATTTGTGGAAGAGGGTTCATATGACGAGTACTGTCCAAGTTTCGCTACCGCTGTAAATCCATAAAAGCTTTTAGCGTAGCTCACAATTCGAGGCTAGGCGATGATAGGATATCGTTCGCACTCCGGACTATGGCCGCTGAGTGGGGGCAAGTGAATCAAACAGCAGGGCCCTCCTTAGATCTGGCAAGCGGTACCCCGGATTATAGCAGATTTACAGGGATTTCCATCCACTGAAGTTGCCGAAACTTTCAGGCATCAGAATCACTCAAAAGTTTTTTCCCCCAGCGGTATATAAAGCGGCACAAATTACTTAATTGTAACTGAACAATAACGGCCTGTTTAAATACCAATACCTCCTGGAGTCTTTACGCTGAAGATAGACTTATACCTTTCGTCCCGTTCGATATTTGCCGCTCTCTAACCAGCGAACTAGCTATTTCCGATTACCTTAGCTGCCCGCGCCAAAGGCCAATATAATAAAGTTGCATAACTGGGGTTGCAATCCGAAAAAAAAAAAAAAAAAAAAAAAAAACACTATGCAAGGCATCCCACTTAACTAGTGAGGCACCGCGTAAGTCTAGCCCCTGCTCGCGAGGATTTGAAGATAGCCTTCGTTATGAATCAATATTTGGCGAACGGCACTAGCAAATTTTGCAAGTAACTCTAAAGAACCGGGGCATGGTCCCGGCGGTGTCGCATTGTTCAATAAATAACGTTTGTCTCACGCCTAATAGTGTCAAAATCGGCCGCACGAGTTTGAATTGTATAAGTTAGTTACAGGCGAAAAAGAAAGTGCGACGAGCTCGAAGATAGGCCCAACGTCTAAAGGGGCTTATGAACGAGTCAGCAAGCCACCAACCGAAGCTGTGGGGTAATAGGCGGGATCTCTACGCCGTATCTTTCCTCGAGAGCCCGAGCTTTACATACCCCGGATCCGGGGTTAGGCGCACACAGTGATACAGAAATTGAAAATGGCTCTGCATGAGCCGTAGAACCAAGCCGAGCCACAGTTTCTACAACCACCCACCATGTAAATTCTTTCAAGACTGTATCAATATCGCAAAAATATCATTTCGTGTTAGTATATGTAGGCAGATAAAACTATTGCGGGGTTAGAAACGTACGCCCAGTTAGCACCCCACCCCGACATTCCGGCGTTAGAATCCGCTTTGTTTCCGCAGGTCCACATGGCAAGACATTTGCTCCTGCCTGTACCAGTATTGGAAGAAGCGAATCTCGTTTCCTTATAATAAATGGTGTTAACTTATCGTTGAACATTGCAGCTGCCTTTATACGCGCAAGGTGTTCGACATCTCTGCATTCAGAGGAGCCTTTACCATCAAAAGACTCCCCTTTATGGTAGTACAGAAGTGAATTAGCAATACGTAAAACGCGGAGGAGATCTTGGTGGCTTTGGATAAAGAATAATGCTTCGCGCTCACCGCCCGCTCAGGATCTTGGGACGGCCTAAATGTTTCGGTTCCTGCGTTGATAGTGGTTTAGGATCTGGTGCCTCAAACTAGAAGATTTCAGGAAGGCTCAGTCCCATCTAATCCGTATCACGTACTATGCGGCTTCCTACTCCACTACGTACAGCTGAATAATCGAATTTTCAAAGCCACTCCCATTGCATAGACAAACGGTATAAACGCTCCAAACACGGCAATAATAGTATCTATTTTGTCATATATATATATAACACGATCAGTCGCCACGTTCACGGCATAAGTAAGACTCGAAGACTCGGTTCAGAACCTAGAACGGCAAGACCCTCTTCCGATCTAGAGCTCATCCAACCCGCGCCCGCTGTGAATCTCGCAGTTTAGAGGCCGTCAATTGCGTTGCATCGCGAAATCCAACACTGGTACCACCCGTACCTACGCTACGGCTCTGTGCATATGCATCCTGTGCAGCTGTGCATCATGATATCATGATATCAATGCAATGCGCCGACGCCGCCTGAATTGATGACTGTTAGATGAAATACGTACAAAAGAACCTCTTTCTCCAAACAGTACTGAGCTGTGAATCCGCAGCGCTGGGCCACCCAATAAGTATCCGTGAATGTGCGGGATGCATGGTATGCAACGAACCCAACGCTGACTCATGCCTAGACGCCTAGGTGCACCTACAAGTTACAGGTTACAGGTCATATTTCATACAATGACAGTAGAAGCACTCGAAATTTCAAATTCTCATGAAAGAGACGAGTGGCGCCGGACGGTATATAGAAGAGCGATTTTCGAGATTTCCAGGCTCGTCATTCTACCCTCATCCACTATATAGTACTACAACCTGCGCTTTAAGATAATGTTGTCGGCCGCAGAATTATCTCCTCTATCTTTCGCCAATATCTTACCCCAGAGTTTTTCTCCGCTATTCGCACTCCCTGGCGAAATCCGTAACTTGATCTGGGCCTACACGCTTGCGCCCGACAACGACCAAACACGTCCCTATCCAGTCGACAGTTACTGCCGCAGGCCGGATTACTGGGCCGAGCAGACTTCTGACGTTACCCTCCTCCGCACTTGCAAAGCTATCTATACCGAAGCATGGCATTTTCCCTGGACGACATCAGAGTTGTGTTTCTTCCTTGCGGGGTATGAACCTTTGGGTGCTGGCCACACGCGTTATCGACAAAACGTTTTCTTAAACGCAATTCACGACAGTGGCCGCCAGAACATGAATTTCAAACACGTTAGGATATTTGCGAAGTTATCCAATCCAGAAGATGCCGATAGACTACAAGAGATTCTAAATACACCCTACTCTGAGCCACGAACGATCACAATCACAATCCGTCATCACGATTTTGATGGCTGGACCACCGACGGAGACTTGTACATTAGTGAAAGTTGGGTACGCAAGTGCCGGTTTCCAAACTCAGTAAGAACTATCAGGGTAGAATTCGAGAGTTTGGAAAGGAAGAAAGCGCAAATTGATGAGATTGCAGAGCAGGCCGTTGAAAGATGGGAATTCACCAGAGAAGATGGAAGAAAACTCTCAGCGGCATTCCAAACGGAAGGAGGAGTACAAGGAGAGATGGAAGTTATGCGGTGGGCAGGAGAAAGCACTTTGGATGGTGTAAGATGGGTTCGAGATGTCGGAGAAGACAACAAGATATGGTATTTCGTCAGGGCGGTGGTTTGGAGGATCAGAGATGATGATCATGAAGACGAGGAAGTCTCTGTGGGACTAGAGTTAGAGGACCCTGACAGTGAAAAAGATACTTTATTATCGGCGACGGATGCTCCGGGCGCGACGCCTGCAGCTGTGGACGAAATCATAGCTGTGCCGGAACTCGACATGAGGCAGATATCATATGCGCTAAGATCCCTTGAAGTGGGCGAGGGACGTTGCAATTGGCGAACATGCGATGACTTCTCCGGCAAAGACTTGAGAGAAATGGTATCGGTGTGGAAGCAAGGGCATACATCTTGGCTTAGTGATCCGACCGATGGTTTCTCTTCGAGAAATGCTACCGTATATAACTTCACTAGCTACTTCGACCCCGTGTATGGCGAATATTTCGTTCCTGACGAACTGTGGGGAGGGATAGGACTGCCGGACGAGCCCATCGCAGTCAGAGAGGCGGAGCACCCAGAATATAGGAACTTTCCGGAGCTTGAAGAGGAACCCTGGCCACTTAATAGAGTCGGGCGGAATAGAAAGGTTCCCAAGCTGGTCTGGTGAATTCATTCTACAAATATGTTCCCTTTGGCTTTACCATTTAATACACTGTATATACTAATTAAAATAAGAGTTTAATACATCTATATCATCAAGTACGCAGAGTTCGCGGGCATAACATATGTCATCACGTTGGCCTGCAATCGGGTCTTGTTTGAAATTCTGTTCTGGGAAAGAGCAAGGTGAACTGGTTGCAGCCCACGCACATTAGTACGTATATCCTTGGTTTGGAGATCTGCTCCAAGGAATGGTACCGACGCCTATTTTCGAGCTGTTCGGAGGAAGGTATGCCTAATCAACGATATTCCAATCTCATATATAGTAGTACCATCAACTAAAGGACCGAGGAGCCAAGAAGCCGTATCATTGCTCACAAATGCGGCTGGTGTTGGATGTTGTAAATTAAAGCTTCCCAATTGGACTCGCCTATTCGGCAGCATCGGTCCCACCCCAGTCCAAGACCCCAGGCCAAAACACAAGCAAACGGGCCGGTGTTCCTGCTTTAGCTTCGGCACGACCCCAGCTGGCAAGTTTCATAATGCCCAAGTCGACGAGTGCGTATCTGCAGTTCGCAAAACTGGTACGCTTATATTCTCACTGTGGCGCGCATCTAAATATATTAAGGCACGAATCGCCAGCCTAGGCCTATAAGGTTGATAGGTTCAGACTGACGGATTATCTGCCTCCGTGAATCTAAGATTCTGCCCAGCCTCTCCTGGCACAACAATGCCGACAGATCCACTTGAATTGAGCCTTCCATGGTCCTTCGATATAGCCGGATCTGCCAGTTCCATGATATTTCAGCTTTCCCTTCGGATCCACATTCTCCACAAAAAGGCCAAGGGAACACCCGACCTGCCACGCAGACGGACCCAAGATGCGACAGACGAGTGTGGAATTTCTGTAGAGATGGCTGTTCCATTTCGTCCGATGGTTTCATCTGTTCTATTAGGCCCGGCAACCAAATGCTCCAAATCCGTCGGTAACCATGATGTTCTATGTGATATTTTTGATTCTGATGCGTTCACACGCGGACCCAATCTGTCCGGAGATCTTCTAGATTCGTAATTCAATCCGCAGCTTGGATATAGCCTTCAGGAAGATATAAGGGTCTCATCTGGTCCTCATCTTGTCCTGTTCACTTCCAGGTTTTCATTCAGCAACTTCATTGGAGAATACCGGGTTAACGGGTTGATAATCACTTATTCAAGATGAAGGCAACGATCTTGGCTGTCGGTTCTGCTCTTGCCGCTGGTGCGGCCGCCCAGCAAACCCTTTATGGACAGTGCGGTGGTATTGGTATGTATCCCTGCGTGTCAGAGTCAATTGGAGGTTTTTGTTAGCTAATAGACGAATAGGATGGACTGGTGCTTCTAGCTGTGTCGCCGGCGCCGCTTGCACAAGCTACAATGCATACTACTACCAATGTAAGATATCCACGATTTATCTGGCAATGAAGATAGTTAGTAACCTCGATCAGGTATCCCTGGCGCAACCACTACTGCCGGGACCACTGCGCGCACCACTACTACGACCACCCGTGTCGTAACCACTACCCCGGTGACGACTCCACGAACAACCACTCCAGTGACTACCACTCGAACAACCACCCCAGCTACTACTACTCCGAGAACTAGCACCACAACCACCGCGTCGACCAGGACCACCACTGCAAATGGATCCTGCCCAACCAACTTTGTGTCGACCTCTGGAAAGGAGTTCACACTCTCTGGCAAGAAGTTCTACTTCGCTGGTAGCAATGCCTACTACATTCCCAGTAAGCCCAATCTTAAAATTTCGAAGATATAGTCGCATAATGCAGGGAAACAGATGCTAACTGAGACCAGTGTACGGGCCAAACGACTTCCTTGACATCGACACCTCGCTCGATGCTTTTGCCGCCTCCGGCTTGAAGGTTCTCCGAACCTGGGGTTTCGCTGATTTCGCTGGTATGTCTTTATAAATTTAGCCAACACCCAAAATGCAACAAGAACGAGCGTGCAGTATACTAAACCCCAAAACAGGCCCACAGGAAGACTATGTTACCGTCTTCCAGAACTGGAGCTCCGTTCCTCCAACCATCCTTGAGACCCAGGAACGTGGTCTCCCACGTCTTGACCGTGTTATCTCTGGCGCCGAGTCGAGGGGTATCAAGGTCATCCTTCCGTTCGTTAACAACTGGGCCGAATACGGTGGCATGTAAGTGTGCAAGACCATTAATTCCGGATATTATGGGTTTCATAGAAACTAAATGGTACTCTACACAGTGATCTCTACGTCGAAAAGGTCCTCGGTGGCAGCGGCAACCACGGTGACTTCTACACCAACACCGCTATCAAGAACATCTACAAGAACTACGTCAAGACTGTCGTCAACCGCTACAAGAACAGCCCAGCCATCTTGGCCTGGGAATTGTCCAACGAAATCCGATGCGCCGGCCCCAGACTTGGCGCTGGATCTTGCACTCCAGCCGTCACCACCGCCTGGGCCAAGGAGATGTCCGAGTACATCAAGTCCCTTGACCCCTGCCACTTGGTCGCCGTCGGTGACGAAGGTTTCATCAACACCCCCGGCAGCAGTGACTACGTCTACAACGGTGGCCCAGGTATCGACAACGAGGCTCTCACCGCTCTTGCTTCCATCGATTTTGGTACCTTCCACATGGTATGTTTCCCAAACTAACCCCTACTACTCGAAGCTCGCTCTAACTTCAGAACTCATAGTATCCAATTCCATGGGGAAAGACCTGGGACTGGGGTAACCAGTGGATCAAGGACCACGCCGCTATCGCTAACAAGCTCAACAAGCCAATGCTCTTCGAGGAATACGGTGTCACCCGTGACTCCGGTCTCCGTGATACCTACCACCAGCAATACCATGATACCGTATTCGCCAACAATATCGCCGGTGATATGTTCTGGCAGTTCGGTACCACTGTTCCAAACTGGGGCAAGTCTTACGATGATGGATATTCCATCTACCCAGCTGATACCACCCAATGGAAGAACTTTGTCGTTGATTGGGCAGCTAAGATGGCTACTAAGAACGTCTAAGGGAATATATTGGGAAAAGTAACTTGTTGGAATTTCGTTCCGCATTTGTTTCCTTTTCGGGACAAATTTTTCTTGCAGGAGCGCACGTTGTACATACACTTTGTAAATAAGTTTTTGCCAATGCAAGGAAAATTGTAAATAGCGTTTTATATATGGCGTCCCGAAGTCTTTATCTTAAGTCCTGAACCAAATCTTGCGTAAGAAACAACAAACAAGCTCCCAAGCTCTCGGGGTTTAGTTTTTAGGAACTGTTGGCCTTGCGCAATTGCAGCGAATTGCGGCTAAATTTCCCCTTCCCAAACGGCCAAACGGTCTACATGACATCACTTCCTCGCAGGCGACGTCGACGATAACGAATCAGAGGCTTGGATCTCAGCACTGCTCCGGAGATAAGACTATAGCATTGAACAAAGGATATCAGACGTCGTCAGCGTCCGTTAGAGCACAGTCCCCTATATCATCTGGACTACATCTCATCTTCCAAACTTCAATTCCAGCCATCTTCTCCGCAGTCCTTCAGCCACTATTCAGAATACCACAACCTCAACACAAACTTCCCCCAGCCCACGAGATTTGAAACAGGCGGAAAAAATGACACCCGAAACCCTTGAAATCGAACTTACAAACCACACTTTATCCACAACCGTCTACGCCACCGTAACAGGCCTAGCAATCGACCACAAAAACTCCTGGTTTCTGTTAAAATCCGACGGGAAAACCCCATACTACCCAACCCCTCCTTCAAAAATCCTCCAACCTTTATCCGAAGACTGTGCAATACCCCTCGGTCCACCGGGATCGTCAATATCGATCACAATACCCCGTATAGCAGGCGGAAGAATATACATTTCGATCGATAAACCCATAACCTTCTTATTAAACCCCGGCCCGGCACTCGTGGAACCGTCGGTTACAAACCCTACTGACCAGAACTTTGAAACTCAATGGTCGTTTATGGAGTTTACGTACAACCACGACCAGCTGTACGCAAACATCAGCTATGTCGATTTCGTCGGTTTTCCGATCGCTTTAACACTCATTACATCAACGGGCGATGAAAAAAGGGTATTAGGACTACCTAAATCCGGGCCCCTTAAAATCGCAGAAGGTCTACGCGAACAACAAGATAAAGACGGACAAAAATGGGGTGATTTGGTAGTTAAAGATAAAGCCGGCAATTTGCTTCGGATACTTAGTCCTAACCAGGGGATTGTTCTAAACCGTTCCCTTTTCTCAGGTTACTTTGAACCTTATATCGAAGAAGTATGGAATCACTACCTTTCTCACGAATTAAAAATAGATACGCAATGCCATTTCGGCGTAGTACCGGGCACCGTCGACGGTTCTAGCCAAAAGTTTAAGTTCTTGGATAAAGAGGAATTTAATAAACCAACGACGGCAGATATCTTTAACGCCTCATCGGGACCGTTTCAAACGGGGCCTAATCCGCTCAGGAACGCGATCATTCCAAGATTAAACGCAGCGTTTAATAGAACGGTGTTATTGGATTGTGAATGTGAGATTCCAGCCAGAAAAAGGGAGAAATACTATCAGATGGATGTTACGAATCATTATGCTAGGCTCGTGCATGAGGCCAACGTCGATGGAAAGGGGTATGCGCACCCTTACGATGATGTGGCGGCTAGCGGTGGAGGGGATCATAGCGGGTATGTGAATGATGGCGCGCCGAGGAAGTTGGTTGTTATTGTTGGTGGGGAGTAGGTGTTGGAAATTACAGCCTCGGGAATACTGTAGATAGGTGGTTGTGGGATTAGGCGGTCGGATGAGGGGTAGATGTATTTGATAGATGAGATAGACTTTATCGTTAGCCTCTACATATCAGCCTCGGCAGGGCCGACTGGACTTCAAAAACGTTAACGGGCCTTGGTCTCCTTTGCCGTTTCAAAAGCCGAAGCTTAAATGCCCGACGATGCCGCAAAAGTCGGGTCACCAGATCAAACTAGCACCAGCAGCCTTTCGAAGCTGGGGCCATCATAAAAAGAGGTTGTTTCTTATGCACGTATTATGCAATTGATTTGCAGGAAAAGGCCGTGCGGCCGTGCAGTTGTTTATCGCTGTTTTCCGCGATATTGATGGATCGAGATATCGTTACGAAATCAATCGGCCGGTAAGAAAGTGCCGACGCTAGCGAGCTGGACTAAACACGTTTCAAAAAAAAAAAGTTGGAAAGAAGATTTGAAATTTCATGTGCTTGTTGATTCGATCACTTTTTACAAAAAGGTTCGGAGAGGGGAAGCGGAGAAGACCCATTGGTTCTGATAGGAACTATGGAACTACTGGTCCTTTCTATAGCATTGACCCCACATGCCACATGCACCCGGATTATCGATACTCCTGCCTCCGCGGCCGACTATGAAACCCAGTGCTACATCAATTAAAAAGGCTGTATTATGTAGAAGGCTCCTTACTAATGTGCATGATCCGATATTTTCAGCCGTCGTTCAGATTGCACCAAAGGTCATGCCACTAAAGTATCATAAGTAAGCATCCTGCATCCTGCAAGCTGTCACTCATACAGCCATGTACCTTTTTGCTTCCTGCATTGGAGTGGTGGATATGGTATGTCAGTGGCGCTCTCCCAGAGTCCCACAAAATATCGGCGAGGTTTTTTTTTCTTGGGACCCGTCTTTTTGTTTCGTTGTTTCGTTTCGGCTCGTTATATCGGCATCTGCCAGCGCAAGCGCAAGGCGGAAACCAGTTTCTCCAAAAACCGACCAAACGCAATAGGGAGAAAGATCTCCACACGATGCAAAGGACGCACTGACCTAACCTTACCATGTCGCCGGGTCCAGCTCCCCCACGGCTTCACAGGTCGCAGCAACCACTCACTCACTAACTCACTCTGCATATAAGGTAGACAACAGATATGTGAGTTAGTATGTAAGTACACTGCCGGTCTGACGAGCCGAACACGACCACAAAGAAACTTGGCTTTGGCCGTCGCCGCGGGCGCCGTCTGCGGTTGAGCAAAAAAAAAAAAAAAAAAGAGACGGGGTTGAAATAAACCATGCCGCCGCCATGCCATGGTCATGTCCATGATCATCTGAAACGACAACATTTTTTCTCGTTGTTTTTCGAAAATATGCCAGCATAGTATGCTGCGGTCATACTGGAGCCGGCCGGGTTTGGTAATAATATAGTTCAGATATTAATCTATTTTTTGACACGCCTTTAGTTTAATCAAAAAGTTAATGCTTCCCCGTGATCAATTATAATGCAATAACCTGTAGATGTATAATACTATAACCCGTTAGCCTCGGCCGTTATATTACCGCTTTGAAAATTGAACTTGTGGGTTTTTACCATGTCGATATGCAGGAAATATAAAAAACGAGACTCTTACCCCTGGCAATGCATGAAATGATTGTCGAGCTGGTGATGCAGGGTATTCGATAGTAACTAATGGATATCGATAGAACCTCCTCGCTTTGTATTTGCGCTGCATGTTGCAACGTTGGTTATCGTGGGGCTAATTAATTAACGGTTGTCGATTACCGTTCAATGACGACGGGATGTCGTTTCGGCATACATCGCTCGTAATTTTCGCGAACGGCAGCATCTAAATTATCTCACTCCGCTAATCTACTAGTTCGAACGGGTTGAGCCATGGTCTATCTATCTCAAATTAAGACGAGGAAAGAGAAAGCGGAGGATTTCTTTTGTTAGTCAAGACATGGAGAGACCCGGATTTCGGGACAAACCCCAGAAAGAAAGGGAAAAACACCAACAGAAAGTGACAGGCTGAGATCATAATCCAACTGTCCCGTCCGTTTTGACATACCACAAAAAAAAAAAAAAAAGAGTGAGAAGATTGATTTTCGGGATAGACAGTTGCCGTTGGAGGTACATTAGTTCCACAGAGGCGGGATAAACAATATCGTAAAGCCTCGCCTTTCTTTTCTTTTTGGTTTTTTAAACTTCGTAAAGGGAAAGATGCTAGATGGGACAAGGTTTTGGAGTAGCATATTGCTGGGCATGGAGAAAGAGACCTGGCCAGGCATGAAGGGCCAACGGCATTCCCTTCTGATCAGACTAGCTTGCCGGGAAACAGTGCCGGATTAGTTGGCGACTCTGTTATCTGCGGAGTCGCTGTTGGTATATATATAGTCAAGGACCATAGTCTCTAAACCATTCAGAACGAGATTGCATATAATTATAAAAGCGCAAAATCTTAAGCCTTTTTTCAAATCGAATCCGCACAAGAAAAACGGTTAACTGCGTTCGCCGAATGCATGTGAACGGCCGCTATTGGTAACGATTGCGAAAAGATGCCGCCCAGAACAACGCAGTTTAAATCCAACAAGGTCAACACCACCCTTGTCGTCGACGCCTCCAAGTCTTCCTCTTCACCGATAGTAACCTACACCATCCCTTCCTCTTCCTCTTCTTCTACAAATATACCTTCAATCGACTTAACAAACCTCCAATCAACACCCTCTCCAACACCCTTAAGAATCCTAATAATAGGCTGCGGGGTAGGAGGTTTATCAGCAGCGATAGGATTATCATTAACCGGTCACAAAGTTAGTATTTACGAAACTGTAAATTCTATAAAAGAAGTTGGAGCGGGGATACAAATTGCTCCCAATGCTTCTAGAATATTGGAAAGGTTTGGAGTGTTGGAGGAGCTAAAGAAAGAGGGGATTATGTTGGAGAGGAATTCTTTGAGGAGGTGGGAGGATGATGGGGAGATTGGGTGGGTTGGGTTGATGCCTGCGGTATGCCTCCTCTTTCTATCTATCCTGCAATATATATTGGCCTCAAATCCAGGCGATAGAGGCAAAAGATATATAGATATAGTATAAAATTGTGAGGTATGATGTTAACTAGGTGGATGCACAGGTCGGAAAGAAGTATAACGCCCCACTAATGGTCGTCCACCGCGCCGACCTGCAACGAATCCTCCTCCACCGCGCCATATCTCTCGGCGTAAAGATCTACACCTCATCTCAAATAATCGCCATCTCCCCAGACTTTTCTAATCCGTCAATAAAACTCTGGAACGGAGAATGGATAACAGGAGATTTAGTCATTGCTGCGGATGGGATAAAGAGTTTTGTAAGAGGTGAGATTGCTAGGAGAAAAGGTTATAAGGATTCTACTGTTAGTACGGGGGATGCGGCTTATAGGGTGTTGATTGATGAGGAGAGGATGAGGGGGAACGAGAAGATGTTGAAGTTGTTGAGGGGGGATGTCGGGGTTCGGTGGATGGGCCCAGGTGGACACGTAAGTTACATTCTTTCTCTATTATAATTCTGAGAGCGATGCCATACTAACGGGGATCACAGATAATGGCGTACCCGCTCCGCTCGCACAAGCTTTATAATATGGTGTTAATACACCCTATCCGACCGCACCAGGTTGACAACGAATCCTGGACATCGCCGGGTACCAAAGCCGAAATGTTGAAGCAATATTCTGGGTGGAACTCGACGGTACGACAGTTACTCAGCTACGTTCCCGACGACGGAGAAGTAATGGAATGGACTTTAAACTCTCACAGTCCTCTCCCGAGTTGGGTTGAAGGACGGTTCGTGTTAATGGGTGATGCCTGCCATCCCATGCTTCCGTACGTTGCACAGGGAGCTGCAAACGCGATTGAAGATGCGGGAGTCTTAACCATGGCATTGGCTATGGTTTCTTCAACCGAAAGGATCGAAGACGCGTTGAAGGTTTATGAAGTTATAAGGAAGGAGAGGGGGGAAGCTATTCAGGCTTCGGCGAGGGATACACAGAGGGCGTTACATTTTGCGGATGGGAGGGAGCAAGAGGAGAGGGATAGGAGGATTAGGGAGAGTACTGAGGCGGCGAGGAAAGGCAGCGAGGAAGGGAAGAGGAATCCGGATCTCTGGGCGGACCAGCAGTGGCAGGAGTTCATGTGGGGGGTGGATGTGATGCGAGAGACGGTGGAAAGGTGGGATGAGATTACCAGCCATCGATCGCGGTAGCGCCCATCTATCCTTCCCTCCTCCTAATGAGGCCTATCAATTCCACGGATGTGGTACGGGTGTCTGATGTTTCTTTCTACCCTAACCTCGCGGATCTATAGCTATTTCGAGTATAAGTGGTAGTATAGCTACTAGCACCTGACTAATATTTAATAATGATGAATGACGATTAATATAATGTCCAACCCGATCGATATGTGTACTATACATTTGAATTCTCAGCACCATTGCGTCAGGATATACATAGATGCCATCCGGAAGATAGATACAATCTGACAAATAACATAGCACCTCTAGACAAAGTTTGGCATGTTGTTCCGGAGCGGAGGGGGCGGCTCACAAATGTGCCTCGCTCCATTTTAGGACTCCTCAACCTCCAAACTTGACTGCATTTGCTCGCTCAGAAACCCACAATACATCAGTCTTCAATAACACCTTTTCCAGAAAATATTATTGACTCACCAGATGCATACTAGAATAGGACTTCCGTTCTGCTAAGCTCCAGGGTAGTCTCCTAGCGTAGCTAGAATCTAACAGCATTCACCATGGTACGAATAGGCATTGCATTGTCCCCTCATCACTATTTCTGCAATGTACATATCCGCGCAGTTCAGACATGCCGCTAACCGCCTTTTACCCGGTCGACTACGAGCGCAGAAACACCGTCTGAACCTTCACCCTAGAGTTTTTCGCGGCGCTCTAGTGATGCTTAAATGGCCAGCAACATCGACTTCAACAATCTTTATTCTCTACGGAGGTCTCCAGAATCGCCTTGGAGGCTGAATCAAAAAGCCTTCGTTACATGCATGAACAATAAAGCCTACAGGATGTAAGAAACTTTTGTACTTGTCCTCTACGATATTTTAAGAATTAACCGACCAAGAAAAGCGGCACACTCAGTCGTTCTCACATAAAGCACATCAACTTAATGAGGCGTAGATATCGGCGTAGACAAGGCTAGGGGACCAGGTACTAGAAGAATTGAGGTCGAAGGTAGCTACTAGTCTCGTACACAGAGTGGCTACTATGGAAACCCAACAAAGCTAGGGCCAGCACTTTGGTATCGCCTGTTCATTTTATATGAAAAACCTGAAAGAACAAAATTGGGATGGTGCCTATTTGGGATGCTGTCCAGAAGAGGATATCGATATTATGCCACAACTCGTTTTGAAATACCTTGGAAACATCCCCAATATATACAAATAGGAAGACCTTATGCCTTTGTTCAAACACCCTTACGAAGAAAACCCAGCGTATTACGTGCCCCATACCATAATATATTGGCTAACTCGATTAGGGATAAGTATTGGTGCGACAAATGCGTAATATTTGAGACAACGCCCCGGAAATCTGAAATAAGTTTCAATGAATAAGATCGACTTGGTCGCTAGAGTTAAGGCTTTTACTCCGAGCGAGATTCCGATGTTAGACTCTACCGTCCCGTCTTCGAAGCTTCGTTTATGGTCCACAACGGGCACACCCGCCTACGCGATCGCATATTGAAGGAAACGCCTGGCGAAACATTTGAAGGACATGCTAACCGGTCCGTTGAGTGTTCCCGGCTTTCTAACCAACGGTACGCATGTGGATTTCAGATCGAGGCAAGTACACCCTTTCTGTCAATATTAATGATTGCTTGGAGTACTTTAGTGACAGGTATTTCAGCTTCTCCCAGCTGTTCTGAAGCTCGAATTCGTGAGTCGAACAAATTTAAAGTTCATAGAGTTTTGGGAGCTTCGCGTATACTTGACCACACTCGGGATGTGTACAAAACTCTGAGTTTGATGTTGCAACGTTGGCCCTAGCGTAGAGACACGACGTCCGACTAAGCTAAGCGATTTGATAAATTCGAACGGTTGTAAGTTTAAAGAGGCTCGTCTCGCTCAGGAGATCTACATGGCCCACTTCATTGGACTTTACCAAATCCGAGGTATCCCGAATAACTTGGCTAGATCGATCGCCCGTGGTGGATCCATGGATATCTAAGACGTCATCAAAGGTTTCGATTTCCCGTTTGTGCTTATGGCGTACTTGGCACAATTCTTCAGTTTGGCGAGTAGCATTCTTCAAATGCTGCACCTCCTGACATATGGGAAAATGGTTCCAACGACCCTTCCTCCCAACTGTATTCACTGACTAGGCCATGGCCATGGACTGTGGTGAAGTGAATATTAATATATTATAGGCATCTTGGTGAGTTCTCGTCGCTGTAGGGTAGGACGGATGCCGCTGTTTGTTCTTTTCTCTGAATCTCGTATATATATATGCATATCCCGTTCTGATCTAGGCATGGTGGGAAGACTCCGTTGCTTCAAAAGAGCTGGTCAATCTCGTTTATCGTTCATCTGGGGGAGAAATCCGACATATCACGCATGTTTGCGAAATATCCGTGTAGCTACGTCGATTCGATATCAATTTTTAAAGCGTTACCTTCAAATTCCGACTAGAATGTTCAAAGCGTATGCATGCATTTACGTAAATTTGCGAACTAGCTAGTATGGAATACCCACTAGGGAAGAAGACCGAATTCAAGACTACCATTGATATTTGTGGACAATATTGCCTTTATGATATCCTACCGTGCTTTTCAAAACGTTAGCCACCAATAGAACTTTGTCGGAATCGAGATCTTTCGCCTGGGGTATCCTTTGGCGCCCGCCCAGCCTCTCCAAGAGCTAGATCTAGCTTGCTAGCACACTTAAGCTGAGCTATGTCGAGAACAACAGCTAGGTTCCTGACAACACACAACGGATGTTTGGCTTTTTTTAAGGTTTCGGCACACATTTCGTAACGGCAGCCGGAAAAGGACCAGCCTAATGGCTGTTCATGCCTGCTAGTCGGCGTTCGGGATGCCTTCTACCAGTCGAAAATATTCAGGGACATACAGCCCTACATAGGTACAGGTGACCGACGTGCGCACAGCCAGTATCGAGGAACGTTGACAGTTCTCGATATCGATATCGATTAAACAATCCATGCCTCTCGGGATCCAAAGATCAACAAGGACGCTTAATACAGCACATCGTTAGAGACTTAGAACTTTTGATACCTATGGCAATGAGTTAACACCTGATCGATCAGAGAAGTTCTCGTGTAAACTACTCATAGCGAGGGAATTGGGAACGATGGGAGTACCAGCCCGTAGTGAAAGTGCTCGGTCTCCCAGTAGTGTCGGGAACCCTCGAAGCGACCCTCCTCCCGGGTCCCACAATTACAGTGGGGCGCGCCAGTCCTAGGCGATCCTAGATCGAGAGATCCGGCAGGACACACCTTCGCGAGCCAACAACTTCCTTCAACGGCTTAAAGATCGATCAATACTGGCACGACTAGCGATCAGGACACTGCACTACGCCGAAAGCTGGTCTCCGCAAAGAAAATGCCTTGTCCCGATACCGGTATAACCCTTTCAGAATAAAAAATCGAAAAGTATTCCGAACGCGCGTTAACGCCGAATACCGATATCTGGCATGCATTGCGTGCATATGTAGAGGTGCGATGGGAAAGCTGGCAATCCCTTTGTCCAGCGCACCGATTTTACGCTGCCGAATTATCAACCGTAAGACAAAAAAAGAGCCCGAGATTGAATGAGAAAGCAAGGTCAAAAAAAACTTGTAACAATTCTTTATGCAAGATTCGGTAGTATTAGAAGAATGTTCATAGAACTAGAGGTTAAAGTACCCACCTTTTTAGCTTAGATTTTACCACAGAAATATCCGATGCCGTTATTGTACCTATTGCAACAAAAATACCACAACGTTTCTGCCAAGTATGGTAAAAATGAAGATACCCACCTTGAAACTCTATATTCCCCCAGCTGACTAGCTTTGTATGGAATGGCAGTATCTCCCGGCTTCAGGATGCCAGAAAATCTAGCTACAAGAAATACTAGTAAGTTAAAAAAAAAAAAAACTTTAAATTATAAGAACCATAAAATCTTCGACCTATAGAAGCTATATCAAGCGTTTAATATCCATCTAGTGCTTTTTTGAGAAAGGGTTCTGGTACATTGTGGAGACCAGCTAGCTCTTGACTTTGAGAACCCTTCACCAAGAGGTACTTGGATATCGGGAACTATGACCTTCACTATGAGTTGGGTACCATGCTAGGGGTAGGCGAAGGTGGATTGCAGGATTCTTGGAGGTTGGTAGTTAGAATCGCTAGTATATATATCCTCCTTGCTTCTAAGGGTTTCAGGGGGGCGATCTACTTATTCATCTCGGTCCCATTTTATTGTTACCTTCTAATAACTACTGTCACTCCCGGAATTATTGAGCTTATTCGATATATATATATATATATATATATTATATTCATCATCCCGATTTCATCATGCAGCGTCTCATTAGTGTCAGGTAAGCAAACTCTATAGTAGTTGATTAAGTAGACGAGTCATTTTGACATTTTTTTTTTCTACAGTGCTTGTAGCTTGAATCAGTGGGCTGGGGACTGGAATGGCAACTGCGATCGTATTAAGGAGTCGATTAGAAAATCAAAGGCAGCTGGTGCAAGCTTACGAGTCGGTCCGGAGCTGGAAATCTGTGGAAGTGACTGCTTGGACAGCTTTTTTGAAGATGATCTTTATATACATTCATGGGAGATGCTCGGAAGCATCTTGGCTGATAGGGAATGCAATAATATTGTTCTCGTAAGTTTTATTATTCTTTCTCTTTCTCTTCTTTTTAAATTTTCCCTTTCTATAAGATTCTATTAAACGTTGCTACGTGGATATGTTGGGCCTAGCTAATCAATCTCTTCTGCTACCCAGTGTATCGGTATGCCCGTGAAGCATAACGGAAAGCGGTATAACTCCATGGTCTTCGCCTTAAACGGAAAAATACTTCTCATCGCACCTCGAACCATCCAGTGGAGTGATCAAAACAGCCGCGACGGCAAATACTTTTCTCTTTGGGAGAAGCGAGGGGTCACTGAAGAATACAGTGTACCAGAGTTTTTGAGGAAGATCCATGGCGCTGGATCTGTTCCATTCGGAGATACCTCTATCTCGTTCCTCGAAGGGCGAGTCACTTCAAGTAATCCGAACGCTATTGATATCAACTAACTTAATCATGATTGAAGGTCTATCGGCCCCTACGTTGGAGGAGGAAAGAACGCCTCGCTTGTTCCTGATATTTCGATCCACACTACTCGATACCATCATGAAGTCGGTCGGTTTGCAGGTCATATGGACTCAATTTGTCGACCTGGGAAGAACATGGGTGGCGTTCACATTTACTCCAACTTGAAAGGCTCGGAAAAAATCCATCTGAAATGTATGGAAATACAACAACGGAAATGCTAATTGATAACCACAGGCTGTGGCGGGGAACGCATGCTCTACGAGGGAGCCAGCACCATCATTGTGAATGGAGAAGTTATTTCCCAGAGTCCTCGCTTCACGCTAAGCGATGTCGATGTTATCACAGCAACTGTCGACCTGCAGAAGGTATACGACTACCGCGCTTCCGTTCTTGGACAGTCGACATCCTTCGACAAAGAGGCCGGTCCTCTTTCCCATGTCCCGGTTAGTCTCGCACCGCTTAGACGCATGGACCGCATTGTGACCGGTTCATTGCCAAACGCCCTTTCCAAAGTTCACTTTGCCGAGGTGGAGGAGATTGCAGTTGGTCCTGCATGCTGGCTATGGGACTACCTTCGCCGGGCTGGAATGAGTGGGTTTCTTTGCCCGCTCAGTGGCGGAATCGACTCTTGCAGCACTGCCATTGTGGTTTATACCATGTGTCACTTGGTCGTCAATGCGATTAAGAGCGGTGACCGCACCGTCATCAGGGGCGTCCAGAAGATGTGCGCTACCACCGACAGAAGCCCTGACTGGCTGCCGGCTACCGCCGAGGAGCTTTGCAACAACCTACTGCACACCGTCTATATGGGCATGCCTCAACAGTCCTCAGCGGCCTCCCGAAGACGTGCCCAGGAACTGCAAGAGTCGATTGGTGCCTACCACTTGGACATCAGCATTGAAGGCGGATACAACGCCCAAAAGGATTTGATAACCAGTGCAATCGGGTATCAACCTACATTCCAAGTGTTTGGAGGCAGCAGAGCCGAAGATGTCTGCCTGCAGAATATCCAAGCCCGTCTGCGAATGGTGACTGCTTACCAGTTTGGCCAGATCTTGCCAGTGTCCCGTAACAGGGTTTGCCCCACCCCGCTGCTGGTTCTCGCTTCCACGAACGCTGATGAGTAAGTGCTAGTTAAACTAGTCTTGCCATTTGCATCGATGCGTTTCATGCGCATGCTAACCACAATTTATATTGTATTGGTATGGAATACTAGGACCCTTCGCGGCAACTATACTCGATACGACTGTTCTTCCGCAGACCTGAACCCCATTGGTTCCTTCTCCAAGAACCATTTGCGGGGGATGATTGAGTGGGCACAACACAACTTCAATCTTCCTGTCCTGCAGACATTCTTGGACGCCAAGCCATCTGGGGAGCTGCAGCCCATCACCGAAGACTACTGCCAAGACGACGAGAAGGACTTGGGAATGAGCTACGATGAACTCGCCGCGTTTGCTAGCTGCCGGAAGAACGAGCGTCTGGGGGCGGTGAGCATGTTCGAAAAGCATGTCCTGACCGAAACTGGTGCTAGTGATTACACCCCGAGGGAGATGGCGGCAAAGATCAAGGTACATATATGCTGTAGTCCAACTCGTTCGAGACTGCTTGATATCTAACTTTGAGCCAGACATTCCACCACTTCTTTGCTCTGAATAGACATAAGACCACGACTCTGACTCCCGCATACCATGCAACATCATATTCGCCCCATAACAACTGGTGGTACGTATATCATCTCAGCTAGTTATTCTATGTATAATTTGATATCTTGATACATAGACCGATACTAATCATTTGTCTCCAGTGACTCTCGTCAATTCCTCTTCCCCTCCCAGAACAACGGGCACACGTTCCAGAAGATCGATGACCTGACGGACCTTATAGAGAAAAGGAACCACCAAGATCAACTCAATGCCGCGCCTGTTATCATGGCGAAGCTGTAAAACATTTGATCCGCTTCCATTCTTTCGGGGTGAAACTATTTCGGGGGGAACATCTATTAATTTAGGTCAAATTGAATATGAAATGGGTAAAAAGTCAACTAATAGCAATATATTAGCATTGGAGTTTTTTCTGTTTCTCCTTCGCCATGCTGTTTATCAGCGTTTGCAGATTGTTAGATCATCTTTTTTTTCCGTCTCGCAAGCGATTGAAGAGCGGTAGGATTCACGCAGTCATGACTACTTGAGTACTTGCATGTTATTTGTAAATCTTTTCCCGGGCAAGTCTTCTTACCGTATACCCCGCATTCCCCAGTTTGGTGCACGTAAACCCGCTAGCGCTAGTTAGCCAGCGATTAATAGCGGACCTTGGCTTCTTTGTTTACGCTTTTGAGGTTTATGCATCTCTCTTTTCCTGATACAAATTGAAAGTGGTACGCGAGGTTGAGGCAGCTCGGTACCGTACTATAGCTATATAGTCTAGCGGTGGACCCGGTTAGCGGATAGAGGATTGTGGTGGAGCTAATTGGTGAGAATAGAATATACCAAGAATTAAATATCTCGGCTTACTTCTGAATAGGTGTTTGCTTCCGTGAATTGGGAGGAAAAGTTGGTGGTATAGTTAGAGCCTAACCAGCTAGGACGACTTACTATATCCATGCATGTCTTGTTCCTACTAGTGCTTGCAATTGTCTAGCTGTCCATGTAGTCTGTGGAATTCCGGAAGTTCACATTCTTCCGTTAGATATCAACCTGATTGATCTGATTGTATTATAATATCAACGATATCGTCTTGAGATACCAGGCTAATGGTAGGTTTCATAGCCTCGAAGGGCAGCTAATATCAGGACATAAACTAGCAAAAGTTCAGAATATACTGCCCGAAATTTAGTGAATTCTTGTATTGTACCGAGGCTGGCTTAGTAAACTGGTTCACGACAGAAACCCCGGCATATTCTTACACTCAAATCTGTTTTACCGGGCAGTCCGCAGCAGGCTGCTTGTATATATACATATATACTTCTTCCTGGTAAGTAGCTAATATCGATCTATCGGGGCAAGGTACATCCGTAACAGGAAAAGCGAGGTGACAAACTCTGAGATCCCAGAAAGAGATGAGCAGCGTAGTACGATTCAAAGTTTGTATCCGATCGAATTGGGTAAATGGTATTCGGTCAACAGGGCGCCTTATGGGGCATACTACCATACGATGCAATGAGGCAGCTGCTGTGCTATGTATTCTATTAGTCTGGTAACAGATCGAACTAACCCTTTTACGCTCGGACATCGAACTCGTCATGTCGATACCGACACCAGTACACATACATAGCTCTGTGGCAGTGCTAAATATAGTTTTTTTCAAATCTGGCGCCCGTCGGGAAAGCTACCGACGAATGGCTGATAGCTGATACACAGTTGGTTACGTACTCGGTGCCAGCCAGCTGCTCGAATGGAACTGTCAGCGTCCAAGCCCTGCAAGTCGGGCTAAGAAAATGCTTGTTCTTTTCGCGGACAGGGGGGAACTCTCAGCCAAGAAACAGTTCTTTCTCCTCGTTCATTCATTCCTCAGTCCCATTCTTAAGTAGAATACAATATTCAAGGACTGAGGTATTCAAGGGGTATTATATATACTCCTTCCCCTCCTCTGTCTGGATAGAAGACCCCTTTTTAGCTATTTATCTCCACTAGAACTCCGGTGGTTCCGTCTGTTCAGTTCAGGTTCTTCCGTTCTATTTGCGGCATCGACGTAACAGTGCATTAATATTCGCCCCTGTTCGATCCAATAACCACTTACTGGCTTCGCTATTGCCACCAAACACCGCCTTAACTCCCTCTTCATCTCGGCATCGACTTTTGGCATCGTCAACATATAAACCTCGCCGGATCCATCGTCGCCTTTATTTATCACTATTCACTATCAGTTCATCCAAATCATTCGAAGATAATATCTTTAGCATCGCCAGTCGGAACTAGCTAGCGATAGGAGTACGTTCCAAGATGGGCATGTTCTCGCGCTCCGACTCGCCCAAGGCCGAAAAAGTCCGGGCCCCTATCGTCCCCGCCTACGAGCCCTTCAATTGGAAAAAGTTCTTCACAAGGAAGCGATACATCCGTATGTCATCTATCCAACTTATATCCCCTTCTGCAGCTGTATTTTCGAGATTTAGACGGTCGAGATTGGAGTGTCGAAGCGAATTTTCTCGGTCGCATGCTGCAGGCAACACTTTTTATGATTAGTACTGACCCGGCGCTGCGGGTGCATTATAGCCTGGTGGATCCTATTAATCGTTATCATCGTCATTACCGTCCTTACTACCGTCTACCACGAGGAGATTGTAAAAGTATGTTCCTATACCGTCTACCACGAAACACTTTTAATGAGATAGCTAATGATAGGAATAGTGGCTGACACCGGTGTCGCAAAAAATCCGCTCGCTGTCCTGGGGCTGGATCATCCCCATCATCGTCCTCTTCATCATCTCCTTCCCCCCGCTCTTCGGCCATGAAATCGTCGCCATCCTCTGCGGTATCGTTTATGGTCTTTGGATCGGTTTCGCCATCGTCGCTGCCGGAACATTCATCGGCGAAATCGGTACTTACTTTGCCTTCAAAGGTTTCTTGAGAGGGAGAGCGGAGAAGGAGGAAAGGAGGAATCTCAATTATGCTTGTTTGGCAACTGTCACGAGGGAGGGCGGTATCATCGTATGTTCCCCTTACCATTGTTTACTATTACTAATCGGATGAGGTTTGGTGCTAATTATTTGAAGTTCGTGTTTATTGCCCGTCTCTCTGCCATCCCCTCTCACTTGACCACAGCCGTATTCGCAACCTGCGGTATCAGTTTCTGGGTCTTCTTTATCGCTACAGCTCTCAGTTTACCAAAACAGCTTGTCGGTATGTGTTCTCTCTCCACCACCTCTTAGATACTCCTTAGAAATTTACTAATAGAGGCGTCTAGTCGTCTACCTCGGTGTCATCATCAACAACCCCTCAGGCGGCCATTTAGTCTCCAACATTATTCTCGGAATCACATTCGCCATCACCATCCTCGCAGCCGGATACATCTACTGGCAAATGCGAAAAGTCCGCCCTCGTCTCATTGCCGAACACGAAGCTATCAAGAACGGAGAAACTAGCTACGAAGGCGCCGGTGCTACCGCTGGCGGTTCCGATATCGAACTGAACGGTTCAGCCGGACACCAGAATGAAAGGATTAGAGACGAAGAGTCGGGAAGTCCGTTGATGTACCACCACGGTGGATATCAAGGACTGAAAGAGCAGTCATTTGGAACCACAGACGGACGTTATGAGCCTTTAAGAGCCCAGGGACAAGGACCGGAACCTTATAGAGGGTACCATACCACTGAGGGGTATGGGAATCCCTATAATGATCAGCAGAGTAGGAATCCCTCCACTGTTGAGTTAGGATCTGGAAGGCCGGTCGTAGGGAGGGAGTTAGTCTAGACGGTTTCTTATTTCTAAACGATACACGATGATATGGAGCCTGCTGCTTTATTGCATTTAGGGGGCGTATTATCATGGAGCGGGTGTTCTGGCGTTTTTGGTTGGGATGATGTTGGTTTCGGATATAAGATCTATTTCGTTTCTTTTTTCTTTCTTGTATGATAGGTTCTTTCTTTCTATTACACCAGCTATTGACTTCAAACTGCTTCCCGAAATATATCCACATCGATGTTTGGATGAGGTTTTGGCCACTCCAAGTTTCAGCTGCAGAGTAGCACATTTTACCCATAAGGTTGGTGGAGAGCTCAAGCTTCAGCTTCCAAACCTCCACAACTACCTCAAACAGTCTTAGTAAATATTAAATGCCAAACCCCAGGTCAATTATGACATTAGACTACTCCGGCGTACTCTGACATGATCGAAGAAGCTCGCGAAGCTTTTTTCTGCTGCAAGCCACTCCGTCATCTTTGTCCATTCAGTCTAGCGATTTTCAAATATGCGGCTCTTCCGGTTTCGAACGGAGCTATTCAGAAAAAGGGTCCTAACACTTGTCAGCGTTCATGATATCACTATCAGCGGATGTAGAAGTGATTTTCTTTTATTTTGTCTACAGAGGTTGTATTTGTGGCTGTGTAAGATGTCTTTTAAATTTGTCACCTTGGGGGCTGGAGATACCGTCTTAGTTATTCCTCGTCTACCGCACAAACGACTCTCGGATGTCACCGAAAAAGTAGAAGTACAGAATACCAAGCTTCAGAACTTCTTGGCCTGCGTGTGTCAAGCTGAAACATTGCGCATAAAACTTCCGAATCATCATCGAACGTATATTCGTCCGGATCCACCCTCCTCAAAACAACTTTTTTACAACTTCTCGATAAGACAAGTAATGCGAATTAACACCCACTGATTCTAGAAGGCGGGTCGCGGATCATTCTATCCGTACTTGATACGTTGGAGACGATTAGAGAAGCCCTAATGCATTAATGGCTACTTATGGGTTTGAAAAGGGTTATAAAGATGAGGGATGGGATGCTCTCGGTAGCTTCCAACATTTTATTTTATTTTATTTTCTACTATAGATATAGATATATACTATTTAATCTATACTACTTCCGTCTTGAATACCTTGCGAATTTTTCTTTCGTTCACTTTCTATCACATCAACGATTTAACGATCTTTACACATAATCTCAAATTCAATCCAAGATGAAATTCGTCGTCATCGCCTCCCTCCTCGCCATAACCCTCCCTACCGCTCTAGCCGGTCCAGTCCCCACTCCAACCCTCCACTTCATCGCCCGCCGCCAAGAAGCCGACGCCCCAACCCCCACAACCCCTCCAACGGAAGGAGAAGAAGAACCCCTCTGCCCATTCTCAGTAACCGTCACCGCCTCCCGAACTTGCACCGCACCAGCATGCGAAGATCCCATGTTTTGCGCTGCGATGGTACATCTGCAGGATTTTGGATGCGATTGTCTTAGGAAGCCGCCTACTACTACGACGGTTACGCCTAGGTGTCCTAGTGATTGTCAATGCGCGATTCCTACTAGTTGGGTTGTGCCTAAGGGGTGTACTCCGGGTAGTCCGAAGGGGAGTAAAGGGCCTGTTAAGGTTAATCCTAATAAGGCGCCTTAAGTTTTTTAAAAAGTTAGCTGTGGTAGTCGGGGATATTGGATATAAGAGGTAATGGGTGTGTTTTTTGGGAGTAATATATAGGCTTTGTTTTTTGATATATTGGGATTTGTACTTTTACGATTAATTTGCTTTGGGGGGATATGTATAATCATGCGATGATGACTGTTATAGATATTCTCATTTATTTGGAGATCGATGGCTAGATTACAATCTATATACAAAATTTGTACTAAGAAAAACTCCCTTATGCTTCCAACGTTGAAATCATGAAATAAATAAAAACCCATTTCCCCAAAAACTCCCAATAATCCCTTGGCAAACATAAATCGCTGAAGAACAAATGAAATAAAGAAGATACAAATAGAAAATGAAATAATACAGTCATTTCACACTACTGTCGCACGGTATTCCTGCATGGGAGTATGAACTGCAGGTCCACAACACCGACCATGTCTCTTGACATGTTTCTCATGATGCTCCACCGACTTCTGAAGCACCCATTCAGTCCACTTTTCCATCTTCTCAGCCCTCTTCTCCATCTTAAGACCATGTTTCGAATCCTTCCCCTTAGCCATATGTTCATTAAACTTCTTCTCAGCTTTTAATAATTTCTTAGCTTTCTTATATTCTAATTTTCGAACGGTAGCTGGACTGTCTGCGTGTAGTTTTATTTGGGTATCGAAGTAGAGCGAGATTGCTTCGAGGAGGTGAGATAGTGAAGTTGATCTATGGATTGTGGACGATGTTGTTGGGGTGAGAGTTGATGTTGTAGCGGGTGAGAGGGTGATTAATGGTGGAGCGGGCATATTCCGTGGAATAGATGTATCTAATCCGGTATTTGGATTATAATCCGGATTGACATGAGGGGGAACTTGTTCCTCGGTGCTTAAACGGTATAATAGCCGTTTTTGGTCAACGATGGCGGGGATGGATCGGGTGTCCATGGTGACGTCTTCGTAGGCTGGTGGGTTTGGGTCAATTGGTTCGACGTATTGCGGGGCCATGTAGGTTATGCCCTGTGTCATGGGTTCTTGGAATGATCTGGTGGTAGTGGTGGTGGTGGTACCAGTGTCCATTGTGGACGGTGGGAGGCCGCGGGATTTGCGGGATTGGTATTCTTGGAAGCCGACGAGGAGGGCTCCGGCGATGAGACTACGTTGTTGGCGGTTGCGTCTGCACATGTTTTCTTTTTTTCTTCTTCTTTTTATTTGATAGTTTAGATATATATAGGAAAGCGAAGGTTTATGAAATATTCCCAAAATCGACGAATTCAAAAGTTAGGAAGTATAAATTGCGTTGTGTGGTATTCTGGCAAGCCTTGGTGTAGCTCGGAAGGATGGGGAAAGAAAAAGAGATCACAACTTCCCAAACCGGGTCCTCCGGGCTTCTATTTATCTTTCTTCGAAGACTATCGGTATTCACTTCTTCTTCTCATAAGCCTCCTTTCTACTGAAATGAAATTCCACAAAAGGGCATACGTAAGCTGCACGCGATAAAAAGCGGCTTACGTTATGCCGACGCTGGCTTCTTTTCTTTCAATCTACTTGGTTGGAGATACTAAACAATCCGCCAAGCCTCACTCGTGTTTTTCCCTCCGACACCATGCTAGCAAAGCGTGTTTTATCACCGAAAAACGCCGTGAGAGGTGCCTGTGCATGTTGGCATGCCTAGATGACGAGGCCATGCATCTGGGGGGGAAACGGGCAGGGAAATCATGCCATTGGTTGCGAACTATGCACCGAAGACTAGAGAAGCCATGCTTGGGGTCATAGGCGAGTCGGTTGAAATGATGACCGACGGGCGGTGCTTTGTGGGGTTTCTCGGTCATTGCGAGCGAGTACGACCGAATCCGGGTTGGACTGGTGAGCTAAAGTTTTGGGGCAAGTCGATTCGAGTGGACAGGTTTGTGATCTTCTTGTGATCGGGTTTGATGGAACGGATGGTAAAGAATCCCGTGTTCTTCTTTGCACGCATTTGCTCGCTCTTTCGCCTTTTTTTTTTTTTTTTTTTTTTTTTAAACTTGCAATTGGGCTAAGGTTACTCTTCTGCCGTCAAGTTGTTAAGCTCAAGGCCAGGGCCACAACAGCTGCCCTCGCCGATTCTAGTTCCAATCTGGGGCGTGCATCAGCACATCTGCAATTCGGAACTCCAGGCCTAAAATACCACACATCCAACACGCGAAACACCATGTGGAACGTTCTCTGGCTGGGCTGGTCGACTGAGGCCTGGATTCATGAAAAGCAGAAAATATTTACGAACATACGTCGTGATGCAATAGTAAATGTAGAGCCGATTCCGGAGAACTTCTTTCCGAGACCAGCTCACAGCTAAAACTTCTGTATTATAATATTACCTTCTGACTATATAGCCACGGCTACTGAATATTCGCATTCGCAGACGCTTGCCCTATACTCAGCTCTGCAACTCGTGATCGACCCATGATTGAGTCACTGAAAATCCAGGTCGTGGGAAACGGTTGGGAGGTATCCAAATTGGGGGTTTGATTATCTACAATTTTCGGGATCAGCAGCGTCTACAGGCTGTCCTCCTTACCCTATGCCCTATCTTTGCCTACTAGTTAGATTTACAAAATATTCCTGTTCCTAGCAAATCAAGATACTTCCTTCAACCTTTTTCGACGACTTACCAAATCCTTGCAATCGCGCTGTACAATAGGATTGTATTTTTACTAACTCTCCCTTCGAGGTCCCTAATATTAATATTGCATAATTATTAATTCCGACCTTACTATTTTCTAATTACGGGGTCCACTTATAAGCTTGTCGGTAGCCCAGGCACGAAAACCTAACGATGGCGGCTCTGATGCTATTGCTAGGCCTCTTGCTAGCCCCGGTCCAGGGTGTCACTGTCACAAGGACGGTAACTCAGGTTCAAGTTTCCACTTTCATCCCGACCGTCACCGTCAACCAAAACCAGTGTGGCGGTACCAGCAGTAGTACCTCCCTCCAACTTTGCGCCAACATCCTAGCAACCTGGAATCCTTTCAGCTTTAGTTCAAATTCGAGCAGTTCCAGTTCCAGTTCAAGCACTTCAACAACGAGTCATACTTTTACCACGACGACTACTACAACTACTCGGTCTAGTAGTGTTCCTTCCCCAAGCAACCTGTACACTTTTCTTGCTTCTGACACTGAAGGTCTCAATATCGACTCATCTGGGAACATCATTCTCTCCAATCCATCATCAGGTCTTACCGCAGCTTTTATTTTAAATGCCGATGGCACCTTGACCTCGTATGGCTCCAACGTGAACGTTTTCGCCGACTTCTCGAACACGGTTGCCAAGAGAGCGATCAACACCGCATACGGTCTCGGATTTTGCCTTTCAGAAAGTACTCTCCGTCGGAGAGGTCGACCTGGAGGGCGTATAGTCATCTTCCCTCGTGAAATCGGAGCCGATGGAAAATCTTACGGCCAGTTTTCCATCAACGATGGCTTACTTCAGTTTGATACCAACGGCTCTACTTATGGCTGGGTTAACTGCGTATCCAATGCCGTCGCAATATACGACATGGCCAGTGATGATGTCCCTGGTAGCTGCGGCCCCATAGACCTATCGGCATCTAGTGTCCCGGCTGCGTCCTATGCTCAGTACTATTCCGCCGGACTCAAAAAAAAGAGTCAGATCAACGGAGTATCTACCTGCAGTACATCGCCACCGACCTCAACTTCAATCAGCACAACGAGTAGTCAGACGGGGAGTGGAACCACATCCCTTATCTCGGGATCGGATCTGCCAGAGGTTCCGACTGGCACGGACACAAATACCGCTCCCGAGGCCGGTTTCACTAGCATCGACGACCCTTTCCCCATCTTCGCAATGTCTGCCCTCGAAGAGGGTACTATAACTGTCAATGATAATTTACAACTTATCATGCAGAATGGGAATGGAACCGACTTCCACGGTTTCCAACTAACCGAAGATGATGGGATGGTGCTGTATGGCGCCAATTTCAGTGTGTATGCGAATACATCGGTGAGGGACTTTAATATCATCGACCGACGTGCTATCTGCTACGGAGACCGTATTGTGCTTCAGCTGAGCTTAGACGGTACTTACCCTTCGGGTGCTACCCTCGGGCCGTTCATTACGGATCCGAGCGTTGGTCTAATTCTACAAGACTGGGTCTTCCTGGCATGCGATGATGATTCGCATCTGGAACTCTCATTCTTAGATTGCCCTGTTCGGGACTCATGTTCTGTTGTCAACCCCGCCTTGTTTTTGTTAGATGCCCTATCCAGGCAGCAAGCCCTGTACAACGGTGCTGTTCTCTCTCAGCGAGTGGTTCCAACGTCGACCTCTATCGAGTTCTCTACCAGCAGCGTTGTCATAGTAGAGACCAACGCTGTCGCGGCTGTGAGGAATATCCTCGTTGCAGGCGGGTATTTCGATTTTTGTTCTTCAGAGCTCGGACTTTATGCCACCAGTACTGTTACCGAGAACGAAATCACGATAGTTGCTACAGAGACGACTGAAGCAACTGAGACTCTCTCAATCGTGAATTATAGTACGACAACCATCGAGGAAATCACAACCGCTTCTATACGCCAAACTACAACCACGACCACCGCTCCAGAGACGACTATATATACTACCACGAGTAGAAGTGTAAGCTGGACCCAGTTAGAGATACTCTCTAGAATCTATACTACGACATATACAGAGACGAATCTCGTACATGCCTTTACTTCATTAACGACAGTATACACCATATCTTTTACGACAACCACGGCAGTATCCAAGGCCGCGACTCAAACAACTCCTGGTACGGCTACATATAACGGCCGACGGCGACGCGATGTGGATTTCGCTACTCTCCCGAGAAGGTTGCAAGACCCAAGCTTGACCCCCACCTACATCAGGTCTTACGACCCCAGTATTGTGGGTTCGGCATGTGGGTTATATTTTGATATTCTTTCCAACTACCTTGGAGTATCAGCAACCTCATTCACCTATCTGGTCGGCGAAACGAACTTCATAGAGATGACGGAGACTAGCTACAGCTCTACAACTACGTCCACTGCTAGTACATCGCTCGACGTCCTAGGTATCACGACTAGCTACTCGTATACCACCACAATCACTAGCGTTTCGACTTCTGTGTCAACGAAATCATTTTTCGTAACGACTACAACTAGGACAACTACAATTGCCACTAGTTCGGTAACTGTGGAAGTTAAAATGGCCTCTCAGACTATCCTGACTACAACAGCCGTGAGTGAATTTTCTTGTTTTTGGAGAATACACAACCAAGACATATCCTAACAAATTATATTCGTAGTCCTCTACCACAATCACGACAACCGTCGCACCAAGCAAAAGAGTACTCTGTCGCCCGACCCATGCGCCAGTAAATGGAAGAATCCCCGGCCAGTTGATAGACCCGCGCAACGGCATACGAGTTCCATTCTTAAATTTTACTGTTGGCAGAAGCATACCCGGCTCTGCCCAGAACGAACGTGGATACGTTTACTGGACGGATCTATCACCAGGTTGGCCTGAGTCCAATTCCAACCCCATTATCGGAGAGGTTCGAGCCGACAAATATCTGGGTACCACAGGTTGGGCTTGGATTGGCCAACCATTTTTTGTATGCCCTGGAACTACGTACTATGTCAGCATCGCCTATAAGTGGTATAGCGACAGGACTGACCCACACGTTGGGATGTCCGAGGACCTAGTGCATCTCTTCAAGCAGTCGCTATTCGCCATGTATATTTCCGATTTACCACAAGGCCAACAATATAAAGTTGTGAACGCCTATGACAGTCCCGGCCCGAGGAATTCGGCCGGTTTTCTTGATCTAGCCCGTTTCAACCGCATGACTGCAAATTTCACAGCGACCAGCGGGGAGGTTGGAATTTACTTCGGTCTCACCTGGGCGCGTAAGTTCGACCCACAAAACCCGGATCAGCTATCTTCAAGCCAATATTTCTACAGCTATAACAAAGTCTACCTCCACGGATTCAATTTAACGGACAGTCCCGCTCCAGAAGAATATCTGGGTAGAACATGGTTTTTACCCAACTAATAGTATTGTTTTAGTATTGTTTTCTATTCTATTACTTGTATAATTCTTGGACAAACCTTTAAACCTAACGATCAATTTAGTTTGTTCTTCTATTCTGTCATCCTGATACGCCACCTGTATTATTGTCGGTTTCAAAAGGGATCGAGGAACCAACTCTAGTAGTTTGGTTTTTGAGTTTTATGAATTTTATGCCAAATGTTCCATATATTTCATGATTCGCCGGCCGTGGGAAATGTATTCACTCTGTTTTCACACCCGGTTATGTATTACACTACTGTCATATCGTCCTGTATATATGTCTCTATAGATACATTCTGGATTGTAAATGTTTATGAATATCTACCAAAACCCATAATACAGCACAAGCCCCCAGCTATCGCCAAACCAGCATCGGCCCGGCTAGCTTGCGAGCCAATAGTATGTAGGCACCTTGGCTCAAGCTATTGTTACCTAATTGATGCACTGGGAACCAATAGGAAAATTCGAATATTCATATTCAGACCCTGGAACTCTGCATGTAGATGATAGACTTTTGGATCACAGACGTACACAATCGCGGCTATTATAGTGATGATGAACGTGCTTTGCCTCCAAAATGTTAAGTGGGGAGATTCTGAGTTCAGAGATTAGTATATAGATAAGCCATTAGAGGCTCGAGTTCTTCAAGTGGCGCCCGCCCTAAGATAGCGGAGATACCAGTGCGTCTTTTCAAGTGCTCCATTTACGTTTTTTCTTTCTTTCTTTCTTTCTTTCTTCGAATCGGTACTGTCTAGCCTATAACAGCTTGTATTGCTGCCCTCGATTTCATAAAACCTCATAGATAGGAGGGGAAAGTAGTAGGCTTGTAGAAATGGTGGCGGGGAACCTGGTCGAAAGGGTTATCAAGGTCGTAACGATTTCTGGACAAAGGTTAAGTCAAGACGTCTTGAACCCCCAATTTTCGACACGGGCCATGACATGACTTAGGCCTTTTGCTAGTCAAGGTGCTTGCAGATCGAAGCATCCGTCACGACAAAGTCGATGTTTCTGATTGGGGAACTCCAACGGCTGTCACCAACCGGATCAAAGCCAACAGTGTTTCTAGAATCGATCTGCAGAGCTCTCTTTTTGCATAAAGGTTTCCTCAAACCTGGGTGGCTTGTTAATTTAAACTTCACAAGCCACCTGCATTGATGCATTATGCATACACGGGATCGACTCGGACTCCTAAGATGGAGGACTGGGGGCGGGCTGAAGGAGCTTGGTGTCTGCACTAGCTAGCCATGCCGTTAGATCAAGCGATAAATCCTATAATGAAACCATTCTATAGCGGCTGTAGTCGTTCTTGTGATTGTTCCGAGCACTTTTAACTTTCGACCAGGACTTCAAGGATAAAACCGGGGAAACTCTAGAAGTATTTCTCAATCCAGATGAAACTAACGGGATTTGTAGATGGCCACACAAGACGTAGAAGATGCTTCGGGACAAGTCTAACCCTGATACTGGCAAATACGTAGATTAAACCCCGCATCTGTGCCGTTTCAAAGCTTCTCTACACAGTAGGAGAGCCATTTTTTTGGGTGGAATTCCATGGTTTCTTTTCCATCAACCATCAGCATAGACTCGTCTCCGTGTCAAGCTCGGACCTTTAAAGCAGGCCCGGGCTTCATATAGCTAGGGATATTAGCATACGAATCCCCGGAAATGCCAAATAAAACCAAAGGAATCGTAAAGCAAATCAGCGTATTAAAGACGCAATACCCAATGATAGCAAGAGTCCTAATGTAGACTTGTAGCTTGGGACTCCATTTTGAATATCCCCGTTCAGCCGGGCTAACCCACTCACCCATTTCGTGCCCGGAATGCAGTGTGAGGTAGGATAGTGCAGTTGTTAGGGTCGCCACACAGAAGGAGTTATAAATAGGGTATTGATATCGGTCCCCAGCATAGAGCGTCAGTGCTCTGTAGGTCTTTGCGAATGCATATGCATTGCTTAGGCGCATTGTAACAGTTTGAATGGCGAAATCCAGCAAGAACTGGGTCATCCACGTCGCAGCTGTGATTTGGCCAGCGGTTACCGTGGAGTACTTGCTTCGCAGATAACCAGTAACCTTGTCGCTGATGAGGACTGAGCCACAGCAGAAATACATATATACCCTTGCAATTTAGCCAATACATATATTGTCAGCAAGCCTCACTAGCAGGTTAGGTCCAGGTTGGGCCTCCTCAAACGGGTGTAGAGTGTACGTACGGAATAACCCATAGTAGGCCAATGCCATACCTGCTCGTGGCCCTCTCATCTCCAAAGGGCATAGATTTACCCCAACTTCCAAAATTGAAGGAGTAGGCGTTCCAAGCGAAAATGTATTCATAAGCGTTCAGGTAGGTGTCCGTGAAAACGCAGAAAACGGCCCCGATGGCTAATCTAGCCTTCAGCCAAATGTTTTCTCGGGATATTATCGAGGGCCCTAGTCTGTTGAGGGCGGACTGAGGGGTTACAACAGCGTAGTATACGATGACGCAGCCGAATAGAAAGCATTGTGCCTCAAATAGGTGAAGGCGCACCAGTTCTGCAGGAGCCGGTTCATCACTATCATTGATCGGGGCTGCCTTGAACTCGGAAGAACTGAACCAAAGGAACACCGCACGAAGCGAGATGATGCTCCAGAGTAAACCAAATGCGGCAAATGGCGTGGCGAGATCAGACTCGGAATAACTTGGTTTTATCCTTTTGAAGGTTTTAGGGACATCAGCATCGATGTCAAGGGGGGTCGTGGAGGAAACTCCAGGAATTGTTTTCCCTGGATGTCTCAGCATTGGAAGCGCCTGGTTTTTCTAGAAGGATGACACCGAAAAGCCGCACGGACCGGCGCAGACCGACTTGGTCCACTCTGCACTTCACACGTGTGTGTGAGGGTTCACCAGGTTGTGTACTGGTAGCCACTCAGGATTAGCTAGTTCTGGTCTGGAAGCATTCGATGGTTGTAAGCTTAAGCTTGGTGCTAGGGTTTGGTAATGGCTGCATGCAACTGATATAAAATCGAGGTTTGCGGGATATTTCTAAAAAGTGAATATATCCCTGCACATGTGAGATTTTCACTTTAGGCGGTTGGCCGGCTGTATGCAAGTTACGGAAATTGTTGCATATTTCAGCCCTCGATCTGTTGAGGGGGTTTGAAGAGCGTGATTAGAAGCCTAAGGCCAGCCAGGAAAGATTCCAGAAGTCAGAATTGTCAACTTCTCCGACCGCTTCGTTTGAAAGGTTAAACGTGTACCGATGCAACGGTGTGGGGTTTCTCCGAGTCTCAAGCTTGAGCGCGAGCGTTGAACCCTCAGCTGAGAAGCCCACAGGATCCAGCACAGACCAACCGCTCAGACGTGCTGTGTACATTTTCCAGAACGCAATTAAGGTGAGGCACCGTGTAACAATTATCGGATGGGTCAAAGTGGGCCAACAAAGCCTTGACCAACAACTTCGTCGGATAATCGGAATTTTCGTCCGAAATACCCGTCACAGGATGAGAAAGACTTGGCGATATCGATGCTGGTCCTGGTCGTCCCGTGACTTTCGTTTCGCCCCTTTTTTCAGCTTCCCAATTTGTGAGTTCGTGAATTCGTTTCATGAAAAACGAGATCTTATCACGGGCACTAGGAAAAGTTATACTCAGCCCCAACTTCGTATATAACGTATAAACCAGGCATTGCACAGTAGACGTCGGTATTGCGAAGTTGAATGTGGAGACTGGAAGCATTTTTTGTAATAATCCGATGTCAAATTCTCGCCAATTATGAGCTCTCGGTAAGCTTTCGCTTCCACATGCGTTTCAGATTCATGGCTTGTTGACACGGCTCAGCGGTGCAGCAAAGAGCGCATCTCGAGGAACTAAATCCACAAATACGTAGAATGCTTCGCTGGTGTATGTAGCTCCAGAATCGCCACTGGAAGAATGAAAAAAGGAATTGACGCCAGATGCATATCTGCACGGCATAGAAAATCCGACCGCACCTGAATAAACTGCGCTCGGAATCCGGAACATTTGATTGCATTGATCTTGATAAAAAAAAAGTCCCTCTCGATAAATCAGAGGCTTCTAGAATGAAAAGTGACATTCTTCCAGGCGATCTTGCCCAACTCCGATCGTTGGCATGAGGAAAACAGTCAGGGTTCATGCTGCACGTTCGTCTATCAGAGCTAGGGTTTCTTATCGCACAGACCACTAGAATGAAGAGTCTGTGTCTTAACATGTTGATGGTAAGCACGGACCTGCTGGTCACCTCCTCGAGCAAAACGATAACCCCCAACCCATAAGCCACACGACTAATTTTTTTTGCAGGGCCAATTTCCTGTTCCTGAGCAGCACAAGGAGCTTGTGGGGTGCTTGTTTAGCCCTTTGACGAGTGGAAAGATGACGAACCAGGTTCCTCAAACTGGCAAAATCAGACTCGGAGTATTCGAGGGCATGCAGTAGCAGACAAAAGTGGAACCCGATATGAGGGGGCATGCTAAACTCGTGAGCTTGAACAGGCTATAATGCACCTGCTATAGAGGCCCTCCTTCTTATGCACCCCTTCTGCAGATTCTCTAACATGGCAAACAGGCCATCTACCCATACATTAATCACGGAACAATGGCGCTCTGCCATGGGATGGCTTGTCCAAGTGACAACCCAAGAAACCAAAGCTGCGTTGTTTAATTTCGAAGCCTTGCCTTTAGCAGATGTCCCGCTTTATCATGGGTAGTGTAACAGAGTCAGAAGGAACTGGTTAAATTCGACTCCAGACTTGAATCGGCAATAACCATGCAGGCTTTTTTGTTATGGTCTTTGCCTTTTCTGAGAGGGCATTCCGTGGAGTAGCGTTATTAGCTCTAAGGGACCCACGTCGAAGAATTCGCGATCCACTTCCCCGTTTATACTCATCTTTTAATATAATCTGCTAGCTTCTCCATCCTAGGGTACCGGTTTGCTAAGCTTTCTTCTTTTTGGGGTTTTAATCTGTCTAAAAGGTGTTACTTCTGCCTTCTTTCGCTTCGATATCTGGAATACGTTGCGGAGGAAGCGAATTTCAAGTGCATGTGCGGATCGGTTTCGAGTACAACGAAGGAACTCGTAAACCGACAATGGAGGGAAAGTGGTGAACGACTGGTGGAATCCGAACAACCCAAAAGTAGAATTCAATATCGATCTCAGACATTTTTGCCCGACAAGAGGGAACCACCATGGACGATGTTATCACAGGAACGTCGGCCGAAAGTTTTGGATATCAACTCCCCGATCTCTCAGAGATCAACTTCAACGACAAGAGCAACTATGTCCACCTTATAATCATCGTCAATTCCGTTCTTATGGGGTTAGTTGTGCTATTTATGGGCGCGAGGATATATGCAAGGGTTGGGCTTGCGAGTAGATTTCAAGTGGACGACGGTTGGTCTCTCTATGCTATGTTCGAATTTCACCTCAGAGACTTTACTAACGAATGATATGTTGAAAATATAGCCCTCATGGTTGCTGCGACAGTATGTTTGGTTTTGCCTCCTTGTGGCCTCTTAACGTAGTGCTCATTGTTGCCTGAACCTAACGAACACTATTTATTAGCTGGTATCTCTTGGGTGTTCAAGTATTATCCTGTATGGTATGTTGCCTCGTTGCCATCCATCCAAGATGTGTCCGTTAAAGCGAATTAGTACTAATCAACTGGAGTAGCTATCCGACTGGGACTTGGTCGCCACATCTGGAACCAGGATCTCGCCGACTTGGAAGGGTTCAAAGAGAACATTGGTCTCTTCGCAAAGGTAAGTGTTGGTTTCAGCTTGCATCCGATATGGTTTACAAATTCACGTTTTTGAGGCTTGATCTGACGGATTATGTATAGATATTAAATAACGGAGCAGGCCTACTCTATTCTTTCAGTCTGAACCTTGTCAAGTGTTCCATTGTAACCCTCTATGTTAGGGTTTTCCCAGTGAAATGGTTCCGATACTTTCTTTACGGCGTCGGTTTCACTCTTGTCGTGTCTTTCCTAATGACGCTTTTCGTCGTCGTCTTTCACTGCACGCCGATAGAAGCCAGTTGGGACTGGACGATCAAGGACGCCAAGTGCCTCAATTTGATGGTATTTCTTCAAACAATGGCGGGCATTAACGTCACTACTGATGTTATTTTGGCAACGGCGCCGATACCGATGATATGGAACCTTAAGATGTCGAGAAGGGAAAAGTTGGCTATTGCGAGTTTGGTCACACTTGCTACTTTGTAAGTCTTTCCATAGCATTCGAAAATGATGAAGATCGCTGACCAAGAATAAAGCGCATGCATCGCTTCTATCGTCCGTTTCATCAACCTAGACGGGTTGAAACATTTTGATATTACTTGTATGTTGACTCCTTCTGGCATTGCATATGCCGCCCACATATCTATATGAGTGATTGATAGCTAACGCGAAATCTTCTATCTATAGACTCGTCAACGCTGCCTATCATCTGGTCGGTTATAGAAATGGATGTGGCGATAATATGCGCCTCGGCTTCGTCCATAAAACCAATCTTAGCGCGACATTTCTCCTTCTGGGGCATTTTCAACCGGTCGCTCGTCACCGTCAACGAACTTCCTCGTAGTCAACCGGAAGGCACAGACAGCACAGCTAAAAACAGCACATTTACAACAGCGAACAGAGTATTCTCAAACTCAAGCTCTGAGTCCTACATCGCCAACACTGGCTACCTCTACACTACAGATAGACCTCCTACACCTGAATCCCCACGCACAGTTAAGCGAGAATGGGGTTACGATTCAGTAAACTCTTCCAATAGAGACAGATTCTCCGTCGAGCCAGTTAACTGGGACGACTACTGGAGAACCAACGTGAGGGATGACATCAGTGCCCCGATCGATAAAGACATCCGAAAAAAGGTTGAGGCCGAAGGGGCCCACAAAACCAAAGAGAAAGGGGGCAACAGCAAACGCTTGAGTTTTAGCAATTTCATTCCCCTAGATACGTTCCGACGACCAAGTGCTACGAGCTCGCATAGGTCAAAGGATGAGGAAAAGGACTTGAGAAGGGAGAAAAGTAATGAATCTTTGTCCCACTAATCATAATCCGACCACTTTGCAGTTTACTCCCTTTGTTCCCTCCACATCGTCTCTGCCTACTTTGTCTTGGATGGCGCCATGGCTTGACGGGGCCCGTTAATGTCTTTTCTTCTTTTTCCTTCCCGTTATAATGATTCCCGGTTTTCCAATTTCCTGGCGGCATAGCGTTCTAGATACCATTTTGCATCTTAGACAGGGTATTTTGTTTAACATTTGGCCTTCTTTTTGTTTTCTTCTGGCAGTGGAAATGGCGTTTTTGACCTATAGCTCTCAACACCATGGCGCGAGATAAACCATGGTGTCACCAATCTAAAAATTTCTCTTGTATATATCATTATAATCCTGAAGGGGCCCAAAAGTTGTACATACTACACCACCAACAAATTACAAAAACAGCAATCACATACACATACACAGAGTGCAAGAATATCATGATAGTGAGACTAGATGTTGGCGGGTTACCAAACTACACGACTTCAGGTCGTGAAAATGTACTAAAGCGTCTATCCCAAACTCCCCTATGGCTCTACTTGTATACTGACTTTTAGCATTTATCAGGACAGATTGGTCTAATCTATCTCGTCTTCAGATCTTACTCGTACATTGAACGCGGAAATTTTGGGAATTCGGAAAGTCTAGTAGCGTCCCTCAAATATCAAGGACGGCCCAAATTTTGATTAACACTCACAAGATAATGTAATGTAGACGCCATGCCCACGTTCCCACCTTAGAATTTCCGATTTCCGGTGCAGTGCGGAGACGCGCATGCGCCCAGTTAGCTTAGCGCACATGGTGGTGAATTAGAGAACATAGCAAAATAGGACTTGATATAACCACTCAAAACTTCCCAGACCAATCCCGCAGCTATATTGCGATTTATAGATCCGTTCTATCGCCCCAGTCGGGCCCAACTCAGAATGAGTTCTCAGAACTTGTGTCGGGTCAGCGGTCCCGTAACATAACCTTTGCATCGGGCTAGTTGGTGTTGCATTTAACGGAGAAGGTGTGTTGAAAATAATCCTCTGATTTAGGCAAGCCGAAACGACTTGCTATAGAATCTCGCCAAGACTAGCCTAGAACGCGAAAACCACACAAACAACACAAGATGCGGGACAACTGCGAGGAAGGAATGTCCGACGGTTCCTAGTTGACGGGATCACTAAAGGCCTAGGCGCGGGACAATGATGGAATAGTAGACCCACTAAATACAACTACGAACAAACTCGACTATATACAGAGGGTAATTGAAGGTATGAAATTTTGGGCCCCTCACATCCGAATGAGCGTCCGCACAACAACTTAATATACAGAAGAGAAGGTGGAATATTTGTTGAGTAGCCTATAGTTAGATGGCCTAATGTTTGGAAGAAGAGGTCTAATCCTTGAACTAGCGGCCAAGTTTACAAACACTGTGCATAGTAAGGATTCAAAGTCGAGCATGCCGCAGGAGGACTGCAAGCTGTGAATCCCGTCCAGCCTAGTCCGCCACATTGGCCCCATTTACTCTGGGATCCTCCAGGATTTCCAGGGGTTGTCGTAGTCATGGCTGGAGTAGTTCTCGGGGTCGTCATAGGAGTTGTAGTAGCGCCTGGTGTCGTAGTTGGAGTCCTGCTGACAGTGGTTGATGTAGCTGGTGTGGTCAACACCCCGAAGAAACTGAGGACCATGGACTCGTGATAAGGAACACCACCGTGGCCCGCACCGGCCTGGAGATATCCAACGAGCTGTTTGCCATCACCATAAAGGTATTGGGTGTATCCACTTTCCGGGTTATTGGAGTTGGTCGAAGTAAGGGACACACCAAGTACATTGCTCCATTGCTTCAATGTCTCTTGGAAGTTTTGGGGTAGAACGAGAGTATCAGCAGCGCCGTGCCAGACTTGCATCCTAGTTCGACGACCATTATAACCAGAGTACGCATTTCGTGCATAATTTCCCCAGTCTTGAGCAGACTTAGTGATTTGTCCATTGGCACAAGTGGTATTGGAATTCGCAGGGTTTGAGCCACCAGCACCGGCCCAGCAGGCAGCGGGGACGCCAGCAAATGGTGCGCCAGCTTCGAAAACATCTGGGTAAGTAGCGGCAAGAACGTTCGTCATCATTGCACCTGACGAAAATCCCATCACATAAACCCGAGCCGCATCACCGTTGTACTTGTTCAAAGCATATTGGACTTGCTGGACAATGCCTTGGGTGTCACCACCGCCGTTGTGAGTCAAACTCTTCGCGCTATGAACATCCCAGCAAGCCATTCCTTGGTTGCTGTTGCTGCTTGGATATATAAGGACAAACCCGTATTGGTCGGCATAAGTCTGAAAGCGGGAGCTGGAGTACATTTGCTGACCGTTTCCTCCGCAGCCGTGCAACTAAAAGAATTGTTAGAGCTATTTTATCAAATACAGGCCTCGATTTTTATATCTTACAACGACGACGACAGGAGGTTTAGCAGCCACTCTGTCTGGAACATAGATACTCATTTGAATATTAGACGGGTTCGATCCCCATCCCGTAACACTTTGCAGCGACGCTCCATTGACCAGGCCTGAGCCTGCCGCCAGGAAGACTGCAGCTGCCCGGATAATGCCAATCATGATGCTGTTGATTCGAAGGAGATGGATAGTACCAAAAGAGTAGAAGCAAGATCGAACGGGTGTTTTCGGTTGGCTCCAGAATTCTATAAGCCCGATAGCTTACAGGTGCTGACTTCCCTCGACTTTATACCCAAGCCTCTATTGGCATCTTCAAGCTTTCGGACCTTGCCCGTTAAACGAGAGATATTCCCTCGGTTGCATATAAAATGAATATCCTATACTGCCTTCGGGATGCAAAAGCTCTGGTCCGATTTTGAATCTCCATAACTGATGATTAAGATACTCTTAGACCTACAGAAATAGTAATAAATCGTGTATCAAGAAACAGTTTTGTGACAATAGATAGTCCATAAAAACACGAACCCATTAATCCGAACCTTCAATTATAATTACTATTCTAGCCATATATTGGCAAGGCAGACTCCAACTGTGAGAGGATCAACTGTTCTGTTCGTTAGAAACGTGGAATCCATGTACTCCACATCCGATGATGCAGACCTCTGCCCTGGTAAAAAGATCAATTTAAAACTTTCGACGGTTAAGACTATGAAAGGTCCGACTACTTTAGGCACCAAGAACCGTTCTTCAACACATATAAAATATAGCCGCCGTTTAGGCTAATATCCCACGAGACAGTAAATAGCCGTCATTATAAGAGTTAACTCTCCGATGCTGGGACTTTCGGTAAAATTTCCGACATTTTCGAGCTATCGACCACTAATAGACGAGATGAACCAGAATTAGGGCTTCCAAATAACAGGTGAGTGTTGGGGATATAGACATGTCGACACTGGTAAAGTTAAGACATCTAGGAAAAAACCCGGGCTGACTACGACTTCCATCTACACGTGGGCATCGATACGCACTTGGCAGCGGTCGGCTAGAATAACCTCGACATGCTAACCGATATAATGGTTACCCATGTCTGAAGTTATAAATGACTTCAAATAGGCTGCATTCTTGTCAAGGGATCATCCTTTCTTCTCGGATACATCGTAGATAACTCCGTGAGCCTAGTTCACGAGACCAGACATATGCGTACGCATATCAAAGACGGAGAGATTGGGCCAAAGTAATGAGCTTCTAGCTTGGATGAATAAATTGAATAATGTTTCTCATGCCTCAGAAGAGCCAGAAACGTGTTAACAAGAAAAGATATATATATACCGGGAAGTACAAAAACTAGTTTAACATTCCCCTCAGCCATATTTACACAACTCAACATCCTACACCCCCCATCGTATCAATCCTATGGCTAAGCTCATATCGTCGATGAACTTAGTTGAGACACTGCGAATACCATTGATTGCTGAACTTGCCTATAGAAAATGTTAGCTTTATGAAAAATCGTTCTAGTTAGCTGTTCCAGGTCTGGATACGTACAAGTTCCCTGAGAGCAGCACTTTGGTCCAGTGAATCCATCTCCACCGCACTGGCCATAAAGAGGTGAGCAATTTCCAGTTCCAGTTGCGCTAGTAGTTGGCTGAGCCCCTGGTGTGGTGGTTCTCGTGGTCGTGGTCGTTCCGCCACCAGTGTTGCTTCCAGGGTTCTGCAAAGTCAACAAACCTGGGCGGTAGGGCAACTTGTTGTATTCCACATTGCTGTTCGGGTCTCGTCCTTGGTAGAGAAGTTGGAGGTTACATGGGTCGACCGTGAATGTTTGGTCAGCGTTAATACGGATCAGATCTCCGTGGCTGATGTCGTTGGTCCAAGTGGCACCGCTGTTAGCCTTGCCGGCGAATGGGTTGCTCTCACTTGCGGCTTGTGCCGTCCAAGTACCGGAAAGACTGGTAGCCGTGAACGAGCGGAAATATCTTCCATTGCTTCCCATTGCTTCGACAATCATGAGATACTTGTTCAAGCCCTTGAGTGTGTAAACTTGCACCGCCTCGAAAAGGTTTGCAGTGGTGTCGCTCATGATGACGGTCGATGCGGAACCGAAGCTGCCTGGGAAGTTTCCGATAGGCATGCTGGCGCGATAAATCTTGCCGTTGTCTCCTGCGAAGAAAAGGTACATGTTTTGACTGTCTCCAATAACAGTCTGGTCGATAGGACCGGTACTGGAACCAGAGATAGTTCCACTGAAAAGTGTCTGCGCCGACGACCATCCATTCGCATTGGTCGGGTCGCTAGATGTCTTGTAGGAGAATGCAGTAGGTCCCCATTGATAAGCGAGAACCCAGATGTTCTTTGGCGCGAAGAAGAACAGTGTGGGTGCAACGGTGCCCTGGTTCATTGCGTTCTGGCTTACAGACCCCATATCACTCCAGCTCGAGAAGGTACCGAAGTTCATAGACCCGTAAGCCGATCCGTAGTATGTGGCGTAGACAAGATGCTTTCCATTGTAAGGCGCATAAGTAAAGTCCTTGAGAGAGGCCCATCCATTCTTAGGCTGGGCTAGGGGCCCTGTGGATGACCATCTATACGACGAGGGTAGTTGGCACTGGGCTGCAACAGCCGCGGCCGACGCAAGTAGTACGAGTCCGGTTGAAAGCATGTTGACTTCAAATTCGCAAAAAATGTAAAGCCCTTTCCTTACGAGATTGCGGATAAGAGCAAAAAAAGAATGATTCTTAATGCTTCAAGATGCTGGCTGGAGTTCGTATTACGGTGATGGCCATCATGTATTTATATTCTCTAGACCCACAGGAAAGACATTTCCTGGGCGCCGAGGCCTACACCATACCACGGAAAGTAAGTAATCTGTTCCGCTTCGTAGTTCGTAGAGATACAACCATTTAGGAGTGTTTTTTAGTCCCCGGACTTTCGCATATTAAATCGGGTAGTTAGAAATATATCCTCTTATGGAACAGGGTATGGACACGATCAATATTCGCGCCAAAAAACCACCCTCGATATTAAAGCCAAGTACCCCGCTAGCTAGGCCTTCGGTTCAGTCTCCCGTTGGGGCTGGATATCCCATGGTTCAGGGCCAGGTGTGAACCACGGGCCAAAGGCTAAATTATAAAACGCGCTTGGTGGAATGGGGTCAAGGACCGGATGGCTAAATTATCGGACAAAAATTCGCCGCGATTTCTGTGGAGATCTAAGAAGTCTGCCTTGCCTACCAGATTGGGACGCTTGGAATCGACTACCTATTCGTCTCCAAATAAACTTGAAACCGAAGAAGTCTCGAGAATCACACTTTGGTGGGTCTTCGACCAATCTTTTTCACACAGGAGCTGACATCGAAAGTACTAAGCTTTGCAAGCTTTAAATTGTGTTGTTCTGGGAGTAGCTTTAAAGCGCCATGGCGAGGAAACTGCAGTACCATGGAATCAAGAGCCGGAACCGAGTCTAAATCCTTAGTCTGGGGAAGCCGAGGTCACATTTGGTCTCGCCCAGTAAAGGGTCGCATTCAGCATGCAGCAGCATGCCCTAATTGCATAGCAAATTCTTTACCCTAAACTCACTTTTTTTTCCCCCGAATGCTCAGGACACCCTAGGTTGCATATCCACCTAGAATAGTAATTTCTTTACTATCGTTCCCACCCCGGCAGATTTCCCGGCACAGCAGGGCTACGGTACCAATTGTAGGGCTAAGGTAATATAGTGATAAAGGTATACGTAATTCTACGAGAGTAGATATAACTATATCACCATCAGAACGTTCGAACGGAGTAATTACACATCTCCACAGTATAATTTCAGCCTAAATACTATCTTGATATTCAATGGAGCATCCTAAATTTGGGTGATGCTACCGATCTCCACAACCTGATCAATCGGCAACCCCAGAAAGTTGACCTTGTTCGTAGTCTGCTCCCTCAACCACGTGTAGCAGGCTAAAAGGATCTTTGAGGCTTTATTCCTGTCTTTGCGTTCGAGAAGTCTTTGTTTTCCAAGAAGAAAAACTACCTGTTCCTCAAATGCAGAAGAGAGCGCAGTTTTATCCGAAGTTAGGGACATCGTCTCGACTTGACCATGACGTTGACGGATACTGGTCGCGGGTGTGATTTCATTATCCGGGGTAAATGTTATAGAAGGATTATCGGTATTCTCAGTTATCGTCTCAAGTTTGGCAGAAACGCCTTCTTGCGGTTCAGCTGCCGGATGTTCAGCTCGGGTAAGAAAATCACCTAGCTTGGACTTGATGATCTCAGCGAGATTCTCCGGGACGGCCTCATTGTATCCGTAGCGGGTAATAATACGATAGGTATTATGGAGAGAGTCCAACTTCGTGATACCATAACGTTGATCTTCCTCGATCTGAAGAGTAAGCTGTTAGTAAGCCGCATTAGGAGTTGAAAGGGGGGGTCATACGCTAGGTAGGGTAACATGTCGAATGTTTAAGAATATAGTAATAGCATGTTGGGCCTCGAACGACCTGAGGAACCGAGTATATACGGTTGGATAGAGGAATCCAGTCTTATCCATAAAAATTCCGATCCCTAGTAACGCAGATTAGAAACCTTCAACGTCGACCAAACAAAGAATCACGATTCTTTTGCAAATTTTGTGGCGCCTGGGTATGAGACCAAACATCGATGGATCCGCGATAAAGCTCTTGAAGTACCCACCTTTCATGCTACTAACAGCTTTCTTGCCACCAGATAGCCACATCCCATCCTTTCTGGTGATGACAGCATTATGAAACGCCTTATCGTGGATCTGCATCTCCCTCTCAGCAGACCACTGTCTATGCTTTCCAAACCGCCAGAGCAACATAACCAATGCGAGAAGAGCAGCAACTACTAGAGTAAACCAAGCACCAGTAGGGACTTTGGTAAGCGCCGCTGACAGGAAAAGCCCATCAAAGCAGGCGAACACAAAGAAAAACGCCGTAACAGCGAGGATGTTGATACGCCAGACGATAATGGCAACCATACCGACTAAGCACGTAGTGATAAATGTCACAAGAATAACACAGACACCATAAGCGTTCCCTAGGCTCGTAGTCTATAAGTTTGGTCATTAGCCTAGCACGGAAGCCACGAGCGCAGGCACTCTTAAAACCGCTTACGTTGTTATAGACTGCAGTGACGATGACACAGCCAATCATCAACAGCCAGTTGGCAAAGGGGATGTAAACTTGTCCATGAATCTTTGCACTGGTGTGTATCACCTTCAACTTAGGGAAGTAGTTCAATGCCATAATCTGAGTTAACAACTGGAATGTGGCTGTAATTGTGGCTTGAGAGGCAACAATCGCGGCAAGTATTGAGAGTATCAAACTCGGCCAAAAGGTACCTGGCGGCACAGTGTTAAAGAATGGATTCGAATATGCCCCTTCGTTGCGGGAGATATGTGCGGCCTGGCCGGCGTAAGCTAGGATGAGACAAGGGTATGCGAAAAGGGTCCAGCTGATCTGGATAGCGCGCTTAGAGAAGCTGCCCAGATCAGCGAAAAGGCATTCGCAGCTATGAGATGCCTTGTTAGCCAAGCGCTTTAAAGGGAAAATTCAGAACTTGGAATTCATGCATACCCAGTAAAACACAGGAGAATTCCTCCAAGTGCTTTCCACCCTTCAGTACCGTTTCTTGTAAACCAAGCACCGGCGAAGTAGGGAGAGAAAGCTTTGAGAACTGTATGGTCGTATTTGACCAGGTTCTATGAGGCCACCAGTATTAGCAAGATATCCACAACGTTCAGCCTCCAACTCGCGACACTACTTAGGGACGGATTCATCTTACGTATATACCAAAGACAGCATTGAACAGTAGCCAAAGAACAACGATTGGGGAAAAAGCGACCGTTAATCTAGTCACCCCAAACGGTTGGATGGCGAATAATAGAACCAGGATACCACAGCTAATACCAACTATAGCTGATGTGCTGAGATCTGGGTTAACAACTCTTATACCTTGGATGGCCCCGAGTACAGATTGAGCTGGTGTCAAAACGCCATCTACCAGAGAAATCGATTAGCATTGCATACTGTATACACGTAGAACTTCACCGTCCTATTAAATAAAGATACATACCAGACATAACCAATGTTACACCAAAGATGCTCAGTCCAGAAAGTAAGAGTTTAATAAATCTGCTTTGTTCTACCGTGGTACGAACCGCCTGGTGGGAATTTCTTAGTTCATTGGTGGAATATCTGCTCATCTTGAGGGCAGATACATCCATAGGATCCCGTCGGACAATATGAATCTATTAATTGGATCAATATTAGCAAAACCCGAATTCCCGAAAACAGACCGGATCGATATCCACCTAGAGGAAACATACATATCGACTGAGGAGCGAGAATAGAGCGAAGGTTCCACCTTCACCCTCATCATCAGCTTGCAGAACAATGAAGACATATTTGATTGTGACAATGACTGTGAGCGACCAGATGATAAGGGAGAGTGCGCCGACGAGGTCGTCCCAAGACGGTTCGGAGGTAAAAGTAGAACTGAATACGTAGAGAGGGGATGTGCCAATATCGCCATAGATAACTCTGTACGACGCGGCTTGTTGGTCAGCTACAATTTATCAGGGTCTAGGGACACGATTTCAAGCTCACCCAGTAGCCTGGTAAGCAACCCTGCAGCTGTCGTTAGCCTCATGCAAAATGATTTCCCGAGGGTCTGGGCTGGAGACGCATACCAAAGTAGCATGGTTCCGTGGAAAATTTGCTTCTTCTTGACATCTCCTTCCCAATGGTGAAAAGTTTCGTCCTCATAGTCACCGGCGGCGGAGAAGTACTTGGAAGGCTCCTCGCCTCGGCCGGTATCTACCTTTGTTATTGCTTCTCCATCATTATCACCCTGCGTATGCATCCCTGGCACGAAATTAAAAAGAAGAGCAACAACGTGGCTGTATTATGAGGTAGTCCCAACTATCTGGGAACGTGGCAATGGAGAATGAGATAGTAGTCTAGATAGAGCAAAAGGTCGCGCGACTGCTTTCGAGCGGAGTAACTGTTGCGTGTAAGGTATTAGGTAAATTTTACAAAATCGAAACTGATCTCCCGAGAGAAAACCAGGGTATTTATACTCGAAGGCCGCGACCTAGCTCTAGCAATAACAGAGAGGCTGATACCCCCACCGGCCACCCCATTTCACATGCAGACCGAAACTCGTAATTGATAAAGCTAGCTTTTAACTACGCCGCGTCTCACACGATAACTAAGACATAACCGCTAGTCGCGCCAAAAGGTACTGGTGTGCCAACTAACGGACTTCCATTAGGTGAAAAGAGGATGTCATACCAGCGAGCCTATCGCAATTGCAATGAGGAGAAGCATCCATGGATCCACACCATCCACATGGATCCAACACATAGGGCGGAAAAACACGCGTTGTATAACTCGTCTCGTCCTGCATGAATGCAACATGATACATGCGGGTATGTACAGTACAAGGTGAGGGGAAACGAACAGGGAGTTCGAATGCAAGTAATAAACCTGTTTCTCCCCTGTCAACGACAGGAGTTGGGAAATATTTGCCGTCCGCTAATCGTGGAAACCATTATAAAATGACCAACCAAAGAAACGTTAAACGATGGTGTTCAAATCACTGTATGAAGCTAGAGAGCGGGGATTGTTCGTGTATGCAACAGATTCTGTGCCTGGATCCATTGGGGCTGTGCTCAAGACAGAGGATTTTCGTTTTAGAATATGACCAGTACTAAGCAGAAAAAGCTAGCTGCAATGTCTGAATCGAGCCCACCGCCCAACTCTCCTCCATCATATCACCTTTGGGAGCGGGATAAATCCCTCATAGTAACCGGAATTCAACATGATGCAACATCCGCCCATTCAAATGTCAGCATTCCAACTTTGAGAAGGTATCAAGATAAAAAGAACGGGACCGAAGGAAGGGAAATTGAGAATTTCGCTCCGCAATCCCGGCTGCAGTCTTGACATCACCAGTTTGTGCGACCATGGGATATATCGTCGAGGGTTCTCAGAACCCTGTCACCTCCAAAAACGGTAGTAGTCGTGGGAACGACATCCAATAGGCTCGCTTAACCTCTTGGCGACAGGGATATCAATAAGCTTGTTGTGTTTGTCACACCGTGTTGTTTTTGTTGTATTTTGCACTATCGATCTGCCGCGAATCTGAGGGGAAAACTCGCCATTGGCCCTCCGCGACGACGGATTTGTCCAGCTAGCCCTATAAATAGGCTAGAGTTAATGAACACTTGTATAAATGGCCCCGTTCTATAGTAGAACCCTGAAGGATGTTCCATCAGCATTCCTTCGAGGCCCCACAAAACTTTGCCCCCCTGTCCACGATCGCTCTTTCCCGTTCACGGCTTGGCCTAATCGCCCCGTATCTGGATATCCCTAGAGAATGAAACCAATCGTTCGTGCACCAGAATCGATACTGCGAACCAGATTGACCCACTTCTCAGCCACTGTTAACGTTCGACGTGCATTCGGCTACTCGACCGTTCGAACAGTATGTGGAGCTTTTAAGCCTCAAGCAGGTGCTCCCGGCACCCCTGCCTCACCCACCGTCTCTCTTAACTTCAAAACTTTGGATCAAACACGTGTATCTCGTCTTCAGCCCCACCGGCAGATGCAGAGCGTCGCCGCTCGAGTTGAAGATGCAGAACTGGAGAATATCCCGATAGTTGCCGTCGCTACGGCTTCAGCCCCAGCTCGTCCGGCATATGTCCCTCAATTCTCCAACCTCGCCGAACGTCTTATTGATGATTTCAAAGCCGTCGATATCAATTTTACACAAACCGGTGCTCAAACTATCAAGTTACTCTTTAGCGATCTCCCAGACCAAAGCATTACTTCCGATCTAGTGAATGTGATGGACGCCCGTCTCCGCGAGTACGAAAGAAACCTTAAAGCTAATGGCGAGGACATATTCAAAGTTTGGACTCCGGCAAACGAATCCCATACCTGCGGTGCACGTTTCCGGACGGATAGCCTCCGCAAACTAGAGAAGCACCCGCGAGGAATGTGGGAAGCTCTCGAGGAGGATATTCGACAATTTCATTACGATCATTGGGGCATGAAAGTTTATTGGTTCATGGTAGAGTTGATTAAGGCGGATATTATTGCGAAACGGGAGGTAGAAGAATTCCATGGCACTCCGGAGGAAGAGGAAGGATGGGGGCTAAAGCCGAGGTGGCGCCGATTGTTGTGATTGCTCTCGAAAGCCGGCGGTCTTCAGCTGGTATCCGGTCGCTTTAAGTAGTGCTACTGGATGCCTGAGCTTGAGAAGAGACCATCAATCGGCGACGTGGTTACTACCGTTTCATCCCTTAGCACTAGGGAAACCGCAGCACGAAAACGGCCCCGGAAGTTCTTTTAATATCCCTACCCCATACACCTCCAGTCCAACATTCACTATATTCATACCCTTCGAACCGTCGTTTTGCTTTGCTAAAATAGATAGCACCTTCATGTAACTAAATGCCCCGCCGGGCCAGAACGCAATAATATTATCAAGGCTCATCAGAAGCCACTCAAACAAAACCTTCTAAAGTAGTTATTTTTTCTTACTAATTACAAGAACAGAGAATTCGTTCAGAAGTTGATCGTGTGCAACAAATATATAGCTCCAGCTACATAACATAGTATCATGCCTCCATGACATGCAATGCCACAAAAATCTTTAAAGCGTACCGAAATCTAGATTTACTGAATCCGAAAAAACAAACAAGAAGAGAGAAGAAAATGCCACGTACGCATACTCGACGAAAATGAAAATGCCAAAGCCTACACATATGCCAAATGCCCATGCAAAATCCGCAAAATACAACACCCAAATGCATATTACCAAAAATTTTTGAAATAAAAATCATATGGTAAGAAGAATAATAGTGTAAAACAGCAATTGCTATCTACGCTGATGAAGTAGGACTCGCCTCCGGTTTCGGGGGACAATTTTCACCGTTATCCTGGGGATCGTTATCATAGAGACATATATCTGGTGGTGGGCGCTCCGCACAAATTGCATCATTACAAACTCTGGCAGACGCTGGAATCAAAATCGTTGTCCCATTCCTAACGAAGAATAGGGTTGCCGTGGCCCGTTCTACTACCCCTGTCACTGTCGGAGAAATGGTATCAGGAGCCGTGATTGCTAACCGAGTCGCCGTAAGCCAGGTGGTCCGTGGGGTATGGATGTTCCGTCGACGAAGATTCTGTTTCAAATCCTTCCCATGATGTAGAAATTCCTCTTCGACTCGAGAATCAGGGCGGCCGTATGGGTTTATGGGCGTATTCGCATTGATGTACTTTGGACCCTCACCTGCAGTCTTTTCTTTAATTCTGCCCTTTTTTTTGCCGTCTTCGTTTCCATGATTTCCGTTGATGACAGGTGTGTGGCCATCTAATTCCGTGCTTGGTTTGTGATTCCCGCCTTCCTTGATAGGCTGATGATACTCGTTCTCTTTCGGCGGCCTATGACTGTCGCTTCCCTTAAGAGGCCTGTAGCCTTGGTCGACTTTCTCCGGTTTACCATCTTGGTTGGCCTTCTCCGGTTCGTGATTCTGGCCCCCTCGGAAAGGCTTGTGACCATCACTCCCCTTAATAGGTTTGTAGTTTTCACCGCCTTGGGTCGGCTTGTGCTTTTCGCCTTCTTTGATCGCCTTGACATTCTCGCCCTCCCTCATCGGCCTATGACCGTCATTTCCTTTAACCTGGTTTGGCCCCTTGTTTTCCTTGGTCGACTCGTAAGGTGAGTGATTCTTTAGTGGTGTACGATTTCTATCACCGTTCACTATTTCAGAATCATGTACCCCTTTAGGTGGTTTAAACGCATCTCTATCCACGCCTTTAGTTGCCTGTGGAAGTGTATTGCCCCGTGTCCGATGAGTGGACACTTTAGAAGACGTAGTGGGTTTCCGCGCCAAGTATACAGTGGTGAAAGAGGTGAAATGGCTTGTTATCTGGATTGTACTGAAGAAAGTACCCGTCTTAAAAGTAGAGAAACTCCAGCTAATAGGTGCAGTCTTATGAGATGTGGTGGTTGATGTGATGTGCTCCGTAGATGTTGTATGCTTGAATGTATCTTTAGAACTAGACATCGGCCTCCTAGATGACCTTCGACTGGTGCCAGGGACGTGTTTAGTGCTATAAGACGTTGATTCTGTTGTAGACTGCACTGTGCTAGTCGTGGTCCCTTCTTCGTCAGTGGAATATATAACGTTCCAATGCGGACCATTTATCGTTTGCGTCGTGCCATGGAAAACCGTCGTATAGGTGTACTCGTCATCTGTAACGGTAACTGTGGATTCTTTAGTCAACGTGATCGTTTCCTCGTCTGTAAAAACCTCGGTTGTCGTCGTATGCGGTCCAGAAACAATATTCGTGACTTCTCCGCTGACAGTGATAGTATCAAAATCGGTGACGGTGCTAGTGTAAGTCGTAACATCATCTGTGATGGTGCGAGTAAAATCTTCCGTCCGGGTAATAGTAATATCCTCCGTGATTGCTGTAGTATAGGTACTAAAATCCTCGCTAACAGTGTAGGTGACCTTTGAAGACGTGTGGTGCGTAACGTAAGTTGTCTCATCCTCAATGCTCGTACGTGTTACGGTCGGTATGTCCACTTCGGTTACATATGTAGTTCGCGAATTCGTTAGAGTCAAGGTGATATCGTCCGTTTCTGTTAACGCGTCTGTCTCAAGGGCTGTTGTATAAGTGGTATATTCGTCCGTGAGGGTTAAGGTTACAGCATGGGTTTCTGTAACCGAGACCGGTTGTATGACCGTAGTGTAGGTAGATACTTCGTTCGTTAAGGTCAGTGTGATTTCGTCAGTATCTGTTTTCGAAACGACATTAATCGCCGTGGTGTAGGTTGTCTCGTCGTCGGTCAGAGTCAGTGTGATCCCATGAGTAGTCGTGAGGTCAACTTCGCTTGTAACCTCAACAGAATGCAGAACCGTTACCCTACCAGTCGAAGTGACTATTTCTTCATCCGTAACTGTCGTTCTTGCCGTGATATCATCAGTTATTGTTGTAGCGTAAGAGTGTGTACTTGTTACATCAATCGTCGATGTGATATCCGTAAGAACACGAGTGGTGGTCGCCTCCGTTATTGTAATATCATCGGTAAGGACACTAGTGTAGTGCGAAGTGACGAGCGAGGTCTGTGTGGTCGTGATGTCATCTGTCAACGTTGTCAACGCTGTCGACGTTGTTTCATCTATAAAGACGTCCGTTGTCGTCGAAACAACCAACATTGCCGAATGAATCGTAGTATAACTAGTGGTACTTGAATCCGTAGTGGTCGACGACACAGAATTAGATAGTGGCGTGTCAGGAGACCGTGGGACCGAAGAGGATATCGATGTACCCGTAATTGTCGTGCCCGAGATAACAGTCGTATAAGTTGTGCCACTTTCAGTTCCATAATATGTTGTCGTAGAATCCGTTGAGATTATGTACGTCTGCGGCCCAAGCGTAACCGTGGTTCCTGTCTCTGTAAGTGTCACATCGGTCGAATGAGTCAAAAAGCTCGTAGACGTTGTAACTGCTACGAATGTATGATCATCCGTCAGCGTGTATGTGGTGGAGATCCCTGTTATCGTTGTATCATCTGTGATAACCGTCTTTTGGGATATTGTGAATGTTTGGTCATCAGTGATAGTAGCTGTAGGCACTGTAAGATGTGTTTCGGAGTCCGTTGACGTTGAAGTTATCAGCAGAGTATGTCCCGAAGTGAATTTATATGTCGTTCCGCTCCCGGTTATTGTTGTGTCTTCCGTGAGAATGGTTGTTTGTACTAACGTGGTCGTCACGTCGCTTTCTACTGTCGATGGCGCTAGTTGTGTGGATTCTGTTTGATGGCTAGTAGACGTCGTAGTGATCAACATAGTATGTCCAGAGGTGAATGTATACGTTGTGCCACTCCCTGTTATCGTAGTATCATCTGTGAAAATAGTGGTTTGTACTAAAGTGGTCGTCACGTCACTTTCCACTGTTGTTGGTGCCAGCTGTGTACTCTCCGTTTGATGACTAGTAGATGTCGTAGTGATAAGCATCGTATGACCGGATGTCAGTATATACGTGGTTCTACTGCCTGTGATAGTTGTGTCGTCTGTAAGAACAGTCGTTTGCACCAGTGTAGTTGTGATATCACTCTCTATCGTCACTGGTGTTGGTTGAGTCGACTCAGTTAAGTGATTGGTGGATGTTGTTGTCAAAACCAGCGTATGACCAGATGTATACGTTAACGTAGTCTGGCTACCAGTTATCGTGGTGTCATCCGTGAGGACACTAGTTTGGGTCAACGTAGTGGTGATATCACTCTCAACTGTCGCAGGGGCTGGTTGGGTGGATTCGGTCATATGATTTGTGGATGTTGTTGTCACGAAGAGCGTATGCCCAGAGGTAAAAGTATAGGTGGTTTGACTACCGGTTATCGTAGTATCATCCGTAAGCACACTCGTCTGCGTGATTACGGTCGTAGTATCACTCTCAACAGTGGTCGGAGCAAGCTGAGTGAAATCAGTTCTATGGCTTGTTGATGTTAGTACTGTAACTAAGGTATGCCCTGACGTCAGCGTATAGGTAGTTTGACTGCCTGTGATGGTAACATCGTCGGTCAGGACACTAGTTTGAGAGATAACAGTCGTGATATCCTGCTCAACAGTGATGGTGGGCGGCTGAGTCGTTACCGTGTGGTGACTTATAGAAGTTGACACCAAAACTAAGGTATGACCTGAAGTAAAGGTCTGGGTTGTTTGGCTTCCCGCTATTGTTGTATCATCCGTCAAAACCGTAGTCTGGGAAATGGTAGAGGTGATATCTTGCTCCAAGGTTATCGTTGGAGGCTGAGTTGTCTCAGTCTTATGGCTTGTAGAGGTCGAAACTAGGACGAGAGTGTGGCCTGAAGTAAAGGTTTGGGTTGTTTGACTGCCCGCTATCGTTGTATCATCAGTTAAGACCGTGGTTTGAGAAACTGTAGTGGTGATATCTTGTTCGAAAGTTACGGTTGGGGGTTGAGTTGTCTCGGTCTTATGGCTGGTGGAGGTTGACACTAGGACCAGAGTATGGCCAGAAGTATAAGTGACAGTTGTTTGGCTCCCGGTGATAGTTGTATCATCGGTTAAGACTGTGGTTTGGGAAACTGTCTTGGTGATATCCTGCGTAATGGTTGCAGCGGCTGGAGACACAGTTTCGAGAAGATGGTTCGTCGAGGTAGCAACCACCACCATAGTGTGGGGAGCCGTTATGGTATATGTCGTCTGGCTGCCCGTGATAGTAGTATCATCTGTGAATATCGATGTTTGCGATACCGTTGTCGTGATATCATTCGTGTGGGTTACAGCGGGCGGTTGAACAGAGGTTCTGTGGGTGCTCGTTGAAGTCGTCACCTGGCTGACTGTGAAATCTTGCGTTATTATGTATGTTGACTCGTCCAAAGTTACCGTGATATCGTCTGTTACGAGTTGAAGGGCATTCTGCGTAAATGTTACAGGGTTGATGACTGTTGTTACACCTGTCCCAGAGTGCGCCAGAGTGTACGTCGACGTCTGGAGTTGGGTAATCGTGTAACCAGAGTTCAGAGTGAACGTGGTATAGTCATCACTATAAGTGATATCGTCTGTGACTACCAACTGTTGCTGGACTGTTGTAGTAATGGGACGATAAACCGTTGATGCGCGGCTCAGAGTAGCTGTCCTATACTGCGTCAAAGTGAAAGGGTTCGTAATAGTTATTGTGTTATCCACTTGACTATACGTGATATCCTGGGTCACCACAATCTCTTGCTGAATTGTAGTTGTTTGACCTGTATATACGGTCATGGCTTTAGTCGGGAGTGTAATCCCCGAAGTAAAAGTCGAGGTGAAGTCTTGCGTAACAGTCAAATCGTTCGTTAGCGTATAAGTTGTATACTGGTCGCTGACCGTAACATCATCAGTGATTGTAATTGTTGACTGCATTGTCGTGACATATTCGGCTACGGCTGTTAACGGTGAGTGGGGTAGCGTGGAAGTCGAAGTGGTATAATCAATAATGGTCAGAACAGCCGTAGAGGTATGCGTCGTCGTCTGGTCGCTGTAGGTAAGCTGTGTAGTAACGACTTTTGTTGCTCCCAATGTGGTATACGAGTTCTGGGTCACGAATTCCGTGTCCGTAGTCCCACTTCGACTAGGAAGGATAGTTTTCGTGGAAGTGGTATAGTCAACGATAGTATAATCATTAGTTATAATTTCCGTTGTGGTCGAATCTGTGTAGGTCAGATCATCCGTGACCACCTTGGTGGATCCAAGGTGGGTGGTAATATCCTCAGTCGCCAATAAAGTATGGGTAGTCGGTAATTTGGTTGGGAAATGGGTGCTGGTTGACGTAGTATAATCTACGATAGTAAAGTCGTCCGTAATCGTGAGTGTAGTAGACTGGTCGGTATATGTCAGATCATCCGTCACAACTTTCGTCACCCCTTTCATGAAGAAGACATTATATGTCGTAGAAACAGCGACCGTGGTATGGATGGTCCTCTCGCTCGTGAGAGTTGTGAGAACGGATATTGTTAGATCTTCTGTCTGTACCCGGGTCGTCGTACCATCGATGAAAGTGTAGTCGTCCGTCAAAACCCTCGTTTCCACGGCCGTAGTGTATAGATCCGTCGTCACAAGATCAACCACAGTACTCGGAATTTCTCGACTCAAAGTTGAAGTCGTAGATGCCTGAATCATTATTTCATTCATTATTGTGCTAGTGACCGTAGCATCACCCAAAGTGATAGTAGTGATTTGTTCCTCCGTAGTGAATATATCCTGCGTCGTAAAAGCGGTTGTACGACCTGGTCCCCGAGTTAATGTTGTAAGTTGGGTAACGGTGATATCGTCCGTTATCACATAAGTTGTTAATGGATCGCTGTACGTGGAATCATCCGTTATTGTCTGGACCACCGAGGTCACGATCGTAGTCACTTGCGAAATTGCATTCGTTACCGAGGGGCCAAGATGCGCTTGAGTATTAATCGAGCCCGTCAGGCCCCCTCCACTTGACGCTGTGGTGGTGGTGGACGTTTGAGCTGTTGTTGCCGGGGTAGAAGTTGGAGACGACGAAGTAGACGAGCTAGGAGACGAACTACTCGAGGTACTCGATGTTGGCGTCGATCCTGAGGAGGTCGACGGAGTGACCGGAGGGCTTAAAGTCGTCCAAATAGTAACATCGTCGGTAGAAGTGGTCGTGGTAGCTCCGCTACCGATAGTCACATCACCCGCGCTCGTAGTGCTAGCTAAATTCATTACGCTCGAGAGAGAACTCAGCATCGAGCTAGCTAAGTTGACTTTACTCGGTAGGGAACTAAGATCGCCGGCACCAGGGTCTTCAGTAACTGTTTCCGTCACTGTCCCACTACTTCGCACAACAATCTGGGTGTATGTCGGCGTGCTGATAATAGTACTGCTGGTGGAAGCCAAGTTTCCTTGAGACTTTATGGGCCCAGTAATACCAGTCCCACTCATTTGTGAGCCTGTAGATGTAATAGTTTGCGTGATCGTGGCACTGTTCCCTGACCCCGTCGCTCCAGTCACAAGATTGACATTAGTGTTCGTGAGCGAGAAGTTTACCCCATCCGAGGAAGTTGGAGGATAAAAGGTTACGGTGACCGTCCGAGTAACGGAGCCTCCAGAACCTGGCCCAGTGATCACTGTTGTAAGGGTGCTAGTCCCAGAAGCGCTCTGTGTGGACCCTCCTGAAGTCGCAGTGAGCAGTTTGGTATTCCCGCCCAAAGAACTGAGCCCAATATCAGTCGCGCCTGCAGTACTGGTCGTCTCCGTAACCCAATCAATGCCGTTGTCAATGGTTGAGATTACCGTCAACGTCAAAGTCCCGTCGGTTGAATAGTAGCTAACGCTATAGGGATGGGTACCACCTTCAGGGATCGTAGTTGTCGACGTTGGATTAATGACTTTAGTCAGAATACCACTGGTGATGTAGGTGATATCTGTCCCGCCTTGGTCAGCTGTAGAAGCAGTGGCAGGACCACTTGAGGCCGCTCCAGTAGTCCCGCCAGTGACAACCGTCAAAGTTAGAGTCCCCCCGGAAGGCACTATACCGCCTCCTTGGCCACCGGCATTCGGTCCACTTCCAGTGCCACTCCCAACACCCCCTCCGCCGACGCTTCCCCCGCTAACCCCTCCTCCACCAATGCTTCCTCCACCAATACTCCCCCCGCCAATACTCCCTCCACCTGCCCCGCCTCCCCCACCACCAAGATTAGAATTGCCGATGCCTCCAGGTACACTGACGCTAGTGGTTCCAGCGGCACCAGATTTCGAGGTTGAACTAGCTGCACCGACTCCAGTTCCTCCGCTGGTAGATGCCCCACTTCCCGATGTACCCTCAAAATCTGTATCCTTCGCCTGCCCTAGCTATCAGTATGCTGCTCCAATAGTAAGCTTGAGTAGACATATTACATACCTGCGCAATATAGCTGTAGTAAGATGGCAGCTTAGATCCCGTTAGAACTTCTGTCCCAGTATCATATCCACCAGTGTCCGCAATCTCAGAAAAGTATGTAAAAGCTCTTGCCCAATTTGTCAGATTTGCCTTCGACCATGGTGACAAATTGACCAAGTCCGCTCGGTTATCATCAAGCCATTTTACTAGTCGGTCTATGCAGCCGCTGCACGTCTTAGAACTCCAATCCGAGGACGTGGATAAATCTCGTTCCTCCGAGTCTGTGTCGGCTGCCGCAGATCCCACAACCCCTCCAACAGCAGCCTTATCAACTGGCCCCGTTTTACTATCCCCCTTCGCCTTCCTAGGCTCTGATTCTTCTTCGTAATCTATCTCATGACTCGTTAGCCGATTATATGCATCCGTTGTAAAATCTCCTTCCCTATAGTTGCCAGTTGCCGCCTGCGCCACTGCTCTCTCCCTTAGAGACCGTGCTCGGGAATCACGGTACGAAAACCTATCAGGAGGTAGCGACAAGACCGAGGCGGGTAATAGCAACAGTAAAAGCACCGATGCCTGCCCCAACGCCTGACGGCGCATCGTGTGCGAGAAACGTGAAGGCCGTCTATGCGACCACAGACACTCAAACAATCTATGACGGACAGATCTGCTCCACTTCGGGAGATCCACAATAACAAAACGCGCGAGGCTGTCGATAGCCGAATGGGAGGACAAGAAGCATGCGTGTATGAAAAAATGCTGGGGGATCAAGGGGGATTTGCGAGAGAGAATAGAGACTATAGGTTATAACGACTTACCCACATTTTTTCATGACAATCTATCCTGATGGGAATGTATCCTCTCAGACTTCGCTTCCATTCTATCGTATAATGCCGGATCATCAGTGTATAACGTGCAGGAAACGCCTTGATCAACAGCATCAAACGTCGGACTGCGACCTTTGAGCAAGTAGGGCCGAGATAGAGTCGGGGTATAACCTCAGAAGGAGCGGATATAGGGATACCCTCATAAGGTCATTTGAGCTCGTCTTGGGCCTGCCCAAGTAGAGAACCTAGGGAGGTAGAGGTTGTTTAACCTTTTGAGCCTCCTCATCCACTAACATTCTGGACTCCAGAATCCTAGTTGTCATCATTCAATTTTGTGTTGTCGCGTGGTATAATTGAAGTGGTAGTCGGTGTTGTTCCGGTATTGTCCCTTAGCTTAGACTTCGATACAAGTCGGTGCCCGTCCTAAATTGCGAAGAACGGCTGGTAGAGCGGTGACGGTGGCAAGGAGAAGCAATATGTAACCGGTCTACCTCTCGTCTCACGGTTTCGTTGAAGCCTAACTTCCCTTTTTCCTCTCTGGCAGCTTGAAATGAGCTTATCGGCTAGACATGGCATTCACGGCCTAGCCAAATGGACCGAACCGCGATCAATGCAGGTACCGATTGAGGGACCCGAGAACTAACGGTCATGGCGCCCGTAAACACTCAGCTTGACACTTGAAATTCATGCTTATTAAGATTAATTTCTACGGTGGAAATGACTGGTGAACTGTGCTCGCCAAATTACTCCCGGAAATAGAGTTACGAAACCGCCTGGAAAGAGTTTGCGCGCGCGCGCCTGGCCATTTGGCATCTTTTGGCTAAATATTCCTGAAGCATAAAATAGGTATGCAAAGGGAGATGAAGGAAACGGGTAAACCTCCCGAGCAGTTTGATCGTCGACTTTGGAGGAAGACTAGCCGACAGACCGCAGGCCTCAAGCCTTTCGTATGGATTTCGGGCTATGCACAAGAACGCCAACTGCAGTACTGCAGCTGTTGTGTGACAAGCTGTTCAAGCTTTTCTGTCTAGCGGAATTTGCCTTCGCAATACACAGAACGAGATTGGGTTTAACTACATGTATGTACATAGCAGCACGCAAGAAATAGGGAGATCTAATATGATAGCGTTCTTAACCAATTTCCTCCCCGCCACGGAGTGCTCTTGGGCCAAATCAAGCTCGCCAATTACCGCAAGAACACGGGGATGAAGACAAACGAGAGCACAGATCCTTTTCGCTACATATCCCACACTCCCCACGAAGGCAGCTGATTGTGGATCAGAGCACAGAAACAACTGTGCCAGCATGATGGCTTCTGCGTGTGTCGCCTGCGCGCACGACATGGGAGAACAAACCAGTGTGAGATCCACAACCTCGTTGAAAGCATATCACCTGCCACGAAAACGAAAATCTGTGGTTGTTCGACGTCAGTTTCGCTCTTTCTTCAAGGCAAAAGTCTATCTTTAGGATAATCTGGCCAAGTTATCGAACAAAGTAACAAGGATACAAGTTTCGAGCAAGCAATCGAATAGAAAACTTGGAAATTTCTTGTTCGCGATCGTCCTATTCAAGCCACCTCAGTGACCAAAAACTTGGAATCGGCTGCGTCAGTCGAGCCAAACTATGCTCTGATAGGCTCCGGTTTTTCGATAGACAGAACCTTCTTGTGGCTGGCCCTTGCTTTCCAACCCCAAAGCCGGATAGCGTCTGTGTGTCATTGGTTCCGAACAGTGTGGTCGACCTTGGCAGGAAAAAACAACAAGCAATTGGAACAAGGGTTTGTTGTACGTCGCAGCACGGAGTTATATCACAAACCATTGATATGGCGGTCAGAAAGAAGAAAAGTGCGAATATGTATGGCACACTCTTCCACTGACGAGACCATTTTTCCTTGTTACTGAGCAAAGAAACGGCGCTTGCTCTGAAATGCCGGAGCTGTATTTAACAATCGCCCTCCCGCGCATGCTTCACTCGATATTCTTATCCTTCAACTCATACTCACTCGTTCAATCCCAAGCAAGAGAGCATTTAGCTTCCAGTCAATCGCTTTAAATAATCGGTCTTCAAAGGAAAACAATCGTTCTTTCCCAAAAGTCCAGTCATTCCCTCGGTATCGAGTTACTATACTACAATCAAACACCGTTGTCTTCAATTACCACACTCAAATCCATCAAAATGCGATTCACTGCCGTCGTCCTTTCCTTCGCTGCTCTCGCCGCCGCTCAGGGTACGTACACAGATCCTCTTCCATTCAGAACGGGACAGATTGCTAACATTCTATTTTAGAGACCGTCTGGGTCACTGAAACCGTTATTGGTACCGATTGTGCACCAACTGGTTATCCAACTACTCTTGTGCCATATCCTCCAAGCAATGTCACTACAACAGACAGCGGCTCAGTCCCAACATACACTCCAAGTCTCCCAGGAAATGCTACCACCACCACCGGTAGCGTTCCTGAATACCCAACCACTGCTCCAACCGAGACCCTTGGACCCGGTAGCGGTGCTGGCTCAATCCTCCCTGCTTCCGCCTTCGCCTTAGCTGGTGCTATCGCCGCCATCATGGCCATTGTTGCTTAAGTTGACTACGATACCATTTCGCGACATATGACATGACACAGGCACATTCAGACAACTACGCCTTATCTCTCCGACAAACTTTCATGATACCACTCGATCACGATACGGGAATTAATCTACTAAAAGCACATACACCCATTTGCTTTTTAAGGAATTCAATGGGCGAACCTCTTTATTAAACACTTCCTGTATATAATATACTCTTCCACTTTGGACTTCTTGTCTCTCATTAGTCTGGCCTTTGTTCATACTCGAGGACCTTTGTTTTTTCCTTTTCGGAAGTCTACACGAAATATTAATTGTAATGGCAATGAAGATAACGATCCTTGGAAAGGATGCCCAATCTTATATACATCTTGCATCTAAAATGATATTAAAGTCCCCAATTGAGTGAACATCTTGCGTGTCGTCAGATTGAAATTGTGCACTTTTGTCTCGGTCGGGTTCATGCCAGATCCAAATCCGCTTTAGCGACCGCTGATAGCGGACAGATGCAACCTCATAATCTCCTAGATCTCGAGATACGCGACAAACAAAGAAAACGGCGCCCTTTAGAAGTTTCTAGGCCTATTGTTTTTGGATATACTTGTCCTTTGTATACGATCCTATTTCTTGATATTCGAGATCAATACTTGCGTCAATTTCCGAATTTTGAATTTTCAACTTGCAACTTGCAAGGCAACGAAAAAGGGGTAACATCAGAATGGGAAATAACACACAACCAACACATATACTGGCCAGACCTGAAACTGCCAGCTTGGGAAGCAACATACCAACGAACCAGTGTGTGAGGCCGCCTTTAGATCAAAACTAACGAAACCACCCAACACTCTCCAGCTTCATCAATCACCCTTGTTGGACCCCTCACAATCTCCAATACCGTATCATCAAACCTACCTTTCGCCCTCGCCATTCTCAACCACTCCCCAACATCACGTCTCTGGACCATCACCGCACAAACCTCGAAGATAGGGCCATATGCTTCCTCAAGGTAAGGCAAGTACGAAAAAGTGAACTGGATATCATAATCTACGTCGTCGTGAATAGTTGTTGGTTGAATATTCCGAACCAGTGACGGCGATGTAAAGAAGAGACTAATGAATGTTCGCGGGTTTGTCGCAGAGGGCGAAGCCTGCACAGTCAGAAGTGGCCTGGCCTGCTCTATGGAAGTTATGTTCATTGGAGCGAAGAAAGAAGTTTGATTGTAATCGGAGAGTGTAAACCCCATGTTGAATGCTTCTGCTTTAACGGCATATTCTAGAGGTGCTTCTGCGTAGTGGCGTAGAAACGTGCCAATGGTTAGTAATCGCTTTAGTAGGGAAGTCAACTCGCGATTCTGGGGCGATAATTCGCTCTGGATGGATGGGCTAAGACGGTAAAATGTCACATTTCGGTAGAGTTCTCCCTTTTGTATAGCTGCGGTCAGGGTGCTGAGGGCAGCTGCATGATGGTCGAGATATGGGTTCCAAGGGATGAAGGTTGACATACTTATATCTACGGTTCAGAGTGGTATCGTAAACCACCCTTCGTTCAAAGCGGGGTTAAAGTGATTTAGATCGATTTAGGCAATATACCATGCAACTCGAATGGTTTGTCTAGATTAATTAATTGATACCAAAGTGCTTAAGCTTGAGGCATCACCAGTGCACCACTATTCGCCCATTCACTGCTCATACGTGTAGAGTGAGAACAGTGTGTCCAGACGTCTGAATAAAAGCATTTGTCGTGTTTGAAACAGAAACCAGACGGTCAGGCAGTCATGCAACGCAAGTATCAGCAGAGGTCTTATATCATTGCGAGGTTGAGGCTATTTAAACTTACGCAGAGGCGTGTCAGCGTGAAGTCGACAGATCTACAAGTTTGCGACATACTTCCAAGATACGCTTTTCATATCCTATTCTAGAAGCTAAAACCTTAAATTCACGAAACGCAGCATGGCAGCCACTATATACCTCACCCAGCAGAGGTATTCGCCCTCTTACAGGCTACCAACAGTACTTACGCAATACCTGCAGACCCGGAAATGTAAGAGAATGTGGGATATGACGGTCGCTTAGACTCAGGCTTTACGTCAATACATCCATGCGTGCTTCCCAATAATATATGTCGAGAAATGTTACGAATGACGCATGAATACAATTTAAAGGCCCTTCCATATCCACCCTTACTAGCCCTTGCATACCTGCATAACTCGAAGCTAATTGATAATTGACATCATGACAATCTAAGTCGATCTAGGGCTTAAATGGTTTAATTAAGCCATTCCATGCGCTCCCCTCCGTGTTCCTACAGATGCATATGTAATTCTCATGTGATGTGCCTCGGGGTTCTGTGATAAATATTTATACCAAATTCCAGGCTAACAAGTCTTCACAGGGCAAAATTCGCGGCCTAACGGAATTTTGGAATCTCAGCATATCATATATGGGCACTAAGCCTGGAACATAGAGATGCCGATGCGGTTCATAAGGAAGATACTCGAATACTTGGATGGCATTCGATGCAACCTAGACTAACTTGAAGTATCACACAACTGCGTTACATCTTTGTTGCAAATTTTGAGTTGACCGTTAGGTGGAATAGGGAACGGGTATGATGCCGAAGGTAGCCGTAATCCTGTTCGACTTGATCAAAAACGGAATCCAATTCTTCAAAGATGGAACATAGAGGGCGACTTAAAGGACGGACTTTAGGTTTACAAGCTGCTTGTTTCCATCTAGGGCTATGGAGCTGGAATGTCATTACAAAGCAAAAACCTGGGGAACTCCGCGTTATTAGCTTTAAAGACCGCTGCACCGTCAGAAAAGCTGAACTCTCCCAACTCTAAACTTCCAACTCCTCATCAACGAATTGAAACCCATCCTTAAACTTCAATCAGTTAACGAGTATAAACTGCAATATGAGTCCAATCAAGCGAGTAACCATGTTCAAGGTCCCGAACGAATCCGACCAGGATACTGTTCTTGAGCAATACAAGGGTCTCAAGCGAAATGCATTACAGGTAAATATCTCTCAAGTATGATGAATTTACATACTCACTGGCCAATACTTATCAATACCCTTTAGGACGGCAAACCATATATCCTCTCCGTCAGTGCCGGCAAAACGATTGCAAAAGACGACCCTAGGAGCAAGGGCTTCAACCTATTCGCCATCACTATCTTTGCGAGTTTGGAGGATATGAATTTCTACGACACCGAATGCAGTGCCCACAAGGCGTTAAAAGCTGTTGCTGCGGGCAAGATTGAGGATATTCTAACAGTTTATACGGAAAGCGTTACCGATGATTGAGGATTTTGAGCATGTATCTAGCAATTGCCCTTTCCACCCGATATTAAGAAAAAGGCAATGTTAATATTCAGCTTGGGACTCGTATATCAGACGTATGTGTTAATGCTGCATGACTAGTCGACTGCACGACTGTTGACCCGAAGCCTCCCCGAGATGCCCCTCATCTAGCCTGTGATTGGCTGCGGCTTTTGCTATTTTGAGTTTAGGCCGTTTAAAAGTTGGTTGGGGGATGAAAGCTCAAGCGACCCAGATTCCGCCATCGCCACCAAACGGAATTGATCGATAGCGACTACCTCTAAATTTTTCTCCGCCTGTAGTGTGAATGTAATCTGCTGGGATGCTCGCCAAATTCGACCCGGTTACAATGCTTTAGAAAGTTTTAACGTTTTCAGCTGGTGCCCTGTTCGTGCTCCTTTCGATAGCTTTCGCGCGTTGCTGTTTTGGCTGGACTTTCGCGACCTTGCATTGGAAGGAACGAAAAATTAAGCCGCGATGGAACCAGAACTTCAGAAGTTCCGTCAAAGGCACGCGGCTGGGCCGTCGAGTACAGCCAACGACGACGCCATTTCGATCAGGTCCTCGCATTCCAATGCCGCCGAACTACACAATGTCGAAAAAACCCTTTCCCGAAAATCGGAAACACATGCGCATTTCGCAAATGGAACGGGTGCAGACGAGAATGGCGATGGCGACAACGACGATAACAATAGAATAACTCGCGAGAAGACCAATGAAAGCGTCTACGAGCCTAGAAACCCTTACACCTACGTCGGAGCGCGAGGGTGGCGGAAATACAGGCCCCTCCGCCCCTTTCGGGGCATATATCACGATATAAAGCGACGGCTACCGTACTACCCAAGCGATTTCAAGGATGCGCTCACGTATAGGGCCGTCGCTAGTACAATTCGGATATACTTTGTAAAGTTGGTTATGCCCTTTTTCCAATTTTAGAGTAGGAATACTAAATTATGCATAGCTTGCTGCCGGCATTGGCGTATACTCTCGATATGTACCGGAGAACAGGCCACTTCTACGGTATCAACGAGGGATTGCTGGCTTCAGCACTTGCGGCCGGTGTATTTGGCGTGTTTAGCGCACAGCCTCTTACGATTGTTGGGTTAGTATAGCTTTTCCCGTCATTCTTGACGCTTATATATTATCTTATAATTCATCATTACTAATATATATATTCTCACAGAGTCACAGGTACATACCCCTTTAGCGGCCTAGGCTCCAAATTGGATCCCATAACACAATGTTGACATGTACTAGGTCTTATTTCGCTATTCAATTACACTATCTACAATATTATTACGCCTTACGATGCTACGATATACCCGCAATTTATGGCATGGACAGGGATCTGGACCGCCATATTCCATTGGCTCACCGCGATTACCAATCTTTGCGATTACATGCGTTATGTGACGGATTTCTCCAGCGAGACATTCGGGATGTATGTTGGAATTATTTACCTTAGTACGTTCCCGTCCGAGAACTTTCACCGACTTCCTGCAGTACTATTGTACCATCGGCGGGCACTAACAGGTATAAAGTTAAGGGGATTGAGGAACTAGTTGCCGAGTTCGAAGAAAGTGCGTCAGGTGGATTCATGGGTATCGTCGTTGCTATGCTCTACTTCGGATCCGTTTATACTCTGGAGAAGTTCGGTTCCGGGCTCTTCTTTAACCCGGCGGTCCGAGGCTTTGTCGCAGATTACGCCTATCCCGTAAGATGGCCCACAACAAGCTACGGAGACGCTTACTAACTCAGCACATATAGATTGCGACAGTGTTTTGGGTCGGGTTCTGCCATATACCCGGGACTCTGAAAGATACACACGTTCAGCTGCTCCCAATTACACAAGCGTTCCAACCGTCGACCGATCGAGACTGGGTGGTGAGTTCTAGGTAATATGCTGCTTCTGATATTTACTAACACGACACCTCGTAGATTGACTTTTGGAACCTTGACGTCAAGTGGGTATTCGCTTCGATGCCCTTCGGGTTTTTGATAACCCTTCTTTTCTACTACGATCACGTAAGGCTCCATTTATCCCTAATTGTCGGATTTACCTTTTAATAGCCCTCAATATAGAACGTCAGCAGTTTAACTGCCCAGGCCAAGCAATACCCGTTAAAGAAACCAGGTGGTTTTCATTGGGACTTTTTTCTCCTTGGGTGCACTTCCTTCGTCTCTGCCGTCATAGGAATCCCCCTCCCAAACGGCCTCGTTCCGCAAGCACCTGTCCACACCGACTCTTTATGCATCTACCAAACCGACCTACAAGTTATCAGAACCGAAGATGTAGAAGGCGAAGAAATCCGGCGGCCAAAAGTACGAATACTAAAAGTCGTAGAGCAAAGAGTTACACATGTTGCCATGGCGTTATTGCTATTCGGAACCATGTCTAGACCGTTACTAGTAGTTCTGGGAACTATGCCGCGAACAATATTTGCTGGAGTCTTCCTGACAGTAGGGGTATGTTCCTTCTCAACCGTTAACCTCGTATCAGTAGCCGCAAGAAGTTAACATATCCTAGTGGGGTTCAATCGAAGGCAATGGAATAACCCACAAAATCGTCCACCTCCTCAGCGAAAGCCGGTTCCGCCCTCCAGATGATCCACTCTACAAAGTCCCCTCCAAGAAAATTGCACTTTATATTTTTCTCCAACTCATATCCGTCGCCATATGCGTCGCAATATCGCAAACCGTTGCTGCTGTCGGATTTCCTATTTTAATCTGTGCCCTAATCCCCCTGAGATGGGTGTATTTCAAGAGATGGTTCTCGGAGGCAGAACTGAGCTCTATGGATGCTTTGACGGCTGATAATCCGGTCGTCCTGGCGAGTTTTGGGGGCCGGCCAGAGGGAAACGGAGGCATGGCGACGTCAACCGGCCTGGCAAGAGTCGAGAGCGCACGGGAGTACAAGGAACGACATGGAGGTGCCCAAAGGCAAAGGGCTGGCAGTTTTCACGTTTAAATTTACAGTAGATTAGATTTATTTAGAAGATAGAATTAGAAGATAGACCTGTTCTAAAGTCGTTGACAGAACGGTTAGACGTTTTTCTTCCACCATATGCCCGTCAATAGATTCAGAGGCCGTAAGGCGATTTATCCCGAATCCGCAATATTCATCAAATGTTTACCCTTCGCAGCTTTGTACAAATACCGCGGCGTATCCGTCGCTACATAGAAACTCTGTACTTTTCTCGGTTTCTTCAATGTTGTCCCCGATAGCCCAGATAAATCATACACCGCGTGCGGGGCGTTTAACCGCCTATTGAATTGGGCCGCCTGTCCCTCCGCGTTAGGTTCAGGAGTAAGGCCTTCGCACTTCGTGTCGTTATAGAAGAAGAGCATGAAAGATCGAGGATTGAATACTCCTTCGGTAAAGCTGTATTTTACGAGCTGGTCGGACTCGTCGGCGGCCTGACGGATGCCCGCCTCATATTGGGAATCAACATACTAGACGTGGGAGTTCTCGTCAAAAATATACCAATGCTAACATAAAATTGTCAACAATTTCTAGCATACCGGCTGCTGTAATCAAGGAAATTAGTTCCGAACCTGATAAACATCTACACGTTTCTACGAGGAATATAATGGCAACTTACATTCACGGGCGTCCATATGTCAATACACTTGTTCGTATGTGTCGGAGTTCCAATATATTTCTCCGTCCCATTCGTATACATTTGTTCAAAGGTTTGAAGCCGGCTCGTCTTGCCCCCGTCACTAGAAAATGTGAGCTTAAGCATCCATGGTTTTGCTACCGATATGAATAATATAAAGGCAACAACCGATATCGATGGGTATCTGAAGTTAATACTCAGCATCTTGCAAGCTTGGCGTAGCAATCGTGGGCATCCTCATGGCACCGGCGCGCGCTGACCGAGGCATGCAGTGACAAAATTACCACACAAACCCGTGTTGTTCATGGAGGGATATACGTACGAGAACTTAAGCGGCAGAATGTACGTCTAAACTCCTAACGATCGATCTTTGATTGCGTTATTAAGATCTATATCCGCGGAGTAGTGTTGGGCTGGTAGTGTGCTCAAAATAACTCTTCCATGTGGTACCCGTCCGACCATGTGGATATTCTATCGCTTGCCACGAGGGAACCTCCCGAACCTCATCACGACATCAAATCATTGAAACCGACGAGTTGTGCTGTCTAGAGTTGTTACCATGCGGTCCAAGTTTTTATTATTAACAGCTGTTGGGCTTTCAAGCCTAGCCACGGCCCGGTATCTCCCATCACCACAAAAAGATGACGACCAGAAGCACTTGTTCAAGAGGCAGATGGAGAACAACGTTAACCCATTTTCGCCCAAAACTGTTCCCAACACCCAGCCTGTTACGATTAGAATAACAGATGAGGAACATGCACAAAATGCGGGTGCAAATGAAGAAGAGGGCGACCCCGGGACTCCAAGGTTCTCAGACGACGACAATCAACAGGGTAACCAGCCCAATGAGCGCAATCCGGAGGATAACGGGGAGGAGGATGATATTGAACCTCCAACATTTTCAGGGGTTGGACTAGTCCGCGCCCTCAATAGTATTGATCTTGGGCCTTTGGAGACTGGCCCCAACATTATCGATCCATACGCAGCGTTGGAAGCAGCGTCTGAGGGACGAGAAGAAATTAGGCCGGACCGGATGGCTGAACTCGAGGAACTGATCAACGCCAATACGGAAAATAAGCCTGAGGGACAAGAAGACATCGTATCGGAACAAATTGAAGCACTAGAGAGAGAGATTGATCCCAACGTGGTCCTCAATTCCGGTGAGCCAGAATATGAATATGCCTCTTTTAATTTTGACGATGAAGACGATGATGGCGGAAAAGAAAAAGAAAAAGAAAAAGTGGAAGATGAGGAAGAAAAACAATTAAAAGCTGCTTTAAAGCTCATTGATGAGATGACAAATCCTCCTCTGCAATATCGCCCTCCTAACCGTCCAAAGTATGATCGCTTTGGACGACGGATGGGTGAAATTATTAATGAATGGCAATTTCACGAGGATGGAGATAGGCTAGTTGAGCCATATTGGGGCACGATCCAGCCAGGTCATGAAGTTTCTAAGGAGCCCCGGTATCTTGGTGAAGATACGGACGAAGACTCCCCGTATAATCCTAATAACCCGAGTCGTCTCTCAGGTGCTAGCCCCTACTATATTAATCACTATAATGTCCTTGGGAGATATGCATTGTCGTTCGAAGAAAGATGATTGAAGTCTAGAGGTTTTACGGAATGGCTAACGTACTCTAGTTATAAACGAGCCCTCCGCCCAGGTCGAAGGGCAGGGTCCAGGACGATCCGAAGACGACGACGAAGCCAACAGCCCTACAGAAGAGCAAGGGCGCCTCATCGGTGAGGCGCTCCAAGACCAAAATACGGAGGTGGACAGAAACCAAAATGAAGCTGCAAACCTAGGTGAATACTTAAACGAGGGTGAAATAGCGTCGATTTCGACGACCCGTGGCGACGATTTTGACGATTTTGGGGACGAAATTGATGAGCTCATCGACCAAAAGACTATCGATCAGCTAAAGCCTGCTCTCGAAAGGGTGACTACTATTGATCCGCAATACATCCAGAAGATTTCTTCTAGAACAGACCTCGACAGACCCCGCCGACAACAAGCCCCTGTAGTGCGAGACGATGAAGAGGAGAAGGTTGACCCCCAAGCTGTGCGAGGGCGGCCTCAAAGGGTTGAAGACGAAGAGGTAGGACCCTCATATGGGGGCACACGAATTAATCCAGAGAACCCGAGGTCAATGTCGCCCTTTAGATCGTTCGGGAGATTCCTTGGGTCCATTCCGAAGCAAGCAGGGAGAGAGGTCATCCGAGGCTTCAAGGGCATCGCGAACAAAGTTACGGGTCGTGGGGCTAAGATTGAATATATCAAAAATGACCCAACCGCCCCACCGCCTCTTATCCCGCAAACTGCCGTCGAGGATATCTCAATTACAATCCCTTCGAACCAGCAAGCCGCTGTCCAAGATATCAGTGGAAATGCCGAGCAAATTATCCAGCCGTCTACCCAGTCACTTAACCAGCCAGTTACTACCGAAATCGCGCAAGATTTTGATTTCGCTTATAATCCCCGGACGGTTGTGGACTCGGATGTGGCCACGCCGGCTTGGGGGGTCGGACATGATATATATGATATCCCAGTTATTGATTTTGGTGATGTAGATGAAAACGATAACACATTACCGGTATGGCTCCGGGATAGCACTGCGTATTGCAGAAATCAATACTGACTAAATTCTCTAGAAATCCTATTATCGAAGGCGTTTACGCAAGTAGGCGACGAGAGACGGAGAGCCGAAAGCCGAAAGACAGCCGCCGACGTAATGGGGATAAGTCGCAAAATGAAACACCGGCTTGGTATAACGTGGCCACGATTTTTTTAACAGCTAGGGAGGTCTTAGAAGTGGGGCGCAGTAAAGGCTAGCTTGACGTGGTTTAATAGCACTGCTAGCTACGAAGGTGGCTGAATATTGTATGTCTAAAGATTTGAATCTATTAAATGGCCGATGGTAATTGGCCGACCCACAATTTTGATATACTCCGTACCTTGATGCATGTAGACACGTACACGCATTTGCGCTGAAATACTATACATTGCATGAATTGGAAAATTTAAAAGGCCTTGATACGGCACATTCGGGATGCCGGCTAGTCAGGGCGACTACTGGAGTTGCTGTGTTGGATATGTTTCTCCGAGAGCCAATAGTTTAGCGAGTAACGGCCCGAGCTGTCTTCAGCATAGAGTTGACATTTGGGCGGCAAAGAAATCAATCTCGTGGGATAGAGTTTCGCCACTGGTGGGTTTCAGTACCAAGGGGTATCCGAACGGAGCGGCTATGATTCACAAATGTACTATGTATATACTCGAAGAAGGTGGATTCCCGGCACATCTAAGAATACAGTATGGCGACAATCTGCCAACTTTGGAAGGCACGTCGAGATTTTAATCTATGACATCAAGTCGACTTTAATATTGGGCTCAATTCAACATCTAGCATCCTGAGCTCGGGTTCCGCAAGCTGGAGCTATTTTTTGCCCACGGAAAAGGCTTGCCGATGGTGGGCAATCTTGGCAGCCTGGGCAGGGCTGTCGAACTGGCATTGCTTTTTTGAATGGAAAAACGGAAAGAAAAAACTTCTTTTTAATTAGTAGGATCAATAGCGGGATCCCGGACACAACAAGTCCAAAGTTCCAACCCGCACTCCAATCCAACGAAGTGTCTGTAGTGGGAAGTTTGGTGTGTTCTTTGCATTGTCGGGGTAAATGTGCCTCAGAGGTTTCCTCGATACGACATCGTATTTCATTATGTCAAATTGATGGATAGTTACCCGTGCCGGATCCACCATGTAGCGTGAACTGGCTGCCGACAGCGCGACTGATCACCAGTAAAGATGGGAAAGATTTCCCCTTAACGTTGACGTTAAGCCCTCCGATATCGATAGCAACACTCTCAGCCCAGAAACACGTTACAAGTGACCCTTGGATCCGGTTCATTTTTGGCCAAACAGAAATGCAATTTCCCCTTCCCACATTCTCGCGAAAGGGGATGAGGAAGGAGAATATTTCGCGAGAAGGTTTAGTGCGGTACTGCGGGAAACTTTTACAAGTTGCAACTGGGTAACATTTAATTTCTTTCCACTTCAAGGCTCTCGCCAAACCATTGGCTGTTGAGCCATGGTATTGGCCTGGCTCTCGGGTTTTGTGATTACGTCTTTGGATCTGGATTGAGGGTGAGGCTGTGTGAGTTCTGTTTCGTCTTTTGAAGCGCGATGATTTGACCCCTTAAATTGGGCATGTCACCTCTGTGGGCCCGTCCGCGCTGTTTTCGACTAATCGGTCGATCGTCAGACCATTGGCTTCCTGCTCTCCCGCTTGCTTACCTATTGAGTGACCGCTAATTCGATCGGGGAAGAGTCGAGAGTCGAGAGTTGAGGTTGCAGAAACATGGATGGTGTCTGCATCGCTCAGGGATTAACTGCCTTGTGTGCATGCAGCTTTGTTGTATATACAACATAGCATGTATCTTCAGCCATGAACCAAAGACGCATGCCGCAAGAAACATTGTCTGATCTGGGAGGCTCTTGCCCTTGGATGTCTTGCCCATAACGTTTCGCCGAAGAAAACATCCACACCAAATGCAAACGCGCATAAGGGATATTATACTAGCGTGCTGCCAACACAAACGGCGCTTGATGGTTCTCCGGCTTGTACAGCTCTTGAGATGTGATTTCGACTACGAAACACAAAATGATGACGACGACGTTGTAATTTGCTGGAGAATTGATGCTCGATTGCATGGAATCTAAGTGCAGGGGATCCGAGTTACCCGTTCAATAGCCCGTACTTTATGTGTCGAAAGCTGAGAACATGAGGGTTGTGAGAGCATGTGGCTCTGACAGGACAGGGATGGACTCCACAAATTGGCACCAAGCTTTTTCCAGAGTGGAGCCCCCCTATTTCCTTTCTGTAGGCTGAAATCTCCCTGGCCCCCAATCGCTGTTGCGCGAAATGAGGGCCCTTTGAGCAGGAGAGCTGGAAGATGGAGTACTTAACAAAAAGGCTTGGAAGATCTCCAAATGCTTCCTCTTCTTTTCCATCTTCTCTTTCATTCTCCCGTTACCTGCGGATAGATTCGAATTCTGAAGGAAGTGAAGACACGAGGACGTTTCGTCTCTTTCTTTCCTTTCTTTCTCTCTTTTTGTTCTTGTCGCTCACTACTAGTCACTCTTTTGATATAAATAAATTTCATCGCCATTGTCGTGCGAGGGTCTTTGATCAACAAAGTCCCTTCATAGACGCTTACCTTTCTCAGGCATCGATTCCCGTATTCTTGGTTCTCGGTACTTGATTCTTTTTCTTCTTTTGCATTATCGTACTTTTTTTTCCCATTCAAAATTTTCGTTCGAAGACTTTACCTCCGCCTTTCGTCGCCAAATACTACACTGTTGGTACTATTTTTGGGTTTGGTTATTCGCATTGCATCGACAATAAATCAGCCGACACGTTGAAGAATTAGGTAAAGTGAAAGACATCGATATCATACAAGGTGGGTTAAGTGTAACCTCATGTTCAGCTCCCACCCTTGCCGCCTGGTTCTGATTCGCTGGCACCGCCGAACGAGTTTGACCGATGGCAATTACCCAGAAAATTCCATCCTACCCAAGCACGAACCAAGGGTCTGTACTTGCATTGGGGCGGACCCCGTGGCCCAGTCAGTGCAGCGATCTCAGACAATCTAGTAGCGCGCTCTCCGGATTGATTCTGCAGGCGCTCCTTGAATTCCATAGTGGGGTTGAATATATTTATTGTCACTCCCACTTGTCCATGATGATCCATTTGGTATTCTTTGAATTTGCAATAACATTATTGTTGCAAGCAAGGTTAATCTTGGCATATGCAGTGACATCTGCATATCCACGGGAGCTTTTGCTTGCGTTTCTATTCGTTTCTTGAGGTCCTTCGTTCGAATATATTTGTTAACCCTTTCGATTATATATAGTCGATGCCTTCCAAGTCAATTTAATCCGACTCTATTTTCTTTAACGTCATCGACGCCATTCGTTTAATCTACACTCGTTACTAGGGTGGTGCTTGGGGATCTTCGAACATTATTTCAACCCTTTACGACGGCCTGCTCTACTCTTAATATATAATCAAACTCGTTACTATCGTTTATTTCTACGACAATATGAAGATATCGACATTGATTTCGGTGGCGCTGGCCACCACGGCACAGCTAACTGCTGCTGCCCCTTTCGCTATGCCCGACCTGGACCCGGAAATTGCCAACCTTCTCGGTAAGAGGAGTACTGGTGACAGTATCGAGGTGGGAGGTATTGCACAGCTTCACAGAAACATCTTGAAGAAGCGTGCGATAAACCCAGCAAATCAAATGGACGACACAAATAGGGGATGGGCTGGTGGTATTGAAGCCGGCAATGACGGTCTCGAGGTGGTGAATCGTCGAGAGATCAGGGAGTTCTATAATCTCCAGGGTGGAAGAGTTTACGACCTCTACATCCTCGCATTGAGGAGGACGATGGATAGAAGCGGCGCCGATAAGAACAGCTGGTGGCAGCTTGCAGGAATTCACGGCCGACCATTTACATCATGGAATAACCGAGCCCCAGGACCGTTAACTGATTTACAGAGTCCTTACACCAATACTGGGTACTGCACCCATGGATCTACTTTAGTGAGTTTAAGGAAACTAGATGTGCCGTAGCTTTTGATCGACTCTCACTGACCCCTCTATACAGTTCCCCACATGGCATCGCCCATATCTTGCCTACTACGAGGAAGTTCTTTGGGCAAGCGCTTACTTGGAAATCAATAAAGTGAAGGACGCTAAGGAAAGGGTCCTTTGGGAGAATGCATTGTTGGAGTTCCGCATCCCATACTGGGACTGGGGGCTCAAGAATGCTGAGATGCCGTCGATGGTTCGTAATTCGGCGCACACATGGAGATTCTTCCCGAACGTCAAGAATATCAAAGATGCTCCTCCATACGGAAACCCACTCTACACTTTCTTCTTCAAAGCCGGAACCTACGATGTCGGGAATAACTTTGGGAATGATCGTTTCAGACAATGGAGGCGTACCTTGAGACACCCGCGTGACGACTCGCCCGGAGTCGGCGACAATATCGGTGCCGCTAATACTGCGCTCACAAGCAACGGCAACAACATCAGGCAACAAGTGCACGAGCTTTTGCTTCGATCGCTCCCCCAAGACGATAACGCTAATATCATCTCGGGTACTCCGAACAGCGGAGGGGACCCCGCAAGATGGGGAGCCTTTAGCAACAGAGTTGGAAACAGTGGCGCTTCCGTCGAATCGATCCACGATGGAATCCACGTGTGGTGCGGCGGAGACCTTGGTCACATGTCTTCAGTGCCTTACAGTTCCTTCGATCCCATCTTCTTCCTTCATCACACCAATGTTGACCGTCTCTTCGCCCTGTACCAAGGCATTAACCCCAAAAACTATGTTACCCCACAGAGGAATGGCGGTGGAACTTACGGCATCAACCCTGATCGTACTGATACATCTACTTCCTACCTGGAACCTTTCGTGAAGAGGGGCGGTGGTAGACTGAATTCGAACGATGTCAAAGATACCAGAACTTTCGGCTATGGGTATGCTGACGTTCCAAAGCATTTGTACCCTAACAGCCCTACTGGCCTCCGCCGATATGTCATGGGACGTGTTCACACTCTCTACGGTAATGCTGCTGTATCCAGCTCTATGCGCAAAAGGGACACGTACGATAACGTCACTGAAGCCATCGATAACTCCATCGTTGACAACAAATATTACGAATGGAGGGTCGATGTTGTCGCCGACAGGGCAGCCTTGGGCGGCTCCTATACCGTCCACTTTTTCCTAGGAAAGCCGAACAGGGACTACAAGAAGTGGATCAAACAACCAGAGTTTGTTGGTGACTATGTCGTCTTCACTCATTCCATGACAGACCCTGTTGGCACCGAGGTTAACAACGAAATCACCGGAAGTGTCCCACTTACTGATGCCATGGTCTATGCATTTGGCAACACCAACCTTACTTCCTTGAATCCTCAGGATGCAATTCCCTTCTTGATCAGGAGACTCCGCTGGAGAGTAACTGATTCCAATGGCGTTCCTGTCAGAGCCCGCGACGTCAAGGGACTGAAGGTTTCCGTTTCGATCTCGCACTCCACTCTCCCAACTGCCCAGGTTCCTTGGACCCGATACGGTGAATGGACTTTCCTCACCGAGATCACCCGCAAGATCGGCCGCGACGGTGGCCCAGATAGAGTCGGGATCCCTAACCTCGTTTCCAGCTCTTCTACTGCCAGCCCAACTACAACATCTGATTCTCCTGATTACGCCACTGAAGCACCTACTTCGGTCGCCACTACCACCGACGCTGCCACTACTGAAGCACCAACATCCGTCGCTGAAGATGTTGAAACCGCCACCCCAACTTCAACCGAGGCCGCCGAGTCGTCCGCCCCAGATGCCTCGTCGACATCTACTGGCGACGCTTCTTCCCCAACAGACGATTAATTCAATGAGTCTGTCTAGGCCCCGCATCTCCTTTGTCTTTCCATCGTTCCTTGTGTCAATATAGCGAGTTTATTCCCATTTTATATATTTTGTCCTGTCCTGGGTGAGAGAGAGTATGCCTTCGTACGGTTTTGTATATTTTTTCACCTCTTTTTTTTTTTTTCATTTGTATCATAGGATCCCAACGGTCTGAGAATCTATAGCTAGCTAAAGTAATATATATTGCAACACAAAAGGATCGTATAAAAGTAAGCTCATTGTCTCGTTCCAAGGCGTTGTAAGCTCAATTTAGACAAGATCGCGATCGCGAGCAGGTTTCAATTAATTCGCGGAAATGTCAGAAAAGAAAATGCATGATCACTTCTAATTTGGATAAGGCAAAGCGCTTGGCTTTAGCTGATAGCCAAGATATGGGTGTTGGAATATCGTTTCAAAAACAATGCGGCTGACCTCGCTTAACTGGCTCTTTAAGTGCCCAGACTGTGATAACTGCGGAGTTCTTGTTCTGTGCCACAAGAGTGCATAATGGCTATTGTTCAGGGATCAACTAATATCGAGTATGGATTCCGCGGCAGGAGCATTCAAAATTTAACTATATAACGGCTGGCATATCATGGTTGTGACTATGGCTGCGACCTCGCGCTATCCCTTCAAAAGCACTCGAGTGCTGCCCCACGGACACAGTCCTCTCCCTACACCGACCCGCCAGCATATACATATACCGATATCGAGATGAACTAGAAACGGTATATGGCCTAGTTCAGGATCATCACGAAGGTTGATATTTGGTTTCAGTCTAATCAGACTATCAAACTAAAAGACGACGGGTCTAGGACACGGGTTGTCCACGTGCACAATCGATCTCAATACGCCCCGGCGGCCCCAACATGGTGGTATTGATAGCGCTAAGATGCCCCGAATTTTCCCTTGGCCCACTTGTCTGGCAGGTTATGTTATTTCTTACCTGACCGTTTGGGTCAGTCCAGGAACAGCAAAGCCAGACTGCAACGCGGCGAATATTGTTATCGATAGTCGAGCAGGGTTCAATAAATCGGTTAGGGGGTGTAAAGAGCTGGGCGGGAATTTGGTTGTCGAACTTAAGTTCGAGGGCATTGAAATAGACGGACTCGAACGAATCCGCGGGAATCTATTCATGCGCGATATGATCAGGGATGTGACGGATTCCACCACGAGGACTGACCCCGGATTGATTCGTGACCTAGTGATCGGTAAACGCACATTTGAGGATGTGATCTCGATCGCCAACCTCAGAGTTGACGGTGACCTCGACATTTCATGGTTTGGAAGGAGGAATACCGAGAATGACTTTCCCACATCAACCTTCCAAGCAGGCTGGCTCGACGTTGGAGGTATTGCCAATATCCACGACAACCACATGCCCTCTGTTGAAATTTGGATTGAAAAGGCCGATAAAGTCATCATCAGAGACAACCTCGATCTTGAAGACAAGAGAAACTTAGCTCGGCTTCCACTATATACGGATGAACTCGAGATTATCAGCAACACTCTCATGAACGGCTCTTACGCAGATAGGATCTACAACTTCCCCGACATGACCGAGATGGGCAGGAAAATATATATAGAAGCCTGTGAGCCGCAAATTATAGACAATAGTAACAACGAGGAGGGTCCGCCTCCTTGTTTCGGTCTTCGGATGCCGAAACTTCAATCCGTCCCAGAGGTTTATCTCAAAGACATTCCAGTTGTATACCTGCCCAACATCGGGAATATCAACAAGTCATTAGAGTTGAGGAGCGGGGATATCACCAAGCTCGAGCTACCAGAACTGGCTAATATCGGTACCGGCCGTGACGGCGCTTTCATTCTAAGGGACCTTGAGAAATTATTTAAACTAGACCTGCCCGCCTTGGAAACCATTCAGGGCAAGCTGGAATTCTTTGGTAACGCGCTCTTGAAGGATATCTCAGGATTCGAAGCGCTTCGATCAGTCTCGGGTGATATCACACTCAACGGCCCGATCTCGAGGTACGGAGACTCAGCCATTATCTCAGCCCTATATCATATTTTGTATTTCCTACTGACACGTTATTTGCTTTTTAGTCTGACTTTGCCCCGTTTAGCAAATGTAGATGGGAACTTTACCATCGTTAGTTCCGCACCGTTCAACTGTACGCCATGGAACGAGAAGCAAATCAATACGAGATTTGTTAAAGGAGATTATTCATGTGACGGCAGGATCGATTCTTTATTCCTCAAAGCCGGGTTCGAGAGAAGCTCTGTAGACTCAGTGCGGTCTGGCTCCGGACCGCCGCAATCTGCCCCAGACCGCACACCCATCATAGCCGGATCATCAATTGCTGCAGTAGTAGCTATAGTTGGAATCGGGTTTGGAGTATTTTACTTCCGTCGACGACCTCGAAAATTCCCTGACCTACTCCCTGGAATCGCCAATCCCGAACTGGGGGCCAGAGAGGCCCGGTTATACGAAGTCGATGGCGATAAGACTGAAATTACGGCTGAAGCTGTCGGGCATATCCCAAGCATAGAAGTAGACGGAGATTTTCAGCCTGTGGAGATGTTCGTTTCAGACACTATCCCAGCGGAGCTTGATGGCTCAGTGTCCGTACCGGTACAGCCACCACCTGCTGTTATTGCCAGAAGGCCAGTGAGGAATTCCGGAGGAGGAAGGCATAGCTGGGCGCCGCGAAACGAGAGCGCCTTCACAAGATTTTTCCGGACTCGTGGATCAGGCACCCAGCCAGCAAAATGAACTTATTGTAGATAATTCTAGCTTTTTAGCGACTGTGCTGTGTATATACGGGGTTGCTGGATGTTTTATTGTTTAATACTAATGCGTGGATTCGAGGCTATGTATCTCTTGCTGGAACATGCGCCGCATTTTTAGGTTCTGAACTCCTACTAAGCTTCATGATGTATCTGGCGAGGCATCGCAACGCATCCCCCTGTTGGATTTTAACCAATGTCTTGAATGTTGTATTCGAGTCTGAGGCCCTATCCATTGTTCAAGCAATACATGTATACAATACCTTTGTTTCGTCTAACTTTTCAAAAGAAGGCTTCTATCCTAAGCGCTTAATTTGGCCAGATCTGTGCCCGAAAGTCGCGCCAATGAAATAGATTTTTTTCCGTCGAGCCTAGTCGTTGTCTGCCCTACCGGCATGCCCCGTTATCCCTCAGGCCTGTGGAAGCCAGGGGCGCGACTGCGGGGCACCCTTGTACTTCCCCAGCTATGCCTTCGAGAGGTTGCACTGCTCTCCCATTGTCCAGGCCTCTCTCCAGCCCTACAATCATCGCCTCCGATATTATGATCCTCCGGGTATGCTTCAGCCTCCAGAACAAATAAACTCCAGCAACCACAGTAATCAAAAAGGTGACACCGAGGACGATATTACTGACCAATCTTCCCCCATTTTCGTTCCCAATAATCACACCGAGGTAGACTATGACCAACTGCTTTGGCAGCGTCACAAGACTCGCGAAAGCGAAAGCCCAAAACTCCACACCGCAGACCGCGAAAACTGCCGTAGAAAAATGGCTGGGCACAACCGAAAGCCTGACAATGAATACGATCCAGAAGCCGCCTTCGCGCGTAATACGAGCCAGAGCTGCATAATCAAGATGTTTACGTTCGAGATTTTCGGCACTTTGGCGTAAGATCGTACGGAAGGCGATGTAGGTCAATACTAGTAAGGGATATATTAGTAAACGAAAAGTATGTACCGATGTAACCTTCTACAAGGGTGCCTACTTTCACCGATGAACGTCCCTGCCGCTACAATGCCGAACCCTATCCACAAGCCGTACACAGCTCCACATAAAACAATGACTATTTCGTGGCCAAATAGGGGCGGAAACGACAGAGCAATCAGGACAAAGACTGGTATTAGCCAGCCCCATGATAAGGAACGGATTCTAGCGGAAACCGGTTGTAGCCAATGAACAATATCCTTATGATAAACTGTCATTAAGACCACTAGGACGGCTAGCAAAGCTAAAACTCCCCACCATGCTGTAGGTACCACATGTATATCAGCCACTTGAATTTTGCTAATTTGAGGGGCCTAAATTAAGGCCAAATGAAGGAACTATAGAACTTACGCCAGTACTTCTTCTCTTTGATAAATTTCCAATAGTTTGTGTCTTCGTACGCGCCTGGTGGTAATCGGGCACCATTTATCCGTGGGATTGGCTCTGGGAAAGGAGGTGGGGGAAGTTTCCCAGAATCGCGACCAGTGGATAGGTAATTCTGTTCCAGTGGCTTGGGCGTGGAAGAGGTAGGACTAGGATCCGACGAAGATGACGGCATATACTTTGAAGCCATAGCCAGTGAGCAGGCTTAACCTGCGGTGCCCGACTGACTCTCGCTTTCGTTGTATCGTTTTCTTGGAAGCTGATCTATGCTTGAGAATATCGAATGTCGTAGACAACCAATTCGAATTCATGGAATTTCTCGTCTGTATGATCTGGGAAAGGTCCTATCGGTAGCCCGGCGTACTTGAGAATCGACATATTACAAGATTCCGGGGGCCGACTCGATATCTGGTTATATTTATAAATCTCGTGCTGCTTTTGCTTAAGTGTTTGTACTACAAGAATAATATACGTCTACGGAAACCTTGTGTGACCGACACGCCATTTGTGGATCGAACCTGGCGATCAGGCCCAACACAAAACTTTTGTTGCAAATTTTACAAGGTCGTCTTGGAAGGCTGGCCCGAGCTGGGGTCTTGGGAGACGAGGCATGTTACAATGCATTGTGAATACATAAGTAGCTGTTTAAACCCTCCGCAAGAAGTCGATTTCTGGGCTAGTGCTATAGCAAGATGGCCGTGGGTGGTAGTTTTGATACACTCGATTTAGTTTTATGGAGGATTATACCAACTTGTAATCAGTATAAAGATATCGCGAGTTTCTGCGAGACCGCCACAATATCATTCAGAATGGGAATATGAAATATCAGGTAAATATTTTTATGATACAGCACTACGTCAATATTGCAGTTTTCGGATCGCCTTTTATTTCCCATCCCTTCCGGTGGGGGAAGATGACAATGTAACGGTGTGGTGCCGGTTTACCATGATATTTCTGGTATGGGTGTGCCATGACGACACTCTGGGAGTGGGATCCAACCCCAGTTTCAAGAGCTTCAAGCTCCAACGGGTAATTTCGCAAGGACTGGAGGCACATAGCAATACACCTTGTACATACGTATCCTAACATCAGTGTCGGCCAAGTTGCCCTGCTCTGTATACCGTTTACGAAGTAAATTCTTCACAGCACAAGGCTAGAGTAATCTGAACGAAATGGTTTACGCTCCATTATTCGCCGGTTGGCATTGACCAATGATTTCGATATTCAGTTGGCCAATTGGTAGAAAAAAAATCTATATCCTGCGGGGTTATATTTTTACGCGGCCGAGGTTTCAATTAAGCCTGCATCGGTATCGGCAATCGCATTAAACCCATATTCTCAGTACGGCTGAGAGAATGCGGGCGCTGGTCACGAGTGTGTACCTATACCTGTATTTCTTATGATAACATGGTGCATAATGCAGAGTGATGGTAACCGGAAGCAATGATTGGATGGGTTGCCTCGCTCCACGAATATCTCATGCAACAAGGGTGGAGTGCGGCGGCAGACCTCTTTTCCAATGCGGCAATCGATAGTCTGCCTACTTCTTGTCTCCCAATTATCAGAATACGCACTGACTCCCACAATCCGAGTCAGGAAACTTCTAGACACCATAATACCAAAGCCATGCTTGGAACTGTGCACCTGTGTTGTGGTCTTGATTCGACATGGCAAGATATCATCTTTGCGTGTGACATTTTGGTAGGAATAAGTCTCCCCTAAAATTTTTTATAAATTTAAAATGGGTGAACCTACAGACGTTTTACGGGGAAATCGCATATGAAATTTAACATGTTTCCGAGGTAAGGGGAATTTACCTTCAAAACGGGCAGGCTAGGATCCTCGGAGTCCCTGATTGGAGTGCTTCCATGCCTTGTTGATCCATTGAGGTTCCACCCGCGGATTGCATATTCTTGTTTGGTTGACGGAATGGATAAATGGGAGGCTTTACGGCTGAGCATGCCGCTTTGTGATGGCTGCATGGCAATTGAACATCGATATATCGGTGGGTTAGATCCTATACTCGTACGCATGGTCCAAAACGGTAACTGATATGATATAGGAATTAGATAAATCAATCAATTGCAAGCGGGCCGGGACGACCCAATATTGTATATGCGACTCGCTAGATAAGAGCGCCAAGCTCGGGTAATATCACTCCGCCCCATCGAGATCACAACTTCCTAGCTGAGTTGATCGCGTTGAATAATCGCACTTACAGATGCTTCGTGAATCTTCAGGTTTGCAGATCATTACAAGTTTCCGTGTACTGGCAGACCACCCGCTCGTATAACCTTGGCTAAACAAACGGAAATCGGGGCTCGTGTTAGATTTGAAGATCGCGATATCGGTAAATTCCGCTGTTGACCCTATGTGTTATTCGAAGTTGAGATATTCGATGAACATGTGTAGAACCGATGGTGGTTGAGACCGAGGTAAGAGCGGGGGCACGCGGGCTGCGCTCAGACGTCGTATTATCGCAATGCATAGTATATCCCTTTCAGGATCTCGTTCGATCGTCGGCATCCATATTCAGCGGGTCTGCTCGTTGTGTCCTGAATGTAATGAATGGCTCGAGGCCGGCTCGGATCCCAAGTATGATTTATACAGGTGTCCTTCTATTAGGTCCTAAATTCCTATATAATTGCCTCGGACTCCTCAACCCCTCCGACCATCTTCCCTTTCAACCCGCATCATCTAAGCCTCTAAACATCTACAATATCAATTGTCAAATATGTATATGTTTAAGTTCTTCCGTAACACTGGGCGTGCGGTGTACCAACCTGCTTCGCAGGTGGACGAGTGTGATGCGAAGTCGCGCCTCATGGAAGGGGCAGACAGACCATCATTCGAGGCCGACTCGCTCTGTTATCGGTGTTCTTTGTCCCAAAAGCAGTCTCTATGGTCGGATCGGAAATCATTACTCTTTGTCCTTCTCACTCTCGTTAATATCATATCGTTTTCGGGAACATGCGGTGTTTTCTATCACCATCATATGTCTCAAACGAAGCCAACTAAATATCACCTAAAAGCTACCTCAAACTACTGTATGTTAATTCCCAGTTATGCTCCTTGGGCCATGTTTCTAACATACCGCTTACAGCCCCGGTTTTCGACGCATTGAACATGGGGTTACACAACACTGTGTTCAACGGGTCATTGTTCTCTCTTAATACTAGCGGAATCTTCCGTCAATCTCCATCGCCGGAGGTGGATGCCGCCTGGGAAAGCATCACTCGTGTTCCTAATTTTCTCGTCAACCGGGAGGACATCGAGAAGGTCGGCAAAGACCCAAAGCTAGTCGTGAAAGCTCCAGCTGCATGGAACGTCGGCGAGAAATACCTGGTAGCTCTCGAAGGCCACCACACAATGCACTGCCTCAATGAAATTCGCAGAGAAGTGTACTCGGACTATTATTTTGGAGCCAACGAAGCTCATTATCCGCTTCGTTGGGTTCACATCGCCCATTGCTTAGACATCATCCGGCAATCACTCATGTGTTCAGTCAGCGTCGATCTTATTTCGTCGAATTGGGTCGAAACACAGAAAAGCCCATACCCGGATTTCAATGTTGCCCACCAGTGCCGCGATTTCGATGCAATCATGGGATGGGCTCAAAAACAGCAGAGTGATGCGCGATACCTCGAGCGTGTCGCTGACTTGCGCGACCCTCCTGCAGATGCAGTTATCCTGCCCATGGACCCGGCGTACTATGACCTCTTACCCGCTCTCGATCGATACGATAGAGAACATGGTACTGAAACTGATCACCAGGACGTCCAAGGCCACCACCATGGGAGCGGGAACACAAAAGGCGATAAAAAGCCCAACGCCCAAGTTTACCACGATCAAGATTGGGGAAGCATGAAAGGGGACAAGAAACCCAACGCTCAAATTTACCATGATGAGGACTGGGGTAGTATGAAGGGCGATATGAAGGGCGATAAAAAGCCTGACGTTCAGGTCTACCACGATCAAGACTGGGGTAGTATGAAAGGCGACAAGTAAATTAGTCCCGAGTTACCTCATTCAGTTTTCTACTAGCAATTAGAGGGCCTATAATTGCAGAGGCTAGCTCCGTAATATAGCTGAAATCGATATAAGACTAATATATCTTCTATTTCAATTCTATTCAAGACCTTGTCGATATGTCAAGTACTATGTGCGTGTTGATTTTGTCGTATTTGGTGAATTTTTGTTGAACCTTTTCTATGTTTGATCGTTTGATCTCTGATTTATCCCGAATTTGGTCGTTGTTCGTCACGTGCACTACTGGGACCAGCCTAACCGGGTTTGGCAGACCTTTATCACGTGATTCTCTCGAAATTCGTAGACACAAAGTATTTTAGTTAACGTTAGCAAGTTGCAATTAGACATTGGACTTGGAAGATATAACTGGCCGGTGCTGTAAATGACAATACATTCATCCCTAATCAGCCTAATGTATGTACATATGCGTTTTTGAATCATGTTGAGCATCGTTCCGTTTGTCAAATCCCTCCAGGCCACTACTTCAATTTGACAGTATATTTTGTGCCCTTCTTAGGAATGAGTCTGATCCAGGCTCCAGATCCAACGCCATCGATCGAGATTTGAGTCCCATTATTGGTTCCAATGGCTTCAGTTCCTAACGTTACCCACAAAAGGCCTCCGGTAGTGGACGTTATCGTTGCGCTATCCAAGTCTCCATTTTCAGTCCAGGAAATATCGACTAGGGCCCCACCTCGCGCCCTCAAGCCTGTAACAAAACCTCCGCCATTGCTAGCCCACTGCCGCGGCAGAGTGGGTAAGAATCTGATAAGGGGGATTCCAGTGGCGTCACCGGTTCCACTAGCCTTCATATTTGCTGCAGTTATGCTGGTAGCCGTAACGGTCTCATGGCTGTGCAAAAGAGCCTCAACAATACCTGCTGTGCCACCGAAGTTACCATCGATCTGGAAAGCGGATGGTGGACCGGTATCCAGCATCGAGTTGAAGTATGTGTAGTTATACAACAGAGTAACGGTGCTCTGATGAACCTCGTCTGGGAGATACAAGCGGCCACCAACAGCGATGAACCATGCACGAGACCAGCCAGTAGAGCCGCTACCGTACGCGAGGCGTCTATTCACTGACGATATAGCAGCGTTGAAAATCGTCATATTTGTGGTCGTGATTTCGGAACCAGGGTACACGCCGAAGAGGTGAGAGATGTGGCGATGACCTGGGTCAGTCTAATTTTATTATTCGACTAATATTAGTGGTCAGCGCTGATGTAAAATGGAACTAAAGACTAACCTCATCGTAATCTTCAATCCATTCCATAATGCCGCCCCATTTGTTGATTCGAAGTGGTGGGAGCTTAGCCCTGAGATCTGTGAGAGTAGCCTTCATGCTATTGTCGTGCTTCCCAAGGATGTCCATAATCTCGAGCAAGGAGCCGAAGAGTTCCCAAAGCAAAGAATTATCAAGAGTGGATCCCAAAGTAATTGCGGTAGTAGTTTTAGTTCCTAATAGATAGAAAGTATTCTCCGGTGAAAGTGTAGGATTAGTGACCTTCCAGCCTTTGTAGTCCGTCAAGAACTCGGTGAAAAAGAGGGCAGCATCCTTAATCGTGTTATAGTACTTCTGGAGGAAATCCTTATCCCTTGTGAATCTATACTCCTCCATGATATGGTGAACGAGCCATGCACCACCAGCAGGCCACCAAGTTGAGGAGGCGTAATTATCTTGGGGTGCGGTATCTGCCCAAATATCGGTATTGTGGTGGCAGACCCAACCCTTGGAAGCCCCGTACATAGTTTGTGCCGTCTTCTTGCCACTTGAATGTAGGCGTTCGATGAGGTCATACAAGGGAGTAGTGAGTTCGATCATATTTGTAACGAGACTAGGCCAGTAGTTCATCTGGAGATTGATGTTTACGGTGTACTTGGAGCCCCACTGTGGATCCATTTCCTGGTCCCAAATACCTTGAAGGTTTGGAGGAAGTGTGTTCGCTCTAGAGGACGAGATGAAGAGGTATCTACCAAATTGGAAATACAGAGAAACCAATTCGGGATCGAATACCGTAGCAATTGCTGCTAACCTCTTTGGTGTTGACAAAGCCTTTTGGGCACTGGATGAGCTGCCGAGACTTAGAGACACTCTTCCAAAGAAATTCTGGTAATCCGCAACGTGGGCAGTTCTGATATCTGTGTATGACTTTCCTCCAATGCTAGAGAGGTCTGAGAGGACTTTGTTGACAGGGTCTCGTTGACGATAGGCTGTCCATGCAGTGAAGTAGATTGTTGCCTCATCGGCATTGTCGCAGATGACATAGTCGCCGAGGGTATAGACTCTGCCGCCAGAAGCAACGACCCTCGCGCCTGCAGAGAACTCGACGCCATTCTTTCCCTGGCTCTCTCCTCCCATAGCTATAGTATCGCTTCCAACTTTGTACGTGTAATCCTCCCATCTGTTGAGGGTTTGGCCCTTCCGTAAGTGAACATTGAATGATACAGAGCCGGGTTTACTAGCTGTGATATGGATTGCGATAATATCGTCTGGATTGCTGGCAATATATTCTCGTTTGTAGCTAACTCCACCGACGGTATAGTAAACACCTGCCGAGGAATCAGAAATATCGAGCCATCTTTCGTAGCCTGTGGCACTGCCAGAATGGTTCATAGCTAGCTGTATATCTCCAAGCGGTTCATAGTGGCGGGCGGATACCGGGGTTCCGGCGTATGCGAATCCTGCTAGCCTGGCGGCCTCGGGGTTCCGTTGTTGGGTGAGTAGGGATTGCAGATCACCCATCTTGCCATTGGCATCAGGGTTAACCCGCGAGAGCTTTCCGCCAGACCAGAGAGAGTCTTCATTGACACGAATGACTTCGGACGCGACACCACCAGGAAGGGCAGCACCAATACGACCATTGCCAATAAGATATGAATCGTTGAAATAACTACCCGCGGAGGTTGTCCAGATGCGTAACGGGTGGGATGCAGAGTTTGGGGGCTCGAAGGTTTGAGCTCGTACTCCCTGAGCTAGTGCTACAGAGAGCACAGCTGTGCGGAAGGAACTTGGTAGATGCATTATGGACGAGAAGTTCCTGTTTGACGCCTGGATCGCGGCTTCTGAGACCGACTGCTTCCATGGTGCTGGGTATGCTGGGTTCTTATACACGACGTCAATACGCAAGAAACCGGGCTGCAAATGGAATAATCCAAGCAGTCATGGAGTTCACCGAGGTGGAAGTGAACCCCGGAATTTCCAGAAAATGGAGAGATCGCCACGGAAGGCTTGACGAATGATCCTCGGTTCACTAACCTTAACCCTTGTCCCCCACGGAAAAATAATTCTGCGACAAAACTTTAGGTGGTACGATAGACAGGTTGCCTTCCGTCAATGAGGATAGACTTTCTGGGATTTAATTTGGAGAACAGCTCGTGTTAAGTATAGCGGCGCCGGGTGCTCGAGAGCATCAAGCTTTCTCCTGGTAATGACATAGTTCGCTACCGTCGGCCGGCAATTTAGGCTAAACTTTTAGCGAAAGGGTAAACTCTGGGGTAAATAGCCGCCCCGCATTGATTCGAAGGTCACAGCACTCAAAAATAAGTTGGTGATGGATTGAGGTTCAAAGCGGCGAATTCGAGGCCCCAAATTCGCGGAAAAACTTGTCTGCTTTGTTAGGATGTGGGACTGCGATGCTACATCGCGTTGATGACCAAATACTTTACACTTTGTGGATTTGTTGTTTTTAGGAATAGTGTCGGTCTGTTCCCGTGGCTCTCATGCCCAAAGATGGAGCAGCAGGGCATATATGGTCCTGCCACACCAATGGTGGATGGTATTTCACTTTCCATCGTATAGCCTCATTTTCGAGTCGGATTATCCAATTGGAAAAATTCTTCCGATGATATTGATTGTTGCTATTGTATGATTGCCTAGATCTCGCGAATCGTCGCTGGTCATCATCGGTACATATTCGACGTATGCGTTTATGAATTTTACCCAACCGCATTTTATGCCGACGACTTTAACCGTGCTAGGTTATACAACCATAGTATTGAAAACCCTGGGACTCTCAATAAGTTATTTGGGGCTACCGGGGCCAGGGAAACAAGTTTTGAGTTTGGCGAAAATTGCGTTGTCAACCAAAATCCAACACTGCCCCAGCCGCTGGCATGCACCGACGCCGACGGGAACGGTTCGTAGATGACGCGCAGTACTAGTAAAGCTGCCGGCAAATGCCCTATCGCCCTTTGCGAATGTATGTAGTCTCGAGGCATTTCAAGCCTATCAGTATAAGAATCTTGCAACTGGCGAGAATACCTTAGCTTGCGATGTCTGGATCCTTTTGCCAATTTTGTAAGAACCAGGCCTCGAGGTCAAGGTCTTGGAGTTTCGAAATTTCCCAGAAGTTGGGCCAGACAAAACTCAGCCCGATTCATATTCATCCTCCTAAACCGTCTTCCATATTCCTCAACGTCGAAGGTTGTTCTCGGCAGATCCGCACAGAATGTCGCTTCTAGCCAGATACGCTTTCATGCACCGCTACCTTGAATTCCTCCAATCCTGTGGTGTTCCAGACCCTGGTCGGTACTCCCAACCGATGGGTGATGCCTACACTGAACCACACCGAGCCTACCACAACACCTCACATATAACTTTTATGCTGGATAAGCTTGCCGAGGATGTCAGGAACAAAAACGTTGAGCTGAGTGATTGGGAGCAAAGATGTATCATGTTCGCAGTGTGGTGGCATGATTTTGGTTAGTAATTATTTCGGGTTTCAAGCTTATAGTCTCGAAAAGTTCTTAGAGACTCTGTTGCATGTTGAGACGTTGACACGGAATCCAGTTTACAATCCTCAGGCCAAAGACAATGAACTGCAAAGTATAACTGCTTGGGAAAACTTTGTGGACCAGGTATCCCAGACATCTCCCATCCTGGTATAGCCTCCTATTCGTCCGTTGGAATTAGGATAACCCTATATATGCTAAACAGGTGTAACAGGAATCATATAAAGCTCCGGTTTCTTTGCTTATACATTGCACAATTGCTCATACTGTTCCATCACCAATCCCAAGCAGTCTCTTGTCGCCTGCGTTGGTATCGTATTTTCTGGACCTTGATCTCGCGATCCTCGCTGCTTCGCGAGATATTTATATAGCTTATTCGAATAATATCAGGAGCGAGTATAACAACTATTCGATCACAGATTACAGAAATGGGAGGACAGCAGTGCTGAAAGGGTTCCTGGGACGGGAAAAGATCTTCTTGATGAGCAACCTCGAAGGGGTCGGGGCAAAGATGGAAGCTATGGAAAACCTAGCTAGGCAAAATGTTAGTTGGGAGGTTGGAGAACTAGAGAGTGGTAGGTTACCTCGAAGTTAGGGTTGAGATCCCCAGATTAGCCAGGACGCTTAAGCACTATCAATCGATCAAGAAACGCGAGACGAAGGATTTGAAATATTGGGGATTTCCCCGTTATATACGGCCGTTAATGTCATCTCTTTGTATATACATGTGTATTAAAATCGAAAGAGTCGTTAATCGTATCGTCGTACTACCCAGTAGTCTTCAAAATTGAATTGCGCCCGAGCCCCCAAAGTCAAAATCCAAAAAAAAGAAATTCGGATAACACCGATACCCTTCCAAACGATTGTCGAAAAACGAATGTCAGCTGACGTGAAAACAGAAACAAAAAAAGTGCAAGAGGTATGCATGTACGCCCTGAGGTAAGGGGCGAGAGTTCGAAGCTAGTTGAGGAGTTCCTGTTAGCTTCGAAGATAATCCGAACCCTATTGTGGTTGCTGATACTTACTTCGGTAGAAGTCAGGTACGGCCGGCTCGCCTTCTCTTGCCCCGACCGGCCAGCTGGTCGATTGCCTGTACGAGGAGTGCAGCATCGGATCGATTGGAACCCTGCATCACTTATCCCAGATCCATCAATGGTTAACTCCGTTTGTTTTTTCCCCCTTGACTGAGTCTTGACTTCGACGTCGCATTGATCTCCAAAACCCCCTTCTAAGCTTCCACCCAACCACGTCAAATAATTTAAAACATCCACCCGACCGTGTAAACCTCGGCGGTTTATTCCGTGGTTGTGAAATCATTGCTTTCTCTATTTCCACATCCTCCAAGGTGCCAAACCGCAGCCAGTGGGACTCACTGGAAACGGAACGTGCGTGCTGGTGGTGTGCGGAGTATCGGTGTTGTGTGTTGGCTTTTGGTTTGGTCTTCGCTTTCATTGAAGCACGAGAATCCGGGCGGCTGGGAAGTGCCCAGCCTGGACGAGTTTGAATACGGTCCATGTTCAAATTCAGTATTCTGGAGAAGTGAGGAGGAATTTGACTGAGAGAAACGTGGTCAGGTCGATACCATGGTTCGAAGTCGATCAATCGGTTTTATATGGAAGGCCTTTGCAACTTGGATGAAAAGAGGAGACGGTATGCACTGCAATGGATAATTATGACGCCAGCATGAGGAACCTGCATTCCTTATAAACTTATATCATGCACGAGCACCGAGAGGCCAGACATTCCGTAAAGTTTGAATCCGGCGAAAATGGCGTCCTGAGCACAGCAAACTAGGCTGAAAACCGTGATGGAATGGAGCAGTTGCTTTTTGAAGAGGAACCGAATAGAGCTATTTGAAACGAATCTTCAAAAGAGGGGAAACCGAGGGAGGTTTTTGTCAGGTCCGCGAGAAAAAGGCTCGACCCAAGATTGCTTGAGCAAAACTTTAAGACAGAAACAAAGCTTTTGGGCGTCAGAATTCCGCGGCCGGAGGTCACAAGGGATTGAAGCTCCCATGCACGTTCGTCATGATGGCTTAGTTCCATAACGAAACTCGTTAAGGTCGCGAGATCCTGGTGCTGAGGTTGCCAAAAATGAGGGCGCCACCGCCCCGTTGGCCGTGTTTGAATGGGGGCATGATGAGGCAAGTAGCCGAGTAGCGAGGCCTTGGTTCATGTTGGCGGTCTAAAAATTGCAGCAGGGAGGACAGTTATAGCATCAAAAGCTCTAATTGTAGTGTTCATGACCATGGTTCCAACATCTACAACCAAAACGAGCTTTCCGACCGCTCCAGGCGAAGATGAATATCACCTCCACTATCCCAGGGCTAGCCTGTCGCCCGGTTCGTTTCCAAGCTCTGAGGCTCTCAAGGCCAATACTTGTTTAAGAAGGTAATTGGGATGTAAAGCGGCCACTAGTTTCTGTTTAGAATAGCGGTGGCTGCACGATCCAATCGAGTGCGCTGTTTTTCATGCATGGCTTCGTTAATAGATACGGTTTATAGGCGATAACAATGTTGAAAATGATTATCAGAATGCTAAATTGGCGGTATGGTTGGCTTGGTGATTGGCGTGAATTCGGACCGGCAGTGCGCATACGCACAAGCTTTGTGACGGTTCGATAGATCTATCATCGTTCAAGCGATTTGGCGATCCATCATGAATCTTGTCCTATGATCATATGAAGTTCGCCAACCTAATCTTTGAGACAGTCCGGCTAGACTAACTTTGAAGAATTTTTGTGTTTGTGCTTGTCGATGGGTGCTACGCAAAATTAAGGCCTGCAGCGGTGTATTGTCTCGTAAACAAAAGTGGCATAGAAGGATGAGGTATATAAATATCATGTTGGTGTGCAATAATATGTCGTTCTGCAATATAGGTTGTGCGGCTCCTCAGGCTACCGAAAATATTTCGCATTCTGTGTATCCAATCTCGACAAGCTTGCAAGTCCAGGGTTAAGTCAGCCGGAAATTTAATATGTTGCGCGTGACGCTCGAAGGGCGAGATTCGCTTCTCTAATTCTGGCGATCAGTGGGGCTCTGGTTCGTTCAAATCCGAGAGGCTGGAGATTGTTCTGTAGATCGTTTTGTCTTCCAATCATTGCTCTGACTTGTCGCCTTAAGCTTGTAGCGCGACGCTCCCGGATTGTCAAATAGTGCGAGAGGCTCCTAGCGGTGGTGCTGTCGAATCCGCGGACGTAATCTTCCCCGCACCAGAGGATGGAAATTTCCATTATCTAGGCATTGGAGAAGCCTTTGCACGTCATTATTCTTTTGGGGGTGTCTCGGTTTGAACAAAACTCGGCTGCTTGAAGCTCGGGCGCTCATGAGGTTCTTTGGGTTTGGGTTGTTTACGAGGCTAACGGTGTCGGCCAAGTCAGAGACAGGATTAATATTCTACCCAGTTGACAGCTGTCCAGACGAAAGCAGAGACAAAGTGGCAGACTGATCTCTCTAAGCTCTAATTCGCCTATTTCTATTCCACGTAATCAGTGGCTCTTTCGCCCCGAATTCAAACTGTGATAATCATTGCTGTGCCTCCAGCTGGGATACGAATATGAACTCGAGCCGACAGTGTGAATAAAATCTTTAATTTTTCCGATGTCAAAAAATATTCCTGGAAGCCCGTGCCCTCTTGGAACAGTCAAGGAGCACGCGAGCTATAACCCGGTCCGATGGCCCTATAAGAAGCCCGCCGCTGCAGGAGCTGCAGCGGCTGCTTTGAATCAAAACGTGTGGTTGCCGTGGCCGTGGCTTAATATCCGATATGCGTGGCAATACCATGGGATGTACCTCGAAAGATAATCGATAAAAGATTCTATGAATTCGAATAGTCAAGATTGAGATGAAGAAAAAAATATTATTCGTAGTAAACAAACCAAAACACCAGTAATAAAATAACTCCCAAAAAGTGCACCCGAATCCTTCTAGTGAAAAAAGGTACGCCGTGTGCTATGCTATATACATCTTTGATTTGGGAGAACATGAGTTTGTGTTTCTGGTGTCTCGCTTTTCGGCCCAATATTCAAAACGTCCTGGTGTCGGGTATAGGGATGTCTTGAGGATGAATGGCGGATGAGGCCTAAAGAATTTGTCTATTTACAGAAAAGAAAATGAATAATGATAAACCCCCCTTTGCCGGTCATGGCTTCAAAGGACCTTTGAAAACCCTCCCCATTAAAGTCTGGAAAGGCCCCTTAATGCTTTTGGCTGGCCTGGATGCGTTCGAGCAGTGGAACTCCGATACTTTGTGATTCCCGTTCTCGAAGGTCGACGAAGGCCTGCCAATCTCTTCTCGAAATGGCCCAGCGGTGTTCTTTGACAAAGGCGTTCCAGGTTTCGGAGACGTCTTTAGGGGGAACTTTTGTATCGGCGTTCGTGTATATGCTGGTCATGCAGTTCATGGCAACATTGTGGTAGGCTTTAGCACATGTCATTTTTCCGGCCGGATTTTCCGTGGGTTGCGTTTGACGTTCAACGTCTACTTTTTCTTTTGTTGGTTCGAGAAGAGAAAAAAATTGGAAATATAAAAATTTGAACAACGAAGGGGATTTCTTTGGCCTTTTGAATTAGGGGGGTTTCTTGAGAGCCTTGGGGATACGTTTTCAGAAAACTAACAATCTGTATATTCCAAGATACTTAAATACACAACTATCCTCTAGCATTCACAAAAAAGTGTCACGCCACTGCTTCTGTTCTAGAAGTTTTAACTTTCCTCGTACGGTCATCTTTTAGGTCGACGGTCTGTGCTGGAACATTTTCCATCACAGGGCCAAGGGTATTATTCCACTCGTCCCCTTGCAAACCGTTATTTCTTGGGTAACTCGACACTTGTGTGCTTCAAGCCATCTTTGCGGTGTTTTTTGTCCTCTTACATTACAAAAACAGTCCCATCCTGCCGCAAAAAGCCATGGTCGGTGGGGACGGTCCCGTCTGGTATAAAATACCGTCTTGCTATGGAGTCCATGCCTTGTCGTTCGTCGGTTCAGGCGTTTTCCTGAGAAAAAATTTTCTCACTCCGTTGCAACGAGAAGCTCGCAAAAAAAAACTTGCATGCCCATTTCGGTTGAATTCAGAATGGGTGTTGTACGGAAATATCGCATGTGAGTTCCATTGCAAAATGCACTGTACGCAATCAATGATCCGAAGAAAGAGGCGTTCGAGAGGGTTGGATGGAATCGTGAAATTTGTCAAGGTGTCTTGCGTATTATGTCCCCTGGTTGCGGTGTTTTGTACTGCTACAAAGCCGTTGAACGACCGTTTGGATCTGTGGGGCGTGCACCGCACCGGCCGAGATTTAACTTCGGACGAGGTTGTCGACCTTTCCTTTCCCCATGCATGTCCATCGAATTGACCAGGATCAGGCGGCTCGATGTCGACGAGGTTCTTTGGGGTTGTAAGTCAAGGGTTGTGGCTGTTTGCAATCCGGATCCGCCGCAGAAGTGAAATATCAGAGGCCCCAAATCCCTCGAAACCAGTGTCGGATCGTATTCGTCTGAACCGTCTATACTGGAAAGCAATGATATCCCAGGAGATAGACAAGAATCTTGGGATATTGTGCCTGTAACCGCGGATCTCGAGAATATCGCGGTGGAAATCACCTCCGCAAGGCATGCTCTATTCCTTTCTGCGCAGTCGTCGGCGTCGACGGTATGCGAGTTGGGATATATCGATAATGCGGTTTGGTCCAGGGAGGACCCTGCTTTTCGATCGCTCTAGTACGTTTTGAAGGGATATCCTGTTTTCGATATAATCGATCCGAATTGATTATGCGATGCCACGTATATGATGCAGAAGCATTATGCTGCAATTGTTTCGAGCTTCCTAGCTAGATCCTGTCGAGGTGTTGCTGTTTTGAGGTTAAATTCGATCCTTTTGTCTCTGGTATAAGGCTGGGCAGTTCGACATGCATCGTGGAGGTTTTGTAGATGCGACTTCTGCGGGGTGTATCGATCCAAGTTTTATGCCTCAGGTATAGTACCAGAACTGTTCCTTAATGCAGGAAATCCTGTAACCGGCCCGACTACTGTACTATGTATAGCTGCTGTTAGATATGTGGGGTATTGATGTATAATCTAACCCGCGTTCTGCGCGGTTGCTCTGATCCTCGCAATTAGTGACGCCTTGTTCTTTGGTACCTGTGAAGCTCTACTGCCTTGGTTTCTTCGAGAGATGTAAAGGCAAACCACATCCCAGTTAAATCGCTGTCGCCACGGGGAAAGGAGGCCATTATCAGCTTCAAGCATGCTAGCGGTACCAGAGCACGGGGCGCCTTTGCAGGTCATGTTTGTGGATTTTGGAGTTGTATGGTGATTAATTGATTTCAGGAACAAACGTACAGGCGTTGGTGGAAAACGGGATTTAGGGTTGTATATACGTAATCCGATGTTGTGTTTTCGAAGCTTTCTGAACCTTTCAGATCGTCAAACTCCCATCGCTGGTTGATTTCGACTTGCGAACTCCCTTCGCGATATATCGTGCAAGCCGTCGCGAAATATTTAAATCGGGCGCCAATTCGCCGTGAATATGGTCCGGCGCTTTGACACTGCTCCCGGCGAAACGATGATGTTAGTTGCGCTGGTAGAAAAGAGGTATTAATATTTCGAGGCCGATGGCGTTGTGGTAATCGTATCCTTTTGCAAGTCATTGCTTTGTGGGTGCGCTGTCGTGTCTATCTAGTTGAAATCGTACGTTTGTGGTCTGAAAAATTTAAAGGGGTGGTAGTTTTCGATGGGAGCGATGGGCAGCTATAGTTAACGGGTATTATATCCTCTCAGATTCGGAATTAATTGTAGATTAGTTGCTGATAAGGGCAGCTTGGTAATTAATTGTGGATTCTTCAACGATGACTTCTATGGTCTAGAATTTGGTTCATAGCAATGTATGCTTCTTAGAGGCATTGATAAAATTTGGTTTTGGTAATTCTGCAGCATCGAGTATTTTGTTTAGCCGCAGATGCATTCGCTTCGAATGTGGTGTAGCTACTAGTTCCCGGGGTAGAACAATGGGACGAGATATTAGAACCGAAGTTGATACGCTAATCTAGATATCTTAGTGCAAAGTATGCCCTCATCTTAAGATCTTTCTATATACAAGATAGTAAACCGAGCGAAGTCAGACTGGATTCACAAAGATTTCCCGTCAATATGGATCTCAGCCCTATTCCGCGCCCGAATCCTTTCTATCAAAGACGGCCCTCCAATCACTGGTTCGATCATCATGTCGCTCAACCGCGGAGATCGCGAACGGTTGAACCAAACATGTTCGTTCCAAAGCTTAGATACGTACTTCGGCTTAACGTCTACCGGAAATTCGAGATTAATTTGACGATATCGTCCGTGCCTGAGATAGTATGCGTTGATGCAGGGCATTTGTGTCAATCGCTACCAGTTGGGTGTGAGTTTGTGCGTCAAAGTGAGTTTGTGCGGGGTTCGCGAATCCGAGTGAATACATCGTACGCCAGGAGAACAAGTGGTTTGTCAAACGTAACGATTAATCGACTAACGTTACCAGCTGAAACGCTTTGCTAAGTTGATAATCAATGAGCGATTCTGTTCTGTGCCCGAATCCTCTCGATCAAAGGTACACAATCGTGTCGAGCACCTGGATCGATACACCTGCTAACCGAAGCCTCCCGGCGATCGCGTTTAGACGTCAAATTATTGAACCAGATATGTAAATTCCAAACATTGGAAATCTTCCTCCCCGTAAGACTGGCGCTGTCTGAGAAATTGAGGTTGAAGACGCGCTGCTGTCCTTCTCGAAGATGGTATGTGTTGACGCAAGGCATTCTGTTTAAAGAGTTTGGGGATGTTTTCTTTTATTCAAGTGTTGGATCCTTTCAATGACTGGATGCGGGGTTCGAGGGTATGGGTCGTTGGATTGATAGAGTATGCTTTGTCGGAGGCAGTATACTTTGAAGGCTTTATCCCAGCGATAGGCGATTTGGGAATTCGTGAGGTGGAAGAGTTTGGATGATTGATCTGAAGGGTTCATGAAGTATTGCATTATATCGATTCTGTGACCTCCTTTGCAGGGCATATTCGGATTACAAGAGTGTATTTTTCTTTTTAAATTATTCTAGCTTTCTATAAAAGGAGAAAGAAAGTCGTTTCCAGATAGTGGGCTTTATATCAGCTCTGGACTGCGCGCGGATTCGGTTTATCAACGGAGCCCCATTTTGGGGACTTTCAGCGGTTGATGAAGGTAGTGGTATTGTCCGTTTGGCGTCCTCGCGACGGAGCTGTCGCTGGTGGTGTTTGACTAGTCTGTCCCAGCGTGTTGAGATTGGTCTGGAACGGAAGCTAAGGAGGAGATAAGTATACTCATCGCCCATAAGGGGCATAAGTTCGCTATGGAAGCTCTTGCAGGGCATGTCTATGTCGGACGGGCGTTTTGCTCTCGGATCCGCTTTATTAGAGGTATACCGCTAGGATATTCCGGGTTGTTGAGTAATTGTTTGCTTTGGGTTTCGCGATCGCTGATTCGAATGCGATACAAAGAGATGGAGTATCCCAGACGTCTTACGGCGCGAGGAAGAGACACTAGATGGTAATTACGAGACGATCTCAACCGAAGGAAACGTGTGCCGTGATAGTCTGCTTTGCAGGGCATTTCGTAAGTAGTTTTTATAGAGGGTCGGTCTGCGAGACGAGCGTATTGTCGGTGTATCGGTTCTGATCCTGAATTTAATAATTTGGGGTTCGAACGTTCAGCCTTCTTGCTGGGTTTGTGAGAAAGCTTGAAAGAGCTCATGCGCCCATCGAAGAGGAGTTCTTGCTCTTAGGTTTGCGTCTGACACGCGTGGACGATTTGGCTTATTGCCCCGCATATACCATGAGCCAATGTGTGAAGAAAAGGGACGTTGGTTGTTGAACTAGCTATGCCTCCTTATTGAGATGGTGTATTCTGCTTATCAGCGGTGTCGCAACTTTCGGGTTTGAAGCTTGCTGTGCCGATTCTGCGTCCATCGCGAGCATCCGTTCTCTCAGCGTCATAGCTTGAATCGTGCCCCAGAACATTGCTATCCTGTCTGGCGTAGCTTCGTAGCCGGGATTCCTCGCCAACCAAGCCAGAACCGTAGCTTGTTGTGCATCTTTGCAGGGCATCGCGCGATGATCGGCCAGGTTTTTTCAGTTAGTATGATTCTGGGTTCGAATTCTGGATATGAGCGATATGGGATTCCGTGGCGCCGGTTCAAAGAGTAGTTCCTCCAGCGGGGTGACTTTGGCCCAGAATCGAGCGTCCTTGACCCTTCTGTCCCACTTTCTTGATATGGTTTGAGGAGAGTAGTCGTGCCGATTGCGGTAATGGAGTTCCATGAAGAGGAGGATGCGATCTTGGTAGAGTTCGTTCTTGCAGCAGGGCATTTTTCTTTCACCCCTGATCCTTCGGTTCAGGATGAAGGTGGTTTGATTTGTTTTCGGAGTGCCAAGTTCTCGTGCTTCTCCATAGTTTTGATGGATCCGCCTTCCAACCTGGATTCTGTCGAACATTCGATACTCCCACCTTTTTCGCATGCTTTGGGGAGAGATAACTATGCTAAATGCGTTCCGGACCATATAGCGGTCGTAAAAGGCGCCGATGCAGGGCATTGATCAGTTGTCCCTCCGTCGATAATCATGGCCGCTTCAAGTTGTAGAGGAAGTACGGGGTTAAGCGCTTGAAGACTTGTTGTGAGCTCGAATCCGTTTAATTAGAGATACGGTGCCGGGAGGGACGAATTGTTCTCTTTGGGCTTTCCTGATTCCTACCCCGATGGCTTCACGTTGGGCGATCACCATGCGTTGACGGACGACAGTGTCCCACCGCCTGGCTAGGACCTTTGGATGGGGTTCCTGGTTGGGTCTCTGATAGTGGGCGATGGGGCGTTTGTAGGCGGCCGTGCCTTCGCAGGTCATTTCCTGGCTGATATTTACATGGAGCGTCACTTTGTTGAGGCTGGTTTACGAAGGAAAAACGGGTTTGATGATGCCGTGAGATTGAAGGATGCGGGACTGAGGAAAATGGTTACACCCGAGCCTCGAGGCTTTTAATTTTACAGTTCAATGCCTCGGCCTGGCGTCCACTGCGGAGTTTAAAGAGTAATTGCCGATGAGATAAATGGATGAAATTAAGAAGGTAAATGGTAGAATATGTAAATCTACGACGGTATACGCCTTTCATCCTAGCACATCCGATTTAATTCGCCGGTGTGAATATGCCGACTAACTGACGAGGCTGCAGCATTTGGACACCTCAATTCCCCTCTATACCGATCCTAGACACCAGGTCGTGACTTTCGCCGTAGTATATGCCCAGGCCCTTCCAGCGTCTCCTCGAAGATCCGATAGTATATATAGTACGGTATAATAATAATATATATCTTCTATCGATGCTCTCGAATGCGGGGCCAATGCTCGCTCGTCCGTTGTGAGAGAGATATACGGCGGATCAAGCTGGCCATGGGAGCAGCCTGTGCTTCCAAGAGGGTAGTGCGACCGATGTACAGCTTCTCGGCTAGCCGCTGGTACCGGACGGCACGGTACCAGCGGTTTTCGACTTGCCAGAAGTACCCGCGGCGGGTGTCGACTGTAATGGGCTGATCGAATAGGCAGAAGGCTGTGGATCGGGGCCAGGCATCATGGCCTTTGCATGGCATCGCAGAGTATATACGTATACAGTAGACTACGATACTATACTAGACTATCTTACTAGTGGTGTATTGTAAGATGGTATATATTAGTATTAATTGCCGTGGTATGTATAAAGTGGATGATATCTATGGAGGAGAGTTAATTGCGAGGTCAGTCGGAGTTGGTGTTGGAGGGAGGTCGAGAGATAAGATAAGATGAGATGCGATTAACGAGAAGAGGGATTCGAAGAGAGGGCCACCCCACGTTTCCGTATCAATGCAGGGTCCACCACAACGTTACGACCTGCTCGATTGACGATGATGCGCACATCCACCGGGCAACCCGGACCAGCACCCAGAATATATGATATGCATGCGATCATTAATGGCAATAATAAACACGTGAAGAGGTCTCAGCGATAAACACAACTGCGCTAGTCACTTCTACTTAAATGTGAGGGTCCACTTCGGAGCGCGGAGTCGCCCGTCTTATTTATATTTTATCTACGAGCGATACCTTCTAACCCCCCTCGGGCCCTCACAACTATCTAATCAACTTTCGATCTAAGTACCTACTTATACGTAGACGCAATCCATCAATACACCGCAATGACTGAAATCTACAAGCTATGGGTCGCTGGTGAGGAGCAGGACGGAAGAGGTGACCTGTAAGTCATGGCATTCACTGCTTCAGGATGTCGTACTTATATATAAGTAATTGAGCCTACTTCTAACCCATTACCTGTATTATGATGCCAATAGTATCCCAGTCGAGGACCCGTCTACAGGGGAGATATTTGCACAATGCCACTCTGCCTCTCTCGAAGATGTCAATGATACCGTCCAACTCGCTCACTCAACCTTCCAATCCGGCGTCTGGTCGGACATGTCCCGTCATGAACGTGCCGACATCCTCGAAGCTGCTGGCTCTCTTCTTGCCGCTAACCTGCCTGTTCTCATCGACCTTGAAGTCCGCCAGACCGGTCGTGCGATCCGTGAAATGAACGCTCAAGTTCCATCTCTTGTTCGTTGGTTCAAATACTATGCCTCTCTCATCCGTACCGAAGAGCGATCTGTGCTCCCAACTATGGGGAAACTACACAATTGGATCGATAGAAAACCGCTTGGAGTGGTTGTCCAGATTACACCGTTCAACCACCCACTTCTCATCGCTGTTAAAAAACTGGCTCCGGCTTTGGCAGCTGGTAATAGCATTATCCTCAAGCCGAGCGAACTCACACCCTTGACCTCCATCCTTCTTGGTAAGCTCTTGAAGGATGCTGGGCTCCCCACTGGTGTCTTCTCGGTTCTCCCCGGATACGGCCATAGTACCGGCAAAGCCCTCGTCTCTCACCCTTTGGTCCGCAAAGTCGACGTTACAGGCGGGACTGTAGCTGGAAAAGCAATTGGTGAGATTGTAGGGCGAAATCTGGCAAAATATACGGCTGAACTGGGAGGGAAAGCGCCCTTGATAATATTCGAACAAGCAGATATACCAGCGGCGGTCAATGGTATTGCCTTTGGGGCATTTGTTGCAAGTGGGCAGACTTGCGTAGCCGCTACAAGGATTATTGTGCACAACAGCATTTTAAATAGGGTCCTGGACGCCCTTGCGCGGAAAGCAGGATCAATAGTGCGACGTATGGGATCTCCGACCAATCCGGACTCAATGATGGGTCCCTTAATCTCGGCCAGACAATTGAAGCACGTGGAAGACATTGTTGAAGACGCTATTCGGAGCGGACGAGCGGAGGCGGTCACTGGAGGGAGCAGGATGGAAGGTAACAGCCTGCTCGATGGCACCGATTTTGGGAAGGGATACTACTATCCACCCACGATCCTCGTTCATGTTGACGATAACGACGATATCAGTATCCTCGCGACCAGAATCTGGATGGAAGAGGCATTTGGACCCGTTATTGTGGTAGTGGGCTTCGACACTGAGAGCGAGGCTATTGACCTTGCCAACGATAGCGAATTCGGACTCGGGGCAGCGATATGGACGAATGACCTAAGTCAAGCTTTTAGAGTTTCTGATGAGATTGATTCTGGTATCGTATGGATAAATACACACCATAGAAACGACCCGAGCAGTCCATGGGGAGGTGCAAAGGCCCCCAGTGGTGTGGGTAGTGAGAATGGAATCGATGCATATCATTCCTATACGAAGACCAAGAGTATTATTGTGAACTATGCGTCGAAAGAGGAGATGAGAGCGGATGATTGGTTTCGGGAAGGTGAAGGGAATGTCAGATATGGATGAACTCTTATGCTGGCATGCATAAATGTAGTTTTACTCCCACAATTCGAAGGGTTTAAGTTTGGGTTTTTGATACCTTTGTTAATTAATACGGTACTGGGCATAGTAGAAACTCAACGATCAATATACATTCCCTTGACCATTGCGGCATATCTCCCCGCCGTTCTCCTAATATCTGACTCCTCCCAAACTACTGACCGTTTAGTCGTCATTGTATCATCCCGTTCTATTCTACCAACCTTCTTTTGCCACCCCCCTCTCGACATATACCCATTCCACCTGCGGGACTGGTCGCTGACAAAATCGATGTATTCTAATTCATGCCACCCATCCACAGCACGAACACCATTCCCCCCTCTTATACAAGATTTAATAGCGAAATCGACCCCCTCAAAGTCCTGATAACCTACCAAATCCAACCCCTCCCCTCTCGGCCACGGTACCCTCGCAGTCTTTAAATACTTCAACCTCCTCAAACAGTTGTAAATATGATCCGGATAAAGCGACCCCCACCCACGATTCATACTTGTTTCATCGATTCTTAAATATCTAACATTGGGGAATCTTCTAGCGATTTCATCGTACCCCGCTGCAGGAACACCTGGTGAGCCGTCGAAAGTGATCCATAGATCCTCTACTGTGGAGTAGGTTTGTAATGCCACGTCTGGAGCGAATTCGGCGGGTGGATGGCGGTACGATTCGAAGAGTGCTTGGGCGGCTATATATAGTGTTTTTAGAGTTGATATAGAAAGTTGAAGGATGGGGGAGTAGGAACCGACTAGATCCGCATAGCCGTTTTCGGTATCTTCGACTATAATCGCGGCCTTTCGGAGGGATGGCGGTGGATGGAGGTTTACAGTTGCATCGGTGAGGCTATAGTGGTACTTATCCCCCAGATTTGAAGTCTTTGAGAAGAACTCCTTGGCTGATTCGGAGCAGTATGTATATAACGGACCGAACTCTAGACTACTAGGTTTTTCTCGATGATGGGACATGTAACTTAGTACTATTGTTAAAGCCTTTAAGTTGGGGTACCATTCGTATGTTGAGATTTTGTTCAAAATTGCGGCGATAAGGTGGCTCCGGACTTCTTCCGAGCAAGGGAAGGAGATTTGAAGACTTTGGAGGTTTGGGAAGACGGAGAGGACTTCGCAGTAGACTCTTATTAGGTCTACCATTGCGGTTTGGGTAGAGGCGGCGAGGTCGGCAAAAGTTACGTGACTGTTTTATATTGGTACCATTAATCAGTATTATAAATGTTTGGTTTATATATATAGACGGAAATGCGTATACCGAACGTCGGAGATAATATGGGTAATGATGCCATCTTCGAGGCCGTCAATGGACGCAAGAGATAACCGAAGGTTGCGGAATACGAGCGGGAGTGCGATTTCACGGCAGTATTTTGAAGCTAAAGAGAATGATTTGAGGTCCGATGTGGAGAGGCCTTCGAGGATTGAGAACCAGATTTCGGGGGGGTATTGCATGGTCATGATAACTTGGACACCGTTGACTACTATTGTATTGTTTATATGGGAGTAACTGAACAACAGAGCCAAAGTGGGATTTGGGAATGCGGGGAGATTATTGAGCTTGTATATGATATTAATTGTCTATAGAATGTATAAATAATCCGGGGATGCGATGCAAATGCTAAGCTTCCTCAGCTGTATGTAAGTGCCGAATTCAGCTGAATCCTCGACGCATCGTCGTACAATCATTCCGGCTAATTTGTAGCAAGTTCGGTACCGACGCCGGCAATACTTGCACCTATAGCCTGACTTTCCACTAGCGCCAGACCAAATGCGCATAATACAGATATCAATATTGACCGACGTGCTTGCGGAGTTCCATTCTTCAACAACCACAACTCTAACGTCAATATATTTTCCAACAACAATGCCCTGCAAAGCCGACTTCTGGCCCTTCCCTAGGAAATACACCTACTGGACGGAAAATGAGATGGTACTAACCGGACACAGTGGGGCGACGCGAGGGGTTCAGAGGCTGAGAATATATTTTTACGGTAAGGCGGCGTGGGAAAGGCGTACGCTTAAGCGGCTTCGATTGGCGAGTCGACCGGCGGGGGAGACAGTTGGGGAGGTGTCGGTGATCGAGAGGATACGGTTGGCGAGGGGTTGACTTTGTGGTATTTTGGGATCAATGCACGGTGGCAGGCTTTACATGAAGTGCCAGCGTTTCCTTGGGCCGGGTTTACAAGATGAGGTTTATATCGACACTTCGAAATTATATCAGGATTAACAGCCATCGACCTTCTACGGAAACACCGCAATAATATATATATATATATATATATTTCATATATACACGGTACAAGGGCTGCGGATATTCCTGGAAATGCCGGTGGAACCGCGTCTACGTTATGGTATCGACATCTACGACGAAAGATCGGACTGTGCTGTTAGCCTCGAGCCACGTTTGCCAACTTCGAGACCAGCCGGCGTCGATCTGGAGACCTACACCACAAGAGCGAAACGATACACGAACGCAATTGCCACTCGATCCATCACTGCGAGCCCAAATCTTCCAGTCCTTTGAGAGAGAAAATCCCTCCGAAATACATTCAATCAAAATGCCATGTAAAGCACAAGACTGGGTTAAATGGGGTGTCGGCATGCTAGTCTACCAGATGATGAATTATATATCCCAAAAGGACGAAGTTATCGCTGCAAACCGACCTGAAAGGAACAAGCGCATTACCGGTACCTGGGAGTCTATCATCGCGTGTCAGCAAAACGTTGATGATGCATATAATTCTAGGAAAAATCGGGCGGTTAAGAGCGGGGGGAGTGGAATATCGTTGTTAGATAGGATTAGAGCTGCGAATTCAGGTTCGAATTCAGGTTCAGGTTCGAACTCAGGTTCAGGTTCGAACTCAGGTTCAGGTTCGAATACAGGTTCAGGTTTGAATCTAGGTCCCGCGAAGCCGGAGAATCAGCCGCCGACGCGGACAGATGATGCGAGATCTAAGGAATGCGAGCGGTCACCTGCAAGGGAACGGTCCGATTGAGAATTGGGTGCATTCCTAGACTAGTTTCTCAAACAAACATTTTTTCTTTTCCTTTTTGCGCCCGAGTTATACCTTTGTGCGCTCTGACCGGAAAAAGATCTACTCACGAGTACAAAATGTTCGAATGAAGGAAAGCAAAAAAAGTAAGAACCCTTCCCGTTTTCTGGTTGATATTTGTTCATATGATCATATCCTGACCCCGTTGCGCGAATCTCAAGGGATAGGATTTCACCGATACATGGCCGGCTTTCCCCCCTCAAGGAGCTCTTTTCTCTTGTTGGAATGGATTATGACTGGACTATGGCGACCGAATCGTAGGAGGACACACATCTGGAAGCTTGGAAGGGCCGGCCGGACTGGACTTTTTCAATTGTTAATAATAGAACCGCCATCCCATTAATTTATCGAAAGTAGGATGGACCATGATTCTACGGGTGATTAGCTGGGGGGTTTATAGCTGGTTCGAGAAAAAAAAGTCCAACCGTTGTACAAGAGAAGATAACAGAGTTCTATACCAAGGATTGATAGAGGTCTAAAAAAATTATTCCAAGTGAGAAAATGTTGATGAATCAGTTCAGCTTTCATGTCAGGGCGCATCTCGAACGCCGGTGGTGCCTTGCTTAATCGATAGCTGGACCCAACTTCCAACGTGTTGGATTTTGTGTTCGTGGTCGGTGCGCGATCCTAATGGCGCCATATGGCTTACTCTCCACCATTCTTTCCTGGCCCTTGCCTGTTGGGCTGGACATCATGTTCGTTCTGACGATATCATTGTGGATCCATGCATTGGAGCACCCCCCATCTTATAACGTTAACATACAAAAATAATGGTCCGTAGTCGCACTCAGTATTTCTACCAATGTCGAGAGCAAAGTACTCTATTTAAATTAATCATTGGGGTCTATAGTAGTCAGACATTATAACCCAATGTTCACAACTGCGACTACGTACTGTTGGAATTGTTGATGGCTGGGTGGTACGTTAGACTATGAGATCACCGCGACCATATTGATAGCCATCAGCCAACTACTAAATAGTTCCAGCCGAGAACACCATCGACGGATGTTGCAGAAGTGAACTGCCGCTGTTACCTCGAGCCGCCAAGATAGATGTTTAATTAAAAACTACAGATCCCAAAGAGCATTCTCCACAGTTTCCATCAGCTCCAACGCTGTAACCGAACTTCCCGTCTCCTAAGACTCCTCAGTGCTAACGGATGATGTAGTGCCCACAGGCACTCACCTCGCTTAGAACTGGAATACATATGTGTGATGCCCTTTTGCATAACTCCCTCAGGCTGACTGCCAGCCAATGGGCATGTTCACTTCAGCCTTCGCTTAGAAGCACGGTACAAGGGTTAAGTTTTCTCGGGTGACCTTCACCTTCTTCGGGGTTTTAAGGCATCGGTTGTGATGTTGGAAGAGCCCTTTTTTGTTGAAAGAGATCGAAAGATAACAACAGGAACCACGTTGATAAGTTAAAGTAACCGTTCCAAAAATAAGCATTCGAGAGCTCGTTTTCCGAGACAAAGTTCAGAGAGCTAAATGAAAAAAAAAAAAAGGTGTAAAAAAACGATTACTACTACGGTAATGGAAACTCCGAGGGGCAAAAAACCATGGCGAGACACCTTGCAGCTTCGTTTAGACCAATACCGTTGCCCGGGGATCCCCTCTGCTTTTCTAAATGCGAAAATGTCGATAGACTCCTTGATGGAGATAAGTGTCTCTGCATTTTGCATGACCCCAGAAACAAAAATCAGTCTTCTATGCATGCCTAGACTCTAAGGTTACCTCGCCAAGCATGCACTTCCTTACCCGCGTTCCTGCTAATGCTCTGAGATCCGTGGCTTCTGATAGGGCCGGCGGGTGGAGCTAGCATGTCATAGAGTAGCCATTGCATCATGCAGCGAAAAAAAGGATGCAGTTTGGCTCTCGGTCTTTCCAAAGTGCCCGACCGCGCCCCACGGCAAAGCTCGCTTTCTGAAGCAACCTGCCAATGCGAATGACATCTACCCGAGAAGGGTTTAGACGGCTAGGTAGCCCTTTCTTTTCGAGTCGAAAGCCATATTGTACATAAAATCCGGGTGGAAGAGAAGCCTCAGTGGATCTTTGTGTTGGCAAACCGTTAGCAATTGGCCGTTGCGCTCCGTGGGGCGTGCTGCAAGATCCTTATTAGTTTCTTCATACATCAGACATCAATCAGTTTGCTGCAACGGGACGGCAAATGCAAGTTGATGTCGGCAAGATTTGTTTCTGATTCGATTCGATTCAATGCGAAAGCACTTTTGCGGTCGGCATAATTTCCTTTGTCTCTCTCTACAAACTTTGTCGTTCTTTCGTTCTTTCTTTTTGAAAGAAACACGATCCCGAAGCCCTTGCTTCACAAGGGAGTATCACCCTAAAGGCAATGTACCTTCGGGTTCGGAAAGACGGTACCGATCGTTTGATCGATGGAATAATCCCGGCAGTATCAACGCATCGACGGCCGCGCATGGAAGGAGGGGTGGTGCCATGCTTTTCGAAATTTCGACGGCCAAGCCTAGCGACTCAACAGTATCACAGACGTTTATGATCATATCATAATGCCATGGTGGTGCTCTCAACACGGAGACCCGGAGAGACACCAACATTTTCCTTCTTTTCCTTAGCTTCGATAGTCCATGTCTAGGTTGCCAGTCGAAAGGTCTCAGGCCGGTGATTCTTCCGATGCTGATAGAGAGAACCATGTACGAGAAAGAACAAATTCTTGATCGAACAGAGTAAAGATGGGCTGGTGCAGTTTTTCTTCCCTGCAAAAATGACTTCGTGGCGGTCTGCGGTTTGAGTGGCTGTTGTGTCCCCAGACCTACATGGAAAACTAATACGGCCCAGGCCATCGACCTTGTCAACCACCCGGCTTTTAGTGGGTCGCTCGCATCGTCGTTCTACCAAGAAATCGATGCCAATTATAGTCACACCAGGTACAGAGTTTCTCCATTGGCAAACCACCCCATGTTACCGTATGCACGGCTACCACATCATCGATACATCGAGACAAAGAAGCAAAGGGGCATGCTTGGTACTGTTGGTAGATACATACATACATTGGTGAATTGTTTGGGTTCAACCTATTTGCTAATCGATCGCAGGTCCGGTTCGAGGAAAGACATGACACGGGACGAGGGTGTCTCGTTCTTGCATCGCATTTTCCCTTTGACGTCCTTTGAGCGACATTTTTTTTATTACCGCGATACCACGGCGCTGTCACGTCAATCGTTTCCTGGTAGTTAGTCGTGCCAAAAGATCCCCAAAGCAAAAAAAAAGAGTCTAAGAAATAAAGAACAGAAGAAGAAAAGAGGGCTGAATGAGGTTCAATAGAGACATAGTGGGGTGCAAGACCCTTGTACCCTGCACGTGCAGCAATTGCTTTTCCAACCATGTTGTGCTTGGGCAACCTCCTCTCTAGCCGATCCTTTGTCAGCCTTTGACTGGCCTCTACCACACCCCCAAACTTCACCGACGGGATACAACCTCTCGCTTTTTTGGGGTGTCGATTTCGTGATTTTTATGGAAATATTGTCCATGGCAAGTTGTCACACGGAGGTAGCCATGCCTTTCCACCCACCCATGTCCACGAGGGTGATTCTCCCACCCGGCCCATATGGCCTTTGTGGAGCGAGCTCAATGGCAAGGACATCTGGTGGTCCCCACGGTACACCACCTCGTCTCTATGACTGCATTGTCCCCAAAACGAAAATTGGCGGGAGAGACAAGGTAAGGGGACAAGGGAGGGAGACTGATAGAGCTCACAACCTCTCCAATTTTTCAGGACGAGGTTGCCAAAAAGGTTGTATCGATATATAATACGATACATATCGCTACATCTTGGAAAGACCTCTCCTCCCCTCACTCACTTCCCACTCACATTCCCAAACTCAATTGACTTGCCATTCGTTTGTGCTAGTCAGGCTTCTGAGAGGAAGAAGAACGTAGAATTGGTCAATATATTTAATATTGATATCCAGCATTCGCTCTTCACCAAGCAAAGCACGTTTCACCTCGTTCAGAAACGTCCTCACCCCATCATTCGCTTCAATCCATATTGAAGGACTCTAGATTCGTTATAGAGACTTCTATACGTTATACACTTTTGCGAATATGGTTTCCACTTCCTCTCTTGTCCGGTGCCTTTGGGCCCTACCGGTGCTTGCCGGTTATGCGTCTGCCACTTGGAAGACTATAACGATCACTGAGGTTCAGAAGGTTCGTCGATATCTTTACTATCCCCCATGATCAGTCAATTGTTTCAATTCTAATACCAAGAACAACAGATCTATATCACAAAGACAGTGACTACAACTAGCTGTTATACCAAGACAGTCGAGGGAGCACCTACAACTATCACCGAGACTTATGTTTCGACCAAGGTCGAGGTTTCCTACTGTAAGTTGCAATTTTATTACATTCAGAAATTAATACATACTGATTGAAATCGAAGGCACCGTCACCCAAACTGCTACCGAAACTGTTGCTGGCCCTACCGAAACTGTTGAAGTCCCTGGTCCTACTGAGACCGTCGTTAATACCGAGACTATCGTCAATACCGAAACTATCAAGCTCCCTGGCCCTACCGAGACTATTGTGAACACCGAGACCGTTGTCAACACCGAGACCATCGTTGGACCAACGGAAACTATTGTCAACACTGAAACTATTGTCGGCCCAACGGAGACTGTTGTTAACACGGAGACCATTGTTAACACGGAAACCATTGTCAATACAGAGACCCTTCCTGGCGAGACAATCACTCTTCCAGGAGGCACCGAAACCGTCAAACTTCCTGGAGAAACTATCACTCTTCCAGGCGAGACCGAGACTGTTAAGCTCCCAGGAGAAACAATCACCCTCCCAGGAGGTACTGAGACTATCTCGATCGTCGGCCCAACCGAGACAATCTACAAGAAGAAGACCAAGACCATCACTGAAGCTGGTGAAGTCAAGACTATCACAGAAGGAGGTGCCACCGTCACTTGCACTGAGACTCAGATCGTTCCTACCACTGTCTATATCAAGAAGTACAAGACGACCACCATCTACCAACCCGTCACTACTACTTGCTACGAGACCAAGACTATCACCACCACTGACTACAACAACGTCGTCAAGACTATCACCACCGAGATCCCAGTCACAACCACCGTCTACTCGAACAAGTATGCTGTCGAGACTGAATACGTCCCAACCACCATCTGGAAGAAGAAGTATGAGGTTCAGACCATCACTCTCCCAGGAAAGACCCACTACATCACTGAAGTTGAGGGCGAGACCAAGTACATCCACAAGACTGAATACATCACTGTCGAGGAAATCTACACTGCCACCGTCACTGACATTGCCAAGTACACCAACACCGTCACCAACTACGAGAAGATCTACAAGACCGTCACTGAGGTTGATACTGTCACCAACTACGAGAAGATTTACAAGACCATCACCGACTACAAGCCAGTTACCTACACTGATGTCCGTGGTTACACCGTCACCGACGTTGAGACCAAGGTTCACACTGTTACTGAGGAATCCCCATACCCAGTTTACTACACCAAGGTCCACACCGTCGTTGAGCAGTCCCCCTACCCAGTCTACGAGAAGATCTACAAGACTGTCACCGAGGTCCAGCCAGTCACTTACACTGATGTCCGTGGATACACTGTCACCAGCGTTGAGACTATTGTAAAGACCGTTGTTGAGGAGAAGCCCTACCCATCTCCAGTCCCGGAGACCACTCCTACAACCACTCCTACATATGTTGCGCCATCGGTTACATACACTCCTCCACCAGCCTACACTGGTGCCGCGAACAAGCTCTCGAGTGCTCCGGGAGCCTTTGCCGCGGTCGCCATTGCCCTGGCTGCTCTCTTCTGATCAAGTCGATAATATCCTTGGTCTTTTTTCTTTCCCTATCTCCTTGAAGGGAAGTAATTCTTAATGTAATGCATATCATTTAAGCCTTTGATTTGCCTTGGTTATTTTCTCCCTTTCCTATTGTCTGGCACGATCATATGGTTATGAGACACGAACACACACTCCTTTACCTCTGTATGCATTTTTTGGGTTTGGCACACGGCAAAAGCGTTTCTCGAACACGGTCACTCATTGCGGCGCACGATTTGATATTTTTTTATGGCATTTAGCTCTTCTGTTCAAGGAAAGGTATTGGGAGGTATAATAATGTTATTTGGGATAAAAACGAAGGGAAATTCATGTGCATAGCTTTAGCGTCCTTTTGGACGTAGGTTTTTAGTGTATTGGTAATGAAATAAAATAACCTGATGATGTCTTTAATACCACGTTATTCTTGCATGAAGTAGATGAAGTACTTGAATAAATCAAAGACTAGCAACTAGCGAGATCGCAACAGCCCGAAGTACTGATACTTCGCAAATACTTCGGCACTTTCGGTTAGATGCAGGTGTGTGGTATTTTGTGTGTTGGGGCGACGTCATGTCGGTGGCAAGCGGGGTCGAGCTACGTCAATCCACTTCCTTTTCCAGGGCGGATTGCCTGTCTCGAGGCTGTCAAATTTGGCAGTTATTATGTCGATTGTGCCACCTGGAGAGTGAGGGGGGACCTCGTATTGGCAAGCAATGCTACCGTCTCTATACGAAGCGAATATATTTGGAAGTCTCCAACAGGAGCCAATGAGGCGAGTGATTGTTCATTCCTTTGTTGGATATTGCATTGGTAGGCCTGTCCATTCGCCCTATGAGTATTCGTTTCATTGGCTGGAGCTTGTATTGGAGCTAATTGACTGACTAGTTAACAAGCGTGACATGCCTACGTTGCTGAAACACCAATAGATGACTATCCGATAGGTCGCCTGGAAAGGGTTGAGGCTCCCATATAGCGTGGGTTTAAGTTGAGAATGCAGACTAATGCGTGTATAAGGCAATTTCAACCTCACTCTGTCTTAGACAGCTACCGAACCCCCGTTTTATAAGAATCTGCACGGCAAGGATCAAGGTCATCAAGCGGCAACTTCGTTCCTGCATATACCCAACCTGTATCTGGGATAGTTCCCTTGAGCTTCACAGAGACCCTGATAAGTTGGTCAGGGCTTTTATCTTATCTTATCTTCTATCTTGTTCGACCACCGGCAGTATGTGCGAAAGAACTCATTTGGTATATGCCTGTGGCCATACGGTCTTCCACAGCCGTACCTCCTGCAAGACTCAGACTGAGAGTCGGGAAGCATCGGTACCCGAGGTCCTTGCTGAATTCTTTTGCGAGGAATACCAGGAAGAGATTGAGATACCGGAAGAGAAGGACTGTGGGCCCTGTGTCCAGGCGAGGGAGTTGGAGAATCTGGGGAAGCTTAAGCTCGAGCCTCTTGTCGTAGTTGAGGAAGTTGAAGTTACCGAAACGGAATGCTGATATTCGGGTTCAACATGAGTGATGAGAGTAGCAAATGTTTTTATTGGCTTTTTGGGTTTCCTTGACATCCTTATGTTCTCTCCATCATGATTTTATACTCTCGCAGCTGTTACTTTTGGGGCTCTGCCTTGAAATTTCTTTGGACGCAACTCTCATATCTTTTGCATGCCTCTGTTATACCTGCTTCTCCTTTTCATCATCCTCCTCATTCCTTCATCATCAATATCCTCGGTATATCTCGACATCAATCATCCCCCACAAATACACATACCTTCTTGCCTCCCAAGTCTCTAGTACTTGATCCGACCTTCATCATTTTACCTCCCTTTCCCCATCGGTTGGTAACCTATCGTCACGGCTGCCTCCGGAACCTTTTCGCCTACTCGATTTCTTACACCATCTCCACATAGCCATGCATTCTATGGAAAGAGCCGCACGGCTCACCGAGATCAAAAGCGAATCTCGTTTCATCCTCAAAAGAGGCTATTCCGGCCTTATGATCCCCGACTATCCACAATACAACGTCAAAACGGCCAACTTGAAAGTCATCGTCTACCACAAATGGTTTGAACTCGAAAACGAACCAACCGTCCCTAGCACCTTTCGCAAAGTCATGCGTAGCAACTCACTCTCCGTCCTGTTCGACTCCATCACCAAACCAGAGCTTCCCAAAACCACCTACCTCCTTCACCACGAGAAGTTCCCGATCTTCATAGCTAACGCCGATACTGTCGAGACTGCAACCGCCGGCAACGCTACTTTCCAACTCGAAAATCTCACCGGGAAACCCATCTCGGCCGGGAGGATCCAGAGATTCGAAATTGTCCCCAGCAGTCTTGGGAATCTCTCTCCGGAAATTTTCGACAAGGTTGTCGAATGGGCCTATACTAGGAACTACAAGACTCGTGCAATGAGTCTAAACGAGACCGATATCCTAGCCGATAATCGCTTGGATAAGAAAATCGCCGTTGCATCCCTCCTAATGGGAGAAGACGGCATGCTGAGACTCACGATCAAGAAACTCAGAACTCGAATGGACGCAATTACGGATGCGAAAGAGAAAGAGAAAGAGAGGGAGGAATCTAAGGATGAAGCTAAGGATGAAGCTAAGGATGAAGCACAGGAGGAGGAGTCTAAGGCTAAAACTAGGAATCGCGGTCGTCGCTGGAGACGTGGGGGGAGGCATCGTGGGGGTAGAGGCGGGAGGAGGGGAGGAAGATCGGGGTCCGGATCTGAAGCCATGACCAACGTCGATTATGGGCCCAAGGCCGAAGTTGATTGACTAGGCTGCTTGTACTATTATTCTTCGTGGTTCGCTCCTTTCGAAGCACCATGTCCGAACGTTGCATTATTTGTGTTGACATATGGTCAATTCATACCAGTCTCGGCACAATTCATACATGCTATAGAGCACTAGAGCATGAAACTCAATGGGAAAACTTTTAGATTCGAAGCTGAACCTCTTTATTGAATGCTTGACGAGGGAAAACGTCAATTTATATTATTTCTCGTAGGATTGGTGATAGAAATTTTGGTTAGAAATCAGCGAGAACTAACGATCTGCTAAACTGCGCTGAAGGTTGGTGACCTCCAGATTAGCCTTGACTAGGTCTAGTCGGAGTTCCCTGATATTGGCTTCCATGGCCGCTTTCTCGCCCTGGAGGGTTTTGATGATTTCTATATCCCTTTGAGCTAGAGTTACCGGACGTGATATTAGTTTGGTGTTTGCAAGTAATAGACTAGAAGAGTAAGATGTTGGGCTGGGCTAGGTCTACCTTGCTGCTCCAAGCGTGCTATCTTTTTCAGGCTCACGCCGACTGGCCATGGGAATAGCTGTATTAGTAGTCTGAAACCAAATATGAAAACATTGGATGATAAGGATGCCCAGGAAGGAATGCCAACTTACCGGTACCGAAGAGCTTTGCGAACATCTCGTCCAGTTTCCTAAATTCAGACTCGATATGTTCGATCTAGGGATGTATGAATCCATATCAGCCCCTCACCATATTCTTCCAGCACAGTACTAAGGGCGTCTTCGGAGGAGAAAAGGTGCACAAGTGGTTACCCATTGTTGGTCATCTAGCTCCCCGAGCGAGGCGACTTTGTTTGATGAATCTGGCGCAGTGTTGGATGCTGGAGCTGCCGAAATAGGGACCCTTAGAGAAGGGGGAGGTGGAAGGGAAGCGAGGCCAGCGGGATCTTTGCCATCGACTGTCGATGTGGGTGGCGTTTCCGACCTTGGATCCATGGTTTGGTGTTTTGAGGGGTGGTAGAGCACACTGTTGGATTGTCGGAGATCTTTTGAGATGGAAGTTCTTGAATGTTCTTGATAGTTCGTAGAGGTAGTCCAGATGGTTAGGTGAAGAGGACAAGAACCTTTTTGAACTAACTAAGGAGGGAATAAGATTGAAGGGATGCGGCGCTCTTCGTGAACTGAGGATCCTAGTGGGTGGTTTAATCTCAAAGGATCTTTTGAGACCGAGACCTCATTGTATTGTAGCTTCGATTACTACGACTAAGCTTTGATACCTGCCCAAGCAGGTACGGTACGAAATATTCAGGAATATGCTGGCTCATATCTATTATATACCAGAGACTCTGGGATACCATCTGCTTCGTCATACTCAGTCATAGCTAATTCGACAAGTATTTACACTTAGGTGCCTAAACGTTAAACTTATAGGAAATGTTTATGTACATCATGGAGAAGATATATATACAAGAAGTTACTTCATATTACGGTACTACAGACATTGTGCGTAGTACGGGTTCAAAGTTGAACAAGTCGCTGTTGGTGAGCACACGCTTGCTCCCTATTTTACGCTTTCGTTAGAGTTTTTTCTTTCACAATAATACTCTTGAGGGGAAAACTTACGGTATAGCCGACTCCACCACATTGACCCCATTTGCTCTGCAATGGGCCACCGGTTGGTGATGGGGTGGTGGTAATGACTGGAGTAGTGGTGCGGGTGGTTGTGACCGGGGTGGTAGTTCGAGTGGTTGTGACTGGAGTGGTTGTGACTGGAGTGGTGGTTCTGGTGGTTGTGACGACTGGAGTAGTTGTTCGGGTGGTTGTCACCGGAGTAGTGGTGACTGGTGTGGTACTGGCACGAGTAGTAGTCGAAGTCGAGCCCCCAATTGTGGTGGTGGTGCTTCCACTGGGGCCCATGGTGCCCTGAAGTCTGATATCGCGGGAGCTGGAGCCGATAAAGATGTTGAAGTTTCCAGTGGGGACAACCCAACGTTGCGAGGCGGAATTCCAGTAAGCTAGATCCTTCCTCTTAAGAACGAAGGTGGCAGTGCCAGAAGCGCCGGCAGCCAACTTGAGCTTCTGGAAGCCACGAAGCTGCTTTGGTGGGGTGGAGGGGGAGCCAGCGGGGAGGCCGATGTAGAGCTGGGCAACTTCAGAGCCAGCGACACCGCCAGTGTTGGTGACACGGGCCGTGATTGTGGCAACAGGCTCGTAGAGGGCTGGGAAGCCACCGGGGGCATTCTGAGTCGAGGAAATTGGTCCGGTGGTAGTGCTGGTGTAGGAAATAACAAGGTTGCTGAAAGAGAAGGTGGTGTAGGCTATTACGGGTTAGTTTATATCAACGGAATTTCGGAATACTAATGCGGCACTTACAAAGACCGAAACCGAACTCATATCGAGGGGTAATTCCCTGAGCGTCAAATCGGCGGTAGTCGATAAAAAGGCCTTCTGGGAAGCTGTCATCGCCGTTGACAACGCTGGTACCATAATCCGATGCGGACTTGGCGATGGTGAATGGAAGTTTTCCACCAGGGGCCTTGCTACCATAGAGAACGTCGACAAGACCGTTTCCACTCTCCTGTCCGGGAAGACCAGCCCAAACAACGGCGATAACATTTGGAAGATCCACGAACTGTTCCAAAATGATTGGTCCGACAGAGTGAATTACGACAATCGTCTTGGAGTTGACTGCGGCAACCGCCTTTACGAGATCGTTTCCGTTATTCCAGGGGTCGAGGTTATTTCTGTCTCCATTGTTTCCTTGCACGGTGAGATATCCTTCACCAGAATTGGCGTTGATAAAGACGATGGCGGTGGAAGCGGATTGAGCGGCAGATGCTCCCTGGGACGCATTATCTGTGGTGGATGTAACAATAGTCGTACCGTCGGCTTGGGCTTGGGCACGGATGGCGGAGAGCGGGTCAATCAGATATGGGAAGTTAGTGGTTCCGGATCCCCATCCCTATAACTTTTCCTTAGTGATCATTCTTGTTAAAAGGGGTGGGATGAGGCAGGCATACCATTGCGAGAGTACCGTCATTGCACGCTCTGTCAGTGCAGGAGTTAATACCAGCTGGGTTATTGATCGAGTCTCTTCCGATAATAGCCAATGAAGCTGGCTTGTTCAGTGGAAGGGCGTTATTGACGTTCTTGAGCAAGATTATGCCGTCTCCTGCAACTGTTCGGGCGTGGACCTTGTGGTTTCCAGAAACATCACCACCTCCGTTGTTGTTCCAAGAATTGAAGCTAACGGATGGGTAGCCTTGGTCCTGGCCGACGAGGTACCAACTAGCGAAAATACGCTTTACCATATCGTCGATACGGGAAGTGGCCACACTGCCTTGGTTGACGGCATTCAGGAGATTCTGGCCCCAGACGAAGTTATTGTCTCCAAAGTTATCGCCAGGCATAGACATGTCGAGACCACGAGTGGCGCCGCCAGTAGATGTTCTGGCATTCCAGTCGGAGAGAACCTGGCCTCTGAAGCCTAGTTTCACATTTGTTGGTTAGCTTCTGTGCATCCGCGAATCTTGTTGAAAAACTGTTTACCAAGCTCTCCCTTGAGAAGGGTATTCAAAGCGTAGTCGTTTTCGCAGGCCCAAGTGCTGTTGAGTCTGTTATAACTGCACATGAAGGTTGCAACATTCGCTTTGGCAGCATCCGCAAAGGGCCAGAGATACAGCTCGTGCATCGTCCTGTCGTCAATATTGCTGCTCATGGTTTCTCGGTTCCGTTCTTGTTCGTTTCCAATATAATGCTTGGCGCAAGCCTGGACACCGACACTTTGCATTCCGGTGATAACTTCCGTCATACCGACACCTGCAAGGTACGGGTCATTACTGTAGCCTTCCCAGTTTCTTCCAGCCTAGTACTATGTCAGACCCACCCTCGAGAATTCTCGAATTTTAGGAAACTTACCTGTGGGATCTTTCCCAAGGCACCAGATACCGGTGCAAGAGCAATATTAATACCCTTTCCGCGGAACTCCTCGCCCATAGCGACTCCTTGTGCTCTCATAAGATCTCTGTCCCAGGTAGCGCCCTGTTGTATTTTTTCTGTTAAAAGCGTTGTCTATGTGGAGAAGGCGGACCTCAACTAACCAAGTGGATAGCTGCTGGGAAAGCTGTAACACCGCTTGCATATCTGACTCCGACGGGCCCATCCTGCAGGCACAATCCTAATGCATTGATACAACATTAATAACCTATACTTGTGTTGCCATATAATTCTGCAGGTGGTTTACCTGGAAAGCCGGCGCTGCTGATAGCCGCAATGTTACCGACACAGGGACCTTTCTGCCAACCAACACCGGTAACGACATTGATCTTTTGTTGCAAGGTGAGCTTCCCGAGCATTGTGGTGGCCTTCGTGTAGGCCGAATCCCAGTCAAGGTTGGATTGGGCGAAGGCAGCCGGCATGGCCAGCGCCGTTAGGAATAGAGTCGACGACAGCATTTTTGCCAATTGACTACAATACAACTACGATTCGTTCCGTGGTCCGCTTTGCTGAACACTTCTCCTAGTTCTTCAAGGCGACGACAGCTTATTTAAACTATTGTCTTTCCATCCGAGCTCCACGTTTCAGGTAAACCATGAGTAAGGGCGCGATATGCCTCTCGGTCACATTGTCCGCCTAGCTCAAGCATTATAAATCTCGGGGTTCCCCCAAGCTTGATCCAAGATAGTTGGCAAGTATCAAAAACTCCCTCAAATCCCATATCCTGAGCCCTAATCGCACTATCGTCGGGCCTGCGGTACGACTGGAAGAGCAGCTCTTCAACCATCGAGACGGAATTCTGAGACGGGGTCATCATGTGCTTCGATCGTGATTCTGCCAGGAACCTTGGCCCTGAACGGTGCCAATATATATGGTCGGAGAACGGACCGAGTGGGGGGGCCGGTCTTGTGATTATTCGCCTAGATATTAGAAACCCAGATCTGAATAGGAAGGCTTGCAGGATATTAAAACGGGTAATATGGCTAAGTAATTAGGGTCGATACATGCTAGATGAAATTCCTAGATCGACAGCCAGAAATATCCCGACTTGAGCAAGGGTGGGCATTGGTGTTGAACGCGGGCCGGTGTTCCTGAGGACCGTTTCAGATTCGTCCAAAGTCCACATTCCGACGTACGAACGGGGATGTCGTCATAGTCTGCCTTGAAATGAGGAGAACATACCGAACTCCGAAGCATGTCGGTTTCTTCGGCCTTGGCCATTAACACCTCACATATGAGGATATTTTGAGGTTCGATATGGCTAGGCCATAACCAAGACATCCCAATATGCCCACGAGCTCAGGACCCCAACACGTTGGGAGGCTGCCAACACAAGGTGTTGTGTGGTTATTCAGGTGACCGGTTACACAAGGCCAAAACGTATCGGGAAAAGGCGATCAGATCCAAATTGGTCCGAAATCCACCCCGATCTGATCGAGGTGTCCTACCAGCTTGTGTGATTTTTATCTTGAAAGGTTAAAGGAGGTCAGAGATATTTGCAATATTCAACATCTGGGTACGAAAGGGCTAGGGAAGAGCTAGGGGCTAGCTGGATCCAGAACGAAGATTCTCTTAATAATTCGTTGGACCCGTCTGGCCATGACTCTGCACGATGCTATCGAACCTCTTTTCAGTATATATAAGCTGTAGATATACGGATGTATTATATATATGCTAGGCCTTATATAGTTATTGATGTGTATAGGAATCCGGAAGCCATGGTCTTGGTACTTGCTCTAAGACCTAATTATAATTGCACCAGGTCCTTATTGTTGATTTGAGCTACATGCAACCATCTTATGAAGCGATGTTGACGGGGACTTGGCTTTCCAGTGCCCGCTTTCCGTCCAATATTACTATGTAAAACTCGGTGCGATACATATTGCGCACGTTGCACAGATACTGTCAAAAAAACCAAGGTGAGTAAACCCAACGGTCTAGACTGCGGGGCCACCTGTATCACCAACAATTACACAAGTTATACGTTACTAGTAGGTTGATGTCTCTATTCCTGACGTGACGGCGCCTACCTGGTTTAAAAACGATTACGAAGTTTTGCCACAAAGGACAAGAACCCGACCTCTGAATGCTGTATACATAGGCTGGAAATTACTCATCAATTTCAGCTCTAGCGCTCTGCGACTACCCCATGATCTTTTATTTGCCTTGTGCTCAGCTGGGGCCTCAATTGATCAACCCTCGCCGTCAGGAGTGGAAAGTTTCTTATGGGTTTCAAATTTAAATATTTGGAGCTACTTTGGTGGAACACCATGATTTGCTTCAAGCTTTTATCTGGCTGCTGGGGGCTGACCGCTTATGACTGCCTAGATTCAAACGACCTAGGGCCTTTATGTATCTTCCCGGTGGAATTTTATAATTATTGGTATCTAGTCGGTAGATACCAGTAGTTGAAAACTTTTCTACTTTATGCCCTAGACGACAATGGGCCCGACTCTTCTCTCTATAAAAAGCGTCCGATGCGCCAATCTTTAGTTCTATCGATATATCGCATCGAGGTTTGCTCTAGCATTAAGCCTCTTCAATTCTCCCGGTATCGACACATCGGCACATACAATATACATAATTTTATTTAAAATTCGTACTACAGCATGAAGTTCCTACCTGTCATCCAGTACGCTATCCTCGTCGGAACAGCCATCTTCCAAACAGGCGCTGCAAGAGTTCCCCAGGATCCCGTCCATATATTGTCCCGTCAAGAACCCGTTTCCCCCTTCTATCCCAGCACTCTCGAGGATTTGACTCTAGTCCGAGCCGCATATGATGAACTGGCGCACCAAATCCAAGCAAAACTCTACAAACCCAGCCCAGAATGTATTCCTATGACCACTGATAAACTCGAAGGGACTGGATCGATATGCCCTGCCAGAGATAACATTCTCGTCGATCTTATGCGGGTGTGCTTTAGGCAGCTTTCAATCCGATTGCCTCGACTACGAAATGGTATCACTGCAACCCCACCAAACGGTGTATCACAGGTTACCTGGAAAGATTTCAACGATAACTACTCTAAACTCGACGATGCGGTAACTTTCGCTCTGAGGGAGATCGAAAAGCAGGCATGCTTAATCCTTGCCGATACCGATACCAAAACTTCCGATGCAGTTTACGGCGGTACCATGACGCCAGTTATGATACGAGGCATCCGAATTACTGTTACAAGTGTGCAGGATTCATGGGTGGTACGTTGCTTCCATATCAATGCGGGGAACAGTTTTACTCTCATGGCACCATTTTCTTCTTCAGGTTCACAGAATCTAGAATATCGCTAACAACGGGTGCCGGTGTTCTAGCAAACCGATAATATTCTCGAAGGTGGCATTGCCCCAGAGGTGTTTGATAGCAGAGCGGAGAATACTAACGAGGATGTATTCACTAAAATAAAGAATACAAGAGAGTTATTCATGGCACTCGGAAAGATTAATGATGTTGAATCATTAACAACAGGAGCGCAGCAATGCGTCAACCTACTCGCTGAACTCGCTGCCGCCATTCTTGTCGGCGGTATAGGAGGGATTCTTACGGGTAGTGGCGGCGGTGGGCTTCCTTCAGCCCCGAGCTTGCCAGGAACTGGAAAGTAATCTTTCCTGTATGACAGTTTCATTTTCGACCCCTTTTCAGTATCTACAGTCTATTTGAAGTAGGGAAATTGTATTTGGTTTCAAAATCAGGTCTATTCATTATGTAATATCCACTCCAACTTGATCCCCCAGGAAGCATGGGCATTCAAGAACGTATACGTAACAATCCCCGTTAAACAACTTCTAAACTCATAAAAACTCACTGAAAATATCCTGAAATATGTGTTACAAAGGAACAATCGTAGAAGAAAAAGATGATTAATATCATATGTATCCGAAAAAACCGATAAGGATATTCTAGGGTGAGGGGGGTAGTGGAGGATATTAGAAGGGTATAAAAATTAAATCAACAAAACCTGAACTCCAAGGAAACAAACTAAAGATGGTCAAGAAGGCCACTTAATCATCAGCTCCGTAGTCACCGTACTGCCGTGGTGCGCGCTTCTTCCGTAGTGCGGTCGCCGTAGCGGTAGGGGAATAGTATAGATTCAACATGTTTCGGCCACCGCAAGACTGAGTGGTATTACCCATACACTTGATGGTACAGGCGGCAGTTCCACTAGTGGGCATAATTGACGGTGCGGTTGACAAGCTAGTACCCCAGCACTCTCGACCGTATTCCAGACCAGCGTAGTTGTAGTTCTTAGCCTTAGCGACCTGGAGACAGACTTCAACGTTCATGGTGTCATTGGCCACGAGTTTGAGGAGCTCGTGCTTGGTGGGGGCGGGGTATTCAGTGTAACAGCCGAGAGAATAGTAGCCAAAGGCATAAGTGGTAGAAGCGGAAACTGAAGATAGTGTGGTTGAGACAAATGTCGTACTGGGTGCGGTTGTTGGCGGGGTTGTCGATGGAGTGGTTGATGGAGTAGTCGACGGGGTGGTCGATGGGGTAGTTGAAGGAGTGGTTGAAGGAGTGGTTGAAGGAGTGGTTGAAGGAGTAGTCGAAGGAGTGGTGGATGGAGTGGTGGATGGGGTAGTAGATGGCGTGGTAGATGGCGTAGTAGATGGCGTGGTACTGGGAGTCGTTACAACCACAGGAGTCGTAGTAGTTGTAGTAGTGGTAGAGCTTGAGGTAAGATTCGCTCTCAATTGGTAAAGATCGAATTTCTTGCCAGCACCGCAGTACTCTGTCGTATTTCCCTTGCAAAGAGTGTTGCATTGAGAGGTGGCTACTGTATCTCCGAAGTTCACCGGGCCAGAAGAACACCAGCACTCGCCTCCGTATTGTAGTCCTACCCAGACCTTGGGCCAACAGAACTCGAGACAGCGGTTGACAGTCATGGTGGCAGCTTCGCTTCCAAGAACTTGGCCGCCAGCCATTGCACGTCCAGTGGCCGGCTCACTAACACAACCAATCCAGGTGTAGTTAACATTTCCAGGATTATGCACAGTTGAAGCTGGTGGCGGGGGAGCAGTCGACGTTGTGGATGAAGTGGTAGTTACGACAACCGACGATGTTGTAGTAGTGACGACTGACGATGTAGTAGTGGTGGTGATGACCGAAGAAGTTGTGGTCGGTGATGATGATGTCGTCGAGCTCATCGTGGTAGTGCTAACACTGCTAGTGATGGACACTTTAGTCATATCATAGTAGACATTCATAAGGGTTCCGGTACCACCGCAGAACTGAAGCGGGCTGCTCCTATCTCCAGGACAAACATAGTTGCACTTGGATTGGAAACCAAAGTCGTCGATGAAGTTTGGAGCGACTCGCGGTGGCATGGCAGTTCCACACCAGCACTCCCTTGTATACTGAGTAGCAGCAATAGGCTTTCCGAGGTTCTTGCACTTGGCGATACATTCAGCGGCATCGTTCGTGTCCGAACTGCCAGCTTGCTGGAAACAACGAGAGGTACCAGAAACACCACAGGTGGAATCTTTATAACAACCAGCGAATTGATAGAGAGCCAAGACACCGTTGAGGGGACCGAGCTGCCGTGGCATGATGGTTCCCTGGAAGTTAACAAAGTTTTCTCCACCCCAAGACTCATCGTTGAAATTGAGCACGAAAGCACCGGTGACCGTTTTCGGTGGAGTATTAATGTAAGCAATTCCTGGAGTGAAAGTGACGTTTCCGTATGCACAATCGTTTGGTGCAATTTGTAAGCCCTCTGGGAAAACCGTCTCAATATCCGCGTAGAGGTAAGTGGTGGAGACCGGTTTGGATTTGGTAACCGCCAAAGCACTGCCACCTCTATTGCAGATTCTCATGGTACGAACGGCAACGTTCCCTGGCACAGCTTCTAGCTCGTGGAAATCATGTGTATCACGCCAATTCGTATTCCAGAAACCTTCAGGGGTGGCAACTGCGACTTCAGCCTTTGGTGAAGCAGAAGCTGTTCCTGACAAAGTGATACGACCGATTCCGCCGTTCGTAGAGATGAAAAAGGCTGTTCCATAGTCGGAAGACTGCCCATTTACCGCGTAGAAATGCATGGCGACGGTTGTTTGTGAGCCTGGGGACAGAGTACTTCCAATTGCGGGGAGCGAAGCAGCCTCCACATTGAAACCGGTTCCGACAATTTTGTAATCGGAATTCGTACTGTTGGTAGTAATATTGTGATACGTCTCACCATCTTCGGAGTAGTAGTAACCGAGGATTTTGAGGGACTGGAGACCAGCATTTCCAAGTTGGAACGTACCGGCTTGTCCCTCTGGTTCCGTAGGAGTTCCGACAATGATCGGATTGAAGGAATAGTGAACCGGTGAGATCGTAACAAATGCGCCCTCACTCACGACATTTCCTTTAAGGCCAACAGGAACATTGTTTGTGAACTGGTTTGCGACAGATGGAGTGACGTTGATGGTAACAGTTGAGGTTCTGATGCCAGGGGTATCGTTAGGGACATTCCAAGAAACCTGGAAGGAGAAGGTGGCTCCGGCAGCGAGCTGGGCCGTTGGCAATGTGCCGTTGCTGGCGGTGTACGGGCCCTCTCCTAGGACAATATAGTTGACCTTCAAACTGGTGGTTGTTTGGCAGGTAACGGTCCCACTCCTTGTAGTACCAAAAGGACTATCTCCAAAATCAACCCCAGTGCAGTTCAATGGCAGATTAACTGGGCTGCCGAGGCACATGACCTTTCCGCCTGAGGTAGAGACATATACCGTCCCATCCCCAAAAGCTGGACGCTGGAACTTGTTAAGACCGCCTGTGGCTGGGGTGTTAAGTTTAACCATGACACCATTCTCCGGAACGGCCTTGAAGGCAACTAAGCCCGCATTATTGTCGGCAACCCAGACGATACCGGTGCCTGGTTGGCCTTTGTAAGAAGTAATAGTCGGAGGTCCAATACGACCGCTAATTTTATCAACACTAGCACCAGCAAAGGAGAACTGGGGTGTACCATCAGCCTTGAAGCCAAGTTTGTAGGCTTGGATGGGAGTTGTCGACGGAACGAAGTAGATGTATCCACCATCAAGGGGGTAGGAACCAGATCCTCCAAAGGTCGAGGCGCCAGTATTGATGGTCTGAATAACGCCATCGCCGCCACCAGGTCCATTACCGTAACCGCCCAAATTGTCGGCATTTAGGACGTACATCTATATAAAAGGATTAGTAATATCCAATTTGAAGCATCTTGGTTATACTCACATATGCGTTTTTGCCATACGTGATAGCCATTTTACTGACACCAGTACCTTTGAATGTATTGGTATCAAGCAACATCAGGCCTGCGGAACCCAAGTCCTCATCGTTATTGTCGAACAAGGCATAGTCGTATGGTTGGAACCAATCTTGAAGTTCGATTTTGCCATCGCTGCCAATTCTAAGATTGACGACGGCTTCTCCCAAAGTGGCGAGCTTGACAGATTTTCCGTTCAGGCTCTGACCCTTTTGAGCCTGCTTTCCCTTTCCATTACCAGTAGTGAAGAAGAATCGGCTACCGCTATCCGAAGAGAGACCGCAGCCACCCATCCAGATACCACCCTGCCCGGAACTCTGCGCCCAGTCGTTCTGACCGCCTGGTAGTAGCCATGGACTGATCTCAGTCGAGAAGTATGTCACGACTCTTTTTTCTGCCACATTGACACCAATGACAGCTCCGGTGAAATTCCATTTATCGCAATGCTATAGACAGCGTCGACAGTTAGTTATGGTCTAACCAATGTTGTGTTGGCGGCTTTTCCAAAGTGGGGAGGAGGATATCAACCGCGTGGGGCCAAGGCGAAACTCTCGTATACCAAGAGAAGTAGTTCCAAACTTCAGCCTAAATCGCAGCCCCTCGGAGTCAAGTTCCTGCCCTTGCATTACACGCTAGCGACGCGCAATATGTTTCGGCATGTCAAGGCCGAAATCAGGCCATCTGACGGCGCAGGAACATCCAATTCCTCCTTCCAAAAGCCAAAAACCCCAGACTTCCAATTGAAATTGTGCCACTTACCGAACCGAAACCACCATAAACTACACCATTCTTCCACAAGAGGGAAGGTCTTTGCAACTGCACTCCACCAAAGAAGTGGATAGATTGGTCATTGTCGGCAACTGAGCCATCAATCATAATTGGATAACCAGGCAGGTCCTCCAGTGTGGGGCTGTTGATATCGACGGCATGGAATCGATATTTTCCGTTCGCGGTGCCCTGAGTTGCACCAGTAATGTCGGCGTAAGATTTGCTGAAGAAATACATGATCTCCGAGTTAGGCTCGAGAATTGGCGTTCCAATGATACCGGCAGGTCCTCCAAGATCGGGGCAGTTGTCCGCGTCTGCTTGTGTGAATGCCGCTGCCACATTTCGCTGCTTCAGGGTGGCGATGTTGCCTCCATTCTTCGCATCCTCGATATAAATGTTATTCAGTGCAGAGCATAGAATGACAACTGGCTTGTTGCCATTCAGACCTTTGCTAGAGGTGAAAATGAGAGGCTTTGCAAAGAACTTTTCTCCGGGCTTGTAGGTTTTCGACCACAGCATACCGAATGCCGCACTGCCTACAATTGCTGGGTCCATGTTGTGGTTGTCCAAATAACTTGACTGCATTTCGTCTGCGTCTCGCCATGTGTCTGTCGGTGCGCCGCCAGCGTTGGCAAAAGAAGGTAGGAGGCATGACGCCAGCAAGATAAATCTCTTGAGCGAGAACATTTTGACTGGATGTCGACGCCAAAAAGGCGAAAAGTAAGAAGCGAGTGGTCGAGGTCGGTAACGAGTGTGCGAGATATATAAGTTATATATCAAGCTACCTTTGTGCGACTCCAGCGTTGGGAGTGCGCAGGTAGTGTGCTTCCACTTGATCGATGCCCAAGCAAGAGTCTAGAAAGTCGGAAAAGGAATAATAAGAAAGAAAGGATGGAGCGAGTGACGATGGTTTATACCGACTGCTCAGCCGCAAAGAGAAAAGGCTAGCTCAGATCGACCAATTGACTGCTCTCGTCCTCCACTGATGGCAGATCCACCTGAGCGAGTGAAAGGTGAAAGATGTCTAACAAAGAGAACTGACGAAAGTTGATAGAAAAGGGCAGATTTTAGATGCCTGTCCTTGGCCAGTTTACCAGGGCTTTCCGAAAAAAGCCATTCCCAAAACCAAATTAAAGCGATTGTGCTAAGGTGCTGTGAAGCATGGTGAAAAAGTAAAGTGTTTATGGGGCTGCATATCTGGGTTGACATGCGCCCGGGATCCTGGACCAGCACATCCATGCATTTGTTAGGGGCGGGACCAAAGAGTAACCTTGGCCAAGCTGCCGAGCCATAGGGAGGAAAGAGGTTGATATCAGCCGTAAGGAAAGTGTTCGATTGAGCGAACAAGTGATGGGGATGTTTGATTCCAAATTTGGCGCCTCCTGCAAGATTTGATATCAACACTGGTCAAAACTTTGGGGCTGCATGAGTCGCACAGTCTGGTCGGAGCCAGGAAACATCTACCGAGGGCACAAAGTTTACAGGCGACGTTTTGATAGCTACCTACATGGTATGCATATGTCATGTCACAATCGCATCACAGATAAAATAGAATTGTTAACGGAGCCTTTCAATTGAGGCTCATATCAGGCGAAATCTATCTCTACTATGCCAGGGGCAGGGCCACCACCTATGTAAGCACGCGCAAACTTTTAGATGTGCACAAGTCTCCCACATCATGAGCTGGCATTTGATACCAAGTCAAGGCTGGGGAAAATACGGTCCGATGGTGTAATAAAGATTTTGGATACCACTCACGGTCGCACAAAACATTTGCCAAGGGACGGGAGATCACCAGCTCAGAAGCTGTGCCTACGAGATGTCTGATCCAAGGACTAGCCAAGGGCTTGAAAATCGTCTTGGTGAATGCAAACTGAATATATATCGGCTGCTGAGCATCAATTCTCGCGCACTACCCCTTGGCGGGATTTTTTTGCCGCTTGCGTCGAGGATAAAGGGGCTGCAGGTCCAGTCGACGGTGGCGGGAGACTCAGCTTTATTCTCTCAGAGGGCCTATTACGGGGCTTTCGGTATTTCGATTTCGATATCTTCACCATTGTGGAGCGTGAGATCAAAACATAATTAAGTCGTAGCTACAAGGGAAATCAGAGTTTAGTTCAAGACGCAATGTGATAGCGGGCTTGATAACATTGCAGATATCCGCCTGTTATCGTTCCTGCGAGATTATATCGATTTCTGCTGCTGCTATGCCGGCGACAAAAACGAACACCTCAGCCTCAAGCAATTGCATATATATCGTGCAGAAATGAGATTATTTCGTGTTCGAAGTGCAGATAGAGCGCCCCCACGTCTGCCGGCCTTGGAACTATCTTCGATCCTCAGAACTGCTTACGCTGAGTCAGAACTTAATCAAACAAGCGGCGGAGTTAGAGAGATATAGATCAACGATTTCGATCACCTAAAAAAAAAAAAAAAAAAAAAAAAATACAGGGCGCTAATATTAAGTGACGACACATCTTACCTATCCAGATCGTCAACGTGGTTAACGGCTTCACATTCAGTTCTTCGCATACATAGCCAGACCCCTTCCGTCCCATCTGCCATGTGGATCCTGATGCCTGGTAACCCGGCGTTTTCTGCCAAATGAGGGTGCAGGACAAACACCACATGCATGGTTGATCTTCCGGAACATTGGTGGAGTGGAAAAATTTCTGTCTATCACTGCAGGTGCAAGCGTTTCCCCTGCCTGCCGGTCAATCTCCCTCCATCCATCAGGAGGCTTAGGCCTATATACTCGGAATTGCGAGGTTATCAATATCAGATCTCCGTTATTCAAAGGGTTCAAACCCCAAAAGAACCTGGGGTTTCCGAACTTCGGTTCCAAGAATGCTTGGACCCGGTTCCGTGTAACACGACTGAAAACACCCGTGAACCAAAGGATTTTGATATTGATTTAGAGTGCGGCGTTGTTCGGTGGGTACAGATCGTGAAAGAAGCTTCCGCGCAGAGTTGATAAGGCGCCGAAGTTGGCCCGCTAGCGAAAGGAGACTTATGTGGGCTCAGCGCTTGTAGCTAAGCTATATTACCGACCAAAACTGCAGCTTCGGGAGACACTTGTATGCCTGGGCGAAAGTTTGGCGGCGTCCGGTGTGAGATCAGAAACCCGCACTCGATTTTGAGATACCCACCATTGTACCGCTAACGATGTTTTCGATTATGTTCGATCAACAACCCGATGACCAAGTATTTTGTAGCTAAATATATTGATACAGAACCAGGGTGACCATAGGTGCGATAAGAACGGGCGGGACGTATGTTGGGGATTCGCTGTTCGCGACAGTCCCAACCAAATATCCGTCCTTCATTACTGGGAACATCCCATCTAGATGCGTCCGTACGACTTACCAGCTTACTAGACAAGAAGAAACCAGCATCCAGAGAGCTTCTGCTATCAGCCGCAGGACAGCTATTTGCTCGATCATATACTTATTTAGTATCCATTGGCATGTAGGACAAAGGCATAGGATCACGCCCAGTTCCTTGGACAATCAGTCAGAGGTCTAGAATTCAGGGCTGAAGTGGAATGCAACGCTACACTAAAACCAGGTATGGACAGAGCTCTTCCACGGGCGGTCTTTCGGGGTCGATTGGCCTATGCACAACCATGCACTCTCCCGGCTTTATAATCCTGTGAGGCACAGTAGACTGCAGCATTGCGATTTTGGCCAGGCATATGCTGATATGATCTATACAATTAAGCCGTCGATTTCCCTTGATCTATATACCAAGCAAAACTTAGAAGACTTATGGCGAAAGTCGAGCACTAACGACCAATGCCAAATTCTCTAGCGCAATCTTATGAGTAAATCGATCAGAAACCACTTATATCATTCAGCAATTTAGAGTCGCGATCTCGTCAGGGCGTGAAAGACCTCGAGTTAGAAGTATCTAACCACCAGGCGGTTCAAGCCCCAGATTATCCTGCGCCTCACTGAGTTGAGGCGTTGAAAGCCGTTGACAACCGGAACGATGTCGCTGACTAATTCTCTCCCATTACAATGCAATGTCGGGAAAATAATTTACCACCTCAGAAGTCCGATATAGCTGGGTAACAGCGACTCCAGCCGGTATGGCGTCGTTTTTGATTAGTAAAACCAAGCCTTTTTAGAAGCCGACAGCCGGAGACCCCACTTTGCCCTTATAAACTTCGAAATTGCGAATGTCGACAGCAGCAAGCTTTAGTTGAATGAATTCAACACGGGTGAAGCTAGCAATCTCCACCGCATCCTCCTCCTCCTTGATATCACCAATTCGGAAAGTAGTCAAAATTCGGGGTCTTCCATTAGTAAATCGGCAGGCAATCGCAATGGCTTCTTCACTTTCTCCGGTCTCTAAATTTGACCCGAAGAATATGGAATTCCGATACCTTGGTCCCACTGGACTGAAGGTATCGGTCTTCTCGTTGGGTATGTTACAGAGCCAACGCTTGCACCTGTCCCACTGAGTTACACAAGGTATTGCAGAAAATGCCAACGTTGTAACCCGTTCATTCCTGTCGAACTGCTGCAAGTTAGTGCCATCGCTAATATAATTCAATGCCGCTCTGGATCGGAAATGTAGGTGGATGGATGACGTATGGCAAGCATGTTACCGGGAATCCCGTCACGGAATGCCTCAAGGCCGCCTGGGATCACGGCATCAACTACTTTGATACCGCCGAGAGTTACTTCAAAGGAGAATCCGAGATCGCAATGGTATGTATGACGAGCCATATTCCAGGTTCCGTCCGATAAAGGAATGCACATTTGTCAAGAACTCGACTGATGATTCTCGAATATGTAGGGCCAAGCTTTGAAAGAGCTCGACTGGCCAAGGGAAGAGTAAGTCTATATTCTTAGCATGTTATGGAGAATCGTAACTAGTTTGATGCTAACGGTTTATTAGATATGTCATTTCAACAAAGGTATGAGAATAAACCCTACAGTTTTGTTTTGTTTTCCGATGCGCTTCTAACTCGATCGCGAACATCAAGATCTTCTTTGGTACGGGGCGACAAGAGCCAAATTGCCGCGGTCTCTCCAAAAAACACATCGTTGAGGGCCTCAAGCAATCTCTGAAGCGATTGCAACTTGACTATGTTGATATCGTGTTCGCGCATCGAATGGACCCAAATGTCCCAATGAGAGAAATTGTTGAAGGCTTCACTCAAGTAATTCGAAACCTGAACTTTGCGTATTACTGGGGTACTGTATGTGTGACAATACCAACTCGCCTCTAGGCTACGGGACACTTGAGCTGACTCAAAATTAGTCCGAATGGACGGCCGCCCAAATTCAAGAAGCCACTGCTATCGCCGAGAAATATAACTTAATCGCGCCGGTTGTGGAACAGTGAGTACATGAAAACGGCCGAACCAGTTGGAAAGCAGTCAACTAACCCAGATATAGGCCCCAATATAACATGTTTGCCCGAGAGCGTTTTGAAAACGAATATGCCCCTCTCTACTCCAGCTTTTCCTATGGTACAACCATCTGGTCTCCGCTCAACTATGGTATTTTGACCGGCAAATACAACGATGGTATTCCTGAAGACTCCCGTTTCGCGAAAGAAGGAGAATTCTTCAAAGATACTATCAGCCGCCTTAGGAGCCCAGAGGGCCAGGAGAAAATCGAGAAAGTCAGAAAATTGACGGCCATCGCAGAAAGATTGGGAACGACAATGTCAGCACTAGCGCTTGCATGGTGCGCTAAGAATAAGAACGTTACCACAGTCATTCTAGGCGCGACGAAGGTGGAGCAGCTGGTGGAGAACTGTAAGGCCTTGGAAGTTATCCCCAAGCTCACAGATGAGGTAATGAATGAGATCGAAGGGGTCTTGCAGAATAAGCCGGAGGTGAAGCAACATATCTGGACTCAAAGGTAGACCATCTGAACCTATAGCACTAAGACCTATGTATGTAGAATACGTAATAGGAATCAAGACAGCCAAGTCTCCAATTTAATAACGAAATGACCACGTGGGGAGGATTTAAGACATTTGCTTCGACCGTGCCGCGTGCATGCAGTGTCTCAGAAGATCATATTGCAATATTTCGCCCCTTGCAGGAACATGTTTCTCTTCCGTTCTACTGATATGATGATTCAAGTTGGAGTAATAAGCATGAAGCTGATCTCCTTGATATTCAGGAAGGTAGCAGCGCGGCCCAGATATGCACCTTGGATGTGGGATCTAGTCTATGTCGGTGGCTGCAGTTTATAATACAATCCGGGGTGAGTTAAGGGTCACAAATACGACCCACGCATCGCGCACATGTTCGTAAACCAGAAATATTCGTCGATATGGTCGAAATCATACCTGGTTCAAACCATCATATGAATTCGTGATGTGAGATATCTTTCCTATCTACCCCGGTGACATGTCTCACACGCTTCTGCCTTGCTGGGTTCGGGGCAGGCTAAATCCGGCATTGTGCCCGAACCAATGCAATGGGACGAAACAGCAGCGTGATATTAGACCCTTACTTTATATCGTGATACCCCATTATTCATATAAATATATTCTCAATACCGACTCATGCGGGAGCACTTTCTTGGCAGTTCCGAACGTGAGTTGCGGTAAACTGGGATGCTAAACACCACACCTGTCCAGAACATGCTGATTACCAAACGAACTCCTCAAAATTTCACCTGCGCAGTCGCGCTCCGCTACTTTAGCTTGGAAGTAGAGGGGATTATCAGTGCTATCGACTGCCAATACTTTAACGTAACCTTTTCTTGTGGGCGATCAGCAGGACAATTAATTTCGGTTCTTCGACCGACAACTTTGCCCCCGGTTGAAGCTCGTGTCGACATAAATCAGTCAACCTGGAATAAAATAGATCAAGATCAGAGAGTCTAGTTTGTGACGTGTCTGCCTTCTTTGATTATAACTTCCTTTTATAAAAACGATGGAAAGGGGCTCCAAAGCTTCGCACAACTTGGTGGACTCGACAGTTTTCTGATCGGACCTGTAGTCAAGTTACGGCTGTGAAAAAGTAATTTGGTAGGGCAGCACCCTTTGGCTTAATCGACTTGATGATTGTCGATTGTGCCTTTGGATATTTTTGATGGCCATTTTGTACCAACGCTATCTAAAGTATATTTTACGGCTATTTCGTTTGGTATCGAGCGATATGCTTATATCCCGACTACAAACGAAGATTTCCCGAGTATTTTTGGACGGTATGTCGGTTTCCTCTTAGAGCAAATATTTCTCCCTACAGAGAGACGCATGCCAAATTGTCAGCACTGTCAGATCGTCCCTCCAAAGCAACGGCTGCGGCTAGTTACGATCAGGAAAGAAGGTTATCAACCTGATATCTAAGCTTTTGCACTAAGATATCTGTATATCTATACCAGGGGTCCTGGCCATGTTGATCTGAGCTCAAATATATCAATGCAAAGTTGGAAGGTGTGAGGAGTAGTCAAGAGTTGTCGAGACTTCAACCAAGGCACTTGATTTCAGATCTCTGGTGGGCGCTCGCTAACAGAGCTATAAACGAGTAGATTTGGCTGATGCTGGAGCATGCTCAGAGGGCGCCCCGTCAGTTGATTGATCAAATGGATCATACCCTTGAAAAGCAGAGGCCGACGTTTGTGCTTCCGTAGGCAGTCCCGCTGAGGCTACTTCCTATCAATTCGTAGCTGCCCGAATAGGTAAGAGTGTTGATATTGGCCGGGGTAGCCCCTGCTCCAAGTTGCACGTGTGGACGACCAAACGGTTGATACGACTAACAACATGGTGTTCTGAGATGGTCAAATGGAGTCCGCCGATACACGCATATCCTTCACCGTTTCGTCCGGAGTGTCGAGATTTCCTCTGTACAAGTTTGTCAACGTGCATGGAATTGCATCGTGATGTCTTACTTGCTCGCCAACGTTCGCCCACTTTCGAAGCTAGATCTCGCCTGTCATGCAAGTTGACCCCGCTTCTGGGCACTAACAGTGCAGTGGATGTTGCCAATGAACCCATCTCATTGGTCATCGCCTTCCAGAAAGCTCATGCAATGCATGTCTCTCTTCGCAGGAACATCTAGAAATCAAGAAACCCCACTATAGCCAGTCTACTTCTTGATATTTGATGTCATTAATATTGTTGTTCATGAATTCAAGCTTTGGCAATTCCAACGGCGGACGACGGATCAATATATGTTTGGAGTTGCTAACTAGAGCCAAGCACACAAGACTCAAGCGAAGCTAATCCTGCGCGAACGACGGACTGGCTGCCTGACTTCCCCTGCTACCCGCTGTCTCAATCGCTGCGCCGAAAGTTGCCATGTTTCGAGTAGATCAAGGCGCCACGGGGCGGGGTACGGCTTAGGACCTCTCTTTGCACGGTCTATAATATCAACTTCCCAGAGTCGTATAACCCTTCCTGAGAATCTCGCTAATATGTCTCTGATCGGATGGAGCAAAACAGGAATACGGTCTCATAGCCAATTACAGGCTTTCACAAGAGTTCGTGGCTGGCTTTCCCGGGACTGACAATGGTCTCGATGACTGTCAGTGCTACCTTTTCCAGGCCATGGCATGACGTGCAGGAGGGCCCCAGTCGGCTTCGTGCAGCGGCTGACCGCAAGCTCAGACGTCTATGGTGGGGAAATGAATAATCCGAAGCAGGATCGGGAGGTTTGCGCTTCGACCCGGGCACATTTTATTTTTAAAAGTTAATATTTATAATATTTACGAAAGTTTCGACCGAGGTTGGTATCGAGCCTGCTTCAAGGGTATCGTTACGATGACTGGCATGCGCGCCGGCGCAAGAGCCAACAGAGAAGGAGGGTACATGCTCCGTCTACGCTGATGTATATATATTGCTCCACCGCGCCCGTTAGCTACTGGTACCTAAGGTTTTTCCTCGATAACCTCAGACCGCCCGGAGCGCCTCCTAGGACATTTTCGATATTGTTTATATCCTGTTTCGAGATATAGAATCAATACACTGTCCTATTCCTTCTTGACTTCGTTCTTACAGGATGAAGTTTAACGCCTCTGTTCTGCTCGCTGCTTCATTGCTGGCATCAACAGCAACTGCTGCTGTTCCAGTTGAAGCTTCCGTGGCCGCTCCTATCACGCCCAGGAAAGCCTTCCCAGACCCAGACTGGGAGGAACTCGAAAAGAGAGGTATCATTGACAATATCGTCAATGGCATTATCGACAAGATCGAAAACGCCGTCACATGTATAGGGTGCGAGGTAAGTATCCGAGACAGGAGCTTTCCAAAGTATTTATAGAAGCTAATGAAACGTATCAATAAAATAGGCGTTGACGACTGCTCTCAAGGGTGTCGCCCACCTTGGTGATACCGTCTTCATCAAAGTTGTTACTGCCATATGTTCTGGGTTAAAGGTTGGTTCTCCCTTGCATTTGTTCCCAAACCGTAACGTTACATATACAACGTATTAACAAAATACTCCCCGAGTAGATCCAAGACAGCGACGTCTGCACCGGTGTCGTTGCAAGCGAAGGTCCCGTGATTGCAAAAACCCTCCGTAGCTTGTCCATTGGAAGCCGAACCAACAAAGTCCTTTGCTCAACCTTGTTCGGTCTCTGCGAGGCTCCTGAACTCCTCCCATACCCTGGCACCCTTCCAGCACCAGCCGCCAATCGGAAAACTGCGCCAAAGGTCGCGACTACGAAGCCACTCAAGTTTGTTCACATTAGCGACACCCACATCGATAGACTTTACAAAAATGGTACAAACACAAAATGCAACAAGCCAATTTGTTGCAGACCTTACACTCCAGGTGACGATGTTGGCAAGACATCGAACCCAGCTGGTCCCTTCGGAAGCGCCGGTTGCGATACGCCAGTGTCCCTTGAGCAAAGCATGTTCCAAGCAATCAGGGAAAAAGCGGGCGACGCGGACTTTATGATCTTCACCGGAGATATCCTTGATGCTGCTTTGTGGTTGCAAAGCCAAGAACATACAGTCGACGGTATCAAGGGTATGTACGGCGATATTTCGAAGAGTGGACTTACCGCCAAAGTCTACGGTGTTATTGGAAACCATGACACTGCTCCAGTCAATCTGTTCCCCATCGTCGAACCAGAAACAGATTATGACAGCGCCGTGCCATATTATACACAGAACAGTGTTGAATTACAAAAGTGGATCGGTGCCGCAGCTGTAAGTAGCAAGACGATACCAAATCGTATCCTAGCTTGGTTGTTGGTTAACGTTATTTTTAGGCCAAATCTATGAAGGAAAACTACGGATGTTACTCCGTCGTCCACCCAGGCACTAACCTGAAGGTCATCAGCATCAGCACCAATTTCTGGTACAGCTTAAATGTTTGGGTCTATGATAACAATGGCATGGACCGCGCTCGAGATCCAGGGAATGTCCTCAAGTGGCTTACTGGAGAACTCCAGTCCGCCGAAGCTGCTGGCTTGTCGGCCTTTATTATTGGACACATGCCTCCCGTAAGAACCCCCTTGTATCGTTCTAAATCTAATGAAAGAGAGAACTAACAATATCTTTCAATACAGGGGGTTGTCGATGCCTTGCCAGACTACTCCAACTACTTCAACAAGGTCGTCACCAGATACAGCAGCACTATCAAGGGCATGTTCTGGGGCCACACCCACAGCGTATGTTACACAGCTATCTAAAATGCCACGTTCAACGCGTACTAACGAGCTTCCAGGCCGAATTCGAAATCACCTACAAGGACAAGGCCGCCCGCTCGCACGGTAACGCTATTGTTACTTCTTACGTGACATCCTGCGTCACCCCTCGCAGTGCAAACCCCGTCTTCAGAGTATACACAATCGACCCATCTACTTACCAAGTTACCGACTACGATCACTACTACACTTCCATCGCCGACATCCCTTACGGCTCAACCAAAAAACCTGAATGGAAGAAACTATATAATGCAAAGGCTGCTCTCGGATCATTGGTCTCTCCACCATTGGCTGCGAATGCGCCACTTAGCCCCGCCTTCTGGCATAACCTTACCATTGCTTTCGAGAACAACGATGGCGCTTTCCAAGCCTGGTTTGACCGCAAAATTGCAGACTTCAGAACCTCTGAGAATTGTGATGCCGACTGCAAGCAAAAGGAAATTTGCCAGATGAGGGCATCTAGCGCTGAACTTACTTGCTACAAGCCTAAGATCACTTCCATGAGGAAGAAGCGTGACACCTTTGAGTTGGAGATGCCACCAATTGCCACCGGTGAGGCTTTGGAAGTTGTGGACGAGTATCTGCACCGAGGCCCAAGAACTCAGCACGGAACACTGCAATGCGGTGGCCACATGCTCGAGGTCTTCATGAAGTTGGCGAGAGATAAGGATTCGATTACCAAGATCGTCGAGACAGAAGTTAGGGGACGGGCGGTAGTTTAAGATCCGCGAAGATGAGAAGATTATTGAGGAGTGTACGTGTTATGAATATAGGATACCAATTTGTTTTCGTTGAGTTTACTACTCCATCTGATGGTGGGTAGTTGTACGCATATTTTTGTCAGATAGTTTATATACCCCTGGTCACGACGTTGATAATGAGAGTACAGAGTACATTTTGATATCAAACTTACAATTATCACCGCGATTACAGCATGCATATTAAGCATAAGATTGGAAAGACTGATATCCGTCACACAACTTAGAACAAAACATCAAAAACGTTGACAGTGAAAGTAAGTACAAGACTCCGCCAATGCACATCAACACCTCCCCCGTCAGACTCCAATCGCCCGAGTAAAGTCCGTTTAGCAGATAGCCTGAGACTTTCCGTGTTTCGCCAAAGAATGTTTCTCGCCCTTGTAATGCCTATTGTGGCTCTTCTTCCTTCCAGTATGTGTCACTGTCCTCTTCACTAACTCCGCATGTTTCTCGATCTCCTTCGGCTCCATGCAGTCGAGTGCATCGACAGCGTGTTTGATATCAAGGAGGCTGTGGCTCTTTGATTAGCAAATGTTTGTTAGGGCGGGTAAGTTTTGCCATGAGAACTACGTACAGTTGGTCACATCTTGGCTTGGTGAAGTCTTCACGGATGACAACACGCATGAGCTTCAGTTTCTCACTGTGCGGCGCCATGGTGTAGGCTGGGATAATCCAACCGCGCTCACGGAGATGGTGAGCGATCGCAAACTATCTGAAATCAGCAAAACCTGGTCTCGTAAAAATGAAGGTAGGTGTGCGTGGTGTTACCTCGTCGTAATGCTTCTTCTTCGAAGGGTCTAGACGGAATGCAACAAGTGGAAGACCATCGCCTAAAGAAAGTTGCTATTAGCGCAACGACCTCAAAACCATGCACGGAAACACGTACCGTCACCCTTGGACATAATGATGAATCCCAACCGCCTCGAAAGAACCATTGAGAAGTAATCCGCGATCCTTGTCAAGTTTGTCATAATATTTCTGTAGCCTCTCTTGCCAAGTCTGATCATTTGATAGTACTGTCCGATGACTTGACTGGCTCCCTTGGAGAAATTGAGTGTGAACGATGCTTGGTCGGCCCCAAGGTAGTTGATGTTGAAGACAAGTTCCTTGGGAAGATACTCCGGGGAGCGCCAAACGATCCAACCGACACCTGGGTAGACAAGACCGTACTTGTGACCGGAAACGTTGATACTGACGACTCGTGGGAGACGGAAATCCCACTCTAACTCGGGCCTAACGAAAGCTGTCAGCTTTATGATACAAGTACTCTGCACATGTAAGTGCTACATACTTGACGAAGGGCGCTACGAAGCCACCGCTAGCAGCATCAACGTGGATTGGTGTATCGAGCCCTTTCTCGAGTAAAAGGTCATTGATGGCTTTGACGTCCTCGTATTCGCCTGTGTACGTGGTACCAAGAATGGCGCAGATACCGATGGTGTTTTCGTCGACAAGATCGACGGCCTGGGCGGGATCGATAACATATCTATCTTGGGTACAGTAGACGAATCGTTCCTCAACCTCAAAATACCGAGCAGCTGCCAAAAGTTAATATTCTGTCTGTCGAGGACTCTTACTTTAAGGGGAATACGTGCCTTTCTCCCAGCAGACTAATTGTAACGATAAATGTCAGTACATGGAATCTAATATCTAGTGGTTGGGGATACTGACCCTGAACCGCGGCGTTCATGACGATATTGGGCTTGTCAAAGGGCTTTCCTGCAGCCTTCCTCTCATTGGCCCATTTCTATTGTTTGATGTTAGGGTGGATTTCTTATACATAAACTAGGCGCAATGTTTAGGTCTAAGGTAGCTTACCTTCTTCATTGCCAAGGTGGCAAGCATAATCGCCTAGTTTCCTACACGTTAGTACCATGTCGAATCGAGGAAATTGGAGTTTCAAGAGCTACCTCCGAGCTGCCCACTGTACTAGTTCCAATGGAGTGGTCCTGTTCGTGTGTGGGTGCATTGAAAAGCTTTCCGATCTATAAAATTTTATAGCGTTAGCGTGGATTCTTTGACGCTATTTTCTTTCGAATCCCTGGGACTCCATACCATATTGACGCACCGATTTTGCTATAGGGCAGTTAGCGTGTGATCCTACATAGAGATATTCATGAAGATGCATACAATTTCGGCGCTCTGAGGATACTCTTCGTAGTCGATGCTAATTGTGATACCAATGTTAGACAGCCCGATGGGCTACTCGTTGAGGAGATTGTAGCATACAAGTTCTTGCTGAGGCCTTCAATCATAAGTTTCTCAGCCTCATCTTCCATATATGTAGTGACGAAACTGGCTAGACTATATATCGCGGTCAGTAATTCCACAATGTCAATGGCATCAGTGAATTTGTTAGGTTGTGTTGTGGGCTTACTTGAGCATTGGATTGCCGTCCAGCGAGAGGTCATCCCTTCATCATTCATTCAACCACGACATCAGCATCACTCATTGGCTTGCCAGAGCAGGACTGATGGATTTGGAACTCAGTGGCAAGGGAGAGCCACCATACTTTATAAGGCGATAGGCAATTTCCCTAGGCATCTCCTCCTCGGGCATCTCGAGGGCGGGAAGAGCCTCAAGCGCATAGCGGCTACCGTAGACGGACGAAGAGTATGTATCGCCAGGAGTCTCATCGTCGGCGAGGGACATCTGCATGAGTTTTGCCATGGGCGTGTCCGTTTCCGCATCGCTCCTGATGGCGTTTAGGTGAACCATTGCGACTGTTGGCTATGTAAACGGTTGGACTGGATTGAATTAGAGACTGTAAGGACCACGATCTTGAATTTCTGAGGCTCTGAAGTCGGCGGGAATATTGAACTTACATAAAAATAGTTTAAATGGAAGCTATGTTCCGATAGCGGTCCGTTTTTATGTCAGAACCGATAATAAAAGAGATATAGGCAAATATCAGCAGAGCAATAGAACCGACTCTGATCTCCGCTGCACAGGAACGACTTTTATACACGACAAGAAAGCAAGCGGGGGTCCTGAACACAGTCTTACAATCACAGGCCGTCCACGCACACCTGCCTTCTTCCCTCGAAGTAACGTTTACGTATTTGGGTTCGCCTTTTCAGCTAAGTTCGCTCGAGAGCGGGACCGGCGGCGGGCGGGCCACACACACAAACATTTCCCAAAAGCGAATGACGTCGGCGGGGTACTCCCACTAGCATTCCACATTTCTTCAACCCCACCCATGCTCTCGCCTGCCCGGGTAGCGCGGGAGCTAACAGGATCACCAGAAGTATATCGAAACGGGTGTTCGGACTGTTTCAAGATATTCCTCCCGAGCATCGATATTGAGGCATTTCGATATTTCGTTTCAAGAAGGAGGCAAGATGGCAATGCATATTAATTTAATCAATATAAATGCCTCGCAAGGCTGGGGTGAGCGCTCTCACGCGAGCATCACGAGATTTTTTCAGGCTGGATAGCAAAAAAATATTTAAAGAAAAAGGAGAACAGGCAGCTGGCAAGATTTTTTGCCTTCAGGTCGAGATTAGGATCTCGTATTCATCGCGCCCTCCGTGGTCGTCCCACGATCGATCGATGCATCGGCCGGCGGCCAATTCCAAGTGGACGAATCCTCGACCAGGCCACGACAGGCAAGGCTATGATGGTATTGGCTGAATATGTCCCAGCTTGGTGGTACTCGCTCGAACCCCCTTTTCTTTTTTTCACCTCTTGACCCCCCATCTTCTATACCATCGAGCAAAGCTGAAATATTTAGGACTCGTTTGGTAATTCCTGTCTATCTCCTATCACATTTTGCGAATTACTAACCGAGTCTGAGTAGCGCTGCATGCCGGGCGTTTTTTGGTGAGTTTCTTTTGATTTGCGGAGGGTGATCTAAGGGGCGCGGGAAGGGTGCATGGTCTCCGAATTATCAACTCCAGGTTTACTCGGAAGAAGCTGAGATATTATCAGTAACTTCCTGTCAATTCGCATCAGTGGCCCGTCCTGAGAAACCCGTTCAAATCGCTCCGTTAGACGAAGGGGCGGGGAAGCCATCTTGGCTGAGAGATAAGCTTTCTCGGTTCTGGCTTGGCTTTCCTAACCCATGCAACTATCCCTTCGATGACGGGTGGATGTGACGTGGTGATACGGCTCGCATGGACGTGCCGACCGAGCAAGTGCGCTATCTTCCGGGATATATGTGGAGAAGTGGAGCTCTGCTTTAAGTCCCGCAGGCCTCGTAACCGGTTCATAGTTCCTGGTGCGCTTGGGCGGTGTAAAAATCGTGCCTCGTGATCAACTTGCAAGTGACGATGGTGTTGAAGGTGTCTTCAATAAATGCATTGACTAAATCAAATACAAACATGCCAAAGATTGCAAAATGTGACTACTTTATCTTGTCTATGATCCAGTCGATGGCTCTATTAGCCTCCGGTAAGAAATAAGCCTGCATCAAGGGCCAACAGTGCAGCATCTTCTCTCCTACCATCCATTCAACTTGGACCCCCTCATCTCTCATCTTTTCGCGGAGTCTTACGCAATCCGGTTCTAAAATATCATAGGTCCCCACTAATCCTACTACTTTGATGCCCTTCAAACAACGGAAGTCCCCTCTTATAGGACTAACAATCGGGTCATCCAATTCGATCTCGTTGTTTACCCACTTCACATGAGCAGTATGACTTTCATCAACGCGCTGGAGCGGATCTAGCTTTGAAACCTTCTTCATATCCTCTGCTTTTGGTTGCACAAAGTCCACGCTAGGAGCCATGAGGAATAGTCGATTCGGCAATCTCAACCCCCTCTCGTTCAGATGTTGCACGATCGAGAGTGAGATCCCGCCGCCTGAACTGTCGCCTCCTATGTCAATCTCTCCATCTGGTGGCAAATCTCTGAGTAACTGGGAATATAATTCGAAGAATTTGGGATAAACTTCTGAAGCGGTATGGTTTGGTGCCAGGGGATGAAGCACCACCGTGACAGTCGCCGGACAACTTGTGGTGAATGCTTTGGAGATGAATTTAAAGTGCTCTGATGACGTTGGAATTGTGAAACCTGTGCCGGGGATATACATCATGCGCCTTCTCGTAATGTCGATCTTTTCATCCTGACCTCTAGATTTAGTCGTAGCTTTGGGTTTTGGCGAGATATCGAAGACGGACCAGTCGTAAAAGTCGCGTTCAACGATTGTAAAACGCTTATATAGAGATTTGGGGACTTTGACATGCTGGTGACCGGATCCAGTGGGGTTCTTGACAAAACGAGATATTATAGGAGAGTAGAAGAGCCGAAGGACCAAATAGAGAATTTTGGCACGAAGCGAGTGGCTTGAAGAGGTCGTGAGGGTTAACGTGCCGTCGTGAGATACCGAATGTTTTTTCTGCGAAGCCATGGCTTCAGTCGTTTTGACAGTCAACGATATATAGTATATAGCCGTATGAGAGTGATATTATTCACAAGTGAACTCCAACAAGCCTTCTAGAACTGTTGATGCATCGATGTCGCGCACAGGTGGACTAATATAATGCTGGATCAAGGCCACGAGCCTCTGACATCATATATCATATCGTCCGGCTTTTCAACACATTCCTGCTGTTGTAATTGGCCAGTTGCCACCACGGCTGTTCTCTATACTGCATCACGTGCAATTACCATGATCCTTGTCATGGCAGGTTTGAAGAGTTCTCATTTCAAAATTCGTAAATGTGGTGGACTTAAATTCATGGGATGAAGATATTGGGCCTGTCCAGTACATTGATGGTGGGCTGTGGTATGGTGTGTTGGGCGTTATCAGATAGTCTCGAGGTATCGAGATGAGGGCCTGGATATTAGAATCAGTGTCTGGGACTATCGTACTAATGTAGTATTCCTGCTACCTAGATCTAGCTAACTCTATGTTTCGATCATACCTCTCTGGAAAAAATCTAAAATTGTATCGAAACCGGTTTAAGCCCTCCATCTAGTCGTCCAAAAATTTAAAGATGGATTTCCATTGGTTCATTTATAAGTCCTTGCATCTGGATACCATATGCGAGTTCTTGTATACACAGGTGTATCGTTCTTTGATCGATGCACCCTGATATTTATTATTATTGGCCTTCCCTGTACATTGGATGTCACAAGTATTTCAATTCTAAGCTGCAGCTGAGATTCGATTACGCATTTATTATATTGTTATTACCCGCTGAATACCAGGCTTGGATTCTGGTAAGAAGTTTGGGGCCTGTGAGCGCTTTATAAGCCACCGACGAAGACGTGACTGGTAGCGTGGTATCAGCTTGGCACTTGAGAATATTTTGAAGTTGAATGGAGATTTTGCCTCGAGGCCTCAGTTGCTCTTCCTAAAACGGACCCCCGCCGTTTGGTATTTACTACCGATGAGTGTCAGCAGTGTTTGTGAAGAGCCGTGAATGCATGCCAGAATGGGATATTCCAGTGAAAGTATTTTATTCTTTTAAGATTTGGGTCATAGGAGGTGTGGTAATTACGGAGAGGATGTATATCTGAAGGTTTATGGATATCCGGATAGGAATGTGCACGAGTGACATATTCGAATGGTTTGATATTGCTCATATGGAAAATGAAGCCATATAGCTCCACACATATAGCCATCTTTACTGGTATGCCCCGTATTAGATTAACAATTGCCATCCCAGGGAAATGTTGATAGATGGACGAATATGCAAATTGCGGTTGATGCCGACTTGGTTAATTTGTGGGACCTTGTGCGTTGTATGTTGTAACATGAAAGAATTATTGGGCCAAATTTACGATCCTGTGCAAGGGAGCAGGAGCATCATGCTCTCAGCTTCGTATCAATGTTGACATTGCAATTTACTACAATGGATCCAGATGACGCCTCAAAACCGGCCCCACAACCATACTCCCACCTTACACTTGCACAATATCGCACTCTCATTCTCCGCCAGACCGAGGCTCCTTTTTCGTCTTCCCTGCCGCTTTTATCGCCAGACCAAGCGCAAGCGGCTTCTCAGCGCGTCGTCGATGTAGACGCTCCGCTTAAAAACACGCCTTCGTATGCCTGCGCAAACTGCTCGTCGCCTCTATTCCCAGCCGACGCAAAATTCGCATCAGGGACAGGCTGGCCATCATTCTCATCTGCGATCCCTGGAGCGATCAAGACTAAGACAGACTGGAGGCTCAAGGAAGATGGGAAATGGGTGCTTGGGGGTTCGCTTGGTCTCAAGTTCAGAGAGGAAGTCATCTGTGGTAAATGCGGTGGGCATCTGGGACATGTCTTTCGCGGTGAACAGTGGGACGGTGTGCAAGAAGAAGTGGAGGGGAAAGGGGTGACGAGGTACTGTGTGAACGGATGTTCCCTGACCACAGTGCCTGGTTACACTGGACGGCGGGAGAATGAGACCTAAGTGGACCGGGTATGGTTGATGACTGTTGCACGAAAAGGTTGGGATTGATAATGAAAATAGCATCGCGGTTTCCACTCTCTTTCATGCATGCTGATGTTCCCCCCACAAGCGAAATTGCGGTTCGCTGCGAAGAATAGCCTTTCAGGCATCAGAGACAGATAGTCAATCGTCGATGTGAGGCGGATGGTTTTCCACTGCAGACTAAAATGGGAACAGCAGTATCCAAGCAAGGTCTTACACTAGCTATGGTTTTATACAGAGTCGAACTCTATTTCGCGGAGAAAAAGCTCTGAATAAGTTAGTGGGGTTGCATACAGGAGATGATCATCAGAACTTGTCAGCATCGAATGCTCCTGCTAGCTAATTTCTGCAGGTTGAGTCGCCATGCCTTGGCTACGGACACCGCTCGGACGACAAGTTGCCCACAATATCAAACCTGCAGATGAAGGAACTCCAGAGTCGTATGATTCCAGCAGTGAGCTACAGGCATGCAACTGCCGACACGAATTCCCCCAGCAAGGAGATCATCCATACATACTCATAACATTCCAACTCGAAGAAGTCTGGACCCACAACCATGGTTAATCTACGGTTAACCCTGCGTCGTTCATCTGTTCTTCGATGCAATCCTGGTAGCAGTCCTGCAGGATGCTGCGTTGGGGAAGCCGGACTCGCTAAGATAAATTCCGGAGCCGGAGAACATGCCGAAGGATATATTCCGCTCAAATATAGATTCCTGTTCAACATTTGGAAAAACTTCGGAACTTTTTTGAGCTGAGAGGTTTCTCTATGTCATTTCCATCAATCATTTTGCAAGCTGGAGAGACCAACTCATGACTCGCCTTTGCCACCGGTTCAATCGGTTTCGGAAAACTATGACAGAAAAAAACGTGGTGGGAAATATCCAAGCGGTGCGCACGGAGTCTCGTTCGCCCCATGGCCATTGGCCGACTTTTCGAAGCCAACATCTCTGACAACTGTTCCAGATTCTCCACAAAAATTCTGCATCGAAGCGCTCGAAAAAATTCCCACAAAATCTTGGCGTTTTAAACTAACTTTAATTCACTGGAAATTCCTGGGATATGGAGCTAGGGATGCTGGGATGTGGGCTTGGGGTTTGCAGTTGTTTTTGGTTGAAGTTTCTCGAACAATGCGGGCAGGCTCTTTACCCGCATGCGGTCGATGAAAATCTTCTGCCAATTATGGGATTCCCATCACAATCCTGACGTCCAAGCACCAAAACCCGAGTTCTACTCGGGTGCCTGGGTTGGCGGGACGGATGGGGTGGCTTGGGGTGAGCCGGTCGTCATTAGTACAATTCAATCTCTTCCCGCCAAAAAACTCTGGATATGGAGTTATAGCACTTTCCTTGTTATTGTTCTTCGTATTCGGAAGACAATAGTTTACGACCTGGACAACGACATTTGATTCGACATCACAGTAGGCAAGGATCCTACTCCAGGTTTTCTCCGCATACATCGGACTTTTTGATATTTTGCAAAGTGATACGAGAACACATTGTGATGGCGGCTATATTATGACATTACGATATCTATCACAATGTCAACCACGGCACCCAGACCTTCTCCGACAGTCTACTCATCCGGACAAACACCTGAAGATATCTCAGGCCTTATCAACCTCGCCGTACTATCTGGTGTAAATCTCTCACAACTGCAGCTACCGCCGGCGTTGAACGATCCGAACTATGTGCCACCAAGGTACAACCAAGACCTCCTCAATGGATTTACCATCGCGACCACGACTCTCGCAACAGCGATGATTTCAATACGGGTTTATGTTCGGACAAAGCAGTGTAGATGGAGATATACTATGGACGATTATTGTCTGGCAGTTGGGTATCTTATGATGCTTGCACAATGGATACTCGTCCTTGTCGGGGTCAATAATTTCCAGTGGGGGTACCATACATACGACATGAAGCTTTCGTCGCTTTTATTCGATTATAAGCTTCTATATGTCTACGAACTGCTATTCACCTGGGCGCTTGTCATGGTTCGATTGTCGCTGCTGTTTTTCCTGGGAAGACTGTTCAGGGAAGCGTCGAGGTCGTTTACAATACTCAATAACACGTTGATCGTGTGTAATGTCATCTTTGGGATTGCATCGATATTCGCGTATACGTTTCAGTGTTCGGATGTTCGGGCGGCGTGGGATATTTATGTTAAGTTTAAGACGGGGTGTAAGCCGTTATATATCTACTATCTCATCAGTGCATTTCAGTTGGCGTTGGATTTTGCGTCGGTGCTGGCGCCAATTCGGTTGGTTCATGCGCTGAGTGGCCTGTCTTTCAAGAAGAAGATGGAAGTACTGGCGATGTTTTCGTTGGGCCTGAGGTGGGGATCCGAACATCCATATCTTATGAAGATAATATGAAGATGATGCTGACGATAGCCTAGTGCCTGCATAATTTCGGTCGCGAGATGTTTTTATCTAGCTCCGATTGTTGAATCCTTAGATCAAGCTGGTAAGTTGCCACCGCGAAGTCCCCTAACGATACTAAGTACTAGAGTTGACAAAGGTATTAGATGCGTCTGTCAAAATAACAATCTGCTGCCAACTCGAGGGTACGGTAGCCATAGTCGCCGCCTGCGTCCCCGCCGCACGACAGTTCTTCGCCGGCATCTCGAACGAACCCAAAGTTGTGCGCATAACCGGCAAAGTAGTAAAGTCCTTCCGCTCAATGACCAATTCAACGTTGTCAACGTCTAAAAGTGATTCTGTAATGCTCAGCAGTCAGTCCAGATCTCAAACCGGTCGACGAGGAAGAGAACAAACTGGAGACCGCGACAGTCAGTTGTTGCACTCCCATTACGGACGTATCCTCGGCGCGGGGGACTCGATGGAGATGGTGGGGAGTCCCGTGGACGGGGATATGAACGTGAGTTCGCGGGGGAAATTGCGTGAGGGTGATGATATTGAGGCTGCTGCTGCGCTATCAGATGCGGACGAAAAAAGAATGGAAGGGAGGATGCATATGCCATGGGGTCGGCATCTATCGATATCACGGTTGAAGTTCAATCACCAAGTTTCGCGGTACAGCCCAGCATCCAGTCCCTCTAGTTCCGACATGGGCTTTAGAGGTGTAAGACCGGTGTCTCCGCCTAGATCAATACCTACGCTAAGAATTCACGATAACCGACCGGGCTTGCCGACGCATCCAAGCTTTGAGAGCACGGGGAGCATTAGCGGGGCGAACTCTTCGACGAATTCTTTGGACCTCAGTCATTGGGATACGCTGGATAGTGTTCAGCCTCCTGCGGCTTTGGCGCCTAGACCGTGTAGCAACATTAACGGCAGGACAGGGCAGGACTGGAGGGATAACGTACGGATTGACTGATATCGTATGATATCGATACTATGTACATTTTTTTGTCTTGTTAGGTTTTATTGGAATGGTTTTATAAGTCTACGGCGCCATTGGGATCACGTTGAATTCATGAGGTTTACAGCACAATACCGGGGCGCATCAAAACTGTATATACCAAGGGATATTTCTATTTTCGCACCACGATCATGACCATTAAATACCATTTAGTCTTCGTGACTTCATGGACCGTAGATGCAGATATTATCAGTGTTGGGCTGCAAAATGCAACGTTTCGGCAGGGCCGGCGCCTCGGCTCAAATGAGGACCCCCAAAGTAGCGTCCCCAGTCTTGGCTGGCCGAACCGAGGCATCCTTCGCCTTCTCATTCCATTGCAACTGCCGCGCGAAGATGGATGGATATAACATAACCCCCCCTCCGCTCGTGGTTCTCTCCTCCTTCATACCTCCATAGATCATAGCTCTTCTAGCTTCATCACCGTCGCCATGTCCGCCATATCCCCAATCCAAACTCTCTTCTCTACGCCCGGCAAGATCGCGGTCGTAACCGGCGGCTCTCGAGGTCTAGGTCTCCACGCCGCCACTGCCCTGCTGCTTTCAGGCTGCTCGAAGGTCTATATCACTTCTCGTAAAGCCGCGGCCTGCGAGGAAGCTGTCAAGTCGCTTAATGCTCTAAAGGGCATCCAAGGCAAAGCTATCTCTGTCCCCGCCGATATCTCAAAGCCAGAAGAGATCACACGTTTCGTTAAGGAACTTCAGAAGGACACAGATCATGTCGATATCTTGATCGCGAACGCTGGTGCTACATGGGGCGCTCCGTACGGTAGCTGGAAGAAGGAATATTGGGACAAAGTCATGACATTGAACGTCACCAGTGTCTTCCTGCTGGTTCAGGAGTATGGATTAACTTTCCCAATTGTATTTGTTGGCTATAGACACTGACGAGAATATTATTATGATTGTTGTAGGATGACCCCTCTCCTTGCTAAGAACGCTACAGTTGCCGACTCCTCCCGTGTCATCACCACCTCCTCGGTTGCGGGAATCAAGGGCTTCTCGACAGGTCCTAACGCTACATACTCCTACTCTGCTTCCAAGGCCGCAGTTATGCATCTCACAAAGCATCTCGCTGTCACTCTTGGGCCTCAACGTATCCTCTGCAATTCTATTGCTCCCGGTTTCTTCCCATCGAAGATGGCTAATGCGTTGATTGACATCTACGGCGGCATGGATCACTTGGCCAAGAAGAACCTAAACGGAAGATTGGGTATTGAAGACGATTTTGCCGGATTGGTAGTTTTCTTGTCTGCGAAGGCTAGTGGCCATGTCAATGGCGTTGTAATCCCACTTGATGGCGGTGGTCATTTGACTGGAGATATCTTCAAGGATGAAGAAGATGAGCCTAAGGCTAAGCTGTAGAGCTAGAATTTGTTTGAATCTAGAGCTAAATAGCTAGACCTTTGTATTTATATTCTCGCTTTTGCGGATATCCATTGTGTCATAGTGATGAATTGCTTAATATACACACCACAGTTTCAAATTAGGCATCTCATTATTACCACGTCATGTTAATCTAAGAAAGTAGCTGGCACCGGCTCACTCCACACTGCTAGACTTTCATCGCCAGCCGGCTGTCTTCCTGTTGGCGTGTCCTCGTTTACAAGATCGCCGTCTATGTAATGCTCAACCATGAACCCATTCGGATCCCACCAGTAATCAAAGATCTGGCTGCCCAATCTATGTCTCCCGAGGCCCCAGACTGGCTTGTAACCTTTCTGTTTTAGCCAGTAGTGACCCATGTTTTGACTGTCGTAGTCGTGGACTTCGTAGGAGGAATGGTGGACGTGCTGGGAGGCTGCGACGGAGAAGAAAAAGGCTGGAGTTTAAACGCCGTTAGTAAGACGAAAGTAGATATAGCATATTGGGCAGGAGCAGTGTACAATGATGATCTACGTATGCCTTGCCCCTATCAACGTGTAGAAAGGCTGCAACGTCGAATTGCTTGCCGTTTTCGTCCTGCCCGTAGAGGATATCTGACGGGACCAGGTTGAAGTGGGTCGTGTACCAGCGGAATTGGAGCTCAAAGTCATGAATTGTGAGGCCAAAGTGACCGAGCTATACATGCATAATCATAAGTTGGGGCGCTAATGCTAGTATACCGGGGAGACCGACCTTATGGACAGCGGCCGGCCCTGGTTGAAACCGCTGAAAGGCACCCTTTCTGGGTTTTGAGAACTCGTCGTTGACTTGAAGGGCTTCTGCGGGTTGTTTTGTAGGTTGTGGTCTGGGGGCTGCGCCGTATATGAAATTTATTGGGAAACCTTCTGGGTCGTGGGCTGTTGTTATGTGGCCTGGTCTCCTGTATTAGTGCTAGTTCTATTGCGTTCTTTGAGGTTTATAAAATGCAGCCAACAGCTGCGTACCTCCGCCTGGTGCATCTTTTAGCTCAATTATTTCGCTGTTGCCCAGTTTTGAAGCTCTAATTGATATCTCCTCGAGTCAGCTTCAGCCACTCTGGGGTTTCTGTGGTATTGATCTTATGCCACCTCTCCAGGTCTTCCCAGCTCTCAACTTCCCACGTCCCACCGAGGAAAGCCTTTTCTTCTCCAATTTCCGCATAGTAAACGTATTGGTCAATTCCGTATCCACCAAACCATATCGCGCTGTCCGTTTGTTTCACAACTTCCATTCCAAAGTCTAGCAGGAAAGTTATCAATTCTTTGATCCCAGAGGACGGATGGCGATAGCGCATGTGTGATATTTTTGAGATTTTGATTTTGGGAATTGAAGGAAAGGAGCTCCAGCGGGTTGAGGGAACGTGTTCTACGTCCTTCATGGCAATTGGCGCGGGGACTGTGCGACCGGAATTTGGGATGACATTGTGGTTAACATTGTCACTCGGGGAGATCTGTGTTGAAGATGTTGGAGTTTGGTCATCCATTTTGGGCCAGACTCTGTGGCACCTTTTGTAGAACGTCGGCGTCGACTTCAGCGCAGTGCATGCGTGTCATAGGAGGTCCTTCTAATGTCTTTTTCCCAACTTCTTAGGATTGGGATTCTTTCTATTCTGTTGGGCTTGAAGATATTTCCCCAGCTTCCCCACATTATTGTCGTCATCTTTTGACGGCTATTCTAAAGTACCGAATTCATGGACCGATCCGTTGCATTTGCTTACCAAGTTTTCTCGCTAACGGTTAGGAAGGCAGTTACAGACTTTCGAGCTTCGGCCCGAGAACCGCATGCACATGTCATGGATGGTTTTAGGTGGATTGATTTTAGCCTTGGTTACCGCCACTCGGGTTTATATAAAGCAGAACGATGTCACTGTATATATTAGCTGAGCCTAAGGGAACATGCTCGAGACTTGTATTAAGCCCCTTGGTTACTAAACCCTAGGCGTTGGAGGGTATGTAGCGTTATAGCGTGCGTATATGGATTCTTTATACAGAGGGTCTTGTCACATGACCATTTTGACAGGTCAAATTGGAGTGAGAAGTTTCTCAAATGAGAAATCTCACTCACGTTTATCTGACAGTTAGTTACGAAGCATCTAAGCACTAAGTACTACTAAGTAGTAGTCAGTTACACTCTCGCCTAAGACACAGAAAAGGGTGCAGAGGAAAGGAAAGATTTCTCGTATGAGAAATAACTTTATTTGGAGGGCCAAAATAGTCACATGATCTGTGGTTTATAAGTATAGTAGTTAACTATTTCCTGCATGAGAAATCACAGTTGTGGAACTCGGCGAGCCGTCGTTTGAAGATGCTGGTCTGTTTCCATCCATTCCTTATACTGCTTCGTCGACCTCCCTACGATGTTCGCCCTCAGGATTACAATCACCTCGGGATCCATCGCGTGTGGGTTCTTATAATCGCTGTATATTGAGCCGCTGTATACACTGGCTTGATAGAGTACCATCTCTTGATTGTATGTATCTAGCCGCATCCCTTCACCTTCTAGATAGCCAGGTAAATTGATATTGCCCCCAGTCGCGGCATCGACAAAATCCCTAACCGTCGTGGTCCCGGTGCACTGAAAAGGTTGTGCGTAACTATAGCTGAGCGGTGAACTGGTCGATATCTCCAGCTTCCAAGGTGGCTTATCACCAGATCCGGGGGCTGGTAATATTAGAGGTTCCTCAAGGAAGGGACAGGCCGAAATATCCCAAGTATCTTGCAAATTCGGATTTTCCCACCAGGCCCCCTTTTGGAACCTTAGTCTGTAGCACTGTACAATTCCATTTCTGACCACGCAACTGATCTGATTGCCGATGTCGAAAAAGATATTGTGTACAAGGGGGTAGCCTGGATCATCGCAGGGGTCGGAACGATATCTGGCAGCCTTCAGGGATTTCGTTTGGAGTATGCTACTCCAGAGTGGAGAAGCTGCCGCAGCGGCGATCTGGTCGATAAGCTCGTCTAGATGAGATAGGATCTCGTGGTGTATTTCTCTAGGGAGATCATGGATGGGCATAGTGCCTTAGTGTGTTGAGTTCTAAGAGATTGTAGGGATTGAAGTTTTAGATTGCATTGGATGATAGATGTCACTACTCTAGGACGCAATGGATTATACGTACTTCGCGTCGTGGGAGGTTGGTTTACGAAACCATTTCCCCCCTCCCCCGCCCATTAACGGGAACACTTTAGCTTGGTAGTCGCTTCAAGTACGCGTGCCAAGGCCAAGCCGCATATGCGCATATGCAGATGAGCGAATCGATAAGGGGAACGTTGAGTTGGATCCTTCTTAAACTTAGTAGGCTTCAAACGTGGTTCCACCGCGTATTCGCGTTTCGGTACCACAAGTTATTGTTCAATATGGATCTCATTTCCAAGCTCCCGAATGAGATTTTGATGAAAATTATCCCCCATGTGCCCGTGAGTAATCCTTCCGAATTCGCGAATATAATGATCAACCTTCTAGCTACCTCACTAGCTAGGTACAGGTTCAGTCAACTGTACAGCTGTGTGCATGAATTCCGATATATATTAACGTTTGATGATATGATACCTCGAGTAGATATACCCTATCGAATTTGGAGGTATCACGGCTTGCTGCCTCGTCAATCGAAGGTTCCATGCGATAGCTAGCAGAATCCTTTACAACCATATCACGCTCAAGTATTCTTGTAAAACCGGGTTTGACCCGCGAATGGTCGAGACTTTTTTGGCTCCGAATCATAGCTCGATTCATCATGTACGAAAGATATCGGTGCAATGGGCGGATACTACTCGACCTATCCCGTATACGGTGTCCTACAACCCGAAATTTCCCTTAAAGGATGCGGTTGCAGAGGAGATGGCGGTGGTGTTGGAACGTTTAGTGGAGAGGCTTGGTGGAAGTCGGTTGGAATTCATAGAGTACGTTTGCTTTCATTTCGTCCTGGTGTTTTCCTGGGCGCCCCCTCATCCGTAAAAAAGCCTGGATCTTTGCCGGGTATATATGCAGGAGTTAAAGTTTGACCGCCAAACAATTATATATTGCAGAGTCGAGCGTTTTGAGATTCTAAAGTACCTCTCACCGGAAACCAAGCTCAAAGTGAAAGCTGTGGAGTTATTTGTCGCGAGCACTCCGGGGTCTGACTATATGGATTTCGGGGTGGCCGAGATAAATGAATACTACGGGTTCCTTAGTAATTTGGAAAAATGCACACAAGGTATCTCCCACCTTGAAAGTATTAAAATCACGAACCTGGGGTCCTTTTTCGAGAACTTCGAGACGGCCTGGCAAGTTTGTCAACAGAATCGCCTCGGACTTAAATCGCTACGCCTCTTTGGGTCCGATAGAATATTCCATACGAACATTAACGGCAGTATCCAGGATATGGAATCCCTACTTGAGCGAAGCAATCGACTTGAGGCTCTTGAAGAACTATACTTTACACACTTCTCCAATTTGTGGTGTCTCACGAACTTCGAGCAGGTTTATAATCCCGCGACCATCAAGAAGTTTGGATTAACATCTTGCTCTTCCCTCTCGAGATTTGCTATGCCATGGGTGCCAAGTATGGAGAATCTGATAGACTTGAATCTAGTTGATTATGGCGGCTTGGTTGATGTTGAGGAGCTACTTCTTAATCTTCCAAGAGGATTAGTTTCTTTACAATTATCGCACTCTGAGACTCCAGTCGATGGCCACCCGAGTAAAAGAGCGTTAAGAAGACACTCCCAAACCCTGAGAAAACTTTGGCTAGAGTTTTTGGAGGATTACGTTAAATACTACGAAATACCTTTCGATACCGGTGAGGATAACGACCTAGATGTGAAAACGATATCAGAGTTTCCTGTTCTGGAGTATTTAGGCGCGGTGATTAGTCTACCGCCAACGTGGAACTCATTGGCGCCATCAGTAAGTCGCGCCCCTTCCTATAGCATAATGATGAAAATCGATACTAACTAGCTCGATCCTTGTATTTTATAGTTCCCATCGCTCAGGTACCTCTACCTGATCAACGCGGAACAGCCTCGGGCCCATCTGCAGTCTAAATCTGTCCAAACACTAAAAGAGAGGATCCTTAAAATGGCACAATTCATGCAGGGTTGGCTACACTGGCTAGAATCGCCTTATCAGGGTAGTGGAAGTCAAGGATTGAAGCGCATCGAATCGAAAATACGGATCGTTAGTGGCGCCATCCATCCGTGGCCTTATCATGAGCCTCAGGTCCTGGAGCCGGCGCCTTTCGTATGGGAATACAGAGCTTTTTTTCGACGGAGCTCTGCACCCTTTTCTTTCGATTTAACTCCTAGAGAACCATCGTTTGTAAGGCGCTGGGATCCTGAGGCTTGGGAGTTCTTCGGGACAGGAATATATGCGCAAGCTTGAGTTAGAGGATGTCGCACCTGACTTAATGCCGGCGCAGTTTGCTATTCTAACACAATTAGTGATTCTAGTATACAAACGTCAATCGCTGAAACCAAACAATCTATACAATTAATTAACCTCGCTGGTAAAACAAACTTGATCTTCCAGAATCCAAAAAGTCTTATAAAATGTCATAATCTTTCTTTTGTTGTCTAATTTCATCAAGACCGCCAGCACTGTGCCCAGTTCCCTCCATCTCGGGCCCATTGCAGACTTTCCACGAAGGCGTTCACCGTACACCGACCACGATGATCTTCTTTACACCCTTTCAATTCCATTATCTTGTCATTGATAATAACCCTCACGAACTCTTCTTCCTCGTTGTCTTTGCAGTGTAGCTTCTCAACGTACATCCTACTCGCGAAGGGAACCAGTTCCGCCGCATTGAACTCGCTGTCCTGTTCCATCTCAACCGTGGATAGGTTTTTAATGCCCCGGAAGAGGTTCATGGCTGAGAAAATCGAAGTCATCGTGTTATCGTGCGAGAAGTCAGCGTACAGCTTTCTTCCCAGCGGGAAGGTTGCGGGGTCGCTGTCTAGTGTGGAGTTTGTGGTTGTGGAGTCGTTGACTGGGGTGCTGGTTAACCGTGAGATGAGTTCGTTGGTGTAGCCGATACCTTGTGCTGGTCCTAGTGGGTTACCTGGACCGTAGCCGTAGAATTTGCCAAGCGAGAGGTAATAGTTGTATAATTTGAATTCCTGTTTGCTAAATAGGTCGCAGAACTCGGGGAGTGGGTCGCCAGTGGGTTCTGCGACAGTGTAAAACGGGCACAGAGACATTAGGTTGACGACATCCTTAGGAATTATATCCACGCCGGCGATCTCCTTCTTCAACCACTTGATAATTGGCTGTGTAAAGACAGCTGCGTATTCAGTCTGAGCTATAGATGAGACGTTGGAGAACGTGCCGTTTTCGAATTCGTGGCAGGTGCCATGGTCCAGAGTGTTATTGAAAGGATAGCCTTCGTAGATTAGGACTGGAGGAGGGAAAGGGCTGACAGGGCCACCGGTTCGTTTAGTCTTCTCATCGATGAAACCCTGGGTAAATTTTACACCTGAGTCGATGACACGCTGTTGGGCCGAGAAGCGGATAAACGGGTCGTTATCGGAGGCGAGGGATTCATAGCGGCGGTAGAATCTGACACCAGAATTGTACATTTCCTGTTCGCCGAAGGTGGTGAGGGCGTCGGCGCCTAGTGTGTATTTGAAGCTCTTGATGAAGGCAGTTCTTCGGGAGTATGAGGTAGCCTGTGATTGGATTTTATTGACGGTTTTTTTAATGCCTTCGCTGGCACCATCGGTGGGGTATCGGGCACCATGTCGAGAGAGGACTAGGAGTTTTGCAGTTAGCTACCGGTTATGAAAACAAGTATTCCAGACGACCATACTATTCGCGAAGGTGACTTTGCAGTTATGGTATTTGTTTGAAGTAACGTCATTCGTCGACTCGACCGAGAAGTACGGCGAATACGGTCCCCATGAGCGGCTTATGTCTTTATGGCAGTGATAGCCATTGTCAGGTGAGTCGCAGCGTCGTTGTCTGAAGAGGGCCTTTCCAGTAACTCTACGCAATCAACAAGATTAGCCTGGGTGACACTCTCGAGGGAGCCATCAAGAGGGCTTACAATTCAGTAAAAAGAACCATAGGCGTGATAAGGCCCCAAACGAACATATTGGCCGTGAAGACAACCAAGGAAACACAGTCCTCGTTGTTGTAGAGGATCTTGTTATCCCTGTCCGTATAGCTATAGCTGGATATACAGCTCCGCCTCCAGTTCACGACTATGAGCAACAGAGCCAAGAGCAGGATGGCAGCTTTATACCATCTAGTCCGTAGCTTCCCCAGGGGGAGTTTATGTTCGAGAAAGTTACCCATGGTGCCGGTGTAACAGCATGCGAGGGTTCGAGGTTATAATTTGTGATGGTTATTTCGCGTGGGTGCGATTGTCGGTGACATGCAGACGGTCTCTCATGCCATAGCTCTCGACCAGATCGACTGCCCAAATCAGACTCAAACCCGGCGAGGGTCTTCGACGCCTTCCTGAAATGGAGATACCGCGATACACGGTGGTCGGAAGGGTTCAGGCCAGGGGGCCGATATGTGTAGCGAGAGTCCTTTAGCGATGTCGCGACTGAAATGCCACGTCCAGTTCTAGTTCCCGTCAGGCCTGACTGCAGTCTGGCAATGACCACAGGCTCCAAGACGTGATCAACCTTCGCCAGAATGGAGAGACGTTAACAGGTTCCGGGGAAGTACCAAAGAACCGATGATGAGAGAAAGATCGTAGGGAGGTTGAAGCGTGGATGGAAGCCGAGACGAACAGGCAGCCGTCATCGCCAGGGCTGTCTGGTTCCTGCACACTTGGCGTCCATCCTGAACGTGACGGTCCGGCGTCCGCTCATTGGATGATGGAGTTTCTGTCGACACAAAAAGGAAGTTTGAAGTTGAAGTATCCATTTCGAAGCATCCGAAGTTTCTTGCGATTCAATTGCGTCCTGGGCGTCGTCGTATCCGTCCATTGTACGCTGCCACGAGCCCAGTTATACCTAGACTAAGGCCCACCAGAGCGCCCTTAACATAGCCAATCCTGATCCTAATCCCGGTTGGTCTTATCACCAGCACAGACCGAAAGAAATCATTCGAGGTTGAAGAGCACGTGGGTTTTCGTGGATGTTTTGTTAGCTTCAGTTCTTTCGAAGCTGGCGGTGGGTGATGAAGAGCCGTATGGAAAGACAAGACTGTTCCGTTTCAAGCCTTCGATGACGGAACTAGTAACAAGCTATACCAGCGAAACCACCATCATCCATCAACCACCACCAACCGCCAGCCATTATGCATGTTCGCATTCACGCTTTCCTAAAGGTAATGTACATGTGCACGAACTATACGGTTGCCGTCAACCGAACGGCCTCGATAACGTGCTCTCGGGACTTCATCTGAGACGTCGTCTTCGTTGGACGGACTGAGTTCATGTCGTGTGAGGCTTTTTGACCGTGCACGCCGAATTCGCTATTACCCTCGACTATTACTCTATGAATTACGACCACGGGCATTAAACGACAGGGTACAATGCGATTTCGACGTCTTCTGCATGCATTATGGTATTCTAGGCTGCCATCGAAGACAGGCCTCCCCACGCCTCTGACCCAGAGAAAGCTTGACTCTCCCGCCCGCGCCAAGGGACCCACCCGAGGGTTCAACGACAGCCTTCAGAGACACCAAGCATTTTCCGCTTTTAAAACTTGACAGCCGATTCAATTAGATCGCGATCATGCCAACCGAATTGGCCAATTGAAGCACGGCCTTGAGAAACGTTGCACAAGGTTTCGAGGCCCCATAGTCGTCAACATTCGTTTTGCTCGCATAAAAATGCCATGCATGTTGCAATTGGAGACCTGTGCGGCTGTCCCACACGCCTGACCTTCCCTCACTGACGGTCAACCCCGGGCATCCAATATCACCAGCGTGCTATTGGTACTGTGATCCTGGCGAGAAAGAAGGCAGCAAGGACGTACCGACGCCTTTGCGAAATGTAGAACTTTAAACTGCATCTTAGCGAAATCGAAGGGTCTTGACCCGGTCGACACAGCCCTCCAGCCCTTTGAATCTTTCTGGGACCCGGGCATCTACTATTTTTTTACCAGATTGAGAGCTGGACAGGCCCAGAAGCAGTAGCGTCATTGCCATATTGCAACCGAGCTGACCAGGCACTGAATATTCGGCGGGACCTGCATGCATATACTATATGCAAGGAACCTCATTCGGTCTGTCTCGCTTTTCAGAATGTCTCAAGATAGCCTCAAGGCCTGTCTTTGCATATTCTCGCAGCCGACTTTTCCGAGAAAGAAGCTGCTGCAGCTGTGCAGCCTGGTGCCAATGTTCTTCGTAATTGACGAAAGAATTGATACCTGGTAGTCCGGTGACGATCTGTGGTAGCATGGGTAGATGGACACCCGTATAAAATCTCAAGCTTACCCCGGTGTTATCGGCCTCCTTCTCTAGCTCCTCAACGGACTCGCGCCTCTTCTCCTCTCTAAAAACAGCTGTCAGAACCTTTGCTTCTCAATTCAGCGCAATGGTTAACTATAGGACCTTCTCCTATGCCCTTTTGGCAGCTAGCCATGTTGCTGCTGTTCCCTTCACCAAGCGAGCAGAGCCGACCTCAGGCTTCGTCAATCAGACGACCTGCAATGGCAAGACCTACACCTACCGTGCCTTAACTGGCTACGGTTTTGTGCCTAGCAATGGCAGAGATAAGTATGGTGATACCGTTAGCATCGGCAGCAGTATCAAGATTGCTGGTTGGTCGTACGACAAGGGAACTGGAAGTTACACAGGTACCCTCTGGGGTTTGCCAGATCGTGGTTGGTATGTATGCGGCACAATTCAGGCTCAATTGAAATTATGGCTAATCAAGCTGCTGCAGGAACGTTGAGGGAACAACAAATTACCAACCCAGAGTTCACAAGTACACCGTCAAATTTACTCCAAAGAGCTCGTCTGCTACGCCTAATGTCGAGTTCAGCTATCTCGACACAATCCTCCTCACTGATCCCAACGGCCAGCCATTGACCGGTCTTGATCCCAACACCATCTACAAGATCCCGGGTTTCCCTGATCTCCCAGCCAGTTCTTACTCCGGTGACGGTTGGGGTGGCGAAGGTCCAGGCGGTATCCGTGTCGTCCTTGACGCCGAAGCTCTCGTTCTTTCCAGGGATGGCGGATTCTGGATCTCTGATGAGTATGGCCCATACATCTACTCCTTCACTCCAGAAGGCAAAGTTCGAAAGGTCATCCGCCCGCCAAATGCCGTCTTGCCCCTGCGTAACGGCAAGGTCGACTTCTCCTCCAACAACCCACCCATCTACGATCCTAGCATCATACCAAACCCTTTGAACCCAACCCAGGGACGTTCGAACAACCAGGGTTTGGAGGGTATGACTGGATCTTACGACGGTCGTAACCTGTACGCACTCTTGCAGTCTGGTATGACGCAGGAGGGTGGTTTGGACAAGACCACCAACCGCAATGCTCGTCTTTTCAAGTACGATATCAGCGGCGCTGAGCCAAGATTCGCTGGTGAATGGGTTGTTCCACTTCCACAATACTATGATGTAAGTCGCCTTTCGCCTAGACGAGGATATCTTAAAGATTACTAACGGATTTTTCCTTCAGCCAAACAAATCAGCCAAGAACAATCCACGTACCGCCGCTCAATCTGAGATCCAATGGATCGGAGACGACCAGTTCCTTGTTTTGTCCCGTGATGGCAGCTACGGTGGTGGTGGTGCCGATGGTACCACCTCCTACTACCGCCAGGTCGATATCTTCGATATCTCCGCAGCTTCAAATATCAAGGGCAAATACGATGCCTTCAATGAGAGCATCACTGTCGCCGCCAACTCCAAAGTTCTCAAGGCTGGCATCACACCAGCTGAATACTGTCCGTTCATCGACCTCAACTTGAACTCCGAGCTTGCTAAGTTCGGCCTCCACAACGGTGGCGCTCGCGATTACGGTCTCTTGAACGAGAAGTGGGAGGGATTGGCACTTGTTCCTGCTGATGGAGATCTTGGTGATGATGATGAGTGGTATCTCTTCGTTTCTAGCGATAATGACTTTATTACTCAGGATGGGTATGCGAATGATGGTGCTATTCACTTCAGCGATGCCAATGGATGGGATTTGAATAACCAGGTCTTGGTATTCAAGGTCAAGTTCCCAGACCATTCGAGACCATTTGCCAGATCTGGGGCTGGAAAGGGTGGCTTGGCTTTGCCGTAGATTCTTGGTTATTGCGTTTTGATTTAGATAGCGCGCTGTCACTGGCCCCGAAACTAGCTTTTTGGGATCCTTTCGCGAATTCGCTGTGATAATTTCTAATGAATACTATGGTTTCTACCGACGTGGACGGAGTACTATGTAGATATGCTTTACAAAAGCGAGAATGTCGATGCCTGGTAAATACATGCTTATGAACTTTTATAGCTTAAATTTAAATATTCAATTTTGTGAATCGTGCTAGCTAACGCTGGTGCCTTCCGGCCCCCCTGATCCCACTTGATCAACTAAATATCCGCGTACCACTGCGGGTGAGCGAGAATCTAAACAAAGAAGTCCGTTTGTTAGTTCACGTGTATCTATGTCCCTCGTTATTCTTAACTGAACACTTACCCAAGAGTTAGTAGCAGTTACGCTTCCTGCAAATTGTTGCAACAGGGGCGGAACTTCATCGTAAGGGTTCTGTTGAGTAGCATCATCTTGAATAGCCGAAGTTATAAACAAGTTCCCCACTCTATAGGTTTGTCCCATATCATCGCAAATCTGCTGTTGGTCTAACGCTGTACCGTTGAAGTCGTGGATTATAATTGCCTGTTTATACCGTGGACAATTCGTATAAGGTGCTTTGAGGAATGGGGCTTTGGGTAAATTTGAGTAGTACTCTTCAAAGCTGACGATGCTGTCAACGTTACTATAGAAGCTGCATTCGATGGGCACTCCTGGGTTCATCATAATATATGGAGCTGGTCGGGCCGGAGTGGAGGACCAAACTGATTTTATGTTATTTGCGAAGGTGGTGTAGTAACTCTTTGTAGATGCGCTGTAAGCCATGTCGTCGACAAAGATACCGTCGACATGGATATCCTTGCTCGTGAAATTGGCCCAATTCTTATAAGTTTGAATTTGTGGTTTGTAAGTTGATACGGGAATATTGGTGGGGTTACTATCCACATAGCCGATTAATTGGGTGTTATTTAGACTATTTGCATAGCTGAGGACGGATTTCCAGTCGTCGTTTGGGTAGCTGTATAGGTTGCCTGGACCGCTATTGGGGTTTACGATTATGTTGAAAGTAACGGATGGGTTGGCGGTTATGGATTGGAAGAAAGGATACCAGGCACAAGCGGGGGCGGTGGCACTGGTGGAACAACTTGAAGGGTATATGTAGAGGGGGAAAACGACGGAAAGGATGTTGACCATTTTGATTCTGGCGATGGTCGGTGGATTTGAGATATTCGATATATGATAAGTTTTGACTGTAGATTGGGACTCTAAAAGGTATCTAGATAATGAAAAGAGTAGACTACGAAAGGAATTGGCTCTTTAGGATGTGGCTAGAAGGCCAGAAGGGGTATGAGCGGGTTATGTGTTGTTGCTGTTGGAGTTTTTTCTATGCTCTTGGTGTATATCACTCTATCCATCTCGATGGAACCGCCTCTCTTTATAGATGTCGGCACTGCGATGTGCCCTACCAAGAGGGCCTTCCTTGATGGGCCGAGATCGATAAGCTCGGCAGTTCAAGAAAAAAAACCTTTGCATCACGCAACAACCTGGATATATCCAGGGAAGGAGTTGGGAACTTGCTCAAGGTGTAACTGGTGCACCAGCATGTGCGACGTCAGGATTATCCATGGTTGGGGAGACGCCTAGGTGGGCTGTGGGATCTGTAGGGATGTAAGGCGTCTGCCAGAGGCCATGGCGAGATCGTTCTGGAAGGCAAATGGAAGAGCTGAAGAGTTACAGGTTCTTTCTTCCATGCATCCAGGCTTCCAGCGACGGCTGAGCGGGACTGGGGTGCAGCGCTGAGGAATGCCGGAGATTCTTTCACTTCGGGATAGATATTGATTAAATGGAGGGTTCAGGGATTATGATTAATATGTAGATTTTCGCAGTCGGAGCTTGATGCCTGTTCTGAGGGCTGTTGCAACGTTGCTCAGCTGATGTATTCGAGCGTTCGTCAAAGGGTTGATTTTACCTGACGAATTGCGTGGTCTAGTTGGGAACTACAATATCGCACACGTTAACTCCTCTTAAAGAAGTTTTACAGTGCATCTGAGAGCTCAGCGAAGGTAATAGAGCAACATTCATCTGCCGGCCAGTGCCGGTTCCCTCGAGCCCGATGCCATGGATGAAACCCTACTTAAAGACCTAAAGCTCCCATTTAGGTAAATACGAGCTTATGAGTGACCGCGAAAGAAATAGGCTGTAAACCGAATGCTACCACCTCCAGTTCGTATCTTCGTAAGCTTAAGCTCCTGACCCTACTGGCCAGAAATTACCACACGAGTTCGAGAAAAGTGTGTTGTCATCCTTAGTCTAGAGTGTCGACAACCAATCAAAACTGTTCGCTTTGCGCGGCCGACGCCTCCTTTGGGCAATGAGGCATGTTGGATATGCATCTATGGAATGTGAAGCTGCACCTCAGGATCATTCTCCAAAATAGATTAAAATAACGCCCAATCAGGGCCTTCGATTAAGGTCAGCTTGGATTTATATACATATATGGTAAGAAAATTCGAAGATCCTCAGCTGTACCTCTCCTATGCCGTATCCTATTCTAGTTCATTATAAAATTCATCGGTGCGGCTACTTCTTGATCCCGAATTGGAGTGCATTGGCTAGATTCTCACAAGCCTCCCAGCCCAGGCCCCTCAACAGTTTCCCCCTCCCTTTCCTCATCGAGTCGTCATACTCTTCATCTCCGAGAATCTTAGTTTTCCCGTTCGGTCCCCACACCACTACTGGTTCCCCACCATCTACTCGTTCGTCTTCGGAGGTGAAGCCTTCTCCGTATGCATATTTGAGAAATCTTTGCACCATATCCTCGCCCAACCCTACTTCTTCGTCGCTTAGCAAGTGCCTATGATTTTGCAGCAACAACGTAATGTCGAACAGATGCGCTGCCAATCCTTTCCATTGACAGTCGAAATTGTTGGTTTGATGGAAGTGGTATCTTGAAACTTTGGTCGAGCTCTCCGTATCATCATAGACGGTGTGGAGGATTGGGAGGTACCAGCGAAGATCTGTGAGGAGTTCCATACAGTCTACTAGTGATTGATCTGCCGGGTGTGCAGGCGAGAGATTGTATGCTTTTATAACCGAAGTTGCTTCATTTGGTGGTAGCGTAGTATCGATGCAATTTATGAAGTATTCGGCGTTGTTTGGGTGGTTTAGGACACGGGTTTTGAAGCAACTAGCCTACATTTGATATTTACGGATGAGAGACCTGTTGTATGAATATGGTATTTCTGACAGACTTACATCATGGAAGCAATCCCCAATGACAATTTCATCGCACCAAGAAGACTTTGTCTTGCTTGCGATTGTGTTCAAAGTGACGACATCATCCAGGAAACCGGGCTCTATGCTTGGACCAACGTGAACAAGGGGCGGTAGCTTTGAGATAATATCGTCCGGAGAGAGTCTGTTTAATTCAGCATTCCTGTCTTCTGTCGAGTTACTCGTTAGGTCCAACGCCTGTATGACATCGTTATATAGGGCTTCTTGTTGATGTTCGGCTTTCGAGGGCCGCAAGGTTGCGCTGCCAGACATTACTAACGCCCTATTGAAGAGCGGTGTTGACAGCTGAAGTAATGCGGAGAGTAGCACTGAGTGGTAAATGTTAGCATACAGCAATGTTTATCCGGATGAAAGTATAGAGCTTACTAGCACCAGCAGACTCGCCAAATGCTGTAATGTTGCTTGGGTCGCCACCGAATCCTTCAATGTGTCTTTGCAGCCATTTGAATCCAAGAACTTGGTCTTTCAATCCGTAGTTCCCCGCAGTATTGAGCTCCTTACTGGCGAGGAGGCCGAGAACTCCAAGGCGGTAGCTGTGTGGCAGTCCCTCTGGTCAGCAGAACATACTCAAATGGGTGTGGATAGAGACTGTGGGCATACTTGAATGCTACGCCTATCACTGGTTTTCCCTGCTTAACTGACAGATCGACGAGATTCTGGAGGTCTAGGTACTTATCAGTGATTATTCTTAACTAAAAGGCTGGGGCAGAACCACACCGTATTGCGGCCATGAATTCCCGCCGACTACCCAGTAGCCACTTCAGTTCAATTAATATAACTGTTGTTTTACCGGATTTGATGGCGAAGACTAAACCAAGCTTACCCATGAATCCTTGCGGCCAAAAACTGTTGTTAGCACTTAGTTGCTAGTCAGGCTGCAGGGCAGCGCATTCGATAGGACGACATACCAAACAACTACTGGCAGTTTCTCGCCAGCTTTTAACGTCTTAGGGACAGTGACGACAACATTTAATCCTCCCTCTTCGCTCTGTTTATAGTCGGCATTATGAGGGAGTTCAACTCCGGCAAGCGCGAAGTCGAATTTTATGCCATTAGGTATCTGTGGGCATAGCGGGCCCCATTGTGTCGCATCATAGGGGGTTTCTGCCAAAGATATTGGGCCGCTATGTACTGATGCTTCTTTCAAACGTCCGTTGAAGCGAGCGTATGGTAGACCGCGGTATTGAGTGGTTGAGGGGAACGAAAGACCATGAAGGGGTCCGAGGGTGGGGTGGTTGAGCGCCGACGACATATCTTCAAGTTAATTATATTGGTATCTAGATGACGAAAAGATTGATTTTGCTCCGCGCACTCCAACAAAAGTATGGAACCCCCAATTGATAGGAAACAGTATCAGTACGTATACGTATCTGAAGGAAGCTCTAAGGATTGGCAACTAGGTCCCGCAACACGCATTGGAGATATGATCGTAACTATCCGATCGATCTTTGACAATGTGACGCGCCACCTCTATGGAGTTTTCTTTCTCCGATAACCTCAAAAGGCGACTAAGCAATCGAGTCCAGAATCCTGGCAACGTGCGCACAGGTCATGGAGAATGTCCGTGTCGAGTCGTTAGCCCACTTTCCCAATCCAACACAAATTTACCCCGCAAAAATGCAACAAACTGGGTATTCTCCGCCTTCCGACACAGCTAGCCGAAACCGAGCGCTCAGTCCGGCCCCACAATTGGAAGCTGGCTAAACTATATACCCTTTCGGATCGACAAGCTTACCGCATAACTTCGGTATTTGGAAAAATGAATAGAGGGAAGTCCGTGTGGTTTATATGTATTATCAAGAGCTTGCTCAGCAGGGGCGGGGCTGTCAGCTGTGAAGAAAAGACCAGAGTCATGTCATCCTATGTCTTACACGACGGAGCATTCGGGGGGTATGGGATTATATAAGTTTCTGGAGACGTCGGGGCGTAGTGTTCTGTACCTCCTTTACCCCAGATTTGTCCAGCAGTCTTCGTAGAATATACAACCGTTCAGAAATTTGATATCGAAACGGAGAAATAGCTGCAGCTACCTCAGACAACATGGGTAAAGAAGAGAAATTAGACTATCAAAACATCTTCCACTGGGCGGAAACCCAGAAGAACGGCGATATCCCTTCTTTCGCTGTGCGGAAGAATGACCCATACAAAGTTAGTACCCTCTTGCCAGCTCGCGATATCTCGAAGCGACTCTAATCAAAGCAATATCATATAGTACCAAGCCGGTTTCAATAACCACTTTGAGTCTGAAGCGATCCCTGGAACTATTCCTCATGGCCAAAATTCTCCACGTAGAGTCCGGTGGGGCCTCTATGCCGAACAAATGACCGCTAGTGCATTCGTTGCGCCTCGACATTTGAATAAAAAATCCTGGCTGTATCGTGTTAAGCCAGCAATCGCACATGACGGATTCGTAAGTTTTGAGCCGATCCCATATCTCTAAAGATGCGAACCCACTGATTGACAAATGGTAGACCGATCTCCCCGACAACCCAGACACAGAATCCTGTTTCCTGCCAATCAACCCAAGGGTGCACGTTTCCGCCACACAGCTCGCCTGGCTGCCCCTCGATATCCCCAAGGACGGCAAAGTTGACTTCGTCGATGGTCTTAAAACGATTGCCGGCAGCGGAGAGCCTACCCTCAGAGAGGGCATCGCGATTCACATGTATATGGCCAACGCCTCTATGACCCAGAGATCGTTCGTCAACTCCGATGGCGACTTTTTGATCTGCCCACAGCAGGGTTCTTTGGATATTACAACAGAGTTTGGCAAGTTGTTTGTGCAACCCGGTGAGATATGTATTATCCAGAGGGGACAGAAGTTCTCCGTAGATCTTCCCGATGGGCCATCGAGAGGTTATATCCAGGAAATCTGGGGAGCCAACTATGAGCTGCCGGAGTTGGGACCACTAGGCGCCAACGGTTTGGCAAATGCCCGAGATTTCTTGCATCCGGTTGCCGAATTTGTTGTCAAGGACGAGCCCTGGAAGATCGTTTATAAGCTTGGTGGAAAGTTCTTTGAGTGCGCCCAGGACCATAACCCCTACAACGTTGTGGCGTGGCATGGAAACTATGTGGTAAGTAAATAGAAGCCTCTCTTCCCTTCAGACACCTTGCTAATACGGCTGTATAGCCATACAAATATGACTTGACAAAATTTGTCAACGTCGGCAGTATCTCGGTAGACCATATTGACCCTTCGATCTTCTGTGTTCTCACAGCGAAGTCTCGTGATCCCGCCGCACCACTTGCGGATTTCCTCATCTTCTCGCCCAGGTGGGATGTAGCTTCCCACACATACAGACCGCCATACTTCCATCGCAACGTTGCATCCGAGTTCATGGGTTTGTTGTACGGTGAATACGGCGGTAGATCCGATGCCTTCAAACCTGGTGGCTGTTCCTTTGAATGCGGAATGGTAAGTTTAGCGCAGTCAGTCCGTCTGGAGTCTTGAACACGGCTAACAAGTATGCCATAGGTCCCACACGGGGTTGCGTATGAAGAATACCACGCCGCATCCTCTCAACCACCACCAGAGATGCAAATATCGCCTGGATCCATTGCTTTCATGTTCGAATCTTCGCGGGCGTTCAGTATCACTGATTTCGCCTGGAAGAGTGACAAGCTCCACAAACACGATCCCACAATGTGGAAATTTGAGGATAACTTGAGTACACACAAGGTTGAAATTGAAAAAATCTTGCAGGCAAAGAGGGAAGCCGAGGGAGCTAATGGTGTCAATGGGCACTGATGTATATAGTAATGCTCTTTCCTTTTGTTGATGATATTTTCCGCCCGGGCGCATATTTAATATATTTTTTCATCGATTGATCACTTCATCCAAAACCTGGTTGTGACAGCGTTGACCTTGTTGTATTTCCGTGATGACCGTTTGGACTCCTTGTTTTCCCGGACATCGCGAAATTTAACGCGAATGAGTAGTGGAACTCGTAAGTGAGCTGGCAAGCTCGAATTTTGTCTCCGATATATATAAACCGACCGCCTCCCAGCCAGACGCAATGTTGGTCGGTTTGTGTAACTCCATCGACATCGAGCTCGTATTCGGGACGCGGTCCAGGATTCCTGATCACTCATCTGAATCTTACATGCAGGTAAGTTCCTCGCGTAGGCCCCAAGCCGGCAAGGGTGGAGCCCACCTCCTCTTGTCAGCAAGTCCCTCGAAGCTTTAGTTCTAGGCAGGGTGGTTGGTTCCCTCTCGCAATTGAAGGAAAGAATGCCCGATGGTCGGCCTGTAGTTTTCGTACTACGTTCTGGGTGAAAACCTGTTATGTGGAAGGAGCAGCGTCAATTAGGAAGGACCTCAGGGAACATGGGGCCAATGTACTGACGTAGAATAACATCTAGGACTGGACCTCACGACACTTTATACAGCATCCTTATTCCATAGGGCCAAGTGCGTGACCACGGTCCTCGAAGATTTTTCCGTCCGAGTTTGGTCGAGATGTCGACGCCATCGTCTACCAACGACTTCGATACTATCCAGCAAACCCAAGCCCCTCCCCGGTCACACTTTGGATTCCTCCGACCGAGAATAACTCACGTTGACAAGTCGTTCTCCTCCATCAATCTCCCCTTTCTCTCGCAGCCGACATCATATCAGCATGTCGACATTGGAGGTCAGCGGAATGGTAGCCAGAGCCCGGACGGGGATGGCCGGAGCTCCCGGACGAAGACCTCGATATTCAAGTCGGACGAGCATCGTTTGAAGCACTCGATTCTGCGCGGGAGTAAGCAGAAGAGGAGAGGAGAAATCGTTTTCCACTTTGTGGTCTCATTGATTGCGGTTATTTTCCTGGTGTTGCCGATTCTGTCATACAACTTGGATGGTGAAGAAGTAGACGAGACTGGCGACTACGGGAAAAGGATTTTAAACCTCATTCAATATGTACGCACCACAGCCTCCGAATGGCCGAGGTATCAATTACTACCATCAACTAAGATCATATGGCTAACTTATGCATTCGAAGGGGCCCACGATATTCCCAATCATCTTTGCCGCCATTACCGGGCATTTTCTTCGCTCAATTGCGCTTCGCTTGGCCGAACGCGGGACCACTTTGGAAATGCTTGAGCAACTTACACGCAGCATCACCATTGCAAGCACTGTTACGACTCCTTACCTCCTCAACTCTTACAACTTCCTCAGTGCCGTCCTTCTTTGCCTTTGGGCCATTTCACCACTCGGAGGGCAAGCATCGCTCAGGATCCTTAAGACGCAATACGTAGAAGTCCGTACTGATATCACAGCCAACTATCTGGACCCTTTCAATCAATCGAGTTTCTTGCAGATTGGTGCAGACGTTGGTCTCGGCCTGTTAGAATCGAATAGCATCTACATATCCAGCCTTCTTAGCTCCGCCGAGGTTAAGAATAGCCCCGTGGACTCTTGGAGGAATGTCAAAATCCCCTTACTTGAAAGTTTTGAACGAAACTCGACAGCGGTACGGGGGGATAGAGGATGGTACGATGTTCCGTTAGGAAACGTAACTTACTCCTCACTGCTAGGAACACCAATCAGCAATCTTACTACAAATTTCACAACTATCATTCAATCAGGCTATGCTACAATTGAGTGCTCTTCTTTGGAGATCTTCACTTATGAAGACTGTAATGAAGGTCGTTCGACCCGTTGCTTCAACACTACCACTCCTCGTGTTCGCGACTGGGTTTTCCCAGCACACCCAACACAGGATGACCAAGGTGCAAATGCCTTATATATAGTCACCGGCTTCAACGAGACCCAGACCCTTTTGAATATTACCTATGATCGAACTACCCCCCTGGATCTAGTAATACAGTCCCGAGGGGATGCTGGAGTCTCCACCGGCCGGTGTGCTTTATCACAAACATTTGTCGAGAGCCAAATCGACTGCCTTAGCTCTAATTGTAGAGCATCGAAAATACGACGTCTTGACACTGGTCCAAGGCGGCCGCCAGTACTCGTCGATGCCCCCAACTTTGTTCTGTATAATTTCTTCTTGTGGTTTGCCAAAGTTACTCCGCCAGGACATGTTGGCAACAGCAATCCCAGCCAGCTCTATGTTCTATATCCGGACAACCCCTTGTCCATGCAAAACCAATGGCTCGATCTAGCAAACGCTGGAACAGAGCTTTTCGGGACGCGCATGACACAGCTCGTCAACACGTTCCTGTCGTCTACGTATGGCGGCGGTTTGTACTTGGGTTCCATCCCGATCGAATTCAACAGTACGAGACAGAACACGCGGCAGCCAATCAACTACAAAACCTCGAAGGCGACAAAAACGGAGTTGAAGCACATCTACGTGGTACAGAAACCGTGGGCCGGTATAACGCTTCTCGCAAGCTTATTGCTATTATCCATGGGTATGGCAGCGGCTGGCATCGGGTTCTATACTCTAGCGCCGGACATTTTGACGAGTTTGTCCGCGCTCGCGAATGAAAGCCCATGGTTTGATACATACAAAGAGGGTACAACGTTGGATGGTGACGATAAAGCTGTCGCTCTGAAGAGGAGAATTGTTAGACTCGGAGATGTGAAGAGGTTTGAAGAAGTTGGGTACATCGCTTTGGGCACAGTGGATACCGATGTCGTTAGCGTCGGACGACTAAGCACCGATAGATCTTACAGGTGAAAGAAGAAATGAAGGGACATTGGGTCACAACACTCGAACGATAGGATTTGATATTTTGGAGTTTTAGGAGTCCAATTTTTGGGAAGAATACAGGCTTTCATATACTGAAGCTTTAGAAAAGATAATATTTAATTTCAACCCCACGAGGAACGATATACTTCAACAAGCATTTACTTTACTATTCATCCTTCATCTCATCATATGAACGCTCCGCTTTGCCAGATCTTTGAGCTTTCCGAGATGTCAACTGGAACGAAAGCTGGGGACACGACTGTAATAGTGGGCTCAGCGATTAGTGGTTCCAGCCCAATTGCCAGATCCTCCACAACCGGTGCCGAACTAGCGGTAGAAGCACTTGAGATGCTAGGCCCACTGGATGTACTTGATAGTTCGGAATCCGATTGCTCTTGTTCACTACCACTACTCTCAGCCCCGCCAGCCAACTCTTGCATCGTCAGATCGCGGCATTTCCTTTCTATTGCTAGCGCGCGGAGTTTCCTCATCCCTTCACGTCGTTGGTCCCTCCACGCTACTAAAGCGTTGACCATATTACCCGTTGTGCAGAGTTGACCTAGTGTCGCTGTATAGAATTTCAACAAATCAATGTCGTACGGTGTCATCTTCTTGAGGGCCCTGCAGTTGTTAAGTTTGTTGTCCATCTGCCTGTGGATCAGGAGAACTTCTTGCCTCAAACGGGCTAAGTCTTGGTTGGCGAGAGCCCCTTTGTCATCGCCGGCTCGGAGACATTGCTGGACGTACGACTGAGCTTTCTCGCTATCGTCTTTCGATTCATAGATATCTGAACCCGTCAGGTACAGCGGACTCTCCTGCCAAAGGCGCTTGTGGGCCATCTTGAGATATATCATAGCAAGCGACCACTCCTTCGCGGTCCTAGCCCAACTTTCGATCGTTTCGTCTAGCTCTTCGTCGCTGATGGCTAGGAGATCGTGGAAGAGATTCAAGAGGCTCAGTAGAGATGGCTTCATACACTCAGGGCCCCAGGGATTCTTAGTAGCCAGCATTTCTGCTCGCTTTCCTAGCGACACCATCATCATGAAGGTTGCCGCTGCCGCTTGATTATCAGGCTCCCTCAGCATCTCGCAAAGGTGGTAGTAGTAGGAACCACCGATCTTCTTCTTGTTGCGAAGCATCTTAGGACCATGAGTTTCGAAAATTTCCAGCATGCAGGCGATAACGTTGCAATAGAGAACTTGCTCATAAGAGTAGCAGGAGGACTGGACTGCCAGTGTGCTAAGAACGCTGTTTGTATGGCAGCTGACGATTGAATCTGGAGCGATGATACGGTCTTGCTCCCACTGCTCCAATACACCCATCATGGGGACTGTGTCAAAACGACCGAGGCCGTCCTCGATAGACACAAGCTCGAATTCGTCTCCATGAGGAGCTTGGCGAATGTGGTTTGGATGTGTGCATTTAGCTGGTGCAGGGCCCGTTACTGTGGGCGGGAGACACGTGTGTCCGCACATGTGGTGAGGGTTCTCTGGTGTATACCGATACTTTATTGGCTTTTCAGGACGTTTGGACGTACTAGAGTGCTCTTCTACCGCCACTACTGGTTGTGGATGCGGTGGCGGCGCCGATGGCGCTGACTGTAATGGGAGTGGTGGAGCTTCAGATAAAGCTACCGGAATCACTGGAGTTGAAGTTGTTGGTGTCAATAATGGTACCGATGAAGACGACGGTGTCTGATGCTCTCGATATGGTTCAAAAGCCTCTTGCGTTCGTCCTGCCAGTGGAAAGGCAGCCTTTGAAAGTGTTCGATTCCAATAGCGGACGATTGGAGGAACGAATATGCAGAGGAGGAGGAGGATCATAAATGTTGTCGCTGCGGGAGACCTCCACGACGGTACCTCAAAAAGGTTTCTTTGTTCTTTGAACTGTGATCCAAACCACATGTTGGTAACGACGTGGGACGGGAGAATTATTGTCATTTCTGGAACCAGGAGGGGTGGGGAGGGCAGCCACTGATATAGACAACCACGAAATCTTTGGAGATTGCAACAACTTGTGGTAACTCTACGCTGGCGTTTCGACCTTTTTCTCTCTCACACTGTGAGGCTTATCCTCTCCACATTAGCCGTCGTTTCGGATGCTAGAGTCGCCAGTTAGGTATTTTCTGCGTTAAGAAATATATGTTGGTATTAATATCTGACATGAATATATATGTGTGCCGTAAAGCTTGGAGAGACAGTTGGGTCTAGATCTGTAGCGGGGTAGTTATAGAAGGGCTGAATGACGCCTGACATTTAAAGCTTCGTAGAATGTGGGGAAGCATCAGGATCGTGGCATCATCTTGCCAGCTATTCGAAGCTGCGAACAACGGTTTGGCAGATACAAACAAGATCTGAAACGAAGTGCGGACGAAGAGTTAGTTGCTGAGCCCCTTCAATGTTGTATCAGAAAATACAACAGTCGAGCTGTCTGTGCCGTATTGCGAAAATAGTTAGGACCTTGCTTTGACATTTTCGTGGCGAGGGGTCTCGCTTCTTTTGCTCTTCAAAAAAGTATCTGCGTTGTAAATTAGAAGCAGCTGTCCATGGAGGCGTCGAAAGAGTATCATGATATGTATATGTAAAATCAGAGCATGGACATGGGCCTGCTTAGTTTTTGGGAGCAGATGTATCGAACTATTGTCGTATACATATTCTCTTCCACGGATCGAAACGATTGTACGTATACCTACAAGATCACTGTTTGTTAGCGGTACTCTGAAACCGACACACGAGCGTCTGTGTACTATGCTCTCTATGGCCACGCAACAACCCAACATCAAAATGCAACAGCCTGGTCAGACATGTTCTGCGCCACTTGAATCCATGAAGACAACTATGCAAATCTAGATGTATCTAAATTTAATCACTAGTACTACGACATAGGCATCTATATTGTTGAGTTCCATCAGATATCTATAATACCTTCCGTTTGGTATGTGATGAGTTCATGCCGTTCATGAAGGCTTGGACCCAAACATGTTAACACTAGACTCTTGATGAAGACTCCTTGGCCAATTAGCTAGTCTACCAATCTTCAGTATACATGTACATGATTGTTTCGATTGGGTATGTGGCATAGACGGACTTTCAAAGGGGCTAGATCGAGGCTTAGATGGAATAAATTCTGCCGCACATGCATGAGGCCTGACATAAAGGTTTAGGCTGCTCTGAGAGGGAAAACACGCGTCTGCTGTATCAAAGTTTGGTGTCAATAGTTTCTATATGCTATTTGTGATTGAGACGGCCTACAGAGGCCAAAGTGAAGACCAGAAATCTAGCCCTGGGCAAGACTTATAGCACAACTCGAAATACGTGGAAATCTAGATATCTAGAAACACTGGCAGGTTCTAAAGCATTCGGCCCGGATTGCAGATGCCGTGTAAGGATCAATCAAGCTCATCGACAGCTCTGGTCGCCTCATCCATCCTGATCATCACCATCCCGATTCCAGCCAGAAGTGGGATGCTTAACCACCAATACTCCACAATGATTTCCCACCAGTCTATCCAGACCACACCGCTATAAAAGAGACCGATAGTGACGGATGCGATGATTGCCCATTGTTGTGAAGTAGTCTGGAGGAAATCAAGGCCGATATAGCAAGCTCCGGCGCATACACATGCGACCAAAATAGATAGGACGAAGAAGGATTTTAAATAGCGAGAGAAGGGAGCTGATTCTAGAGTAGGTGCAAAAGAGGTGTCGGTGATTATTTCGGTGCCAGTCGTCGGTTTTGTACCGGACTTGGTAGTGTGATCGGTGTTTTGCTCGCTAGAGTGGAAGGGACCTCTGATTGCAGCCGTCGAAGTCCCCATTTTGCTGAGATAAGGAAAGATATTGTGATGTATCGACCACAGTATCCCGTACCGTAATTTAAATATTGTTGGCTTCGTCTAAAAGTTAGAGTTAGAACATTGTGATATACGCTTGTACCTATGTTTGACTTACGTATGTATACGCTGCACTGCACTGCGAGCTACAGGTTCGTGAATTTTTGTCGTCGAGCGCAGTCAACCAGGATGTTGTAATCTAGGAACTCTTTCGATTCTGAGGGACGGTCGACGTAGAGAAGGCCTGAATATGTACAATGACGTCGGGGCGCTGTGCAACCGACCAACCACCTCGATCAGCTTCCTTTGTCTCTTTCGGGAACGCACATCCAACTTCAACACATTTTGAGGCCAGTCGACTCGAGTAGGTTTCGCCCGTCGAATTATTAAAGGTACACCGCGATGTGGATGTAAAATGTATAATTCCGAGGCCATATATCGGAGAAAAGATAAGGGAATGTTCTAATGTTCTAACTAATACGGCGACATCTGCACATACAACTCTTGGCCTTTCTTGTACCAGCTAGTGCCAGTGCAGCGATCTAATTGTAATTGTAGTCACTAGGTCAATATACATCTCAATCTCACATTATCAGGTGCACTAGAAAAAAGGTGGAGAAAGAGTTTGACGTGTTATATTACAATTAGTATTCTATTTTAGTAGTGTACACGCCAAAGTCGTGAATGGGTTGACAAAGACACCAATAGAGCAATATATATATTATCCGCTCTCCCGATAGCTAAACTCTAAAACTTTTATAATTGCCGCGAAACCAGGCTTTAAACGCTGTTGACGGTTCCAGCGGAGGTGTCGAACTCCAAGGTCAAACCGGCGGCGACACTGGTGCCGTAGCGGGAGAAGACGATAGCATCGTCGCCTAATTAAAGAGGCTCTGTTAGTAAAATTATCGGATTTGGGAGGATATTCGGACGAATACATACTTGACTTCTTCTGGATGGCGACAGTGCCAGCGGAACTCTCGAGAACGTGGTAATACTTGATGGTAACCTTGTTGTCGGTGGACAAGGTGACGGTAAAGTGGTAGTCGTTGTCTGTGTTACCCCATGCGCTGACAACGTACTCGAGAGTAATAGTCTCCCCGTCGATTTGGTAGTAGATGCCTTGGACTTTGCCTCCATTGATGAAAAGGTCCGACCAGAATGGAAGGATGGCAACATCAGGAAGGTCGTCCTGGCCGAGTGGGAGGTCGGCACCGTTAGTATCACCATCGGTGAAGTAGTACCAGTAGTTTCCTTGCGAGTTCTCATCGAGCCAGATCAACTAAAATAGAGCCCAGGTTAGTTCTGTCTAATATATTGTGTTTGGGAATTTGGCTACATACGCCGTTGACGCTAGCGAAGACGAGGTTGGACTTCAATCCGTAGACCTCGGCCTCAAATGGAATCTCGATACGGTAGTACGCATCGTCAACATCGAATGGAGCAGGCTCATCTGCTCCATTTCGGCAGCACACCGGTGTTGGGGTAGCAAGAATCAAGCTAGGAGCAGTGATAGTTGTGGTTTCTGTCGAAATGATATAGTCGGTGACGGTCTCCGTGTGAGTCTCACTGAAGCTGGTGGTCAAAGTTGCTGGCAAATCGGTAGCTGGAACTGTGACTGTGGTGAGTGGAATAGTCAAGCAACCACAGGCGCTGGAAAGACGGGATGGGTCAATCGAAGTTGAGAGGATGAATCCTGGTGTCGAGATCGATTTCGTAGTCGACGTGCTAGTGCATCGCTTCTTGAGCTTTTCGAACTCGACGTCGGTTTCCGTAATCACGAAGGTCTCGGTGACAGTGGTAAACTGGAATTTGGTGACCGTTACGACATTTGTGGCAGTTGGCACAGGGGCGCTCTCGGTGATAGCTGGAAGGTCAAGGTACTGACTGCAGAATGCAATCGAGTCGTCAAGACGCTGGGTCGCCCTCAAAAGACGGAGAACATTGTCGGCATTGCAACCGCCGCTTCCTGTTCGTTCTTCCAAAAGAGGATGGGCCAATGAGGAGGCTCCAAGAGCGAGTAGAGATACTAATGAAACCAACATCTTTCGAGATTGACTTTGTCTATTGACGGCTAACGAGTCGACTAACTAGAGAGGGAGCCAAAGGAGAGAGCGGGAATTAGAAGAATTTATAAATCCTTTGAGAGTATTAAACGAGTGACAGAAAGTTTACGTCTAGTGAAGCGGCCAAAAGGAATGACCTCTCAAGCTAGAATTAACCTTCGAAACGATAGACTGATAAAGAATGACTGCAGGTCAGATCACACATCCGCGAGAACGAAAATGGAAGCAAAGAAGGAGAGGCAAAGCCAGATCCAGCGGTGAATGAGCTCTCATTTGTATCCCTCCAGGCAGGCTTCGGCTAACATATGCAGCCAGTATGCAGCTAGTATCGAAGACAAGGAACCGCTGTTCAAGATTCCAAAGCCTCATCTCACCATCCCACCTTTAGCCTGCGTGAGTGCTCAAGGCGGTCTGAGTTTTTCTGCGTTAAATTCCAGTTGGCCGTCTCTTCGCTCATGCTTAATAGTGGCGTCTTAAGCAGTCAACAAGGTGCCCCTGGCGGGTGTCTGGGTTCGGTTCCCCTTAATCTGATGCGCCAAGTCGCACAAACTAAACCTCATTTCGCCAGGAACCCTACCTTAAACCAGCGGAGCCGGTTACCCGGTGCCTTACTAGACGAATTTTAAGCAAAGCTCAAAGCTTTTGGGCCGGCACATTCATGAATTCAGTGGGGTTCACATCCTTTCCCAAACATGCTTACAGCGAAAGCCTTGAAAACGTGGTAATTTAGGTTGCATGGGCTCCACTCAAGACCTCAAATCCAAGGCTAAAAAGGGGGGACAGAACACGGACAGAAAATTCTTCCGTTGTTCGATACCGAAGCAATAGGCCCGAGATTTAGTAGCATGATCGAAGATCTTCCGACAAAAGTTGACAGTGAAGATCACAGGGACCACAAGGCTCTTATCGATATTGGGTGCCGCAAGCCCTTAGTTAAACCTTTCCCATCCTGAAGTGAAGGGTCCTGCGGCGACTACTTCTGCTGTGAATGTGTATCAAAGCGTTCCGATGGAATATACCGTAACTCAACCCTTTCACCAGAAACGTTAAAGCCGTCAATTGTGAGGCAGTGCAGCCACTGACGAGATCGCAGCTTTAGCGCACGTCGAGCAATGGCCAAGGCCACTTGTGCTTTGGCTTGCAGCTAAAACCATAAGCCGCACTCGATTAATTCAAGGTTTTGTCTGAGAAGAAATATTCCTGCCGGTTCCGATAGGCTTGCGGCTGTACTGCGGCCTTCCCCGAGGTGTGTGGAAAAATAGTGGACCCTCGACTGTTCGAATTTGTAGTTTCAGCAGAGAATTCGGGTTCAGAATAACTCGTCTCGAGTATACCGTCTACACCGTCTTTCGACGCAGCGCCAATGTTCCTAAGTTTTTGTGGTAGTATGTCCTTTGCCAATCCCCAATACGACCAGATCAGACCATCCCTGCTAAAGTTTTCGCAAGGAATTAGAATTAATGACCGAAATACCTCAGGGCCTGGTATATCGTATACAGCTATACTATTGCAGCTTTTAGCTGATAGTACCGGCAGTTATTGGGTGTAATTTCATTTCGGGTTTTCCCCAACCCGGCAACCGTGCACAATCGTCAATGAATGACACCACGGTCGTCTATGGGATTTGAGCCAACGTTTTTTTAGAAAGGCATGTCAACCGCGTGGCTGCCCCGCCGGCGTGGTTGAAAGAGGAAACAAAACTGGGACAGGCGGCAACTCGGCACTCGGGGTGGGTCAAGTATTAAAGGCCGGCACTATGGGAATCTCCCTTCTCTCCACTTTTAATTACGATACGGAAAAGCGACGTCAACACAGATATGTGCTCTCAAAAGTACGAGCTAGCGAACAAGCGCATCTTGGCCATACAAGAGTGAAATATTTGTAATTTTGGACTAAGCTTATGATTCAATGTCCTGGTTCGATTGGGCCTACAGGTAGGCCGATATTGCCGTCCACCATTTCGACCACCCGACATTTTCAAGCAAATCGAACAATTCTGGGTACCGCTGGGCCTCTTCCAGAGTGGTAACCATTTTCGCCTTCCCGTCCCCAAAGACCTTCATAGGGCCCGTCGCGATCTCTTGAAACGGCGCCCAAGGCTCCTCGCCATTGGCGAAACTTATGAATGCCTCCTGCATCTCTCCACTGGTATTGGCACCATGATCATCCAATCCGTTCGAATTGTAGTTTCCTAGTGCAACAGCAACATCGAGGATGTGGCTGGCTTTTCCACCCCACATTCCGTTCCAAGGGTTACGATAATTGAAGTGATAGATGTATGATTTCCCTGGGAATCCCGCAGCCAGATAATGTGTTGGGGCTAGGAAGCCAATGTCGGAGGACATCTGGATGAGCGTATCGAACGCTTGATCGGGCGGAGTATTCAAGTCTATCGGATAGTGCTGTTTTATGAGAACTAGATCCTCAGGGTCGGACACGAATGACTTTTCAAAATGCGCAGGGAATGTTGCAGGAATTGAAGCGACACGATCAGCAGCTAAGATTCCAAGGCCCATAACAAGACCCTAGTGAAATTTAGCGGCTATAGTCAGTTCCGAGTGTTCAAAACGTGGCCGCAGGGGCCTCAGGTTGGACCTTACGTCGTCTTTGCTATCACCCAGAATCATAGACTTGCACCACGTTTTCCCTGGGATTGAAAGATCATCAGGGTCCGACACACAAAAGATTCCATGTGCTTTTGGCAGGAAAATTCCATCTATGGCCGGAAGCGCTGGCACTACTTGAAAGGTCTTTTTGACGAGTTCTTCAACTGGGATAGTCCGAAGGGCTTCTTGCTGTTTATCAAAGGGTTCTTCAGCAAGACCTAGAAGCCCCATCGCCTTGCTACACGACTAGATTAGCCGGGACCATAATATCATGCACAAGGAAAAATTTTATACTCATAGATCGAGTCGTGGGCTTCTAGAGGAGCAGGGGGGATTAAACAACAAGAACCTCCCATAGCAATTAGCTTGTTGAAGAGTGGCTCCTCCTGCCACAAGAGAGTCGTCACAGCAGCCCCACCAGCGCTCTCCCCAAGTGCCGTGATGTTATCGGGATTGCCTCCAAAACCGTGAATATACCGTTGGATCCACCCAAAGGCGGCAACGAGATCTTTGAAACCGTAATTGCCCCCGTGTCCCGCCTCTGCCATTTCAGTGGACGTCAGGAAGCCGAGAACACCAAGTCGATAACTGTATCAGTCGCATTAGCAGATGTAAAATATCTTAAGATCCCCACAATAGTCCGCTGAAGCCGTGAATCCATACTTCACACTAACACCCACAATCGGTTTCCCCAGCTTCGCGGAGGTGTTCACTATATGTGCCAAATCATATTGCGGCCAGGAGCTTGCGCCAAGCTGGAAATTCCCTCCGTGAACCCAAACCAAGACGGGAAGATCTGAGTATTTGACATCTGTAGATGAAGGCACCGTGATATTGAGAGTCAAACATTCCAACTCCGACATTGTATTTACGACGCTGTCTATGGGGAGCGGCTGGCCAATGAGACCGAATTCGCCTGCGCAGGTGTCAGCGCCCTGAGGCGCCTGCGGCCCGTAGCGAGTCGCATTCGCATCCTTTGGGATATGAGGAACTGGTTCGGAGAAGCGCCCGTGGATTTCCGCGTACTTGAGGCCCAGATATTGTCGAACTGTGGGTGACTTTTGGATGCCCGTGACCGTGCCCAAATAAGAATGCTCTAGTGTTACGGTATCCATGGCTCCCAAACGGCGATTTCCGGGTTTCTAGGCTGTGTTTCGTTTGCCTGTAATTCTCAATTGCTGGACGTGAATGTTGGGTCGCAGCGCCGAACCTTAAAATTGTTTTATTTGGATCGAATGTTCTTCGTCGTCGGGAAAGGGCAGTCTGAAGAGCGATGGAGTTTGGCATCAATTGCAAGCGCAAATGAGGAATTTCGTCATATCATTCCAAGAATGTCCGGTGACGTCCCTCAGCAGTCTCCCATTTGCGGGGTCGTGGAGCTGCTTGTGGTTAGGCCACTAGCATCCGATGATGTCGGGCCGAGAAAACTTGCCCACCGACAGTGGCAAACCCAAGCTCTGCCGGTTCTCGATCTCGATGAACGAACCACAATTGTGCAAAACGTGATTTAAGTTTACATCGAGCCTGCCTAGCCGACTGGAATCGATCCGCCCAAGCTCAGTTAACTTACCCAATCTCATAAAGCAAAATTTCGATATTGTGTAATGCCGCATATTATGATTTATGCGGATTCGCTTGGAAGATGGCCAGATCTAGCCAAAGCTAGCCTCGTAAACCGACCTACTTTTAGATCACAACACAAACCGCGTATGTGAGATGTGTTGAATTTGTTGCATTATTCGCAACACTTTCGAAGTCGTGAACTGGCAACCCACGCGGTCACAAGACTACTGACAATCTATCTCAAAAGTAGCTTGATGATATGATCCACCAATGCAATTGATCCTTTATTGAGCGTAATAAATACAGAAACTCGACAGCATATCGCGACTGTTGATTGAGGCTCGTCCAACAAAAGCACAAAGGAAATCGCAACGGTTTTTCAATTCCAATTTGTGTTTACTAAATATCACGATAGCAATTGGCCATCTAATCGGTTAATGCGCGTGTAGGAATAGCTCAAAGGTTTGCTGGAGGTTGAGCGGGATTCTTGGGCGATGAACGGCCTGGAAGAACATTTGTTCTGAAGTTGGACGCTGGCAAAACATTTCCGGCGGGATAGTATTCGCAGAAGAGCATGTTTGGCAAACTATATATTCAAGAATCGAGGCTGATTAGCTCATTTTGTCCAAGTTAACCCGTTGAGGTATATTTTAATGAGTAGTCGAACTCACCCGCCTGCACAGTTCTTGACATAGGCACAGCCAATCTGCTTGGTATTCTTCCAAACAATCGCCGTGAAGTGACCGGTTTCCATGGAGAACCCAGGATTGTTGAAATTGTACTTGGAAACTTCGTTGTACCATCTGTTCAAGTTGGTTAGTGGCATGCCATGGAGTAAAGTAGAGGTCGCTGGGGACGTACAAGGAGGCGTAAAACGCAGGGTTGGTATATGTTCCGGCTGCTATGTTCTCTCCATATTTGTTGTTCTTTGTATGAGCAAAGACACATTTTCGAGCCGACCTGAGAGCTGCTATAGCCAAACTGGCACTCCACTTCAATGCAGGGGCGCCATGATGGGCCCTCCAAGTGTTATGATATTTCAACATATCAGATCTAAGAGATGGGCCGACCGTACTGATCATGAATTTGGTGCCGCGTTTATCTAATTCGGCGGTAGTATTGAAGCTTGCGCCATCATCTTCGAGGTCTAGATCCGTATCAATATCGACTGTCGCACCTTCGGTCGTGGCGATAGCGTCTAAGGCCACAGCGATACCCTTGTCCTTATCATCTCCGCTAGCAGTGGGAGAACCTAGAACGGTGGAAATGATAAAGACAACAAAGGTAGTATATAATAGCTTCATGGTGGCCGATCGATAGTGTTCTAGGTATACAATAGAACTAAATTTCGATATTGTAGTAAATATAATAATAGAGTCTTTCTAGGGCATCCTCAGATAGGGGATTTCGTGGTCGGCGATTGGTATGGGGAAGTAAGAATATTTACGCGATGCCAGAGCCGACTTATATGCACTTCTTCGAAGGCAAAGTCAGCACACATTCGAAGAATGGAGGATGCCGGTGTTGAGAGTTAGAATCTTTGAGAAAAGGCTCTAGAGCTAAAGGATAATGACGAGCCTGAGAGGCAAAGGGGATATTAGAACTTTTGAATGCGATGGTGCAAGTAAACTGGTTTTCTACTCTGCGTCAATGAGAATAACCCGCTTCATTCAATATTCAGCCTCACGAGGTGTAGAGATCAGTGGTGATAAACTTCCTCTGATCTCATTTGAGAAGGGAAAATCGTTTCCGAGTGCGTCCTCCAGTTTTCTACCACTGTATTGGCAAAGGTTGAACGGTCATAGGGCAGCACTTATCCAAACGACGTTTTCTATCGTCACTGTGTCATTGGTGTCTAAATACATGAAGTGCAAGATCCTAAAATGTTGGCAGTCGGCGGCAGTCAGTAGTGCCAAGGATTTAAGCTGCCTGAAAACGTCCTTAGATATCGATGTATCTAAACCTTCCATCATACGTATTTAAGATGCTACATAGAAGGGGTGGGCTGGCCTTGATTCTAGTTGCTTGGAAGAGGCAATGTTGTGATGATGTTGCATTCTGTGTGGCTGTATGTGTTGAACCCTCGGGTCCAGCGAACTGGGTCATCGGGTTCCTGAAGTTAAACCGGAAACGGTCGAGATGTTTTCGCCTCTCGCTTCTATAACGTTTGCAGCGCAAACGTGATGCAAGGATGATGGCCGAGCGGGTGTCTTTCGCTTACCTTGTAGATCTTCACGTTTCGGAGTGAAAAAGTAGGATTGGACCTCAATGTAGTGTGTATGGAGTCAGGGACAATCTGCAAAAAGTGATGACATTCAAAGAATAACGGGTTTCGCTCGATTTGGACATCGATCTCACTAGCATGGAATAGGGGTCTTTGGTCTGGTAATCGATGTCAACCGTAGTCCAGAGCTGGGCCAGGCCGTGACAATTTTTAATACTTTGGGCCTGTGACGACACATCGTGATATCAAACCCTGAGGCAAATGTCGACAAGGATTATGGGATGCAATTTATGATGGTGCCAAATCGTCTTAAGCTTGTCGTGATGACAGCAACTGGACTACTCGCAATGTCGTTATTGCAATTAATACCACGTTTGCGTTCTACTGTCTATCTGGCCGACTGGTATGTGGGATGCATGTCCCCGCGTGAGGCTTCTATACCCACATGTGAGCTTGCTCGGCATTTTGCAAATTTGGGGTCGTAAGCGTCATTGGTGGGAGATTAGTTTATGGGAAAATAATCATTAAGGTTTGAGTGTATATTACAAATGGTAGAGAGAAGACGTGACTGTCGAAATATTATAAAAGAGAATTTCGGAGTGTTGATTGTATATGCGGTAACCGAAGGGCAGGGGATAGAACATGACGCCCTGGTCATGCTGTTGGTTGATTATCACTGGCCTTAGAATTCCTTCTGAAATTCGTCTATGGTCTCCAGCTTGTCGTGAGATAGCCCTTCATTCCTTAGGCCTTCAACTCCGCGAGGTTCCTTGCTAGATTTCGGCAAACGGACAAGCCCCCGTTTCGTTTTCGGAGTCATTGCTGTTGGGGGCCGACGTGAGAATCTCCCTGCGGCGCTAGCTAACGATCTTCGGTTGTTGCGTGCAGTTTTCAGGTAATGCTTCAGCTTTGTACCTCTTGAGCTTCGACGATTGTTATCCGTATTATTTTCTAGATCCGAGAATGCGAGGTTTAGGCTAAAGGATCTATCGATAAAGGGACGGGGGACGTCATAGGTATCGTATGGGTCCAGACCGTCCAAATCCGACGAATTGTCGTCAGAATTTGTCAGATATATCTTGTTTGCTATGCGCGAGGGGTCTTCGGATGGAAACTGAGGGGGAGGCGACCGGGCGTGAGGGGGTACATTTGACCCAGATTCAGGCTTCTCGTCCGAGTCTGGTGGGCCAATTATGAATTTTGGTCGAACGGATTGACTTCGTGTAGGCGAAATGGTTTGGGGGACGGCGAGTAAGGTGGGGCATACTGCCTCCATCTTTTGGACTTCTTCGTTAATTTTCTGGTGCGAGGCTGATTTTGCTGTTTCCAATGTCCTGGCTTTCGAGGGTGCTGGTTCCGAGACCTCTTCTTTATCGCTTTTCTTGTTCTGAGCCGAGTTAGATCTAGAAACATCTCTGAGTTTACATCTGACGCTTCCTCCTCGATTATAGAAGGGATTCCGATCTTCTATTCTATGGGCTGGCTCCTGGAAGGGGTCTCGTCGTTCTGGTTTCGTTGAAAGTTCGTTCGTAAGCCCTGTTAACCGTTCCATCGACCGCACTTTTCGGATCGCCCACGGCTCACTCTCCGGAGAACCAGGCTCAATACAGGTGATATCGTTGGCGAAAACCTCTGCTCCATCGCATCTAGAAGAATTGGTAGAGTAGCCCGAGCGTTGCGAAATTGGTGAGCTAATGATTTGACCCCGCTGTTGCTCAATGTCCTCTGCGATCATATTCGATATTGCTGACTTTCGTTGTTCGCGAATCCGCTGAGAAAGGGCGGTGGTGACGGTGGACTCTCGTAACAGTTCCTTGTACTGTCGATGAATTCGTCTCAATTGGAAATAGAGGTAGCACACTAGCGCCAAAAGAGCTACGACGAAGATGGATAAGATGGTAACTAGAGCCCCAAGTAGGGCATCACTAGCTTCACCATCTGGGCCTTTAGGCATATTGGCGGTTAGCCCACGTGCACAATGCGTTTTAATGGTTGAGGAACTTCATGGGGTAGAAAGTCTTGGGCTGCCGACTTGGATTGGGGGATTTATGTGTAGAAGGGATGAAGGAATATTTATGAATTCTGACAGGCTATGGATATCTAGAATTTCAGTTGCTTCCAGCCCCTTCGCTCCGAACATCTGGAAGAAATATGTAACGCATGTGACCAAGAATGCAAAGTTGTGTATCAGTGTTGTTTTTGTTGCATGTTTCTAGGAGAACGGCTGCGAACGTCCAAGCTGGAATGCCGTTTTGAATTAATCGAAGGTCTGTACAGACCAATTTCATACAAAAGCAAGAGTTTTCATTTCGGTTTATACTCTAGATTTTAATTAATGAACATTATTGGAAAATCTCATCAGGAAACCGTGCAAGAGATAACTGCCAGAGGACGAATCTAACTCATCCAGCTAGTACCGGGTATTGGGGATGTGCTTTGAATTAATATGGTGGGTGGGATGCAGCGTGAAGATAGACTCGGTAGCATCCTGGCTTTGTTCCTTTATATGTGATCTTGATATCGACGTTCTTTATCAGCACAAGAAACTTTTTGTTTGATTTTGGTAGAATTTAAGCGATACTTACAACGGACTCTCCGAAGTCTCCAGGGCAAGCATACCAGCGATTAGTGATTCCGTGGTAGCCTACAAGGCCATTACGGATAGTCAATCCTCCTCTGGATGTGGTGGGTGCGGGATTGAACATAAGTTCGGTGTTATCCTTTGGTCGCTTGGTTGTGAACGTTGCCTCGGGGCCGCCGTGTGGCAAGTTGGCAACGGTGACGAGATTTCCCCGTTTGAGGTTGAAGACGGGGAGGCTGTTGTAGCCTGGACCAATCAATCGGAGAAGGTAATCCTCTTGATAGTATGGATCAAATGTAGAGATAGCGGAGGCATTTGGCAGGTCCGAAGAGTTTGGACACGGGGTTGCCTGGGAGCTCGTGACAAGATAAAAGTTCTTGGGTGTATTTGTTGCAGAGGCTACGGCTGCGAGGCCAAGCAACGACAGAGTTGGGAGACGGAACAACATTTTTGAGATCTTGGAAAAAATTAAAATTAGGGAATTGTTTCCTTGTGGAACTAAAAGTATGTAATGTCCTAGATCTAGATCTATGGGGCTTATCTAGCGAGAGGTGTATGCTGAATTGTCTTGAGATGCGGGCTGGGCCGGTCTTGGTACTCTTGGTCGGTGGGCCACAAAGACCGGTTTATATAGCCATAGGTCCGACGTTTCCCTTCGTTCAGCCCTAAAATCCTGAGCGGACAACTAATAGAGTTTCAGCCCTATCTACGGCTAACGCTACGGGCTGATAAAGTTGTCCCGATTCTTACATAGAGGGAATAAGGGCTTTGAGAGCTGGCAGATGGACAAGTATTTTTAGGGTTTTGGGATGGCGTTCGGGCGCTGCACCACTAGCTTCGTTGGGCGTTGAAGCTGAACTTCGGGGCTTCCTATTCGCGCCACCAGCCGGGTATGCTTTTTAATTCGTAGGGCTGGTCCAACCAGAAATACTTTCATGTTACATTTGGGTAACGTTAGATGCATCGATCCAGTTGGATTACAGGAGTGAACGCCGACACCTCACCTTCTCTCTTAGTATCCCTGCAAATCAAAGGCGCTGCAGGGTATCATCTGTGAGATCATATGATTGCTTTGAGAAAATATATAGAGCTTCAAACCCAGGCCCTAACTAGGCTGAGGTCTGAAGAGCTCACTCGTCCCTGTTGCTAGCACGCCTTCGATCAATCGATAGTGTAAAATTCTGTGTAACATTAACTACGCATTTCCCCTATGCTATGCTTCAATCGATGTTCCGATCGATCTATGTACAGTAAGGCTAGCTGTATTTACAGACGAACTATCATTTCAGCCAACATGATCTCGAATTAACCGCACGGGTCTTTAGCATAAGCACGGCAAATGCATGGTAAGATAGTTTGTACAAGTCCCAGGCCCCGATGGAAGCTGTGAGCCAGTTTGTAGGTATACAACGTAGCTATCGGTCCCAACCGGTCCACACATTACATAATTCAGCTGTCTCCCGAATTGAGATGATTGGGTGGTGATTATTGTGTCACCCTCGAGTCCCCATCCGCTGAAGGTTGGAGTTGTCCCAAACGACAGGGCCTTGTAAGACGTGGTCGCTGTTGTGTCGATGTTGAGGTACAGCCCTGTTCCGCTCATTTGGATCGTTCCACCGGAGATGATGAATTTTGCTTGGTTTGCTTCCGGGCCGAGAATTGCTTTTCCATCTAGATTTTGGAGATATTTGTGGTAAACCGGGGCAGTGACGCCTCGAATCGCTGTTCCACTCGGCGCTGGTCCAGAAGAGGTCGTGGTGCTTCGCGTTGTTGTCGTTAAGGTTGTTCGGGTGGTGGTGGTCGAGGTCCTGGATGGAGTCCAGGTGGTCGTGCTGCCAGTGCTTTTAGGCATAGTCATCGTCTGTATAGGCGTAGTGGTTGTGGCACTTGTGGGGGCATTCCCTGGTAGACATTGGGAATAGTCTGTTGAGAGTTAGTATGACTTAGTCAATAAGCCGCTGCCAAATGATATCCAAATATGATGCTCACATGGATTTAAAACGGAACAAAAGTATCCAGAGATACAAGTCGTGGAACCGGTCCAGCCTAAAAGGTGTATCGAAATCAGCAAATGTAGTACCAATGTAAGCATTCTTCGTTGAACTAACCGACGCCGCCGCATTGGCCCCAAGGTCCACTTTGTGCTGCCGCAAGCGAGCATAGCGACAAAGCGAGAACAGAAAACCGCATTGTAAAAGATTAAGTCTAGACCTCGTAGGTTTCCACTTAAATTCGAGATACCTTGAAAAACTAAATGGCTACTTCGTACCAGCACGAGGTATATAGAATCCAGATGTATTGATGCAATTTTGTGGGTTGGTGATGTTCCACTATCTCTCTTTTATACCTGCTCGCTGGATGTTGAAACTAAAGTCGGATCGTTGACCCTTCTCCCGGCGAGTTTCACACACGGTCCGCGAACCCGCTTGGAGAGTTACTGCTAAGTTATAACCCGGGTACCCCAGACTTCTACGACAGCGAAATTATATCATGGTTTTATGCTTACGTCTGTCTTTTCTCCTCGCGTAGCTTTAACAGACAAGTAGAATGAGATCAAGCTTCGCCAATGCGATATTTGTTTCATCTTTTAAATCCCCCAAGCTGCAGCTCTAGAATTCTTGGGATGTTGGCCGAGTTAGATGACGATTCTGTATCTGCCCTTGGGGGTCAGCTGGGCTCGAAACCTGCAAAGCTTGAAAGGCTTTCTTAACTTTTTGGGATCTTCGAAATGCACATTCTGAAATATATCGCTTGGTGGTGATCATGCTTACGGGGAATGGGCCCGCGAGGGTTAGCGATACCACTGCCATTTTCCTGGCCTGGGTGTATGTCTGGTATCATGATGAAATACATATATCGCCTCAATAAATTTGTATCGCCGCTCCTGCATGTTTCATTTAGGTTTTTGGTCCCGATTCAACAGTATCGATAGGAGCTAGCAGATAGGCGGCGGGTTTGATGTTCGTCAACTGATCAAACTCTTGCATTCTTTAACACCGAATTTGCGTTGAGGCTGGTTTACTAGACTAGGCCCTTGCGGACTCTCCACTCATCTCCTCGTACTGGTCGGGTAACTCTTGTCTTCTTACGACATTTCGATTTTATATTCATCGTCTGAATTTCTGAACCATCGGGTGACGAAATAGGTTGGTCACGCTCGAGCCAGGAAAACGCAGGGATGGCCCAGCCGACGGACATGAGACCAGCAAGTTTTTTGGTTGAATGTTTTTCCTGTCTCGAAAGGTCATAAAGTGGTAGAGTTCGCATTTCTCAACGATAAAGCTTTAAATATAGAATATATTTACACAAATTTGACTAGCATCTGTACAAATATTTGGCAGTAGATATAAAATGTTTGAAGTAGGCGGAGTGCGGGGTTGGAGGGCACGGTAAGTTATATTTCTGGCCAAATTCGGGAGTACGCTTGCGCGGTTTCCGTTTCTTGGTATATGACAACCTTGCAATGCCATGGTGATATCAACCGCTGCCGCTAGTCGAGGGTACGCAATGCCTCTTTGAAAGTCTTAAGGTCCTGAACCAGGTCAAGTCGTTCTTGGGTTGTCGCCTGTGGCTCACCAGCCAAATTATTCACTTCCTCGTCGCTAATACGTAGTACCCACGCAGAATCATGGATCTCGAGAAGTTTTCGTAGTACTTTGCGCTCAAACACCTGAACTATGATACCATCCACTATCCTGCGTCTAGCAATCCTATAGAAAGCGCGCAAATCGTCGTGAATAGTTATTATTTTATTGTTAGGTTGATTGGTATTGATAGAGGCGCGGACGTTCCGGAGGACTTGGTTTCTGATCTCAGTGGGGGGAGGTGGGGTTTTGTTTCTTGGTGGGTTGTCTTCCGGAACAGATTCAAGCGTTGAGATAAGCCTTCCATCTCTGAATGCAAAGACAGTTTGAATGAAATCTGGATTTTCGGTAAGAAGGATAGACGTTCTTTCTGCATCAATCATCTCCTTGAGCTCTTCGGCTGCCGAGTCCATTATGTCGTTAATTTCTCGAACGTGCTTGCTTGAGAGCCTTTGGCGAACGGGTTCGTCCATACAGGTTTCCTCCATAATAGCTGTATGAAAGGACATGACCATCTCTCGAAGCTGTGTAAAGTAATGTTGAGCAATTGGTTCCCAATTTTCGGTAATATCTTGAAAGAGGCGGGAATGAATATAAGCACTGGTGAGGCTCGGGAGCTCATAGCCCCGAGATTGTGCTTCCATTTCTTCAATCCACTCGAGGATCTCATGGTCTTCCCGCGGCATCGGGACAAAACGATTATCTTTGTATTCACCCCCATCACCCTCTTCACCATTCCGTGGATTAAGACCGGATGAGAATGCCCTTTTATTTCCATACTTGATAAATGCTTCGGAAAGGTTTTTATTCAAAGATCTCGCATGTTGACGGAGTTTCAGTTTTTCGCGCGTACTGAACATCTGTTTCTCATAGCGGCCGTGGAATGCCTCATCCGTTATCTCTCTTGCTTTGTTCTCGACGGTTGTGAGGAATAGCTTTTGCTCCGTCGTAGATGTCCGAGGGTTCCCAAGCTTTTTAAGCAATTGTTCTGCATTCCGGATATGGGTCCCAATCTCAGATTGGAGTTGAGGAATATCTTTACGGATTTGTTCGTATATTAGCTTGCCTAAGAAATCCTTGAGAGAGTTGATACCAACTCTTTCCTTTGGCAGACTATTCCATGGCGCTTCTTGGTTAAAAAATGCGCCCTCCAGGTCATCGCGGTCTCGGGCAGATAACTCCATCTCGGAAGGGCCCCTATTTCTTACTACGAAATAACCAAGGCCAAGCCTATAAGTTTGATTCTTAGCCGTTCGGATTACCTAGGCACTGATGTTATAACTACTGGATCCGTGGATAAGATCTGGGTAAATCTTTCGTCAAACTTACCTCGCCCTCACTACCAGCTTCGACTCTATCGGGTTTTGTGAGGATACCGAGGGTCTTCTTTCCATCCTTGTCGATATCCTTTACGAGCTGCAGGACTTCCTGGTTCGCAGCGTCTACGTTGGCGCTAAGTACAGCACTATGTTCATTGTTAGATATAGCTTGAGCGAACGGCCACGATACCATGCTTACAGAATTATACTCCTCTTGTCCTGGATATATTTAAGGTTCATTTCTTTGATTAAGTCAATATCGTGACGCCGTTGTTGATTTGATACCGATCTGTAAGAAAGGGAGCGGTAGTTAGCTACAGCTTTAAAGGGGCTAATGAAGGTATGCTCAGTACCTTATAAGGCCGGGCAGATCTATCACCGAGAACTGGGCATGTTGGGGTCCAGAGAGCTCGAGAGAGAGCAAGTGATCTGAGAACGCCCTTTTGCTCGGCGGGAGATTGTCATTCCTACCACCCGGTCGCGGAACACCCATAACATCGCTTGCTTCGTTTAGTATTTCCAAAAACTTGTCCGTTGTAAGTTCGTCTTCTGGTATCTGCTTCCTAAAAGCGTCTATTTCGGCTAGTTGCTCGGAACTTAGCGAGCGGCGGCTCGCTGCTGGCTTAATTGTTATAATAACGGGTTTGCGAGAAGGAGACCGACGAAGACAAATCTCTGTTGCAAAGCGAGTGCATAAACCGGAGGAGCGGGGAAGTGGTAACCCTGTCAAGGCTTCTAGAACGGATGATTTGCCTGAGCTTTGGTCTCCGGTAACCACAAGCTGTCGGCGTCATTAGCGCTTGTTGGGGAGATTGACTTCGTTCGTATCGTAGGAGCTTACTTGAGGTAGCGCTAAAATTTTAGTTACGCCTAAACCCCTTAACTTGTCGATCTTGTCGAGAAGTCTTCGATGTTCCTCGGTACCTATCGCTCCCTCTAGAGAGATAACTTTCGACGGTGTATCGCGGCTACTCTGTGCCTAAGTAAAGTTGCAACATGGTGGTGTTAGTAACTATGTAAGGACGGTCTTGGGTGCATATACTCATGTGGGGAAGTACCTTTTCGGTTACTGGAGACTCAAATTCCTCGGACTCAAGTTGGGGCGTCGAGATTGAGCTTGACGATTCGTGAAAGCCGTCCTCGTCATTGCTTTCGTCGCCTTGGTTCTCGCTACGATCCGAAGGGCTAGGTGACTTGATCGGGGTACGCTGTCTTCCTACGGAAGAACGTGGGGTCCTGGGTGCTTGTCGCTGTGGAGATATGTCAAAGAGGCCTCCGCCTCCAGAAACAGATCTTCTGCCAGTAGACGCGGACATGCTGTAAATGTATAAAGTTATGATGGTTTTGATTCCGTGGTCGTTTTGGTAAGTATGAGAATCAATCTCAGGTTTCTACTAAGAGCTTAAACACAATAGAGCGGCCAGGCTGTAAAGTATTAGTATATTTTGGTGCGGAGTTTAAAATCGCGGGGGTCTGGCTGGTTGTTGAGATGGTTAGTCGGTAGGTTTAAATACATATTGTTCGGATCAAGACTGCATCCATTGTTCTAAATACAAAGACCGCCATGGCCAAATGAACAAGGCTGCGGGAATTCTAATTGAACTATTTTACTTGGTGAAAGGGTCCCACGAAACGCCCGCATTAGAGTTCTGGGATAATTGGCCAATACCACTTGCAGGTGTCCTGTAGGAATGTGGCACAGATCCCGAGAATAGGAACTTCCAAGTAATCGATCCTGACCTTGAAACACGGCGTCTTCAGGCTTCCCGTCTTTTATCCCAAGCCAATGGGCAGGTGGTATATACCACCTCATATTTATCAGGAAGTTGGTCTCTTTCGATTAGATCATCGAATTGAAGTTGAAGGGTCTTGACGCCGTGGTGGAGCAGCCGGGATCCGGTCCAATATATACGTATTGGTTTTATTCCCGCAGCCGTAGAGGAAATACGGGTGAGCCGGCAGATCCGTTTTCGTTAGACCCCGGAGAGACTATCGATAGTGGAATCCACTTATATAAGGCTTTGAATTTTGAATCTCGCCAGCGTTATCATGGTATGTTTCCCAGCGCCTATATGCTGAGGGAAGGCCCCGGAAATCCAAAGACTGCCAATGACCTGGTCGGGATAGTGAGTTACAGTGAAAGTTAGTAAATCCCAACTCCGCACCGCCGCGATTCGAATGGATATTACTCCGAGATAAACCACTAATCGCGCGCTTGGAGAATGGAGATTCAATGGCGTCAGACTTGTTATGGAGGTTATGAAGGTCAATAGTTTCTAATTGTTCACAACGCAAAAACGCCTAACGTCTCCACACTGCTTCCATCCCCTGATTGCCTAATTGCTGCAAAATCGGTTGGCAGGGGTGCCGGCAGCGAAAACTCTAGTGTTTGTTTGCTCAAGACCCCTCCTGAGATCCTGGAATTGCTCGATCGAGGTTTCCATGGTCAGAGCAGCTGTGAGTCTCTCGACTCGTCGACAAGATCTCAGTTCAAGGCAGACCTCCACATGTCGGCGTCTTGAGCGGGGTATCAGCCAGGGGTTGAAAACGGTTGAAAGAGTTTCTCGGAGATGTAGCTAGATTTGGTTGACCGTTTACCCTCAAATGTCTAGAATACCTGCGACGGGTAACTACTCAAGTAGTCGATTAGAGATTCTGTCCGTTGCGCAGGGTTTTGAGTTGGGAATGTTGCTTTTTGTTTGAGGACTATAACGGGGAAGGTCGTGTGTCTTTCCAGTGCGCAACTCAAAATGACTATGGCATATGCCGGTGTAGCGGTGGACTGGTCTACCATGCAGAGGAATGGTCAAGATGTATCTTGGGCGTTAACTTCCAGTTATTTCTAGATGTATATACTACACTTTGGAGAAAACTGGAATCAGATTATAGAAATGAGAACGGAACACTGCACTGTACTTTGGATACAATCCTAGCCAGCACTAAAAGTCGGTGCTTCCCGTACAGATTCGCTGAGGGAGTATACTAAAGGCTGAGCTCGGTCTAGCTAACCGAAGACGGTGTGATTCGGTTTAATGTTTGTGTAACCGCATACATGTGATGCGTGTGGTGCACGACGCGTCGACGTGGCCATACTTTATAACTCCCCGCATGCAAAACCCAACTTCTGTTCCAAACACCGAAGAGCTAGCACATCGCGATATCTGCAAAAAGAGGAGAGAAAGAAGCATCGCATCTTCGTACGCCAATTACATCACTACAAAAGGGTGTACTACCCGATACAACCTTCTCTATCGAGCGCTCTAGCTGCATTACGGCTTCAAAACCCTCAGAAATCACAATTCAATTCTCATTCCCAATGAATTTGCCAAACTCTTGCGGCAGCTGCCATATTTCCAAAGAGGATCTCAAAAAATGTGCCAGATGCAAATCGGAGTTTTATTGTTCGCGTGAGTGTCAAAAGGCTCATTGGAAGGTGCACAAGAAAGTCTGCGGGAAATCTACCTCATCTTCGAATTCTTCCACCTCAGCCGACGCGCTCGATAAACCATTTCATCGCCTGGACGCCGAAACTTGGCTGCAAAATCGCTCCGAAGCAAATACCTTTCAACTACTCATCGATACATATCGCTTCCGAGCTCAAGATGACTATAAGCTTGAAAACAAGATCGATGCAGACAATGTTCTTGGTGGAGCGAAAGACAGCTCAAAAGGCTTCCGCCGGTTTCTCGGACTTGCTGCGGCGAAACCTCATCTTCTACCAGCTTGGTGGACTTCGGAAAAGGAACAAGAGTGTGTCGACTTCGGTATGGATGCTCAGAAATGGCAGTCGCTTTACAAGTCCATTAGCAAAGAGGAGATCATCGAACATTACGGCGATGCCTATATGCCCATGCAGCTGAGAATGTTTGGCGAACAAGTATATGGGACGGGACCTGGAGGACAACCTGGAGCGATGATGAGGCAGATGATGATGGGAAAAGAGGCTGGAAACATTCCATACAGCTCGCTTCTAAGCATGCATTAGCGAAATATAGGAAAGTGCCAAAAATTCACCTGGAAAGGCACACTGGGCTGTGATATAAGTATTATTCGGGGTCAGGATGCCATGGATTCTGTTATTGTTGAAGCCTCTCAAAATAGGCTACATTTCACTAGACTAGTATCATAAGAGATATAGAGATTCCTAGGCCTAAAAGAAAATAATGTATTTTTCAATCCGTCAATTCGCAGGAGCGCAAAAGTGCGTGTAGGACTGCAGCGTTATTATGGGTAAATGTTTACTGCTGCCCTTGCCTTGGCCTTTTTGTTAAGTTTTTGATAGAATAATACCAAATTAGAATTTCTCTATGTACATAGAATTAACCCGAAATGCTTGAACTCCTTGAAATCAACGTAACGCCTCTACAACCCACGAAAGGAATACCTATACCGGAAGTCATACGCAAAGAACAACGAAGCAAAACTATAAACAATGAAATGAAGTAGGTGCTAGGGTCGGTAGCCCCAGTCACTAGAAGACCATATCGGAATATGCTACTCGCCGTCGAAGTCATGACGATGCATGGATTAAAGCTCCCACTTGCTCTTTTCAGGAAAATACGTCTCAAAGAACTCTGTAGGCATATTGTCAGTTTTCTATTCTCAAATATTGACGCGCTGGGGTACTTACCTTTAGCTGTCTCAGCAAAACGATCGATTTGATCTGGTTCTTCAGAAAAGAAATGATCGTTGAAACAAACTTCTCCAGGGCGTTGGTTGATCCATTCTTGTGTCAAGGCCTTCGCATTTTCTGGGTTTTCCATCATTCCGTATCGAGCATCGACCCTCGAAAAGCTGTGTGAATATCGATATAGAGATCGTAAAACAATGCTCCTCTTCTTTGGCTCTTCGGGGAGAAAAGCGCTCAACCCCATCGGACCCGATTCTCTCAATATAGCATTGATCATGCAATCTCCGCATGACCGCTCCGTCCTCCTCCATTTATCGAATATCAACTCTGTGGGGACCTCATGTGTTTTATGGTCGGGGAAATAGAAGCACTCTGGCTTCATCTCACATGGCGCTAAGTAGCGGGGCTCGTCGAGAGTGCGATTTACATCGATTCTCTCGGAGAGATCTCTTTCGTACTCCGCTGAAATCCACACGGGCCCATCTGCACTGCTCCACATCAGTTGTGATGCAATGTTCGGCTCAATGTTCGCGTTCTTATAGGCAGTCTTGACGTTCTCTGATACCAGGGAGGTTCTGGTAAATTCGCCCGTTGTGTTGATAGCTGAAAGCCTGTCGTCTAGATCCATGACGTTCAAGGTTTTTGATTCTTCTCCCTGAAGTTTGCCAAAAAGGTAGCTCCAAATTAAGACCTCGCGGTGCCTTTCGATAACGTACCAGTCGAAAAGAAACCAAAGATGAATTGCAGGGCTCTCACCCCGGAATCTTTGCGCGCTGCTCAGTTCGAAGGCGGATGGGAATGTAGACCTGAGTTCTCGAAGGATACTTCTTGAGAGGGAGTGAACGGTGTGTTTATTGTAGGACCGGTATTCCCAACCGAATCTTACGTGAAGAAGATATGCGCAGAGATAGAGGTACGGATGCTCACCAAATCGGAACTCGAGGGATCCGAAAGCTGGTGGGTAGTCGATGGTAAAATGGGGCCAGGTATATTCGAAGACGAAAGGCAAGCCGTACAATGGAGAGTAGATATCTGCGGCTGAGTGTTGGTTTGAGAGAAACATGTCGTCGCTGAGAATCATGGTTTTGTCGTTATCGGATTGGAGCCGGTCAAGCCGAGCCTCGACAGCACAGGAGGAAAATGTTTCGTTGGCACATGTCCCAGCGACCATGGGCGACACTAACGATTCTTGAGGGATGATTTCCGGCGCTTCAGGGTGGCTAGTATTTAACCAAAGCGGTGTTTGGTATTCTTCCGGTCCATCGCTATGTTGGGTGGTTATGATGCTAATCTTCCCAAGCACTTTCGGGGATCTAACCTCCCCATCCTCGTTTTTCTCGAGAAAAGTTTCCACGCTTCGAACACTATATCGCAGCTCGTCCCAATCTCGGTGGCGGTTAAGAGTATCCAAAACGTAGTCTGGGATGCTCATTAACCTACTGCCCGCCTCGACAGCTTTCTTCGCTTCCTGGAAGGCGGCTGAGCTCCCATTGACCCATGTATATACGACGTCGATGGGGTGGGATTTCGCCTCCATAGTTGAATCCTTTAGCGCACCCTTTGTGATCCACTCGTTCAACCAAGCAATGTCCTGCCCTTCGCCGTTTTCGTTAAGGGCTTCTTCGAATGGAACAAAAGTAACTTCAGGTAGTGACTTTGTGAACTTTTTCGCTGCATCACAGTTAAGCCAATCGCTGGGAGGTTCAACTTTTTTCACCATTGTCCCATCTGGCGCTGGAGGCGGAGCAGGGATTAACTTGCTCCCGAACTTGAAAGTACTCCATTCAGATGATGAGATAATCTTCCCTAGGGGGTATTCTGGTCCTAGAAACATGGAAACTTCATTTCGTCCCCAAGTTATTGTTCTGGACCGGAAAGGATCAAGACCATCGAATCCATAAATTCCACACATTGCCATAATGAGGCCCCATGCTGACAGGACGATCAACAGAACTAACTTCTTGTAACTCCCCGATGGAGATGCTTCGGCGATATGTAACGACCGCGGTACGGGGATATACCCTGAGTTGAGGGTTATGTTCGTTGGAAGAATGCTAACAATCTGCTGATATCTGTATTTTAAGGACTCGTAAAAGGTTTGTCGGTATCCCTTCGTACTCGAAAATGACCAGTCAGACGATTCATTGTCGCTTTTGGTGGAGCCTGTTTCTGGGTCCATCGTATGCTTGCTACTGATTTTGGTTTATGAACAAAGATCCGGATCCAGCCCAGAGGTCGAGAAAGCGCTGAAGGGTTCGTTCCTGTAAGCAAAAGACTTGAATTGGGCGGTGATAAGGATACTCTGGATGTAGCTAAATTAAGGTGGAATAAATGGACTGGATAGTGGACGATCGACCGTCGACGCCAGGATGATCGGGAAGGCTGCCAAAAACAAAAATATATACGAAAGAATTGAGGAATAGCAGAACGATATGGACATGAGGAAAACCGACTTCGAAGAGCAATAGATGATATTGATTTGTCAAGGAAATGCACAGCGGAAAGGCCCCACCATATATAACTCAGGATATTACGAAAAGGCTAAGCTTGTACGCCCCGTTGACCGCCGGAAAACACGAAGAGATCGGTTGCCGGATGGCGCTTCTACTTAAAAGGCTGTTCATATGCGCCCTGAACTGCCGTTCAGGAGAAGCACCGATTGGACATTATGATGAGTTCGCTCATGCTCAGCTTATCAACCTTGTCGTCCAAGGCTCTTGGATATTGGTGAAACGGCTGTGCGATTATCAGCGTCGCGTGCCCCTTACCCCAAAAGGGAAACGATTCCCTTGGACAAAGGCGCCAAGATACTATCCGCATGGACCGTTCGCCGGTTGAAGTGGGGATCTTGATAGGTAGTAAGTACCTGAACTTCATCCTTTGTGGATTTGATTACGAACACTCAAGCGGGAGAGCTAAGTATAGTGAGGGGATATTTGATTCAACGTGAGAGACCAACAATTTCCCAACAATGAAGTGGATTATTGCTCAATCGAAACATTTACATGTATGATCGGGTCCAAGTCGGCCGGATACATACCATCCGTATCCCCTATACTGGAAGCTCCGGTTCGAAGACGTCTATGCACATACTAATTTCCTATGCTTTTCTCGGTTCCCAAGTTCCGGCTTGGCTGTCGTTATGTGCCTTCTTGGCTTACCTGTTTCGCGCATCGCACCGTAGGCCTGCAGAGGGCAGGGATCCCAAATTGGACTGCGTGTCGCACGACTCGTTCGAAATCTTGACATTGCCGGTAACCGAGTTGGGACTGGTGCCTTTCTAGCTTTCTCGAGAAGGTTTCGAGCCCCTTTCAATTCACATTAATACTCTCATGTAGTTGTATCTATGATATCATACTGCCTTATCTCGATATCTCTAAACTCCAACAAAGGCCTGTTAATGAGACTCCGGCATGCGCATGGTCTTGAATATCTTGCACGAGAGTGGTCTCGTCTTGAGTTGACATACAACACATTTTTGCGTGTGGTGCTGTTGGATTCGAAAGGTATTAGCTGTTCGTAAAAACCCGGCGAGACTGCTTCAAGCTTCACAAGTACTTGAATTGTTACTTTGTGATCACACCCGGTAGGTACGATACCTATGTTGCGGATTTAAACTCTCAGCAGACGACTTGCGCAGGTGCTAAAGACTCTTTCGATGTCATGAGCGTGAGGGAAATTCCAGCGGTCAAAATGGCGTATATACGTATACGTATGCGACTTCATATCGGACAGATGTTGATCGTTAGAGAATTCCTTTATCCATCCCATTCACGAGGTACCGGGTGTACACAATACAGGCAACCACCTGCTCAAAGGTTCTCCGTGGGCTGAGCAGCCAAATGTGTGGGCTGGTGCGTTAGGCCAGGTGGTGGGCCGTTCAGCTGACCAGAAGAACATTGAGCATAACGCCCTTGCGATGGAACCACCGCGAATATATTAACACTTGTCGTCGTGACCGTATTGCGATGATTATTTGGACGCATCCGCGAGATCTAGAGCTCAGGAGGGGATTTGGGAGTGTTAAAGTAAGTTTCGCCTGGGTTCTCGAGTCCGGGAAGGCGCTCAATTCAGACATCATGGCCGGCCCTAGGCCCTCAAAGTCTCGTAAAGGAAATCGGAATTGGAATGGCGGATGTCGATAGTTAGCCGATAGTCGAGAAAATAGAGTCCGTCGGCCGTGGGTCGCTACAGGATTGCAACTGCAGACGCATATTCTGATCAGAAAACTACAAGTGAAACGGTAAGTCGGTATATACGGATGTAAGTTAGGAGCCGAAAAGGTAATCACATTCTCGTCCCCACCGCCCGGTAAACAGGTTGTAAAACTCGATACCTAAGGGCTTCACTCTCGCACCATGTTTTATAACACCCAAGGTAAAGCTATATATAGGCTTAGACCTGAAACACAACCATTAGAGCTCTTTAGCTGTGCCCCAACTCAATCTCATTCCTCTGAGATATTCTCGGCCGTAAAATTTTTGTTCTGGGATTTTGCGTATGGTTCTGAAGAAGTGGTTTTAGAACTAAGCACAGAGCTGCATTCGACGTTCTATGTTGCACAGCATTAGTCCTATAGTCCAGTCCCTAACTTTACCAGTATCGGCACATAGCTTTCATATCCCTCTTTTTTCGCACGACACCCACTCCGAATTAGCCTTTCATGACATCTTCTAGGGTTGCTTGGTCGTCTGAGCTGAGCACTACGTTACGGCCGGCGGGTTTCGAGTTGTATCAAAGTAGGGTATATTTGAATTGTCACACTTGGTAGTCGATAGATATGAACCGGATATCCTCCCTTTGAGCAAGTAGATCGCTCAGTATGGCCGTAGATAGCGAATCATTCCGTAAGGTGGGAATAACTCTCTCTCTCCTCGAGCCGCTACACGATAGACCCACGATGCTTATTACAAAGATCTAGAGTGATTGGACTATCTGCAGGCCGGTTTCCTTGCATCGGTTTAAGTCACGCAACACATTAATAGCTTGGCCACGTGAAATCGATGCCGTGATGCATCGATATAGATAGCGAGGGACTCCAATGCACTTGAATAGGAATTTTAAATCGAGATGCTTGGGTTCTTGGGGCTAATAATTGTCGGTTGTAAATCGGAGGGATTCCAATAGACCCGTAGACCTCGATTGCGTCCATTATATGCATCATGCATCATAACCGAGGCTCCTCTCTACCCAAGGTATATCACAAGCACAAGTCTCAGCTAACTTCGTAAACCAACCTCCACAGAGTGAACAAGCCCTAGGAAGGTGGTATTGCCGCAAAGCAGCTATCTAGAAAGTATGGAGCTTTTGGGGTAAACTTCAGAGCTCTCTGAAATGGGGATCAATCGAAGCTCCGACAGTGCAATGGATGTGTTGTAGATGTTGTATTTCTTAAACCAGTCTCGAGGAATTCGTCTTCACTTGGCACGGGAGGCTTTCGGCTTAACCGGGCGTCAACGGCAGATGGTTCTCTCGGCGAGGACGGCGAACGGAGCCTTTTGATGTCTCCTACTTCTCGAGGAGATGGCGTCCTACTTGTCCTTTGGTTGGCTGCCATCCTCCTCCCTTTCCATTCCGAAATACACGGTCAGCGCGATCCTCGCATAGGCCTGTTACCCCTCAGCTCGGTTCTAGATCACGATCAAAGCCGAAAGCTTCGAAAGTATGGAGGTAGCAGCAGCTCCTTCGTTCTCCTCTCTAGGATTCGAAACCCTGACACCTCTCCTCTACTATTCCGCTGGCGATTCGAAGGCATCTGCGCCTGCTGCATCCTCACCGGATGCCCCTCAAGTCGCACCAGATGGAGCACGATATGACCTCGTGATGATCTGGGGATGGATGAACGGACAGCCTCGCCATCTGGTTAAATTCATTCAGCTACACCGATCCCTGCAGCCAGGCGTCCCCATCGTCTTCATAGGATCCACAACCGCCTCCTGGCTCGGTTACACAAACGCTCTGCGAATCTCGCACCCCCTGGTCTTCGATCTCGTTAAGGCGCTTCCAGAGAACCCCAAGATCTTTGTCCATACCTTTTCTAATGGGGGGACAAGTGGGTTTTCGGACTTTCTTGCACACTATCGATATGAGGTAGGGAGCCCGATGCCTGTCTCTGCTATGATCATCGATTCGGCGCCCGGCGGGGTCAAGTTTCCTTCAGCTTTGACGAAGGGGGTGAATGCGTTCATGGAGGTTGTTAGAAACCAGATCGTCAAGACGATACTGTATCCGGTGGTGTACCTGCTCGTCAGCATCATATACCTTCCCCCAATGATCATTGGAATGGAAAATCCTATTGCAAGGATGCGAAGGACCTTGAATGACGAAACTTTAGTGTCAGAAGGTGGTGCACGAGGTTACACGTACTGCAAGGGGGATGCGATGGTGGGATGGGAAGATATAGTTGAACATGCTGACGAGGCCGAGGGAAGGGGGTGGAAGGTTTCAAAGCTGGGGTTCGAAGGCGGCAACCACGTAGGTTGCTACCGCTATCATCCTCGCGAGTATGAGGAATTTGTCCGTCAGATTAGGACTTCGCTCAGTGGTTGAGGGGCTCTTTTTCACACTGATCTCGTTCGACGTTCTTCAACAAAGATTCTATTAGATTAGATTAAGATCTGCGCTAGATATTGGAATGCTCTATATTACAGCCGACATGCGCTTAAAACAGATATATATATCTCAAGATGACGCCTTTAGAATGCGGTATTCATATGGATCGTAACTTCATTTTTTTAACATGGCAATGCGAACTTCAACTTGCGCTTGGAGTCGGCGACTCCGAAATACTTCTCAACTTCGGGGTTCGCTGTTGGGGCGTCGAAGGCTGTGAACCAGAAGGCACTAACATCGGGCTTAGGCCACAACCAGCAAGCAACGCTGGCGTAGTAGTTCCTCAAGTTGGTAGTTGCTGGTGCTGCGCCGCCCCCAGCTGGGTTGGGGAAGTTGGGGCCCTTGGTTGGCCATCCCGTTTCTCCGACCCAAACCATAGCTTTAGAATTGATCTGTTCGACGCGGCGCTTGGTGTCCCAGTATGACCATTGGAAGGTCTTGAGTTTGATTGTATCTCTGATGGGAACACCTTGCCAGTAAGGGAATCCGTTGGTGATGACAACGTCGCAGGCTCTGGTGACAACGTCGTTTGCGCCGTCGACCCAGGCGGTCCATGTATCAGTGTGACCGATCTAATGTCAATGTGTTAGAAAACAGTGGTAGTGGCGAATGTATTTCCGAAATTCTTCTCACCGGAATATTTGCGTTCCTGGTCAGCGAGCGAACCATCCCTCGAACATCATAGATCTGGTTGGCGAGTTTTTGGGGCGAAATGTCTTTGCGGTAGAGATCCTCGGAACCGACGCTAACACCAGCGATCCAATCCCAGCCGTGTGTCCTGATTGCGGCCTCGAGGGCTTGCTTCTCCGCGCCGAAATGGCCGTCGTCCGTAGCCCAAACGCCGACTAGAATTTTGAAGCCAGTGCTCTTGGCGGCACCCGCAACTCTCATGACCGCTATTTTGCTAATGTGTGAGTGGAGATGCCTTTCAGTATCCGGATTAAATCGGGTGCCTTACTGTTGCAGTCGCTGGAGGCATAAACACGGGCAGCGTTGAAACCTTTACCCCATCCTTTGATGGTCTGGAAGTCGACTCTCCAGTCCGTCTGTGTCTTGCAGCCGCCGTCGGCTTTGTTGGCTCCCATGCTAAAGCCCTTGTATTGGCCGGCCATTGTCTGCGCTGGCAGAAGCAGCATGGCTGCCGCCAGTGTACCAATTGCGTTGAGAAGTTTCATTTTGTGGAGCAAGTTGTCGATTTTCAAAAACGAGTGACAGGTGCAGCTGAGAAGCTGATGAACAAAATTTTGCGGAACCTTAGGGCGAGGTCCCCGTTCTTATATTCCTGTATGTAAGGGGAAAATGGCTGGTGACGCAACAGACATAACTCCGCTAGACGAGGGTGGGTTTGCCACTTTCTGCCGGCATGCCAGCTATTTGCAAGGGTTCGGTAGAAATCCAGGTCGCATTCTCGATGGAGTCCGAATGGCCATTGCTAAATTTGGGATCGGTTGCGTTACATCGTGGGAAGGAGCTGCCGACCACCACGTGAGGCCTCGCAAATTAATCGTCGGCATGCTCGCAAATTCTGCGGGCCAGATTCCTCGAAAGGCATCGCCAAGGGGCCACCCGGGCAGCGCATGCCACGTTGGTTCGCTGTTCCCGCTTGGCCCTGGATTAATAAGGCGATGATATAACCTTTGCAAGATTACTATACAGAATCGGGTCGTCGAATCTGCCAAATGACCGCGAGAACCCGGTCATGTCACTGAACACTAGTTCAGCGAACAGCTCTAACCCCATACCCCCACTGCACACAATGCATTGGCTCGCGGTGCTGGCAGGGGTCTTCGAGACTAATAACTTTGTGTTACAGACCTGGTTTCTTACTCGGAAATTCCATATTGTCAAACATATCGAATTCCTCTACACAACACCATTATCAAAGTACGGAGTACCTTCCAACAATCTGTCTGGATCGAGGCTAGCTGTTGCGGCTGAAGGTGGCGTACTCGATCCAATTTGATGGATCAAATCATCGCACCTGCAATGCAGGGTGAACCACGCCAAAGCGCACAAAGTTGATAAGGCCGTAAACAATCTGGGATACTTAAAGGCCTCCTTGGCCCTGGAATGCAGAGGCTGGGCAAACCTCGAGCCTCGCTCTGCTTCAAACAAACTTGGCAGTTCTTGTGCATTATCCGTATCTATATACGTTTCACAGGCCGTCAGAATACAAAATATATCGTCAATACTCATTTGCATTCAGAACTCGCCAAAATGCGCCCCTCCTTTGCTGGGAGTTACTTTACCCCGGCGCTCATTTTTTTGGTTACCCTATCGAGTGCTCAAGTCCCAACCGCCGGCGTCTCCATCGTCTCCGACTCCGACTACGAAACGGCACGGCCATGCATCCAAACATGCCTTTGGTATAATGGCGGGCTTGGCCGCGGTGGAAATTCTGGCTTCCAAGATGTTGGCAAGGCGCTTGGATGCGGACAATCTCCAATCAATGCTTGCTATTGCTCTGATCGGTTGACGGCCAGCGCGACGAGCTATTTTAGCACATGTATTAGCAACCTCTGCACTGCTATTACTGACCCGGCGGACCTGTCGAGCGCTTTGAGTATTTACGGACGGTACTGTTCCACGGCGAATCAAGTATCTGAGCCTGTCACTACTGGAAGTAACCCGCCCACCAGTTCAGGGGTTAGTCCCTCAGCGACATCTGGGTCTTCTCGTAAGCATGCCTCTTAACCTTGCATCTTTAGCCTCAGATGTTCAATCTTGACAGACAGTTGCTAACCGTCCTGCGCTTTAACTATATAGCGTCCCAAAATGCTGCATCTACAGGTGCGGGCTCATCTACGAGCGCAACAGGCGGAAACGGATCACAATCCACTGGGTCAACTTCTTCGAACAGCGGGCTAACGACAACATCAAAGATTGCTCTGGGCGTAGGGCTTGGAATCGGAATCCCATTGTTAATAATGCTCGCTGCCATTCTCATCCTCTTAACACGGAGAGGCAGGGTTAAAGGGGACACTAACGCCGGCATGGGTGGAATCGAGACGAGCCAAAGATATTAACCGGCTATTGTTGGTTTGGGTCAAATAAACTGTTGGGCGTGTATATACCAAGATTTGAGTATAACAGGGCGTCGTAGAATCTAATATGGGTATCCTATTTCGGACAGAATCGGTCCTTGATAAGCTAAGAGTTAGACAAACACGCTGATTAACCGTAGGATCTCAGTCGGGCTTGATGGGTTATTTGAAAGTTATCCACAAAACTGACGGAGAAGATTAATGTGTCGGGATCTCGCGAGGCCTATGAATGGCATCGACCAACGGTTCAGGTCTGTGGTTCGGTTGATTTTCCATGAACCAATAGTTGGTCCGGTAGCTCTAGTCGACTAGTCTCCGTGATGCGTATCATCCCATATATATGTATATACCGGCAGTCCGTCTCCGCATTACGCTTGTACATATGCTGTTTGTCGAACAAGAACCATCTTGAGGTGGTCAGAAGCATGAACGCCAGCTCTTTTCAGGGCTAAACGTCTGACGTCTGCAGCGCATCGTATTGGGGATGCCAGCATTATGTGTTATTGTCTCCACATCATCAAATAATTATGAGAAGCATAGTTCATTCTCTCGAGATCTACACTCCCTATTGTACGATCGATTATGTTTCCTGTCCCACATAGATTAGGTCATAAAAGTTAACCTACTAGATGCAATTCTATGCATACCATCCACGAGAACTAAGCGATTAACTGCTTTCCTTCTTCCTTTTTTTTTATGATAAGAGTAGTGAATAAGTAAAAAGTTTGAGGTTTCCTAAACCAATCAGTTCTATGTTGAGTCCTCTAGGTACTCAATTGGATACTACATGAAAGATTGTCGGGTGTACAGAAGAGGTATGGTTGTAGTCTCGAAAGCATTTCTGTTAAGTTATTGTATCGGTGCAGCAGCTATAGCTCCAAGAACATTGCCGCCGCAAAATTTAAAGCTGGTATTTGATATTACTTTTGGCATTGGGAGTAATAGTCGTTAATCAAGACACAATTTAGACCCGAAGCGCAGGTTTTGCAGCCCTATCACCAATGTCAGAAAAATACCACTTAGTAAACGTTATGTTTGACAGTGTGGCCCTTACTGTGTACCCAATACCATTGCAATGCGCCCATTCTACCTGGCTGCAACCAGATGCTGGAGGTGTAGTAGCGCCCTGGGTAGTCGTTCGAGTGGTTGTTGGACTACTGCTCTGGGTTGATGCCCTGGTCGTTGTTGTAGTAGGGTTACCTGAGCCTGAGTCTGGTGGACTGTCCGCGCCTTTTGGGCCCTGTAGCTCCACTGCGTCAAAAATAAAGTTGGCACTCAGCCAGTCCGAGTCCCCTGAGCCGTAAACTTGGATGGTAAGAGTATTGCTACCGGCCTTCAAAGCGCTAGCAGGTACATTCCAGGTATACTGTTCTCCGTAGCCACGGTAGGCCCCCCGTGTTACGCCTCTGGAGTCAATCAGTTTCTAAGACATGGCCACATATATGATTAATGCAGTACTTGACTCATTTGGTTTGGCCATATGTCTTCTACATACCGGAGCGCCAGGGTCAGTCCCAGACCAGCTGCCTATGCTTACCCGTGGTCTTCCGCCTTTGAAAGAAAGCGTGGTAGAGATCCGCAAGATGGAGTTTGTAACCTGATTGGAGGCAAGATTAAACTTAACAGTGGCTAATCCTCCAATTTTCGCCCAGAGAGCCATCGGGAAATCGCGGGCAGTTGATGAGCCAATGGTGTAGGCCCCGCCCCAAGAAGACATACGTGGATCTGAGGGGTGCATTCTTTCAAATTTGTCGCCGTTCTTCAACTCAAATGGTTGGCCATCGAAATCACCGATTCGCCAAACGACAGAGGGATTTGACTCTGTGGAAGCGATGTTCTTGGTGACAGTGCTCCCCACAGCCACAGTAACGGTATCAGAAGCCACCGGGAACTCCCCTCTATATAACCGCATATTGTAGGTTCCGGGCTTCATTAATGGAGATGTGTAGCGCCCTACTCCGGCTTTAGACTCCATCCTCATATATGCATATCGAAGAATGATAAGGACTTACCACCACTAGCTTTCACCCAGTACTGCGCAGCGTTGTTATACCAATGCAAAACGGTTTCAAATTGACTAGGGACACCGGTTGCAGTTCCAGAGACCCTTCCCCTAGAGTTGTTAGGAACGTAACCTTGGATTCCCAATCCATCAAAAAAGCTGGTATCTAGATTATCAGACGGTCGGGATCCGGTTCTGTAGCACTTCATTAGCCCGCGGTTGGGAACAATGATCTCGGAATTTGGTACTTTTGCCATACGTAAATCTCATCGCATACGGACCATGCAGGCCGAACCTCCATGGCTCAGTCCTGACATGCCCACTATTCATGTACCAGTATAATTCCTGTTGATCTCCAGCCTGGCCATTTATGTCTCGCATGAATGGCCCGCCAGAGGAAGTCTCATAAGCAACACCTAAGATACTCTGTGTGATTATCCCAGCAAAATATATAGCTTTTAGGAGTTCCGGTGAACTTACCAGGCATTATCATCCAGACACCAACGTTGCTTCCTGTGACACCGTGAACAATATCATCAATAAAACGGTCGCTAGTATACATCTTGCATCTAGTCTGTCCGTTCGAGCATCGGAAAGTATCGCTGCCTTCGAAGGCCGTGCAGCCTTGGATATCACCAACGGGGTTGTGGACACTATTTGGCAAGACTTCCCGTCGCATACGAGCCAGCCACCGCAATTCGCCGGGGTCGATTTCTCCTGTGATATATGTGCTTAAATATATTGTGGGATCACCCTTCTTGACGACGAAATACTGCGTCAACGGTTGGCTGCCTGCTTTAACGGTGATCTTGATGTATCCGTTCACTGTCTCTGCGCTGACAACAGAAGTGCCAAGGCCAGAGTTTATGGCGGACATTTTGGCAGGCGATTGGTATTGAACACCATTGAAAATCATGCTCGTGATATCGCCGTTGGACCTATTAACTGTTAGTAGCAGTCTGGTTAAATTTTGTGGCTAGATGAAACGTTACCTGCTGACGTCGAATACAAGACCACCATCTGTGTCGATATGGTAGGAATTACTAGCTATGGTATAGCCAAAGGCGGCGAGGGAAGCGCCAATGCAAGATGTGAAAGTAATGATTGAAGGCAGTAACATCGTGAAGAAAGAAGACCGTGACGTTATAAAAAGTGCTTTTGAGTGACGAGGTGATCTCAACTGGTCTCGTACCCAGATGTCATAAAGAAGGACCGCCCTTTCTTTATCTCAAACTTGGATTTGCTAACGAACCAGTTAGCTGAAGATTTCGACGACTCTGTTGTATACATGTAAGAGAATATCACCAACATATGGTTCCTTATATACAAAACCTACGTTCAAATTGGTGAGGAATGCGCCCGGAAATTATCATCGACCTCTCGATAGTCTGACAAGCGCTTGAGGCCAACTTTCAAAGTTGTGTTAGAGTCTGTCGGGAATTCGCTACCATGCAGGCATTCGAACGTTTGAACCATCCCACTCTCGACGTCTAGACGCTTTATCGAGATTTAATCTACATCGGAACGATGCGCGACAAAGCCGAAAACGAAGATCGAAAATTATTCCCCGTAACTTTAGCAATCGAATTAAATTACCCAATGGGCCGATAGTAGAATTTAGTGGATCTAGATCCGAATTTCCGAGCTAGAAGCAATCGATGCAACCCGCTATAAGGTAGTGCCATGGCGGGTTGCGTCCAAAGTGAAATCACACCGACGGCTCCAAGGCTTAAACTTGGCCACGATAGTACTAGCATCAAGGTTTCATTTTTATTTTTCTCTTTATTCTTACGCTTCATTTTTATGTATTTTGGTGGTTGTACTTTTCCGGTGAAGAACATTATTTTATTACGATTATCAGATTCTACGGCACTGTTCTGCTGGGCTCAGTTTTAAGTGCCAAGCGTTGAACGGCGTATAATTCAATGGGACTTGATCTGTTATTTCGTTTAAAACTTTGGGACGGATAGAGGCAAGCCGCCCCTGGGATCAATGTACTCTACCGTTGGGAAGGAGATGTAAATGAAAGTATTTCTGGGTAAAATAATAACATCCTGGCTATTAAACTCGTCCGTGCGTCTGACCTGTCCGGGATGCACTTAAGATATGCAGCTGGAGCCTTGGTTTGCTTAGCCGGTAAACAGGGTTTCGTTTCGGAAATATTGTTCTCGTCACGATCGATTTCGGAGAGATCGAAATATCTTCCCGTGTATACTGCGTTGAGAAAGAGCTTAAAAGTTAGGAAGCAGGCTTCATGGGTGTATAAAATGCTTGTTTATCTCGGGTTATTAGGCTCGCAAGAGCCCCTGCGAAACTAGTACATGGTTCGACTGAAGTCGAGAATGACATCGTTATGTAGATATGTCCCGACATGTTGACACCTCAGCGAGGCCAGACATTATGATCAATATCAGGTAGTTGAGGATATTAGAAAATATTGTATATCAATGTTAGAAAAAGAAAAAATTATTTTATGAAAAGTTCCATTGCGGGTATCACGGAGAATGCAAGACGAGAAGCATAATATTGGGTCCCACTTGATCCACAGAGTTAGACCGTCAACCGCAGGTGAGCACAGACCTCCACCACTCTAAATTCCTGTGTGAGGCAGAGAGTGTCAAAATTGACACGAGTTACCGGACCATTCCCAGTGTATCAGATACATCGTGACAAGTCTCCTCTGCAGCTAGCTCTGGAACCGCAAGATGGGACATACATCCCAATGGACCACCCTCAACGTCGCACGTTAAACTAGTTGGGAAGATCGAGGGGCTTCACCGCCTCAGGCGTTCAGGAGGTGAACGCGGTTGCAATTTTAAGATATACAAATGTGCTAGACCTATGGCCTCGAGGCCTCTCTCCTACTAGATTCGCCTTATTGAACTATCATGAAACCGGAGTTGTGAACTAGGCTACTGTATATTTAGCATATGCATACGAAATTCAAGTGAATTGTTATAATGAAATATTGTGGTACTTGTCTTAAAGCTTGATCCCGGGTACCTTTTAGCGGAAATCTGGATCCCTGACGTCGACAGTAGTGTATTCGAATTAAATGGGAGCTCCGTTCTTATTTGAAGTTATGGCGTAATGTATTAGACCGTTCTAATTTGAGGAGCCGGGTCACACGGAAGTTCTCGTGGGTGTTTTTGCTCCAACCAAACTGCCCAACTATAGGATAGGTGTCGCCCGTGGCACTTTGAAGGCGCCATGGGGAGCCGAAGAACCCGCACCCAATATTAATATCATTTTCAAAATCGGGGGAATCGATATAATCGCCCGTCTGGTGTCCACCCAAAACTAAGCGCCGGGGAAAATAAGTGAATATCACACTTAATGGTAGGCTTCATGCGATGCTCATACTCATTGTCCAAAATAAACATCATTACAAAAGGAATTTACCTATTCGAAAGTGACAGTGAACGCTCGAGCGCTCGGGTGAAAAGCAGGGAGGAGAAAGCGGTCGATCCCCTGGATTCAGTATGGGGCCGATACGCAACGACGTCGGTTCAGGTCGCCGGCGCCTAGAGGGTTAGTGCACTCGATCACTTTCGCAGCGCCCTGGCCTGGGGGTTTTCCGTTAATGCAGCGATTTGCTTGCAGAACACGAATTCCTACGTGAGAAACGGATACCCAGTGTTTGAGGAGCTGGCGTCCTTACGATATTCCTAGGATCGTTTACAATTCGCCAAAGATGTTAAGTGATATTCAACGGTACGATCACAAAGATGGTAAGGATGGCCGATGGACGATTCAGGAATCACTTGTTTGTACGCCACCGGCCCGGACGATAGGTAGACGCTTCGCGTACTATAACTACTCGGCACTAAGGCTGTAAACAATCAGCTCCGCTACCGGACAAATATTATTAAGACCACGGAAAGGCCGCCGTTTGGGTTTAAAGTTTAAAAGTAAGCGAGTTCAAACTATAGCTTCGGTGGTCTCGGTTCCTATAACCTGAAATTTTACCCGTAAATAGGGCCAATTCTCCGCCTCTTTTTCAGATCCGTGCACACGCTAGAAGGTTTACGGCGCTGATATCTTATAATTATATAAGCTGGGGACAGGGTCGCTCGGAGTTTCTTCCCATCATTGTTAGCCTTGCATAAAGGATTGCCCGTATTCCGGATCTGTAAGCTAGCTCGTTGACAAAGAGCACACACTTATCGGACAGAAACGAGGTAATAAGTCGGAATGATACCCTAGACTTTGGTTGATCAATTGAGAGGGTACGTGCGGGTTTTAGTTTCAAGTGGAATTCGTATAATCCTAGCACTTGTCAAGTAGATCCCATAGCCTAGTTCTCAAAATCGGGGCATGGATGACGACTGTACACTCAAAAAATCATCTGTAACGATTTCGGGATTGGCGTCAGGCAGACATCTCGCAGGTCGTCCATGTATACCTTTCTACTCATTACTTGGGCAACTCGCTTCTGTGCCAATGTGGCCAACCAATACCTTCGGAAACTCGACAGTGGCATGCATGAGGTGCGGATTTTTGTCGGAGTAACACGAAATATTTTGACGGCGGGCCGACAGAGCCGATTCGAGGTTGGAGCACGTTGTGCGTGGTGAGGGCGGTTTCTGATTCATCGAGAATCGAAGGAAGCTCCGAATGATGGAGAGAATACGAACTACTCATGGTCATGCTCGATAAGGCCGATCTCGCGGTTCCGATTTATTCAGATACCGTCATCCACCTTCAATGTCGAGTTATTTAAGTAGGGACCTTCCTGCCTATGGGTTAACTAGCAGATACACAGTAAGAAAGGCCATTTCAGATCTACCACACCGTTTGATATATCGAGAGGATCTTATACTGTATCGTTTATCACGTTTTAAGAACATACGACCAGCCGACAAGATGCAAATCACTAGCTCTCTACTTCTTCTCTGTGCTGGAGCAGCTGGTATGTTGCCATGCACCCCAATTCTTAACCTAGTGGTACATGCTAAAACTAGGACAGGTGCCAATGCTTGTTATTGGAACGCTCGCTCTTCTACGGCCGGAACGTGGCGTGTTCAACATTCAGAGCCAAAAGGTATGTTTGCTACATAAAACTACAAAGCCAAAAATATATTGCTAATAACGAACACCCCTTCAGACCACGGGGGCCAACGACAAACTCTAACTGCTTCCAGAGGCAGCTGTCGCTTCACTGCCAATGTTCAAGATGGATGCCGTCTGACTGTGACATCCAGCAGTGGTTGTGGAACCTTGACTTTCCAAAACCTCCCAGAGCAGAAACGGGATGTAGGTACTTTTGCGAAGGAATTCACCGCCTGATAGTGTCCAGCTTGGGATATGGACAAGGAAAGCAGGACCCAGTACTCTAGGGATTCCACAATACATCGGAGGAAATTTAGATTCTAGAGGCGGAAGTTTCGCCAGGATTGATACTTCAGTGCTTTCAAGAAAGACAAGGAAATGTTTACGTCGTTGCTTCTATAAATGTTGTGTTTCGTTTAACGTTTCGTTCTGCACCCCGCTCTAAGTACATACTGGTTCAAATATCCAATTATCCGAACATTCTAACGCCTTCCTAGAAAGTTGAATGCTTTCTATAAAGTAGCGAGATCGTAGAGTTTCATATTTTCGGTGAATAGTTCGTTTAGAAAATGTCTTAACGCCCCTATTTTCATTCGCGTTCTAGCTAGCGTTGAAATTTTAGCTGAGAATCCTAAGAAACAACGGGTGGGAAATTACTATGTGCGATTTAATACTCTTTCGAATTCCTCTTAGTGGTTTGGCCTAAATCGAAAGCCATGTATTATCTAGGGATATGATCTAACACGGATCATCCACCGACGGCCTTGCGCGTCTACAGGTTTGATTTCGTTACATCATGTCTAACACTACTTAATGAAACGACCAGCAACAACCTCTGATCAATCGGTACCACGCGCGCCATGGTTACTACGAGATAACCGAAACTAGTCCGGTCCCATTATCTCGTGCCCCGACATTCGCCAGTTCCAATCAAAATGACCGGTTAGGGCTCTGTGATAACCACTTCCAGGCTTTTATACCAGTCCTTAGTATCATCTGTTACACGGAGCTAACGCTATCCACCACTTGTGACTGACGTGTCGACGACGAATTACAGCGTAGATTCAAATAATCTATCTCATGAGCTCCGTGCCTGTTCAATCCATCACCGAATCCCGCTTGATTTATGGTTCGTTCATTTAAAGTAGTCTCGTCGTCAGTATTCATATCATCGGATCGCATTTTCGGGAAGAGCGGTCGGAGGGCTAAGATTAAAACAAAGATCTCATCGTTAATACAGATTATATTTCGGTATATAAATATGGAAAGGGAAAGAAGTAGCACGTACTGGGGATGCAAGCGCAGATGACGCCTAATCCCATCTCAATGGATGTCCAGTTGTTGATTGGTGTAGCATCATATATAGGATCTGGAGAGGTGGTGAATATTTTGATGGTGTACAGACGGGCACAGCTAACAGCTGTTGCCACTCCACCGATCAGGAAAATACCGAGAAGTAGGACCTTCTGTATTCCAACCCTTTTGATCTTGAGTAAAGTTGGAACAGGTAGGAAGAGAATCCACAAGTCGGCTCCGATGTGAAAACTAGCCGTTGCTGCACCGTGACGTATGTACATGGCGAGTTAGTGTGATCCAGAATGTAAATACGGAATCTCGGAAACTTGACCTACCGTAGAGTAAAGCTGTCAAGCTAATGCAGTCCCCGGGCACGTCCAAATCCCAGACAGCTCGGAGCGGTCGGCATTGGACAAAAACGCAAATTTCGCAAATAACCCAAAATATCAAAAGTAGCCATATCGTGTTCATGATAAGAAGGCGGGTTGTTGGGTAAGGTATGAATCGCAGGTATAAAAGTAAAATCGATATCTTGACTGCCGTTGTTATGAAATAGCATACTGCTTCGATGCCAACACCGATCTGTTGATACACGGTGAAGAAATATGTCAACTACTTTCAACAGACAAAGCTTATCCATTTTGTCCCGTTACCATAAGAGCTGATTTGTACCAATCAGGACTGAAATATTCCTTTCTAACACCCAGTCCGTATTTGACCAGTAATCCCAACAGGCAAAGGTAAATCGCCATCCCAACCTACATAGAGTGTAAACATCGATCTCCTTGAAAACGATGAATGAAGGGGACTGAATCCTTATCTCGGGGTGCTTACCCATGCAAGGGCGATAGCCCAGTCATCCCAGCTCGGCTGCTTAATAATCTTGATTCTGACGTAGAGTCTGAGTGCTATGCCGAGGGCTATTGAGGAAAAATCAAGTTAGGAAGGGGACAATTTGAAGATACGCTTGCTGATTGGATTATTCTACTAACTCGATATTCCGAAGAAAGTGCTAGTTATCGTTAAGGTGCCGATCCTCTGTGAAAGGTCAACTCCTTTAGAAGACGACACATGCACATCCATCTCGTCGCCCTCGACGTTTGCTTCCGTAATAATTTTCTATTCTTCGGCCTGTGCAACTAGATTTTCCATTAGGGCTGCAACCTTATGTCAGCAAAGAGTTGGGGACAAGACATTTAGAATGATGTGGGCAATTAATAACATCGTCTTATTGAGATAATTGGGCGGGTCCGTAGGCCCATTTGTATCGAAGAAGAACGATTTAAGCGCCGAGAATTAAGGGGATATCGATAGATCTCAATCGGTAAAGTCCGTGGAGGCTACTCAAGCGAACGCTCTAGCCATGGAGCTGGATCAAGACGCATGGATCTGTGCGCTACATCAGTATTGGCACAGACCTTCCTCGGGTATCAACGTGACTGCATACCACGACGACCATTCTTGCAAGGGACAGCGTTCCCCGCACGAAATAGGGAAAGGAAGCGGTGCAACGCAGGTCAGCTGGCCAGCTGGTTCCGTTATGAGGTAAGAAAAAAGGAAGACTTTCGTCGACAGTAAGACTCTCGAGCAAAATTATCAAGCCATACAGCATCAAATGCCTTTCGTTACTGGTGCCTAAATACCGAGTCAAGATAAAGAGGATAATTTTAAGGCCGATCATATATTAACTTTTGGCAGTTCTTCGAGTCTGAGAGAATGGATTGCTCCTGCCATCGTTTCCGTCCGAAATCGAACAAGAAAAGCATTATTGTTTGGCACTGCATTTCAACTCTCTCAAGACTGGGTTCTTTGCTAGCGAGCCACTTCATTTCACAAAAAATTGCCCTGCCATAACCCACTAGTGCGCTTCAGGAGATATGAGTTTGCTCTTTAGCTTATGATGAAGTTAATTGAAAGGGCTATTAAAGCTAACGTGGGATCTATGTCAACTCTGCAGCTCGAGTTGAAGTTCTGCACTGCGCAATTGGAATGAATACTTTTGGGCCAATTATGCGCAACCGTTGCCTTTCGCTCCTTCCCTCAAGGGTTCAATAATTATGGTCGCCCATGGCTAATATTGCGCACGTGATGGATCGCTATCTCGGTGAAAATTCAAGGAGATCGGTCTTAGAATGCGTTTGCGACAGCGGATAACAGAGAAACGAAATCATGAGAGTTCCTGCTAAGAAAATATATCCGTCCCATTGGGCTGGGGTAACTAGCTTTCCGTTACTCTCTGTGGTGACGTTAAGTCGAGTTTGATGGTTGCAGGTTTCAACCAGTCAAAAACGCGTTGTTCAATGACCTTCCTCAAGAGCGAGGTGCAATCGAAGGGAGGTTAGCTGTGTAGCTCTGTTGAAGTTAGCGTCTGCCAAACATCGGTTAAAGTGAACAAAATCTTCTTCTTCCTCATGTAGTTGTGGGGTTGGATGGATCCGTGGGGCATTGCGGTGTATAAAACAGAGGCAATATGGATCGATTATCAATTATTGCTCGGCAGCCTCGGCTTCGATGACTGCGGACCCTTGGTGTGAAATTGTTGGCCGGGTTTGCTGGTAGTGCTCGGGACGTTGGCCCTTGAGTAGCCAGTAGGTGAACGTACAGAGTTCCTGCTTCTAATTTCGAAGCTTGGTGGCGGTCGAGTTTAGCACTAGATAAAAACCCTAATTTAACGGTTTAACCCCCAGGAAATATTATAATGTATAACGAGATTATAAGTCACTGCAGCCAGTGAATCTGGTTTAAGCTGGGTCTTATAACCCATAGTCTGGACTTAAGTTTCATCTCGTTATCCGGACCTGGGCAGATACCCGCGATATTTTGGCTTGGCAGACATGCATATAGTGGTCCGAAGTTCTGCACGATCAGTCTTAATCTCGTCATGTTACTCTCGTACCTGGGTTCGGGTCTACGAGCCTGTTGGACACCAAGCCCCTTGATCTGACGTTCAGCCTGCAGCCTGCCGATACTCCGAGAAAAGCAAACCGACGGTTTCTTCGCTACAACTGGCCACAACTACAACCACAGCACCGCTTCAAAAATGAACACCAAAATTATACATAAAAAAACACACTATTAACTGCATCTTATCGCTATAGTTTGCTCGCAAAGAAGTTTATCATATGATAAATAATAAAATTTCCATCGTTTTTTCGAACGCCATGTGTGCTAAACGCTATGCATGTGGCGGGCAATCGAAATAGGCAATTTGGCTTTGAAGGTTCACTCGAACGCAGGTCTGTTTCCAAGAACTAAAAATACATAAGTATAGCCGACAAAGCAACTAACTAACACCACTACTAAAATACGGTCCTCCAAGATTGGGAAGGGGATACCGATAAGCCCCCTAGTGGCTCACCCTATTTCGGAATCGTGGCTATATTGCATGGTGTTCGGATGAACGTGTCTATGTTCCTGTTAGTCGATTTCCTTGTTGGCCGCCTGGGTATCTGGTGAAAATACCAGGTCATAAGTCAAAACGCCACCCTATCAGCTTGTAGGTTGGCGAATGGTTTACCCTTTCACAACACAGCTGTCGGGTGTTATGCCTCAACCTAAACACCTTGTCTACAGGCGGTGATTGCTTTACGTATTATCGATCCGGTTTGCAGTTTGTGGATATGAACGTGCTTCTGGATGGTGAGGTCGGCCGAATCACGGTTCAAACCAGTCCCAGTTGGCGAAAGTCTGTTCTCTGTTTTTGCATTCCGGCATCGACAACCGAGAACAAAGCCTCGGCGGCCTGATTCGACGGCCTGATATCTATCGGCGTACATCGATCACTAGCTACTGTACTGCCTCGAATGGGTTTTCGTATCGACTCCTCGCCCAGTCGGCAACGGGCATCGATTACTATCCGCTTGAGGAATGCCAGCAGTTTCGTGTATAAAAGAGGGTCAGGCTCATCGTCCTGACCTAATGGAATATGCATCGATCTAACTATAGCTCACAGCAGCCCTTTTTCTAGCTGAGCCAAAGTCATTCATTTATTCCTACTCTCGTTCACTCCTTCGAGCTTTACGATTTCGATAGAAATCAACGACGATCCTTCAAAATGCACTTTTCTACACTGTTGAATGCAGCAGTTGTTGTCCTCAGTTTCACCGATGTTACGTCTGCCCACGTTGTATTTGTAGACGCATATGGAAATGCCGCGCCTGCTATTCGCGGGTTTGGCCTTGGACATCATGCGGGCACCCAGCGGAAGGGGTTCGCCCAATACCCCCAGCAACGAGATATTGCAGTTTTCAATCAAAGAGCTGTGCATACTGGGTGGTGGAAGGGCTATCTTCCCAACGGTTGCGGTACTTCGATACTGTCTGTTACGCAATGGTACCAAAAGCACCAACCCGCCAAATGGAACGGGAAAGGTGTCACTGACGCTAAAAGAAAGTGGTTGTGGACACAAACAACCCCCGCCGGAGGGTACATCGATACTAAGTTGTATGTGAATTGGTTGGTTAATCAGGAGGCGAAGAAAGGAACTAGAAAGGATATCGCCACTAACCGACCCAACCTGAAGAATGGGGTACCTAAAGTCACTGCTGGTGGCACTTTAAATGTGTTAGCGTGGCAAGTGAACCTCGATGGTGGCGGACACTTTAAATGCAAAATCGACTATTTGGGGACTGGTGGTACGTTCACTCAGAATTTACAGGTTAAGAAGAATTGTGGGGGGAATGCCAAATCGCTGCATGTCCCAGGAATTCAGAAGACCTGCTGGTTTACAGTAGTTATACCCCCGGGCTTAAACTGCAAGGGGGCTTATGGCTCAGCGAAGGATATCTGTATGGTACGCTGCGAGAACAGCGCCAAGTATGATTATCACTCACCTTCTCACCACAAATACTGCGAAAATTCTAACTATGTTACATTAGAAATGGGCCCTTTGGTGGTTGCATCCCCATCCAGCAAATCAGACCGAAGCCGAAACCTGCTCCGAAGCCGATCGTGGTCACCGTTAGGCCCCCACCACAGATCATTACCGTCACTAAGGGTAATGTTATCACGGTCACCAAGGGCGATATCGTCACCGTCCCGAAGGGCGATGTCGTTACTGTAACTAAGGCTCAAACTCTCACCGTCACCCAGGGCCAGAAAATTACTATCATATTCAATGGCGTCACCAGAGTCTCAACTTGTACCAAAAAGGGTGTCGTTACTGTCACTAATGCGACCCCCGTTACTGTCACTCAGAAGAGCACTATTACTGTTACCGATAAAGCCTTTGTCACTGTTACTGAAGATAGTGTCGTTACTATAACCAAAGCCCCAGAGGTCGCCACTACGACAACAGTTGTCGCTACCGCTACTGAGATACCAGTGGCCGAGGATGATCCGGAGAATGATGATGCCAACAAGCCGACTACCACTGCTACAGGCACTAGGACTCCTACGGCAGAGGAACTTGAGGCTGCTAAGGGCGGAGAGGATATTGACCCAGCAGACCTCGAAGAGGTTAAGAACGAAAAGATTGACGAAGAAACAAAGGAGGAACTCAAGGAAGAAGTGGATGCCGGTGGCAAATCCGGAGAACCACTTCCAGACGAGGAAATTACTGATATCGGTTACTTCTAAACATACCGCCTGCTCGCGCGACATTGCAATGATAGGGGATAGCGATTAGGGGCATGATGGTTAAAGAAAATTGATAAAATGAATATATTCCTTGTAAGCCTTTAGAATAAAGTTTTCTGTTAAGCAACCACTAAACAACCGTCGGACTCTTGTTGCTCAGAATGTTACTCGAATAATATATAACAAAAGGCTTAACACTTCGTAGCCCCCAACTATGGCCTGTCTATGCAAATGATCTATAGGGTTCAGAATGTAGTTTAGATTCCTGGGTTACTACATTTAGGGTGAATAGTACTCACATTTGGGTCATTCGCATTGCCTTGCATGACTCCGCCGTCAGCCACTGTGAATTCGTCTTGCATAGCGGTAGTGATAGTCGGGAAGGCGCCAAATTGAAATGGGGTGAGCTGATTGCTAGGCGGGAGTCTGAAAGCTGGGTTATCAATGCAAGGTATCAACGTCCCTGCGACAGTTCTGGGAACGTCAGCAAAATTCCCTTTGGCCTCTACAGCCAGGTCCAGAAGCCTTCGCTTGACCCTGTATCCCCACGGATTGAAATTCTGATATTGAGGCGAATTTAAAATAGCACGTTCAGCAGGGTCACTGAGAATAGAGGCAATAACGCCTGCGGTGAGGGCAGTAGCTTGTGAAGTACCCCAGTCTATAAAGGCTCGATCAGGATTCCTAGAATCCGCGCAGTAGATATCCGTCCCGATCGTATAAATTGTTAATATCCCCCGATGATCATTTGCTTCGGCCACGCAAGAACTTGGATGGGGATCGTTATTTCTTTGAGCATTTCCCACAATTATGAGCGGGGTGCCAGCCCCACCAAGCTTCCTCGGGTAGCTTGCTGCAATATGTTCTGCGGGGCCCCCATTGCCCGCCGATGCCACATGACGACTTCGAGATCCCAAAGGCGGCCAAAGAAGACGGGCCAAAATTCGTACGACGTACCGTGGCTATTGACAGTTTGATGTCGGATTGATTCTGGAGAAGTAAAGGGTACGTTAGATCGCATCAGACTCGACCAGACTACCAACAAATGTTGAAAGACTAATTATACCCACCGAACGACATAGAGACAACTGCATTTCTTTGAATATTTCGATTCTGTATGTCCTGCGCCGTCTCTAAAAGGGACCAAGCTAAACCTGCCGATGATGCCGCTGTTACGGAAGACGGGCTGTCGGGGTGTGTCGGAGGATTTATAGTTATAGCGGCCCCAATAGAAACCAGCATCAAGTCGGCGAGCTTAGCAACACCAGCCCACCTCCCATTGATCAGAGAAGCCATGCAAGTGCCATGAATGTAGTCTGTGGGCGACCCCGCGGGCCAGAGCTGCGGTTGTGGGATGTAACCCAAAATTTTACCGGCGATTTCCTGTATATAGAGGAGTTAGTGAACCCTCGGTATCATAAGGTAACGACTTAGGTCAAATAAGTTTGACTAACACTATGGGTGGGCAGAAAAAGGTGTGTCTCTATAACGTAAACGACTATACCATTCCCTCCTTGGTCCTCCTTCTGCAGGAATCTGTAATTATAAAAGCTCCCTTGCTTCGCTGTTTGATGCTGAAAGTTGCCGAGCCACTCAAGGTGCATAGGAGGCTGCGTCCTTTCGAGTATCTCCCCCGTATAACCCAAGTTAGGGTTATTGAAGTTTCGAGCTTCTAGTCGGTGTCTCTGAGTCTCCTTAGACTTAGAACCGTTGTTTTCTGGGTTGCGCTTTCGAATTCGGGTGGACTGTTGCTCCTCCGATCCGGGACTTTCAGGGAATCCCTTGTCGAGCTTATCGAGAAGTACGTCCGGGGCCATCGCTTCTACAATCGTATGATCTAACGCGGTTGCCGCCTCGCACTCATCAAGATGGGCCAAGTGAACCCTGATACCGATGCTAGGGTAATCGAGATCGATATTGCGATTATCCTCCGGGACCTCCTCTTTAAAAGCTGTGATTTGGGCTGTGGTTGTTCCTTTCTTAAAGATGATCAAGAATCGAGTAGGTTCGGCTGTAGCCGAACACGATGAGGTGCTAGTCGAGGACGTGGGGCTTGGAGTCGGGGTAGGATCCTGCGGAGGGGGTAGGATAATTACCGGCGGCGTACCAAGCGGTCCGCCCGGACCAGTTGGACTTCCAGTGTTGGGGTTTAAATGGAAGAGGCGGCCGAACACCTGAAGGATATCGCCAACAATTATACCGAAACCAGCGACGCCGAGGCCCTAGGTAGGAGGGGTTTATAGTTAGGTCGCCATATACCAAACCAACACCAATTTCTAGGCCACAGCTTACAAGCCGGGTGAACTTCTCTTGAGTTTCGGGTCGGATAGCGATTTGGAGTGTAACTGCCCGAGCGTTATCTCGAACACGCTGAACCAAGGCCCCCATTTGTTGAACCACGTCCTTGATATACTGGCGAAATTCAGCCTGGCATATATAGTATTGGTTAGCGGCGGCACCGTCGGGCGACGCAGTTATAATGGTATGACATACCGCCTTTTGCTCTGGGTCTTCTTGCCCTGTAACTTCAGCCGCAATGGTCATATCCTAGTAGGGGGCTAGTTTAGTAATGTAACTCACTTAACTTGATCTGAGTATAGGAAGCGATTCTGGAAATAACCAACCATAAGCGGGATACCGTCGTCCATATCTTGTTCCCATTTCCCTAGTCGGCGCTCTAGTTGGAAGCTTTTATTAGTAATTTCCAAAGCAACGAAACTGCCATATGGAGGTTATAGTTCACGGAGGTTTAATAACTAACTGATGTTTTCAACGGAGCCTGTAAATCGATTGTAGGCGGTGGTGACAGCGCCAGGTTGTCTCCTAATCAATTTGGCGCTGGGTCCTTGTTCAAGGTATTCCTGAACCGCAGTCATCAATTCTGCGATGGCGGCCTGTAGTTCGTCTATTGCTTCCTTCAACTCCCTTGTCACGCTAATAATACTGAGGGGCGTGGGGGGTACAAAAAAGGCTTGGGTCTCGTAGAGGTCTAGACGGCCATCCCCGCCGCAAATTTCAAGGCTATTTCCAGAGCACACTGAGCGGCAGTCTTCCATTGACGCTTCTCCTGCAATCTTCTGTATTATATTATCGACCCAGCATTCTCTACATATGAACCAAGACGGGGTTAGTTTTCCGATACACTCTTAAATTCATCGCTGTAGAATTCGACTTACCCCCCAAACTCAACGCCGGCGTACCTAGCTTGCCTTGCATTTGCGATAGATAGGCATTTATCCACTGTCATTCCATCCTGAATCTCCTCAGTAACACCGTCGACAAGCGTTCTCCAGTTGACATCATCTTTCCAACACCCTTTATAGGCATATGAGTGTGTTCCCGGATTTACAGTTGGTTCTGCAGGTTCAGGAGTGCTGCTGACGCTACTTGTGGTAGAACCATTTGTATCAGAGCTTGTTATGGGGTCGCTGGTAACTGGACTACTGGAGCTCATGCTCGAGGTTGAAGTTGAGCTCAAGTCGGAAGGAGAGCTGGAAGTCTCGATCTCAGTAGTCAAGTCTTCAGTAGTAGTTGTATCAATGTCAGGCCCCGACGTAGTTGGCTCAGCCGTGTAGGTGAATGTAAAAGTTGGGAGGTCAGGTTGAGTCGGCGTGATTTTGTTGTTCCGGTAAAGCGAGATTCGACCCCGTCCGCCGCAGTTGGTGTTTGGATTGCCGGCGCAATGTTTGTCACAGCCGCTGGAAGCAGGCTGAGAAGATGCGCTAAGGGTGTTTCCCCAATAACATTCACTGCAACAAGGATAGGAGATCATATTAGCAGCCGTATATCATCATTTGCCAGAAACTTCAGTGCCTAAATACCCATAGTATTCCAAACCTGCATATGCATAACCCTTCGCCTTATCAAGGCAGATTTCTACCATCATTCCATTATAGTCTACATAGGAGTATTGAAGGCTTCTAGACTCTGTGCTGTCAGTGTAGCATCCTTGGGATACCCAGTCATTGTCGGATTGGTAGGCAGTATTTTCATAGACGTTCATTCTGCCCCCGCCGCCACATAGCTCAGATAGCTTCCCGCCACAGCCCATATCGCAACCAGTATCCGTGGGCTGTGAGGAGCCAGCTATGACATTCCCATAATGGCATTCCCTATCAAAAGCTGGATGTCAGTTTAACTGAGGATGGTAACCCGATACCAGGACTTGCTTACACCCCGTATTCCACCGCAGCATACTTGTAATTAGCGGCGATTTCACCACAACGAGCTACTGACATACCGGACTCTGACAACATATGAGGGAAACCGCGGGCGGCTGTGCTATCAGTATAACAACCAATCGAAACCAAATTCCCGGATGTAAAAGTCAATTTCGGCTTCACGATACACTGGTTGTTTTGGCATATTTGGTCATTAGTACAACAGAATTCGCCGCAGCATATACCGTTTGGACAACGGAATTCAAGTTGACGTGACTGGCTCCAGCAACAGGAATCACCTGAGCCTCCACACTACGTTGTGCGTATATGTCAATATCGGTTGGTCTTCCTTGAGACTTTGGGAGGCTTTACTTACGCTAGCACCGCAGCACCATTTATCTAACACCAGAGGTTGTCAATCAGAAAACATCCGGATACAGAGTTTGTGATATTCCGGCTCAACGTACCTGGAGGGCATCCTATATTTGTTCCCGTAGGGCATCTCGTGTAGTTTGCCGGCATCTGGCAAGTACCGCCGACGCAATCGTAATCGTGAGGACAGCAAACTTCACCGCAGCATTTAGTACCTTTGCAGTGGTACTCGGCCTGATTTTGTTGCGACCAGCAGCAGGAGTCCCGGTTCTCAGTGCTACCACATTTAGTGCCGCAGCACCATGTACCAGCAGCGCATCCGGCCCCTGAGGGGCAGAGCTGTCCCCCTGGTGGCCAGCACCCCTGGCTGTTACAGGTATAGTCATAAGGCGTGCATCCTCCGCCAACGGGATTGCACCTGCTGTTTATGCAGGGGACTTCTTGGCCCAATTGAGAATTCCAACAACAGTTATCACCATTATTGCCGGGCCCGCCGCAGCCATTGCCACAGCACCATTTGTCACTTGGGCAACTATGTCCTGCAGGGCAGCATGTCTGAGCCTTAGCTATACAAATGTTTCCACAGCACTTTGAACTGTTCGTGCAGTAGAACTTGCCACCCTGGCAGCAGTCTTCATCGTTGTTAATGCAGCCTCCTCCACAACACTTTTTGCCTATACATGATAAGAGCGTAAGTACCCCGCTTCCGTAACCATAAAATACTATTTAAAATGCGGGCGCCCGGAACGGCGAAACTTACCAGGAGGACAAACATGAGTTTCGCCGGGGCAGCATGCACCACCGGGAGACATACTGACAAAATAATCCAAGGTCAGAATATCTAACATAATGCCGGAGATCAGCACAGAGCGTTGGCCTACCATGAGTTTCCGCAGCATTCTTGGCTCTCAGTACACTGGCCACCGCTAGGACAAACCTTATTCCCATTCCAGATACACTTTTGACCACCGTTATAGCAGTAGGTTCCGGGACGACACGAAGTGGCAAGTCCACCGGCCTCGCCCAGGCAGCATTGATAGTTCCAAGGGATGCAGTTCGGCCCGCAGCAGTAGTTCCCTGGCGGGCATCTTTGAAGTGCGGCGCAGCAATCGTCCCCGCTAGTACTCGGATTATAACAGGACGTACCACAGCAATAATTTCCCACTGAAGTATCGCAATATCCCGGTGAACCGCCAGCTGGGCAGTTTTGGAGACCTGGAGCTAGGCATGTCCAACCCCCGTTTCGCAAAGCGCATGTACTAGCTGTCATTCGATTTCCTTATAAGCAGATAACGAGAGATAAAAAAGAGCTGGAGATGGATCTTACTAGCAGCACAAGTAAAGGTAGGGCTGCAACATCGGCGAAATTGCTTTGTAGTCTGTCCAGTCTGCGAGTTCTGGTAGGCGTCAAATTGGCATTTGCCGTTGCAACAAGCTATTCATGCACCGTTATTAATTATGAAACGGTTTAGTGATCTCGTAGAGGTAGGGTATTACTTGCCGGACTCTGGGCAGATGCAATATCTGCCTCCCTGGCCGCTCGCGCAGACTAACTAAAGGTTAACATACCCGCTTGCTGTCATAGATGAGCTTCGTATGGTTGGAGTACCTATGAGGCGTTGTATGTTGCCAGCAGAATCCCAGTAGGGTACTTGGCCATTTCCCCAAGTCGTAGCGATTATATTTTGTAAAGTCCCTTGATTACTACTACATGGAGCCAGAATATCGGCCTCAAGGAAAATCTGGCGCCTTTCAATAGCTATGTTTTGTCTGTTAGCGGATTCTAAGATACCTTTGTGCCCGAGATCGGCTTGCGAGAGAGATGCTAGGAGATTCTCCCCATGATGATGTGCCTTTAGAGCGACCAACGCCTCACAACTGGTGAGGAAAGATGACAAGAGGATTCCAGACTTCAGAAGATCTGCTAAAGAGAAGCGGGCCATACTCCCAGGGCAGTGGAAGAACCGGTTCTCAATTTTAGAAATAGGCCCGGGATTGATACAGGACACTTTTGAGGATATGACGGGTGTTGCCTTGCTGTAATATATATTTTCTGCAAATTCGCAAATTCGCAACTTCTTGGTTTAGAGGTTGCTAGTTGTCTGCAAGCCAGGGCCTCCCGGTAGCCGAATATAATCGCGGGCTGACTATAATACTCTTCATGATAATATTATTTTATCTTATCAAAACGACCTGGGGCGCACGGGAGGACCGTGCGGATGTACTCGATACCACCAAGCATAAGTAGCGCCTACCCGTTGGACATAGAACGTCTCGGCTAAAACGGGTTCCCGCTTGTGGGGCCTACGTACTCGCGGTTAAATCAAGGCTGCCAGTGTCGATATAATACTGCCGAACATAAATTGATAAAGCATAACTTATTAGAAGAATCGGATGGGTACCCCGATGTGAAAAACCCGCCCGGGGTTCTACAGAGGAATGTAATTAGTGGCTTTTAGTGGAGCATTCGAATATTCTGACCGAACATCACAGTGGTTGTAAATTTAAAATTTTTCATCGTAGTTTTGAGGTTTGTTGCACGGCATTTTGTTATTACTTTGTCGACATGTCTTGCAGATGAGAATTCTATTTTCGCTAAGCTGTGAAAATGTTTCTTGAGTGAAGAGTCAGCGCCCTAAGGTTGCGGTTTACCGGTAGTAATATTAGCTTCGTCTAAGCAACTGTGGGTCTCTCCAGTTAGCTGCAGGGACTTCTGTTGGGCCTAGCAAGTGCACGTGGGGAACTCCAAGGTTGGATTAAGCTTATCAAGGTTACCTAACTCCAGGGATCAACTCCGTGAAGCTTTCAAGCAAGCTAAGAAGTATGTTCACCCAGCCCTTCAGGCTCCCAGTGGCCGGATCCACGAATACCACACCAAGTATTATAATGCACCCGCGTATGCACGTACCTCGACTTGAACAAGCGGGCATTGGTTGAGGCAATAGTTACAATGGACACCAAAATTGCTTCCTAGTGGGTAAATCCCAGAAAGAGCGGAGCTTGAAATTTCGAGCATATGCACGTGCCCTTGGCTGTTGTATCAGTAATCAACTCATACATTCAAGATAGTTATTGATAGGTTCTATTAACTAGTTGCTCTTGGCCGAAAAATGGATAGGGAAGTGCACTCGGATGTTTCTCTGCTTCACTGCCATTTGTCGTACACTCTTCTCGGTAATATATGCGATCCCTGGCGAGTAACACGAATGAACATTGCAAACGTTTTGGCTACTTCGCCCGTTCAAAATGATTACTAGGCTACAACATTTGTGATGTTACGGAGATGCGGCACTTCATTACGTTGCGGCGTTCTTCGAAGAACGGGTGGGGTCGAGATGCGAAATACTGGCGCCGGCGAGTGTGTCTTCGAGATAAGTTTACAAGTTAACAATAGGTCTGTTAGGAGCTAGCTGTCGGAATTTGGGCTTGTGCACAACACAAGCCGTCCAAGCTCACCCTTCGAATTTGCCGGTAGGGAGCAACTATCGATATGTATCAAGCATCTAGTCCCCAGAAAATCTTGTCGAATTCGCGAACTCGCGGAGGAGTTGACTAAGTATGGACTTTTTGCAAAAATACAGCTTCCGAAAATACGGCCAGTAACGGCAAGAACCGGGCCAACATCGCCAGAAGATATAGCAGCGGCTCTAAAGGCTCTCCGGATGCAACGATGTCGCGCGTCGACAAGTTCAACGATCTAGGGTCGTTCAATTGGAGCTGTCAAGCCTTTGACCCCTTCCTCATCATAAATACAACTATCTACTTTCGAATTTCATTGCTTCGACACAGACGCTTTGAATACTCATTAGTGCGCCTGTAACCTGGCCTAGGACTAAGCAACGAGATTGATTCGGTGGGCTAGGCAGATAACTGCCAAAAGAGGGAGTAAAGGGGTGATCGCGGGTTGAAGTAAAATGTAATCAATGACTTAGAAAGGGAGAAACGGGTATAAGTAGGCCGAGGTTAGGTTGACGATTTTAATAGCTATGAGTGGTGATCGTCCAATGATGTAGCGAAGGAGAAGAGGGGATATCAGCACAGGATAGGATGATATAATGTTGCTAATCCCCAAAACCCAATATGGGCGTAACTGCTGAGAAGAACACGGCGAAGGGAGAAAACGAATATCAGTTAAGTTTGGTGTTAATTGAACACCGATTAGTTTTCGACAGCCCGTGGTCATCTTAATTTTCAACGAGGACACCGTTGTCACAACGCATATCCTGCCTTGTGGCGACTACCGTCGGAGTCAACGCTGAAATAGAATTCTAGAATGGATTTCGTAAAGTTTACCTTTTATACTAACTCCGCACTTTGTAGCCAAACATGATAGAGTATATGTAAGCATGGAGATATAGTCACAGCGCTGATATCGAGGCTGCTTTTATGTTTCTCGTTTAGGACTTGTAGGTTCGGTTTGTTATAGCAAGTGATTATATGATATACAATTACTAGACCAATGATATACAAGCCTGTAACTACACGTTGCAGACTTTTTACTAAGGTTTCAGCACGTAACCGGTTAGTCTTGCTTTTTTGAATAAGGCGTTAATCAAAGCCTCAATTGGAAGCTCCAAGCAGCTCTGATTAGGTTTCGACTTTCTGTAGGTCATGGATGATTAGAAAAGCTTGGATAGACTTATAATAGCCCATCAGTTTATGTTCGATTTCGTAGACCGATCTTATGAAATTTGTTTTCAACAGAATAGTATTATTGAGACTACGGCTACCGCAATTGTTAGAGAACAGCGATCCACAACAGTAGAATCTCCCTTTCAACACCTCGATGGTAGTGCACTAATCCCCCCGTGCCAAGATCATCATCTCATACTTGGCCTTTAGCTGTATTTTATTCTTGTCGAAATCAATCACATATTCTGTGATGTCTCCGTCTCCCTGTTCAACCCTTATTGCCGTTTTCAGAACGTCAAGAAATGATGGGAGAATCTGTCTCACATCATCGTCCACCCTCTCAAACACATTTCCCCGACAGGCAGTATAAACCTCGTAACTCGCTTCCCTCACAAACTCATCCACTGCATCTTTCTTACTAGCTGCAATATTCACCCTTTGCGCTTTGTCTAGGCGAGCCCATACCCGGGCGACACTAATATGAAGATTTGCGTGCCGACTCTTCGGAGGTATGGGCAAAGTTGTGGGAGTAGGCATACCTGTTTGCGACTCTTCAGCGAAGTCTTTATGAACCGCAAAGGCTTTGATTAAGTGTGCGGCGCGGCCTGCTCGAAGGGTGTTTTCGTGCGATAGAGTCCATTCTTCGCTCAAGCCCGGAAGTTTGTCGATAGGTACAAATAACTCGGCGCAAGTAGAATATCCACAACGTAGAACGCTGGGGCCGAATGGTGTTACGAATAGTGGCAGACTTCCACAGTGACGGGCATGAAATGCCTGTGTTTCGAGATCAGTTACTTCGCCGCGGAATATTCCGAGGAGGACCGGATCCACTGCAGAATTGGCTAACGCAGGACTCGACACGTCAAGGGCGGGTATCGAAAGTGGCCTGTCGGTTTGGATATTCTGGAAGAAGCTTTTTGCTCGAGTATGTGTAGTTTGGAAGTATACGAGCCAGAAGACTACCATTTGCACCCGCCGCATCGCTCGGTTTATATCTTCCTCATCCCAATGAGCTAGAAGCTCGGAATTGGTAGGAAAATGGTTCTGAAGAAATTTCCAGAATAACTGAGGCGAATTGACGAGAGATTCGGATCCTCGTTTATCTGTGGGTATCAGGGGAGCGTTGAACTGGGAGTAAATGAGTTCCAAGTATGATTGCTTCCATGCCTGGTCCCTGGGGACTTCTCGTAAGAGCTGTTCAAGGTATTTGGAAGCTACCGTGTGCAGTAATTTTGCCAGCCGGAGGTCACAAACGGTCTTATGATCAAAGGATCCCAATTGTCGACCAAAACTAACCAATTGCGTGAAACCTGCTAAGGGGTACCCTACAGCCCAGCTATCTACACCCCTTTCCCGGAAGTCCTTGGCAGCCCAGATCAGAGCTTGACGAAATGTAACCCAAGGGCCGTCGCTGTTGAATGTTTCTCTGCAACTGGTATTTTCGAGCAAGTTTGTGAGCATCCAGGTAAGCATAGCGCGTCTCTGTTTGACTTCTGGGTTGTTCAAAGCCTCAGATCCAACATTGCCGCCGCCAGCCCACCCCTTTTCGCAAAGTATTTGGTCAAGAATAGTCATGAAAAGCTGTGAAACCCCAGAAGCACCAGTCCGGAGGCCACCAGTGAGCCCTATGAACAACTGAGATTCAATGTACTTTCTGTTACCGCCTTTAAACTCCAGAGTTGGAAGAATAGTTTTGAGTTCCTCACGGAATAAAGATTGCCCGTTGAGGGCCAAGGTGCACTGGAAGCACACCATTTGGCTGGATATCAGTTCCTTATTGGACAGGAATCGACCAGCTGCGAGCGGAAAGTCGAGGGCGAAGTTGTCAGTATTTGCCGCGACGTCAGCTCCAGTCTTGATAGCAATCGACATGATCTCGTCTTCTCCACAACAGATACGACATTCTCCACGAAATGCTGGACTATCCAAGTCTAGTATGGTGAGAGTTACCTCTCCAGCCTCTGCTACTGTCCCTGCGCGCTTCGCTCGGTTGCTACGACGATCGAGGATCTCAGCTGTGAAATTGGAGCTACTGAGAGCCCCGAGCTGCTCAAGGGCGTTATTGACAAGATCATTACGCTCCCGGACCTGTTGCCTCTGTTCCTTTCCATCCTGTAAAAGTATTTGATAGTGCTTCCGATTATTTGCATGTGCCGCCCGAAGTCTTCGTTGGAGAGCCTCGCGGGCATCACTGGCGAGAGTTTGATCGTTAAGTTGAGTGATAATGTCAGACGCTTCGGAAACATCCTCCAATTTAACAACGATCTCTTCATGTTTCTGGTTGAGAAGGAAAGTACGAAGCTGTTCGACAGTGCCGCGGGTCTTACAGGCAACTGCAAGATTGTTGAAAGCCTCTTCAGCCAGAAGCTGCTTGAGCTCGGAGTCTTCAAGTCGACCACTTCCTGTAAGCAGTAGGTTTATATCAATTCCCGTGTTCTCGTTGGCCTGCTCCCAAGTTGCTCCCAGTCTGATGACTCCAGGCGAAATGCTTGGCCGACTGTCAGCGGAAGGAATCCGAATTCCTTGCTCTTCACAAACGCGCGTAAATTCCGCCTCATCTTTCAAGGCTTTCACGTGGTCCCAAGATGAAAGGTCCGGAGAACTCGCCTGTGAACCACCAGCAAGAAGTGGAGCAAAGCAGCCCTTTCCAGCTATTATATACAGGTTACTGGTGGCGATATCTTTGAACAGAATCATAACGTCGGGCGCATTGGCATAAAACGCGATACCCACAGATATATTGATGTTTGAGGGCGCGTTACCCTTGGAACCAGTAATAACAAAAACAGTGGGAATGGATACAACTGAAGTATCAAGAGCCAACCGTGTAAGTGCAGGGACCCCCCAAACTTCGCCGTCGGTCAATAGGTACCACACGTCGCTGGTGCCAATAGCTTCCAGTGCTTGCTGGTTTTGAAGAATCTTGGAAGGGTCTGTCCCGCCCAGACAATTCGTCCATGGAACAGCGGAGATATCCTTGATCGGATTGTCGCAAGTGCTACCCCACATGACAACCTGGTCATTGCCATGGTTAGAATATATTCTTTCAGTAAATTCCTGCTGTAACGTCATGACCCGGCCTGAGGTAGAACCAGAGGCATCAACGGCAAAGAGTTGACTGGCATCCTTGAAAGGTACGCGTCTGAGGTTACATTCTTCCGCGGACAACGGTAGCTTCCAGCTGGAAGTGGGTTGCTCAGCGGTGGGTTCCGGTTCGTGTTGCATCGTGAATTTGTGTGACTTCAAGTATGTGTTCTGAGTGATGGTTGAAAGCGCAAGTATACTATCAGGTCAGGGTAAGCCAAATAGTGGGCAATTTATAGCCAGCGAACCAAAGTTGAAAATACCTACACTATTAGTCATATCCTTAACAAGCCCTTGTTCCGCTTTGGATTTGCTGAACAACAATCGATCGACAGAAGCTGTCAAGCTTGTACCGCTCTCGCCGTAATTGCGCGCAACATTGCGTAAATTACCTGGGTGGGAGTCACTCTTCCCGAAGCTCAAATTAGCAGGTGCAGACGACAAACATCCCTCTACATATACTGCCTCATCCGGCAGCTCACGTGCTTGGTGGGCTTGAACCGTAAAACAGCCTTAGAAGTATGCCTCACCGCCAATAACAACTCTATTTGTAGATGCAACTCCATCTTCTCCGTTTTATGGGTAACGCCGGTAGCCTATCGGTATCAATTTACCCTTAGAGGCCCCGAGGTACGCGTTGCCGACTCCAACCCGTCGCAATTTCTCCTCTCTTGGTGAAACAGACGCCCTCATAAGTTGATGGTAGTGAATGGAGTTATGGATCGACTACGATAGACAGATGCGTAGACCGCACTACCTTAAATGGACCAGTCGTGATTTGAGCTCGGTCGCGGCGTGAGTTTGGGGTCTTGGTGGCTACTCTACGAAATCGCGGTAAATTTTTCGGTAAACGTAGTCCGACGGAGGCTGTTGTAGAGTCTCCAAGCTTTGTCCCAGTTTATTGTTGAAAGTCTTCTCTTTCTCGATGGTTTCTATGAATGTGATAGTGGTGACTTTTAAGTTCCGGGAATTTGTTTGTGCTGACTTTATAGCAATAGACTTGCCGAAACTCCGTGGTTTTGTGTTCGTTGATGTCATACTTGAGGCTCTAAAGCTCCATATCTTTGTATGCGACAGAGAATTATTGATCAGGGAAGAAGGAGCTAGCAACCATGTCCTGATGGTCATGGGGAGCTTGTGTTGGGGCGCTAACTGCATTAGTTGCTGAGCAGACCACCTGGACCCCGATCTTGGAGCTGATTCCAACTTCAAAGTTGAAAAATTGAGTATCAATATCAATGACAGGACTACAACCAGAGATTCCGACCTGCTGCGGTTCGAGTAAACTACTTTTTTGGCCAAGGCGCCTTTGCGGCGATAGTACGACGCTATTTATAGTTTGGAACGGGTACAACTTTTTTTGTACTGGTTTTGCTGATTGATTATTGATTGACGAGCCTTAATTGATTGTCAATCAGCCAATCAGTGCTTGGTATGAAAACACCAGTGAGTTTAATTGATTCTGTTGTAAGTTTCCTGCCATAAACAGAAGGTGGAAGCTACTACAGTTTGTAAATAATGTAATAGGTAACTATATGAGCCTTTTATTTATCATCGTTCTGTTTTTTGTCAGCGCTGCTGTCAGTTTGAAGGTTCTGGCATCGTGGGCCTTGTCTAGTGATTGACTTGGGTTGGTTTATAATAGAAACCAAATCATTATAAACTGCCAAGTATGGACTGGTTTGGTTTCGGTTTTGCCAAGAAAATTATAGATCAGAATGGTTTGGTTTGGGGGTTTATCTTATTGATAAGATAATACTAAAAAAAAAGGTCTATATGTAGAGTAACATTCCATCAATTACTATATATTTTGATTTTATTATGTTATTCTATAAAATTTCTATATTTTTATTAGAAGATATCTCTAAAAAAAACCCAAATTTCTAAAACAAAATTTTTAAAATTTTAAATGTTTAATTGTTATAATTAAGGTCAAATTCCCTCATAATCTGTTTTTAAAAATTAATATTTTTTAAATTCAAAATAATTTGGTTGCAGTGGATGATAAAAACATAAAATACTAAATAAATTAGTCAAAATACAATATTTTTTATATACAATATTATTTATTATTAAAGAACTTCACCATATAGTATTCTGTAGTTTCCTGGATAGTTTGCAAAACATTGGTATTGATATGAAGATTTTCTGATTTTTGCTATTGCTCAGTATTTTGCATTATTTTGTGAATAAGGTGATTGAAGGATAATCTTGGGATTAATAATCTTGTTTTGTGTTAATAGAATTTAATTTTTTGTAAAGTAATAGCTAAAATTTTATTAATATCTACAAGTGGAGTAATGTTAGTTATAAAAATATTGGTAATTTATTTCCTGATTTCTAATGACAACAAAAATGAATTGTAATTGTACTTTTGGTGGTTGAAGTTGGATTAGTTGTAATGGGAGTAGCTTAAAACTTAGGCTTATAGATGGGATTTGATTGTTTGATGTAAACCATAATTAAGATAATATAGGAATATGAATGATTTATGGAAGTTTAAAAATAATGAACAAAATAAGAAAATAAGACCATTATATAATATAAAATTGATTCTGATATTATCTATAAATTGGTTTAATAAATGGTTAAAAGATACCATAAAACAATTTCAAGTAGGATATGAAATCAATTAATAATCTGCAAAATCACAAAATTGTTATTTGTAGACATATTTTAAATCCATAAATATAGAAACCAGCAGGTTTGTATAGAATTAAAATCATTTAATATTAGAATTTTTAGACTAAACAGGCTTAATTTGGTAACTATTTTGGCAGTATTTTGTATTAGTTAATAAAATTACATTTTTATTTATTATTAAATAATTGTTTTATGTGTTTATTTATAAGTTTTTTGTTTTATTAACTGTGTTAATCCATATGTGGGTGGAATAGTGTTTGAAATAATTTTATTATTGCAAACTTAACATTTTTATTTTCTTTAAAAAAAATAATAATGAAATTTTTTATATAAATAATCAGGAATTGTATTTATATTTTTAAGAAATGAAATTTTTTAACAAACTTATTTTAACTAATCTCAGCACATTATAGCAATGTTTATATTGAAAATCACCTATTAGTTTTATCATCACAATACCTTCTAAGAAAAAGCTTTTGTTGAAAGTTAGTATTGATGATATTTTTTTTAACATATTTTTGAAAAATTTAAAACAAAACAAAGCTTTTGTTTCCAAAAAAACAAAAAAAAAAAAAACAAACGGCTGTTTGACAAAAAAAATTCCAAAATAACAAAACAAAATAAACTCAAAAAAAACTAAAAATTAAAACAAAATTTGTTAAAAAAAAATTTATAGCCAAACAAAGAATAAAATCAAATACAAATTAAACTAAGTTTTCTAAAAAAGAAAAAAAGAAGAAAACAACTACCTAAAAAAATAAATATTTTGTTAATAATCTAAAAAATAAAATCATTAGAGTTAAGGTTGTTTGAGAAAAAGATCATAACCCAGTTCAACCAAAAGAAAAAAATAAAAAAAATTAATCCACAATAAAAATAAAAATAAAAAAACAATTTAATCCCAATAAAACTATAAATTTTAAATTAACTCATTTCAATACCATATTCAATACAACTAAAAAAAAAAAAAAAAATATTCATTGAATAATAATAAATAAACAAAGTTAAATAACAAAATTTAAAAAAAAATATAATAATAAAAATTTAAAAAGTAATCAAAAAATCAATTTAAAAAAATTAAATGACGAAAATTATAAAAATAATAAAAAAAAAAATAAAACTAAAAAAAACAAAAAAAATAACCCAAAAAATAGTAAAGAAGAAAAAGAAGAAAAAAAAAAATCTATTTAATTTAATTTACATTTTATTTTGGTTTAAAGTTTTAATGTATTTACTAAAATTCTAAAATTTATATATGGAGTAACAATTATTGTCACATTTTCTAATTTCCTAATGTAACTATAGTAAAAATTATATTCTTTCCTCCAAAACATAGTGTTACTCCACATGTGAGTAAACTTTACAGTAATATTATAATATATCTACAAACCTAAAAAAAGAAATTAAGAAGATAACAAAAAAAAAATAATTTTTGGTTTTTTACAAAAAATCTTTAGAAAAAACAAAACCTCCCAATCCTCATTTTCTATATTATCAAATAATTATAAAACAATTTTAATACAAAAATTTTAACGTTTCCGCTTAATTGGTTACTAAAAAAACATTTCCAAAACTTCATAGATATCCCTAACCATATTTACCACCTCATCTATAATATATTAGTTAAATACAAAGTAATAAAATAAAAAAGTTTACCATTCTTACCATCCATCAAAAAAATCATGATAATTCCTAGAGTAGTACAATCCATACCCACATCCTCAAAATTTACCCGAGTTACTTGGCTAATTAAAACATCCCTTTCAATAAGAATATTTTCGATGGTTTTATCATAAGTATTACAATAACCTACAACCTCTAAATTCTTCATCATCAAACATATAACAAACCAATACTTTTTCCCAAAACTCCAAAACTTTCCATCTCTAAGAATAATAAGTCCAACTCACTAGATATAAACCAATTAATTTTCAAAAGAAAGAATAACTCTATAACCAAAAACTTAATTCCCTAATATAATTAACTTAATAATAAATATATTCAATAATTATACTTACAACAAAAAAAACAAATATTAATACTACAAAACATAACAAAAATATAAATACAAAAATAACTATTCATATTAAAACTACTACACTTTCCAATATAAAAATATCAAACTTTCTACCAAAAAAATATTAAACATCATATCTTTATAACTTCCACTTATTACCACTCTACATATAAAATAACAATAAAATAAAAAAACTAGAATACAAATAAACTAAACAATATAAAACTAAAATAATTCACCTTTCAACTTAAAAATTCTACATCATATTATCAATATCAAATTCTTAATCTCATCAAAACTTTCTTTTACAACATGGATCATCAGAAACATCCAGAATCAAACCCTTTAATATCAATTCACCCCCACTATTACCTCTTTAAAAACTTAACAAAAAAAACATTCCTTCAATAATAAAATAGAACAAAATAAATCACCACACTACAAAACTCAATTAAAACTAAAAAACCAATAAAATAAAATTACACAAAACTTTCACCAACTTAAAAAAACTTCTATAAAATAACAGCCATTCAAACCAATAAACCGAAAATCCTTTGTAAAATTTGCAAACAAATTTTACAACACCCTCATTCTACTACAAATAACACATCAACCCTTCACAATCATATTTCTTCTACCCACTACCAACAAATAACTATAGTCAAAAGAAATCAAACTATCAATACATTATTAACAATAAAAGTTAAGGTATATGCATTACTCTACATATAGGTATCTTAAACTCTGTAAATAAAGTATTTACCATGTGAATAAAATACAAAACCGCAACTATTATTCTTCAAAAAAACTTTTTGGCTCCAACTTTTTAAAATAATGGTTACAAATAATCTTCCATTAACTTTTTTTGATTAATTGGATTTTTATTTTTTATTAAAATTTTTTAAAAAAAATATAACACTACCATCAACCAAGAAAATAAAAATCACTTTTAAAACCCAAAACCATAACATCCAAAAAACTATTAAATCCAAAATTTTAGAAAATCGCAAGATTTCAATAGTTTTAAATACCTAAACTTCCCCAAATAAAATAACATTTGTTGCTATTCTCGCCTATTAGTTTGACAACAACTAAGAATTTCATAAATATCTTATAAAATTCAAACAATTAACTGAGTATTATACCAGAAAATATATTACTAAGGTGGTTTCAGAAGTCATCGATAGTTATAATCTCAAACATCGCCTATATACAATTACCACCAATAACACTAATAATAACCATACCATGGCTAACTCCCTCACCCAAAAATTTAGTAATGTTGAAACTGAAATTCCAATTGATTTCAAAAATAATAACAATCTAATGGAATCTCTCAAGGATGTTACCATTCAAATTTCTCCAATGTGGGATAAAAATCAACTTCACTTACCCTATTTCGTTTATGTTATTTAATTAACAATAAATAATTTTATCAATAACATCAAAAAAACAACCAACAACAACCATAATGTTATCCCGCCTAACATCAAAGAACTTAACAAATTTCGCAATATACCACCCTCATTTCATAAAACACTTTCTATAATAAACCATCCTACCCTCTATCCACATATAAAATAACACCATACTCAAAATAACATAAACTCTCTTATTAATCAAAGAAAATAAATACAGGTACTATATAAAGCTATTATAACATCACCCAACCAATTCAAACAGTTCAAAAAACTGCAAATAATACCAAAAATACAGGCCCACCTTCAAAAAATCACAGGTTCTGATAAGCCATTACCGCCAATTAAATTAATTCTAGACATCCAAACACAATAGAATTCAACCATTTTAATACTAATCCAATTCTACCGTCTCAAAACAATAATTAAAAAGTAAACACTAATAACTAACAACAAAAATTAACAATACTACCTTCCTACAAAATCAAAATTCAACCAAATTAAATACATCATTAAAATATTACAACCCTTTTTTAAATTTACACAACTAATTTCCACTTCCACTCAACCTGAAATTTATTCAATTTAAAATATTTATAATAAATTATTCAATCATATAAAAATATATATCAAACAACTATCTAATCATCAATCATCCTAAAAACTTCCTCTCCAAAATACTCTGAAAAAAAATCAAAATAAATTAAACTTTTACTACAAACAAACTAAAAATAAAAAAAAAACTCTCTATAATCTTAACATTATATTAAATCCCAAAATTAAACTAAGTTTATATAATTCTACCAATTAAAAAAAGAAATACATGAAACTTTATCAAAATAAATTTCTAAATTACTATCAAAATTCATATACGAAACAGAAAACCCCTAAAACAGCCTATAAACGATTTAGGTAGTTTCATCATTCAAAAAAAACACCTATAATACACACCAACAACAAACTATTTTCTAACTTTAATTCTAAAACCAACCACTTTGAAAGAATTAGCCACTTCCAAAACTACGAGGGAGGTAAAAAAAGTAATAAAACTGAATTATACCTTCAACAAAAAAAGGTATGTGTGTTTAATAATCATTTAAATATATCATTACTCCACATATAAATCATTACTAACGTTGTGATAAATCGAAACTAAACTATTTCCCAAAAAGTAATAAATAAAATATAATCATAAATACCCTATTTTATCAAAATTAATAAAAAATATATTTACTGTGCTAGTAATATCAATTGATGTGGAAAAAATATTCAACCAAATTAGAGATATAATAACTTAACATCACAAAAAACTTAATTCCAAAACTATCAAAGGTATGATATTTTTAAAATTTTCCCCTATTTATCCACATGTTTATAGTATTTCCAACAATTATAATCAATAAAATATTTTATACAATAAATACCAATATCAACAAAAAAAATAATATAGAACAAACTTCTTTAAATATAAAACTATACAATCAAATACACAATAACTTTATAACTAATATTTTAAACCATAATAAAAAAAAACATACCCTTATCTCTAACAAAACATCTATTTCCAAAAAATCTTAAAATTTTCATATATATAATATATAAAACTTATCTTAATATTATTATTTTATTTTGAAACACTCAAATCCACCATAAAATAACATACATTACTCTACATATAAAAAATTCATAACACTATATCAATTTTAACAAAAAAATCATAACAATAATTTCTTAACAATCGATTTTTATTTTTCATAACAATTTTTAATTTATAATGATTTCTATTTTTAAAAACCAAAAACCATAATAAACAATTTCCAAATTCCAAAAACTGAATCGAACCATGTTATGTTATTCACTAGCCTTGTCAATGATTATCCTCGGAAAAGTAAAAAGAAGATACCGTGGAAATCATTTCTCTACATATCAGCATGCACTAAATTTATGAAAGGATACCGCCCAATTAATCAAACACAGTGGAAATGCAACAGTTAGAAACTGAATCACCAATGCATAGATGTCTTAGATACCCGATTCGAGAAACGGTACTAGATGTTGCAGATGCGTATCCAGCTCTAAATTAGTTAAATTGCCTACGATCGATTTCTGAAGCAAAAATATGTGAACCGAGCCACCGCTATAGAGGCCCAAAGTGATCAAATCCTTCCTTTTATGAGCAAATCAGATTTTTCGATCATTTAAACTGCTAACCGTATGTCTGGGTGGGAGTCGCTACAACAACACAATGAAGATGTTAGGACTGTTACAAATTTTGTACTTACGTTAGCAGATCTACTCATAGACCCAAAAGCATAAGTTATTAGTCAGAGTCAGAGCCAGTACCGATGTTAGCATCAACATTTCGCCATTGCAAAATCATATCAATATCACTTTGTCTAGATGGGTAGCGACTTAAATCAAAGGATTTGATCTTTCAGAATTTTTTTCTGATCCTTTCTTACAAGACTTAGGTAGTGTTGATCATTTTGGAGCATCATACACGATATATTCTTTATATTACAGTAATCCTCCAAATGCTCATGTTGAGCTGTTTATATTGTAAAATACCACTGGTCTCACTACCAGTATCTCCGCTTCAATTAATTAAGCTTCTCCGTCATCCACCACCTCAACTCTGCCGAGCCATTCTGAACCAGATCGCCATCACAATCAGCGCGTCCCCAGGACCGGACTCTCCACACACCATTGTATGACCGTTTGTATTTCGCCAAGGAGTCCTTAACGAGGTCATAGATGTCTGAATTGCCGATGCGTACCTCCCAAGCGGTATGATAGACTCCGAAAAGACATTGTGTCGCACCACTCTTCTGACTGCGGAGGAGCGCACGGTACTTATTCGGTGTGATGGCCTTCCACCCGATGGCCCAGTAGCCTTTATTGGTGCGTGCCCATTCTTGAATGGCCATGCATCGACCGGTCGTGGGTGCGTGAGGGCCAGTGTCACCGGTGAAAGAGCTGTGGCGACACTTGTTCTGGTTGGTGGACCTTCTTTTCCACTTGGGACCATAACGGGTCCTAGGATCCGCGGGCCCAGTTTGGCGCTTATCTAGATCTGTTACATCGGGGTTGACGAACCCAGCATCAACCCACTAAGAGTTGTTAGTTTCACATAAGTATATATATCAAGAACGGGGTTTGGATTTCCTACAATTTCGTAGGTAATGCCGTCGGAAGCTGTGAAATTCTGCGGGATCATATTGGAAGAATCCATGGAGGCTGGAGCTTCATCAGCATTTGCGAAGGGAATTGCAAGAGTTCCTGTCACAGCGACAAAAGCTACGACGAGGGTAGAGAGAAAGCGCATTTTGTCCAGTTGTGAATCTTGCAGTGGAAGAGGAAGAGAAGAGGATCTGAGAAGACTTTGGATGCTTTGCAATTGAAAAAGTCCCCTTCATGACAATGGCGATTGTACCCGTTTATATACTTGTGTATTCTACACCGAACTCAATATCAGCCCACTCCTGATGCCCCTGGCCGATTGGACTGGATACATGATGAGAGCGGCTCCCACAAGGATTTTGGATACGAAGTCCAATGAGGAACCATTAGCCAATAGCGGCGGAATAGGCTTAACTCGCAAACTTTTCCATTTAAACTCGTATTCCTCTCTAGGCAGAGATTCACAAGAGCCAAGGGCGGCACTTTTGGGTGTTGTATATTCTAGGCGGGACTTGGCTATCTATTTTGAAGCACTGCTGGTTCGTATATCAGGCTGGGAATCGTCAGATTAACAAGACTAGGAATCCTTGAGGTAATACATTTTTTCTTTCCCATAACTTCCTGTCTACGTAAAGTTCACTAGGACTAGTTCTTTTAATAGATGACGGCGGTAGATGGGTGGATTTTGTGAACGGACTCGGAAGGTTGAAGCTTTTGGGTGATTTAAACTTTAAGCCGCGTTGCAAGCCAAGAGGTTGGAAATAGAATCCAGGTCGATAATTGACAACATTTTTAACCAGGCTACTATATGGTCTGGTTATACGACTGTAATTTAATGAAGAACGGAGGCTCTCCCAGGCCTCGACATGGGCTGGGTTGTGGTTAAATTGAGCCCTAACGTAGCCCACCGGCCTAACCATTATTCTTAACTCCTCTTTCGCCTACAGGATATACTAGGTACTACGGGGTATACTATGTTGGGAACCAGTGCTGGTTCCAACCTCTACTATATAAACAAATTATGGTTTTAATATAAAAATCAACATTAGTTCTAACCATTATTCCCAACTTCTTTTTCGCCCATATTAGAATTTCGTTTAACAAAATTTTGCATTATTTCGCCAAGTTTTTTGATCAAAACAGGGTTTTTTTTTCAATTAAAATAAAATTTTTAATTAATTTATTTATATTATATAAATTATAATTCCAAAATTAAATTAAATATTTTCTAAAAAAGGATTTTAAAATATAATTAATAATCAATATGTCACGACCAAGCTATGTTCTATCTTAATACAAAAATCCTTAATATAACAAATGTAAGGATAGCTGGCAGAGCGGCCCTGGTGTTGCGGTGTTGCTTGCTAAGCAACTCCATAAGGTCCACAACTCTCCAGCACTTTTTATGGAATGACACCTTGTTACTTACATTATCTTGATCATATCATAATTTGGTAATATCAATCTTATCAACTCCAACCTCCATTTTGAGCTTCTTTAAATTGAAACTAAATAACATAGTTTAATTCTGCTAACTCTCTTTTTTTAAATTATTTAACTTTTACTTCTATTAATGGAATATCCATTCTCGAAATTATTATTGAAGCTAGTCTGTTTTCAGGCTATTATAGCTATTAAGATCCCTACAACGCAGCATTCTTGTAATGGTTCATTTTATATTTCTTCACCCTACCTAGTGATTGACTTGGGTTGGTTTATAATAGAAACCAAACCATTATAAACTGCCAAGTATGGACTAATTTGGTTTTGGTTTTGCTAAGAAAATTATAAATCAGAACAGTTTAGTTTAAAAGTTTATTTTATCAATAAAACAATATTAAAAAAAAAAATCTACATATAGAATAATGTTTTGTTGATTACTACATATTTTGACTCTACTACATTATTCTATAAAATTTCTATATTTTTATTAGAAGATACCCCCAAAAAAGATTTAAACTTTTAAAATAAAACTTTTAAAATCCCAAACACCTAACCATTATAACTAAGATCAAATTTTTTTATAATCTGTTTTCAAAAATTAATATTCTTTAAGTTTAAAATAATTTGGTTACAATTAGTGAATGATATGGTATGGTTCGATTCAGTTTTTGAAATCTGGAAACTGTTTATTATGGTTTTTGATTTTTAAAAATAGAAATTATTATAAATTAAAAATTATTATAAAAAATAAAAATCGATTATTAAAAAATTATTATTATAATTTTTTTATTAAGGTTAATATAGTGTTATGAATTTTTTATATATAAAGTAATGTATGTTATTTTATAATAAATTTGAATATTTCAAAATAAAATAATAATATTAAAATAAGTTTTATATATTATATATATAAAAATTTTAAGATTTTTTAAAAATAAATATTTTATTAAAAATAAGAGTATGTTTTTTTTTATTATGGTTTAAAATATTAGTTATAAAATTATTATATATTTAATTATATAGTTTTATATTTAAAAAAATCTATTTTATATCATTCTCTTTATTAATATTAATATTTATTATATAAAATATTTTATTAATCATAATCGCTAAAAGTATTATAAGCATATAGATAAATAGAAAAAAATTTTAAAAATATTATATTTTTAATAATTTCAAAATTAAACTTCCCACAATACCAAATTACTATATTTTTAATTTAATTAAATATTCTTTCCACATCAACTAATATCACTAACACAACAAATATATTTTTTACCAATTCTAATAAAACAAAATATTTATAATTATATTTTACCCACCATTTTTTGGGAAATAATTTAATTTCAACCTATCACAACATTAATAACAATCCACATATAAAATAACAATACATTCAAATAATTATTAAACACACATACCTCTTCCTACTGAAAGTATAATTCAATTTCATTATTTTTTTTATTTTTTTTATAATTTTAAAAACAACTAGTTTTTTCAAAGTAATCAACCTCAAAACTAAAGTTAGAAAACAACTCATTATCAATATATATTATAAATATTTTTTTTAAATAATAAAACTACTTAAATTATTTATAAACTATTTTAAAAATTTCTTATTTTGTAGGGTTTAGGGTTTAGGGTTAGGGTTAGGTTAGGGTTAGGTTAGGGTTAGGGTTAGGGTTAGGGTTAGGGTTAGGGTTAGGGTTAGGTTAGGGTTAGGTTAGGGTTAGGGTTAGGGTTATCTCTC